>CM076274.1:10007500-12407500 GCA_038380795.1 Pyrocephalus nanus
ATTTATTTTCTTATGTTATCAGAAGCTTTCTTTCCAGTTGAAAAGTTCATCTTTCTTTATTCTGATGCAAGTTATGCCATTCAGTCATTGTTGCCTTGTTCTGTGGGTTGTTCTATTTTTTTTCCCCTCCCATTTCTGCTATGCCTTATTTTGATTGGAGTGGATGAATATAATGATATACAGTATTCACAGTTTAAGTGTCTGTACAACCTGAGTTTATTCCATGGCATGCTAAAGTTTTGTGTTTTGTCATCCATCACATCCTCTACATTTCTTAATAATCTGAGCTTTTCTGATCATTACTCCACATTAAGCTCATGGGTTTTGGGGAACTGTGCTGAATTATTCACTGACCTGGCACTTGGAGCAGGGATTCTTAATTTTTATTTACAGTATTCATGTTTTCTATGGTCAGTGCAAGGCATCCTTATCCTGTTTCCACAGTAGCTATGTATGCCCTGGAAATTCTTTCCTCATGACCTAATTTCTGAGCTAGAAATCAACATTCTTTTTAAGTTTGCAAATACTATGAGATATTCTGAATGTTTGTCATGCTTTTCTAGTGTCCTTTACACATTGGTGAGAAATTCTCTATGCTCACTTCAGTGTCAAAACATTTCAAGGTGGGATCACTGCTATTGTTTACAGGAAGTAAATGCAGTTGAAGTAATTTTGGTTTATTTTCAAAGTGTCAAACCTGAAATGCTTGCTTGATGACACAGATTAAGGACATGCTAGAGAGTGTTCCAGTGCCTGTGATATACCTGCTTAGAACATAAGCCGTATATATGTTAAAAAAGGAAGTTGACAACTAAGCCCTGTGCTAGAAAGATTCTTTTAAGAAGGGTATCCCAACTTTGGTGAGGTGGAGAGAGAAGAACTTGAAATAGATACATGACAGTGTATCCAAAGCAGCCAGTACCTTCTGAGACATCCAGGTCTGTGCAGATACTGTGGGTGCCAAAAGCAGCGGAGCAGTGCCTAAGCTGAAGCTCTGAAAGTGTGCAGTGGAGAAGGATCCTGGATTCATCTGGTTAAGGCCTGGCTTCTAGTTACTGACTCAGCTTGCCTTTAAAATGACCTTCCAGTTTTTAATCAGGTAGACCAGATGACAATGCGTCATCTATCTATCTAGGAAACTAGTCTCTGAATTCAATTTTATTGAATAAGAAATAAAAAAGGTTAGAAGTATTCTTCGTCAATGTGATATCTTGACTACATAAATGCATGTTAAGTCAGTGGCAGAAATAATTATAGTCTGTCTTTGTTTGGTGCAGCTTTGTCACCCTCTAGTGCTTGTATCCAAAACATTGGTGAGCCTGCTCTTACTCTCTGTGAATTCTTGGTTGTACGGATGGGTTCAAAGTTTTCTAAGGAAGAAGAATTTTTAGAAAAGTTGTCCTTTGCCAGCAGTAGCACAAGAAATTTTTAACTGATATGGGATCTATGCCAGGAACTCCTGATTCCTAGGCTGCAGGTTTAATCTCTAAACCAATTGATTTAACTTCTCAAATTGAATTTCTGAAACATGGTATACCAAATACTGAAACAAACAGCGAGTTTGTTGTGGTACATCTTCTTTTTGTGGAAAACTCGAGAAAGATAGGATTTCTTTTTTCTTTGATTGTATGCTTTATAGTAGTTTTGATAGTAGTTTTCCTTTGTTTAATTTCATTTAGGATGTTCTGTTAATTTATTAATTATGTCTTTATTAGGATATTAGCTGCAATGAGCTTCAGGTTCCTGCAGATAGGAAAATTGCAGTCACTTAGAGAATTAAACATAAGAAGAAATAATATCCATATGTTGCCAGATGGTAAGCTACTATTCTTTATGAATTTGATTAATTTTATGTAAACTGTTAAGAAAATAACTAATTCATTTCTGCTGTTGTTTCCCCTCAGTCAGGACGGTGTTTCCCAGCTGTTGGTCAGTTAAACACTGGGACTGGTGCAGCAATGATTCTCTAAAGCCGATTCTCAGAGAGGGGTCAGTATTGAGACATTTTTTTCCTGCAACCTGCTGGTGGTGACAAGACTTCAGTTTTACCAGCCCTTGCCCAGCTGTAGCTTTGCTTCTAAAAGTAACTGGGAGAGGTGGATAACTTGAACAATGTATATATATTGCTAGAAAATTATTTGCAGGACAGACAGTTTTAATGGCAAGTAAGTAAATTAAAACCTGGGCAGGTGATAAAAGTAAGTCTTGCAGCGTATACAACAGCACAAGCAGGGCAAAAGAAAAGCCACCCCATTCAGGTCACTGCACCAGCAAGAAACCCTAGATTAGCAAATTTCTTGACAATATGCAAGGAAAGAGGTCTCCAGATACACCACATGAAATGTTGGAAAAGGAATAGTTTCTGAGAGATAATTCTTAAAGTAATTTTTTAAAAAAATGTGTTTCACAGCAGGTAGACGCTCATGGACCAGGGAAAACACCAAGGATGAGAAGGTAAATGTTGAACAAAGGCACACTGCAAACACAATGTGCTTTTTCACGCTTGAATCGAAGCTGGATACATCTCCCTGGCTCAACAGGTGACAACTGACACCCAGCCCAGGAGCAATTCTGATGATTCCTGTGGTTAATCCCCAGCTGGGCCAGACCAGTGTGTAAGTAAATGAGGTGATTTGTTAGGATGGGAGCCCTACAAAAGCCATTGCAAATCCCTTGAGCATTATTGCAGCTTCATTTCTTCTTTAGAGAGTGTGCAGTGAATGGTTCAGACCCAAAATGGTTACCAAAGGATGTCTCCTTCACTTCCCGATGTATTTGAAGGAGACAGTAATTACCTTGCCTCTCATTTGTTATCCAGAGTGAGGAGAAATGTGAGTGTCATCACGTTTCAGGCTGCTGCCTGAAAAGCCAGGGCATTTATTTGGCTCTGTTCAGGGGGAAAACCAGCCTGCTCCAAAATGCAGGTGGTGATTCTTGACACTGCAGTGATTACCCCACTGCTCTCAGAGGTGTTCAGTGCCACCTGTGATTGCTATGAAGGGGGTTCAAGCCTGTGCTGTGTGCTCTGCATTCCCCATATTCTCATTCCTAACTTCTGCAGTCTTGCAGCAGGAATGTTTCTACTGAGCAGTGTTGCTGCAGTCTCAACATTTGCTGTCAGCAATCAGTATGTGTGCCTCGGTTCCTGTGCATGAAAGTACAAAAGTACAAGTCCCAGGGAGAGTGTTTCATTCTAATGAGGCAGAAATAAAAATAAAAAAAAAAAAAATAAAAAAAAAAAAAAAAAAAAAAAAAAAAAAAAAATTAGAGCTTTGCTCACATTTCTTTTTTGTTATTGACTCTTGTTTGGACACGTATGTTGCCCAGTCCAAGTCCTGCACCATGAAGCACATCAGAAGACCCCTTGGCAGTGTCTGTCCTCCTGCAGTTCCTTACCCAAAGTGCTCCAGGCTCCAGCCTGTTTATATCTGTGGGACAGTCACCATCATTGTTACTACCCACTAACTGAGGTGTGTTCCCATATTCTACCCTACTGGTTTATTTCTGCAAGGTGGAAGGTAGAATTACACCTCCTAGCAACTGGTTATTACTTTCTGTTAATACCCAGCCACATTCAATATCTGAGTCATCCCAGTCTTTATTTTCAGGAATAACCACACTCCATGCACATGCATGCTCAGTTTAGGGCTCTCTTATTTATACCCCCAGGACACAGCTACTAAATGTGCCATCACGTTCACCACTTTGGTGGGTTCTTTAAAGCTTACTGAGCATACATGACCTCCTAATTGAGTGGATTTTCATTAGTGTAGAAAATAAAAGCCACCTCTCACAGAGGCCCATCTACCCGCAGGATTTCCACCTTCTACACCAAGCCAGTTTAATATTAGCAACACTTGGAAGAAAGCTGTAAGAATTAAGTTAATGGTGAACACATACTTCCCTTTCCATCTCTTGAGTCTTAAAAAATAACTCAAAAAGTTATTTTCAAAGGAAAATATTTCAAACTTTTTTTTTTCTTTTTTTAATGTTTTATTGAGCAGAGACAAGACCTAAAGATTTGAACTTATAAAAGGGAAAGCCATCAATGAAGAAAAAAGGCTACCTCCTGACAAGTCACCAATAGTGTCTCCTTTCACCAGTTTCTCCAGTCACTTCACTGGACCTTGGAAAATGCTCGGAGTGGAGGACAAATAATAGTGAATTTTAACATACCTCCTCTAAATGGTAACAGTAAGATGAGATGACATGGAATTTTTTTTGATGGAAATAGTTTAAAACCCTTTAAGAACGCATTTTGTAAATTTTTTTTTTTCCTTGAGAAACCCATAGGAACTGATTCAGTAAAATTATGCCAAGTCAGAAGCTTACAAAACCAGCCAGAAAATTGCTATTCCATATGCGTGTTTGTGCTCACCTGTGCATACAAATGCTGTGCACAGTCGTATAAAAGACAGTGTCTGTAAATTTTTTATGTAGATTGTTCTTTGAGGTGATCAAGGATCATAAAATTCAGAAGATTTCTACATGACATTTGGGAACAGCTGTACCTTTCTTATTCCCCCACGTCTTGAGCCGATGCCTGGTGATTTAAAGGACTCAATCCATCAAATGTGGCAGCTGCTTTCCTCTTGCAGCCAGGCATAATATTCCTGAATTGTCTGCAATTTTATTTTTGTTGTCCAAACCCTCATCTAAAACAGTTAGGTCCTACAAAAATAAACTCTTCTTTTAGCATCCTTCAAAACTTGATTTATGATTTCAGTGTTGCAAATGGATTACAAGGTTAACTTAATATAATATAAGAGCATTTATATAAAGGTTGATGCAAAAATCACATTAATTTATTCCAGAAAAGTAAATTAATTTTCATAATATTAAATAATTTATTTCTCCAGTGTCTTGCTAACATTCTTATTCTGTGTAGGACTGACAAACACATTCTTTGATTTGAAATAGTATAGAAGAGAAAAGCCTTCCACAATTCTGATTTCTCATAAAGGCAGGAACACTCACATCAGGAAACCTGCCAGCCTGTTGTCAGAGCTCACACCATTGTGAATTAACTGTGAAATAGAAAAAGCATTTTGATACAGATACACAAGTGACTCAAGCACCTGGAAGCCAACCCCAGAGCAGCCTGGAATAGCTTTGAGTGCCCACGTTCTAGCACTTGACAAGTGAAGACTGGACCATAATTTCTGTGTGTGTGTATATATATATGTATATGTATATATATTTATATATATTTGTATATATTTATCTATATTTCTAATTTTTATATTTATATTTATATTTAGCTTGACAGATCCTTGCTTACTGCATATATTGAAGAGAGCACCTGCTGTTGCTGTTTTACATAATGGCACGGTACATACATACCCACAGTCTGTCTTGCATTTAACATTTTCCCCTAAGCCTGTCGATGATTTTGATATGTGCTGAAGTGTTGAGCAAGAGTCACAGTGCTTTAGAGCCTAGTTACTCCACATGATAAACTTGTGTAGTCATAATGAAGTAAAGAGTTTCTGAGTCTCTATACTGATGAAATGTGCCCATGTACTCAGAGGGGTGTATAAATAAGGCATAAAACGGTGCATGGCAGCAAGAGTGTCCTCAAACCCTGGACCATATGGAGCCTCAGTGGTGCAAACCACAGAGCAGTCAGATGCACACACTGATCCTACAGCATCGATTCCTACATCACAGCAGTTTATACTGACTTGGAGCCACTAGAAATGGAGTGTTCTGAGGCAGTGGTGACAGAGAAGAATGAAGGCTCAGCCTCAGGGTGTAACACCTGCTGGTGCCAGCATGAGCTGCTTACCCTGGAATACAAGTGAACATGATCTGAGCTGCTCTGGCTCTAAAATGATAGGGCACCAGGGCACACCTGTGGGAAGGAGCTCCCAAACAGCACTTTGGGGTGCTTTACTCCCTATGGCTGGAGGTGCTGCTTGGGAAGATGCACAAAAATGCAATGAGGTTCACAGGCTCTGTGGGACCAGTAGTTATTTTCTTTGCAAACGATGCCCTCTCACTGCAGAAGTGAAGGTGTGTAAATGTTCCTCTCTAGACAAACACTGAATAGTAGCAAACTGTTTCTTTTTGACCATATGTGGTCTTGGTGTGTTTAATGGCCTTCTGTTTTTTTCTCCTGCTTCTGTCCCTCCACGTTGTTTTTTCCCTGTCTTATTCCCTTCAACCACCACCTGTGCTTGCCCCTCTCTCTTGCCTATTTGCCAGACCACTCTCCTGCAGGCTACCCAGCCTTGCAACACAGCTTTTCTGCACTCTGGAGAGGGCACCTCATCTGCAGCAAGAGACTGAACTCAGCTTCCTTCTCTGGGTGTTCTGTCAGGGCAGTGGGAGGGACTTATGCAAAAGACAGCCCTGACTAGAAAATTTTGCCCCTATCAGTCTGGTCCTATTAGAGAGCCTCTGCTCAGCAGTGCACTCAGGCATCCCTCAGCCAAAGTAAATAACTGACAGAGCCATCAGCCTCCGAGGGGAACCCTGTGTACACCAGCTGGGGACCAAGGCTTGCTTTCTGTCTGTGCCTCCAAATTGCAGTTGTATTTCCTTTATGCCCTTGGCAATTTATAGACTTGTGCTATGCTCTCCCTTGCTCACCTCTGAACTAGAAGAGCCTTGGTGTATCTTCTTGTCCACTGCCTGGAAGCTGATCCGGCCCTACCATCACCTCTGGATCTTCTGTAGCTCTGCTACATCTGCCTGAGACAGCAGGGCTGAAGCAGACATGATATTTGAGATGGAATTATAGGGAGGCTCTGCTTTGTTTTCTGTTCCTCTCCTAACAATTCCTAACATTCCAGTTGCTTTTTAACCCAGAATAGACACTCAGAGTATAAAATGGAAAGGCACGTTTCTATTGGTTTCACACAACAAATTTCCAGGTAGCGATTTTTGGAGAAGCTGGTCTCACAAGCCCACGTTTTAGTGGGAGAGAGAGCTCCTAGGAAGGCTGGCTGTGAGAGGACGTACCCAAGGGTCTGCTTTCCCAGCTAAGATGACATTCAGTATTTTCTAAGCTGCTCAGGGGATGTCTGGTTTGATGCTGAAAGCCACCTTTAATGAGCTTAACAGATGGGGCAGAAGGCCAGTATTTCCTCCAAATTTCCCAATTTGTCGGTTCTGGCTGATTTTACTGTCATCTAATCAGTAGGAGAAGTGCATCAGGTTACTCCACAGACTTTTGGGCTCATGCATATAGCCAGACTAGCACAGGGCAGGATCCCAAAGTGGTGTCCCAGGAGCAGCATGTATGGAGGGGCCTCAAGAATAAAAGATGTGGTTTGGGGCAGATTGTGGTCAGCTCCATCCAGGTACCAAAGCAGAAGCCAAGGCATCACACATGGGGGCTGGTGTTCTGTCCTGCATTGCACGGGGGTTCTGGGGCTGGCATTTGTCAGGCTGGCTGCAAAACAGACTCAGGCAGGGCAGGAACTCACTGCCCAGACTTGGAGGTACAGGGAGAAGTATCAGTGGAGCCCTCAGTCAGCAGCAAGAGTTGTTGGTTTTTAGGGGTCCTCAGAGACACTCAGACAGCCAGAAACCACAGGCAAGTATTTGAACAGAAACCTGAGATCCAAACAGCGTCTCAGACTGCAGTTCCCTCCAGAACTGGGATAGACTGAGTTACAAGGAGAGCCTTTTCTAGGTAGCAAGCCAGTAGAAAAGAGCCACAACAAGTTGAGAAGAGATCAGCAAATCCCCAGACAGAAATGAGAGGGGTGGCTCAAACTGGACCCCAGACAGCAATGGGCCTCGATCCTCCCTTGAGTATCTTCAGGAGCTCATGGATTTCACAACTCCTCTGGGCCTGCAGAGAGCATGCATCCTAAACTCAGATTTCCCCCCTTCCCTAGACCTGGCACAATGATTCAACTGTGCATTTGCTTAAAGGATTTCACTCTCGACCAATCCAAGGTTTCTTCGTTGACCACAGTTAATTTTGGTATGCAGAAAATGCCTGGGTAAGGACAGGGATCTAAGCTGCAGTTTCAGTGTCTGTGAGTTGCCTGCTGTATATTAACAACAGACTAAACAGCTCTCACCAGCTGAGTCTCAGTTTCCAGCACTGCAGTTTTGTAGTTATAACACTTCTGTGATACAGAAAATAACTTGTGAAAAACCTCACCTGAGGAAGGACTGAGCTGAAGCATCCTTAGAGGTTTGGGTCTTCTGTGATAACTGAGGCTATTTGGGAACCTGTGGGTTTCTTAGCCTGCATGGATTCAGGCTAGGGAAGAAAATGCAGTCTGACATGTGACCAGTCTTGGCTGTTGGATACGTGGCATCGCTGAGGGTTTTCTCCCTGTAGGAAAGATTGAGGTCAAATATCTTTATTTGCATATTAGTGGTGATGGAAGTTGCCTGTGTGCAATGAAAAGAGAACACAGTCCAAACAGCTAGAGACTAGAATAAGACCGATTTACTATTTTTTTGCATAAGCCTATAAATTGTCCAGAACTTGCTCTTTTTTTCCTGAGAAGCTGCTGTCATCTGCAAAAAATGTGACTAATTCCACCTCAACACAAGAAAGATGCAAGGGAGGCAGATTCCTCAGGGATCTCAGTTCTTGGAGGAAAAAACAGCCCTTTAAGAGTCCACCAGCTCTGCATGAGGGGGAAAAACATATTTTTGCTTCCCTTGAGGATAGTGATGGAAAGGGAAATGACCATCAGGAGAGTGCCATGCTTGGACCTCAGCATCAAAGAGGTGAGGAGGGTTGGGGAAGGTGGAGAGACTGCAAGAGGAAGGAAAAAGGAGACAAAACCCTTTGGGAGCTGCAGAGATTTTTTTTTTTTTTTTTTTTAATTAAAGGCACAAAGCTCTCCTCTGTTGTGTATCTGTGCTCCCCAGTCACCTCCTCCATAGCTAGGAAACCCTGGCAGCAGGAAGGAAGCTGGTGAGACAGAGGCATTTTGCATCCCACCACAGCCATGAAACGCTGGAGGGTCTGAGCGTTAGCAAACACCAAAGACACCCTTGTTCCCAGGGTCTCCTCAGGCAGGGGGTCCCCAGCACTGCCGAGGCGAGGGGATGACCTTGATGCAGCTCATGGCTACAATGCCTGATAAGCAACCCCAGTGGGGAAAAAAGGAGTGTTTTGGGTTATGTTTCTACATCAGTCCAGAAACACATCAACAGCCTCAGGTACAGCTACACCTGGGCTGATCCTGGAGTTCCCTGGATTTCACAGTGGATCTAACATTGCATTTAAAAGCATTTTGGTTCATCCTGTTGAATGTGCTTGGTCATGAATCTATGATGCAAATGAACACCACAGCAGTTCTGAAGGGAAAAAGGACTTCTGTGTACTGCATACAAGATGTTCTGGTATTTAGATCAGTTCCAGCAGTCTTCATTAAAATAGACACTAACTGCAGCAGGTTTAAAGCAGGGCGATAACAGAATGCAGCCACAAACAGAAAAAAAAAAAAATGTAGCAATTTCCACCCAGCACCTAGCCTTAATGCAAGGTTTTATCTTCTAATTAGAGCCCCCAGTCACATCTTTCTATGTCTGGTTGTCTTTGCTTGAAAATAGGCAAGCTGGCACAGTATTTAGAGAAGTGCATTTTTATATCCATTTCAAATTACAAGCTGGTTCCCTGCTGAGGTGCTCTCTTATTAGGCCCAGCCAGGAAAAAATACTCAAGATGTCATGAATTCTGGGCTAAGTGGTGCACTGGTGCAGTAGGCAGAGTTTCACCAGGCAGCCATGCAGAGCCTAGGTAGGGCCAGGACAGAGTTTTTCCTCTCTCTGAGCTGTCCTGCTACAGTCTATGTTAGAAATGAGCTCTGCACAGACTATGGTGTGCCCACAACCCACAGTGCAAGTGGCTGCTAGCCACACTCATGAGCTCCCCACCTTCTCCTTTGCTCTTCATCCATCCTTATGTGTGCTGTGATGACCTTCACCTCTTCAGCTTCCGTGCCTCAGCTCCTCGCTCCTGGGCAGGGTGCAGTCCCTGCTCCAGCACAGGGTTTGTAGTGTCCTGGCAAAGGCAGAATCAAGTTCAGAGCACAAAGGCCCACAGCTTCTGCCCACCATGGACTTGTCAGGCCCATGTTCCACCAGCCTGACCACCATCACAGAGGGGAACTGGAGCCATCAGAGTCCAACTCTATCCCCGATTCATGTGCAGAAAACCCTCGCACAAGTCTCCAGGTCAGCACTCGCTTCATCTAACCAGATATCTTTTTTGCCTGGTTGCTGATTTATAGGTGGGTATTTTCCTGCTCATCTGGGTTACTGAGGACTTTGGCTACCTCGGGGTCAGGGGCAGATCCTCTGCCATCTCAGCTGTTGTCATCCTGCTCTGCTCATCCACGCATGTCCACCTTCCAACTACCATGGAAAGCTGGAGGGAAATAGAGCTGAGAAAGAGCCTGGAGCTGCCAAAAATCAATTTACAGTCATTCATGATTCCCAAAGAGGTTTCCATCAGAGACAGCCAGGTGGGTGATGGAAGGGTTTTGGGAGGTTACTTTATCCCACATCTACATCATTTCATAACTTGCAGTAAAGTGCCAAAAAATAGTGGTTTTCCTTGAATGTCTTCACTTTGGTCTCTGGAAAGCAGCCATCATTTACGTATCAAATCCTTACAGGTGACAGCTTGAACGAGGACAGGGAATTATGGATTTCATTCCAATATTAAAGCTGGTCGTCTTAGTGGCAATTTCATTTTCAGCTGCTCAGGTGAAGCTTCCCCTTTCTCTTGAGGAGAACCAGAAATGTTTTCATAAAAACGATGCTTTTCATCATGAAGCTCTCACTGCTGGGAATAAAGGAGGTAAACATTTCTATAGGGTTTATTTATTACATACTAGTGTTCAGACAAGATAGGGGATATTCAGTCTTTTTTTCAAATTCTTTTGTATACATTAAATCAAGTCCCAGAACCATTTAACAATTTATAGGCTCCTTTCCACATCGTATCAGTCTCTGCAGGTGCCATTAAACAAGACTCCCTTCCAACAGCTGCTATTGTCTGCACCCATCTGTCCTCTCCTTCCCAATAGCCATGGGGAACTGTAAGCTGTAACTCTGGACATAGTGAAAGAAAATCTTTAAAAGGTTTTCAAAGAATATTCAACAAATTACAGGAGTTAGTGTGACCTGTATGTCAGGGTCAAGTGGGCTGAGAGATGCCCTGCTTGGAGGTGCTGCATCATTTTGCATCAGCAATGAATTTCATCCTGCCCAAACTTGGAGGAACATTTTGAGCAGCACAAAAAAGACCAATGATTTCTGCCCACAGCCATTTAAGCCTTGTCTTTATGCACAGTTCCAACCTAAATTTGCCCTGCTGAGTGGTGGCTGGCCCTTGGGCCAAGCTGCTGTATTGCCACACTGCAGTGAGGGGCTCCCCTGGAGCAGGGAAAGGACGGGGGGCACCCCTGAGGGTGTCCCCTTCAGGGACAAGGAGTGTAACTCATTTGTGATCCCCCACTTCTGTGGCTCTGGGTAACACATCACGTTTACAGCACCACAGCCACCTGTCCCTGTGCCTGCTGCTCCTCAGGGTCAGGATGAGGAACATGTTCAGCTCCTGTCTCTTGGCAGGTTAAGTGACACCTGAGGAGAGGCCCATCCTTCATCCTGCTTGCAGCAGATCTGTGAAGGACTACATAACTATGGAAATGAGCAGGTAAAAGGGCACGTGCAGAATATATTTTGGGCCAGGCACTTTAATTTTAAACTGTTTTTTGCTATGCATTCCCTGCGAAAGCTGTGATGACTCTCTGCTTTTCTACTAGCACTTGTGGGTTTTTTTTAAAGACATTAAAATAGATCTGACCATGAGCCCAGATACACAGACAACAGAAACTTTGCATGTATTTCAGGAATAGATCTAATTTTTATGTCGTTCCAAGATATATTTAAACAAAAAAGGCTTCTGAATATCAACTGGTCAATGAATTCTCTTTCTGACTCAGTCTTGCTGAGTCAGATTAATCATGTTTACTAAGCTATAGAAATGCCTGATAAGTTTTTGTCCCCCTCCCCCTCCTTTTTTTTTTTTAAACTCAGCATTCCGAGAAATTGCTGGTTGCTTTTTAAAACAACTGACGAAGTAAAAGCCACACAATACAAGAGCACTAAAAGAGAGTTTCATGTGTTATTTTGCTCAATTTGCGTAAATCCCATTAGCACTGTCAATAAATTTCTATTCCCTACCCTAAAAAGTTTCAACATCTCAGCCCTTTCTTTTGTTCACTTGAGGGTTTTTTGTAAGAGGGACTCCACCTCGGAGCAGATTGTGCCCAATGCTACCCTTCGATGGACTTTATGCCGCCTTTGCACTGAATGGTTTAACAAGTGTGTGTTAAATGTTATCATAAGAGCTGAATTGTAAAGTGGTGAAATCATCTGAAAGTGCTACAGGCCTTAGAGGCAGAGCACAGCTCATGTGCATTAGAGCAAGCTCAGTCACAAATATCCTCTTGATATTTGCCAAGAAAATCTGTTATTTTCCAAAAAACATAAAAAGCTGAAAGCCAAGGGTATTTTTCATCATTAGCTCCTGTCCTTTTTGTTGCATATTCTTTGTTCTACTTTTATGCAGAGTTCCAAAACTCTACATAAGAATTATAGAAACTGGGATGAAAAGATTTTTCAGACTTTTAAAAAAATAAAAATCCACTAAGGAAAAAGACCCTCTCAGTTTTTGCAGAGGTCCAGGGCCAGGGAGACAGCAGGAGGGATCCACTGGGTGCTGCAGGGCTTGGGTGACCAGTTTCTCCCCCAGACTTCCCCTACCACTTTTTTCCCAGAGCCATAGTTTGCAGCCAGCTTTGCTGCTCAGTCTCATCTTCCTCAGACATGCAATTCACTGTGCAGGAAGGGCAAGTAAAGCCCTGTGTGTGCAGTCAAATAGTTTCTAATTTCTTTTCAAATAATCTTCTGTCTTCTGCTTCCACTGCGTGCTGTACTGGCAAATGCAATGCATTCATTCATGTTCTCCTGATAAACATGTCAGCAGATTTGAGAAAGCAAATTTGTTTCTGCTCTGCCAAAGCCAACCAATGCATGCCTGTGTTTTCCTTTCGACACAGAAGTGTGGTTTGCTGGGATTTACCAACAGTTACTGAGCAGGATTTCAGCCTCCATTCAGATTCTGTTTATTTTTGGATCTAGAATTTAACATTGGGTCAGCTTTGAATGCCTATCTGATTTTAGCTAAGACATTTCTTATGTTATCAATTAGAAGCAGACCATTTCTCATGCTTACCCCCCAAACCAATGTGTGTTTTACAATAGTCATATTGTACACCTTCCTGTGTATCAAAGTCTTAAATTCTACAATGTGTCTCTAACAGTCTACACAAAGCTGCCTTTATAACTGTATCTTGTCTGCTGCAGCTAATCCAGAATAAACCCTGCAGCTCTCTGTATTGCAGCACTTACAGACTGAGAACCCTCCTCCTGCCCCCCACCCCTGCCATCACAAACTGCCTCCTGGAGCCAGAACTGTCATCAGTGCCATGAAAGCAAGAGATGGTCTCTCCCCAGACATGTCCTGGAAATGATCATCTGACAGCCCTGCTCTTCCTGCCTTGCACCAGCCCAAATCAGATCAGAATTGCACACTCCCAATATAATACCCAGACAAAGACATCTTCTGCTTTATTCTGTGGTAAGATGGACCCAAGGGACTAATTATGCATCGTTTTGACACTAATTGTTTGGCAGCCCTGTTTGCCTTCAGATACCTTGTTACAGCAGTTGCTTGCATTTATTTGTTTTGTCTAATCCATGGAAAGCAGTTGGGCAGCAGCCAGGTCTGCCAGGACATGTTTCACTGCCCCTGTAGCACCTGGGGCAGAAAATAATGCACAAGCTGCAGGATTCTGTGTTGCCCTGACTCTGATACAAAGCACCACTCCTGACTTACCAAAGGTATTTGGGAGCTACAGCTTATGGCATGGGAACTGCTATGCAGGGCTTGGCTCCTTGCACAGAAAGGTGCCCTCTAATTGCACAGGTGGAGGGGCTCAGGGTCACCCTCAGAGCCCACAGTCAGCAGTCACAGAGCAGGTAGGCATGAAAGAAGGTAACGTGGCATGAACGGTAAGGAAACTTTGCATGAGTGGAGATGCACAATATTAACTGCATCGTTGGTGTCACTGTTTAAAGCCAGTGAGCCTTCCACTAAACAGGAAGATTGGAAAGGTTGCAATGTCAGATTCCTGGGGAGAGAAACTCTAACCCTCCTAACTCTGCCGTTATCTCCGAGCAAACTGCACCATGCGAAGTTTTGGTTTCCCAACACACGTGGCTCATCGTGTTTGAGGTTTCTGGGGCCAGAGCCATTTGGGTTTGCTGCTCTGCCTCATGAACAACACAGAGTAAAGCAGGCTCAGAGTAGTGCTCCAGACAGCACGTTCTTGCTGAAGTCCATGACCCAAACGAGCTTAGTAAGGATGGCTTCTCATTAAACCCAGGCAGCTGATCACTTGGGATCAGACAGAGGCTTCTGGGCAAGACCAAATAAATACCACTGCTTTAATTCCAGACCAGCGTCTCCTCCAGGAATACAGCTCCATCTGTGTACAGCCTCTTGAAGATTTTGACCGTGTCATGTGGATCTCTATTAAATGGATGGGTTTAGATACACTAACCATTTTTCTGCTGCTGCAAAGTACAGAATAAATTTTAGATGACATGTGCTACAGAAGCCAAATAGGAAAGGATAAATTTCCTGTGGCAATTAGTCCTAATCAGAGAATTATGCCAGCATCCTCAAGAATTCTCAGATATAATAATTTGAGGGACTTTAATGATCAGAAGTGGGTTTGTCAGAATATTTTCCTCAGTGTGTCTCACAGCGACAGACCTACCACCAAGAAGTCCCAAGCTTACTGACCCCCTGCTTCTCCAAGACCTGCATCTAATGTCCAGCAACACTCACAGTTACCTGGTGGAGAAAGGTGCACCAGGTCAGGCCTTGGAAGCAAATTGCTGGAACTGAATGGGTTTGAGGATATCGAAAGAATAAATAAAAAGCCCCAGAGGCTTTATGTTAAACTGAATTAGGGCCATAAACTGAAGCTGGTTTATAATAAACACTATCAATTTACAAATAAATAATGATTCTTAGTGGATTTGTCCCATTTCTTGGCTAAACAGTGAAGACTCGGATCTAGTTCAAATATTGATCCAGAAAATTACTGGGTTCTATTGAAAAAACTAAAACATGTTTTGTTGGGAGACCATGACTGAATTATACTGCTACGTTTCTTACAAAACCCTTTTCCCCAGTCTTGGCTGGCATTTGCTCTCAAAAAGGAAGCTAAAGTAATTATTCTAAACAATAGACTTGCTAAACGTCATCTTAGCATAGGAGTTTGAGATTCAGATTTTGTTGTTGAAATTTCTTGCCAAGCCAGACATATTATTGACAAAACTTTCACTTCCAAGTTTTGTTTTGCTTTTTTTTCACTTGTGAATATGAAATTCTTCCATTTGTCTACACATGAAAATACAAGCTTTCCTTTAGTTGGTAAAAAATGTCTTTTCCATGGATAATGGTAATTTTCAGTTCTGCCACCAGAAAAGATAGATAGAATGGTTTGGATTGGAAGAGACCTTAAAGATGATCTTGTTTCAACTCCCCTGCCATGAGCAGGGACACCTCACATCAGACCACATTGGTCCACGCTTCATCTAACCTGGCCTAGAACACTTCCAGGAATGGGGCAGCCATAGCTTTCTGGGCAATCTGTGCCAGGGCCTCACCACCCTCAAAGGGAAGAGTTTCTTCCTAGTATCTAATCTAAACCCACTCTCTTTCAGTTTAAAGCCATTCCCCCTCGTGCTGTCACTCCATGCCCTTGTAAACTGTCCCTCTCCAAATCTCTTGGAGCTTCTTTAGGCATTGGAAGGAGTTCTAAAGTCTCCCTGGAGCCTTCTCTTCTCCAGGATGAACAATCCCAGAGAGGCAAAGACAAGAGCTCAGCTGGCATTTGGGCTCTCAGAGCAGTTTAACTAGTTAAGATTATACAAACACAGCTTTTCTCTGAAACTAGTTTTAGATGTTTCAAAGGCCAAGTCAGGTCTCCAGCAGATATTCCTCATGTTTTATTTGTTTAATACATTTGAGATTTCTTAGAGAACAGAGCAGTCTCATGAAAGAGTTGTTAATGAAACCTCTTAGCCATAACATCCCAAAACTGCAGGAAATGCTGGAATGGCAAACAATACATATTTTCATAAAAGCAGGCTATATTTGGGCTCTCCCTCTGTCATTGTCTGCATCTGGCACACCTCACCTGCAAGGTCTCTTAATAGCCTCTGTGACACTTTGCCATTTGATAAGTACAGCCAAAGAGTTGCAAAGACAAAAGCTGAGGAGTAAGTGCTCAGGCTATCCCAGCCCCAACAGCACGGCCTCACAGGGGCTGGGTGCCTGGGATTTCTTGGATGACACCACTTTCTATAAGGGCATAATAAATAAAATCAAGGAAGGGGATAACTTGATAACAAACCTATCCACAGACACTGGAAGCACGCACATCTGCTTCTTAGGCTGACCAGACCGCACAGAGCTAGAATATGTGCTAAAATATGTTTCCTGATCCTTTTCAAAAAGTTGGGATTTTTTTTAGCCCAGATTCAGAATGGGTCCCAAGCCATCTCTATGCACATATGGCTTTAAAGCTGTGCACAGAGAGAAAACCGCAGCTCTGCTCCACGTCACGCTGCTGCTCTGCCCCAAGAGAGCTACACAAGCACACCTAAAGCCACACCACTGACCTGGAAAGGAGCAGAGAAGTAGGGGAAGAACTAGAAAAAGAAAGTCCCTTGTAGCCTGTTCTGCTCTATAATGAGGTGTTGGGGATGCAAACGAGGAGCAGGTTTTTTAACTGAGAGCCACAGGTACTGCTTTAGGAACAATCAGCTCTTTGTAGCTGCTTCTGCTTTGTGGCACAGTTGTCTGCAATGAGAAACCAGAGTGGGAAGCTCAGCTAAGAACTATTGTTGAGCTCTGGAGTTTTTCTCCCTTTTGGATCTAGAGCTCAGGGGGAAACTGGGGATGCTGAGAAACTGCTGATGAACAGAGCTAATGGAAGAACTCTGTTGTACACCTCGCATGGAGAGCATGGTGGGTGAGTCAGAAATGCTCCTGCCGGTCTCTGTGTTGCCTTGGCTCCAATGCAAAGCACCTTTCCTGGCTTGCAAATAGCATCAGGGAGAGGTTCAGCTCTATATAGAAGATAAAGGAACTGCTTTCAAAGAGGAAATGTGCAAATTAGAGCTGTAACTGGATTAGGCTGTGAGTATAACTTGCCTTTGGATTATTTATGTCCCATGTGCTTAGTCTTGATCATACTCATTACAGCAAGTACAGCCCAGGATTGTTTAAACTTGGGGCCAGGACAGCTGAACAACAGCCCCTGGACAGCAGGGTCATATGACTGCTGTGAGCAGGTTGGAGGGAGGTGGCAGTGACTGTGGTTTTGGGCTTGCTTCTGAACCACACGTGCTATTTCAGGATGATCACAGAACAAAAAGACACGAAGAAGTCACACTTCTTTGAATTTTTTTTTTTGTTATTTTTAACTCATTCTTGCCTGATGTGTTGTCCTGCATCTTAATGTCTCTAACTTTCTCTGAGTGGAAGATCCCCAGAGACCCTCTGAGCATTGCTGCTTTTGCCTGACACTGACACCCAGAAAAGAGATGGATAATGCTCTGATCTGCAGGTGCATGACATGCCCAGCCCAGCCACAGCCTGCCCCTTCTTCCTCCAGAGCAGCTGCTGGGTGCCCTCTTGGGCTTCTCTGCTGACAGGGGTGATAGACAAGCAGCTGATCTGGTTTGGAGTGTGTCCTTAGGGCTGCTCTAAAAACCAAGGGGAGATAATTGGTGTGTTTGACCCTTCCTGACTGAGGTAGACTCCTGTTAGAGAAGACAAAATGCCTATGGGCACTTGTCCTTTATTTATCCAAATGCAAACACCTGGACATGTCTGGAAGCTTCTGGAGGTACTGCAGATTTGTGTGTTACAGCAAGTAAATGTGTGTGCTCTCAGCCCCCAGCATATGCAAGTTAAAACTCATGATAGTGCTTTGTCTGGCTGCTGGTCCTTGAACATACATAGATTGCTGCTGCATCCTTTTGTGGCTGCATTGCCACAATCAGCACTTTGGCTTCTCTTTGTTTAGGAGCCTGTTGTGAGGTCAGTGAGCACTGCTGTGTGCTCACCACCTCACAGGGTAAACTCCTTACCCACTGCTTTAAATAAAGTGACACTGGGACTGGGCAGCTCATTTCATTCTGTGGGGTAGCAGTTTGCATAGTAAACAAAGAGGAGAGAGAATAGGTTCAGACTTCATTTATGTGAAGACATGGAAACTATAAGATTACTGTTCTGCTGTCTCTCTGCTTGAAAAGACAGACTTCATGGGTTTTTTTACATAGCACATTTGAATGTTGGTTCCTGAGACTGTATTTGGATATTTGCTCAAGTTCTAAGAGTACTGAATACCCAGAGTGCCCCAATGATGTATGACAGGATGTTTGTGGGGTGAAGAGAGGACCAAGATACTCAGTCTTTTTTTATAAGCAGAATAACTCTACAAGAGACTTTTAACTTTTGGCTTGCTAATTTTTGTAGCTAGAATCTGGAAGCAGCTTCCTTTTCTGAGCTGACCTTGGAAAATGCGTTAGGAGTATTTTCTGCTTTCCATATCAGGAAATGTTATTTGCATCTTAGACTCCTTTTTCACTTTTCAAAAAGAGCAAAAAAGAGCGTTTCCATGTGGCAACAAACTGCAAGCTAAGAACTTTATTTCATATTTTAAAACCAAAATATAAATTATTATATCTTTTTCACAGTGGAGACACTGTGTCCAGAGCCCAGCTAGTTCTGTGTTAACTGTTATAATTTGGTTAGTTTAGGTCTGTGTAATGCATAACAGTAATACCCTGTTTGTGCCTTTGCCTTCACACGTACCAAGAGTGGAAGTGTTAAAATACTTCTCATTTTTTCAGGAATAGTCCCTCAGTGCTCTGGAAAGGTATCTCAGGGATCAGTCTGAGCAGTGGAAACAAACTGGCTTGCAGAGAGGCCAGTGCCATTGGGCTGGTGCTTGGAGCTTGGAGCCTGAACTGCCACATCAGCATCACCTGCAATGGCAAGCCCTAGAGGAAAAGCTGAGGCTGTACAGGAAGAGCAGTGACAGGAGGGTCTTGCTGAGCCTGAGGCTCAGGATGATGGAAATCATATTAGCAAAATCTAAGATAGTCACCAATTGCCCATCTCAGCCAATTAGTTCCTGGCCTAGGCTTTGTCTTTGTCAAGACAGAGCAGATCCAGCAAAGAATGTCACCACAAACTAGTATGTTTTAGCAGAGAGATTTTTCAGAGAATGTGTGTTGGAAAAGCACCTCAGAGCTGTATAACAAGAGCACAGTGCAACATTGCTAGAGATGCTACATCATTTTGCAAAGGGAACTGAACATATTTTTCTCCCGCTTACATAATTTCATCCCAGAATTGCTGTGTCACTGTCACACAGGTTTTGGTCTCCAGGTCCTAGGAACTGTGATTACGAAGAAAAATTCAGCTGAAAACCGTCTTGGAAATGTTGCTGGAATAAACACTCTCTCTAGTTTTGTATGTCTTGTTCCAACCTCAGCTTGGGTCTAGAATCACTCCAGAAGTTCTGGGATATTCTGATGAACACAGTAAGTTTTTCCTACTTTCAAGCTTGGCACATTTTACCTAGGTACAGTTACTATCTGCACAGATACACTACCAGTGTGATGACCTGGCTCCTTAAAAGTCCTTGTTCACAGCATTTAGAGAAAAATCTGTCATCAGTGCTGTGGAATTTGGATCAGCACAGGAGTCCTCCCTTGCTCTTTGAGGCATGTGAAGAAAAGTCTCGTTCATGTTAGTAGTAATAAATTATGCAAGTCTTACTGCTATTTAAAGCCAAATAGATGGCATCACTCACATCTGGGAATGCTGCATGTGGATATATCACAAGCAAAAGGAAAGGGTACAGGATAACATCCCTTGGAAGTCAGACATGGGCTGTGTACTCTCATTGCACAGCTCCTACATACAGCCTGTCACAGCTGATTATACGGCAGAATATTTTGTAAAAGGCCAACAGCCACTCTTTCTGCTACTATTAATGTGATGAAAAAAAAAATTACCTTCTTCCTGGATTGTCTTAATGATTACCTAGCTTCATTAATTTCAATTTTGCCATTTTAGGTCAGTTTTAAAACTGCTTGTTCTTGAAAATGCATCCTCAAGTAGTCAGACTGATGGAGTTACCCTCCTTCCTCCTCCTGGATAAATAGACTGCTCAGCTCCATGCTCTCATGCTGAAGGTATGTTTCTAGATTGCAAGTAATTTTTGTGGCTCTCCCTTGAATCTCTTCCAAGCATTGAGCATCCTGGAGTATATTGACATCAGAATGGGAGGTGCTGAATTCTCTTTGCCTGTTTCTCCCCCTTCCACTCCTTCAGCCTGTAGAGCCGACTTCTGCTTCATATGCACAGGTACCAGCCCTGTGTGGATCTCAGGTTCAGGTTACCATGAATTATTTCTGTGAGAAAAGCTGCCTAGCAGTTGTATGCCTTTCAGGGAACCATTTTGTTTTCTAAGGAGTTTCCACTGAAAAAAAGGGGAAAGGCATTTTAAAGCAGGACCTGAGGCTGACAGTGAGGTTTCAAGCTGTGTCAGCACAAAGTCTGGGTTTGCAGCAGTCTAGACAGTGGCCACCACATCTTGTGAGGGTGGCTGGGAAGTATCAGTGCCCTCAAACCAGAGCAACTCACCACAGACAACAAGTTGACTGTTTCATTTGTGTTTGTATGGTGGGGTTTTTTTGTCCCATTACCCAAAGAAATATTTTGGAACAATGACATTTAGCCAGGTCTAACAAATCACCTGCCTTGAGCACCATTTGTCAGCTCCTTTGTCATTTTCCTGCTTTACTAATAACCTGTTCTCAATTATGCCTGTGATGGAGCTGGTCAGGCAGCCACAAACCATCAGAGATGGGGTGAGCTCAGCTGCTCCAGCCTCAGCCCAAGGGCAGGGAGCTGAATGAGGCTGATGACTCAATGTCCTCTGTTATTTCATTCCTGAATTTCAGGAATCAGAAATACTGATTGAGTAGTTTGTTAGTCTCCTTGTATTGCTTTTTTGCATTGCTGCCTAGGACAGGCAGATGGAGAGGGTAAACTGGAGACAGTTCTGGTTGTTTCCAATAGCCCATGTTTTTGAGGGAAAGTGAAGCTAGTCAAGAGTTTGATAGGTTTTCAGGGAAAGGGCTCCACTGAGACAATAAAAAAATAAATCTTAGCTACTTGCCAGCATATTTTAAAGCTTTTCATCTCATTAGAGAGAAGATTACTTCAATGGCATCTACAGGATTACTTAATACTGATCTTTCATTACTTATAAATTTCATTTAATTTTACATTTTAGCAAAAATCCATGGAAATTACTTACAGAGATAGTATGGTATCTTCCCCATAGTATTCTCACAGTAATCTCCATTTTTGAGGATATTCTATTTTGGTTTTAGGATGAATTCCAGTACAATAACATTTCTTCCTTTGCACTCTAGAGGTTAGGGAGATGAAACTTCAGGAATTTCAGCAGTCCAATTTGAACCCTTGCCAGACTTCTTCATGGAGTGAATTAGGAGATTTTTCTTCAAAATCTTTGTGGTGGCAGGAAACTGTGAGTGTGCAGTGATGGGCAGATCTGTGAGTGACTGTAAATTCAAAGCTCACATTTATCTTGCTGCAGAACAGAGTTGTAGAACAATGAATTTTTTTCCCCATTTCCAGAAATCGGTTGTGAGTTGAGTGAATTTGTGAATAAAACCTGAATTTGTGAATAAAACTTAATGTCTGGCTGAATTTACATCAGCAGAGCAGAATTAGGAAGGTAGGAAAGTCTGGAGTGCAGGCAATGATGAACAGTCCCTTGTAGCTCCTTCTTTCTCTGCCTGAGCTTTTTTCTGTGTAAAGAGAAAAATGTGCCAAGACTGCAAGGTAAAAAACAGTGTGATTACAAAAAACTGGTAAGAATAGGAAAAACTGGAACACTTTCATTACATTAAGCTAAACCAAGACAGAAAGTTTGAATTGCAAAGAACACTTCTTATAATGCCTATTTTTTTCCTTTCCAACAGCTTGACACAGTTTGTTCTCATACTATCAGTCACAGAATGGTTTCTACTTGTTTCCAGTGATACAGGTGGATCTAAAAGCCACTGCAGGCTGTATTGTTTTTATCTCCTGAAGCACAGCAACCTCCTTAGTGGGAAATGCTCTTTACAGTAGACTGTATTCCAGCAACCAAGACTTAAGATGTGTCTGTAAAAGAAATAGCTGGATGGTGTTGTGATATATACTGGAAATGTTTCCCTGGTGTAAACTGTTGCTGATTCACTGCTTCACAAAAAGTTTTATCTTTTACAATAGATGAATACTGAACCACTTGTACTTCTATAATACAAAGAACTGCCAGACCTGTTGACATGGTTATATTTTGCACAACCAGCACTGAAACTCATCTTAAAAATAAAAAATAACATAGTAGATGGGTGAGCTGCTAGAAAAATGTGACACTTGGAAAAAATCCAGTTGATTTGGTAACAGATAAGGACTGTCTAAACTTGTGGAAGGTCTTATTTCTGCCTCCACAGAACAGCTATGAATACTGCACAATGAATCTGGGATTTTCATTCAGCACAAACCTCTCCTACAGCACAGAGTGATGGCGGATGAGCAATTGCCCTGACCTAGTGATGCAAAATGTTCACTTGAGATGATATGTTCAACTATGTGTCACCTTTTCTTGTCCCACTTGTGCAAACATTCGTGCGTGCAGGGCTTTGCCAGCGTTCGCGTTCACAGTGGCTGCTGCTCTGACAAATCAGGGCACTTGTGAGACAGAAGGGATGGTGATTACTAAATGTCTTCCAGTCTAAATGGGGTCAGACTGCTCCATGCCTGGCTGCTCCCTTCTCTTCTTACCCAGAGACAGGTCAGTCAAAAGGCAACTCAAAAACAACTCGCCATCTCAAGTATGCACAGGCTTTGTCCTGAAAAGTTACCCTACAGCAAATATTGTAAAAAAGTACCTGTTCATTTGGAGATAACTCACAGGCAGAGAAAAGCTGGACTTATGTGGCCTGGTAAATTGTTTGCAATGAATCATTCAACCAGTCGAAGTGCATTTGCTAGTAAAAGAGAACAGGAAAGGAGATGTGCTAGAGGCAGCAATGTGTTGTCAATCCAAGATGAAAATGAAAGCAAGAAGTAGGGCACTTTGCTGCCTTCCCTCTCTCCCCTGCATTAATACCCAAGGAAGTTCAGACCCTTTGAAAGCCTAAGAGCTTTGCACTCTGGCAGGAAACTCCAGAAATAAAAGCGAGGGCACTGTGTCATCCCGTTCCTTCCTTGGGATTCTGGAGTGTGCACAAACACATCATTTCTGTTATTGCACATTTCCATTGAGATGGTGCCCAAAGGCTCCAGTGGGGCTGGCTCATGCCACGTGAGGGGCTGAACAGCATCTCCCCCCGAAGCCAGGGAGGCGAAGGGTGACCAGTGAACACGACAGCTGCCTGCACCAGCAACTGGTGCGACCTGTCCTCTCTGCAGCTGTCAAGCAGCAGGACTATGCAAACACTAGCTGATTTCAAACATGCCGCAGAGAAGTTTTGGAGCAGCTGGTGATTAAGAGGATGGAATTATCACAACAGGTTTCTTACTGCTCTGTGTGACATTATCAGCTGGATTCAGCACGCTGCCCACCAGCTGAACTGGCCAAGGCTGTCATTAGCATCAGGGATGCTGCATGTTTTTGACCCAGTGCTGGTCAAGGCAGCATTTGGAAATGAAATATTAGCAAAACTCGCTGGCCATCTGCAGGACAGCATGCCTGGCCTGTGAAGAAAGCATTGTAGAGAGCTGACAGTTTTACAGAAAAGCTTCCAGGCATTTCTTTTCCTTCTTTTCAACTTTCACTTGAGCTGTAATATTTAGGGTAATCATATAATTCCGGGGGCATTTTGGATAAGTCAGAAGAGACATTTCTGCATGTGTGCTACATCTCGGTCTCAAAAGTTGCAAAGAATAACCTTTGAGTTTTCAGTGTGCTACACTGTCACGTCCTCATGACAGTGAGCTTCCTCTGACATGGCTCGCAGTGCTAAGGGTGGTGGCAGCTGGGCTGTGGGGAGTCTTAGGAATATGTAACTGAGGAACACTGCCATTTTCATCACACTTTGGACCATATGCATTGAGGAGGATTTTGCTACCCACACCTCTGCAATGGGGGCAGACCTTGGTGAGAGATGGGAGCACTGTAGCTGATGGCTAGATGTTTTTCCCTAACTGAGCCTCAGTATTCTTATCTGTTCTTTGGGCACAAGGGGTATTAATTTCATTGGTAAAGTGTTTGAGACCCACTGGGGAAATCCCCTTGATAAGATGAGAGGTTGTTATTAAAACATTTTAAATTCCTCCATGAGTGCTTTCAGTGCCTACTTTGCAACATAGTGGGAAAAAAAAAAGTTTATTAGTACCTTTTTCTTCTCTTGGGTGCTCTGCTGCATCCCTGTGTCCTTGCTTTAATACTCTCTCCCTCAGACTCCAGTCTTCTTCTGTAGCCCACCACCACAGTTCATTGTTGCCTGTATACTATGACTGTATGGGTCATCTAATCACTTGGACGTCTTTTTTTTGCTAGATGATCCTTGCTCCTGGGGCCACTGGAACAAAATATCACTTGGAAAAAGAGTTCTTCTCCTGCAGTTCTCATCCTGATACCTGGCAATGGTTGGGACAATTCTGTTGACCTTCCCCAGGGCAGGAACTCCTTTGCTGTGTTCTTGCTGGCCCATTCCCAAATGCTGCAGCCCCTCTTGCAGCTGATGGTGCATCTCATCTGGGTGGTAATATTGACTGCTGACTGATTCAGACATAGGATGCATATATGTCCAATATTGAGTGTGCACAGCAGGGTGCATTAATTCTTTATTTTATGTGAGCTGGCAGTGTTTGCTGACTTCCTCTTCTGCGGAGATGGGAGTGGAAACACTGTCCCTCTTGACCAGAGCCAGCTTCTGACCACCACTGCTGTTTGTTATTCACACACCAGAGACCAAAATGAGCACTGACTATTACATACATTATTCAAGGGAAGGAGACAGCAATTGCATTAAACAGTGCGTGGTGAAACAGTTCAACAAAGGGCAGCTTTCCTCAAATACATCTTAAACATCTTAGTGCACTGCTGGGATGTCCAAAATGCTTTTGAATTTACCGTATGTGTTTTTTTCTTACGGGAGACAGTACTTTTCCTAGCAGAGCACAGAGACTGAAAGCACTTAAGAGCAAAGAAAGGAGGCCAATTCACTTGGTGGCTGAACAGAGGTTGCAGCTTCGAGAGTCAGAAATAAAAAAACACTTTTGAGACAGAATCTCAGCCAGAGGCAAGGAAAGGGACATCAAATCTGTGTGCTACACGAGGCTGTTAATTTAACTGCCTCCAGAAGACAGGCAACCAATGTCTCACCAGCCCTATTTGGGGCTATCCCTGACCTTGCCACACAGGGCATGGTATCCAGCCCAGAGCACTGGGTTGCTCATCTCCCTCCACCCGTGGCATCCCATTTCCCCAGCTGCCTTTTCGCTCTGCTGGTGGTCCTTGCAGACAGATGGGGGGGTCAAGGTGATCTGCCAGAGTAAGATTTCAAACCTTGTTATGGTGCACTTGTTCTCAGCCAGAATTTATGTACCTGGCATGTTCCTTGCTTGGCCTCTGCTTTCCCTGGAACCATTAAAATGAAGGGACCTGCAAGGGGGATGGCAAGGAAGAGACCATTCAGCATCTAAGGCTAAGGAAGAAAGCTATGGCAGGACAGCCAGTCCTGCAAAATATTGTGTCCCTATTTGCCTTTGAGACAGCCCAAGGAAGGAGGCTCTTCTGAGAGCGTGAAAACTTGTTGCCCTAAGCTCACATTTCAGGAGAAGCTGCTGGCCTCAGCCACTTGCCTAACCTCAGCCTGTGGACGAGGCTGCTGTGAAGAAGCTGGTTGGCAGCAGGAACCGGCAGACACAGTGCAGGATCCTGACATGCAGCACTTCCCCCCAGCTGCGTGTCCGTGGGGGAGCAGGATGGCACCAGCTCACTCTGGTGTGGGCTGAGGAGTTGCTGTCCCACGGGTGAGCCTGGCACAGCCACATGCCAGCACTGCCTGCAAGACAAGTACACGATGTTCCTCTGCTCCCGACACCCTCTGCTCTGCTATTTCCTTCAATTGACCCCACGGCAATTTTCCAGCTGGAATCAGCTCCCTCACACCCAGTCCTGACAAGGTTAGCACTGAGTTCAGGACCATTAGCACCTGATTTTTTTCTCTGAACTGTCACAGCGTTGGAGCTGATCAAATCTGAAAAAAAATCTGCGTTTTGCAGAGATGCCCTCCTTCTCCCCACATCCCCAGGAGCTGCCCCAGGGGTCTGCCCCCGGGCTGCAGAGAAGCAGAGCAGTTTGGGGGAGCTGCATGGCACTGCAGGGCTTACGAGGGTGGAAAAAATGTTGAGCTGTGGGAAGCAATGATCTTTCAATAAGCACAGTAAAGTGTATAGTCAGACATTTAAGAACAGCCCTGGCAGAAAAACAAAGAGAAACTCTGGTTGAGCTAATCCAAAAACAACAAAAGAAGTTTTCCTTTGCCCCTCCCGCGTTAGAGCTCTGCCTTTCCATAACTTCAGCCTGTATTGCTGCCTCTGACACGCACCCATCTCCTCCTGCCCGAAAAGTGTTTTGAAAGGAAACCAGCTCTGCTGGGCAAACATTGATTTGCAAGTTTCTCTGTAAATACAAAAAGAGAAAGAAGAGGAAAAGAAAGCCATGAGATGGCACACAGCAGGGGTAGGTCAGCCTGCAAAGGCAGCTGAGGAGCAGCAGCTGAGCTGTTCTGGTGGCATGTCCCCAGCAGCTTGTGCTGCCTGTGCTGCCTGCACTGCTGGATCTGCCTGCCTCCTCTCCCTCACCTTGAACAACTCTGCAAACATGAAGGGAAATGGCTGCTCAGGGAATGGGGGAAGGAAAGGCACGTGGAGAACTGTTACTCAGTCGAGCCTAGTTTAGTTGCTCAGTTGAGCTTAGTTTAGTAACTCATAATCATAGCACGCCATGAATGACACAGGGCAGCGCCTCGTAAACAGCTTGGCTTGTGCTCCCACCCCAGACTGGACAGGGTTTGGTCTCCAAAATATACATATTTGGCAAGAAAGGAAAGCTCAACTCTTGCCATCCTTTCACAGATGCCGGAAAATGGTGATTTACTTATAAGGTATAAAAGGTTTTCAGAGCTAGTCCCAGGAGGGCTGTGATGACTCCATCCCTAAGCAAGGCTCCACAACTGGACCCTGAGCCTGCATCCTTGGGCCAGACATTCTCACCACGTGCTTCCTATCGCACCCAACGGGCATTTCCAGGCAAACTCTGCCTGACTTGGAAAGTTCCTGCCTGTGTGGAGGTTATTACTTGCAACAGCGCTGGCTGCTGCAGAGCACTGGATGTGGAAGGCAATGCCCCAGGGAGCATCTTTCCACCGGTCCAGACAGCTGCTTTCTGCTCTGGTCTACACCCAGACATCGCCACATCTTCTACACACTGAGGGAACAACCTACAAGATCCCTGACCATACATGCATGGAAATGCCCTGTTCCTCCTGCATTTAGGTGTCTTAGGAATCTCCAGCAGGCAGAGCTGCTCTTGGGCTCACAATGCTCATGTAGTGACAGCATCCATGGGGCAGTTCTGACTCCCCCACATGTATGCCTGCATCTCTGCTTCCACTTTAACAGCTCATCTGCACCACGCTGCCTGCAGCAGGCAGGATATAGGAGCACAACCACCCTCTCAGCTCATCCCTCACTTGTGCAACAAAGAACTACAGAAATAGAAGTTTTGCTGTTTAAACAGTCAAAATTCACTAGAAATGCAGGATAAGGGAAATTCTGGATTGTTATCAAAATAGTTTGATGTCTGGCCAAATGAACATGGTTATCTTGGAGCAAATCTGAAGATCTAGAGAAAACAGACTCATATTTTTAACATCCTTTGCAATTACATTTCTGATTTTTGGAAAACACTGACCATTCTAATAAAGTTTAAAATAAAGGCAAATAATAATTATGTATGGAAAAATAAGTTTCCTGGAATATTTCAAATCACAGTGGAAGAGAAGTTTTTAGTTTCAAGAGCTTTGGAATAGACAATTTCCTCTGCTCTTCACAGCAGCAGGTGTGACTCATGGCTGGGGAGCTGCAGCCAGAGCAGGATTTGTCCCTCAGGGCAGCCAGTAGCACAGCTGAACTCCACAGCCTGGGCTGCAAGGAGCAGATCCACAACCAGCTAATAATTATTTCTGCATTAGTCTATGATGGTTATTATGATGTTTTATTGATACATTTCCACCCTTTTACAGCCAGCAACGCTGTCAGAAAAATGCATTCTTGTAGAAAGATGGTGGTGTCCAGGGTCTCTACATGTTTATCTGCTCCTGCCCCTTCCCCAGCTTCTTTTGTGGTCGTTATTTCTGCACGTTATCTCCTCCTGCCATTTGTCAGCAGGGAAGGACTCCGGTTCCCCTGCTGGGTGGGTCCATGTGGGTGCTCCTGCAAACCCCTTCCCTGAGTGCATCAGCTTCTCACGGCAGTCCTTGGGGCACGTCTCTTACAAAATAGTACAAAAATAGTCAGCACACAACTCAAACAACTCACTGCACTTTATTCAGAAGTACTCAAGACCTGGACTAGTTTGGGAGAAAAAGATTCTCCTGTGAGCCACCTCCCTTCCCAAAAACTGCTCCTTTTAATGATTTCCCGAAACATCCACACAGCTCCAGGAAATGCTCCAGAATTTGGAATAAGAGAGGATTCTCTCTGCAGTCAAGACTTCAAATATTGTAATTTAGCAGCCTTCTGAAATACAACATTTCAGTGTCTTTTGCTATTTGCACAATAGCAGTAATGTGAGGAACTCTCACAAGCACAGCTGGTCTAAATAGCAATGTGTAGGAAATAAAACAGGCTTCTTGGGCCTGGTACATACATCCTGCTGCTCTGGATGATTTCTAAACACAGAACACAGTGAGCATCAATTGACAACTTATAAACTATTGAAAAGGGATGCTGAGCTATTTCTGTATTCTGAAAGTGTGCACTGTCTGGAGAGAATGGGAAGGAATAGTTTTAGTTTTGAGCTTAGCTTTAGCAAAAGGATTTAGACAGTAAAGTGCACTTAAAAATACCTTGGCAGCTGTATTTTCTTTTCTTTTTCTAGAATACCTGTTAAGTAGTAACTTAACCATGTGTTAATGCAAGCATACAGACAGCCCAAGTCCAGAAATACTCAGAGAATTCTTTTTTAAGAGGGAGAAAAAGGACACCATCTATTGCTCTGAATTTCGGGAAGGGTTCTCTCTCTGGTCTCTTTTCACTCTCCAAGGAACCCCTTTCCTGTGCAATGGCTGTAGCTGGCTATAGAGCCAGCAGACCACCGTGTGCCTCAGGCTATGTATGCTCCAGGCCTTGGACTTCTGCATGCATAACCCCCAAAAATTAGAGCATTATGCCCAGGGGATCGGCCCTGAGCCATTTCTGACAGGAGTTAATATGTGTCACAAGATCTGCTAAAGGACAGAGGGTAACACACTCATTTGTCAGCCTGTCCAAAGCAGTTGTCTTCTGGATATATTTCAGCATCTCAAATATTTTGCAAGCTGTTATCTCATGCAGCTGTACTGAATTTTTGCAGACATTACTGTGGTGGCTTCCCTCAGGGTAAAGAGGCCACATTTTGCTGTCACACTGTAAGCCTGGCACTGCTGCACATGCTGAAATCCTGGGGAGGGACTCTGTACTTTGTCTTGATGATACTGTTGACACCCAAGCCAAAAACTCTATTCATTATGAATAAAAATAATTATCTTGGCTTACATAAAATGCACAAAAATTCTAAGGATTTTGTCCACATAAGTAAGAGCAACACTAAATTTTTATGGACCTACTGAAATCACCAGATGTACTGATATATTGGACTCTATAGCTATGAAATTAGCTATCTTCTTTAGGAACACAGAATCTATAAGGAAATAAAAGAGGCTGTGGAAGTGTCTGATTAGGGAGAAATCCTTGTTGTGGAGGTAAAGTCCTGGTAAGAAAATCATCTGCTTCGAGATACCAGGACCAGCAAAAACAAGGAGAAAATTGAAACAGCATTTAATGATACTTTTCTGTGTAAGGATTCAAAAAGACAGCACAGAGGAAAAACATGCATTTCCTTGAGATGTGCCAAAAAAGCGCTGTGAATATTCCTGGTGTGACTGTGCACTGTGCCAAGCACGTGGTGCAGGTACCTGCCTCCAGAACAGGGAGTCGTGAGGCACGAGCCAGGGCACCTTCTGTGATTACATTGTCAGGAGAAGATTTCTTCATTCAGAGTGAGAGTTCAGTGACTTTTATTTGCAGCTTTTTGCCTCTCACCAGAATATTCCTGGCAGCAAACTTGTTTATTTGGATATTTGTGGAAGGTGAATCATAACAAAGGAATCACAGGCACAGCTGAAACAGGCTGCTGCTTGGTCCTCATTCGACAGCTCATTTTGGGGAAATGCCACTGATTTGCTACCATTGACATCCAAAATCCTACAGAGCCTTTGCTTCTCAGATACACGTGTTTGATTTTTCTGGCTATGCTGAGTAACAGGGAGATTCTTATTTAAATGGAAACAATAAGTATAGTTACAAAAGAAAGATGAAGGGAGAAAGCATCAAAACTGCTGTGAGACCTTCAGCATCAGCAGCCTGAAAGTCATGGGGTCTTTCTGCAAAGCATCAGGCCAAGCAGTGCTTCTGGACCTCCAGCTTTCTCTGTTGTGCTGTGAGAGACCTTTGCAGGGTTAGAGAGGAGAAGGCAGCACTCACCAGCTCTCACCCTCAGCTCAGAGTGGCTCCTGTTGAGCTTCAGGAATGATGATGGCTGCTGGTGATATTGTGTATGTATTGGATTCTGAGGGCCAGTTGTCCAGCAGCAGTACAGGAGTGTGGGAGCTCCCCACTAAGTGGGTGCCAGCCCATGGGTTGTGCTCCCAAGATTGCTGTGTCAAATGGGAGGAAGAGACAGGCACTGCTGTAGGTGATTTCTCCTCTCTGCCACCTTAGTACAACCTGCAGAAGTTTGCCCTCCTGATGAATGGTGTTGTTGAAACAGAAAGATAATGGTTCAAAGAACTTCTAGCACTCAGCATACATTAAACTTAAAATCTTATCAGGATTGAAGGGTGTCTGATATAAAAAGCCATTACAAAGGTTTTTTAAGGCTTAACTTTCTTTGCCCTGCAGTGGACACAGTCCAAGGCTAAGTCCAAATTGAGACTGTCACACTAGCTGAGGGACACTGTTTTTCTAAGGCTGACACTGCTTTTCTAATGCACCTGAAGCTTTGCTGCTGGGGTAGATGCTAACTCCAAGAAATGAACCACTGTCACTGCTGTTGCTGGAGGGTGGGCCATCTTCACAGAGCGCTCCCCACCAGGAACCAGGGTCCTGGGGATACATGGCTGATGGGCAATGCCTCTGGGAAGGGACGCAGAAAAAGCCTGTACCAGGATCTGCTGTGCTGGAGCCCTGTACATGGTCCTGCTTGTTCTTCTCATTCATACTCTGGATAGTCAACTCATGAATCTAAAACTGCTCTCCAAAACTCTTAGGAACAGAAGATCCCCCTTAAATCATTGTTTGCTTCATGCCTTAGCTGTTGGAAAAGCTTTTTTCAGGTCAGGGGGCAAAGTACTGTACACTGAGGTCCATATACAGGGAACATGCAAAAACACACTGCAAAGTCCACAGGCTGGGAGGTGCCCTGGCAGGGAGGAGGGAAGGAAAGGTCATGGATGTCAATATGTCATGTCCTTCGCCCCTTGTTTCAGCACTGCCCCGGGCTGAGGTGTCCCTGACTTTGCAAATCCCAGTTAAACACTCAAATGGTGATTTGGCCTCAAAAGGTATGTCTTGCACTATCCTGCTCTAAAAAACATAGAGGCCAAAACCCTCAGGCTCCCCTGCTCGACACACCCTTGAGTCCCCCTGGCACCAACAGTCTCTGAGGTGCTGAGCCCATCTTGCTCCATGGCAAGGGGACTCTGTTTTCTCGTCACTGCATCCAGTGCTGGATTGTCCAAAAACCAAGACAGAGGAGACTTATCAAGTATGAGCCCTTGCCAGATGCAGAGGTTAATGAACTCTGGCACCCACTGCTATTTGCAGTTGGTTGGTTATATGTTCATAACAAATATGCAATCAGTTCAGTGCGGTCAGGAACCTGTTTCATCACGTGCACACCAGGGCACAGGTACAGGCTTGAGCTGTCTCATTCTTCTTAAACTCTTTAATGATTTTCTCTTCTGTTGGACAGACCCTGAGCTGCTGCCCATGAATAGTTCTCACATCTCCCCTTCACAAAATGAGTGCACAAAGGCATCTGGGGAGAGCTGAAGTTACTCAAGATTTTGACAACAGGTATAGCTGAAAAACATGTTTGTTTCAACATCTTCTTTTTTCCCTTCATTCAACCTGAGGACCTTTGTAATTATTTGAATTTCTAATGGAAGATTTTTAAATGCATTTTTTCCATTACAAGGAACTGTAAGTATAAGGGGAGTTAAATACAGGGTTAGGAAACACTGCAATGTTCAGGTTAACAAAATGCTTCTGATTGCTCAAGATTAAATATTTTTCTCCTCCCTGTCTTGCTAACCCAGACCTGTTCTCTTTTTGGTTTGTTTTGACTCTGACTCCTGAGCTGATAAACACTCCTGCCTCTGTGCCTGCTCGAGGGTACAGTAGGTGCACCTTTTGTACATTTCGTGTTTTCCCCCCCCACTGTTCTCATTTGCCTTGAGCTCTTTGAATTTGAAACCTTTATCTCTGCTTTCCAGCACATTTTCTCCCCTGCCAGCTGAGAAAAAGCATGTTCAGCACTGTGACCGTGGAGGCATCCATACTGAGCCCTGAGGGCAGGGGCTGTGGCAGAGAAGGCTCATGGAGCTGCAGGAACCTGAGGAGCCCCTGAGTGCCAGTATCAAGGTTTCACTTATGAGAAAGGAAGGATGCTTACACCTCCCCTTCATGGATTTTTTTTTTGTTTGTGAAAGAACCAATCTGACCTTATCAGGTCCTCTTGCACATCTCACCTTGGGCAGAGCCAAGGCCGCGCACCTGTGATACCCTTCATACCTTTCTTGGAAGTACTCCAGTGGCAGATGGGGTCACAGTTCTCTTATATCATGAATTTTATATCACCTATGTATCTTTATATCACTATATCACTTTATATCTTCTCAGTCAGAGAACATCTGCAATCAGCCTGTCCCTCATCCACAACCTCCCACATGGGGGGCAGCATGAGAGCAGCTCCAGCTCTCACCCCCAGCTGACTGGGTGACTGTCCTTTGCCACTGCAGATCAACTGTCACTTCTGAAAGCATCCTTACTTTGCAAGAGAAATTCTGAGGATTCAGAAGATTTTGAGCTTGGCAAAGCATTTTGGAGATTTATCGTGTCACAGTAAGATTCCTTGCTTTGTGGTTCCTTTGCTTTCTGCGCTTTGGTGGATTCCTGACACTGCTCAGTTTAGGATGGGTTTTTATCACACACTTAAAGCCTGTCTCCATCTAATTAGGGACAGCCAAAAGTGGCAGTATAAAGATACAGACCAGCAGGCTGATGTGTGGAAGCTTCAATGTCTGCATTGATGGCTTGTCTAATTCTCCTTCCTGATCCCTCAGCACAGAATTTTGCCATCCCTGATCCTTCTGCCAATGCCTGTTTAGGGTACAGAAATGTCACAGAAGAGAGTCCTCATTGACAAAACCACAAACACGGGCAGCTTTACAGGAAAGCTGGTGTATTATACGTACACCAGATAACCGCCCTGCCAGGAGAGCGATAGCACAGGCAATAAAATTTAAACAATAGGTGTTTGCCTGGCAGCTTGTGGGCTCACAGAGGGCTGCTGGAGCAAGCAGGGAGCAGCTCGGATCAACTACTTCATGGTCAAGGCCAGAGAAGCAGTAAGGGAGAACCTGGGGAGGATCTGCTGACAGCTGGGATCCTGTTGGGTAGATCTGCATTTGTGGTCCCTTAGACACAACTACAGCCTTGGGTCTCAACCATCCTGCTAAAATAGGCCATAGACCAACCACATGTGACTTCTCCTACTGTCTGTTTTCTTCCACACTGAGCACTGTATGAGGAAAAGGAAGGAGAAAGCAGATGTAGGTGCAAGCAGGAGTATGAACTGCCCCCAGCTGAATAATGATTTTCATACAGCAAGTGAGGAAATACTACACTCTAGTGTGAATAAATTATGCTTATAATAATAATAATGAGGCTGAAAATCAGTTTTGCACACAAGTGGGTGTGCAAGAGAGAAAGGGCCTCCTATTCAACAGGTGATTCCATAAGCCACCCTGACTGCCCACATCACAGGCAGCTGCTGTATCCAGGACTCAGCCAACCCAGGCTGTTGTCTCAACAGTTGTGTCTTCCTAATCCCCCCAACCACATGTTAGTGCTCCCTTGGCATGCCCAGAACTGCTGGCAATGGCTGCAGGGCTGCTTGGCCAGAGCAGCTGGGAGTGTGGGGAATGGTGGCCTCCAAGAAGTCTTTATTTTCATGCTAATAAAGATCAAAGTTTTTCTCTCCAGAGTTTCATGGCAGTTCCCACCGGGGGGGAGGTCTCCTTGGGAGCTGAGTTATCTATCCCAGGGTGAGGCATCAGCCACACTGATAAGGCAGAGCTGCAAGTGGCAGCAAGGGCAAATCACAAAGGGCATTTTGGGACAGAAGGACTGAGGCCCTGGTGCATCTGTGTCCAGAAAAAAAAGCTCTCATTGAAGATCATCTGGATCACAGCATATTCGTCACCCAGGGGCTTGTCTTCAGGACACGTGGGTTTTCATTGACATGGCCTTTCACAGCCCATCACCCTCCTGTATCCCTTGGTGATGTCACTACTGCTTCTGAGAAATCCCATGTGTGGACCAGCACCCACTGTGTTAGATGGTACGTGGGCATTGGACATGGTCATCATTATCCCAAAGCATCTAAATACTCTAAATAATGAGGGAAAGGTGGCAGATAGACACAGCAGTGGATTCAAGGAGGTGACACTGTTCAAGGACGGTTCAAAATTTAAAAAATCATGCAAAATGTTGCAAGCCTTAACAAAAAAAGTTGTGCTGTGCTGAGAGGAGTATCCTGCAGCTGCATGGCATTAGCAAGGGTGGGACTTGATAGCGGAAGCATTAAGAATTCTGTTTTGCTCACTTAGAGATTATTATCATGACAAGAAGAAGATGCCACAATCTCAAGCTGAGATTTAAACCTGAGGAGCCGTGCACGCACCAGAAATTTGTATGTATGCAAAAAACCTTCCTCCCAGCTGGAGACGTAAAACTGTTACAGGCTTATTTGAATTGCAGGGCAAAGAGTTTATTTACTATGTTACACACAGCACATCTTCCAGCTCCCAGGTCTGTGAGGCTGGTCCCCAATGGGGAATTAAGATTATTTTTCCCAGTTAACAGGGTGGGAAAATAAGGTTTTGGCTGGGAAAACAGAACAGGAAAAGGATAAATTATAGCTGGAGGAAAAATGAATAAATCATTTTGCATTGAGTTGAAGATTTTCAATACTTGCAGCCTCCTTTAAGTGTTTAACTTCACATTCAAAAAGAAGTGTCAAGCAATCATGCTTTAAAATATTACATTTGGATCTGTGGTTAGAATTTGTATTCCTTGGGATCTGGGGTGATTTGCTGAGTTTGACCTGACTCCACACTTTGTCATTCACCAGAGCTGACCTCTTGGGAGAAGTTTACTATTCATCATACAGCTTACACCCAGCTTTTATGAGAAGGGCTGATCTGCTGATATTTGTTGCTGTTTAGAGTCCAGAGGCAATAGCAGAGCAGTGCAAAAAGGTGAGCCAGGACCCGTGATTCAGTGCAACAGAAACACAATTCTACAGCTATATTTGGTTTGCATGACAAGGTTTTAGTAGCAGGAGGACTACACTGCTGGCTCCTGCAAGAAGCTGCTGGAAGCTTCCCTCATGCCCAAGAGGGCCAATGCCACCTGGGTCCAAGGTGGACTCACTGCTGGCCAAAGCCAAGCCCAACAGTGACAGCGGTAGCACCTCTGAGGTAACGTATTTAAGAAGGAGTAAAAAAAAAACTGCAGTGGAACAACAGCAGTGAAGAGGGAAGAACGAGAATATGTGAGACAAACAACTCCATAGATGCCAAGGTCAGCTCATAGGGAGGAGCAGGAGGTGCTCCAGGTGCCAGAGCAGAGATGCTCCTGCAGCGTGTGGTGAAGTCCATGGTGATGGAGCCCCTGCAGCCCATGGAGGTCCACAGTGGAGCAGGTGAGTATCTGAAGGAGGCTGTGACCCCACAGGAGCCCCCTGCTGAAGCAGGCTCCTGGCAGGACCTGTGGCCCTGTGGAACAGGTTTGCTGGCAGGACTTGTGACCCCATGGGGGACTCATGCTGGAGCAACCTGTTCCTGAAAGACTGCACTCTGTGGGAGGGACTTAGCCTGAGCAGTTTATGAAGAACTGCAGCCCATGGGCAGGACTCACATTGGACCAGTTCATGGAGAACTGTTTCCTGCAGAAGGGATCCCACACTAAATTTCCCAAACTGAATCTGTTTTGCCCTTGACAGTAATTGCTGAGTGATCTCTCCCTGTCCTTATCTCAACCCACGAGCCTTTCTTTATATTTTCTCTCCCCTGTCCAGTTGAGGAGGGGAGTGACAGAACAGCTTTGGTGGGCACCTGGCATGTGTCGGCATCCAGCCAGGGTCAACCCACCACAACATCCCAGCTCAGATGAGCCAGCATAGCTTTTTAGAGCAAGCCACTGAATGTGAGCAGGATCTGTGTGCTCACAGCAGCACCCTCAGTATGGGGGCTCTGCGGCAAAAAAAAGAAATCAGGAAGGTGTTCCAGTTGGCAGAGCAAGTCCAGATCAGCAGGACAGTGGGAAGCCAGCCTCACCAGGGAGCTCATCAGGACCTCTCACAGTGTGTGATTTCCTACTCTTTTTAAGGCAGCTCTTCTAATAAAATCTTTTAAGTAATTGCATTAATAAAGAAATTAAATCCATGCTGAACACAGGTCTTAACGATCATCTGTAAACAAGGTCAGGTTTTCCAAGCTGCCTTCATGGCTAGCCAGCCTGAAATCCATCAGACAGTATTGAAGTCATCACCACTACAAAAGGGGTTTTTCAAAAGATAAAGCAAGTATATTAGCAGCTATGTGACAGAGAAAGCTACCTCAGATTTTCTTCCAGTACCAATATGATGGACCATAATCATATAATGATTGGAAAAAAAAGTATTTTCACAGATCAGGAGGGAATATTTAGTGGCTGAAAAATGTTTTTATGTGTTAATGCCTTTGGCAGTGCTTCATTCTCAGATTTCTTATGAGATACATGTGTGAACACAAAAACTAAGTCAATTGTAAAAATATTTGGGACAAAATCAAAACTAAAACCAAATGTTGCTTGCCCTACTTCTAGAAGTGCCTTTTATTCATGGCTGTCACAGCAGTTGAAGTTGGTCTGGATGGAACATAAAAAATGGAAAAGTGAGTACAGATAATGCTAAAACAACAACAAAAAAAAGGTAAGAAGAGAACAAAACTCTTCACACTGCCAAGATTAAAATGAGATGAGATCTCCATGTGTTACTTTGTCCATCAGAGGAGCTCCCTACTCCATCTGGGGCGCTTGGTGCTGGTAGCTCAATGCTGTTTTGCCTCCATCTGGAGCACAGGCGATGCTGAGGTTGGCAGGGCTGTAACTGCAGACACCGCCCTGCGAGGCAGCTCCGGTGCCTGGGGACATGGAGCTGGGCTGCACGCTGGGGACCACATGGCCATCTCTCCTGCGAGTGGGGCCCTTGGAAATGTCTTGGACCATCCAGCCCTTGTCTAAAAGCTGGATCGCTAAAGAAATGCAGATTTGGGCTCTTCTGTTGGAGCGGCTGCTGGGGCAGGGACCCAAGAGAGGTGCAGTCCTTAAATCTCATGTGATAAAATGCCTAGGGCAGATGGTCTGGGGAATGTCCTTGGCTTAGCATGGCTATGAGCAGGGGCCCACAGCACTCTTCTGAGAACCAATTTGCCCTTTCTGTACGGATCAGTGGGGCCAAGGCCCCTCAGGTATCCTCCATGCGTGGGAGTTGAGGGTCTCTCTCTGCTCTCATCTGCCACCCTTAAAAGATCTTCAGTGCCTGCTGCAGAAGCAGGAGGACGTGGAGTGCCCTTGCTGGAGGACAGCACAGCCTGTATTCTAATTCTGCCTGTGCCCAGCCCACTAGAGAATATTTTTTTTTTCCACAGAAGTAGTATTTTCTTCTGTATTTAAGCCACGTTGCAACTATGAATTCCCTTCTATCCTGCACGTCCCTATCAGCTCAAACAAAGAGAGCGAGATGGGCTTCTGGGAGGAATTCCTGTCTGAAGCTGATGCTGAGAAACACTTTTTATGAGCTGTTTACTGTCCTTTTCCAGTAAGTGACTTTTTTTTTTTTTTTTTTAAGAGAGAATATTGGTCAAAACCTGCAGACTGTTGTGAGGCTGGAATGTGAAATTTTAACCAGTTTAAAGTCTTGTGATGAAGACAAGTAAGTGCAAAGATGAGGATTCTGCTCACCCTTCTCAACTGGCACAAATGCTCTTCAGTGTCATGAAGGTGAATATCCATGCAAAACAAATTTTGTTATGAATTCAGAAACAATTATATATCCAAATGAATTTTTAACATTATTCAGCTTCTTCATTGCTGAGCCCTCTTCCCTCAGCCAGGATGAGGTACAATCCTGCTCCGGCCAAAGAGGTTTTTCTGGGACACAGAAACTTTCTGTGAATTCCTTTCACAGACTGTCCCAAGGCTGAACACTCCTTGGAGGCGTTGAAGCACTGTCTGAAGGGCTGGGCTTGCTTTCAGAGCTGATGACTGCTTCAAGAGAAAGGTTTTACATTTTCTACAGTCCTTGTCATCATAGTAGAGCTGTTGGTTTGTCCTCTTCTCCTCCTGCCTAGGAGACATTAAACATGAGCTACAGACTACTGGCTGAAGAGAAGGCATATGGAAAAGACTTTCTGCACTACTGGAAAAAAGTGTGGTGATGATTCCAGAATGCAGACCAGAGGGAGAATGAGCTGAACTCTTGCCACATGACAGCCAATCATTTTACAACATGGAAATCCATTTTCTTGTTCTCTTTGAATAAAATATGCCTTGTTTTTAAAAAGAAGCTTGCAGGAGTTTTGGTGCTGATTACTCATCAAAATACTACTGGGTATTTAGTGAGTTACCAACCTTCAGCCCAATGCAAAAGCTTCCAACCACATATTGCAGCGACCTAGCTACCTAATAACCTTGCCTAGAGTCAGGCACCAAGAGAAAAATTAATTTTAACACGTCTAGATCAGCAAAAACTAGAACAGCAAGAGCTAAGCACAGGGAGTACAGTAGTGGGGTCAGGAAGGAGACATTTCTGCCTGCTGGATCCAACATTCTGCATGCTGCTGCCTGGAGGACTAATCCATGCTCCTGTGCCAGGGGGATGGAGCTAAGCACCACTTATGGGGCTGGAAATGAGGTTAACCTCATTGTACCCACATCCTGCAGCTGCTCCCTGCACTGTAGCTGCACTCTCCATGCTGTTTGGGATTCTGCACAGATGGGAAAGAGGAATCCCAGCATGACCAGCACTAAAGGTGCTTTCCTGCAACAAACAGAGGAACAGTAATAGTAGCAGATAAGGCTGAAAGTGCTTTGGAGAGGGTTACTAGTTTGTCTCATGTCCCACAGCAGGATGACAGGAACCTGAAACACCCTAGATTGATTTTTGTTTGCCCTGTCTCTGAGGTTCCTCATGTTCTTCTTGTCCATTAGAAGGAGTTCCTCTGATCTCTGCCCTGTCATTACCACAAAAGCTACATTATTTTCAGGCAGTTCTGTCTTTCCTGCTGTGTCTGCAGCAATAAAACTTAGGAAATGTGAAGCACTGATAGGTAAATGTGGGCTGATGCACCAGCACCAGTCCATGCACTCACATGTGCTGGGGAGGCTGGCACACTCCAGAGCCTCCTAGTTTTGATCAGCAGGATCAGCCCTGCCCCAGCAGTGCTCAGCTACCTGGACATGCAATTCAGAACAAAGCCGATTCCTTGGATCTGCTAAGATCAAGGCACCTGGCCTGATCTCTGCTCTGCAGAGGACAGGAGGAGGCAATAAAGCCTTGCAGTTGCTAGACCTGTTAGAGAAACTGCTCCACTGAGTTTCTCCCAGCCACTGCACTGGGTTTCACATCTCCTGGGCCCAACTGGGGCTACACAGGGTGTTTGGTTTGGCAGGCGTGGTGCAGGCTGGCCTCAGAGCTGGGAGAAGCCACCCCAAGCCACAGCCTGGGCTGGGAGACTGGAAAGCAACTTCTGTAGCAGGCAGGGTGCAAGGGAGTGAGTGTGTGACACACAGACACCTCCACACATGGTCCTGCTGCCTTTCCCACACCCTGCAGCGCCTGGGCAAACACACACACGGCTGGAGAGAGAGCGCTGCTTCTAAGGATAAGCTTTATTTCCCTCTTGGTAAATATCCTTATCCAAAATCAGTTTAAGGGAATTCTGTGAGTCTTATCTTGTTCTGCAATTTTCCTGCTTTACACAGTCACTAATAGTTCCCTATTTATTAGCACTCCACACATCCACGTCATCTCCCAAGCCCTGGGCTTGCAGGAATGTAGACAGCCCTGCTTGGCTTCCGCTCACCGTGAATTTTGGAGCCTCTGGGATGACTGAGTTTTGTAGGAGCTGGAGGAACTTTGTGCCAGGATGAGTAAAAGAGAGGAGGAGGCAAAAGGTAGAGGGGCAAAAAAATAGCAAAAACGAAGATAAAGTTCAGAGAAAATGAGAACAAAATATTCACAAATGTATTACAGACTGGAGGGACTAAAAATTTCAAATTAGTTAGAATCATAGAATAATTTAGGTTGGAAAAGGATCTTTAAGATAATCAAATCCAACCTTTAACCCAGCACTTCCAAGCCCACCACTAAACTGTGTCCCTCAGTGCCACATCTACAAGTCTGTAAAATCTCTCCAGGGATGGTGACTCAAGCACTTCCCGGGGTAGCCTGTTCCAGTGCTTGAGAACCCTTTTGGTGAAGATATCAGCAAATGGGGAAATATTAGGAACATTAGAAACAGTGTCCTTGAGCAGCAAGAACACTTCCTCAGTTACCAGGCACAGCCTCTGGCTCTCAGCCTGTAGCAGATGAATATAACTCATTAGCTGCCATGCAGTCTCTGTGTGGCTCATTTTAACTTAAGTTGAGCCAAAGGAAGGCAGAATGGAGATAAAAATGAAAGCAAGGCCATCGCTGGTGAGCCTGACTGGCATGAAGGTCAGCGCTGTACACACAGTGGAGGCCCTGTACACTTCCCAGTTTATCCCATGCCAAGCTGAGTTGCGTGTGTCAGCAGCTATTCCGCTTCCTGCCTCCAGTCTTTTCCCAATGACAAACCAACTGCATAAAGTATTGACCCAGCCCTATCCTGCCAAACCACCAGGCTTTTCCCACTTCAAACCCTTCCAGGGTAACTTTGTCTGGCTCTGAGCAGGTTGCCAGGATTCAGTAATAAGGAGCTGCATGCAGAACGTCAAGCTGCGGCAATAACCAGGTTACTGCACGCCAAAGTGTCAGCCCAGATAAATGACCAAAATGACTCACTGTCAGCTACATGGCCAGTGACTGTATTTTCCACAGTTTGCAGCTAACTCTGCTTGGTTTTTCTGCCCAAAACTACCTATGTCTGACTTCCTGCTCTCTGGAAATATTATTTTCTTTGTAAACAGTTGTTTCTACCGTATCTGGGAGAGAGGTAATGTGGATTCAGTAGCTTCTCAGCCTTGATGAGTTGATAAATTAAGAGAAGACACAAAAGCACCTTCCCATTGCAGCGTTTTTTTTCCTTTGGTCCACAGTGATGAAGGAGGGAAGTTCACTCCATTGATATGAACTGCAAATAAAGTCACCCACTCTCCTTTGTGCTCCAAAGGTCAATGAGTTCTCTGTAAGCTCCACCCATAAAACCCCCCTGTATTAAGGGTTGTATACAAAGACGTTACATGAGTATCTCTGACTTGCCAGTCCAGGGCTGGAACTGAAGAGCTCCTTATGCTGCATGGGTGATCCCTGAAAAACCTCCCCTTGGCAGGAAAGAACACAATTTTAAAATAAAATCTATACCGCAGGATAGAGACAGCATGAAACCCTGGGCAACCCCTTCAACAAAGCATGAGGAGATTAAATAGGAGGCACTGGTGGTTTCACAACACGGTCCAGAGCCCCACAAGCTGATCTGTTACCTGGCAGCTGGGACAGTGAGAGGGAAGGCAGCTGGCAGGCAACCTGCCCACAGCCTGGCAGGTTAGATAGCTTCGGTGGGTAACCTGCATTCACATGGGGAGTCTCATAGACCTCTTCAGACTTTGAATACAGGTTCCTTGCACTGGACAAACTTGCTGAATAAATTTACTGATATTTATTTCCCAAAAGTTGTTTTTAAGTAAAGAAGTGCCCAGAATTATTTGAGTAAATGTTTCTAGCAGGAGGTAAATTCAATTTGCTGCAGTTCAAAATATTATGCAGATTCCCATCTGCTTTCATGCAATGGAAAAAAAAAATAGTTCCAGATTATTAATCTATTCACAGTGCCACTCAGTTGTTCTTTTTGATTGATGACAAGTGTTTTTGACATTAATATCCTGGTTCTTAGATTCTGTTAATATTGTGGGTAAGTATTTGCAGAAAACAAAACAAAAGTCTAGTTGAGAACAGATGCCCTAATTCTAATGGAAGAATTTCACACCAACTCCTTAAAGCCCTCATCTGAACCCATATGAACTCTTCCAGTATGTTTTGCAGTTTCTCTTTCTCCTTGGCATACTGTGCATTAGAGACACAAGTTTTTAATTGCCCTGTCAGGCTTTCTCTCCCTCTTCCTCGTTGTCACCACCCCTCACTTAAGGTCTATGATGATCTTGATCTTAGAGCAGCTATCTTATCCACAGGATATCAGCATATATTGTTCAATAACTCAGCCAGAAGCAATTATGGAACTTTTATACCATGGAAGAGCAGTACAGATGTATTGCTAAGCTGCCAGATAAGAAGCTTATATTTAAACAGACAATAAAAGTTCATTTTACTTCTCTAGGCACGGAGTCACACTAACATTAACCTAGCAGTGGCAAAGTCTATTAAGGGCCTGTCCAGATTCCACTGGAGTCAGTGGCAAAGTCATACTGGATGCAGGGCCAGCTCTTACTCTGCCTGGTGATATCTATTCCAATAAACTGCATTTATGGGAATCTATTTCCTTAAAGTTAAAAATATTCAACACAATAATCCAGCAGGCAGTCCTTCCACTGTGGATCTATAGCCAGGGCATTTTCTAACACCTGCTAAATTCATCATATTCTGCTAAAGAAGAGAATTAAGGAAGCATTGTTTAATCGTCAGAAAGTATGGCTTATTACTTTTCTACTAAGTTCCTATGTCCCAGTAGTTTGTGAAGTCAGCATCTTCTATTTGCATATTTTCTACAATAATATTTCACTATAACTTCATTTAAAAGTCATATTAAATTAAACTAGTCATGTCACAAGTCAGGTTGGAAATACCTCTTGCCTGTCTGGCACTAACCTCTCTGTTCAAGCACAGCACTATGTGGAAAGTCCCTCTGTGCAAACAGTGTTCTTTGGCATTTTCTAAATATGACTGTTTTTGAAAGGGTTTTAAAAATTTCCCAAATGTAATTTCAGGCATTGGCCAATACTGATATTCCAGATCCACCCTGTGCTTCAGTCTCTGTTTAGAATCTCCATGGGACTTTCCATAAAGGCACTGGTCTTCCCCTGCAACCTTTGCCAAAATTTCACCTTTTCTTTCCCATCACATCACCTGTGGATGCAGTGAAATAAGAACCCAGCTGCCTCCTGTCCTGAAAAACTGTCCACTCCTTCCCAAAGCCGTAATTGCTGAGCCTTGTGTTGATTATTATTGAAAAAAGGAAACCAGTGTTTGTGTTAGTGTTTTTAAATATAAATAATCACCTAAGAACATGCAGTTGTGTATTTTCTCAAAGAAGGTGTTTGCTACTTATATGTAAATAAATGTCCACATTTTGACATCTCACTCAGAATACAGTAATTACATTGAGCACATAATAAAAATCTTAAACAGAGCTTGATGATTATATCAGGGTGCTAAGTGGTGGTTGTGGTTGGATAAAGGTCTACTATAGTTCAACTTTGTGCATGAAGACAAGGGGAAATCCTAATAAAGAGGCAACTGGTAACTGCTCAATATGTTTAATACTTTGCTGCCTCATTTGGAGAACAAAGAGTTGCCTGTTTCATACTACTGGTTTGGACAAAGGCAGGGCATGGAAACGTGTAATCTGCATTTTATGAATAGTCAAGATGCACAAAGATGATTTCATGTCTCTAACTCTTTTATGTTGGCATCCTAGTAAAATGGGAAAAAAGTAATCTAAAGTTTTGATGGTGTGTTTTGGTTTTTTTTACCCCTAAAATCCAGAATCAGAAATATTCACAGTTCTGTTGTGTTTCTAATGTGATGTGAAGGATTGCTCTAATCTAGACACAGGGCTACCACCCTAGACTGTAAAATTGAACTAATCTTTTAAATAAGTCTAAAATTACTATTCCTATCTCTGAGAGCTAGCCTAATAAACTAATGAATATGTAAGAGTTTCTGACACCCAGTGAGAAATCCAACAGTATAAAAAGAATGAAAGGATCAAGGGAAGAGAGTCTAATTCTTCTCAGGAAGCTGCTTTTGCTAATGTGATGAGGAAACTCCTGCTGTGAACTGTATCACTTCCATCATGTGGGACCACTTTGTGAGACCTTGTCATTTTGTAGCTTTGGAAAATAACTGAAAAATGAATTTTCCTGTCAGTTTTGACAACCAAATATGTTTTACTTTATGTTATAATGATTGGACTGACAGTCTCTCTGTAAATAATTCATACAAAACCTCATAATATATGACTATGCAATTCAGGTCCAGAAATGTGCACCTGTAACAGTGGCAACATAGAAGACTAAGTACTCATTGTAATGGATTTCACTGGGCAGTTCCAGTTAAATATGCCTTATATTTACTTAATTTTTAAAGGAGAGAAAGAATGATCTCATGTTGGTGTGCACCTTAACTATTAATAGTCTGTTAGGTAACTGTTGCCTTTTGGCAAGTTTGATTTTTCTGACAGTGGTGAAAAATAGTTAAACATCAAAAATGGGACATGTGCTATTATGTTATACAAGAGCTAGCACCCTACATTAATGTTCCTGTTTTTTCTCTGAATGTATTACTTTGTGCTGTTCTCACCTCCAGGCATGGGAATGTCTGATCTTTCTGACCTGAAAAGGGTCTTGTGTGCCTGAATGCTTTTCTCCTAAAACCAGAAGATATTAATACCTTCTCCTGGTGGAGGTGCTAGTGTCGGGCCAAGAGTGAGAGGTTTCTCGTTTGGGGAAACGGCTTCCCCCTTTTCTGGCCCAGCTTTGCAGTGCAACTCCAGCCCCCGTCTCCTTCTCCTCATTCACCTCCTTCTTCCCACAGCAGGTGTTTGCTTTTTCTTTCTCTGTTTAAGGCCTCTTTTGAATCAAATTCTGTTCTCCACCACTTTTACGCAAAAGCGTCCCTAAGGCCCTTGATTTTCTGAACCCTTCTAGCGATTTTCAGTGTGAATGTCTGTGTGCAAATGTAGAAATTAGGACAGTTATGAGGCCACGTATCCCAAATCGGACAGCTAGAGGCTGGATGGGGAAAGGCCACTGCAACGCTCCCTGCCCAGGAGCACAGAGTACAGGATGCAAGGGCCAGTCACCTGGACTCCCACATGCTCCTTGTGGGAGCCAGGCCCCGAGCCAGGCCCTGGCTCTGCCGTGTGAGGAGCTCCTTGCCCGATGCCCACCAGCATCAGCTTCTCCTGGGCATCCTCAACCCCACCCCGCGGGGAGAAGAGGGGAGTTTGCAAGGGGAGCCCAGAGCTCCTCTGTCTGTGTAGCAGAGCTGGGGGAGCCAGAGTTGCCTGTGCATGGGACACAGGACAGTCTTGCGTAGAAGGGATGCAAGCACAGGAGGAGGAAGGGATGCTTGTAGAGAGAAGGGATGTTTGCTTGGACCAGAGTTGCACACGGGAAGAATAAAGGATAGTTGTGGGGCAGGAGGGACGCGTGCACGGGAGGTGGGATGCAAACAGGACACGAGGGATGCAGGGTAGGCAGGGGAAGGCAGGGCAGAGCAGCCTGGCGGCGGCGGGGACGGGGGCACGCCCTGGCTGGGTCCGCAGCTCCTCCCTCGCCCTGAGTGACTCCGCGCTCGCCCACTCGCAGCGAGGGGACAATGTGATGTGCAGGCGGGCGGCCCAATCCGGCCGGGGCGGCGGGGCTGGGGCGCGCCGAGCGCGGGCAGCAGGGCTGGACTGGCACGGCGGGACGGCTCGGAACGGCACGGAGCGAGCGGTGAGTGCTCTCGGGGCTCTTCCAGCGCGGCCACAACTTGGGGAAAGTTTGCCGGCGCTCGCCCTCCCGCCTGGGCGTTTCGCCCGCCCGCTCGGAGCATCCCGGCCACGGCGGCGGCGGGAGCGGAGGAGGCGCCCACCGGCCCGGGGGCTCCGCGGGGCCCGGCCCGGCCCTCGCTGCCGCCCGGCTCCGCTCCCGACCAGGCGTGTTCCCGGCGGGGTCCCGGGACAGCGGGGCGGGCGCGGAGCCCGGCAGTGTCGGTGCCTGCCGGGACGCGGGGGACGTGTCCGCCGGGCGCGCTCCTGCCGCCGCTTCCAGCCTCCCCGCGGCGATAAAAAGGCACTTGTCTGATTCATCCCCCTAGAAAAGTTCACCCCGGGGCTGAGCCGGGGCGGGCCCAGGGCGGGGGATGCTCTGCCCGCGGCCGAGCCGCGGCTCCGCGCTGGGATGGAGCCCTGGCTCCCGCAAACTTGGGGCTTTGTGCGGGCTGGGGGGAAGCAGAGCCCGGCCAAGGGGCGGGGAGGTGCCGCTTCCCGCTGCGGGTTCCCGCAGGGCTGCGCTGAAAAGGGGTTCGGTTTGCGTTTAACTTTTATCTTTTGTTCAGGATAGTATTCCCAAAGCAGAAAAAGTGAGGAAATGGGGGCGACTTCTCCTCTAATAGAAGCGGGGTGAAATAAATTGACCTCATGGGACAGCTGTATGAGTTTATTTTTATGCATCTCTAATTTGGACTGGGAGAGGAAGTGTCACCCTGCTCCCCCTAACAATGGCTTCTTGTTGGGAGCCTGAGGAGGGGAAGAGGAAGGGAAGAGCATGGAATTTTTCAGGAGGTAAAACTTCAGACTTTCGTTTGCTTAGGAAAGGCTGGGGCACCCTGACGCTGGCTGTAAGAATTCTAACGGATACTATCAAATCCCAGTGCTCACAGAGACAACAAACTCTGCAGTCATGACTATGCCACAGTTTTAAGTTTTTATCTAAGTAGCTCTGAGACATGTGCGTGGGAACCGACCTCCTTGGGACAGCCTGCATGTGTCTGTAAGAGCATCTATACTTTCAAGCAGGGCATCCCTTGTACTCATAGTTGTCTTTTCAGGAGAGCTGCTGGTATAGCTCCGAGCAAATGCCATCAAATCAGCCTCCGAGGTTGTTATTGCTGTTACACAATTCCAGTGGAATGTGAGAGCTGAGCTTCCTGTTTTTGGTCAATCTGTAGAAGAGACTATAAAAGATAATAGATATCTCAGATAAATTGCTTTTGCATGAAAACTTGGAGCCATTGTTCCACCAGTAACACTTGTGACTTCTCCAGTGGGCCTAGTAATCTGAGAAACTCCTTAATGCTGGGAGACTTGCTCAGAGTAACTTTAAAGACAACAGCTGGAACCTGGATATAAAGAGGGAATAGTTACCAAGATCAACATGTGTTAGTGCTGTGCATAATGATGTATAGAAATTCAATCTGTTTTGAAAAGAAATCTTGTGCTGAGGAGCTGCTGGTAGCTTGTAAGTGGAGAGCAGTGATTCAGGGGGATTAGTGGACACAAGGCAAGTCCCCTGGGTGGAATATTCTGAAGCTGATTTTTGCCCTCGGGGTGTTTGATGGTCTTATGTGTGGGGTGTGTGCACGCAGAGACTTTAAATTCTAAATCTGCTCTTCTGCATCTGAATAATTAAAAAAAAAAAGTTATAAAATAATTTGCTAAAAGAAATATTTTTGAAACACTACTGTTATCACAGCCTGTTAATCTTGCCAAAGGTTTAACAATTTGAGGATGTAACTTGGTTGTAACCAAGCTCCTTTGAAGGAATTTTCTGCTTGTGAAAGATGAATTACTCATTCTTTGTCTGAGTTAAGAGATTGTAATGTGATTATTAAACTCAGTTATTCAGTGCTAGATATAAAGAATTATGTTTAACTGGGGTCTTTGTTCTCTTATCAAAGTTAATCTGATTAAGTTTCCCCTCCTATAAAATAGGCAAACATCTCCCTAGATTAAAGAATGCCCAAAACTCCAGAAACCTTTTTACTAGTTTTTGGTAGATTAGCTTCCCAGTGGACAGGGCTCTGGGGACTGATGACTTCATCAGGTATTTGGCTGATGGATGCTTGGAATTGCGATAAATGCAGAGGAACCCCTTCCCCTGGGGCTCCCTTACTGACTTCTCTGTTCCGCGTTTCAATTGTTGTGAGATTAAGGTGGTGAGTGAAGGAGTTGCAGCCTTGTTAAATGGGTTTGCTGCTGAATTCACTCATGCGGGATCTTCTAGTAACTCTTTCCTGTATTTACTTGGCTTTCTAGTGCAGCTTTAGAGAAGCAGAAAGACCACAGTTTTGACTTGAAGGAAGCAAGGGAAAATGCTGCTGAGTGATTGGTCGGGAAGGATGTTAGGGGCCTTAATTCACTAGTTGTGCAGAAGCAGCTGCTGGTGATTTAAGTGATCTATGTGCCTTGTGAATAGCTTTATAGGTAAACTGCATGTCTTTTGTGTAGTAAAACTGCAAGTGCCCCACTTGGAGCATCAGCAGAGGAGTTGCACTTTTTTAGTGTCTATAGGGTAATGCATCAGGAGCGTGAAATGCTTCTCTTTTAAGTGATTGGCAGTGAGTTTAGGGAGGGTGTGCCCATCACAGATACTGTAATCGATTTCCTTATCCGAGTAGATGGTGTGATCAGTGGCTCATTTAGCACCTGAGGTTGTCTTGGTGGTGATATTTAAGGTGGTGTTAATTTGTTTGGTGACGTGTCTCAACACGCAGATAGTGTTCTTGGTAATCTATTTTACATAGTATTAAATAATAGGTGGTGAAACACAAAGGGGCTGTGTTTTCAGCTGAGCCAAAGGCCAAGTAAGTTCTGCTTTATGTCAGAATTTTCAGTGTGGTATTTTTCTTTTTTGTGGCTGGGGTTTGTTTGTTAGTTTGTTTTTAAGTTACAATGTTTTGCATCTTTTCACTTCATTAGGTGCCAGAGGTGTGGACCGGAATTCTCTGTGGACATTTTTCCCTCTTTAGATACAGGCCTGTTAGCTTCATTTTTCTTGCGCGTGAACTGCCTGTGGCAGAGGAGATGATGGAAAAGCAGCATCAACCCTGCTTGCGTTATTCCAGCACAGGTTTTGTACAGATCCATCGGTGCCCTACAAAGCACAGTCCCAGCTCTCTAATGGTGTTCACAAGGGCAGCTCTTGACCTATCACGCTGGGAGGCAGGTTAACCCTGTGCAGGGACGTGGGGGTGCTTCTGATTGTGAGGAGAGTGGAACAGAAATGTGAGGATGGAAGGAGGGAGACGCCACTGCTACAGTGTTGCTTTGCATTTTGCTGAGGGTTGGACAGGTGAAATTTTGTGCGGCTACAACTTGGTTTTAAACTGTGCTACGGAGTAGCAATTTACAGCAATAGAAACAAGGTAAAAATTGTGGTTTTGTTCAGGCTTTGACTATTACCTTTGCTCCGTGTATGTTAAAGCAGTAATTCAGCATAAAAAAGCAAATTCTCATCTCTTGGGGCCAGCTGTTCAAACATGACTGACAAGCTATCAAGCTGCATGGTGCAATAACAGATATTAATTTTTAACTTATTAGTTACTACTGAGAAGTTCCTTGGCAATAGCCACAATATTATGTGTTGATATTTATTAACTAATTGCTGACCTTTGCATACTCAGCACTTTTTGAAGTAAGTACCAATGCGTAATTAATCTGTGTATCTTTTTGGACACTGAGCTCGTGGAGTAATTAAAATTGTTAATTACATCAAAAAAGCCAAATGTGAATCCAGAAACTCCTGTCACCAGATGTGTGAAAAGTAGAATTAAATACTGAATTAAAAAAGTTTACCAAACAACCTTAATGCATATGCAGAGCAAAACATTTCTGAATATCTTTTCTTTTCGAGCATGTTGCAAAACTGAGACCAACTCTTTTAATGAGGGTGATGCAAGGCTGAATTAAATCAGTATTTGTTGGGTTACTGCAATGAATGTCACAAGATACCTATCACTGGTCCCCAGACCCCTTGATAGGCATCTGTTGACATCTTTGCACCTACATTCCTGTTGGTATTTTGGGAATTGGTTTATTGCACAAGCAGCAGTGGTTGTGTTTGTGGCAGAGGTCTGCCTGAGCACTGCTGGTAGGGGAGGGCATAAAAAGGACCGTTTCCCCTCTGATCATCCCAGGGACTTGCTCAGGCTCTAATGCAGAATCATCTATTCCTGCTTGCACCGTTAAAACCCTTTCCAGCTTGGAGGTACCTGTACTCTTGTTGCTGGTAGATGAGTAGGTGGGAAATGTGAGAGGTGAAGGCAGTTGGGTGATGGTCCAACATCTGGGCTCTGGGTGCTGTGGCTGGGAGAAGTGATGCTCGATCCTGGAGGTCCTGTGAGCTGCAGCAGCTGACAGTGACTGGACGAGTGTAATCACTTTCAGCCATGTGACTGCTGGTCATGAATGAACTACTGTTGTGTCCCCTGCTCCATACACAGGGGTTTGGGTGTACTGTCTCTCTTGGATTTACTGAATGGCAGGAAGCTAAAAATAGGTATCTCTGCATGGTCTGTGCTGAGAGTGGGTATGGGGTGAGTGGTGCTTAGACACAGAAACATTTAGTACAGCTTCAATCTTAGCAGCTGCCTACTTTGTGCTCTTCAGTGCTGAAGTTGTAGCTGCTGGGTTGGTCTTATCTGTCCATCCTTGCTAGTGTTTCCTGCCCTGGATGTTCTTCCTGCCTCTAGGTCAGGTTTCTCTGAAGTGGAGACTTGGATAACACCTCTCCATCATGTGCTGTGAGATTCAATTGGAGCACTGCAGCACACTCTGCGAGAAGTCTCCTGGTTTGTGCATGTTTCTCAAGTGAAGGGCTGGGTTAGATGTAGTTTTCCTCGGTTTTACCTGGGTGGTTTTGTTCACACTGTGCCATCAGCATGAATACAGGGAATTCCACCTGTCAGAAGTCTTCCTGCCTTGTGTTGCTGTGCTGCAGACCCCAGCCCACCCCATCTCCTTTGGCACATGGCACCAGTAACCTGGGGTGGGTGTGCTGCATGGGGAGGGTGATGGAGGCCCACCCTTTTCACTGATGATCAAGGAGATGATTTGGTTACAGCTGAAAAATGGGACTTGTGTGTTGGTGGCTGCAGAGCCCAACATGGGCAGCAGATGCTGTGTTTGAGGTTTTGGGTATTGGTTCCTGTGTGATTTGCCAGCCATGTAAAGAGCAACTGGTCTCCTTGTACAGGCTGAGCAAGAAAATGGGGTTAATCAATGGAGCCGGAAGACAGAAGTCTCCACCTAATAGGGCTGGAGAGTGGGGTGGGAGGAGAGGACATGCCCATCTTCACTCTATTCCCATACGGATCTGGAGGTGGTGGTGTTGGAGGTAATAGAACTCTTCCCCATGGTGGGTATGTCTGATGTCAGTGCTGCTGACCAACAGCTGCCCTGACAGCAGGACTCCTGTTTGGCCTGGTCCACCCTCTCCCAGCAGCTCTGCTCCCATCAGGGGTGTGGACCTCCCTGGACAGGGTGCTGAGCTGTGGTGGCCAGCCAGGCCAGACCACTCAGTCACTGTGGCATCTGCTGGTCTCTCGGGAATCTATAATCTGTTGGCTTTTTTTGGTAATAATTACAAATGCAAAGAACGATAAGCAAGTCCTGTCTGGCCTGCTTGGAAGAATTATATCACACGTGCTCCTCTAACAGCTAGGGTTTCACATCTGGGTTTTGTGGGTTAATGCCTGGGCTACTCAAACTGGTTTTGTCACTGGGTTGTGAATGGCATGATGATGAAGAGGGAGCTTCCCAGTCCACAGGAGAGTTGCTATCACAGAGATGGAGCTATTGGCAGTTATTCTTTCCCTTTTGTTTGTTTTGCTAGTTGATTCCTGTTAGTTTATCTCCACCTTTCAGCATCTGTGAACCATGAGGCTGACCACTGCCCATGGAAATGCAGCATCCTTGGCAGGTGGGCTTGTCTTAGGTCCCCTTCCTTGTGTCCCCCTGTGCTGGCTGGTCCATACTGACACCCTGTGCTGTGGGGCAATGTGCACGTTCCTGGGGGTGAATTGGCTCTTCCTGCAACATCCAGACTGTCCCCAAGGGCTGTGGTGGCGTGTGTACTACTAACATTTGGGAGTCAGTATGGAAGAAATAAAATAATTATTGATTTGACATGCATCTGAGGATGTGGGGAGCTGGACAACTGTCTGAAATGGGAAGCTCTGGTTAGGACTGCTGCTCATGTCAATCCATATGGGCCATATGCTTCTAACCAGGCTCCTTGTCTCATTTCCTTCTCTGAAATGCTTACAGCTGTTTTTCCTGCCTCTTCAGTAGGTTTTTTGTTCCTGTAAAAAGAGTGACGGCTCACAGATGCTGCTGGAAGTCCCCACTGCATAGCCGGGAAGAGAGACTACTACTGTGATCTTCAAGGGAAGATAAAGTGTAGTGTCTCTGCAGGAGGCCTGATTACTGCTGTTTTGAAGTAAGCTTTTTTGTTTTTTTTTTTTTTTTTTTCTTTTTAAAGCCGAAAATAGATTTCACTGTCTCATTCACTGTTTCCTCATCACATACTGCCCTTAGTGGTGGAAGTGAGAGAGCAGGTAGTTGATCAGGTCACTTATAGGTAGAACAAGGAAGGACAAAGTGATATTGGCAGTGATCATATGTGCTGAGGTGTTCGACATTGTCTTGTTGCTGTGCATATAAAACCTGGTTAAACTTCAGTGTTGCTTAGATGTTGGCTTTTTCTCTGAAGAAGTCTGTGACTGAGATATTAGCAGTGCTTGAGGTTCATCACTACTGATCCTCCAGTTATCCCAATGTACCATCTCTTGTGTTCTGCCCTTTTTGCATTCTACCAAGAGAAGTAATTGCAGACCTCTATAGTTGGGTTAATGATCCAGCCCTGGTCAGGTGAAGGAGCTCTAGGGATGCTGATGCCTATGCAAGTGTTTCACGGTTTATGGATGGATGGGAAAGGGCCGTATGAAGACTGTGAGAGAAGTTCTCTGTACTCACTTTTAGACAATTGAGCTGTGCACTGCAAGGAAGGTGGGCTTAATGTGGCAAAGTAAATGACTGTGTTGAGTTGGCTTGAATGCTAAGTTAGGACAGTGCCTGTAACAAATAAAACCTAGTTGTGTGTTTATGTCTGAAGTCTATGTGATCTTGGGTTCGTTTAGGTGCTGAGAGTACAAAAAAAATCTCTTCTTTTAATGAGTCGGTTTCCTGTTGGCCATAAACCTAAATAAACAAAACTTATTTTCCCATCCTCTGATACGACGTTTTTGCAGTCCCAACTGCACTAAACAATAAGGTGTCCCAACAGTTGTTTTATTGGTATCTGAGATAGGAAACCTTGTATAAGATCCCTGTGTTGTGTCCATGGCTGGTGACCATTTTCTTGCCTCATTCTCCCAAGGCTCTCATTGCTGTGCAAGGAGCTACGGATTGGCTTTTCCTTCTGCACAAAATATACTGGGGCTGTACTCTCCTCAGCCCATATTGTAAATCACACTTTATAATCTGCTGTAGGAAATGGAAAAGAAAGTAATTCTAATTTGTGTTCTTTTAGAGCCCTGTTCTTTAGACCAAAATACACAGGATAAGTCTGGCCCTTCCCTCTATTCACTTTTCATAGACTCCTTTGTTTTTAATTTATATATCTTTTTATTCTAAATTCCTCCCATCCCCAAAATAGAACAGACATCAGCCTGCAAGCAAAGATTGCCAGGCATTGGTCTTGTGGATTATAGTGGCTTTTTGGCCTGGTTGGAGACTGAGCCCCACCCTACGTAGGCTTGGATTAAAAATAGTCTTCCTTTTCATCAGACAGAAAACTGTGCACAACACAATCTGTGTCTTGGTTTCTGGGGTATTGGCAGCCATGGAAAGCCCTTCAGCTATAAAATACGTCAGAAAATCTGTTTGCTGCTAATTCATCCAAAAGTGCAAAGGTGACTGGTGCTGGGAAGGTGTAGAGCCAGGTGTCTGACTGCCAGCCACGTTGTTATTGTAGATGTTGAGTAAAGTTTTAGCCACGCTTCTTGAAGGACCTGAAAGAGTTGAAAACTGAAGACCACAGCCTATACATTAGGCTGTCACTTTAAGAATATCTCATCTTAAGTGCTGGAGGGAAGTCCAATGGCCAGGAGACTGCTTCTGCCCCACAATCTCCAGCCCAATCCTGTCTGTCCAGACCTGAGCTGCACACTCCTTCCTCCTCTTATAAAGCAGAAAAAACCATCAAGGGCAAGAGGTTGGCCAGTATCTGGAATGGTGAACTCATTCCCCCACTGCCTATTGGAAAAGTTAAGCCTCAAACCCAAGCTTCTCAGGCAAGTCTGAGTGGTTGGCCGAGGGATAGCAGAGGGAAGATCCAAGTGTCTCCTTGCCCTGGGCATCTGTACTTCATGAACCTGAACTGTTGACTTCTTGTGTGGTTTGTTTTCCACTGTCCTTGGTCACGTTTAGTGAGGGCAGTGAGTTGTTTTACAGGATGGTAACAAACACCAGCCTCTTGCAGGCCCCTGCCCGCTCCGTGGGGGAAGGCAGGATGCGGCTGATCTGGGATGTGGAAGCAGGCAGTGCTGCCTAGCAATTCCTCCAGCTTAACCATAAGCCTTTATGGTTGTTTAGGGCAGAGGTGGGAGTAAATGAGCAGGGGAGTGTGATGGGAGGAGGGCAGGGAGACTCTGCCCATTGCCTGTTCACGGCTGTTTATGACTAGTGTGCTCTGTCGGCCTCGTTGACGTGACCTTGTCGATCAAAGGTCTCTCTGTAATGAGAGAAAATGCTTTTTTCTTTTCAGTTTTTGTAGACTCTGCCTTGGCCTGTTCTGTTTCTTGTTCTTTTATTCTAGACTAGATAGACTGTAAAAAAACCTTGAAAATGTGAAGTATTGTGTCTCATAAAACCTTTGTAAACAGTCACGAAACTGTCCGTAAAAGGACACTAGAAGGATTTTATTTCTCCCAAAACCTAGGGATGAGCTTTCAGCCTTTGTCTAACTCAGTTGCATGTTTTTACTGTAATTGAGAGTCAAGGGGCTATTTGTTCATATCTCAGTTTCTTAAAGTGGAAAAACTGACTCCTGCAGTTTTGTCTTAACTACAGACTTTTTTTTTATAGGAAACTGAATTTTGTTTGGAAAAAATGCTAGCTAGGATGTTTTTTAAAATTGTATCAGTACAGAAACTTACACAAGGCAAAGTGCGCTGCTGCCCACTGCAAGGTCAGGTCAAGACAAGGAAAAACACCAACCTGGGGAAAAAAAAGAAGAAAATCTCATAATCTGGTAGATGAGACAGGCTGAGTAATATCAGAAATGCTGCTGGCTTGTATCGGTGTTTCCTATGTCAGCTGCTGAGTGTGGCTGTGGTTTGGGGAGATGCTGTGTGTTTTGGGGGTGTCAGTGACCGTGGAGTGGCCTCACCTCTGGCAATGAGTAATCCTGACCTGTGTCCTGTTAGTGCAGCTTCTGCCAGAGTTTTGTGTGCTAAAACTGCTTCTGCTGCCTCGGTTCCAGATGATGGGGAGACTTCTTGTTAGGGGAAAAAAAAAAAAAAATTGAGTGCAGAGTTCTGGGGACATCCTCTTGGATTGCTATTGAAATTGTTGTGTCTCTTGTGGTGAGGAAAAGAAAGCTTAAGAAGAATCACTTTTGTTCTATGCTTTTTTTTTTTCTTTCCTGAAGATCAACATATGAAAAGTATTTTGATACTAGAAGAATGTACTTGCACATAGAGTGCATGTGATTCTGTACTAAATTTATATCTATGTGGCTTATTTTTTGCTAATATATTAGGGATTAAATTAATGCTCTCGAGAGCTGAATGCACAAGAAGTTTTAAATGCAAGTTGAAGACCTTGGATAACAGACACTCATACCATGTCTGGATTGGATGGAAGGTGATGTGCAGTGGATTGTTACTGAAAGAAGTTTGCACAGTCACCCGTGTGCCATCTCCATGTTCTTCCTGTCTGCTGTGTTATCTGAAAACTATAGCTGAAGTCCCTCTTTTCTATATGCTCCTTCCCTCAAAGTATCTTTGCAGCTTGGCATCCCAGGAGCTGACTGGGTGAGTGAGATGGGACCTGTTCTGTGTGCTGAGAGTACCACATAACACTCTGCATTGTCAGTGCCAGAAATAGTGGCTGTGAGTGATGCAGTTCATGTCAAGATGGAGTGGAGAGATGAGTAGTTTTGTTTTATGGGAACATCCCACCTACAATGGACCCATAAGCTTGCAACAGAAACTGGGTATTGGAGCACTTTGGGTTACCATGTTCATAGCAATGCATGTGTCTCTTCCTAAATTTGATCAGATTTGAATTTTTTAAAATGTTTGTATTGGTCTTTGCCTCAGTGTTTTTCTGGTGCATGTGGTCCCTGGTGGCAGAAGCCCACGTACCAGGACTTCTGCTCCATGGACCATGCCCAAAATCACAGAGGATTGTTGATCTGCCTCTTCTGCTGTCTCTCCAGTGCTACAAGGTAGAAGAGTATCTTGTTCTACTTTCATAATCAGTAGGACTGAACTTGCTGCCTTTGACTCTGCCCTGTTGGGAAGGATGGGAATGGTAAATGAAGTCCCATGTGTTTTCACAGTCTCTGTCTCCATTTTCATGACAGAGCTCAGCACAGCCCCTCTCAGCAGATGAACTGCTGGGCAAGCACCAAAGTTTTCAGAGTGCCCAGAACAGCATTAACCAAGTGGAAACTTGAATTCAAGCTACTCATCCCTGTAATTGGCATTCATATTTTGTGAGGCAGTGCTTCAGCTGGGTCACTTACTAAACGGTGCCTGAAAGATCATAAATTCTGGGTCCTTGTTCATGCTGCCATCGCAGTCTTGTGCTTCTTCCTGCTAATCAGCCAGGAAGGGTCTGTGGAGCGTTGTTTGGGTTTGGAGCAGGGCTGTGGTTTTGAGATTCCAGGATGCTGAGTCTTGTCCCAGGGACAGGCTTGGATGCTCTCCTGCCTTGGAGCCTGTGCAGCAGGACATTAATGATACTCTAGCCCATCCCTGTTTTCCTTGGGTTAAAACAATGTTTACCTTCTGCCATAACTGTTGAGCAGCTGCAGTGCTGCAGTGGTGTATATACACATATATAGTCTCCTATAAATCCTGTAGTTAAACATTTCCTTGACCCAGCATAGAATAAGGTGCTTGTTTCCAGCTGGTCATAGAAATAAAGGAAGTGAGTTCCAAAACAATATTGCAATTAAATTGTTTCTTCCTGAATTTCGCACAAAATGTTTTGCTTCTGAGAATGCATTGTGAGGACTTTATTTTAGGGAATACATAGGGTGTTGTAGGTGTATATAAAGTTACCCTTTATGATTGCTATTGTGCAGGCATTCAGGGAGAAAGTTGGCCCCTGCTTTTAAGAACTGTTTCTGAGATGATAGCAACATTCTGAAGGTCAGTAGAGAACAAATGGAAATACATTTACAAAAACATTCGTTTTTCTCAGTGCTCCTGGAAGTAATAAGCAAGTTTCTGAATCCTCACTTAGGTAGAATTCACCTTTCTACAAGGAGAGAGGGGAAACTGGGCCTTCTGAAAACTGAAAATATTTTGAATAAACAGCCTTAATGTCTGACCTAAACTTTAGCCTGTTCCTTTCTGCACTGTTTGGCCAAGGTTGGGACTAAGCTTTCCTTGGGGATATGGATGGGAGGTTCCAGTGCAGTCCTGCTCCTGCCCTTCTGTTGCCCACCCCTCTGTAATGTTCTCGTTGATCTAATTTCCAGCTGGGCTCTTGCCACTGTTTTATATAAACCAAATGCTCAAGCAAAAGCAGCATAGTCAGACTTCTTGTTGAAAACTTAACCTTGAATTGCTTCTGCCCAGCTGAGAAGATCCTGCAAGTTACTGTTGCTGCGCTGGATGGATGGTTGTGGCAGTGCCCATCCTACTTAGTTATATCCATCACTAATGACAACAACCTTTGTGTCTCCCCTGCTTCCTCCCCCCTCTCTAAGTAGTATATAGCCTTTTTCTGTGTTACATAGGGTTATTTTTGTTGGTCCCCTGTGTGCTGAAGGCCTATATAAAAAAGATTTGGGAAGCCATGAAATGGAGTAAGATTCTGCCCTGTACCAATGGCCTTGGAACCCCCTGTTATGCAAGAGCCTTTACAACCAGTACCAGTCAATGATTCACCTTAGCAATTAAGGCTTTGTGCATTGGGTTGATATCAACTTGGCACATAGCAAGGCACTGCACTTTCTTTTAGTGCATTGCCCTTTCACGTGTAACTCTCTCAGCTGATATTCTTGCTCAGCATTTGGACCTCTTTGGTGTAGTCCACGTTGTACCTTGTGGTGTCATTGTTCCCAAGCTATAGATTTACCTCTCCTGCCTGAGGCGCAAAGTTGCTTCGTGCCTTCTGTTGAATAACACAGCCTTGCTTAGTCTTGGCTTTATGTAGGATATGTAGATTGTTTTTTTGTTTGCTTTTTTAAATTGTTAGGATGAGGGTTTTTCTTAATACTAATTCATAAAACATTAAACTCAACAGCAACAACAGACTAGAGAATACAAGAAATCTGTCATCAAAGCAAAGACTGGCTTCACAGCATAGAGATCAGTCTGCTACTAGTAGCAGTTTTTTATGGTATGGAAAATGTGAGACAGCTCACTAATTAACAGTGTAATGAGCTGTGTGGTGAAGATTGCACTCGAGGGACCTGAAGGCTATGGGTGACGACAACTTACAGTGTATATGTGAGTGGCTCTACCTCACCTTTCTACACATTTGAAAAGAGTGCAGTAGTTGTGGGAGCCTCTGAAGTTGTCCTGTCCAGCAGGTCCATCCTAAAGGAGATTTTCTACTGGGGTCTGAGACAAAAGGAGCAGTTGGAGGGAAGCCAACAAATGCATGAGCTAAATACCAGAGAAAGCTTCAAGGTCCCTTGAGATGAGATTCAGGACTAACTCAAAACAGCTGAACTTGTAGGTCCCCTTGCACAACATGAAGGGCCACGTACCTCTGGCAGGATTGTCCAGATGAGATACCAGTCCCTCCTTGGAGATGCTCCCAGGCTGGGCTGGGCGTGTGGGCTGATGCCCAGGCTGGTCAGTGACTGCACCAGCAATGAAACCTTTCTGATGGTGGGAGGTCACCTGCAGATGGGTTGTGTGGGACTGAGGAGCCACCCAGTGGCAGTGTCCCACAGCCTCCCACTAGCCAGGAGTGGGGGCAGAGGACTGGTCTGGAGAGTGGCCAGCATTTGGCCAAATGTCCATTGGGTGGTCAGAGCAGGCTGTGACTGCAGTGGTATAATCTCTTCTTGTATATAGGTGGAGGATATTAAGTGGTTCCTGACCTCTGGTTCTGCATAATTGCCAGTCTTGCTACAGCCCACAAATTTATTTTTCAAGCCACATCCTTTTTACTCTTGTAATCTTATTTTGAAGATTACACCAATTTTATTAGTAATTTAATAGGGTGCTCCTGTAGACAAGTCACTGGTGATGTTTGGCATTAGAGAGAGTTCTTGTTTGAAGATGAGTTTTTGAGTCAGTATGAGGTGCATTGCTTGACTTTGGCAACAGTATTTATGTTTTAGTATTTAGAAAGTGAGTCTTCTCAGGGAAAAAGTCTGGCTCAAGCAACTGAAAACTTTGCAAAGCTGTTGCTGCTGCTCAGGCTGCAGAGGACTTATCACTGGCAGAAAATTAAAAAGTTTATGACAGACTTGTATGAAAATACAAACCTCTTCTGAACAAATCTGTGCTCTGTCATTTACATTGTGCTACAATTTGCAGCTAAGATTGTCCTAAGGTCTTTTGACATGCAAAAAAAAAAAAGTTTTAATAAACATGAAAAAACAAAGACCTATTCTCTATTCCAAGCTCCTCCAGTGTCTTCTCCTTTGGCTTAGAGGAGAAAGGATGGGAAAGTGCCTCAGAACTGGTAGTGGCCTGCTCAAGCCTGAGACCTGCCTGCAGACCTTGCCCGCCTGGTCAGAGCAAATCCCAAAGGCACTGCACACCCCTGCAATGTGCTGGCTTCTGCCCTGGGAAGCGTAGCACATCTGGCAACTGCTTTTCCAGTCAAAGAGCAGAAAGTGTTCCCACGTCATCTTTAGTTTCTCTCTCCCTTTACTAAAAAACCCCACCCAACACTAGACTCTCCAGGGCCCATGGTCTTGAGGGAATAACTTGTTCATTTTTTTTCCACATATTCCTTCTCCACACCCACCTTTTTTGTCTTTTGAATTTAATAAAGTGGGTGACTCAGTACTAAATATAAAGCCTGCTTCCGGCATCATCTGCCTGTGGCTCATTTCCTGGAGCTGACATCAGTTGAAGCCTCCTATTTCATGAAATATCCTTTGCACAGTGTTCTGGGCATACTTGTGGACTTCTCTGGTGACTGCATGGCTCCCTGATCTAAGCTGTGAATAACTAGCTGGTTAATTGCTAAGCTGAACACTGGTGGAGCACAGGGTATAAATCAGGCGAGCCCTCAGATCTGTTTTGCACTGCAAAATCATACCGTAGTTTGCAGGCGTTTTTTAAATAAAGACTAACTTTCAGTCCCTCCTGCATATGCAAGGTTTTTATTAAATAAGCATGAGCCTGACTAATGTCTTGCTTTCTTCCAGATGACAGGCTCGCTGACAGAGCAGCTCAGGAAGCTTTTAGTGGGGAAATCTAGCAAAGATGGATCTGTTTTTTCTTTAAAAAGACTGATAAACCGAGGAGTTAAGGTCAAATGCTTGCTCCTCAGTTGTCACATCTTTCCATAGCTGTTTACATTGATGGAATGTGTGCTGCCATTGGTTGAAATTGAGGGTGAAAGCAAGAAGTGCATAAACCCTCAATTTGTATCGAAAAGCAGAGAGGAGAGTGCTTCTATCTGTCTGTGCATAATTTCATTAAAATCCTTATCTTTAAAAGAGAATGTGGACAGAACTGGAGGAGGGGAGCATCTGGTGCATAGCAAATGTCATTGATCCCAGTTCAAAATGGGATAGTGGCTGGCCACTCAGCTTTGCTCTCTAAAGCCCTGGCTCATAAAGCATAGTGGGTTTTTTCTAGTGAAGTAGACTATTTCAGTTAGGTGGCTTCTATTTCACTTACTTATTCTTTTGTGCCTCTCCCCACTCTCTGCTTTTTTCTTTCTTTTTTTTTTTTTTTTTTTTTTCTTTTAAACAGAGAGGGAATGTTCTATGTGCAGCACCAGAGCAGGCAGAGGCAGACAGGAGGCTGAGCCACCTTTGCTGCTCTTGGAGGCCCACTGAGGTCTACTGATACTCTCTTGGCTCTGGGTTCTCCTGAGGCTGCTGTGGCCCAGTTTCCTGGCCATGGAGATTGCTCTACCATGGAGATGCTGGAGGGGCCCAACACATCTTATACCCCCTTGGCTGATTGACAGTAGAGCTGGCTGAATCCCAGCAAAAAGCTGTTTTAGGCAGAAGCTAGAAGTGCCCATGGGTAAAACCCATCCAAAAAACCACTAGGAGTGATGTAGCATGCCCATCACCATGGGTTTCATTGGTTGTCTTGAACAGCTTCTGATATTAGCATGACATCTCTTGGCATTGCTAAGTAGGTGTAGAAACTACTACTTCTGGAGTGGATAGGAAAACCTGGTGTCCAGAAACAGGTGGTTGTCCTCACATGGGCAGTGGGACTCGCTGTGGGGAGCAGCAGGGCTGCACAGTGTATTGTAGCCAGAGACCAGCACGTTGGATGAGCTCCCTTCCTCCCCCAGAACTTTGCCAGAGGGTCAGTTCTTGAGGGCTAGTGGTAAAAGGAGAAGGACAAGGTGACTCCTGGATTTACCCTCTGTCCTCTCTTGTCAGCTGGGAGGCAGCAGCTGCCGCTCCCACAGCCATCGCTGAGTAACTTCTGGAGGGCAAATATGTATTAGTGGCCTCCCAGTGAAACTTGGCAGCTGGAGCTGGGGAGGAGATGTGTCCCCTTGCGCAATGATGTGCTGAAGGAATCCTGTCAGTGCTGGAAGTTCTCCCTGTGCATAAACCTACATGGCAATGTTCCTTCTGTGCAGGGGAACAGACATGTCACCTGAGCACCTCAGGCACCTTCTTCTTCCCTAAAAGGCTTTCTTAAAGAGGAAGGAAGAGGAAAATACACTGGTATACTGTCTCTACCAAAAGAATTCCTATTTTGGAAGACTGTGGGGAGTGGTGTGTGTGACCAGGCGTGTTGGAGGAAGTGGGCTGGGAGTGCCCGGGGAACTGTGCGTTCGCTGCCTGCCATCGCCACACCCCGGCGTGGTGAGTCTCGGGGCATGACGCACGGATGAGTGGTGCTGGCACTGCCGAGGTGCTATTTTGGGTTTGAGTGTAATTGCAGGTTGGACCGACAGGACTGGATTTGGAGTATTCAGAGAGCTCTTAAAGCTCTGGAAAAACTGGCTATCGCTGATCCTTTGCAAATGTGGAAGATGGATATTTCACGCGCACTGTGTGTGTGTGCATCGAACTTCTCCTGGTGGTGGAGCCACTGAGGACTTGTGCTGCCTGATGACAGTGACTAGGGATGTCCTTTCCTTTTTGAGAGGGAACAGTGATACCTGTTAGCCCTGTAGGCTGCTCTTTACACTTATCTGAAAAAAAGAAAAGTGAGTAAGTGGAGGGAGGTCTGAAGACCCATGGGCTGGTGGCTTTTAGGTGTCTACCTCTGCAGCGTGAATCTGTCACCTGCACATCTGCAGGTGCTGCTTTTCTGTCCCAGCAACACAGATGCCAGAAACAAGGAGAGGAGGCTTGTCTTTTTCCTCCCAAAAGCAGACATTGCTTGTGCAATGGCTCTGCCATTGATAAAAGGTCACAACCTAGTTTGGGAGGTGGGCTTTGGCATCCTCTCCCCAGGACCTGTCAAGCCCCAAAGCCTCAGCACTTTCTAACCCTTACAGGATGTGCAATATGCTGTGCAATATGCTCCCATGTAGAGTGCAAAGTGGAGGCACTAAACTTCGTGAAATAAGTTCTTGTTGCATGTTTGCCCTGAGACTTCACAGGCTGGGTTCAGCCACTGGTTTGGATCGGAGCATCCAGTTAGGCTCCTTGCATCCAGGAGCTGATGTGATGCTGAAGCTGGTTGCTGATGTAAATCATCAAAATCAAAGTCATTCTTCCCCGAACCCTATCTGATATGCAGTCAGCCTGGTCTTGGTGGATTGCAGAAGTGTTTTTTCAAGCCAACTTCTTTCCTTTTAACTTGCAGCTGCAGTTCTGGGCATAAAAACTTCTATTTTGGTTTCCATGATGTTTGCTATCCTGAGGAAGCTGTCAGGCTGTGGGTTTGGGGTTAGGTTTTCTGTTTTAAGTTATTTTGGGGTGTGTTTTATACCTCTTTCGAAACTTTACAGCTGGAAGCTAAATTTTCAGGTGATACCCAAGAAGTGGGACTGGGCAGTGACTCACTTTCCTGGCTGATGTAATTTTTAAAAAGAAACAACAAAAAACCCCCAGTGATGCTACTGGTCAAGTATTTTTACCTTTTAGAACAGTCACAAGTTCTTCAAATTCTTCACTAATTCAAATATTGTGTTTATTAGTAAATGACATCCTTTCCTTTTAGCTATGGAAAGGCTGAAACATCATGGACTTAACAGGATCAGAAATTTCTGAAATATGTGATTGTAGTTCAGAAAACTCACTTAACCTTTTTGATGATTGATTCTGCTCCTGTGCATTGCATTAGCAATGACACAGTACACGATGTTTTTGTTGCTTGTGTCTTCCTGGCTGCCAGCAGATGTCTGTCCGTGTTTCATCTAGAGCAGCCAGGGATTTATTGCTGAGGTAATGTAATATACTGTAGTATGGGCCAGCTCCAAACTCTGTATTTAACCACTTACTCAAACCAGCCTTGGGTTTTGTTTTGTTTGTTTGTTTTGGTTTTGGGTTTTTTTAAGGAACTGCGGGGTGCAATAGCAGGCAGCATCCTCCTTTAGTGCCGACTGAGGCCAAATAGGTCTGGATCCTCTCAGTGTTCTGTGAGCTTCTGGTTTTTTCAAAGACATCCATAAAATAAGTACATTAAGCAAAATACAAATTCTGCATTGCTCTTGGGCTGGACATGCCGAGAAACAGCAAAGCAAAATGCATTTATTTTAAATAGTAAAGAGCAAAAGAGAGGGTTTTTTTCTTTTTAATAAAAAAAAAAAAATTAGTTTGCTTACCTAAAAGCTTTGTCTCTAACTGCCTTCTTTTCCCAAGTGCCGAGCAATAAAAGAACAAGAGCTGGTTGTTTGGGGGGACTCCCTGCTCCGTGCCCCGTGCCCATGGGATGCTCGGGCCGTTCTAGCGCATCTCTGCGCGACATGACCGCATCCCTCCGCGGCTCTCGGGAAGCGACCTCCCATCGCTGGGCGGGGATGGTGGGAGGAATGTTGGCTGCCCAGCTCCGGGCTGGGGGCGTGGGAGACGCTTCAGCGCTCGGGCCGGGCGAGGGAGCGATTCGCCTTCCCTGATAGAGGAGGAGAGGTAAGGAAGGGATGGGTGTCCCGGGGCGGGCTGGCGTTCAGGTGCTGCCTGGCTGTGCGGATGCAGGCACAAGCCAAAGACTGTCCTGCAACGACTTGTTTTGCTTTTCTTTTCTCAGCAAAACGTCTAGTGATTCCTGCTGCTGTAACAGATAGAGGAAAATAGCTGTGGGCAGAAGGAATTTAATGTTTTAATATGCTTAAATCTAGAATTTATCTGTGCACCTGACTGAGCAGTGTGTGCAAACTGCAGCAGCGAGGGCTGCACCGACTGTGCATCACTGAGGGTTTAATGTTCCAATGAGGGCAGAGGGTGTGCCTTCCCAGAAATCTGTCTGGGACACAGTCCTACTCCCTCTCAGTCTGTAGCAGGCTTTTACAAAGCAGAGCTGCTTAAACTTGCATGTTAGAAATGTTAAATATTTAAACGTCTGCTTTGCAGAAAGTGTGAGGAGCTCTGGGTACTTTTGGGAAATGGCTGTAGGCTGCTGGCTGTGACAGGTACTGAACTTTTTGGGGGTCTCTCATCTGGAAAGGCTGGGCTTTGCTATTGCAGTTGGAATGGCAGGAAGCATTACAGTCTGGCAGGATTTAGTTTCCAAACTGAGGAGTTTACCTTGCTTGCTGTGTTTTCTGGTCATGGCTGGCTATATTTGTTACTGGAAGCCCATGTAGATTCTCTCCAAATACTTTATAGCAGTTGCTACTGGCTTAAAACACTTATATACCAGTACTGAACTGAAATGCTGAAATTTTTGTGCTGAAAAACTTAAGCTTAACATGTCTGCAAGCCTGTAAAACACATCTAGTAAACCTTCTTTGTGTCCTGATTTTGTTTATGCTGAATGTGTTGCTCTGAGGTTTTGCTTAGTTATGTTTTATTAAACTGATACTACACTTGATCTTAGCCAGAAGGCCGAGAAGTGATATTTCACTCTTACCCTCATTTATTCTGCAATGCATCTGTCTCTAAAGAATTATTTCCACAGCTGGAGGACTCTCACACTCTCATGAAACTCAAAGTAGTGATGAGGTTGCATGGTGTTTACAGTGCATGGTCTCTTTAACCACAACATCTGTCCTAGGGGTATGGGGCACTGGCTGAGCTGTGAAACTGAGGGAGGAGAAGGAGGCAAAGCAGCTTGAAGGGTCCTGAGAAGAAGTTAGTGCTCGGCTCCAGGAGTGCTGGATTCATCTTGGAGATCCTGCAAAACCTTGAAATCTACTAATTAGAGTGCATTGTGCAGAGGTTATTAATGCTTGTCCAAAATCCAAGAGTCACAAAGTAGAGCTTGCCTGATCCTGGACTAGTGACTGCTCCCTATTGCTCCTCCCCATATTAAGTTAAATTATAGTGAAGTGTGGGGAACACCCTGCAGTAAGAGTAAATGTGATTTCCCTATCATGGCAGCTTCCTGGGAGGCAAGGACAGCAGTTTTCCTTCTCTTCTAGCCATTTCACATTAATTTTTGAGATTATTGTTTCTGCTTTTGCTAAAAGTAGATAGGATCTGTACTATCTTCTCTGGAGTAAATAAGTGGTGAATTTATAGGTTTTTTTTCTTACTTCCTAAAGCCACTAGGAGAGCTATGCAGGGACACTAATTTATTGCAATTTAGTGTTGCTTTCTTCTTCTGAAACAAGTTATTTTGACTTTTTTCCTTTTTCTCTAGTGCTTTTTAAACAAAATTACAGACAGGAGGGGAAGGATAGAAAAGGTGGTTTATTTTTTTTTTATCAGTAGCTCATTCTAGTAAGAGATAAGTTACTGAAATTTCTGGGGTTTAAGACACTTTGAAAACATAATTACAATGCCTAGGGTACGGTTTGTAGTTTCTAATGTTTTGTTTCTTTTTAAGAAAACATTCATTGACACATTTCTGAAAGTTTATCATCTGGGCTGTAGTTGCTGCTGGGATTTCAGCCCTGACTGTGCCATTGGCAGCTCTGTTTACCTTCAAACTGATAAAAGTCTGCAAAACTGCTTTACCACAGCTGTACCTTCTAAAAGGTTGCACGAAACCCACCCTCCAAATATTAACTGCTGAAACTCCCTCTTGTCCTTCTTGCCAGGGATCGGCACCATCATGCTGGGTGTTTGGCTTGCAGGAGCTTGTTTGCTGGCGTTGAATAAGCAATGACTGTACTGTGATTTAATTTAGGGATCTGGTTGATTCCCCCACCTGGGCGGGGGGGAAGTTTAACAAACTGAGTAACGCTTCTTGCTTTATCATGGCACACTGAATATCAGTTGCTGTACCTGCCAAGCAAAGGTGCTACCTGAGAGCAGAGCCTGGAGGTACTGGGGGGATGGAGATGGGTCTGGGCTGTGTGGGCTTTGAGGGGCTTTATCCACCTGCTGCAGACCAGGGCACAGGTTGAGATCTGCAGCTCAGCCTTGTAAGGAACTGAGCTCCTTAGGGGCTCAGTGTTGGGAAATCAGGAGATACATGCTTAAAGCACGTTGAGGGTAACCTGCAGGTCTCAGCAAGCAGGTCCCAGTCACTTCTGGGGAAGAAAATTTGCACTGATTCAGCCTTGTGATCCTCATCCCTCCTTGCTTATGCTGGCAGAGAACCCACTGTCTTTCCCCCCATTGCTCTGAGAGTCCCCTCATAAAACAAGGGGTGCTGAGTTTTGCAACAGAGGGTAAGAGATGGATCCTTTCATGAAGATGTGTATGGATAAGATGCACAGAAGTGTTTAGTGCTGCTCATTATTTAGGGAACTATGCAAGAATAAGAATTGCTATCAGCATAAGAGTTTCCTGGGGTGCTAGCATGACTTCTCTGTGCCTGAGCCAGGAATTTAAATGAAGCCTTCTGAGTTTCAGTCCATTAGCTGACACCGGACCCTGACCCCCCTCTCTTTTACCTTTTTGCACTTAAGTTTAAATTATCTCTGAATGTTACATGCTTTTGCAAGTTCCAGGCATATGAGCATACAGCTCTTCCTTTCCTGAGAAGTCCTGAAAGGATCACCTGTTCCACATTGTACTAGCTAGGTAATGAGAATATTGCTATTCTATTTCCACTGATATGAACAAACTATTGAAATTCAAAAGTTAGTTAAACCAATCTGGTGGGTTATGATCTCAAATATTGTCTAATCCTGGAGTAGTTGCTTTGCTAAAACCAGAAGTGTGCCAAAATGTAACATTTAGGAGAAGTATTTGTCAATGAGGCTTTTAAGGACTGATTCATTTGTGCCTTGAGTGGTATTTTATCTGTGTTTCCACTGTGCCTTGCAGATTAAAAGTACTCTCTCTATATATATAATAGATTTGGAGCAGCAAGGCAGCCTGTGTGCTGTAGCTGCAAGTCTGCAGCATGATGGGTGTGTGTGAGTGTAGTTGATCTCCTCTGTGAAAGTCAATTCTGCCCCTGCTTTGACCCTACATCCAGTCCACTTGGCCCTGGGCTTCCATGTCAAAAGCCTTCAAGGAGTGTAAGGTCTTCAGAAATCTTTCACTGCTTCTCCCTTACATTTGAGTCCCAAACCAGTTTTATGTTTCTGTTGGTTCAGCCTCCTTCTAGTACATGCTAGGACTGAGAGTGACCAAGCATCCATCTAGTCTACCCTGGGATAGCATCTCACTCCTTAGTGTGCATCAGAGACAGTGTGCATCTGGCTCATAGGATGGGGATGTGTTGGAGGAGATTTTGTGGAGGACTGGGGAAGCTTTTTCTTCCCTTCCATGGACAGCTGAGCCCAAGCATTTGTGTTCCTCTGACTCGTGCTTCCCTTCTAGCCTTTGGGCGATTTGGTATCATGTGGCCAAGCATCCTCAGCTGCTTGCTCTTCTGTTTCTGAAGGATTTGTGTACTTGAATCCCTACAAATTTCTATGTCATATCCCTAACTTTCAATATTCTGGATGCTGTCCTGGTCTTTTATCAAGAGGCTGATTCCTATTTGATGCTGTGAGTGGATTTGATTCTGATTTGGGGTTTTCTCTGGGTACTGGCTACAGCTTGGTTCTGGGTCAGGGTGCTGAACATGCTGACCGTTACCCAGGCCTGGTTGCACCCCAAAAAACTTCTTTGACTGGGAAGTCAAAGGCATGTAAATTGGCTGATGGGTCAGCAGTTGTGTTTACTAAGGATTTAAGGTGGTTGAAGGTGGAGAATCTGGTTCTGTCATGAAGGAAGAGAAAACACTTTGACCATCATGCAAAAGGGGAAGGATCAGGTTGTCCAGGATGTCAGTGGATGTTGGGGCAGCAGTTAAAATCTAAGGAGAAGCCATAGGAATATTGGTTGGCTGCAGTTGTTGCCATACTCTTGGAGTAGCCCTGCCTCTGTACAGCCCAGATCTCTGCTAGGCCATCTACCCGAGTGCTGCTTAGAAAAATATCTGGCATAGTTCTACACAGGTCTAGCAAGGAGAAACTGACTTTCTAACCTGGACTTTTGAAGGAAGGTACTTGTCCAGAGGTGGATACAATGGAGATGCCTCCAAATCTTGAGAGAGCCTCTGTTGAGCTAAGTGCATGTGTCTCTGCTCCTGATGGATTTGGCAGATTTGTCCCCTGCAGCAGCAGTGAGCTGTGCAACAACTGGAGCAAAGTCTTACAGTCGACTCCCAGGTGAATGTAAACCTATCAGGGAGCCTGCCTCTCCCAGGATGACTGTTTCAGGAGTTTGAAAGAATATAGAGCAAAACCCCACTTAATGGGACTTTTGTTGACTTAGAGGTGCTTCAAAAACAGCAGCTGGAGCTAATCTCTATATGGGATTGGGATGAAGTGAGCTGTAAGATGCCTGTGCAGTGGAAATCCCTATCTGCAGTCATGTATCTTTTCCCTGAGATGCAGCTGGTGGGCTACACAGCCAGCATTGATCAGTCGAGGGGTGTATTCTGTGTAAGGGCAGAAGCTTGAGGGAGCTGGAGAACTGGGAGGTGCAAGGTAGTAAATTCAAATAGCCAGGAGAGGTTAAAGAAATTCAGGATTAGAATAGAATTTGTGGGTAGTCGGTCTTGGCCTGTTGAGGTGAGCTTTTTGGTGGTTTTCATGGCTGAGAAAAGCTGGATCAAGAATTAAGTAAAGCTGAGTTTGGTTGAAGTTTGCAAGTGTTAGAGTGCAGTGCTGTTCAGTAGTTAAAGCATTGCAGACCTTGAGAGCAGAGCTGTTGAGCCTGATGCATGTGAGGCTGGGAAAACTTCACTGAAGGGAAAAACAACAGGAGACGCAGCAATTCAGCCAAATCTGGCACCACAAAGAAATACTTGCTCAAAGCTTTATGTGCCCCTTTCCTCCTAAGGCAGGGGAAACAGCTGAGTCCGTAGGAACACTGCAGTGTTTGTGTGCAGAGTACCACGTTTGTGCCAAGAGCGACACCAAAATGATTCCTGGGGGACAGTATGGTTCAGCCTCTGTGGATGGGATAGGATCTTCTAATCAGTGCTCTTGTCAAGATGGCACCTATCACTGTGTGGAAACACGAAGTGTGGTGAAGGTCTGGTTTCAGTTATTGCCTCTGACCAGTGGTTCTTTGAAACGTAATTGCCAATTAGAAGTTTATGTGCTTCCAGCAGCCTGGTGTTTTCTAATAACCACACATAAGGTGTGGGTGCTGTCACGTAGGAATTAGATGAGCCAAACATTGTGATGAGCATTTGATGAGCACACAAACTGGTTATGAGCAGGAGAGGATGGATTGCATGATAGGTTTTCATTTACAGGCCATTAATCCCTAAACTTCTCTGTCTCCTCCCAAAGCACTGGAAACTGTTTATCTCAGAGGATTCATCAGACCAAGTCTGTGCACCACAAGCTTTCATGTCCTGTTGCTGCCAGGTTTGGAGATATTGTCTATAAAACCCCAAAGGTTTGCTTGGACTGGACCAGAAAAAGGAGCTGGCAGAGCTGATGGGGCAGGGGGATGTGTCTGTGCCCTCTCCTGCCTCTAAACATTTCCAAAGGCAGCACGAGCCTGTGCCTGTGCCTGTGGAAGAGGGTTCCTGCAGTGTCACGAGATCCTGCAGCATCATGTGTCACCTGGCAAGGGATGCAAAGAAAACTTAGGCTTGGAGCCCTTGCCAGTGACTCGCTGCCCTCACTGTTTGCCCTGAGGGTGGCTGCTCTGGACTCTCCCAGCAGCTCCAGAGCTTGCACAGCCGTGCTGGGATGGTCCCAATGCTACACCTTGTGGAGTGGACCTTTGTGGCACTGGGGGAGAGGCCCTTGCAGCAGAGAGGGCTAGGAAGGGCTTTGTGGTGATTCACATATCTTTTGAAACAGGCTGGGGAGGGTAAAGAGGGGAGTGCAGATGGCCTCCCCATTCTCTGATGTGGCCCTTGGCAGGGACCAGCCCTACCTGCAAAACAGGGAGGAAAAGAAGGATGGGGTGAGCCACAGGAAGCCTGGGGGCTGGATCCTGTATCAGCTGAATCACCAGGATTCCCTCTAAATTGGCTGGGCAGCTGCATCAGTGCCCAAGCCCAGGGGCTCTGGCCCTTGCTGTGGGTTGCAGGGGAGAACCTGAGTGCCTGGCTGTCCTATTTGTTATTCCTAAAGCAGGACTGATACATGCTGGGTTAGTGGTCACAGATATGTGAGGTTTGGGGTATTTTTAATTAGCTAATGCTGACTGACTTGCCTTCTGACGTTGGAGCCTTTGTCATGAAAAGGCAACAAAACCACAGGTTCCTGAAATGGGGAATACATGCGGGGTGAGTCACTGCCCCAGACTTGGTCTAGCTCACTCAGGATTTTTTTTTTTTTAATCAGTTGGAAAAAGGACATATTAATACCTTTTTGTTGACACTTTAATGTGTCTTTGCATTTGCCTGTTTGAGTAAACAAGTTGATGTTGTTAATCAGTCATTTGTAGAAATGTTAATGCAGGGCAGGCCTGGGAGGGATGGAGCACTCAGTTTTCAAACTGATGCAGAGCTGCTAAGAGAGCAAATTCTTCCATTTGGATCAGCAGCAAATTCCAGCTCTGTTTCTGTTGGAAGTGTTCAAGTGCCTGTCAGGAAATATTTGGTTGTCATGTGGTCTCAAATTTGAATTAATCCTCCAACTTTCAAAATGTGCAAATATCTGAATGCCCCCCTTCCGTCAAGTATCACTGATGCTCTATATAGGATGCAGCTCCCAGGGAAAAGTCTTGGGAAAATTTTTTTTTTTACTGTGCTTGAGTGTTTTTAAGTTGCTGTCTGAGCAGTTAATCCACCCAAATGTCCTGGTTAGCTTCTGGCACTCGTGCTGGAAGTGCTGAGGCTGAAGCAGAGGCATCCCTCCAGTGACAGCCCCTGCGATGGCGTGTCCCCAGGTGGTTTACAGCTGTCAAAACATGGGCTGGGACAGCTTTCTTTGACCTGCCCGTGTTGCAGTTCTGTCTGGAGACCAAATAAACTAACCCCAATTCGGTGACTGCAGTGTGTTTAGGAGCTGTAAAATTTGTTTGCGCAGAAACTTTATACAGCCCCTCTTGGGGAAGGGAGTTGATATTCCAAAACTTGAGACACACTTTAAACAGCTCTGATCTGTATCACACATGAAGTCTGTACTGTCTGCCAGCCATGCTTCTTTGGGTAGGTGCTTTTGGTGTATCTGTGTGTTACAGAGCTGCCCTTGCTTTTCTTCTGTGTGGTGAGGGATGAAGGCAGAAAGAAAAGAGATCTGGAACAAGACTCTGTGTGTATTGACTCATGGACCATCAGCCACTAGACTAAAATGAGTGTGAGATCACTAGCTCACTTGTGTCTCCTCTTTCCCCCTTTTTCTCTCTTCCTCCCTCTGAAAGTCTCTGGCTGTCATTCCAAGCCCTGGCAGAGGTTTTGCTCACAGCAGGAGTGTGACGTGGTGAGGCGTGAGCAGTGTGGTGTGTCCCACAGGGCTTCGAGTGAGGCAGCTGATGTGTGATCCCTATGCTACTGAGATAAAAGGGCTTTTTATGTTCCAGAAGACAAAGCCTCTTGTTTAAAAATGCAACTGAATGAAAAACACGATTCTGAATGCCCTAGACTCAGCTATTAAAAACAAACATAACCCTCCCAACCAAAAAAAAAAATAAAAAAAAAGCTCCCCTGACCCCTAGTCCAGTGTTCCAATGATGGTGTAATGGCTCCATTGCAGAAAAGCTCTGTACAATTGCTTTGGGAGCTTGTAACGTTGTGGCCCACTAACCTTTTCATAGACTGTTTTGTTAAATCATAACATCCTTTCCCCTATCCAGACAGCCCTAACAAGGTCAGGTATCTGCTTTTTCTCTGTTGGTTCAAATTCTCCCCCTATCTTCTCAAGCAAAGAAACAGAAGGAAGAGGAATATGAAAACTGAGAGGACTTCTTTTATGCACTGACTAAGCTGAACAACCTAGGGACTGGAAAGGAGAAACAATTTAAGTGAAGACCCACACAAACAACTGCAGGGCATATCCAGAGTGTGATGTTTCCCTGATAAAGTCAAACAGATCAGCTTTTTTAAAAGCTCTCAGCTTATGGAGGTGTTTGCTGCTTCTTTTGGTGTTAAAGATGTTAGAGATATTCAGCAGCAAATTAAATTCCAATTAAGTGGCTAGATAATGATGCTTTGGGAAATCCCTTTTTAAGTGAAATCCTCATGGTTTGAAAATTAATTAGTGCATATTAGGATTAGGAAGAAGGCAGAATTTGTGGAGGAGAGTTGGCTGAATTTTCAGTCTGTAGCTCAGCCTCTCCTGCCTGGCAGCTCATGCCTGTGGAGCCAAAACCGGCTCCGTTCTTGGTAGTGTTCCCCAAGTGTTTCTGCCAGTTGTGAAATCCACCTTCTGTATCGTGCAACAAGCCTGCTCAGAGCTGATTTTCTTGCTGAGCAACTCCTTTATCCCCTGGAAATAGCAGCCAGGTTCTAGTGCCACTACGGCTCAGGCTGCTGGGGCACTCTGGGAGTGCTGCAGGGAAGGGGCTGCTCCAGGAATGGGAATAGGTCCCAGACTGGACATTGAGCAAGACAGGCATTGCTGCACACAGCATTCCTGCATCTGGCAAGGACCTGCATGGTAGCTTTGCCTTGGTCAAGTAGCCTAACTTGTACTCTGTGAAACGGTATAAAAAACTTACTGTGGTGCCTTTTTTCTTAATTCTGTCAGTCTGATGCGGCTTTGCTGTGGTTCCTCCCCTGCCCTATTCTTTCATCTTGAGCCCAGCGATGAAGTTGGTTGTCTTCTTGTTGGTTCCTTTTAGTGACTGTTCAACATCTTGTTGTGTCTGCTGGCAGCTCTGCAGATGCTAGGAGGTGGGGTCTGCTGTGCTTTCCTTCATGTCTCTGCCCAGTGATGCAACTTCTTGTTGACTTTCTCTTCTGCTAGCACCTGTTGGAGCTGCTTTCCCAGGCTGCCACACCTGCCCATCGCTCTCATCTCTAACAACTTCATTCTTTCCAGACTGAGTGAAGTGTTACAGAAAATGAATATTTACAGCTACAGGCAAACTTGTGTTCTTAAAGCTAACCAGTACTTGTTAAGGCAGCTGGGAGCCTCAGACAAAAGAGGGTTGCTAATCAGAGTACAGGCATTTGTGAAACTGAGCCTCCTGTTGCTTGAGCCTCGAGTCAGAGACAGCCTGTTCAGCATCTTGCCTTCTGACAGTCTGTAAAACTCAATCCACCCCTCATCCTTTTGCTTACAAAGGAGGAGGCACCTGTGTCTGTTCCCATAGGCAGAGGAGGAACCTTTTATTTCTCAACTTCAGGGATTGTAGCTAACAAAGTGGGAGTTGGAAATCTTGGGATGCAAATCTCATTTGAAGTTTCACCTGAGCCTGCCAAAATCCCCATTTGTACAGACCATGAGATAGAGCTAGCAGAGGTGCTAAAAAGTGCTTATCAGTGCCTGTCTTTTTGTTCACACACAGGGATTGCCCTTGTGTGCATTGATGCATCTATCTCTGCTCTCTCATGGTCATATCAGCCAGAGCACCAACAGGGCATCTTATGTTCTGTCACGAATGTCGTGGGAAGGGGACACGGGCAGGTGACTGGTTTTCTCCCATCCCTATGGTGATGCCTCCTGTCCAGGCTGGCTGGGTGGCACCTAATCAGTGCTTGGAAAGAAGGATGATAGCAGATGGGTGGAGGAACTCTATGCTTCATCCTCTCTGTTTCTTAAACACCAAGCAGATCTGATCAAAGCAGAGTTTCTGTGTACTCGAGGTTTCAGCGTGACTGGTGCCTGCTGTTCTGTGCTTGCTCACGGTGCTCCTTGCTCAGGAGGTTGAGGGGATCAGTGGCTGTGCAAAACAGCTTGTTCTTTACATGTTTTTTTTGAGACTGGCTCTGGGGAAAGAGGCAGGTGTTTATTCAAACAGCTTTCTTGTAGAAAAGCAAACTCTTTCATTTTTGCAAACAGTATTGGGTATACTACCTTGTGCCAGAAGACCCTCTGCAGGTACTGCTCAGAATCTTTTTTATTTGGCTTTGGTAGCTGTGTGCTCTCAGGGGATCAGACAGGCAAGCAGAGCATTCACTATCTCTTGCATTAATATTTTAAGTCTGGATTCTGGTTTTGTTCAAAGATGTGGAAAATCCCTGGAGATGTGACCTTTTCTGACCTACAGAATAGACTGGCAGTGGGTATCTTAATGTGTGCAGAACAGCATAGCTGTAAAATAATACACAGAGCTAAATATTAACAAGGCTAATGGGATTTTTGACTTGTTAAGGAGAGTCTATTTCCCACCTCTGAGTTTCACACATCTGTTTTCTTAGTGGAAAGATAAATGTCGTTCCGAGAACTGTAGTGACATTGGTACAGATTGTTGCTATGCTGCTGTTTGAAACTGTATGTTACTGAATGCAGGCTGGTTTCACACACTGTTCTTTTTCTCTTTAGGTACTCCCTAAATTAATGAGATGGCCAACACCATGCAAATCTCCAAAGATGAGCTGGAGGAACTCAAGGAGGCTTTTGCCAAAGTTGGTAAGTCACAGTGAGGAGGGCGCCTTGCTCCTGACTGCTGTACATTTGAAGTGGATTTTCCCCACCCCTGAGAGCAGCAGTGACAGCAGGATGTGGGCATTCTGCTGCTCTCGTGATCGTCTCAGTGCCAAGGAGTCCCTTGGCAGCCTTTTTGCTTCTGGCTTGTCACTTCTAGCCAAGGAGCAGAAAAGCTGGGGCACGGGCAGTCTGACTGTCAGTGAGCACTGGCAGCCAGCCTCTTGCTGTTGCTCTGTGTTTTATTTCAGAAGAAATATCCAAACAGGCATTGCCTTGATTTGGCCCGGACAGCATTTCAGGCCTTGCACAGTGCTTGGTTCTGGTGATGCTGGTTTTGGCAGGTTGGCTGAGCCTTGCAGATGGTAAATGTAGGTGCTGCATTTCAGGTTCGTGCAGGTGCATTTGAGGCGTTCATAGGCAAAAGCCAGTTTGTGTCTGTTTACCTGGCCAGCATGGAGCAAATTGTGGTGATCGTAAATGCTTTGTGGCTGAGCACACCTGCATTGCCCTCTGGTGGCTCCATCTCTGCTCTGGTGCTCACCTCCCTCACTCCTCTATGCTCCAGGGGCTGCACAGCCCCAGCTGCTCCATCTGCCTCAGAGCTTTCCCCCTGCACTGGCATCGCAGAAGCCTCTGACAGGCTGCTTCAGGAAGCTGACATGGGCAAAAAAACTGACATCATGGAAAAAAATCGTTTTCTGTTGGTTTATTTTCCTGATATGGCTTACTGGAGTATCAGAGAGATGGTAGGGAGGGGTGGGATGGGAGCTGGAGCACAGCCATGGGGACTGAGGTCAGTGTGTGCAGCTGGGGAACCACACCCGGGACTGGCACTGGCCGGGAGCGAGTTGATCAAGTGGTCAGAGCCAGCGTGTTGTTTTCCTGACTGGACATGGGCATCGCTTGAGCACTGGTTATAAATACAAAATCATAGTTGCCTCTTACCTGTATCAGGTGTTGCTCTAGAGCAGGGTGGCTGTGAAAACGCACTTGCTCAAAATTTTCTATCTGCAGAGAGAAATGTGAATTTCAAAGGCAGCTGATTGTCATGGAACAGTATTCCCTGTTGGAAGTGGAAACAAGTTGCATTTTAGGGAGTTCCCTCTCTGTCTTGCTCGTCCTGAGATTTTCCCAGCAGGTGGAATTCAGCTGCCACAGAGCAAAACAAGTGACCATAGTGTTTCTCTTTGCCTAATGTGTCTCTGAGTGCAGACCTCAATAAGGCTGGGATGTAGGCAGCCTGTTCTGTTGTTGGATACATTTAAAATTAATAACCTCTCTGGAATGTGATGGCTTTTTGTCATTAGTGTGGGGGAAATTATTGAGATTAGGTTGGCTGGCTGCCTTTGCACTGGAAACATGGAGAAACCCAATTCAAATGCTGGTTTGTTTTAGCAAACCAGCTCACCCTCTTCAGGAGGTGCATCTCCGTTTAGTTTTAAATTATGAAGGCAGTGTCAAAGTTTAGATATTAATGAGAAATGTGATAATTAACCTGGACATACCCACAAGTGAGATGGTATCTACTAGTTCTTTTCATCTGCCTTCTGTTTTGTGTGCCTTAGGCATGGTACAGTCCACAAACATGTGGGACATACCTGTCAGGAGTGTCTTTAATGCTCTCATTGCCTTTATTCTTGCCTAAAGGAGCCATGTTTGCCCTGGAATATAGAACTGGTTGCTATGACTTTCACTGTGAACTTCTAATGCCATCTTAGTGAATGTGAACAAAAGTTGGATTAAGACTGCTATGTTAAAAAAAAGTCTGTTTTTCATCTCCGAGCTACCTGGAAGACTTGGAATGCAGCTGAGAAGCATGGTTATAACAAAACTCAGCTGGTTGGCTTCTAGGATGTCAAAAGGGACATATGGGGAGGAGGGAATGTTTCACAGGGTGATTTCTCCTCACCAAGATGTGCCCTGCTCTGATACAGGGCTTCCTGGAGACCTGCTTTAACTCGAGCATGGGGCAAATCGCTGCTCTGGATGTGTAGGTTGATGGGACATGAAAGGTGTGTGTTTGACCAGCTTTTCTGTGTGCAGCTGGACTGGATTGGGGCATCTGGTAGTGCTAAAGGCAATGAGGTGTGTTACTATGTACTTTGCCACAGCTTGCCTTCCATGCCATTGAAGGTACTTGCTCTCTCCATGCAGGTGGTGTGCTGTTCTCTGACAGCCAGCAACAGGTATGAGTCCCATAGACACCTAGTGGTTACTAGAACAGTCCACAGGTGAGAAACCACTGTTCAAGGTTATCACTAAAGTCAGCTGTAGTGCAGACAAGCAGCTTCCAGCATCCTACAGCCTGGGATTTGTATTGGAAGTGATCCAAGGGGTAAACAGCAGTGGGGGAAAAAAAGCATTGTAATGTCTGAGAACAGTAATTAAGTGGGTCATTGGAACTGTCTAGGCTTTGAGTGACCCACAAGTTAGTGGGAGAAGAGCAGGTTGCTCCAGATCTCAGTGGAGCTCTGAATTTGTTCTGCAGAACAGGTGTGTGCGTGTGTACTTGGCCAAACAGTGGCATTTCAGAGGGGAGGCAGGGCAGAACAAAATCTGCAAACTTGTTCTGTTTGTCTTCCTTCTCCCTGCTTCTAAGATAAGCAGAGATAAGCATCTTTTCTGGAAACATGAAGTACTCAAAAATCATAACCCGGCTGAACACTTTGTTCAGTGCTGCAAGGTGGTAAAACAATGTTCCGAAATGTTTGCTCGAGGCAAGTAGGGATCTGTGATCCTGCTAGTGTGTCCTGCTGAGCATTTATCCTTAAAAGGAAACTGTGTGGGTTACTTTCCCCTCTTGCATCCTGTTATTTAAGCTATTTTAAGTACTTGTCCTCGGGAGGAAGCTGAGCCAGAGCTTGAAGCAGCTTTTGGGATTCGTTGTGGCTTTGCTGCGCCACCTGTGTCTGGGCAGAGGCTGGGGCCGTGCGCCGCTGCCGTGACCTTTCCCAGGTTTAGCACGCTGGCCGTGCATGCATCTTTCAGTAGAAATAGGAAACTTCAGATGTGCTGTAGTTTCCTTTCCATCGGGCAGACTATAATGAATCCAGGCTGTAGCTTGTCTGTTAAAACAATTTCGCTTTCTTCCATTAGTAATTCTGGGCCGGCTGCCGGAGGATTTCTTTTGGGATAGCTTCTATTTTGACAGCCTCTTCAGCTGTTGAATAACACCTTGGATTTTGTTAGAGAGGCATTTTAGACCACCTCCTGTCTGAAGGCTGGGCCTGTTGCAGGACATCCAGCAAGGCACCATATGGTGGGCCTGCAGTGATGCTGGAAATAATTTTGGAACTTGCTGGTATTGCCAAGGTGGATTTTTTTATGTTTTATTTTACTTTTATTTTTTAAAATTCTGCTTCTTTGTACATTTGATTGTGATGCCAGAAGGGGAACAGAGACAGCAGGAAGGGAAACATCTGTCCTGTGGGATAGGGGGTTTAGGCCTATTTGTCACATCAGGCTTTTTGACATGTTAAGATCGGATCCATTTTCCACCACGTAATCAATCACTAGTTAAGATTACTTGACTCTGCTACCAAGCCAAAACCACAGGCTTGCACATCCACTAGGCTTTAACTCTCAAATCTGCCCTTCTGTGGCCAAGAAGCTAAAGCTTGAAATGGGAGCATCTTTACTGCAAAACCAGTACCTTGGCATGGGGTCTTGCAGTTCAACCACAGACCCGACTTTCTTGTAAATCTCACTCCCAAGTGTCCAGAACATAGGTGCCCTTTTAATCTATAAAGTAAATCAGTGATTAATTTTTTTTTTTAGGGATACTATGAGTAACTCTTACAGATGGGTGTTCTGGATATTGTTAAGATAGAAGAACTTGAGTCCTGAGTCCTGAGAATGAAAGGTTTTGAGTGACTCAAGCGGCCTTCACATTTACGTGCAGTTTTCTGAGCCCAATGCAGGTGCTGAGAGCCACTGCTGTGCAGTTCCTCCTGATGGGCACCATCTTTCCTGGTTCTATGCTCCTTACTTTTGGGAGTTCACACGTGAGCGTGCATTTCAGATGGCTCTTCGTGTGGCAGAGCTGCTTTTTTTTTTTTTTTTTTTTTTTTTTTTTTTTTTTTTTTTTCAGTGAGCAGAGGTGAATCTTCTTTGAACTAGGCACACCTAGAGGACTGGAAAGATGCTGATTGCAGGGGTGAATGAAACCCTCAAAATGAGCAAATGTTGACTCAGACTGGAGTAAATTCCCAGAGCAAGTGTGGATGGACCAGACAGTCTGGGCTAACCCCTCAGTTGCATTTCAATCAGTGTTTTTAAGTTATGATTTCCTTTCTTCAAGCAAACCAATACAAAATTGAGGCTGGGGATTAACTCCTATAACTAGATTGTACCCTTAAATAGAAATTAGGAAACCCCTTCTTGACTGATTTTTCCTCCCTGGCTGTGAGGTAGGGAAAAGATGCATGTTGTAGAGTTAGATTCACTAATAAGAGTACTGTAATAGAAGTTGTGATTTATCTAGAGGGGAAATAGTTTGCTCATGACATCGGAGGCTGGACTGTTAATAAAGCTTGCCTTTGTAAGCTTATATTATTTTGGAATAAAATTCTGAAATTGAGGGCCAGACAGCAGCCTGTTGGTATCATTAATCATTGCCCCAAACGACTTTATTTCACCAGCATTGTTGTAAACACTGACATTTCATAAAGTAATTTAATGTATTTATTAATCTACTGAGATTGATGCTCTTCTTTAGTTTAAGGTGTAGGAGAGGAGTACAGGTTTGCTCTGGTTGCTTTGGATGTTTGCCACTAAGCATTTGAGTCTCACTTCCTTGCTAACTGATAAAAACAATTTAAAAATCCCATGTTCCCCTACGGATCTGGAAATTGAGGAAAGTTGGAGTGCTGGTGTAGACATGCTGCTTGCTGGAACGTTGCTGTGAAACAAAACCTAAAAATTACACTGACACCTCACTAGAAGTAAATTGACCTTTACAATTTGGTAAAAAAAACCCCCAAACCTCAAAACAGGACTTTAGAGCTATCCTGATTGTTTTCTTTTACCCTTGAAAGTATCTCCCTTTAAGCATAAATACTGACCCTAGTGGCTGTGGTGAGATTCCCTCTTGAACAAAGCTAAATGCTGAGGCTGGTGCAGCTCTTCCATCCTTCAGCCTGCAGGGTGGGAGGATGTTTGGGTAGCAGAAGCTGTTGCTTGAGTGGAATTTAACTCTGTGGCTTTAAGGAGAACCTGGTGATGGATCCCTCTGTGTCTGTGGGCTGATGGGATTCATCCCATCGTGCTCAAAGGGCTGTCTGATGTAATCATAAGACCTCTCTCAATGGTTTTTCAATGGTGGTGGTGGTGAGCTGCACTCAGCAGTGCACCATCACAGCCCCAGGAGCTCTGGAGGTGGTGGGGGAGAAGCTAACACAGCTACTTAAATGGAGGAAAAGCTCTCATTTAACCTTAAAGGGCTTGGCTGATGTCTTCAGTACAGGCACTGTGTTGATTTTGCAGAGCCTGTGGTTCAGTGATGGTCATAGGAGACTGCCAATCTTCACCTCCTCAGCCCATCCAGGTATTCCCCAGCAGCAGCAGTAATCCAGGATTAGCATCTCCCCACAGCCCCAGGCCTGGGGAGGAGATAGCAGCTCAGGCACTAAATCAGCTTCCCTGGGCTATCTGTAGCACTTGCCTACAGCAGAGGGTTTTTAACATTGCTAGTCAGCCAGTAAGAGCTCACCTTGCCCTGAATTCCTGTCTCTCCAAAGATGGGGCCAGAGGGTTGTGCTTATGTCTTGAGATATGAATCTGGGCTGTCCAAAAGCTGCAAATGCTGTATCTGACTGTGGACACGACTCCTGAAGCCTTGGATCCAGCTGTGCTGTGAGGCAAACTGCTCATCCTGTTAAGCCTGAGGAAGGAGGCACCCAACCACTGCCTGTCTGTCCATAGTGGCAGGAAAACCTCACTTGCCTGAAGAAAGGCTAGGGCTGCTGGATTTGCCGTGTGTTGTTGGCAAATGTGATGTCCCCAAAGGGGTTGGGATCTGTTTATATGAAAAGCTTCAGTTTCACAATAGATTCTTTTTTTCTTCGCCAACCTAGTAGGTGACAATGTCTCACAAAGCATGCAGTGCTGTGGCTTGGAGACTGACTGTCAAAGCAAATGTTCTTGCTGACCATTCTTGGGCAGCAATAAAGCAGCAATAAAGTATCTTGTTGCAATTTGCTGTCAGTGTTTAAATGGAGAACATTATTATCAACATGATAAAAACGCAAACGTAGAGCTGACTTAGTGTTTTCAGTTCAGAAAATAAGTGCTATGTTTCATTACCATCTATTTTTAACACACAAAGGCAGGGACAGTTAGATGCAGAAAGAGACATTCTGGATATTGTTTATGAAAATGCAGATGTTCTGTTGTGAAATGTTTACACCAGACTTGGTCACATGTGCCAAGACTCATCCTGATCAGCCGTGCTTTGAAGCTGCTGTTCCCCAGAGCCAGAGAGACCTCATGGCTTGAGCTTGGGACCCTCTGAGGATGCACATCTGAATTTCCCGTGTGCTTTTGGTTCCTGGTGTATTTGTGGCGGTGTCCACTGAACAGTGTACTCCTTGGTATTTCTGGTGTGGGTGTCCTGCTGTGTGTCTATGCCCTGCGTGGATCTTGCTTTCCCTTGGGCAGGGGGGTTGTGTTTCTGCCCCACTGTCTGGGGTCAGTCCCGTTAGGTCATTGGCACATTTCTGAAACCTTCTCCTGTCTCTTCTCTTCCTCAGACCTCAACAGCAACGGGTTCATCTGTGACTATGAGTTGCATGAACTCTTCAAGGAGGCCAACCTGCCTCTGCCTGGATACAAAGTGAGAGAGATCATCCAGAAGCTGATGATTGATGGAGACAAGAATAAAGACGGGAAGATTAGTTTTGAAGAATTTGTCTATGTAAGTGGTATTCCTGAATTTCCAGCAGCCTGGGGGACCTGTTTTAGACAAAGCTAAAGAAGACAGTAGAAGAGGCTGAACCTGATTTCTCAGACCTAATCCTAGTTTTCTTTTGACAAACAGATCAATTTTGAGGGTTATCCATGTTAAAATCAGTTCTTTGTGCAGATCTCTGCATGTGACCAATTTTTTATACTGTCGCTTCCAGCCTTCAGACGTGGACAGAGGGGAAATATGTTGTCTTTTAAACAAAAAACAAACAAACTGAAAGAATCCACACAGTTTTCCTATATGGAAGCTTCATTGGAGGCTAAAAGACTGTTTCCACATGAGGTGACAACTGGAAAAAAGACTTCCAGTTCTCCAAGATTATAGTATTGACTGGAAGCTACTCATTTTTGCCAGGCACACAGATGAATGCTCTTTTTCCCAGTGTATCAGTATAATTTTCTTTATTTAATGGAACTACAAGTATTTGCTAAAGACTTGAGAGGGCATTTTAAGACACTTTTGGAGATTAGTCCTAGATGTTGATCTAGGAGAAATCAAATCTATTGATTCAAAAGAGAAGAACAGGAGTAAGGAGACAGAAAAAGCTGGAGGATGGGCATATCCTTAAGTCTTTTTTGGTAGAAATAGATCAGAATTTTTTTAGTTTATTTTTAAAAAAGCACAACACTTCTGAGATACTGGTGCATCTTTCAACTTTTATACTCTGATGGCTGAAAGCTGAAAAGGAATAAAAGTATGTGCAGTACATTGAGGGAACTGTTTTCATGTCAATTAGTTTTCTTGATATTTTTTAATTTATCTTCACCTTCTGTTCCTTAATTGTTTTCAGACCCTCTGAACTTTTGAGTTCGGAGTCAACTAGTAAGTTGGAGTTTGTTTGCAGTTTGTGAACACTTGCATGCTGGGTGCATGTTTCAGCTGTTGATTTGAGCTGGTCCATAACTCTAACTTTGCACTTGGAAGAAAGAAATCTCTTCTGTCACATTTGAATGGTACCAATGATGGAGTAAACACAAAATGTCTTACAGGCAACTTAAGGTGTACACTGGCAGCAATGTTAGTTGTAGGATTTTTACAAAATGAACTGTTGCTGTTTTCTAACTCTGAGCATTTTTTATGGGATTTATGTTTCAAAGGATGACGTGAACTGACTTGAGGTTGGGGCCAAGCGACTTAGTGGTACCTCAGCATTAAAGCACATGTTTTCAAGAAGATATAAAATGCCAGCAATTAGCCCAGGAAATTTTAAAATAAATAAATCTATTTTAAATAAATAAATAAAAATTCTTGTGGTTAAAGCCAACAAACAGAAATCCCCCAGATTTTGGGCTCTTGAATCTTTGATCAGCTTTACCTGATCAACTTCTGTGTGCCATCAGGAGAATATGCACTGTATCATCATCTTGACTTGCTACCTTCCCTATGTTTAAAGGTCAGGGAAGGTAAGGCATGACAGCCACCAGGCTGACCCTGTGGTGATGCCTACAGACTGGTGTCCCCTCCTCTCTTTTTAATAGAAGCACTTTGTTGTTCTGCTTTACAGTCCTGTTTCATTGCCTTTTTCTGGGCAGTGTTAAGAGAAACTTTATATGTTTCATTTCTGTTTTCCACGTGGTTGAAACTAATTGAGTTCAATTTTGATGGAGTTACATTAAGCTTTCCAGCCAATGAATGTGTTTTTTACTAATAATTGCTCAGTTCTGTAGGACCTTGGGGCTTCTAATAGTAACATACAACCTGCACAAATGGCATGTGTAATCTTTCTGTGCTAAAGCATCTCTTCTGCCCTCAAATGTGAGGGTGTTTTGTGAGTTAGCCCAAGCCTGTCGTTGAGGAAGGGGGAATCCTTACTTGGGGCACTCCCTGTTACACATCATTGCAGTTGACTATTACACTTAAAGAGAATTGTTTCTTGGGTTGTGGAGAAAGTATTTTGTGTGAACTAAAGTCACAGTCCCACGGGCATCTGGCTTATGCAGAAAGGTTAAAATTGCACCACAGCTTTCTCAAGTTTGGTCCTGCGGGAACTGCTGCATGTGTACCTACTGTCAGTCTGCAAAGGTTTTATGTTTTTTTTTGTGGTCCCTTGAAATCTACTTGTAAAGGTAAATATATGCAAAGTACTTCATGCCTAATGCTTCTGTTTCAATAGGCACTTGCAATATGTGTTTGAGAGAGTGGGATGACTTTCTGCCCACTATCCATGTTAATTTAATACCACTACACCCTTGCTGGGCTCTTCACATTTGCTGATTTTACTATGAAGTTTGTTTTAAAGATGAGGCAAAACAGCTTCTTCTTTGGTCCTTTTGTTTTATGAAGAGGAACTTTCCTCATCTAACATAGCGCTCTAAATTGTAGATTTTCCAAGAGGTGAAAAGCAGCGATATCGCTAAAACATTCAGAAAAGCAATTAACAGGAAGGAAGGAATCTGTGCCATCGGGGGCACCTCGGAGCTCTCCAGCGAGGGGACACAGCACTCCTACTCAGGTACTGCTCTACCTTCCCTCTCTTCTCTTGGGTGAGTGGAGGCCTTGTGCCAAAACCAGTCCATTTCTACTGCTGTGCCCTGTTCTCTGAGAGCTGAATGATCTCGTGTCAAGGTGAGAGCAGCACAGAATTTATATACTGCAAATTTAGCAGTATATAAATTAAATATGTGCTTATTTGTTTTGTTAACTGTGCTGGTGGATGAAGTCATTGTGTCATGCTTGAGTAACATAAAGTTGAGTAACATGTAAGTAACAGTAATGTTCTGGTAATTGGAAGTGGGAGTCATCTTTCTTTAAACTTTTTGTGTGTCTAATAAAATAGTGTGGTAATGATAGTGGGGCTGTTATTTCCCTGGGCTATTGTATGCTGATTCTTTTTGGAAAATCTTTGCTATGTTATGAAAAAGCTTGCATTAAATTTACAATTGGTTATCTTAGAGGAAGAGAAATACGCCTTTGTAAACTGGATAAATAAAGCCTTGGAAAGTGATCCTGACTGTAGGCACGTTATTCCAATGAACCCAAATACAGATGACCTGTTTAAAGCTGTGGGAGATGGGATTGTGCTATGGTAAGTCATGATGGCTCCTGAATCAAATATTAAAAAAAAAAAAAAAATTTGAATATCACCATAATAACTTCCCAGAACTGTAGTTAGGGGAATTTTCATTCTGTTCTAGGCTGATTTTGTGACTGGTGTGTGTGCATAACACTTTGCACATATAAAGAGAGGCTCAGTCTCTTTCATTGCTATTGTGTGATGCTCCAACTTTGGTGCCAGCTTCACAAGCTGGTATTTTCCTCTAGTGTTTTTGTTTGGGCTTGCATCTGAGTTTGCTGAAGGGGAAAAAAGGGCTTTGTGGGAGCAAAAGTTGTCCTGTAACAAACTCAGCTTGGTGCTGTGTAGCTTGGGGGAGGGCATATGTGATAAACAGCCCATGCCCTTGGATGTTTAGACAGGCAGTATCCTCTGTGAGAGTGTTAGTGACCTTATGAATTAACCCAAAAATGGATTTTCTGGGAATCCTTGTGTTGCTCTTAAGGTGGCTTATTTTGTTGCATGCTGAAAACAGAAGGCATCCAGGGTGCTAAATACCAGCCACCTTGTATGTATGGTATTTTCGCTGATTCTGTTCATTAGGTTCATTTTTTTTTATTGTAAGTGAATTAATATAGTGGAGAGGTGGATCAGCCTGTAATTTCAGTAACTCTGTATCAATACACAAAATAAGTATAAGTGAGATACTCATTACCTTTCATAATTTTCTTTTTTTCCTTTAGCTTTTGATACATATTTTTATTTTATTTATTTCCCAAGTTTCAAGTAGGTAGTTCAAGTCTTCAGGCAAAGAACTGAACTGAGTAGGAAATAGTTTGTAATATAAAGTAAAACCTTACCATATTTTCTGTTGATTAAAAATTCATTGTGCTCACATGCTCCACACTGAGCTTTCCAAGTGTTTGTGGTTTTCTGGGACAGGTTTTCCTGCCAGCAGTAGTACTCCTTTAAAATAGGAGGAGGCATGCTTTCTTACTAGAATGTGCAGTGGATGTCAGCAGAGCAATGAGTCTTCACTAGTTCAGTGACTGCACTCTAAATAATTCAGGGGCTCTTTTTACTCCAGCAGCTGAGTGGCCAGGAACATGTTTAAGGTTTCAGGCTTAGCTATTAGTTACAAATACATTCTTGATAATGTCAATAATAACTTCTGATTTACACAACCTTGATTTTATGAAAAAAAAAAAAATACACAAAACCAAACAGGCAAAAGGAAATGTACTGTTGTGAGTATTGTCACAGTGAATTTTGTTCAGGTGAAATACTAAAAGTTTTTCAAGTATAATTGTTTTTCCTCCTAACAGCAAAATGATCAATCTTTCTGTTCCGGACACGATTGATGAAAGAGCAATTAACAAGAAGAAACTCACACCATTCATAATTCAGGTATGATGCATTTCGGTATTTTTTTGCTGAAATTCATATGCAGATAGACTTAATGAATGCAGCATGGTGACTCAAGGCATTATTGTTGAACTCTGGAAGGGAGCAAGTTTTATAACCTATGTTTAATTATTAAATGCAGTTTTGTACTGTGCATAATCGACAGTTCCGTGGGCACAGTTCAAAACACAAAATGCTTAGTGACAAAATGGGTAATGTGGCTGAAATGCTGTGCACACCTGATGTTGCTGTGGTGATTATGTACAGCACTGTCTTTTTGAAACTATATGGTTATTGGTGTTGGGTGTCTGTGAATCATTTCATAGTAGGACAGGTTGTTTTTGTGAAGATGCCAGTGTGTGTGTATAAATTAGCACTTCTCTAGCCTTATTCTTGTTGATGCCACTAGGTGCAAGTAACTCAGATGCTGAAACTAGATACCAGAGGCTGAAATTAAACCCTGATGCCTAGTTCAGTTCTTATTGATTCAGCCTGCTACCACCACAGCTCCGTTAAAAGCCGGAGAGTGGCTGGGGGGGTTTCCTCTGATTTTGGAGCAAGAACACGGGGGAAAATCTCCATTCTGCTGGTGCTGGATGAAAGGGAAAGCAGCATCTCCTTGGACTGTGTCTCACTGGGCTGTACTGTTTGCAGGAGAACCTGAACTTGGCCTTGAATTCTGCATCCGCCATCGGCTGTCATGTGGTCAATATTGGTGCAGAGGACTTGAGGGAAGGCAAACCCCACCTGGTCCTTGGGCTTCTCTGGCAGATTATTAAGATTGGCTTGTTCGCTGACATCGAGCTCAGCAGAAATGAAGGTAAATTAAACTTTAAGTGATTTCTTCCAAAGCACGAACACCACGTTGCTAGGGCTGTCAGCTCCAGCCCTGTGGCTGCCTCTTCCCTCCCTGTTCTCCACTGGAAGGGTGTTCATCAGGGCGTACACCAAGCTCACTGCTCTCCAGCATGTTTGTGGCAGGAGAGCAGGTCCATGCAAGTGGGTTGTGCCATCATTGTAATGTGTGTCAGCCTTGGAGAACTGTCTGAACACCAGTCTGTAAGTCAAGACGCAGCTTGGCTTGAGCCTTGTGGGGAATGAGCACATTGCTTGGTGATGCCCCAGGCTGCTTCAGCCAGAGGTACCTAATGGAGATGGGAGGTGGCAAAAGCTGAAGCATCCTTTTAGGATTATGGACAACTGCACATCTTCCTCTTGAAAAAAAAAAAAAAGAGTGAGGGCTCCAGCTCTTCAGTAAAGATTTGGTTCTCCTAAAATCCTCCTTGCTATTGTCAGTGGTGCAGCTGAGGTCTCACTCCGTTCTTGTCAGTGGGAGAGCGGTGCTGCAGCTCTCTCCCTGTGCTCACTTGGTCCTGCATGACAGACCTCACAATTTGAAGTTTTCAAATCATTCAAAGAGCTTGTGCTGATAGCATGTGCTATCAGTGCACTCAGGTGGATGGAGGGGGTTCAGTGCCTTTTATTTAAACTTCCCTATCGTGAAATGGTGCCATTGTTTGGCTTAGATTGAAAATTCATGACAAGGGAAGCTCTAGGTGCTTATCTTGGCTTCTCTGGCTTTTTTAAACAGTGCTTATGAAACTACTTGGAAGTACATTTACATTTAGCTTACTGTCATCAGCTTAAAAGACTGCATATAAAATCCAGAGAATTTTGTTATACAAGCAAATGGAAAATACACACAGTTTTCTAGATCATTCGTGCTCCTCTCTGTGTAACAACCAGCTCTGGAAAACTCCACTAATACCCAGAACATTTTGACATAATCAGTTGTTGGTGTTGTATCCCTCTGAAGTACTACTGCAGCTCTAATTCTGGCATGCAGGTTTGACTCTTGCCCTCATAAGCATTTTTCTTCTAGCACTGGCTGCCTTACTTCGTGATGGTGAAAATCTGGAGGATCTTATGAAACTATCCCCAGAAGAGCTGCTCCTAAGATGGGCCAACTACCACCTGGAAAATGCAGGCTGGCACAAAATCAATAACTTCAGCACAGATATCAAGGTACCAAGAGCTCTCCTGACCAGCACATACTTGGGAAAAGACTGAGAGCCAGCCAGGGCTGTTTTTGCATGTGTAAATGAGGCCTTTCATCCTCAGACAGGACCTTTCTTAATCCTTGTACAGTGGGTGGTCTTAACAGAGGGGTTATGGATGGTATGTTTGAGGTACCGCAATGCTGTCCTCTCTTGCCAGGAGGATGAGCGCAGTGTTGAACTGTCTGTTTCCTCCAGTGCTGGGGGGGATTCTGCTATAAAGCTCTTGCATTTTTTAATCAAATACAAAACTGGTACTATTCATATGTTTTCTTACAGTTATTTTTCAGATATGAGGGGTGACTCTAAGCACTAGTGAGAAATGGAGGGTGGTGACTCCTGGTCAGTGTGGGGTTTTTGGACACTGGTTTCAGCAGGCTTCAAGTGCTTCTTCATGTGGCTAGCAGTTTTGAGGAGGAGAAAGGGGATTGGGGGGAAAAAAATTATAATTGGTATGCATGGGGAGCATGTGCACACATATGGTCACTCTTATTTCCAGCTTCAAAATTGCTTGAGTTTTGCTGATAGCTGTTGGCATCTCTGGCTGCCAAGATGTGCTGAGGTCCTTCTTATTGCTGAGGACTAAAAGAAGATGTAGTTGATAAATAATTACTGTAGCTATTTGCCCCTTCTGATTTGTGACCATCCTTGCCCTCTCTCCCTTAAGCTATCGCAGCTAACAGGCAGGAGAAAAACATTCAAACATTTTTTTATAATCAGATTTTTGCCTGGAGTTTGTTTTCACTGAGCTATATTCATTGTTGCTGTAGTAGTAGGAATGGGTGTCTTGTTTAGGGGCGAGGGCTACCTTGGGACATCTGGGGACCATGACTGGGAGCAGCACGGGATCATTGCCTCCTCCAGCTGTTGGAGAGGCGACTGTGGCACCAGAGTTTGCACAAAAGCAGTTTTCAAACAGAACCCATAATTTTCATCTTAAGTATTTCTAACTTTTTCCCTTTCTCTTTCCTTTTCTGCTGCCTGGATTTCCACCATTGTGCTCTTTTAAGCTTACAGATTTTGGCAATTCAGTAAAGGTATATAAGCCAATTATGCACAGTGACTTGTTAAAGATGAGCCTGAAATGAATTGTTACGGTATATTCACTGCTGTGCAGGAGACCTGAATTTTCTTTTTTGTCCATTTCAGGATTCCAGAGCTTATTTCCACCTCCTCAATCAAATTGCACCCAAAGGGCAGAAAGAAGGAGAGCCTCAAATCGATATTAACATGTCAGGTTTCAATGTAAGTATTCAGGCTGTCCTGGCCTCGTGCTGTAGAATTGTGAACTCCCTGAACCCTATCATTGCCCCATGACATCTAGGTAACTTGGTATCTTAATTTCTAGAGTGTGTACAGTGTCAATAGCCATGTGCACGCCTTGGGTGTGTTTTCATTGAATGGTTGTTGCTGGCCTGATCGCTACCTGCCAATTAACAGAGATGACTGAGAGATCGTTTGTGAGTTTGGTCCATTTGGAAGTGTGCTGGCTTCTGCTTTTGAACCACCAAGTTCCGAAAGCATAAAAATTGAAAAGCATATAATCTTAGAAAGCACCATGCTAGGAAAAAACCCAAAGCAAACCAGGATGATAACATGCAGAGCAGCAGGGGTCACCATGTGTGCTTCATCCCTTCTTTCGATTAGCGACTGATGCCTAACGAAGGCACGTGGAGTTGTGACATTGATCCAGGTACTGGTCAGGAGCTTCCCATCTGCTTTGAAGCCTGATCTTTCCCATGACAACTCTTGTCCATTGCATCCCTGGCAGGAAAAGGATGACTTGCGGAGAGCAGAGTACATGCTTCAGCAGGCGGATCGGCTTGGCTGCCGGCAGTTCGTCACACCGGCTGATGTGGTCAGTGGCAACCCCAAACTGAACCTGGCCTTTGTTGCCAACCTGTTCAACAAGTACCCAGCACTTACCAAGCCTGAAAACCAGGACATCGACTGGACCCTACTGGAAGGTGATGGCCATATCAGTCACAAAATTAGCAGGAGGGAAATATCTAAAGTAGACAGTTGTGTCACGAGAGGCTGTGCCCTGCAGAGGTATCTCCACTGAAGTAACACCTATGATTTGAGGTTTTTGGTGCTGCAGTTGTTTACGCGTTTGGGGCAGATGAGAAGGGTACTTGACAGCCTGTTCAGCTACTCTGACCCTGTTGGTGGAGCCTGAACCTGTTGGCACACTGCCAGCAGCCTGTCACTCCCCATGCCAGGGAAGTCAGTTTTGGCATTTCCTGTGATGGGCAAGAGCACCTCAGTTACTCAGTAAGGTGTTCATGGGAGCACTGTTTGGCACGACTGGGATTAGGGCTTTGGCTGCTTGGCTCAGGGACAGCAGTTAGCTAACACCCTTGTGAAAGACCTTCCTCATACTTTTTCTTGGAGAAAGTGCAAAAGGCATTCTCTTCTGAGACCTGGAGAAATCAAACTGCTGTCGAAGACTAGATATCAGGGCCACCCTCTTCCTTTAAAAAAAATTATAGTAGAAAAAATTACTTTGTCTTCTTAAAAGCCTACTGATGAGCTATGCTGCTCAAAGCTCCCTGCCTTGCAGGGTGTAAATCCCTTGCACAATGCTGAGCTCGCAGAATTTGCATGAATCTGTTTTCTCTCATCTAGGAGAGACTCGTGAGGAACGGACCTTCCGTAACTGGATGAACTCCCTTGGTGTGAACCCCCATGTAAATCACCTCTATGGGTAAGCATTAGTCTCGTGAGAGAGGCCCAAGTAGGTCAGACTAAAAAATGTGCCCACACCATTGTCCTGTTGCCACAGTGCGGAGCAAAGGCCTTAAGAGGGAAGGGAGTGGGAGATGCTCACTGCACTGTCCCTGCAATGTGCAGCTGAGGGACTTCTTAGCTGGCACTTGGCTTTAAGGGTTGAAGACAGTGTGTTTATTTTCCCTTACCTTGTAAAATTGTTACCCTGAGATCCCAATACATTTGGATCTGCTTAAGCAACTGCACTAGAGCAACTGAAGCCTGATGCCCCATCCCCTAATTTTAGGTCATAACCAATACATCATAGTTAGGAGGTAAGATATTCTGGGTCCCTGTAGTCAGTTGAGAGAGGTGACTACTTTTGGATTTTATGCAACAAAACTCTTCCCTGGATATGTTCTTGATTAGCATGCTAAAATCTGCTCTAGCTCAGCAGCTGGCTGATATTAGGCATGGAGCATTTCTTCTGCCATGAAAACTGCAAAATATTTTTATTGGTTTTTTTCCCCTTTTATGTTTGTTGAAATAGCAACAAACCTGTAAAGAATGGTAGTTATTCATGATGTGACAAAGTCAGAGTACACTTAAATTCAGAAACATTAGACTTAATCAGTGTTTTCCACTTTAGTGATCTCCAAGATGCACTGGTAATACTACAATTATATGAAAAAATCAAAGTTCCTGTTGACTGGAATAAGGTTAACAAGCCTCCATACCCTAAACTTGGAGCAAATATGAAAAAGGTAAGCATGTCAAAAGACTTCAAAAGAAGCCACAGACACTAAAAATTCCTGTTTGAGATTTCCGGTCAAGTGAGTGTGTTTGTGAGTGATTTCCTGTCTAAATTCTTGTTCTGTGTAGCTAGAAAACTGCAACTATGCTGTAGACTTGGGAAAGCATCCAGCTAAATTCTCCCTGGTTGGCATTGGAGGACAGGATCTGAACGATGGAAACCCGACACTGACACTTGCCCTGGTCTGGCAGTTGATGAGAAGGTAGGACCCCTCTCAAACCTGTAAAACTTGTGAATGGAGTGCAGAATTTGGGAAGTCCTTTTGCTTTGCGAGCACTGCAGCACTGAAACAGGTCACCCAGAACAATTGTACCTAATCTTGTTCTCTCTGCTGGTTCTTAGGTACACGCTGAATGTCCTTGAGGACCTGGGTGATGGCCAGAAAGCCAATGATGACATTATAGTCAGCTGGGTAAACCAGACACTGAAAGAAGCTGGCAAGTCCACCTCCATCCAGAATTTCAAGGTGCAGGTTCCCCTCTTGCATCCAAAAGGAGAGAAGTGCCCAAAAAGCATTTCCTTGCCTGGAAGGAGCAGCAGGGACATCCTAGGAAGGAGTTTTAACAGGATAGGATTCAGTCTGTGCTGGGAATAGAGTGGCTTCAAGCTACCAGATAGGAGACTATTCCCAACAGTGGGGGATGGCAGAGGAGGGGAGGGTGGTTGGGGTCTGGGGCAGAGGGTGGGGGCTGTGATGCTGGCAAACAGGGGTTGGAGCTGGTGAGTGCTCAAAGATGAGCACTGTCCCTTGGGCTGTGGTCAGCAGGGCAGACCTGCTGCCTCCACATCAGTTAATACTTTGTATTTACAGAGCATTTGCAGTAAATTAGGGTAATAATATTATATTATTGCCAAAGGAGAAGCAGCAGTTTGGTTTTCCCTGTGGTTCAGATGGGAATAATCACTAACACTGCTGCTTTGAAAGGCTTGTTTAAAGCCTATTTTGCTACACATTGCACAGCAGCTGAATTGAGGTGAGAAGTATGCTTGAAGGGTTAGACATTCATCTTTACTTCTCTATCCCTGTGTTCTCTAGGACAAGACTATCAGCACAAGCTTGGCTGTTGTGGATTTAATTGATGCTATTCAGCCTGGTTGTATCAACTATGACCTTGTAAAGACTGGTCATCTATCGGAAGATGACAAACAAAATAACGCTAAGTAAGTCTGATACCTCAAAAGCTGGTTTTCATTGAAAGAGTGCCCCTTCTATGTGCTGGCCTCAAGCTGCACAAGTTCTTACTACAGTTTATTGCTGTGGTTTTCAGTCTCTTTTAGCACTGTACCATTTAGACAGGCAGCACTTACTGAAATCCACTTGCTGTCCTTGCCTGTGACGCTGGAGGGAGCAGTTGGCTGAACTCTGGCTTGCTGGGAGAAAGGCAGAACTGCTCAGGCAGTTCTTAGCAATGATATTCTGTTTCTCACCTGCTTGTTCAGGCATATGAAGAGCTGGTGGCTCATTGTTTTGAAATTGAACCCTTATATGCCTCATGTCTCGTTGAATCATTGTAGGTTGTCAAGTTTAAAGTAGGCCTATTAAAACATGCCTTTGAAATGTGTGTTCTGTGACTGTTCTGCAGTGGCAGAACGACAGTAAAGTTTCTGGCAGATAATAGTCTCGCTTGGTTATTCATAAGGAGCAAACAGAAGGGGAAATGTAAATGTTACATGATTAGTCCTTCATTGTGTATGCTATTATTTCTAATAAATAATAATTAAGATTAATTTTTTTATCTGTTGGTAAAGTGGACTTGACATTCAAAGGTCAATTTGCACATTAAAAACACTTTACTGTGGAAAAGAAAAACAGCAAAAGATCAGAAAAATTGTAAAACAAAAAGATGTGGTGTGCTTGAACGATTCCACATCTTGAATCTCTATAAATTATAGGTGAAATTGCGTTGGATAGGGCAGGAGCTGACTTGTAATTTATTGCTAGCAGTCTTGGTGCTGACCCACTCATCTTTCCATGGTGAATAGGTATGCTGTGTCCATGGCAAGAAGAATTGGTGCCAGAGTTTATGCTCTTCCAGAAGATCTTGTGGAGGTGAAACCGAAGATGGTCATGACCGTGTTTGCCTGCTTGATGGGCAGAGGAATGAAGCGAGTATAAAAGAGTTAATCCATGAAAGAAAACCAAAATGCAACAACAACCCAACCTGCCACCCTGGGTGCATGAGTAGCAGATCGGCTGTGACCACGTTGAAATGCTGTTGGCCTGGAACTGTTGAGGTTCAAAGGACTTTGTTTTGCTTTGCAAGACAAACTCTTTATCATAATTCTCAGGGAGAGGAGTTTTAACCAACAGACATGCTCTTTTCCCAAAGGAAAGTTTAACTTATCAAGAGCTCACAGAAATGCATTCATAGCAGACCTGCATCTTGCAATACTGCTCTGGAGCTGCTTTCACTCCATTATTTCTCAGCTACTTGGTGCGTGGTTTTTTTACCCCTGAGGGCTATAAGGTGGTTGGTATGAGTTGTAATGGAAACAAATCTAATTTCTATCTGCAGTCCACTTTAATTTCTGTCATACAGTCCAAGCATATTCTAGGTTTGACCACATCCTTAACTTTGCAAATAAAACTACAGTACAATTTGGGACCTGCAGGTCAGCTCACAATGCTAAATGAGAAATGTGTAATAAGGAAGATGTTCTTCCTCTGGTATTCTTTGTACATGGTGCTTTTTTGTACATCTAACTATTTTGATTACTTTACAAATAAAGCATGGCAGTTTTTTCTCTTGCTGCTTATAAAAAGATTAAGATTTTTTTGTTTTGATTTGTTTTTTTTCTTTTGTTTAAGGTTATACTATATATGATAATACCACCATCCTTGGACCTCTTGCAGTAACATATGAGATCATGTTGCTGATGGCATGGTTACACCTGAGAATGGAAGTGAATGCATTTTTGTATGCATCTTGGTTCAGTTCTGTGCACCTAGAAAATAATTTTTACAAAAATCTGCATGAAAATCTATAACTTTTTTATTTAAAATGCTGTTGGATATAAAACCATACTACATTGTGGGGAGGTTTTGTGCAGGGAAGAGGCAAATGGTATAAACAGCAGGGTTCAATAAAGTGAACAGCAAATGTGCTGGAACATAAAACTATTTTTACAGATAAATGGAAGCGTTTTCGCCAAAGAAGGAAGATGCTGTATCCATAGGATCTAATATTATCTTGCTTTGGCAAGCTGTTTGCTATATTTTGAGATCATATTGCTATTCCAAGCTATTCAAAGTGATGTAATATGGTGGCAAACCATTAGTTGAAATAAAAACATTTAAATACACGCTTCTCTCCTTATTTACACTGACCCAGCATGGCAGCCTGTCTTCACTTGCAGCTGGTGCTTCTGGGCTGCTGTGCCACACACCAACTTTCCCCACTTTAATGGCCAGATGCAAATCTGCTATTAGTGCTGGTTCTTCAAAGCATGTTGAGAGGTTGGTGCTGCCATTAAAAAGCAAAGGAAGAACAGGTTTGTGGGCTCCAGAGATGAAAGTTTATATGAAGGCTAATTGAGTGAAAGAGATTTAACTTTTCTGTGTGTAGGAGATGAAAAAAGGGCAGGTGAGAGGGAAGAATTTGGCATGGAGCTGGGAATGTCAGCAAACTGCCACAATGATTTATAGCATGAAGCCTCATGCACAGCCATTTGGGAACTTTCCACTGGTACAATTTTTTCACAAGAAAATATTTTACCAAAGCTTCCACAGGAAATTGCATTTTTTCATTGAAGATGAAGTGATATACCGTAAGTATATCATCCCTCCTGCTAAAATAGTGGGTGATTTATAGCACTGTGTGGGGGTATGGTATAATCAAGGGCAAAATTCTTAGACTTAGAAGTGGCCACAGTCATCTGTCCTGTCTCACCTCTTTGGCTCCTGGTACCAGGTTACAGGGGGAGAAATGGATACTCTGACAGAGAACAGGAAAGCATCTCTTACTTGTGCTGTGGATATATTTAAGAAATGGGCTCATTCAAAGAGAAGTATTGGGTCAGAGTGAAGGTCTACTTCAGAGCAGGCAGGACAAACCCCAGTGCTTTTGAACCAGTAAAGCCTCTGACAAACAAGCTTTCAAATAGTTTGCTTTGTCAATCACACTTAAAAGTTTCCAGAACGAGAGATACAAGTTTTTTTTCTTTCTGAAAGTATTTTTGCTTTTTCATATTAAATTATTTGTTTATTGAATTACTTGTTTTTGTTTATTCAAGTCTGCTTTTGTTCCCAAGGTTTTTTTAACAGTATCAGCTTTGTTCATAAAATTATTTTTTTTTAAGCAGTCAAGCTTGCTACTGCCTTTGTGGATATGTGTTGTCCTTAATCTCAAGGTTCTCCTTCAAATGTCTTTCCAAGCCAAAACTGCATTATCAGGGCCTGTGTTTTTTGGTGGAAGTTTTGCTTCTATTCCTTTCAAGTTTCATTTTTTGTGGATTAAAAGTATAGCTGTGTGTTCTTCCCAAACTGTGTGCAACTTGTTAAATATTTCTATTGCTGTTTCATTATAGCACAGAAGAAGCAGTTTAGTTGTGCTTCTGTTCAGTATTTAATGAAGTGGTGGTGGTATAGTGTAAGGAATGTTTTTGGTTAGCATTCAGAGGAGACAAGGCTCTCCTCCTTATAGATTTTTCACCAACTTATGTTATTCAATGGAAAAAAATCTCATCTTCTAGGGACTTTAAAAATTGCTGAGGTGGACTTTGCTTGCTTGTTTTTTTGCTTCTGCCTTTTTCTATTGCAGCTTGATGGCAGAGAGGAGTGCCAAAGCAAGAAACAAACTGAAGTTTTTCCCTGCTGCTTTCTGAAGTATGTGAAGCTGAGGAAAGTGAGGATGGTGAAACAGCACCAAAAAAAAGTAAGCAAAAAAGTATTGACCATTGAATACTTTGCACAAACCTAATCAAAAATCTGATAATGAGGAGGGTGCAGCATGTGAGATTTTGTTGTACAGCCTGGTTGTCCCTTCACTAGAGCAGCAGCAAAGATTGGCTTTAGTCTACACTCCATGGCAGGTTTCCCAAAATGTGCTGGGGTTTGTGTTTTCAGCTCTAAACAAAGGTTTATTTCTCTTACCTCTTATTAGCTTGGAATAATTCCTCTAAGGATAAGAGCAAATATGGTGAGTCTGCCACATATTCTGTTGCTTCCTTCTGTGAGCACTCAGTAAACGTGTTTTATGGCAAGTGCTTATACAGTGATAGTTGCTGAAAATATTATCTAGGTGTTAGTGATTTTAAAACTTGGGTGAGAAATAATCATAGGCAAGAAACTTCTCTGAGAAAGCATCTCAGAGAAAAAGGCAAAGAGCTGTAAAGAGCAAAGTTCCTCAGACCTGACTGTGCTGCCACCAGCCCTCATGGCTGATGGCAAGGTCAGAGCCAGGGACGCAGCCGTGGATGGTGGGGGCTCTGCTCACTGCAGCTTTAGGAATTACTCAATTCCTGAAGTCTCCCAGTGGTGGAAAACAGAGACACTGTGAGGCACAAATACTGTCTATGAAGGTCTTCTGTGTGCTGGCAGCCAAAGCCTAGGGAGGACCATGCTAGTTCTGCAGGGCAAGGTCTCCATGGACAGACTTATTCTACCTGTGATGTAATTTAATCTCTGCAGGAAATCCAGGTCTGCTTTTGACTGTGCTTGGTTCCTGAAGGATGGTATTTGCTATCACTATTCCTATGAGCACCAGGCTCCTTGGATGAGCACTGACAAATGGTGCTGCTGGTTCTGAAGGTTGTGGGGCTGCTTCTGTGACCTGGCAATGGGAAGTGTTACTGCAGGGTGGAGGGGTTTCTCAGTCGGGGGTTTAGCCCAACGAGATGTTCTATCTGGCCAGGAACACACTGCAAGTCACAACCTTGCAAAGGAAAAAGCATCCAAAACTACTTTATGTTTCTGGATGTGACTGTATCAGTAGACAAGTGTCCCATGCCACCAGCACAAGCCCCTGCCCTGAACTTGCCAATGTGAGCATTTACCTTGAATTCTGATGCTAGCATTTCAGACTTGAGCATTGCCCATGAGTGAAAGCATTTACTCCTATATGATAAAATCCCTTTATTTTCATATAAAATCCACATGTAATGAAAATCATTCTTCACAAGCAAATAGCAAGAAAATAAATAAGTAGCCTCCACCTTATAATTTAAACATCATTAAATGTGGCTACCAAGGTGTCCTATCCCCTTGCACTGTACCACGTGTGCCAGGCAAGCGCCAGCAGAATGACCTTGCTGGGGAAAGTGGGGGGCCCTGGAGCCACACTGGTACCAGCCTCCCTGCACTTGTCTTCACTTGCCAGCTCGAGGGGCATGGTGCAGTCCATCAGGTCCCCTGGGCGGGGGTCATGGAGTCCTGCTGTGCTGTGAGGGCCCAGGAAGGCACAGTCCAGCCCTTCGATCACAGCCCTGCGCGTCACCATCCACTGCCAGAACCAGAGCATCCTGCAGTCGCAGTTCCAGGGGTTCTGGGATAAAAACACGTACTTCAGCTTTGTCAGTCCAGCGAACAAGCGGATGGGGAGGGAACTGAGGTTGTTTTTGCTTAGGTGAACGAAGTGCAGCTTGTGTAAGTATGAAAAAGCAGAGTCGGAGATCAGGGAGATCTGGTTGTTGTTCAGGTACAAGTTTCTCAAGTTGAGCAGATGTCTGAAGGTGCAGTCAACAGCAGTGATTTTGTTGGCTTCGAGGTGCAGGGTCTTGAGCTGGATCAACCCTTCAAAAAGCTGATTAGGCAAATCAGTGATGAAGTTGTGTCCTAAATTTAACATGCCCAATCTGAGGAGCTTTGTGAAAGCGCCATTTTGAATTATCCATATCCGGTTCTTCCTGAGATTCAGATCGTACAGCATTTCCAGGTCCTTCAGGGAATCTCTGCCGATGGCTTCTATGTGATTGCCCTCCAGGGACAGCCTCGTGAGGCTGGAGAGGTTGCTAAAGGCTTGTGGGACATACCGCATGTTATTGGAGGCTAAATCGAGGCTCTCCAAAAAAGGCAAGTGTGAAAATAGAAGCGGGTGGATTTCAAAGATATTGCAGTGGGACAAATCCAGGCTGATGAGGTTTAATAGTCCTCTGAAAGTGTTTGCGTGCAGGTTGGTGAGGCGTGAGTTCCTGCTGAGGTGCAGCTCCTGCAGCTTGTTGAGAGCGTGGAAGGTTCCTGGCGTCAGGAAAGTCAGATTGTTCCCATCTAGCCAGAGGCTGTGAAGGAAAGTCAGGTTTCTGAAGGTGTTGGTGGTGAGAGTCCGTAAATAATTATCGGAGAGGTTTAGAGAGGTGGTGGATGTTGCTATTTCTCCAGGGAGGGCTTTCAGTCCGGCTCTGTTACAGAGAACAGTGTCTTCACTTGTACACTTGCACATGCTTGGGCACGAATCGGAGATATTCTGACTCAGACCAGCCTTTGCTGCACAGGTAAATACAAATATAACAAGAAAGGACATGACCAGCCACACACCAGCCACTGCATCTAGTACCTGATGGATAACAGAGAAGGAGGCAAGAAAAAGAGCGTGTACCTTTTGGGCAGGTGAACCGCGGGCATTGCAGGGTCAGTTGGGCTGTGCACAGGGAAAATAAATTAGCTGGTTCTTCCTGCTGCAGACTGGGGGTGGCAAGTGTGTGTGTGTGGGGGAAGTGGTGTGTGTGGGAAGTGGATTAAGTGTTTAGGCACATAAAAGCCGATTAAGTGCCGCCTTGCTGTGAGGAGCATTTCTGAGAAGTAGGAAGATTTTTCAGCCCAGCATCGTGCTCTGACAGTGGTTTTTCCCCACCTCTTGCAAACAGCTGCAGGTAGCAGACTTCCCTTGGGATCTCTCTGGGAGAGGCTCCTGCCCATGGGTTATCATTGTTCTCAGTCTGCTCGGCACTTAGTACAAAAAACCTCTGTGCTAGTGTGGCTGCACACACTGGCAGATGCCTTGGGCTCAGACCTAGGGAAGTGGAGTTGTCACTGAGCCCTGAGCACAGCCCTGGTGATGGCTACGATTCCTCTGCAGTAAAATGGGAGACTGTCAGGAGCTGTGCAAGCCTCCCTGCCAGCTGGGATTGTGCAGGGGAGTGCTGTGCCCTGGCAGAGCCTTTTCTTGAGATAAGAAGCCCTGAGCCCTCTATGAGTGGTAAAAAATGATGCCCATGATCTAAACACAGAGCACCCCAAGGGCACTCTGACCTTCCCAGGCCACTGCCTGTCTCCAGCAGGTCTGAAGATGCCACTGAGCAGCTGGAGCTGGGCTTGGATCCTTTAAAACCTGTGTCCTTGACCCTGGTGGGTCAAGGATATTTTTATTGGATATTTTTTATCCAATATCCACAGTGCAAAGGAAAAGTACAGTCAAGGGGCTGATTGATGCACCCAGAAGCCAGCAATCAGCAATCTGCAGGCTGATCATTTTGTTTACCATGCCAAGAGGACTAGACCCAGGGCTTGCAGCTGATGTGTCAGCAGGGCAGGCAGTTGCTGCTCATTTTTTTTGTCACTCTTTTAATTTTTGTTTTCCACCTCACTTCCCTCTGCTAGAGTTCTCTTGTTTTCGATGTGTTTCAAGCACCTTCTGTCAGCCCCCTGCCTTCCAGTCCATTTCCCTGCTCCTAATATCTTGATCTATCTCTTTTCTTTTTTTCATTTTCTATAAACTTGGGTTTCTTTTCACTATCCTGCTCTGCCAGCTCTGTCCAGACAGTAGCTAGAAACCCAAATATATAGTGTGCCCAACAGTAAGTGTGAACTGGACAAATTTGCAGCTCTGTTGTTTTCTCAGCAGAAGAAGATTAGGTTTCCTGTGCTGTTAAATCAGTGTTGGCTTCAGCTAGTTCTGTTTTCTTCATTTTTTTCAAGCAACAGTCCCCTGAAGATCAGCTTCTCCCTGGAAGGTTGGCTAGGATGGTCATGTTGTGTAATGGAGATCATCTTCCAGCTGTAAACAACATCATTTAGTTAGTTACACAGGCTTTGATGCAGTGTTAGTGGGGGCCAAAAGCTGGTTTTCACTGAGAGCAGCAGTGATGGCACCATGCCAAGGGCTTGTCCTGGGAGCCCCAGAGGAAGGTGGGGCTCACGTGTGCTGCTCACCCCATCCAGCTGCTCACATCTGGGGACATCCCAAAGGTTTTGGTGGGCGAATCTTTGTTTTCTGTGTTCCTGGCTCAGCTGGGACTGCTCCTTCATGAATATCACTTTGGAGGGGTGTCCCACTGCTGGGATCTCCACGGCTTCTCTTACCTCCCGCTGCAGCACAGCTGTGAATATCCATTGCTCCATGACTTTGCCAGTGCAACCCTGTGAAGGAGACAGGTTTCTGCTGGTCTCTGTGCAGGACAAGTGAGCTGCTCTCTGTGTGCTAGGCTAGCTGAAGTTTGGTAGCTCAGGCTCAAGAAGATGGATCTCTTGCTCTTGTGTCCTTTTTATTCTACACAGACTTTATTTTTGGTTGTAATTCCAGCAGCGTTGCCGTGTTCTAGCCCTTTTTTAAGCCTAGAGCTCTCTCTCTTTGATTTCATAATGGAAATTTTCAGAGACTAAAAGCATGCAGCTCTTGGAGCTCATTGTTGCCAGATGTTGCTTAACTGGACTAAAACAGTGCGGTGGAACAGGGCCACACAGCTCCAGAATGTTTCCTTGCTTCGGAGCCTGTAGGGCCAAGGAAGCCCCTAAGTATTACCGTGACCAGATTTTTACACTTTGTCACAGGTTTGGCATTTCCAGTTGCTCCCTATAAAGATTCTACAGTGCACAGGATGGTGGCAGCTGCCTTGCCAGGGTTTTGGCTGTGGCTGCCATCTGGACCACGTGTACTGATGGCAGCTCTGGTTGCAGCTGCCCTCGGGGTGGAAGTCAGGCAGTGGTGCCATCGCTCTACACTGTGGAGACCTAAAGCTTTGCTGGGGGCTGAGCTGATCTGAGATAGTGGCCACAGGAATGTCCTGTGTGTGCTGTAGTGCCCAGTGCTCTTTAGCAAATGCCTCGGCACTGCCTGTCCAGCTGCAGCTCCTGAGCATTTCCACTGCACGAGTTGCCACGAGTTGCTGCAGAGACAAGGTAAGGATGTGGTCCTTGAGAAGAACAGGCATGTGATTTTTTTTCTCTAGCTACCTTTTTAACAAACACTTTCCACTACGGTCCATTCAGTTATGAGCATCCTGCTTTTGGGTTGTCTTGTCCAGGCTCAGCTCTCCGTGCTCCACGTGCAGGGATTTTGGTTGTCTCAATCCATCTGCTTGGAGGGTTTTCTGGAGTACATCATGTGTTTTGGCTGAGGTGGCTCATTATTCTGGCTCTAATAGAAAAGCTGAACCACTGCAGGTTTCTGTTTAAAATGTATTCCACCCACTGCATGACCACAGTTGTGTTTTTGTCTTTCTTTCAGTTACTGATTTATCTGACATCTGGGATTTATAGCCCAGCACACCCACTTCAGAAATTGTTTGTAGCTGATGTCAAGAGCCTTGCCTAATACTGTAGATTTTAGGAGCTGTATTCTCCTTAGAAGACTGAGGTTTGATATAAGCGTTCCAAACGTCTACTTTGGGATGGTCTTGCTGATCTAATGAGTTAAAGGAGCAAGGTTTGCTGTCTTTAAACTTTCTGCTGGGCAAAGATGGAGTGAGCAGAATCACTTAACAGCTTTGTTGGTTAAAATATGGATTAAAAAAGATGGAATACCCAAGTGCCAGGAATATTCTGACTCTGCCAAAGCTTTATCTATCTGGTGAACTCTCACATGTATCTCACCATTTTTGGAACATAGGAGAAATTTCCAATAAAAACACTTAAAAAGTGGGAAAGCTGTTTGCAGTGAATATAGTTCAAAATAGCAAAGGAAGGAAGATTTTTATTTGTAAAATGTCTCTGGAAAGAGACCCCTGGGTACTCTTGTAGTTCTATAAAACTGGCCACGGACTCTTAACTCTTCTTAAATATCACTTTGAGACACTAAAAAGGAATGTGAAGCAGGCTCCCACATCCTTTAAATGCCAGGCTATATACAGATATATTAATACTAATAAAGCAGAAGTCAGACAGGATGGAGCTCGCTCCCACAAGCTATGGGCATCAGTGTCTTGACTTCTGCTGCTCATCACAGAAGCTGGTCTGGAAGAAGTGAGCAGGGGAAAATGACTTGTGATGAAAAATTGTTCTTTCTGAAAGCTGACTGTGGGTTCCTGTTGCAATCTAGCTGAGCAGATCTCAGTTGCTAGAATGCTGTGTTTGGGACATAGCAGCATCAGTGGCATTTCGGCTCTGTGCCTGTTGTGGACAAGTGCTGGTGTCTGGTGATTTATCTGTGTCTGGGCCCATAACTGGGAGCTGTGCAGCACTCAGGAATGGAGTTTTGCCCCAGTCCTGCTGCCTTCAGCAGATCCAGGCATGCTGCAGTGCTCCCCCGGGAGTGGGCAGTGGTGCCAGGGTACATGTGCACTCGCTGCCTTTAATAGCAAAGGGTGCAGCTTGTTTTCAAAATCACTTATGTGCTTGTTTTCTTTACTACTTTTAGTAACTTGTAAAATACTTACGGCCAATTATTTGAACAAACAATGTCATGGAGGATAATCTCAGTCTTGGCAGGGCTATTGGCTGGACACAAACATCCCATAAAATAAATACTTTGGAAAAGTTTTCTGCATGCTGGAGGTAGAAAGGGTATCCCTCTTTCCTCCAAACTGCCTCTGTCACACTATAGATGTTTAACTGCTTCAAAACTGACTTCTTTCAGCATAGAAGGTTCATTCAATGGGACCAGAGCTCTCTGACCCTGTAATCTGATGGGTCCTGCCAGGGTGACCCTTGCCTTCACTGCTGTGGTGCTGTGAAGTGAAAAAGCAAGGCTTTCCCCAGGCCTGATCAGTGATTCCACATGAAATCATGGAGGGAAAATGGAACACTGATCAAGGTTTTCCCTTTGAAAATGCTTGTAGTTCTCCCTCTTGGTCAAAATGCTGGGTTTCCAGATACCCACTGCCAGAACTGAGAGGTACATGAGACAGTGTTAAGACCCAGCATACCAAGGCAAGAACCACGGATGCTGGACGGGAACAGGACTCACTACCTCGGCCTTTGATCTGTAAGTGGTTGCTGCTCATAACTTCTCTTTTCCCTGAGTCCCCAAATAGGATATGAGACTCTGCAGGAGTGCTCAGGGGCTGTGGAAGGACCAGGTAGATACTCCAATCTTACCTGCAGGACTGAGCAATTAATCTCTAAGGAAACCCTTAAACAAATGCGGGAAGGAAGAATGCACATAAAAGGTTTATGGGGTGCGGGGAAAACCCAGCTGGGATGGTTTTGGTGAGTGTGTCCAAGAGGCCTGTCATTCAGCATGATGCAAACACACCATCTGGAGGGATGGAAATCATTCTTGCCCTGGCAGTGTGTGGGTGCTGGATCCCCAGCTTCTGCCATCAGCCCTGGGACCAGAGAGTCAGAGCATCCTGCTGTAAATCAGCACTAAAGGGGACAGAGCCACAGTGACCTACGTTGGGTTGTGCATTCTGGGCAGCAGGATGCCAGCTATGCATCTGGACACCACACTGTGTTGAGGACTTGGCAGGCTGGCAAGGTTTAACCTTAAGAGGTGGCTCTGACAGGCTGCTGGCACAGTCAGATATGCTGCCTGTTCGGAATATTCCGTCCCTGAGAGCAGCACTTCCCTGCAAAATCCAAGACTTAGGACTTGGAGTGCACGGATTTTTAATTTCTTTATTTTTTTATTTGTTTATTTGCACAGTTGATCGAAAGTCACTTTTTATGTGGCAGTGGCTTGTGAAGATGGTGGTTTTAGTTTGGGTTTTTTTGGTTTGGTTTGGGGTTTTTTAAACACTTCTAGTGATCTCTTGACCTCTTCAGCTGCACAAACTTGAGGATACAAAGACAAACCTGAATGCTGCATGTGAACATGCAGCAAGTTTCTTGTTCCTCTTGAACTATGACTTTTTTCTTGGTGAAAGATCTTAAAATCTTTCCCCAAATCCATCCCTCAGAAAGACTCACCGTCTCCCCATTTAAACAGGTCTTGGGGGGGAAAACTCCCAGCTTTTGTAACTTTGCAGCCAGATGAGCAGTAAACAGGCTCTGCCCTGTGCTGAGCTGTGTCCTGGGCTCTGCTGCAGCAGATCCATGTCCTAGATTTACCACCCTGGCTGTGGAAACAAGCATATGCATTAACATATCCCCCAAGCTCAGGGGACATTAACTCAGCTGCAGCACTCCATGGCACGAGGTTGGCTCGTGCATGGACAGCTTGGGCACCCATATCAAGTGTCCCATCTGTTCCACAACTATTTGTGTTCTGGTGATGCTCAGAAATAGTGAGAGGGAGAAAGAAATGATGGGGGAAATAGAAAAGAGAGGGGTTTGATGGAGCTTTGGAGTGAGAACTTGGGATCAGATAAGGAGTCAGATGCACTGGCAAGGGATTTATTTGTTTGGGAGCAGGATTTGTCAAAGGGCAGGCCAAGGTATGGCCCCCATTGCATGGGGTGCCTGAGGGCCATTTCTTGTGTATTAAAAGGAATGAACCCAACAAAAAATCTCAAGCAGTTTTGTAGGTAGAACAGGGTAGACACAGAAAGTATCTGTGAGGATCAAAAGTGCATCTGGAAAGGAAAACTTTATCTTTAAATCTAAACAATTTGTGTTTGTTATTTTTGCAAAATAAACATTTTAGTGCATTTGACATTCTCCTCCCCCCCCCGCCACTTGCAAAGCACGCTGGGTGCTTGGTGAGGGCCAGAGCAAGATCTTTCACCAGTTGTTTGTGTGCAAAGCAGCAAACAGCAAGGATTCCTGGCGGAGGGTGTCCACTTTCTGTCTCTGTGTGTTCACATTATGGTCAGCTCTGCCAGGACTAACAGCCTGTTTCACTCTCAAATGTGTTAGCAAGTGCTGGGAGTCCATGGACTGCATGGGAATCCCCCTGCCCTCAGAGATGCACGAATCCTTGCATGGAGGCTCCCATGTGTTGCATGTGCACGTGGAGGGCAGAAAGAGGTTGCTTGTGGGTGTATCCCCCTGGCCCAAGAACTGCAGTAGAAAACCTCAGCGATATTTTGATATTTACATGAATTTCTTTTTTTTTTCTTGCTTGATTTCTTTCTTTTCTTTCGTGGGTTTTTTTTTTTTTTTGGCTGTGTTTTTCCTCTCTCCTGATTTACTGCAAGCACTCACGTGGCCTTGGAGAGGGGGGTTCTCAAACCGTTTTGCTTCCAAAAGGAAAAGAAGCTGGCAGACATTCATATTTCACTTCTTGAGTTATGTAGGTTAAAGTCTCCCAGTGGGGAAACGGAAGATATGAGAGAGCAGATTGCTGGTGGCGATACTTGCTGGGAGGAAAGCGGAAAAAAGGAGCACAGAATTCTAGAGCTACGTCCGGACGAGTGTGAGATCTGAGAGGTATGTGTTCTGTCTGCTGTTAGAACATAATTTCTATTGATTTGATTCCGTTTGTGATAGAATGTCTCATTGTGGGTGAAGTAATAGTAGGAAGGCGCAGCTTAGGAGCAAATTCTAAGGCACCAGTTGTTCATGTGCAGAGGGGGGAGCGTGTTTGTCAATGAAACCTTGTTCTCAGTAATGTAGCTGCTACTGATTATGGTGTGGTCCCTCTGCTAGGAGTAAGTGAGATATGTAATGCTTTGTGATGAGTTCTGAGATTTCAGCTTCTGTAGGTTAAAGTGAGGGGTTCAGGACAAAAGGGTGAAATGGGACTCCAGACCCTCCCCTGAATATTTGTGTTCCCAAAAAAAAAAAAGCTTTTATCGGGTTTAAGATCTGTTTGATTACAGAATGTGGGCTTGTGAATCACTGTTTGTGACTTTTAATACTGGCACTCTGCAGAAATTCCCCTACTGAATTTTCATTGTTGAAACAATATATTGAAAAATAAATTTTTGGCAGTATATCCAAAGTAGCATATTGCATATCTTGCATTGTGTGAATGATAAGCTACTGTACACTAAACTGTTAATACAAAAAAATATATTTCAACTGATCTGCCTTCTGTTAAATGAGAGATCATTACCAAATTCTGTTGTCTTGGTCAAAATTTCTGTTGTTTTTAGGGCTCCTTGCGAATTCTTAAACACCTAACTGATTTCACAAGGACTTAATTAAAAATGAATTGTCCCTATTATGCAAAATAAAATATTTGAGTATGATACCTTCTTTATTTGCATGTGAAGTTATTTGCTTATAAAGTCTTGAACTTTGAAAAGTGCTCTGCCCAGAATGCAGACACAAGCTGTTGAACTGGAACAAAGGCAGACCTGTCAATTAACTCTCCTATTTTAGCTGTTTTGTAGTTATTGTTCCCTACTGAAACCCAGTCCTGATCTTTCTAAACGAATGGCACAGACTACTGTTAAATCCGATGCCTGCAAAAACAGAGTTTATTGCTTGTGTCTATATTTTTTTTTACTATTCTGATCAAAGCTGTCATGAGGGCAGGAGATGCAGATTTGCTGTGAGAAGACTTTGACAGTGAATGATATTTTGCAAAGACTTTTCAGTGTCTTTGTATCCAACCCTGTGAACTAAAAAAAAAAAAAAAAAAGTCGTAGCTTGCTCTCCTAATAGCCTTGTTAAAAGGCTGCTTTCATGCCTGTGAAGTCCCAGGAGACCCTCAGGTGTGAACTGCCTGATCTCCACTGGTGACTGCTGCCTTTCTACATTATTTTAACTGCTCAGAGTGCTGGAAATAGCACGAGAAAGCTGAGAAAAAGATCACGAGGAGCTTCAGTGAGCCCTTTGGGTCACAGAAGTTCCCAAAGTGTCTCCAGCTCCTGAGTCCATAATCTTTCTGCTCTGCTGGCCCCAGAAAGCACCATCTGTAATCACAGATAAAACCCAGCTGCTTGCTTCTCTGCCAGGCTAATTAAGAAGTGCTGTGACCTCCCTAGGGCTAATTGTGTCCTGTCAGTAGGATGGAGGTAAGGAGTTCAGCAGGGTTGCTTGCTATTTCAGCACTCAGCTTCCTGACATAACTTGAAACGGTTTTTATTTTATTGTGACTGTGTGATTTCAGAGCTAAGACAGCTGCAGAGTGCATGTCTAACACATGGTTTCTGATCCACAGGTGAGAGATGTGATAGAAAAGTGCTGCTAGCGCATGAATTTCCTGCAGAACCTCCCTTTCCACCAGCACCAGCATGCAGAGCAACTACTCCCTGGCCGTCACTACCAGAGAAGCTCTTCAAGTCATCCCTACAGCACTGACAAACTCATCGGCTGTGTTACTCTTGCCCCCTCCCTGCCCCCTTACCTCTTCAGATTATCAGTTTTCACTAATTCCAGCACTCTTCTCTGTGGTTTTTATTCTGGGATTGGTTGGCAACAGTGTGGTGGTTGGGGTGCTTTGTCGCCCCACTGGCACCAAAACAGTTGCTAATATTTACATTTTCAACCTGGCTGTGGCGGATCTGCTGTGCCTTGCCACCCTTCCCTTCTGGGCCACCTACTATGCCCAGGGGTACAACTGGCTCTTCGGGTCTCTCATGTGCAAGATCTCCAGTTCTGTCCTGTGCTTGAACATGTTTGCGAGTATTTTTTTCATCACGTGCATGAGCGTGGATCGGTACCACGCCATTGTCCATCCTATTCACTCCCAAAGAAGGACTCTACAACAAGCTTATTTTGTAGCATCGGTTGTGTGGGGCCTTGCCTGTTTGTCCTCCCTCCCAACCTTTTATTTCCGAGACACTTACTACATCGAAAGCTTGGGGGTCAAGGCTTGCGTTATGGCCTTTCCTTATGAGAATTATGCAAAATGGTCTGTGGCAACAGCCTTCCTGAAAAATGCCCTCGGCTTCTTCATCCCCCTGACAGTGATCACCACCTGCTACATCTGGATCAGGAGGCACTTGCTTAAAGCACAGGAGTTTGGGAAAAGCAAGCAGAAGAGGGACAAAGTGCTAAAGCTGGTGGCTGCTGTTGTTGTGGCCTTCTTAATTTCCTGGCTCCCGTTCCACATTTTAACCTTTTTGAATGCCTTGGCTCATATGAACATCATTAACAGCTGTGATGTGATAAGGATTATTGACACGGCGCTGCCATTTGGCATCTGCATGGCATTTGCCAACAGCTGCATCAACCCTTTGCTGTACTGCTTCATTGGGAACCAGTTCCAGCAGAAGATCCATCACTTGTTTAAGAGACGAGTTTATCAGTTCAACAGCCAACGAGAGAGCTCCTCTTTGAGGAAGGGCAGCTGCTTCAAAGAAGCTGAGGCCCCCATGGGCAGGGAAAGGGAACCTGAGTCCTTCCTGTAGGCACTGGGGCACGATGTGGGACTATGTCAGTGCAGCTGGCTGTCCCTGCAATGATGACATTCCTCTCTCCTCTTCCCTTTGTTTTGTACCCATTCACTTACCAGCTGCTTGAAGGAGAATCTGTTTTCATTATACACGAGGATTTATTCCTCCTTCTGCAGCGAGCAGTCAACTTTTACAGGGGAAAAGTTCAGACAAATAAATATATTGATGGCATTTTAAATATCAGCTTTTTGCATGGCTGGGAACAGGCAAGTGTTAAGTGTGACACTAAAAGGTACTAAATATACCAAAGGACCATTGTACGACAGCTACAACTGCGTAGTTGCTGAGTATTATACCCTAAGCTGATTTTCTAAAAGAAATTCTCACTCGAGAATGTGTAAATAAAGAAGTGCAGATATTTCTGTATCTATCAGTAAGGAAATATTTTGACATATTTTGTATATTTTAATTTTTAAAAAATATATGGCAAGACACGTTGTATGTAAAATGCATCAAATATACCTCCTGTTTGCTTTGGCCTGGCATCCTAAGAAATGTGGAGACATGGCTCTGCAAACTTCTGGAGAGAGGAGAACATTTCTTAAGGAAAATAAAGCCACATGCATGTTTCTACATCTTTCTCATATCAGGTAACATGTCTGTAGCCCAGATGGTCTTTTGCTTTGGTCCAGTGTGGTCACGTTGACAGCAAAGCTGCAGGAACTGAACATGCAATGTCCCACTGCTATGTGGGAATGCCAAGCCCCAGGCAATGTCCAGCAGCCTGCAGGGAAAAGATTTGCTGATTGTCTGGATGTTTTGAATTTAAACTGTCAATTACTACTGTAATTTTGGGGTACTGCGTGACTCTGGCTGAGTGACTCCGCCTTGACACCCAGAAGTAAAACCATGGTGTGACTCCTAAGCCTTACCCACATCTCAGTATGGGGGTCTACTAACTTGTAACCAAAAGAAGGAGTTGGAGGCAAAAAAAAAGGTATTTGGCAAACACTGATACTATTTTGAGGTTGCTTTTGATGTTTCTTTGAAATTTTCTTTTGCTGGAGAGATACTGGTCCTCTTGGACCCTTCAGAAAGGATCAACTTTAATAAGCTCAATCTAAAAGAGTGATCTGTTAGCACATTGCTCTGTTGCCTGAAGGTTGTTCCCAGGCTGGGTGATTAAAAGATTGTTAACTTGAGGGAAATGTTTTTGAGAGTTACTCGTGAGGCTTCCATTAACAGTTTTGGATCCATAGGTCAGAAATTACACCTGGTGCTTGTGGCAACCAGGAGTCTGGTCTCCCTGGAAGTCTCAGCACTGACTGCTGCCTGGAAGCCATGGGAACCTGGTGCGGGAGCTGCATAGGGGTAAGTTTGTTCACTAGATTATACAAGAAATGTGCCAGTCCCAGAGTGGTGAGAGATGGAAATTTTGTGCGGAATTTGGCAAAACAGGGCCTGACCACAAATAAGCCCTTCTCCCTGTCCTGGTCTGGTGTTCTGTGACGGGTATGTGGTTGGAGAGATGCTTGTCCCTGAAAGTGGAAGAACTACTAATGGAGCTCCCCTGGAATGTTTTTGTTGAAAATGTTCCGAGGAGCTAATAGCGTCTGGGGTGTTGGGTATTTCTGGAAGAACAATCTGTTAATTGCTTAGCAATAAGGACAGCAAGGCAGTGGTGCTACAGCAAAACAAACCGGTGCACTAAGAAAATTACCAGGCGATCAAAGCACAGGCTCAGAGGGGTAATAAGAAGCTGGGGAGACTTTTTTCATTTGCTGCAATACAGGTCAGCAACAAACACAAGCGGGAAGTTAACTGGCATCTCTGGAGTCTCAAAACAAAAGCTAATCTGCACCATCTGAGCCCAGTGGTACCTGTGCTTCAGCTGTACCTGTCCTGAGAGTAAGCACAGACTGCATGTTCTCTACATGTCAGGTTGGACCTGCTAAAAAAACAGTGTTTAACAGGGATTGTGCCTGGTGTGCAGACTTAGGCTGATAGGGAAATACTACAGTGATCTGAAATCCAGCTGCATTTACACCTGTGAGAGGCTAGAGAAAACAAGGACAAAACTTTCCCAAGGAGAGAGCAGTGATGCAGCATCTCCCTCTGTTGTGGGACAAACTCCTGTTTGTGTGCTGGAGGGTAGGGATTGATAACCACTTGAAGGGGCTGAGGCAGCTGCACACAATGTTACTTTCCAAGAACCAGGGGGACAAAAAAAGAGTATTGAGTGTGTGGCAAAACTGAAAGGGGAGGAAAATTCCTTCTTTCAAAATGCAGCTTCAAAAGAAGTCTATCCTGAAGGTCATATTCTGCAAGAGTGACAAACCGAGTGACCCCAGTGTGACACTTTTGTTTACCAGATCTGCCTTGTACCTCCAATAGGTCATGAATTTGAGTAGTGTGGTTAAACAAACATCCCAAAAACTCTGTCTCGAGAGGAACCTGATATGGAAGCAGAGGAAGTGCTGTATCAAGGGTTTTGCTTTATTTTTAGAACAAACTGATTAATGTCGAGCTCTAAGAATTTCTTCTATCATGCTCAAGTTTCTCATGAGATTTTTCAGGACTTTTAACAGAAAATGTATGTGTGGGAGGGGTTTCACAGTTTCCACATGTGTTTATTTTTTCAAGATTTTCGGCAAAAGAATGTGAACAAAAAATTTAAGTAGCTTTCTTTTCCTTGCAAATTTAGAAGCTACTTTTTTTCCTTTCAGGAGAATATTTTGCTGGTATTTGCAAATGTTTCTAGTTGTTGTGCAGTGCTGCAGCATCTCTCTGTCAGACCCCAGTTCCACCTCCCACCCTGGTCCTTTGCAAGCCTTGTATCCCCTGAGGGAGGTCTAGAAAATGCAGACCCCTGTCCAATGCAGGAGCCCTTCAGCCCTCTCATGGGGTGAGCAAACTTGGGAGTCCTGCTCAGGCCAGCCTGGCCATCCACCAGCACCCACCCTGACTTTGGGACACACAGAGCAATTCACACAGTTTTGGCAGGGATTTTGCAAGTGTGTGTGGTTGCTTAGTGTTGCTTACTCTGCAAGTACAGAGAGATGAATTTATGAGCACCAACTGGGTTTTGGCTGTTCTGCCATGGTGCAGCAGAGTGGAAATCCCCCTGTGGAAGGGGTGTGTTGTGATCTACCACGTGGAAATGCTGATGGGTTTGGTGTTGAAGCTCACGATGGTAACAGGGAATTTCCCCTTTGGAGATGGGAATGTCCTGGAGCACTTCTGGGCTTGTCAGGTGATCTTTCCCCAAAGAGGGATAGAAGGGATGGTTTTCTACAGGGGTCACTCTGTGTCTGATTTATTTGCACAGCAAAACCTGTTTGTGCCTTCCTTTTTTAGCTGTAGTTGATTAATCTCAGCTTAAATGATTGAAGAAAGCAGCATCTCAGTCCAAACCGAGCATCCTATGTGTGTCCCTGAGCCGGCTTGACTACACAACTTCAATATATGCAGCAGAAAAAGGCATTTATTATCATGAGCTAGTGCTGGGTGGTGAGCTAAATGCTTTGTTTATGTAAGATATACAATAAGAAATGTTTGGTACAGCATGTTCTCCCTGAGAATTCAACACAGCCTGAATCTTGTGTTGGCATCCACTCAGCACTCTTGTTCCTGCTCCTGCCAGATTCTGAGCAGGAATATCATCTTGCCACTCTGCAGCTGACTGCCACAACTTGGCTTCCCTTCACAACACGTCCCCTTGTCCTGGCTGAAGGGCAAGAAGGTGCCACGAAACAAGTGAACTGCTCACGTTTCCCTATGAAAATTAAGCCTTTTGGATACACTGAGTGGTCCTGGCAGGAATGCAGGAAACCCGAAGTGTGGGGGTTGAGGAGGTCTGGCAGCTTTTCCTCCATGCTGGCAGACTTGCTGCTCTCATCTCAAATCTCCTTCCCTTGGAGGAAAAATGGTGGTGTTGGGAAGGGCTGCAAGGTCCTTCTTCATTTCTGCCTGCTGCGGGATCCCGCTGTGTGCAACAGAGAGGGGCTTGTTCCTCTGGCCCATGGGCTCTGCCATGAAGGACTTGTGAGTGTCCTATGGCTTTGTCTTACCAGCTACCTGTCTACAGAAGGAGTCCAGGGCTGCTGTCTTCAACCTCAGATATCCTCTGGTTTCGGTACAGTGGTCAGCCCATCACCATGATTGTGGCAGAGCATCCAGGGAGGTACCTGGCTGAGAGGCAGTGCTCCATCCTGTTTGCCAGGTTTCAATAGAATCAAAATGGGAAAGAAAAAAGAAAAAAACAAACTGGTCAAATTTGAGATTTTTAAATTGAAAACAGTGTGAGTTTGTCTCTAAAGGGAAGCAATACCTAACCCTTTGCACAAGCCTGGCTAAAATGTGTCTGGACCTTGGTCTTGGAGTTGAAGAATCTGGGTACAGGGAGCAAGCCAGCCTCTTTCATTACCTCTTTCAAATGTTTACTTTCCACTTCCTCCTCAGCTGGGACAGAGCCTGGATTTGACATTGTAAGCTCCGGATAGAACTCTGTTAATCCCCAAAGCACTTCACGGGGACAGAGCAGAGTGATATGTAAGTGGATGAGGGTCATGACATTAATATCCCTGCCATGAGGTACCTCTGAACTTACCCCCCTCCCCTGCTGACACCCAGTAGCTCTTCAGTCTAAACAAATATAAAATCATAAAGCTCCACTCCATTCCTGTAAGACAAGCAGTTATGGGAAGCCAGGATCCAGTGTGATTTTTGGCTTTTAGAGTTGTAAATTTAAGCATTTTATTGTTTTTACAGCAAATAAGAAAATCAACAACAGTGCAAATATGACTTATCCAACACAGCTTCCAAGTCTACACAACAGACAGCTGAAATGAAACACAGAACGAGACTGTCTCTAGAAATCACAGTCACCTTGTAACAAATGTAAGAAGCATTTCTAGCAGAAAGGGAAGTGGTATAATCATTAAATGCATTTAGACAGAGATGTATTGGATATATGAGATATAGTTACTCTTGAACAATGTGTGGGAGAGCTTAATGCAATGAAATGGAAATATGTCACATTCATATAATATATCCACAAGGAAGCAGAAGCAGCATATTATTATTACTGTTTAAACTTGGGTTTAACTGTGTCTTCTGGTTTCCCTAGGGGTGCCTCAGAGATTGTGCTCTGCAGTTACGTGCCCACACATATTGCAGTTCCTTCATCGTGGAGGAAGCACATGCACACAGAGATGTTGGCTGTGCTGGAAGCGTGGGGCTGAACTCTGAAACAACTTGTCTGTGCCCTAAAACTGCCCCTTCGTGCTTTGCTGCCAGCTGGCACTGTGGGCAGCTGGTGTGTGAGCCCTCAGGCTGGGCAGTGGGGAGCTGTCAGCCACAACCATCCCAGCCCCAGGCACCCTGGAATGCCCTGGCAGCCAGGGTGCAGTGCCATACAGCACACAGCCTCCCTCAAAAGCACAGCAAAACATCTGCACTAACAGTTAGGACAGCATCCAAACATGAGCTCTTTCGCAATGACAGGAAAGTGAAAACTATGAATACAGCGTGTGCTAGGCATGCAGCTGTGTCATGAGAGGGTAGAAAATATGTAGCAACTACCCCTGCCTCTGGAGAAAATGAAGCACTCCAAGAGGTGATGTTTATGTGACATACAGCTGTTTAGGGCCTTCACTTGCAGGGGAGCACGGTAAGTTTTCTCAATAGATGCTGAGTGACATTACTTTGTGATTTTTGGCTTGCTTTGGTGAGCCCTTTAAGGAGTTTTACAAGCAATGAAATAGATCCTCATGACACTTGAGTGCTACCATCTTACCCTGCCAACACCTTCACTGATCACAGTGAGGTTTATTCCAAGGGAAGGACAGTGCAGTCTCTCTATACAAATCTCTACTGGTGTCAGCTCCAGAGTTATAGAACATTATGAATACCTTTTTATCATAAAGGGCTGAATGTCCTTGTTTTTCTGTGTTGTCTCCTTTCAGATAAGTACAGTGTGCAGAATTTGTTCTACAAAGTGCTTGTGCTTCTTTGCCAAGAGGATTCCTCCATGTGCAACTCAATAAGCAGTAAAAATGTTTGACAAAGGTCTACTCAGGAATGTATTTTTATACCTAGATAGACTTTGTGATGTAATGAACACGTTTAATAGTGAAAAGATTTTTTTTTTTTTTCCAAATCCGTGCTAATAGACTGCTGTAGTTCAGTACATTTGGGCTTTTATTAGGGAAATAACATAACCCAAGGGAGTTGTTTTCAAGGACGAGTCTAAGAAAAAAAGACTTCATGGTATGACACTAAAGATGCTGTATTAACTGGGGAGAGCCCTGTGGACATCACTGGCTCTCAGCCTGGGATCTGGCAGTCTTTCATCTGATTTAATTTTGACCTTCATTTCCTGCAGGAATGCGAAGGGATTTTTCTTTCATCCACTGGAACACCCGGAAAAGAAATTACCCATCAGTCAGGAATGTTTATTCCTTCAGCTCTGAGTCCAACATGAATCAAACTATGACACAACTATCCGCTTTTCTAGCTACTTTTATGATGAGATTTGATACTTTGCAGGTAAGTCTCCCCAGGATTAAGGGGAACACAAACAGGTAATGAAAACAAAAAGTTGTTAATGTTGGGCTACCCTGTAGATAACTGAGCTGCAAGAGTACCCAGAGCAGTCTTCACGCTGAAGGTAGGAGCAGATTTTATCCATACCATACACAAGCTGGATGGGAAATTCTGTACTTGCTGACTTCTAGGACAGCACTTAAGCAAGAGCACCATCAAAAAAACAATCCACCATTTAAAAAATGTCAAAGGTTCATGTGGAACAAACAGAGTGGATTCAGTACAAGGGTCTGTTGAAAGCCTCTGAATAATTACTGAGGAATGTTCACAGGTTTTCCTTGGGCAGGTGACAGTGCCGAGGACTTGTTCTGCTGTGTTGCGACACTGGTAACAGGAGGCCCAGTGACCTGAGCTGGATGCGGTTGGAGACACATGAAGAATGGAGAGGCTGATCCCAGAGCTCCCTCCTGCTGTGGATCCTGTCATAAATCTTTGTTGTGTTCATGATGCCACCTGTGCCTGTCCCATAATCTTTGTCATACCATTACAGCAGGAATGCAGTAATGTTCAGACCAGCTGAACTCATAATAAAGTAGAGCAATGCTGGCAGTTGACACCTAGAGCTGTTGTACAGAGCATTTCCTTTGGCCTTGCTCCCTTTCTGTCTCCAAGTTCTTACAGACCCAATAATTAATGAGACTAAATGAAGGAAGTCTGTCTTCAGCTTTATTGGGGTCTTAAACCCTCCCTGTCACTGGTTCAAAAGAAAAATAATCCAAAGGAGCATTTGAGCTAACTCAGAGTTGCAGCAACACAACAGGGCTAAGGGACAGACAGTCATGTGTTTTCCTTCATAAAGTGACCAAAACAATGCACTGACATCTTTCCTTTTCCATAGAACTTGCCAAAGGAGTAGCCTTTTGTAGATCATTCTTGTGCTAGTTCTTAAATTACTGGCTCTACAGGCTCCAGCCTTCATTCTCTGCCTGGCATGAAGCATTTACCTGCTCTGTAAACAAATTCATCCCATTTCTACTGATGGAGGAAGTTGCTGTTCAGCCACACCATGGCAAAACATGCCTTATTTCCTCATATGATCTCACCTAATCACACATATTGCTCTAAGGGCTGAACATGCTCTCAGGCATTTGTTTAGTACAGAGCTTATCCTGCAGAAGTCCAGTGATTTTGCAATAAAGCAACTGTGCTTTGGGTTGTTGGGAAATTCTGAAAGGCAAATTTAGAACTCCTTTCCTGAGGCCATTTTGCCAGAGTGCTCTCTTGCTGAAGGCAATGCTCACTTCCTTGTTACCCTCTTCAGGGAATCTAAATGTTCCAATTAAACTATTATGTGCTGGTCTCTGCATTAGAAACCTCAATCCCATTAGATTTTTTACCATCCATGAAAGTCCCTTAAATGCTCCGTGATTCAGCACAGTTTTCTTCATTTGCAGGCCACTTGACAGTAAGAGGACACACTATTGGGGTGCATGAACTTCATTCCAAGTTGGGGAGGTGAAGCTCTGATTGCTATTTCAGATTTCACCTGGGAAAACCTAAGCCGAGTAGAGAGGAGTAACTTTCATCTTCACATCCTCTTCTTTGCTGCATGCTCTTGCAGCTATGAGTAAGATGACAGGACATTGTGGCTTTGGGTTTTTTTCAGGAGTAAAATATTATGGGTACCTCCTTTATTGGTTGTTGTGTGGACAAAACATTCTCAAGGCTCAGGCTGAAGCCAAGTTACAGATTCTCACTTCTGTATTCTGAGCTACAGGGGATGCATTCCAGTTAGGAAACAGTGAGCTGTGAGTTTTGCAATATTCATCTTAAAACCTTACTGAACGAAGTTCTATAGATTTGCTTACGGATTGTTTTTTTGTTTTGCTAAGTCCTTAGGGGATATAATGACATGTCAGACCTTCTCTAAAAGAAGAAAGAGGCCACCTAGTGTCGAATTACAGGCTATTGTAGAAAACTGCTTGGAAGTTACGAAAACAAGACTTCGGTGCAATAATAATAGCATTTGTGAGAGTTTAAATAAAAAAACCCCCAAAACAAAAACAAACAAAAACAAAGCAAACAAACAAAATAAACAAAACCCCCAAACCAAACAAAAAACAAACCAAAAAATCCCACAAAAAAACACACACAAAAAAAGAAAGTGTTAGACATTGAAAATCAGATCTGAATTCTCCATACTTTAAAAACTTCAGCATGTCTATTTTACAGGTGTATCTACTGCTTGTTATAAAAAAAATGAGTGAGATTTGGCAGTTAAGTTACTGAAAGTTCTGTGCAGCACTCAGAAGACAGTTCCACTCTGGTAACTATACTGACATATTTGTGAAAACCCCACTGCCCCACAGAAGGGACAGTTGAGTGAGGGTGAAGAGTAATGGAACAGATGTTCATGGTGCCAGACCAGCTGCCAGGGCACTTCAGAAAATCCCTGTGGGCTGCAGAGATACCACTAACACCTCAGAATCCCTGGCTTTCTTTATGTTCAGTGGTGAAAAAGTTGCCCCAGCAGGTTGTTTCATGTCCTATAAGTCTGAATTGCCTGCTGGTATTGCTCCTTCTGCATTGACTTTTAAGAGATCATGGAGCCGCTGGTATGTTCGGAGGAGGGTCTAAACTGATGTTTTTGTCACCTAAGGTCTCTTTGTTGTCTTCTGGAGATACTTGGCTTTTCATGCATTTTCTGCAGAAGGAAATGACTCTCCTGGGTGCTTAATCTCACTTGGATGACTAAGGTAGATGGCATGAATAATCCCCCAAGGCATGTATCGAGCATCTCTGTTAAATACTGGTCTTGCATGCTCTAGCATTCAGTCAGGCTTCCAGTGACAGCCTTGCTTTCAAACAGAATCTACACTATAGAGTGCAGGTTAATTTGAATACATACAACTGTAGGGAAATGCCTGTATTCATCTAGAAGGAGTCTGTCTACATAACATGGAACAATTTCCTTGGGAGCAGAAAAAGCACTTTTCCATGTCCCCTTCTGAGCCATGGTGTTGTCCAAAAAGATGGCTGACACAAAGTTCTTAATTTTTGGATTTTTCATATTTTGGTGCTTAGTTTCTCTTGTTAGTCACTGACAGCTGGAACCTTCTCGAAGTTTAGAACTTTTAGAACTTCTAAAAGATTTAGAACTTTTAGACCTTAAGTATCTTCTTTGCAACATCCAGAAACGGAGGTACCCAAAATCAATGTCTCTGTGAACTTGTACCCGTTTCATTTTATTCAAGCAGTATCATGAAAGTACTTCTTCCTTTTTCAAATATTCACTATGCAGATCAGTGCTTTAGTAATTCCTGCAAGCATAGGGTGTGCTAACATGGGACTGTTAATGCATGACCTGGTGGCATGGAATTATAGTAAGGTCAGTTTAATTTGTTATGTAGCTATAATAAGAACGAAGTTCTGGTGCACAAGACTTCTAAAAACAATCTACATAGAAGTAAAGGGTAAAACCAAAGATAAGGTAAGATTCCATGTAAGATTACATACTGATGAGATCAACTTTGTTCTGTGTTTGAGGCATTTTGCTGAGGGCATAAATTGTTGTTTACCAGATTAGATGGGAATAGCAAAATAATAGCAAAAAATAGTAATAATTCTTTTAAGTTGCATAACTTCCGAGAAAAAACTATATTTAGAGGACTCAGTGTGACAAACTCCACCGATATGAATATTACTTTATACCTACATGAATTATTTATTATGTTTAGAGAATGTTTGTGGCAGTTTCATGTGGCAATTCTAGCCCTTTTACATATTTCAGTAGAAGCTCTAACTCAGTCTGGCATCTATGTGGGTAATAAATAAATTTCAGATCAAAACAGTTAGGTCACAGCAAATAAAAAAGTTAGTCAAAACTTAGTAGGAACAGAAGTCCTCAGAGCTTGTTTTTAATGCCTCCCAGTTATTTGTCCTATATCAAGTCTATCCCAGATGTGTTCTTGGATACGTGCTCTGCTCAGGAGGAGGACAGTTCACACAGCCTAGTGGGAGCTTATGTTTTTCACAATGTGTGCCTAATATTTGAAATTCCAAGATTTTAAGACAAGAGGGATATTTATAGTGTTTAGAAATGCCTGCTCTTATCTCCTGCACAGCCCTACTTCAGTCAGGTTGTGTTTCTCTAACTATTTGGATATATGAATCCTAAAAAAATCTTATGAAAGTGCAAGTCCAAGGAAGTGCTACCAGGCTGTTTTTTTTTTATAATTGTTCTTTGTAGACCATTCAGAGTAGTCCATTGGTCTGCAGGGACAATGGACAATAGGCTGCAAACCACAGAGCTGTGTTTTCCAACAGAGTGGAAAACTGGGACGTATGTGGTGGAGCATGATTTGAACATGCTGAAAACAAATGTGCATGTGACAAAGTGTACACAGGCAAACTCACATGCTCTTAAGTCAAAAGGTGCCACAGGCACTAACGCTGATCCTTTTACGTCTACAGAGCAGCACCTCCACCCATGAGCCGCTGATATCAGTGTTACTTACAAACGAGTTGGGTTGACCACGGAGAAGAAAAACATTCATGGAGGTCATCAAAATGTCTCAGAAAATATTTCAGGTAAATACACCACTATTTGCTGATAATGATCTTTAGCTGGAAGGAAATCTTGTTAGTGGTTCGTCAGCTTTGGAGGCAGCAGCAAACCATATCTTCATGTCCCCTTCTGAAACACAATCCCAGAATAGTGCACTACAATTAAAGCCTACAAATGGTGTATTTGACAGTGTGTTCCCTGCAATGAGCAGTCCCTCCTCTGGGGGCCTTCTGGGGCTGCAGCTAAGCAGTAGATTCCTCTTTTCCATCCATACCGTCACAAGAAGCAGATTTGCGATGTCTTTCTGTGGTACCTTTACAAAAGCTGTTCCCTCTCCTATCTGAAGCAAAGCGATTACTTGAGTAAATAAATACCACCTGGGAGATTTATCAGCGGCTCTAACTTTTGCCTGCAGAATCCTCCAGTGTTTTCTGTCTTGTGCAATTGAGGAAATATTCATAAACCCTTAAGATACAAGAACTGAAGGAATGCTCTAGAGCTTTTCTGATAAGCCTCAAAATTTCCTGGTAGTACTAATGTCTTTTAACTTTCCAAACCTGAAGAAAGAATACAGATAAAAATTGCACACAGAAGGAACACACACAGACAAAACCGGCATGTTTCAGCCAAGAGAGAACATTCTTCTGTAAGATTATGTTTAACACCATACTGTCAGATTTTTTGCCATTTCCAACAAAAAGTAAAGCTAGTATTGAGAAATTTGATGCTGCCCATTAGTCTCATACACTGCAATAACTCCTGAGGAAAGAGAGAAGCATCCAAAGCTTCTCTGCATTCCCTTTTCTCCCCTTTGTTTTTGTGCAGCCTACCACAGCTCTTTTAAAAGCTGCCAGGTCAGCCTTTCAGATCCAAACCTGACTGTCCTTGCCTTGAGTAGGGTTGGAGTCAATTATCTTTGTTATTAACGATCTAAGTGGTTCTACTTATCTTTTTTTAAGCTTACCTGTTCTGTTTTGCAAATCTCTGGCCACCTCTACTCATGCATCTTCCTATTTGGTTCACAGCAATTACAGAACTTTAGTATTGCATTCCTCAGAGCTGTTGTTAGATTTTATGTCTGATTTTACTTGTCTTTTGTCTCCTGTGCCATGTGTACTTTCCTTGTCCTGACCCTCCTTGGTTTCAGTAAAACCAGTTAAGCTTTATTTTTGTTTTCCTTCTGATAGAAAACATATTTTGCTGAGTGATTTTAATTCTTAATGAAGCAAGTTGCATATGGTCAGACCCAAGAGTTGGTTGAATTTCTTCCAAATTTGTTGATTTTGTCTTCTTCATTCCCTCAAACCACACCAAACAGATGATCAGAGTAGTGCTGGGATGGTCCTGGTAAATGTAACTGTTACATAAGTTAATACAGGAGTCCTGCCTGTACTCCATTAAATAAACAAGCACATTGCTTCCTTCAGCTGCTGGAGTTTGCTGCTTGATTTACAAAGTGGGAAGCTATGGCTTCTTTCTTTGCTTCAGCCTCTTCCTCCATTTCAGCTCCAGAAACTGAAGTTTCTTGCAGTTGGAATGCTTGGTAATACCAGTAAAGCCCGTCAGTCTTCTTTGAGAAGAAAGGGTGTGGTGGGCTGTCAAGGCACCTGTGACCTCCAGCATCAAACCCTACTTCTTCATCTTCCAGCCTATAGAGAAAGGGCTTAGGAGAAAGCTTGCTCCAGGAGGAGGATCTACTCCAAAATATTGGCAATTGGAATTTTCTTACTTTTTAATATATTTTTTTGCTGCACTGAGAAAAATCCAAGGAAAATGCTAAATCAACCCTCCAGTAATTCCTGGTCCTAAATTTGTCCCAGGCTCTGTACTGGAGAAGAAGACATCTCCCCAAATATCTTTCTTTAGTTACTCCTAATTGTCTTTCTGTGTTATTTTTTTTAATTACTGCCTTATGTAGGAAACCTAGTTGTGTTTGTCCAAGATTTTTGATCTAATAGCTTTCTAAGGGTCAGCTCTTTTTTTTTTTTTTTTTTTTTTTTTTTTTTTGTCAAAGGCTCCTAAACTTCTTTTGTGAGTCAAAAAAAAATTATTTGTGTAGGTGTAACTCTGTGAACGTCCCTCTGGGTCTTTGCACAGAAAAACTACCCTCAAAAATTATGCCATGAAAAATCAGTGAAGTACTTCCTGAAGAACTGGTCAAGTATTATGTCAGTGTAATCCCCTAACCTTTTTGCTGCAGGGTTTAATCCTCCAAACAGGTTAGGGTAATTCTCAGTAATGTGTCTTGGGACTCCATCCAACATAGGCAGTGACAGTGCTTCCTCTTCCTTCTCCCACCAGGCAGCAAGCAGGTCAGAGGTTTTGCTGTTACTTGTTTTTCCAATGGGACAGAAACTTGCAGGTAGCACCTGTGGGGAAAAAAAAAAAAAAGCTGCTGTTGTATTTACCTTTGAATGGCAAGAGGGAGAGGGACTGCTCAGTGTTTGTTTTTAATCTGGCAGCTCTCACATTCCTGGTTTCCTTCCAATTTCTTGGAAGCCTGGTCTCATACAATCACAAAACTCTCCCCTGTTGAGCAACAGTTTTGTTCCTTCTCTGAAGCATGACTACCTTGGGAATGTCCAACTGGAGCACAGAGTAACCACAAGACTGCAAATCCAACATGTGCCTCGGGCTGTTCAGTGCCAAGATCTGCCTGGAGTGTTTGGAGGGAATGACCCTCTGCAGTCCATGCCTTGCTGCTGCATCGTGCTCAGCTGGCAGGTCTCCAGCACCAGCTGAGAACTGTGTTCACCAGCCCTGGTGCAGGGAAATCAGGGCCCATTGTGGTCAGATTGAGTGTGATTCTTAGACTAGTCCCAGGTGAGTGGGAACACTTTTTCCCAGCTATAACTACGTGCAAATCAAAGCAGCTCTTAGGGGTGCTTATCAGTTGATCAGTCTGAGAAGCCTTTAAGGGAAGGACTTTCCTACACAGGAATAAAGTTGTCTGTGTTCTTCTCACTGTGACATTACAGTGGGGAGGTGACTATGCCTTGGCACTCTCGGAACACTCCGTGCCAAACTGTACCAATGTCATAAGAGATAACATCGGATGCAGCCCATGTGGGTGGGCCCCAGTCTAGTGGAGGCAGGTTGTGGGGTTTTAACTTTCCTGACATGCAGGACAATAGGGGAATCCTGAGAAAGGGTGAATATGTTGGGATAGGGGACTGGGAAGGAGGAGGAAGTTTCAGTCTTGCCCTTACTTTCTGCTACTGCAGAAACACCTCTATCTTTTTGTGAAGTCCTCCTCACCTCCCTCCACCCTCTCAGTGAGGTCAGTGCAGCTGAGGAATGTGTACACGAGTTTTGGGAGGGAGAAAAACACTCTTCTCCCACACCCAAATATAGTCCTTAGAGCCTACACTGTCCTAAGACTTAATTGTACCTGCTGGTATCGTGATAATTTGATGAAAGATAAAACAGTATCTTCTGTTGATGGTACTCTTCCCCAGCCTGTCTGGCTCTGCTATCACCTTCTGAGAGGCTGCCAGAAGTTCAGCTTTGCTGGCTTCAAGGGCTTTAGAGTCCATTGTCATTCCCCTTGATATTTTTCCCACTAGTGTGGGAAAAATGGCTTTCAGACAGTGTTCTGCAAACATGTCCCAGTGTCCCACGGATGATCAGGTATCTGCTCCCAAATTCCAGGACAGATTGGCTGGTCAGTGAGGCAAGGGGGGTTAAGGAGATGAAGGTGAACCTCTGCCTCTTTCCTCACAACACTCATCTTCTGGAAGGGATGTAGCAAGGGCTCTGGGCTCTGCCTGTGTTGAGGCACATCAGCTATCAGGACTGAGGAACACACACATCTGCATATGCAGCTTTTTGGAATAATCACACGCAATCTTTAATCCTGCACCAGTCCTATTGATAAATCAAACAGGTGTAAGGTCTTGAGTTGCTCTGCACTACAAAATGCCACACAAGGATAATCTTAGGTTAGATATGTAGATTAGTAGTTCTCCCAGTTCCATATAGGAGGAAACAGAACGATGAAATTGCCCTCTTAAGCCATTTGTCTGCATTCCAGGCATATCCCAGCCTCCCACAGGCTCCCTGACAGCTGTGGGTGAGAAAGAAGATAGAAGTTGGTCAGCAGTGAGTCTGTGTCACTCAGGATGGATGTTTGTAGTTTCCAGTTCCCTGTTCTGTCAGGCAAGCTACATGGTGTCTGATTTAAAGTTTGTAAGAATGTACTTGCTTTTACAATGTAATATAAAAAGGAAAATTTGCCTGGCTAGAAGTTCTGATAATTTTTTTCTTTGGAATTATTACGAAAACCTGACTTCTTTAGTTTACTATAATTAATTTTTTCTGATACATTTTACTTCTAAAAGATCAAAGCAACCTGATTAATATAATTCTTTTTCTAGATCAAGGCGTTTCATGACTTTATCACTGCAGCAGGTGTTAAAACCAAGATTTTTAATTGTTAGACTGAAACATTAAAATTGAATTCTTTTAATTCAAAACAAAATATTTCTATACATAACAGATGCAAAACTAGTGCTGCCAAAAACCCATTACACAATTCTACCAAGTTACTGCTCTTATGGAGAATTCTTCTCTGAGTGCATTTCCAGCTAAATCTAACAGCAATTGAAAGAATGAGACTGGTGGACTTTTCCCCATCATTCTTAAGACTCTATGAAAAATATTTTTTATAGGAACTTAGAACTAGGGTCTTCTGTTAATGGGAAGTGCCTCAGCTTTTCATAGCAATGTGATAGAAACAAACAAAAAATTGTGAAACAAGTAGAACATTTAGTTCGGAGGATCTAGTTTGACAACTGCCAATTATTTTCAGAGTAGTTTCTGAGTTCATCCTTGAAACCACCTGGGCATGGCATTACTGAGAACTATCTGTGCTCCTTACTGGAAGGACAGATGATTGGTTTCTATACAACACTGTGCTCTGCAATTTCCTTGGATCCAGTCATGTGCCTGTAGGGCAAGAGAGACTGTTTTGGTATTCCCTATGGGAATGCTCAGACTGTCTTTTCCTGGAGGTGATGAAATCCTGATCCTGCAGTGCCAGTTCTGTTTGCAGCTTTCTGATGTGTGCTTTTGTTTGCCTTTCCCTGGCCTTTACATAATTTCTGCTGAATCAGAATAGGTTATTACTGCACTGGGGAATTCCAGTTCTCAGGAGAATAAATGGTTCTAACCTGACAGTTATTTCTAGTATTTTACTTGTTTCTTTCCTAGAATCCCTCACTTTCATCATTCTCCAACCTTACATTCAGATAATGTGATAATCAGTGATAACCTTTAGAAGTATTTCCTTGCCAAAAGTCAAAACAAATTCTCCCCACCAGTCCAGTATCAATTTTTTTCAGTAATGCAGCACTGTAAATAGTCAGTAGTGATTATCAGTTTTGTTTAAGCTGCTTTCTGCATTCGACTGCATACATGGCTTCATACAAAATCCTTCATCAAATTTGATTCTTTACCAGATTTCAAATCTAATGGACCTATTCTATGGAAGCATGTGGCATTTTACCTAAGACAGATTGAAACACAGTCCTAAGCTTTGGGTTGTAGTTTTACAAGAGCTCTGAATTTGTCTAGTGGCTCCAGTTTTGAACTTGCCCTTGTTTCCTAGCTGTTGTTCAGATAAACTGGCCTTCTGTGACATTTCAGCTCATCATAAATGAGCTTATAATGTTTCCTCTGTGTGCAGTCCTGAGAACAGTTTTTGGAGCCCTGACAGCCATCCTAATGAATCCGGACATTTGCTGGAGGGCTCTCAAATTGGAAAGAGGGCACTGAACATAAGCAATCCTAAATTCTGTACACAAGAAACCTTAGAACACTGGTAGGTTTATTTTTTTGAGTACAAAATGTCCTCACAGCAAAAAAATCTTCACACATCTTCATGTGAAGAGCCAGTACTCATCAGCACAGTACACTTCAGTCTGAGAACTGGGCAGAGGTCACTTTAATGAGAAATCAAAAGATCAATATGCATGTAAGACCTAGGCAGAAGTGTGGACATTGCATCACAGGATGAAAGGTTTTTCATTAGTGTTTTGCACAACATATAAAATTTTTCACAGATTGTAAATTGCTGCTTGAACAAATTTTTCATTGTGTAATGCGAATGTCCACTCCTGTTTCCTACTTTAGCTTCCTGTGCCTTCAAAGTAAAATGTCATTGAAATGTTTTACCAAATCTTAAGAATTTTCATCTGTCTTAGATTTAAAAAATTTTACAAATAATATGAAGCAGTGCCTTTGCATTAGAACAAGATATTAAAATTGAAGTTACTAGGACCAGGTGGAGGTGATCATGCTGCACAGTGAGTTTTACCTGGCTAATTTGGCTGAATTCCATGTACCTCATGATATGGTCAGGGAATTCTGTCTCAGAGGTTTCTGTCTTATGGTGTTGCTCTCAAAGGTTGTCCCAGTCAGAAAGCCTAGATCTTGAGAATCATATGGAATAAAATTTGGGAGGGTTATAATTAACAATGAACTTAATGACTAACTAAGCTTGATGGCAATGAAGACTCTGATTAAGAACGCTGTTGTACCTTATACAACATAATTCTTTTTGTTTACACATTCTACTTTTAGCAGTGCATGTGTGTCCGTGATGTCACAGAGTTTTCATGGTACTTCAACACCCTACCTTTGTATAGACATTGCCATTTGAGTTCATGTAATGCCATTCCTGCTCTGTGTACGGACAATATCAACCAAATCGATGTCAGAAGCAGAAATGGAACTTAAAGATCAAACAAACGCCTGTAAATGATGTTGCTACATTTAGTAAGACAAGGTTGAGGTGCGTGCCAACCTTGACCTGAATGCCAAGGTGATGGTGATGAAAGAAGGTACAAGAATGGGTGCACTCCCACGTGAGCTGACTGAACACTGTCAGATGGTCCTACAGCCTCTATATTACTGTGGTGAATCTATTCTTGCTCTCCCTATTTCTTTAGAAGCCCAAACACAAAGATATTTTTCTTTCTTACAAGAAAGCCTTTTGTTTCATTTTGTGTCACCATAGAGCTGTCAGAGAATGCAGGACTTGATGTGCAATATACAGGCATCAGCATTTTCTAAAAAATACTCAATAAGCCCCCTCAGACACTGCTATACTTTCAAAGTCCTAATATCTTTAGATGATAATTGAGTTACAGTTCTTGTGAGACCAGGCTTACTTTTCACAAGTTTAGGGTTTGTTTTTTTGTTTTTTTTTTTTTTTTTTTTTTTGTTTTGTTTTGTTTTTGTTTGCTTGTTTGTTTGAGTGCAAAGCATCTTCTATTGGCTGGTTTAAGAACCCAGCAGGAGTTCAGAGTAAGGTGCTTTAGCAGTTGTACAGTACCTTCCTTTTTAAAGTGTTTTACAATACTAAGTATCCCCTTTATATTTTATTCCCCTTCTCCCAATTGAACCACCACTCTGACTCGGTATCTGCTCTGCCTCAAATCAGTTTTCCTGTGTGGGTCTGTTTCTCAGCATGTCTTTAATCAGTGTGCCCAGCAAGCTCTCACGGACTGAGGTTCATGGGCTGAGTCTTTGTGACCACCACTATCAATCTAATCAACTAGTAATAAATAAAATGGTGAATACGCATACTTCTTAAGAGCTGGATTTATCTAAATATAAGTCTAAATATAAGTTAAATAAATATAAGTCTTCTAATAACCTGCATGAATTAATGGCAAATAGATGGGCAGGGAATAGCATAAGTGAAGAATAGAATGGAGAGGGATGTCACAGGGTGGGAGCTACTGCACCGAAGGGTCCTGTGTGTACTTTTCCCCAGGAATTGCAGAAATTTGCTGTTTCTAAAACAGTTATAAGTGAACCTTGCATTGCTAAGCATTGGAAATGTGGCTTAGATCTCTCATCTTAATATATGTATCTGTTACCTAACATTGTTCTGATTTGGATACTGTGGAAGATGATGATTCACACTTCAAAGGTTCTTGCTTCTCTGTTAGTCATGACCTTGTGGTCCCTTTTCCCTCCAGGTATCCCTGCCATGGCCCTGTGCTCTGTCTGGTGAGAGCAGCATTCTGCTACATACTCTCACACTCTGTTTGCCACCATTATATGATTGAGGTTTATAGGTCAGTGTTTAGGACAATGCAGAAACACACTCATGGAAAGTTTTTATCTATGTAAATAAAGGGATCTACAGGGAAAAGGATGAATGCTTCATGGGCAAGATAACAGAGTGTTTAATATTAAATAATTTCCTCTACCAGGTGCCAACTCCTTGGCACTCTCAGGCAGCAGCTGCTGTCCAGTCCAGCTCCTGTGCACATGCTGCCAAGGTGTCTAAGTCCAGGCACCTGTAAATGAGAACTGGTAGCTCCAGTGGTGTATACACTCCAAACTCTGTGACTTCTGAGTTCTTTTGTGTTCAGTATGATTTTAGGCATGTTCTTTCTCAATACACAGCCTTTTCTAGCATCAGTAGTTAATACTGTAGACCAGTTACTTACAAAAATAAGTAGATTTTAATTGTGGTAAATCCTAGGGACAGATCAGGTCATGATGAGGGCACAAAGAGAAGGAGGTGGTGTGCACAGCTTTTACTTTCCCTCTTAAACTGTCCTGTCTTTATCTCAACTCAAAAGTTTTGTACTTTTTACCCTTCTGATTCTCTCCCTGATCCTGCTGGTGAGGGAGTGAGTGAGTGGCTGTGTGGGGCTTGGCTGATGGCTGGGGTTAAACCACAAAACACCCGGAGCTACAGGAAAGACTTAAGCAGACAAAACTGAAGGGCCAAGGGCTGCCTCCTGTGCCAGGGATGGGGACACAGCCAGCCCTCCAAAGCCCCACTTGTGATTTCATTGGAAGCAAGGTGTACAATAAAACTCTGCAGTTGGCAACACAGCACATTCCTCCTTCCTGAGCTTGAGTACTTCCCCTCTTTGGGTGTCAGACTCAATCTTGTTTCAGATTTTTGCTTCAAAGGCTAGGCCAATCCCATGCTGTGCCTGTGTGTTTCACAATTGACCTGTCCCCCAGACCTTTTCAAGGTGACATTGTTACCTACTTTCTTGAACTTTTCACTGGTTGGCCTTTAATCTGTGACTGCTGCAGGTGGAAAATGCACTAATCCATTTATGTGTCTTCCTGTTCCCAAGTCTGTGGGAGGAGAGGGTTTGATAAAGGCTTTCAGTAAATTCCTCTTGGGTAAAACAGAGAAGGGAAGGTTATCTTGGGTCATCTTTGTATCTAAACTCCAGCCCCTTCTATGTAAATAAGTTATCTTCCTCAACCGCCAGACCAAGTAACTTTAAGGAAAGTTTAAAAAATAAACCTCACACCTTTGAAACAAAGCAGCTAGAAAACAGAAACAGAGCCAAACAATTGATAGTATCTGGGAGTTGCCTCTTTACACAGCTCCATGACAGGTATTAAAGCCTTCTACATTTACACCTGCCACGGCTTCACAGCATGGTTTGTGTTTCTGGGATCCAGCAGTGTGCTGCGTTAAACACCTGCCTGTGGGGGGTCCCTCTTATTACATGGGTTGGCGAGCATGAAAAAACAGAGCTTGCAGCATCTTGAAATGGACATTTCTAACCAGACATCCCTGCTCCTCAGTCCTTTCATTTTTTAAGTACTTTAGCTGGTGAGAATGGCAGTGTGTGCGAGGCAATGGCCATAGCTGGAGGGCAGCCGGGAGCACAGGAGGCTGTGCGGAGTTTCTGAGGAGAGGAATGCCGGAGAAGGCAGGGAGTGCATTTGGGATGCTGGATGCCACATTCTCCTGCCATCTCCTCCCAGTTGACAGCAGGAAGCTGTGAGCAGTGTTAAGGCCTCATGTGCCCCAAAAAAGCTGCAGCTTTGGAGGATCACATTCATGTTACCCTTCTGGGTAAACTGTCCAGCAGACAAGTCCATTCAACTGGCAGATGATGGTGTAGTTTAACAAATAATTAAAACAAGTCTGATATTTCCTCCCTGGTCTAATCCATAGAAAGCAGAGTAGGCACAGAAATAGTAAATTATTTGAGTTTTTTTAAAAGCAGAAACTAAAGAATAGAATTTAATAGGATAAAAGCCCCTTGCTGGAGCTAAGAGCCATCGTTCACAACACTGAAGGCTGCCCTTGTGCAGGTGCTTCCTTGGCAGAGGGCAACCTCACCAAGCTCCATCTCAAGGTGTTTCAAGTTGCCTGTCCAACAAGGTCCTAGGTCATTGCTGAGGTTTGAAAACTTGACCAAGGAGGAGGAGACTGGTCCTGTCATCAGGAAAACCAGCACTGTGGGTTTCAGTCCTCTTAGCACATCTTGGTTTCTTCAGCAGCTGTGAACACCAGTGAGCCTTCTACAGAAAATAGTTGTCATGGGGCTTCTAGAGGAGGAAGAAGTAGGTATTTTTAGAAACAGCTTGGAGGTCATCTGAGTGTCTTTGACCAGTGTGACCAACACAGGCTCCAAGGCCCATCTCAGCTTTGCATGTACACAGGCTAAGCTTGGCATCTCATCAGAGGGGTTGGGAATGGAGATAGTGTTAGTAAACAAACAAGTTGTGCTTGTTATCCTTCTTCCACAATCAAGCTTGAACTTTGTCTCTTTCTCACCATCCTGCTGTGAAATTGGAATTTCTGTTGTGATTGCATGTGGCTTAGGTTTTTGTGTATGTTGGTTAAAGTGTGTCTGGGTTGTAATCAGTTGGTCCAGACTGGAAAAAACAAGAGCAGATGCAAAGGAATTGCTTGAAGAGAAAATGAAACAGCCAACAGACACACAGAGCATACCTTATCTACTTCATCTGCAAATTCTTCTTCATTCACAACAATAAATAAGTGTGGCCTAAAAATCTTAGAGGCCAGCAGATTTCAATAATGGTGAGAAATTAGGTATTGTGATCTCATAAAAAAGATTTTGAAATATATTTGAATCCAATGGGAATAGATACAGCTAGCTGACTCAGAGAGAGAGAGAGTTGCAGAGATACAACTGAAGGGTTTGGATGACATCACAGAGTTATTATTTCATTATTGTAAGGTTTCATGGTGTCATCATAACATTTGTGTATCCACCATATTGTTAAGGCATGGGATACACAACAGTGACTCTGGAGCTAATAGCAGCTGTGATTACTTGTTTTGATGGCCCTTGTCAAGTCTTCAGTTTCCCTTGTCATCTCAAATGCCATCTCAGCAGAAGAATGAAGGAGACAAAATGCTTCAGGTCTTTATGGAGCTTTATTGTTTGATTGTTTGTTTGTTTTTTCTGAGAAGAAAAGTTTCTTTTCTTTTCCTGGTATTAGTCTGGCAAGAATTGTGTTTCATGGGGCATGAGGAGCGGACCTATGTACTGCTTTCTACCTGCTGAGCCTGAAGTGCCATAATATATTCAAACTGCATCTCTGGGCTTCAGAAAGACCAGTGTCTTTTTTTCTGCCTTTTCCTGTTGAATTTCTTCTCTCTGGCTGTCTAAACCTTATTTATTTTTTTCCCATAACTTTAAATTATTTAGGGTGTTTGAAGTTTGGAGTTGCTCTAGTTCACCATTGTTTCTTTCCCTCATCTCCAGCAGGCTTTTGCTTTGGTATTAATTTTCTAAGCATGGAAATTTTTTTCTGAATTTCTCTCTTTGAGGAATCTCATTTGTATTTCTACTGGTGCTCATTAAAGTAGATTCAGGTCTTTCAGCAGACATGTTTGTCATGCCAATATTGCAGGCCACCTCTGACTGTGAGGATTCAATCTGAGATGGGGATAAGTTATTTCTCTTGGCTGAATTCTGAAGGTAAAAACTGTTTTGGTAAAAGAGCCATGTAGAGTGAAGTCTTCAGCCTAGATTTCCATCCTCTTCATTTCACATGAAAAAAGCAAAAAACCTGTTCGTCTCATAGGCAGGATTCTGGACTAGAGGTACTTCCCAGCCTGAGTTGTTCTGTTACTGAGCCTGTTGTCATACAAATGCTCAAATTAAGTTGAAAGAAAAAAAAAAGGTCAATTACCAAAAAAAAAAAAAAAAAAAAAGTTTTGAAAAGAAAACTTAAAAAATTATGTTACAGTATTTCCCCCTTTTAATATTTCTTTAATGTCTGAGCTTTTTTGTTGAATTTGAGATGAGTTAGTCCTTTGGAAATCAGTCCTAATCAATTTGCTATTTAACAAAGACATATATCTCACCTCTAGTGACTTTCTTCTAGTTACTTTTCTCTTTATAAAACAGGCTAATATTATCTAATCTTCTGCAAGTATAGTTATGCTTGTTTTGTCTCCAGTGGGAAACTACCTTCAAACATTACCCAAAGAAACAATAAATAAATGTATTAAACTGATAAAAACTTTAGAATTACTGGGTCTACTTTATCACCCTGCTAGGATCAACAGCTTTTCAAATGACAGGAGAATGTGCCTCTTCTGTTTGGGTTTTCATGTAAACATGATGCTTAGATTGTCTTCAAAGGCTGCATCCTTGTCCTCCCTGCTCTTTGTCTCTGCCTGTGGTTACCCATGTTCAAAAAAGCTTAATCCTGGAAGAGGTGCAGAGAAGGGATGTCAGAATGCCTAGAGGAACTTAAATGTGACTGAAGGAATTAGGTTTATTTACCTTGGAAATACCAAAGAGTGAGAGGAGATATGATAAATTTCAATAGAAAAGGGCAAAAGGAAAGATGGATGGAAAGGGGGGAAGGGAGTGTAATTGTAAAGGAGGAAAAGAAATACAATTGTTAAATACAGTTGTTAAAAAAAAAAAAAAGGTACATTTGATGTTCAGAGGTGTCAGATTGCGGAAATGCTCTATCTGGTGTAGCAGGTGGAAAACCTTAACTGGTTAAATTGAGGATTGATCATTTTGAGAGGGGAATGGAATGACACTACTGTCCATAACACACTGGATTGCACAACCTAGCTCTGCCCTTCCTGCAACTCCTGCTTTGTGCCTCCTGACACCACAGTGACCCTTCCTACTAAAGAAGCCAACTGGGATAAACCCTGGTAGATCATCCATTCTAACAAATATTTATAGAAATATTTACTTTTTTTCCCCTGACCCTGTAATAGGAATGCTTGATACCCTCTTTCGGTAAAGAAGAAGAGCCAGGTGCCAAGTTAGCAAATATCCATACTATTTCAGAGCAGAGCTAGCAAGTTACCTATTTGCAGTCTGTTTTATCATTTTTGACCTTAGTGTGCCTGACCTTGTTTGAGTGCCACGTGGTGATTGTATTCTTGTGTTTGCAATCTTTATCTTTCTAAGTGAAAGGCCTAAAACAGGTGTCCATGTTGTGCTTGAAATATTCAAACTAGTGGAGATGTTATCTGGCCTTGATTTAGGCAAATAAGGAAGGACCTGACCTCAATCTTTATATAAACATCCAGCAGCATAGCAGTAAATCTCTTTGCCAGCATGGCAAATGGAACTCTTCTTTAGGGTTCTGTTTCCACCCCCATTTCATCAGCCAGTGCATGCCCATGGAGAAAGCATATTCATTTCAAGTGAGCCAGTGAACCCCAAAAAGCCTTAGGAAACAGTCAAAATAAACATACCAGGATTTCTGATTGAATTGGTATCACCAATACTCTTCTAGTCTTTGATGGGAAAATGTTTCTTTTACAGCATCACCAACCTCCTTGTAATCTTGTTGAGGTTAACAAATGAAACATTTATTTATCTAGTGTCTCAGCCAGTTACTTCACACACACCCAGAATAAGCCACCAGTGCATGTCGTTTGAATACAAAGGAAAAAAAGTGATTGACTTTGCACCAGTTGAGCAGGTGGATAAACGCAGCCCTCTTTGTTTGGCTTTACTTTCTACCACGATGTTTCCTCCCCCACTCAAACACTGACTTAGCTAGGAAGGACACTAGTTAAAGATGTTTGGACACAAAACTGTGTAATTCAGCTTGTAAAGCCATACCATAAATGGGCAAAAGTCAAGAGATGGGAAGCACTGAAACATCTGAAAGAGAAGGACAGACAGTATTAACCCCTTGCTGGAAGGACTCATGTCCATGTATTCCTTCTACTGCCAGTGCCTCATTTAGTATCAATGTCATCTTAATAGTGCAGAAAAACCTGGAGCCCTTCCTCAACGTCCCAGTAAAGAAGGCAACTATCACTTACACCCAGGAAGATTCAGGTAACATCTTGTTCAATTTCTATGCACGTGTATCAGAATAGAGGTGACCAAGTTACATGCTGAACAATTCCTTCAAAATGGAAGTATACTCCAACATGAAAGTTGATTTTCTAAGGAGCAAATAAAAAAGTAACAACAGCAAAAGGACCCCTTATCCCAAAGCATTTAATGTAACTAACAAAGCTCTGCCTCACAGGGGTGATTCCTAACCACAGAATCTTGTATAAGCAAGACTGGCATGTCTTCCCAAAACTGGACTTGCTGGCACCACAAGCACCACTGGAAACAATGCTGTAGGATTACCTTTTGGTTAATATCTACCACCAGAATGTCCGAAATGAAATTCTACCTTGAAACCTCTATGGAAGGAAGTGACATGTGTTTAGTTAATGAAATTCTGCTAAGCAACAATCAATAAATGTACAATCTTACAGCTTGGACATGAATCATCAATTTTTAAATGAAAATTAACACTCAAAAATTATTGTTTTGAATGAATCTAATTTCTCCATGCTGCATCAGCTCTGGAGTGTTTGTACTAAGTCTTACAATATCAATTCGAACGTGCTTGGGATCGGATGGAACAATGGAGGGAAGGTTCCTGGGACTTTTTCCAGATTTCCTGGTACTGTCAGATTGGGAAAATTTTCATGTTACATGATATCAGTAGGACAGGATCGGCTCTGATTAAATCATCTAATCACTTTACTTGATTAGATTCTCTAATCAAGGCGGGTCCTTTCCATTCAATAGCCTGAAAATATAACATGTTTAAACCACATACCTCAAGTTACTATAACAGGACAAATATTCCTACGTATGCTGACGTGGAAGGTATGGCTGCAAAGTGTGTATCCAGATAGGCAATCTCTGAGCACATTTCTTGGGTTTGAAGTAGCCATTCTGTGTAAACTCTGGGGCTTGTTACTATTTTTAACTTCCTACTGGCCTACTGGCCACCATGACTCAGCATAGTATAGATGTGTAGAACAGTCCTAGAGACTTCCTCATCTTAGGCAGAAAGTCTGGTTCTCTCCTTCAGCTTTTACAACTGTTTGTAAAAAAAACAAAAACAAAAACAGAAAGAAGATGAGCCTTTGGGTATAAGAAGGTGAACACTGTAGAGACATCACAACCAGAGTGTCACTATAAACTGGAGCTTTTCTCACAGCTAGTCCTCTATGGATCAGTATTTACTGTCCATCACAGTTTATATGGTAACTTTCCAAGGATTGCACATTCCAGTTTTTTTAGTAGTCACTGCTGCTGTGACGTGTCCTGGTGTTCCCTGCCAGGTGCATAAACACAGGTTCTTGTGTCTTGCTTCATCTCTCGGAAAGGACGTCAGTGCAGTTCCTTACTTTGCCTTCCTGTTCTAACTTTACTCCCTCATTTGCCAGTCAAGAAGTTTGTAATGAAGAGTGCAGGAGATTACGGGATTGCCAGACCAAGATTATGCAAAGAAACTCCTAACTGAAAAAAAGTTTGCAAAGCTTTACCATCCATAGGTGTCTGGATGAGTGCCAGAGGCTGGTATGCCAGGTGATGTTGGTAAATGCCTCAGCCTGAAGGGAAAAAAACATGTCTTCATATCAGTTTTTTCACTTGAATATTAAAACTAGCTACAGAAAATGCAGGTTCTTTGAGAATGAAAAAACAACAGTGTAAAACTCAACACGTTATTCTTCAACTTTGAAGAAAGTGGAGTGTATTTTTATTTCATCCTATGGAGTCAAACACTTGTAGAAGTGGGCATTCCTTGCACTGCTGAGCAGCTGCAACCTGGTGGAAGCAGGCTGTTTCCATTGGGCACACTAATACTTTTAATAATTAAGCATAGCAGAAAGTGACAGCATTCTTATAAACTTTTCCTAAAATTTAGGAATAGTAGATGTACATTTTTTCTGTTGAACTGTCTTTCAATCTCTTCTTGTACCTGCACTAAAAAAGACAAAAAACCCCAGCGTTCTCTGTTCATTGTGTATGACAGTTCCCATGGAGGGAGAAGAGATAAAACTGTTCCATCTGGAGCCCTGAACCCACATAAATCATGGACACTAAAATGCTGAAATGAGATGTAAATTAGCTGAGCTGCCAGGAAAGAGAAATTTTTACTCTGCATAACTAATAGCAAAGTATCCTGTGAGAAATTCCTTTCGGATGTACATCTGCATGGAGTACAGCAGGACTGTACTTAGCTTTCTGTACTGAGATTCCTTGAAGTCTGATAGAGACTTTTGCCCTTCCCCCAAAAAAATTACCACTGCAGAGTGGCAATTAGGTGAAACTCTAACCCAAAACTGTAATCCTAGAAGCCTAGTGCTAAGATGATGCCTAACCCTAACATGCTCAAAAATTATGGACCCTGAGTTTAGGCATAGCAAGTCAAGCAACCAGGAGGATCCTGGGGTTCCATTTCATTGGCAAATCTAAATGGCTTAATTAAAATCAGTGTTTCATTAGAAAAAGGCATCTCTTTGGCTGTTGGGCCAGGTGCTCTGTGAGGGTTGCTAAGAGGATGCACCTCCAAGCAGGTGTTGTCACTGTTGCCTTGCTAATGGCAGGGCCATGGGAAGCAGGGAGTTGCCTTCACACCCCTTCCACTCAGCCAAGGCTCTGCCCTTTTCACTGGGCTTTTGGGGTCAGATATGGCTGTTCCTGATACTGCAGTAGAAGAGGAAGGGCTGGGTTGTGAGGATGGGCTGCTCAGAAGAGCCTGAGCTAGAGGGAGAGAGCCTGGGGGCCTGGAAAGGAATGTCAAGGGAGCGACCAGGTTTGTGGCAAGCAGGGTGAGTGTTGTGGGTATTAAAATAACTCAGGGTGTTTCTAGTTAAAGCTCTTTTCCAGTCAATCATAATCATGGATTATCTGATGGTGGTCAGTTTTCTTCCCTGTTGAAGGGGAATACAAATGCATTCCCTGATTTTAGAGGGGAGGAAATCCTGCGGTGAGGATAAAGGAAATTATATATGCGCTTGTCCACTGCAGTTCATGTGTTTTCTACTGAACAGGTGCTGTATAAAATACATGAGCAATCTCATGTCTGTTATCCTCCTTGTAAAAAAGAACAATTTCTCCTAGGAAGGATTTCTAAGTCTAGTGATGGAAAGAATTGTAGAAAAACTAGATAGTAGAAGGAATAATATTAATACCTCTAGCATTAAAATTATTTTGAATGCTTTTTTTTTTTAATTTTGAAGATATTCAGCTAAGTAATCGTTCTAGTGTCCCTGTAAATCCTGCTTTTTTGCTTTAGACTTAGAATCGTGTTATTACAACAGATGATTTTATGATGTTACTACCTGATGTGAGGTTGTTTTTCCTTACGTGAGAAGCCCCACTTACTTGGATGAGCCATTTCTGAGAGTAATTGCTAACCTGCAGGAACAGGTATCACACAAAGAAAAGTGTTGATGGAGGTATTTCCATTTCAAAGATATCAAGCACAGCTAACAACCTGGCTTTTGTCCTTTTGTGAAGGAGGACAATCACAAAGATAATTCGCTTGGCGATCACATATCAGGGCTGCACGATAATATGTAAAATTACCTCAAGGAAAGATGGACTGAGCTGAAAGGTCTTCTTTTTGCTGTGTGGTAGTAAATGTCTGTATTTCAAAGACTTACTGTTAGTCAAAAGCTTCTCAGGACTATGCATTTATGTTATCTTCTGTGAAAAGCTGTTTGTGTAACTAGCAAGAAGGTATAGAACTGGGGGGGCTGGGGAAGAAAACCAAAACCACCTGCCACCATCTCCTAGCTTTGCTGAACTCCAGAAATATTCATATTTGATACTGGGGAAGAATTTTAAAATTAAACTGTTGATGAGATTGATGAACTCAGTATAGCATATCTGAAAATTAGTATTGTACTCACTCCTAGGTTTTATTTTGCTCAATTAAAAATGACTCCTTAGTTTCTACTGGCCCCACCTCTGAAATATTTCCCAATAGGTAAGTCATTATATTCTGACACCTGTGCGCTCCTTGATCATTAAGTTTTGATAATTGCACGCTCCCAGTTTTTTGTTTTCCCCTACTTTATCTCTTCCCTTGTATTTGTTGTATCTGTTGTTACCTCTTCCATGATACAATACAGGATGGTTTTGCGTTTACACAGTGTTGCAGTTGCTCAAAGACAAGCTGAACGTGTTTAGAGCATGCCTCTAGGACAGTCAGGGAAGCGGCAGGTGGAGTGAGACTTGGAAGTGTGTTTGGCACAAGGCCACATGATTCAGGGAAAACTAAGATGTTCTGTACCACAAGCAGAAGCAAAACTGGGGGAACTGGGAACCCTGGGCCACAAATGCAGTTGTTCATTGCACTTTGGTAACTCTAAATCAAGTCCTACTTTGAACATCTTAGTTCCTTTTTGATTCCTTTGTTCCTTATTCTAGAGGGAGCTCCGTGTTTGAGAACTATCATATATTCCTGTATGGCAACTTTAGTAATCTCTGACAGATTGGTGAGGTCTCAGGGACTGGAGAGAGATAGTGTTACAAGAAAAGCCATGTTGTCCTGGGAAGAGTTCTGGTCTGACAGAGTGAAGTGTTTCAGGAGCATATTCCATTCAACAATTTTTGAAGAGGCTTGAGTCTCCTCTCATGTTCTCTTTAATTAAAACTTAAAAATAATAAAATCAACTAAAGTGGAGATCAATGTACTATAGATAGAAAATTGTCAACCTTGCCAAGACTCTTGAAAAAACCTTGATTAGTTTTGTGGATGGAGACTTGTGGCTTCCTCTTGAGTGGCTGGGACAGCAAAATCTTATTTCAGGCTCAGTGTAGTAGAAAAGCCGTGCTGTAAAACTTTCAGTTTTACTGGTATATTTGAGTGAGTTTATTTCTGCCTAATAATTTTTTCCTACATGCATATGCAAAACTTCCCTATCACTAACTTTATTAGCGTGTAATATATAAACAATTTTCAGGTTGCAACCTGCTAAAAATGCCTGAAGGCAAATTTGCTTTCCATAAAGTTTCAAGTCTCCACCCATCCTAAGAGCATGACTTTGAAGGCTTAAGCATTTTGCATTTATAGCACTTTTGTAACTTCTGTTTGGAGGAGATAAATGAGTGAGTGAGCTTTCAGCTACCTCTTTTGGCTTATGATAGCAGACTGTCCATAGAGGCAGGTAGGACTGACTTTGCTGCACTTCTCACCTCTGAGATGGCTGCAGAGATGAATCCAAAAGTCCTGATGTTGCTGTTGAACCGCAGCAACGAACACCTTGGTTATGCGGAAAGGCACAAAACTGATAAAGAGCTAAAACAGATCAAGGAAGGATATATAACAGCTCATCTCCTTTTCCCATGAGCAAAACTTCATCCCTCACCCTGAAGGCATCAGGAGGGTTGGACGCATAATCTGCTTCATACCTCAATTGTCCAAGTTGCACAAACTGTTGGATGGGGACCATTGGAACTAGGCAAGCCACCTCTGGCATGAGGCCTCATCAGTAATTTCCACATTCTTTGTCTTTTGCTGTAAACCAAGACAGTCTGCTTCCGTAAGTGCTTCTCTGAAGCCACAGATGGCCACTGCAGAAACCACTGCCTTTGTCTCTGTAATTTGTCTGTGTCCTTGGCAGTACCATCATTGCCTCTCTATCCTGTCTTCTAAGCAGGAGGGCCACTTCTTGCTATGCCTTCCTTCTAGGTACACTTACACCTTGCTTACAGCTGGCTCACAGTGAAATTTCTCATCAGATGGAGAATGATGCTTTCAGGGTTTACTAGACCAATTATTGGATTTTTTTTACATGAGTGGCAAAGGTTTGGCCTAAATCACCTCTAGTTCAGCTCACCACCAAAGAAATTGTCTCATTCACTATGACTTTGCCTTTAAATCAAGGTTGATGCTTTCTTAAGCATAAGGTATTAATTTAAATGTTAACCGTAGGGCTTGATCCTGTTCACCTGTAGAGGAGAGGATAATTCCTGCAGCTGAAGGAGCCAACAGCTAAATTTTTCTGCCTTGCTTCATTATAACAGTCCTATACAGGCTTTCTGAACCTCCCTTCTAAAGAGTGCAATGTAGCTTTGGAGTTGTGGATGAGAGTAATTATATGCTGTTGACAGATGGTTAGATGGTTTAAGTCATCTTCCCAAGATCCTTAAGACCAGCGTGGTATGGTGAATTTGGCTGTTTTGGTTTGGTTTTTTTGGTGGGATTACTTTTTTTTTTTTTTTTTGGTCCATTTGGTTTGTTGTTGCTTGGTGGGTTTTAGGGTTTTATTTTGTCCTAGTTTTTGTGTTTACTGCCATTTGGTTACCCGATGTTTGCCTGTAGCTGTAGGGAAGCTGCTGTGCTGATGCTGGAATAAGATACGAGGAGGTTGTTTCTGTCAGCCAGCAAATACAGTGTAGTCCCTCAGTGCCATCTTTGGCTTTGAGGGAAGGTACCAACACCCTTGCCCATGACCATCTAATGCACACTGGCACATGCCTTATTGTTCCGAGCTGGGAGCAGGTAACACCACGCTGGGTACCATGGAGAAGGTGCCATGGAGCTGCCCTCCAAGATCTTCCACAGTGGCAGATGTGGGCAGTTTCGTTCCCGTGGCAGGGACCTATACATATTAAATGTAGTGATCTGCAGGCAGTCAGACCCAGCTCCATCAGCTTTTCATGTAGCATCCTCATGTACGGCTGGTGGGCCTGACTGTTAGCCTTGCAGAACACCAATAATTATTCCTGCACTTGGGCTCTTGCTCATTTTGGGATCTTAGCTAGTACAGGTGTTATTTTGAACTATATGGTTCTCATCTGGTAGGTGGACACTTCTACATGCAGCTGTCACTGTGCTTTGATATTCTCTGAAAGAAAACCTGATTTGTTTGGAGATTCATTGCTATATTCCACGAGTTGTGCACGTTAGAGATGACAAGGCTGCAGGCATCTCTTGCATTCATTCTTCTCTTCTGGATCACTTTATCCTAGAGAAAGCTGCCTCTGTTGCAGACACACCAGCAAGTTCGTTTTAGCAATTTGATGCCAGGATTAGTGCATTCTAAAGCCATTACTACTATTTGCAAAGTGCATTTTCTTGTCTTTAGCTCCTGTCATTTGGGAATGGGAGAGGTAAAGGAGCCCCAGCTTTGTCTGCTGAATCAAGTTTGGATGTGTGGGCCAGGTGCCAAAATTAGTAAGCACTGCTGTCGCAGAAGGTATAGGTTAAGAAGAGAATTTACTCATCGTATTCTTAAATAAGCACATCAAACACATCTACTGCATCACCAGAGCTGTTTGTGTTAGCTAAGGGCAATACCCAACATCTGATAATAGCACTAGTACAACCAAATGGAAAACACAGGTATCGTGCTGCTCCTAGGAAATATATCAGAATTGTTTGCTGTGTTGTCAGAATGTTAAGATTATCATTAGTGGTAATTTTCCTCCTTTTTTTTTTTTTTTTTTTTTCCTTCCTCACATTAGATTAACAGTATTTTCAGTAAGTGGAATTGATAGTAATCCAGGAATGCTTTCCCAATGAAAAATATGACCTCAGTTAGGCTGCTGGAGAGGGAGATGGGATATCTCGTCTACAGCAGAGCTAAGCTGGCTCCACTTTGCTGGTTGAGGTTTCTGTATTTCTGAGACATTCCAGGTGTAACTGGCTGGTGGTTGCTTGGTCAGTGGGTGGCTATGCCAGCTGTGAGGAACTAGCCTTCAGGGATCAACCTGATGAACTCAGCCTCTAGTGAATGCAAAAGGAACTGCTGTGCTGTTCAGCTGCATAGCTAACACAGGCAAAATACAACCCTGCTTCAGGCACAATCCTCTCTGCCATGATACTCATCTCTCCACTGTTCAACCCCAGAATTATCACCATGCTGTGATTTTTACTTTTCTCCTTTAAATAGAGAAAATGCATTACAAATGAAATTTTGACATGGTGAGAAACTGAACATATCATAGAAGTGGTACCTCCAGTATAGTTTTACTTGTAGTCATTTTCAGTTACATAGAGAGAATGACAAAGCCAATGACTCGGCAGCAATTACCACATTCACTTAATCCTAGTATGGAAGGAGAGGTTATGGTTAAAAGGTTGTTTTAAATGTCATTTCATTTCTAAACAAGATGATAATCAGTTCTGAATCATGAGTTCAGAGGAGAACCTGGAACTCTTGTTAGGCCCAGCATTGCTTACAGGAAAGTTTTTGTTTCCCCTGGGGGAGATAGTGACCCACAGATACTGGAGTTACACAGAACTTAAAATAAAATCATATTATCTCATTTTATTTTGAATTCTTAACTATGATCAGGACTGTCAAAAAGGTTCCTTTGGTTTATGTACAGTTCAGACAGGCTTTGGAAGAATATGGACTGATTTCTCAATGTATCCTTGGTCTGGGTGGGTTTTGTATTGTTCCATGAAGAACTAGCCTGACAATCTCTGTTTGGTGTCATGGCTTGGTCACTTGAATGCTGAATTTGCAGGCAGCCTGTAAAGGAGTGTTTAATTTTTATGTATCAGTTTCTCAAAAAGCCTTTGTCCTGTTAGGACACTGCACCTGTAGTCGCTTTTTATTCTAAAGATAAGAGTATTCTGGCATCTTTCCAGCTTCTGAAATAGAAGTCTCCTAGAGAACCTGCTACATATGGTGATAAAATATCCCACCTTCAGATGCTGTCCCACACACTTCTCACTCCTGATATACCTCTTAGTTGTGGCTAGACTGAGAGATGCTGGGTAACACTTTGCTCAACAAAAGTCCAAATAATTGAGGACAGAAAGTGGGTTTCTCACGGTGTGGATCTGAAAGAGCCATGGAAAAGACCATTTAGAAATGGGGGAGTGCAATTAAGTGACCAGTCAATCCATGTCTTCTTGTGCCTGTACATGGAGTGTGCTTTGAGCCATATCCTCCCGTGTGACCTTATGGAACGCCTGGGGAAGGTCACTGTGACATCCCTTCCCCTTAAGGCTGAGATGTCACAGTCATTTTGGTGGGTAAAGCAGGGGAGTTTGGAAAAGGTCCTTAAGTACTTTCTGCTCAAATTCTTTCTCTGGAGATGGCTTTGCTTTTATGACCTGCCCTTTCTGTGCCTGTCATGTGTACCTGAAAGGTGTGTTCAGAGGCTGAAATTTCTGTTTAACCCCCTTGTGCCCTGCATCTCCTGAGCCTGGACTCCAGCATGGAGCAGGTTAAGAAAGAATGAGAGAGAAGCAGGCGGGGTGGAGCAGGGTCTCTGGGTGAGTGACCACAGGTGAGGCAGACAGGCAGTGGCTCTGTGGGGAGGCGCAGGGAGGTAGCGGTGCCGGGTGGGCTCATGATCCTCAGGAGAGGGTCAGCGTGCGATGGGGAGCTGGCTGCCTGTAGGTAGAAAACAAGCGGGTGGGTGTGCAAGTAGAGGAGGGAGAAGGGCAAGGAGTGGGAGGCATGCTAGAAGGAAAGGTGAGTGACAGGCAAGCAGGAAGGAGTGCAAGGAGGGCTCAAGAGCCCGGACTGGGGGAGCGAGCCCAGACGGGTTCTTGGGCAGGGGAAGTGGGTAAGGCGAAGATCGGAGGGTGTGTGGAGAGCAGGGGATGTTTAGGAGGGGAAGTGGGCAGGTGGCCGGGCAGGCTTCGGCAGGTGAGTGTTCCGAGGAAGTGGGCGCGGGGCCGGAGGAGGGTCACCGGGCGGGGTGCGGCGGGGAAGCGGGCACGGGGCTGGGCTCGAGGCGGGAGCCGAGGGGCTGCCCCGCGGTCCGGGCGGGGCCGCCTCCCGCCCCCGGGGCAGCCCAGGGGCCGCGGTTCCCGGTAGGGCGGCGAGGGGCGGGCGGGAGCCGGCCCCGATAAAGGGCCGGGCGGCGGCCGGCGCAGGCAGAGCAGAGCGGAGCGGAGCGGCGGCGGCAGAGATGGGGATGCTCAGCTTGCCCGGCTTTCTGTCCTGCGGGAAGAAGAAGGTGAGACGGCGAGGGGTGGCTGGTCGGGGGCACCCAGGCAGGCACGGGAGAATGCAGGCAGGTGTGGGGGCACACCTGAGCAGGGTGTGGGTACGTGGGCAGCTATGGGAGCGCTGGGCAGATAACGAAGTTGTCCGGGTAGGTGAGATCCAGACAGGTGTGGGAATATAAGGGTACAGTGGTAGGTAACATGAGATGAGCTAGGATGAGCACCTGGGCATGTGTGAAATGCATTAGGACAGGATTTTTTTAAAGTGGATGTACAAGCATGTGCTGGTGTGAACATCTGAACAGGTATGTGGGCATCTGGCCTTGTGCCGGTGGAACAGAGTTCGGGAATTCCCTGGAGGTGCTGCCCCCACGAGCTGACAGCACAGAGGATTCAGGTAGGAGAAGTAGGGCAAAACTGACGATGAACGTGTTGGGTTCTCTGGTGGGACCCTCTCTCACAGGTCTGTGCTGACCTGCCAGGAATTGGCTGGACTAGCAGCCCACCTGGCTCTGCCCACCTGGCTCTGCCCACCCTGTCTAGCTGCCCTGCCCAGCGATGCCAGGGTGCTGCCCCAAACAGAGAAATGTGGATATGACTGTCCTGCTTGCCCGTGGGGTGATCACAAGCCTCCCCTCTTCTCTTCCAAGGACTTCAGTTTGTCACATGAAAAAGATTCCCACTCCAGTGATGGCGATGAGAACAAGGAGCGTGGCAACTGGTCAAGCAAAGCCGACTACCTGCTCTCCATGGTGGGCTACGCCGTGGGCCTGGGCAACGTCTGGCGCTTTCCCTACCTCACCTACCAGAATGGCGGAGGTACCTGTGCTGGATGGCAATGTCGGGTGGGCAGGCCTCGCTGTCCCCAAGGGAGGGGAGGACAAGCTCACAGGGTCAGCCCTGAGGCTGGGCACAGTTTCTCAAAGCTGGATGTGAGAATCACCCTGAGAACTGGGGTGGTGCCTGCTCGTGGGAAAGAGAAAAGGAGCAAGAGACATCTATGTGCTTTTTGAGTACCAGCTGAGGAGGGAAATAGTATTTAGTTTTAACTGCTTGATTCTCCTGAGGGTTCCAGAACTCTTCTGATTTGCTCACAACCAACATGTACCTTTCTGTCAGTGTGCCAGTATCTGCTTACCTAAATAACTATTGTCCCTCCCCAGAGCTTACCTCCCTGGTATGTTATAGAGAACAGTTGAATCCTTTCTGCACCTTTGTTTTGCCATGCAAACAAGCTAAGCTGGAATAATTATCCAGGCTCAATAATTATCCCAATCATATACTTGGGATGAGTGAGGCAGAGAGAGCCTCTATCTGCTTACAAAATGAAATAGTGGCAAAGCCAAATGGAGGCACTGGCTTCCCTGGCTGATATTCCAGAGCTTTATCTACTTGCCAGGCTACCACTGGTAATTAAAGAGAGCATAAATGCCAAGTAACTGCAGAGAATTTACCTGAGTGTACCTATTTACTCTGTCTAACAGTCGTTGAAGTCGAATTCTGGACTGTAAATGCAGCACAGCCCATAGAGCTGTGCTTGTGGAACATAAGGAGGCAGTCTCAGTACAGAAGTTTTATTGGAGTGAGCTTGGCCAGGTTGCATTTTGTTGAAGAAACTTGTGAAAACAAAATAAGTTGTGACACCAGCCTTGTACTAGACCTTTCTCCTTATCTGCTGTAGCAGAAAACTTTGCATTTAAAGCACATTTGTGCTGCTGCTTGCATCCTTCTTTGTGCTCCTTGCCCGTGATTGATAAAGACAGCTGTTACATCCTTGTTTTGAAACACAGGAGTAATCCAGTTAATACTGTGGGCCAATTTACTTCCCGAAATTACATCAGGTATTTGCAGTTCCTTGCAGAACTGGGTCCTTGGCTGCTTTAAATTCTTTGAGAGTGAGGAGGACAGATTTCTGCAGGGATATTGGGTGGTGTTTATGAAACTTGTGCTCTCACTTTTCCCATCTTCTGTGAACACACAAAGAAGTACCAGTCCCTTTCACAGAACAGGACGCTCAATGATATCGGGTTAACCTACACTTTAAAATGGACTTGAACAAGAGCTACACTGAGATGCTGTTTGAAACAGGACTCGGCCAGCCATAGAAAATTACTTTCATGCTTTGATGTCCAGTAGGTGCTCGAACAGGGCAGTTGCAAACCACTGCTAAGTACATAAAGGAATGGTTCTGATCCTTTTAAAAGCTGGAAGACTAAATAGAAATAGACAAGGCTGATGGTGGCTTCAGCTGAACAGTGTTTGCGTTTGTATAAGAGTGCTGTGTCTTCAGTAGTTTCTGAAAAATTCTTTAATTTCTATAAGAGAAACTTTCCTTTGTAAATCAGTTCTCCTGACTGTGTCTCTTCATTGCAGGTACTACTTAGTCTTACAGAAAATGGGATTTAGAAACAAATCTTTCTATTCTTAAAAAAACTCTATAGTGGGATATTTGAGGAGGAGAAAAAGGGGGAGTATAAAATGTGATAAAACGGTGGTGAGTACTGAAATATCACTTTCTTTGTGTGTGTGATTGTGGTTTTTCCCCTTTCTCTCCCCTCAGGTGCTTTTCTGATCCCCTACAGCCTGATGCTGGCATTAGCTGGCTTGCCCCTATTTTTCATGGAATGTTCCCTTGGGCAGTTTGCCAGTCTAGGGCCCATTTCCATCTGGAGAGTACTACCATTGTTTCAAGGTTGGTTTTGTTATGCTTCCTTAGATAATTTTTATGCTTGTAACAAACTGATGTGAATTAATGATTTCTTCACAAAGCTACTAATTCTGAGATGCCGACTTTTGTGTAGTGACTATTCACAGAGTTACAAGGTCAGTGTTATGTTCCCAGGTGCATACTTCCTTATTATTCAGTTAATAACCAGATGCCGATTAAAGATTTCCCTGAAAAGGTAATTTGTGAGAGGTTTTATCAGTTATTCTCCTGGTGTTAAACAGCACATCACCCTCACTGCAGCCAGAAGATGACCCTGTTTGCTATCTGAGGGAAAACCTCAGTAAAACAACTGGTACTATGTGCAAGAGATCTGAAATAACTTTTAGAAGTTGAATTTGTACTGTTTCTTTATGCTTCATGTCCAGCATAGCTTGCAAGGCAGTTCTGTGTTGGACAGACTAATTCTGTATTTGGGTGCCAGTGTTGGCACAGGCGCAGGGGCTCGGTCTGTATGCAATGCTGGGCTCATAGTCATCCAGCAACTGCCTTGGGAGTCATCTGCTGGTGTGATTAAATAGCCTAGACTCTGGCTTTGTAAGGTGAAGTGCCTCTTGAGATAAGAGAAATCCTTGTAGTCTGTAGTGGTGGTTTGCCTGCCTTTGAGAGGGTTTGCATTTCACAGGGAGATTTGTTTGGAAACAACTAACCATGTGCTTTAGTCACTCCTATCCATCTCAGTCCTGTACCATGAGTGTAAAGTACTATGCAATTGATCTTGTTTGTTCTCTTTATCTACCAGAGAATTAGTGTAGGAACAAGGAAGTTTATTTTTGATGCAATAAGAATTTTGCTCGCTACCTTCCATAGAAACTGGTTGCCACAACGTTTATTCTTTTGGTCAGTCTCTGTTCGGCAGACAAGCAACCTTTCAGGAGAGCAGTGTGTTAAACTTTAAGGCAAAAGTTTTTAAAGCAAGTCTTTTATATGTCTGTGAAGATAGAAACTTAAATATAGTGTGTATGATGATTGGAACAGTTCGTCAGGCTTTCCCAAACTAGCAGAACAAAACTCATTTTAGCAAAGGGGGAGAACAGTAGTATTAGCACAGATTTACTGTTCTGTGTTGCTGCTTGTCAAAAGCCTTTATTCCAGTGGAATCTTTAAAATGGCTTGGGTAGTCCCAGTACAGTTTCTTTTATTTTACTAAGCTTCTCTCTGAACTGAGAGAGAACAAAATACTGAATTTCTCATTTAGACTTGGACTTAGCAACTAGTCTAATTTTTTTATGGGCCTGATTAAAATTCCGTGTCAAATCCATCTTTGAGATGGTCAGTTTCCATCATATTCATAATTTCATGGCTTTACCCTTTTACTGTTTGCTCTTAAAAATAATTTAAAAACCAAAGAGAAAATAACTTCAGCTTTTTCCTAGCTAGCCTTTTAAAAGTCAAGTAAAAGCCATTTGATTGGGGTTTGATAGGTTGGGTTTGTTTGGTTTTGTGTTTTTTTTTTTTTTTTAACCTGGGTTTGGGGTAGTTAAGACATTGTCTTTCTCGTTCCTAGGAGTGGGCTTCACTATGGTCGTCATCTCAGCGTTTGTGACAGTCTATTACAACGTTATCATTGCTTATGCACTCTACTACTTATTTGCCTCATTTCAAAAAGTGTTACCATGGTCAGAATGCTTTTCCTGGGCGGATGAATTCTGCAGCAAGACACGAATAGGTACCGTACTCAACAGATAAAATTTAATATTACTGTTTTGGGAAATGGTACTATTTTCTGGGAGAAATTACAGAAGCAAGACGACTACCCATGGCTTGAAAAGTTCTTCCTGGAGTTTCGTCTCTGAACACACAGCAGTGATGCTTCCCTGCCACCAGGTCTGGGTGCATGGGAAATCTACGGAGAACTGGGCTGTAACCATCTCGATGGATCCTTTTTTCTCCTCTAAAATCTCAGGGTTTTTTTCTAATATATACTGCATTTCCATTTCATCAGGCTTCATGGCAAACAAATACCTTCCTTCCATGAGACAAGTGTTACTGCTGTAGTTTCTATTGTTTTGTGTTATTTTTTTTTTTTCATTGCCCCTTACCTCCCCTGTGGCTATGGTAATCCTGAGCACCAGTGAGGCACTGGTTTCACACTTCATTAACTCTTTAGAAAGTATCTCCACACTATTGTTCTTGATGTTTGGCAACAGATGTAGGGCCAAACACTTCTTATCAGTTACCATATCAGACCAGTTTAAGGCAAAAGGTGAAATTAGTGAGGTAATTAGTAGTTAGCAGCTGGAAATGTCTTGCCAGGTAACCTCTGAGGTTATTAAAATAATAAGGACAGGATCTGGATGGATTACGTTGTTTACGATGTTAAAGTAAACATAACCCAGCCATATATCTCAAAATCTCTTCTAAGATTCATAGGTTTCATAAAATGAAATTAAGATGCTTTATGTAACAAAAAGTTGATGCTTGCTTATGGACAAAACTAGAAATATTTCAGTATAAAATTTGTAAGTGCTGGAGGAATATAACACTGAATTGAAGTAATTGTCCTGACTTCAAAGAGACTTTTCCAGTAAATGCTGATACAAATGCTGATAAAATGTTCTTTAGTGTATGTGCTGGCAAAAAATTCCCAAAGCCAAACATTGCCCATTCCCCCACACTTGTCCAAGGAAAATGTTTAAAGAGCTCTAATAAGCAATAAAATGAAGTTGCTAGAAGATGATCTGTATGTAATCTTGGTTTGGGACAAAGGTGTTCATAGAGTAACCAAAGCTAGAAGCTTAACTATCTTCAGTTCTGATTTTTGGAAGTACTCTTGAGGATAAGTGAACCGTGGTGAGCACACCAGATTATTGGTGTTTTGATTTACAGTCAAGTAACAAAGTCACAGCTGCAAGTGATAGTTCAGATTTGTTTCTAAATGTGGTTAGTAGGCAAACTGAAGCTGTAACTTTAGAAAATTTGTTATAACAGTGTTAGTGATTCCTTTTTCTTGCTTTCAGTAAATGACTGCGATACAACCTTACATGGAGAAATCATTCATGCAAACTACACGTTTGTCACAAGCAACAATCTCACGTGTATAAATGGCACAATAAACTACAAACCAGTGCAATTTCCTAGTGAGCAATACTGGAAGTAAGTAAATATTTTAAAGAAATTGTTAAAAAAACTTTATTATGCATTGTGGTTTTGGATGTACCTTTTATTTTTGTCTTATTTTGGTGCCCAGAAAAAAAATGTACTCAAGGGTTGGGGGCATGTAAATCAGTAGAGAGGAGACTTTAAATTTAATTGATAAATCTGGCCCTTATAAAAAAAAAATATGTGGAAAGAGAAGGTAGTGAGTCAACCTGTAGCAAACTGAAAAATATTGCAGTTTAAAGAATATTATTCTCTGGAGTCCTGGTAGAGACTACTTAGCATCTTTATACATAGCATATACTTTTTTTCCCAGGAGTTACTGTGCAAAATATATTCACCTTATTCTGAATCTGGGCCTGTTGTGAAATTGCCATTTCTTTAGCCCCATGGTTTCAATTTGTCTCCTGTTCCCTGGGTTCCTGGAAGCTGATTCGTATGGGCTCTTCTCTTGCTGTCAGAATTTCACAATTAGCACAGAAGAGCTGTGGTGGGCCTTGTGAGTGATGCATGGAGAGCTGGTAAGGGGAAAACCACAGTTAAATAGTCAGTTTTTCAATGCCAGTCATGCAATTCTACCTGCACACTCCTGAAAGAGGATGCAGTGTCTAGTAACACCAGCAGACACCAGCAGCTCACTTTCTTCCAAGAAGTAGCTGAAAAGGAGGTGTGTGTGCTGCTGTCACCCTCTTCTCATGGGAGCACTCTGTGCTTTCAGTAAAGTGGCTCTTCAGCGCTCGAGTGGGCTGGATGAGACTGGCAACATCGTGTGGTACCTGGCTCTCTGCCTCCTCCTGTCCTGGATGATTGTTGCAGCTGCATTGTTCAAAGGAATAAAATCTTCTGGAAAGGTACGTTGGAAGAGGAAGGAGCAGACTTTTTGCCTGATCCTGTCCCTTTTGGACTCAGGGAAGGTTAGCACAAGGCAGGATGCAGTCCTAACCTACCACCCTCTGTTGGACTCAGCTTTCCTCCTTCTCCTTGGCTTCATAACTGTTACATAAAATATGAGTAAGGTGCTGATTACACTGGCATTACTTTAAATGTGGGCCTCAACTCCAGCAGGGCTGCCCTGTATTTAGGGATGTTGCTGTCATGCCAGTGATTCCAGCTGCGTTTTGGCAGTCACCTGGGCTGTGTGATGGATGTGTGCATGTGGCAGCATTACGCCCTGGGAACACCCGATGATTATTTGCACCTCCAGTGTAGTTGAGAGGTTTGGACGATACAGGTCAGGTCCTGCTAACAGATGTGCATGTGCAGGTTCCTGCCAGATTGCGAAATGCTGTTTGTTTTCAAGAACTGAAGCTGTTTTTAGGGACCAGGTTCACTGATATTTGTTTTTAGACTCTGGTTCTGCTGAGCTCCCATCCCCACATGCTGGAGCACTGCTGCCTGGGCTTTTCCTTGTGCTGTGTTGACTTCAGGCAGGATGAATTTCATTCTTCCCTGCCTGAAGCCTTTTTCCTGGTTTACTTCCTTCCTTTCCATACTCTTTTCTCACCTCCACATTGCATCTCCGCCTTTTACTTCTTCATTCTCAATTGCCTTCATTCTTTCTTTCACCTTTTCCGCACTGATTTTTTTTGTTTCCTTCTCTCATTGTGCCTTTCCATGGTTCCTTGCTGCCTGCCCTTCTCTCCTCAGGCTGATGTTTCCTCCTGTTTTTCTTTATGTTTGGAACTTTCTGCCCTCTGTCTCAGCACTTTGGGGTGGAGTATCTGTTCTTTACCAGCCACAGTTGTTCGGCCACATGGCTCCTCTTAATCTCACATTTTTTGGGTGCCTAGCTGGCTATTCTTCTTGTCACTTCTCTTCAGGCACAGAAGTAAGCCTCTCTGGGGAGTAAGGTAATACTCAGAAGAATCTAGCTGAGCAGGAACAAGGCAAAGATGAAAAGCAGAAAGAATTGTCTATTCCAGGCAAACATGAAGGAAGTCCTCAGAAATAGCAGACTCACCACACGATGGTGCAATGCTATAGCTTGGTGTAACAAGCAGTACCGGGTCAATTATCTGTCTGCATAACACTGAAACTAAGACTCAAGAAACATGAGTATTGTTGCATGTAGCCTGTGTGACAATAGCCCTGCTGCTGGCCTGGATCCCATCACTGTAGACAAACAACAAAATAGATCCGTGTCTGAAAGAACCTGAAAGTACAAAGTACTTTTTTTTGTTGTTGTTGTTTGTTTGTTTGTTTGTTTTGTTTTGTTTAGGGAAGAAGGGGTGAGGGAGGCAGGGGAGTAGGTTTCAGTCTCATCAGGAGCTAATTCCACACTAGTCACCTAATTTTCACTAGCTTTCAGTTTTCTCTTTCTAGAAGCATTACTTAGCAAGAGGCCTCTGGGGTAGTTGAGTCCAGACCTTGCTACAGCAGTAAATAATGTCAGAAAAACACATTTCTGAAACTGGTCAAGTGCTATCTGAAAAGTGGATATGTGGCTTGGGCCTTCTGCTTCTGCTGGAATGCAGCTCAAGAACCGGCTAAGCCAGATGGTTTGGTGGTTGGCATGTGTTCGCTTCCGTGGTTGCATGTTTTTTCTTTTGTACCAGCAGACCTTAACCTTAAACCCTGTCCATTCCTCCTCCACAGAGGTCTAATGCATCCCCTCATTCCTAAGGTTTGTCCCTGCCTGTCTTTCTGCAGGTTGTCTACTTCACTGCACTCTTCCCATATGTCATCCTGCTCATCTTGCTGGTGAGAGGTGCCACTCTGGAAGGTTCTATGGATGGCATTCAATACTACATTGGGAGACAGTCCAACTTCACCAAGCTGATGGAGGCAGAGGTGAGAGGTAGCATCAGCCTCAGAAGTGTGACACACTTCTGTGGTTCTGTGGGCTTGCTGCTTGCAGAGCAACTTATTTTTTATCCAGTCAGATGCTTCTTCATGTCCTGCCCTGTATTCTGTATGGGCTAAGAAGTCCTAGCTCCTCTATTTAAAAAATAGTCACCCTCTTCCCTGATTCACCAGACAGTAACAACAACTGTGATATTGCCTCTGATCAGCTCTGGGTGGTCATGCTGGAGTTTCATCTCAGCAAGGCCTGCTGAGAGAGTCCTAGCTGATAATTTTAAGGGACTTTATCAGAAGGCTGAGGAGATCCCCTGAGTTTGAAATTCAGGCTGTGCCTCGCCCAAGAAATTAGCTTGGGTAATTAGGTGCACCAGGAAGGGCACCTTGTGCAAAGAAACCCTGGGCTGCTTTTGTTCTGGCTTATGCCAATATCTATTTCAGTTTTATCAAAAGCAGACATTAAGTGTGATGTCTATTTGTGGTATTTATTTGTGGCTTGGCACTAACTAAGGGGCTGCAGCAGAGGCAGAAGTGGTTTGTTTGGGTCGTGGTGTGAGGAACATGAGTGGGAGAGTACATGGAAGTTCTCACTCCTGTGGGGCAATCCTGGTTTTCTTTATTTGTTGGCACTGTGACAGGATTCATATCTCAACAACCCTCATATGTGAACAAATTGAATCTCTTCTTTAGGGTTAGCCAGTCCAATAATATTTAAGTATTTGGCAACATACTTGGAATGTGACCTTTGGAGACAAGATACTGTTTGTGTTTGAGACTTCAAGGTCACCAGTGTACTATATCCCACCTACCCTAAAATTCATATGAAGTAGATTTAGGCTAAGGGAAAAAAAAAAATACCCCTGAGCTTCAACAGAGGGCAGACTTAAATAGTTATTGTACGTACTCTTCGTTATAGAGTAATTCTCCTGTTCTTATTTTTGGTAGGTTTGGAAAGATGCAGCCACCCAGATATTTTACTCCCTGTCTGTGGCATGGGGCGGGCTTGTTGCATTGTCTTCGTACAATAGGTTCCACAACAACTGCTACTTGGATGCTATTTTAGTTTGTGTAATCAACTGCGTCACCAGCGTGTTTGCTGGGTTTGCAGTATTCTCCATCTTGGGACACATGGCATTCGTGTCTGAGAGACCCGTCTCCGAGGTCGTGAACTCAGGTAGGCAGACTATTACACTGGTGTTATTGGGACTTGCATTGACCAAGGCATGGTGATAACATCCTTCTTTCTACTACTTTCCAGGATTTAATCTTGCATTTGTAGCCTACCCAGAGGCTCTCTCCAAGTTACCAGTTTCTCCTCTGTGGTCCTTTTTGTTTTTCTTCATGCTTCTGCTCTTGGGCCTTGACTCCCAGTTTGCCACCATAGGTGAGTGATGTTTTAAGTGACTCATGGCTTTTCAAATAACCATTGCCTTTTTTAATTATGCTGCTCAAACTCCCCACTTCTTTCTTTGCAGAAACACTTACAACAACCATTCAGGATTTTTATCCCAAAGTGATGAAAAAATTAAGAATCCCTGTAACCATCGGTGTGTGCTTACTACTCTTTCTTCTTGGGCTTGTTTGTGTTACTCAGGTAAGACATGAAGTTATTTTTTGGTAGTGATTTTAGTTATGCTGCAAGCGATGGTCTCAAATCAAAATACCCTTTCCACCTGTTCCTGCCTTCGTGGATCAGTCTTAGAGACTTGAATTCTGCCAGTGTGCCTGGGCACACAAATAAGAAATTTCCAGAGGGAAGCTTGGATAACCTAAGGTTTCCTGTGATTGTTGAACTGAGACATGCTTTTAAATACAAGGCCTGTGCAGAGCCTGTGAACCATCAGCCTGATTTATTGTTCATCAGTTCAGGAGTTTGTGTAATCACAAGTATATGCACACAGTGTGTCCACAGCACTCTGGGTACTGCTGATAATTGTCAGCGGGATCTTTTTGTTCAGAACTGACTACCAAATAGGACAGGAATTGAGAAATGGCCTATTCATGTCATAAAAACCCATTAGCTCACAAGCATCTGTAGATTGTATGGTTACTTCTCCTGCATGTGTGTATATATATAAATACACATACAGAAAAGGAATTTTAAGTATAGTGTGTAAAATTTTTTAAGGCAATTGCTTTTAAGACTACAAGGGTTCACTGTAATTATTCCATCTTTATGTGTGTAATTAGACTGACAGTACAAAGACGGTAATTGTGGTAGTCACTTTTATGGTCGAGCAAAGTATGTTCGTCATAAAACTCGGTGGCAGGGAAGCTTGCAAGGGACTTAGTACCCAAGAGTGTGAAATGGCTTAAAGCTTGTTTCCTTTGCTGTGATCCTGTTATTGCACGCTGGTGTTTAAAGCTGTGTTTAACCCACATGGAGAACTTGTGCATGTGGGAGTACAGAAGCCCCCCAGAACTTGTAACTGGTATAGCTATTGCTGTGGCTCAGTATTAAAACTTCAGCACCAGCTTTATTACTGTAAGCTCCGAGTTTAAATTTTGCTTTCAGCTCTTTACATATACTCTGCATATACATCTGTCTTGGTTTTGGTATTTTGTCAGATGTGCCTTTCAACTTTATGTAGAAGTATTCAAACAAAATAATAATCACTAATGTGTGTTTAACTTAAAGTGCTAGGAATTTAAAAAACTTGGAGTGGTGATCACTTAAACTGCCTTGAACAAATACAATTTATTTTATTTGCACAAATGTGTTACTACTCAAATTTTAACCTCTAATGTTTGTTTTACAGGCAGGAATTTACTGGGTTAACCTAATAGATCATTTTTGTGCTGGATGGGGAATCCTTTTTTCGGCTGTCCTGGAGATAGTAGGGATTGTCTACATTTACGGTAAATTATTTACATTGAAAATCCATAATTTGACTAAGGAATTCCAGGCACAGTGTATATCATAGAACCACAGCATGGTTTGGGTTGGAAAGGACCTTAAAGATCATCTTGTTCCAACCCTGCCTATGGCAGGGACACCTTTAACTAGACCAGCTTGCTCAAAGCTTCATCCAACCTGGCCTTGAACACTGCCAGGAATATTGACTGTTAATTACTGCAATAAATAATTTTTAACTTAACTGTCAGAAAAGCTTTAACAATTACCACAGAACTGGAGAAACTGTCCTTGATCATTGTCTTTTTTCTTTTGAGTAACTACACCTGCAAGGGAGGCACCTGCTTTACAATGTGCCCTATGATTGTCTTTCAACAGGAGGAAACAGGTTCATTGAAGACATTGAAATGATGATTGGAAAGAAGAGCCGTTTGTTCTGGCTGTGGTGGAGAATGTGCTGGTTTTTCGTTACTCCTGTTCTGTTAGGGGTGAGTGCAGATGACTGGATTGTGTTAGTGTGACAGAACTTAGTAATTTGATATTGAAGAGGTTTCCACGTGAAGGTTCAGGGCTGAATGCCCAGGCTCTGTGTATAAAGACGGGGTAGGGCTGTGGCAGTGAAGGAAATACTGTCTCTGCTTTCTGATACATTCTCTCCTCCTTGGATCCTCTCTTAGAAGAGGCTGGAGGTTTACATCAGTTGCTAGTGAGCTGGGTCTAGACTCCTAAGGACTAAGAGAGCAACCAGATCATTTGTCTTGGCAGATAGATTATCTTAATTTTAGACTGAGAAAATGTTTTGAAAACTTGGATTTTTCCCTTTAGAGGGAAATCCCATTTTTGGAACAGATCCCTGGCTTGGATCTTTGGATATCCATTTGTTCTCCTGTCTGAGACCTATTTATGTTGTGTCACATGTCTTAGTTTTTCATTAGTCTTGAGTCCTAATTGTGATGTGATAGTGGATTATGTTAATGTGAGAGAATTTATTAATATCCCAAATCCAGGAAGAGTGGTACGTCACTCTGGCCAGCACGTTTACCTTTAATAAGTCCAGACAACAATTTAGAAAATGCTGCTTAAAAATATCTGATTTCTGCAGCAATATTTGCCAACATCTAATCTTAGATTCTTTCCTGTATTCCCATAAATAACTGAACATGGGAACACACAAAACATATGGAGAAAGGTACTGGGCTCATCCAACAGCAGATGTATTATCCAACATAAGATTTCAAGAGAACCCAGAGATAAAGTTGTGTTTAAACATAGATGTACTTAGTGTTTGGGTGTGCATCAGTGTTGTCTTTCAGTCCTGCCCTTTGTACTTGCTGTTTGGCTCTGTAACTGAACACCAAATCCTGCACGACCGTTCTTGCACTCAGAAAGCAAAATGGAACCGTGCACAACTTGTAGACAGCACTTTTTTTGAACCAACTTGGAAACAGACTGCAAGTTCAAGGTTGCTAGAAGTCTGCTTTTATCTCTTGTTCTTTTCACCATTTTTATAGGCTATTTTGATCTGGTCTTTGGCCACATTTTCACGTCCTTTTTATGGCTCAGTGCCATATCCAACCTGGGGAACTGCTGTTGGCTGGTGCATGATCATCTTCTGCATCATCTGGATTCCCATTGTTGCTATTGTAAAAATAGTTAAAGCTGAAGGAACCCTTTATGAGGTAAGGGGGCAAAAAACCATGTCATAGCCTCAAATCCTAATTTCTTTGGCATTATCAGGACTACCTGTGCTTTTTTTCTCTCTAACACATTTACTACTTTGACGTGTCTGTTAATTGGATTTTTAGACCAACACACGTCTCTGGTGGTTTCATCAGAGGCAAATTTACCGTGCTCTGATAAGAAGATAAAGTCTGATTCTCTGGGAGGGCACACATACATTCAAGAGTGATTTTCATGGGTTCTGTGTTATTTCAGCTGCTTTAAATCATCTGGAGAATTTTTATTGCTTTATATCGCCATATAATTTTCAGTTTTACATCTCATTCCTCACAGAAACAAACAAGTGCCAGATCTGAGCTATGTTGCACTCGCCAAGCTTTGCCAAACAGTCCTGTTGGTCACAGCTTTCTCTGTTTTTTTTCACTTCGGTATCCAGAATCCACTGGCCCCAAAGATATTTGGAAAGATTCTAAACACCTTTGTTGATTTGCCATTTGTTGAGTTGCGGTGCACACCTAGAGTTACAGCTTTACTGAATTTTAACAGTAGCCTGGACTAAGTTGTGCTTTGGTTTTGCTTTCCAGCGCATTGTAAACTGCTGCCGGCCTGCAGCAAACTGGGGCCCCTACCTGGAACGTCACCGAGGAGAACGATACAGCCATATGGTAGATCCCAAAAAGGAAAAGGAACACGAGATTCCTACTGTGTTTGGCTTAATATACACGCACTAATGAGATAGCTGTTTGGATGACAATTTTTTAATGTATTATATGGGTTTTCTCTTTTAATATTAGAAAGGGACAATGCAAAAAAAAAAAAATTAATAAAAAGAAAAAAAGCAAATCAACCCCCTGCCCTTCAAAATCTAGTCCCCAAATAAAAACAAGCCATATTATTTATTTTTAGGGCTTTAGTCTTTGGGGAAGAACAGGTAAATTAGGCACTGAAATTTCACCAGATATCTAGATTGAGAGGGCAGGATAATACATTGCAGGCTCCTCCCCAGGCTGCTGGACTGGGCAGGCTTAACCCCACCCAACTTGTATCCAGCTGGACTGCAGATACGGGTGTGGAAGAGAGTAAAGACGCATTCAGGCACTCCTCAGCTACAGGAATTTGAGCCCCAAAGGTGCTGTGCATGTGTGCCCTGACGTGCAGTCACTGCCTTTTCTGTGCTCTGCCATCCACAGTGGTGTGTGGTCAGCAGAGGTGAACTGTTGTGCTGCTGCCTGGCACTGTAGCTCAGGGAACACAACTTTTCTCTAAGCCTTGCTCAGTATGCTGTGAGGCTGCTCAGGATTTGATGTTGAGTACTATGTGTGTTTGTGTGTGTATGTTTATTGTCTAAAGAAATATAAATATTGAGTGGCAAAAAATTTCCATCATGGGAAATAAGACTTCAACGTGGTGAAAAGCAGGCTGCTTTCTATCTGTCATTATTTCTCTTGGGATCCCCAAAGAGCTATCTTTTGTTGTCGTACCCTGTGCTTAGCATTCATTTGTCTGTAATTCAAAAATGCTGTGCTTCCATATTCTGTCACTGGGATCTGCAGAATGAAAGAGTAACCACTGAGTTCTTGTGTGTCTGCTCTCCTACTCTCACTGAAGCTTTACCTATCAGTTTTTCTGCATCTTTTGCTCAGATTTGGGGTTTCCCTTTCAAAGGAGACCCAAAAGCCTTTTTAAAAGATTCAAACAGTGTTATCAGTGTTGTGGTAGGGACAAAAGAAGCAGAACTTCACTTAAAGTGGAAGTTATAACTGTATTGCAGTGCAGTTACTCCAAAATTTGCTAAAATAATGAGATTAATAAAAAGTTATGAAGTTTGTAATGCAGTTAGGAAAACAGACTTGGGCATCAACCTAGGCAGGAGGGTGTTAGGTTAAGAGAACCTAACTTCACTTGTAATACAAGCGAATTCCTGATAAAGGGGAAAAAACCCCCTTTGAATAGAATAAACACATTTGGTGTGCTGAGGCATGTCTCTCTTACTGTGATAATTGTTCCTTGGGAACAATGCAGCAGGGTATGTAGCTGTCACTTCCTCTCAGGGCTTTGTCACTTTTTCTGGACATGAAAGAGTGTGCATAGTGGCTTGTTGCCCAAGCTGCGTACCTTGGTGTATGTTTTATACTGGTACTTTTTGTGATAAATCAACACTTTATGGCAAATGAAATGTGATTTCCTGTTTTTAATCATTTTGGAGCTGGCAAATAAAATGTGATTTTCTGTTTTTAATGAGTTTGGATCTGGATACTTTTAGTATTTTTTTATGGAGTTGGTGGGGAGCCATTGGGAGGAAGGGAACTGCCACCTATACTTCTATGATCCTAAGCCTTTGAGAGGTTGAATGGGAAAGATTCAATCTCCAGGAAGTCTTTTCCTATAGAAGTGCAGTAGTCCCGTTTTGGAGTGGGGTAAGAAAATACAGAAAGTAATTGAGTGAGAATTTATAAAAAGGACTGTGGGATTAGTGCTGTAGGATTAGAAGCTGGAGAAGAGGACCCTTTTCCTGCACTCCAACTGCTCTAGGATCACGGTTTAGCCACCAACCAGCAGAAAAGGGTGCTATCACTAGGCTGGAGAGGCTGGGAGCAGGAGGGAGGCTGGGAAGCTGGAGTGCTCATCCTCCAATGCACTATCCTCTGGTGCTGATGCACTGAGCATAGTTCATACCTGGGAAGGGACAGACTGAGAGATGAGAGAGAAGTTAGTCAAATGAGTGAGACCACTGAGGTGGTGGGGAAGCAGACTGAACAGACCATCCTGAGAAAGATTTCAGGAAAAATTTTGCAAAAGAGATGCTGAAAGCTAATACCAGCCATCTACTGCCCTGCAAGAAGCCCCTGTTGCTGCACACAGGACTCCCAAGAGGCTGCTTCTGCTCTGGATTTGTCTCATGGGCTTTGAGGAGTTGTTTTCCAGATGTTGCCCTACCAAAGCCTCCCAGAGGAGTGACAGCAATTTCTCAAGGGCCGGGGCTCTCGTTTTGGTGCTTCCTTCTTCCTCTGAGGTAAGAAAATACCTCAGTTCTGAAGGTAAGGTTCACTCTCCTGGCAGAGCTGGGATCCTTCTCTGTATGGGGATATCTGACATCTTCCTGGTTATATCCAGCTTCTATGGCTCTCTTTGTGTGAGCTGATTCACTCATGCTGCTGACTGCTGGCATCTGCTGAAGAATTTTAGAGAGTATTTCAGATCTGGCATTTGTATTCCTCATCAGAGCTGTGATGGCTCTGGCCCAGCAGATAGGGTTGTTCAGTAGCCCCTGATGGTTCCATGAAGAAGTGGTGTCCCTTAGAGCTTCTGTGGAAGCAGCAGACCTGGGTCACCTCACCCACCCAGACTGGTGGTACCCAACACTCTGGTGTTTGCTGGGTTGAAACATCAGCAGTCTCAACCAGTGCAGCATTCCTGCTAAGGGAGGGTGCTCTGTGCTGAGCAGGTGATTGAAATGCCTGGAATTTGCTTTTTATTACTTTGAGAGGAAAAAAGCAAATGGTTCCACTTTGGATCCAGCTAAGCAGTAGTGAAAGGAAAACTCATGGAAAGAGTAGAAGTACAAGAGTACTACATTTGCTTTGGATTGACTCGAAATGCAAGTCTGTTTTCAGTCAGGAATGAGAACGTACACATTTGCGGTTAAAATAAGGCACACCTATAGCGTGGAAGTATTTAAGAACGGGTATTCCCACTGGCATTGTTATATGTATATAAAGCGATTAGTTAGGGGCCAAAACTGAGAAAGCAAATTGAAAACCCCGAAGTTGTTCCCATTGCAGAGACTGCTTATGAGCATGAAGTGTAATAAAAAAGAGTAATAATAAAAAAAAAGTATTTAATGTTGCGTGTCCCCCGTCGGCGCCGTGCGGCGGGCGGGTGTGCAGCCGGGGCTGCGCGGTGCGGAGCTGCCCAGCAGAGAGCAGCGTGTGCCCGTGGCTGCGCCTCCGATCCCGGCGCGGGGGCTGCGAGCGGATGGGAGACCCCCCCGTCCCTCTCCTCGCTGCTCCATGGCCGCACTGTAAAGCGGCTGGGTCGCTGGTATTCGATCCTGTCTTGCTGGCAGCTGTTGAACAGTGTGAGCTTTAAGTCAGACTGGCTGTATGGGAAGGTCTCTGTTACCCAGTTCCAAATGTGTGATGCTGGAGCACCTGTTGGAGGCCTGAGGGGCTCCAAGCCAAGGGTTCAGGTAAGAATAGAGCTTCCCTGTTGAAGCTACTCTGGCCACAGGTTGTCTTGCCAGGCCAGTTGTCCCAGTAAGTGGATCTTTCCAGCCCCAATCACAGTTTTGTGACAATTTGTACACCTCCTCTCCCGAGTCCCCAGAGTTCAGCCAAGACTCAGCTCACTTCATAACCTTGCTCTGGACTCTCTCCATCAGGTCCACGTCCTTCTTGTGTTGGTGACCCCGGAGCTGGATGCAGAACTCCATGTGGGGTCCCACCAGAGTGGAGTAGGGAGGCAGACTTCCCTCCCTTGACCTGCTGGTCGCTCTTCCTTTGATGTAGCCCGGGACACGTTTGGCATTCTGGGCCATGAGTGCACGTTGTTGGCTCATGTCCAGCTTTTTGTACACCAGCACTCCAGAGTCATTCTCCTCAGAGCTGCTCTTAATTCAATCCCTACTCTGCTCTGTAGGCTTGCTTTTTGTGTTTTTGTCCAGGAGCTCCTTGTTCATCCACAAAGGCCTCCTGGTGTTAATGTTAGTAATATACTCTAGCATGAAGACAGGTAGAATTTCCTTTTGAGTTATGTGGCCAGAATGATTAAACTCAAGCAAATGACCACCAGGAATTTTTGGTCCTTAGTTTTACTCTGCTTAATATTGTTCAATTACTTTGAAAGCAAAGCAGGAAACTCCAAGAGCCAAAAGGACAAAACAGTGGTCATATGCACAGGACTGATTGGGAAGGCAGACAGCAATGTGGGAAGGAGTAATATAGTGGTGTTACTGATGTAGCTGATCAGATAAAGGAGAATGCTTAGGGGAAAATCTAGAAATATGTAGATTACTGTGAATTAATAACAGTCACTTGACAAAGACTAAAATAATGAGAGGAATCTGCCATATTCCACCTGTTCAGATAGAGCTACTGGGCTGTGAAATGACAGATCATATTAAAGTGCCAGGCAAAAAGGCTGTAATGAGAGACTTTGATTGTTGAGACATCAGACAAACTCTGGAGTTGGTGACCTGGTTGAAACTAGTGGGAGTGTGAGTCACTGCAAGGATCCTGGGTTCAGCTGGAGGGTCTGAGGTTAGACAGTCCTGGGCGCACTGCTTCTTTTGTGATCTTGGAAAGGATCATTTGGGATTGATATTTCTATGAAAATCAGTTTGGAAGGATTGTTTTAAAAATTTTCATCTAGGAAACTAGGTAGCAATTAGATATGGAATTAATTTCGGGGTTTTTTTCAACAAAACCATTAAAAATGTTTCAATGAGCGTTTCTGTGTAGGTCAAAAACGTTTCTGGCAACCGTTGACTGACCTATCCCCCTTAGGTGGGGGCAGAAGAGCCTGGATTTACAGTGTGGAACTGTAAACAGTGTGGGCCAGGCAACATCCAGCCTTGTTTCCACCACCTGCTTTCCAGGCTGGACAAAGCTCATGGCTGTGTAGTGCCTGTGGCCAGCTCCAGGCTTTGGCTGGGTGAGAGCTGACCGTGCTGCTGTGGGAGGATAGAAATCATGTACTGAAATCCAAACCCTGTGGTTGACTGGCCCAAGTTGCCAGAGTTAGTTTGTTGTCATCAGATAAGACCCATCTGCTTGTGCTGGGATGATGCTCCAGGCACTGAGGTGTTGGAAAACTGTGCATCCAATTTTGGAGGTGCAGACTTTGATTAAATCCAGGATTTACAAAATCAAAAGGAATGGGAGCTAAGGGTGGAAGACACAATCAAGGAGAAATGTCAGTAAACTGGGAACCAGCAGAATTGGACTTTCCAACTCCTAGCTTGGAGTTTCAGCAGGGCTAACTTCAACAAAAGAACTAAAAGACACAGGCCTTGGTAAAGAAGCATCTCCATCTGAGAGCTGTATGTCTCTGGAACTGTACAAATGCTAACAGGTAAGTGCTGGGATCTGCACTTCCACCAGCCACAGCACTTCTGAAGACCTGGGCTGGCCAGCAGCATTGTCTCACAGAAGGAGGTTTAATAAATGCTTTTCTGCACCCCAAACCCATACAGAACTGGCAACTACTATACTTTATCTACTAGATGTATTTTTCCAACTTCAAAGCTTCTACTTTTATGAAATACAAATGAATGTTCATTTTCTCTTTCATTTTACCTTTTTGAGGGCCACTGATGGTTCCTAAAATGTGCCTCCCCTCTGTCTGTGTCTGTGTGTTTATGAGAGAGAGGTGGATTTTTACCACTGTGGATGAAAGAGGCAAATCAGCCTTGTTCTCGGTGCTTTCTCCAACAGGCTGGGCTGAAGGCATCAGAACCCCAAATCCCTGCTAGTGCGCTAGTGTTCAAATCACTGCAGAAGCAGAGTTTGCTCTGCTCTTGCTGAATCCCATTTCTGGCACAGTATTTTTGCTCTCCTGGCATTATTTTTTTTCTTTGTTATGTTTTAGTTTTATAAAGAACCATTATAAGCCATTATAATATATATAAATTTATACATATATAAAAAGAACCATTTGTAAGCCATTTCCTTTTTTTTTTTTGCCAAGACACTATCTTCTGTGTCTATGAGAAATGTCTACATTTAAACTCTGTTGCAGCAACATGGTTATATTGACTCCAGTTACCACCAGCACCGAAGCCAATGGCTCCAGTCCATGCACAGACTTTGGAGCTGGTTGCAACACTAAAGTCACCTTTTCATTCTGGAAGTGATGAATGCTTTAGGCATAGTAGGCATGAAAATGGAACCTGTCACCAGAAGACAGATGAGGGCAGCATTTTCCTGTAATGTCAGGACACGTGTGTTCTTCTCTAAATAGGTTTTCATCTTATGTTAGCTCTTAGTGTCTAAGCTCCTTCCTTTGACAGCCTTGCCAAATGTTCTGGTTTTTCATATGAAATTCACATAAAATTTGGGAGCCGTGTTGCTTGTGAGACATGCAAAAAGTATAGAAAAAGCAGAGGTAGTCTTCACAACTCTGAAACTTGTTTATGCTCAAGAGGTTTGATCCCTTTTTCTCATGGTTTCTTTAGCATTGCTTTTTGTTTGTTTGTGTTTTGGTTTCTTGTTGTCATTGTCATTGTTTTTTAATAATTTTCTTTATTGAGTGGTGTATTTCCTGTTTTCCTAACTTTTAAAAGAAAGAATAGCTACAGTAGGCAATGCTGATGGAACAACAGTGCCACAAATGTGGGCAGAAGTCCTGCTACTGTGTTTTTATATGTTGATGCTGTTGCCTCTTTCTCTGTTGATATCTTCCTTGTGTCATGACCAGGCTGCTGATGATATTTAACTGTCAGAACTGGGAAGTTTCCAGCTGATACTGTTGGTCCTGAAAGGCTTTTCCTAAAGAGCTGACTGTCCAGCTCACAGACCCTATTGTCCTTGGGATGTTTAGAGTTCAGTTTGCTCCTCTAAGCCAAATAAGAGCTACGGCATTCCCACAGCCAAGGTGACTCTGTAAGACCAAGCCAACCATGGTTAAAACCCCTCTCTCCTCTCACTGCAGTGCTGCAATGGATGAGTTCATATTTTATTTTTTGAGCTTTCAGCTGACAGTTGGATCTTCTGGTCCTGCTTAGCATGCGGCAGCACCGAGCCGGCACTCCTCCCGCTCGTCCGAGTGCGAAGATTCATTAGCCTGCATTTATCAGCTCTTGCCAGGAAAATGGTGAATAATGAAGCCTGGTTCAGGTAATGAAATGATCTCCCTCTCACATCTGATTACATTGCTGCTTATTATTTCCTCGGTTTGTAATTTTGCTTCCCTGGAAACTTGTTTTGTAAACATTAATGACTGTGCAGCTCTGGCCCGAAGTTAAACCAGCCCAGCAGTGCTGCAGGAGCCTGCGGAGCTGTGTGGCCTGGCTGTTGGTGTTACTGCCTGTGCTTCATTAGCTAATAGAGGATGGAGACATCCCCTGCTCCAGTGTTGGAAGGTACAAGGCACAGCACTAGAAAAGGTGCAGCCCTTCGCTTCCTCAGAAGCAGCTTATACGCTTTGTTCAGATATCAGTGCTGTGATTTAGCCTAACTGCCCTTGTTCTCTGTCCTTGAGTTTCTCAGAGAGATATCTACCATGATGCCTCTCCATTTTTAATTTGTTAGGCAAGAAAAAGACATATTCCTCTCATTTCTTCCTTTATTCCTTTTCTTCTTGATTAACTTTCTTAAACAGCACTGCAGGCTATTACAGATGTTTTATATGAGAATACTACAATTATTTTCTCTCTACTGGAATGACTTTTCCTCTACATTTTGGAATTGCATCTGCTTTTTCCATGTCAGCATCCACTTAGCAGCATGGAGTCATGCTAAGTTAACCAAATGCAGTCAGAAATACTCATCCTTAGCCTCAAAGAGTTGACGTTGCACTGTGTGTTCTTTGTCCCATTAATACAACGTAAGCCCTTATCCAGTTTTTCTAGACAGTCTTCTCACTGACCTCTCTGTGACCTCAGTGACACCATCCCCACTTTAGCTACTTCCTTCTCCAAATTATCTTTGTTTGAAGAATCCCCAGTTCTCCAAGGATTCCATTTGTACTTATGAGAGATGTTTTACTGAAGGGTTAGCAAATGAGAGCTGCCCACCTAATATGGTTAGCACTCTGGAAACATCTCATATATCTGTGATAAGCTCTATTCTTGAACGAATTCCTCCTTCAGTAGCACAGCTCATTGCAGTGGCTTTGATGTTTCTGTGACAGACAGTCCAGAAAATGCAGGACAGCTTTGTGTTACTGCTGAAGAAGTGAAGCTCTGCGTATGTAGGATGTAATTTATTTTTACAAGCTCCTGGGCCTCCTGTAATTATTATATATCTTCCCAAGATGAGTCTTTCATTTCCCTTCTCCTCATTATTGCCTTACCATGCTGCATTGGAGCGCCAGTAGCTGCCTGGGACTCCCTTGTGTAAGGCACTGCACAAGCAAGGAGCAGAGGGGTCACCAGCCCAAGTCAATCCAGACAGCAGCACATGTGAGCCAGTCCCTAAGAGTGCAGGCCAGTAGCCAGTGGTTTGAACAAGGAAACAAGACAACACTGTTTCACCAACCCCACCGTGTCACTGTGCAGAGACTTGCCCGACACTTTTTCTCTCTCCTGCCCTCTCTATGCTGCACTTGGGGGGCTATGCATTTCTTAGGAAACACGTTTTCCTGCGGTCCCTTTGGACACATGAAATCTGCTGAAAGTAAATCTCATCCTATGAGTTGGTTGTGTTTCACCCAGGAGTGTTTGGAAGAGTTTTATGGTCTCTTTAGAGGGATTGTCAAGGTACAGATCATAAATCTGAGGAGGCACCTGGCTCTGTTATGGTTACTGTGGTGTGCATTGCTGGGCCAAAGTATGCCCAGGGTGGTGCCTTCCCCTGTGTTACCCAGAATGTATTTGATCCTGTATTGATTACATGCAAATTCAGCCAGTTACTAAAAGCTAAATTTGACCCTACAGTGCAGGAGGTCCTAGTGAAATCAGCCAATTTATTGGCTTAATCAGTGGTATATGGCTTCTCTGCAGGAGCTGAAAAAAAATCTAAGTCATCTTTGCATTAAAACAAGTGTGGGGAAAAGACATTTCCACAAAGAATGCCTCAATCTTTTTAAATTAGGTTTCTTTTTTTCCCTAAACTATTGACTAATGGACTGAAAATTTTCTAAACGCCTCTTTTATTGAAGACAATGCCATTTTTCTCAGGAAAGAAAATCATTAAGTGACAAGTGAACAACGAATCTCTCATTGTCAGTGTGTTTTACTGGCTCAGCTGGGGAAACAGGTGTGGAAAACGTTTAAATTAAATGGTTCTCCAAACTCTGAGTCAAAACGTAAATTGTTAGGAGTCTGATGGCTTTGTTTTCTTCAGGGTTTCACGCATTTTTGCTCCAGAGTCCAATTATGTGTTATTCCAGAAATCAGTGACCTGGTGCTAAGCTCTTCAGTGCAATAATTTCCCTGAAATTTCCTCCCAACACCCTGAACATTTTGGACAATTTCCCATGGGTCCTGGGGTCTTTGCTGGTCACATCTGACTGTTCCCCCATGATGAAGATGCACTTGGGCAGCCCTCCCCATGTTTCAGCCCATCTATAGGCAGCTGCTGCATGCGACAAGTCACCCCGTGCTGGAGTTGATGTGCCACCTCATCACCTCTGTATGATCATCCCAAACCTGGGAAAGGTCAAACTAGAGCTTTGCCAGAGCAATGACAAACTCTTGTTTTGCTGCCATGAGCTTTGCTCTTCTGACACAAGCTGTTATAAACCCTGCACTTTGTACCCAGGGCACATCAGGCCAATCCCAAGTCCCTTTTCAGTATTTGCTTGAAGAGATTAGTGACTCCAGGTGAAGCTCACAAGCTCCACTGAGTTTGACTCCTTTAAGACAATTCATAATAACATTCCTGTGTCCAACAAATATTCTATCTATCTTATCTAAAACCACAGAACTGATGGAAGGGAGCAAAGCAAGTGTGGCTTAAGCATCCTCCTGGCTACAGCAGTGTCCCTTGTTTGTAGGCATTTCCATCAGCAGAGGTAGGAGTGGGTTCTCCTGCTGTTCCAGAGGTGAACATACTTTAAGCAGCCAAAAATCCAGGCTGTTAATTGGGGTTTAAATTTCTTACGAATAAATGTGCTTAATGGCAGAGAAGATGAATCTTCCCAGATAAGGATAATTTGGAGACCCCAATCCTTGTAACCTTGGGCACTGCTGCTCAGACCCATCACACTCAGGGCCAAATCCTTCTCACTTTTGAATTAGTGGTAGACATAGAAAACAGCTGGAATCTTTTTCACCTGGGGGGACTGAATGCTCCTGTTGTAGAAAATACCAACTGTGTTACATCAATTACCTTTCCCTCTTAAAAGAGTGATGCCAAAAGGCTCATATGGTCCAAATTAGGCAAGATTTACCAGAGACAGCGGAGTTGTGGGTTTGATTTTGTTTGGTTGTTGGTTTTTTTTATTTTTAATAGTGTGGCTTAGTGTCTTATGTATGGTTTCTAAGTAAGATTTTTCAAATGATAGTGATAATATTGAATTTGGAGGAATAGGGACAATACTGGCATAAAGTGCAGGATATTTCAGTAACTGGATAGAGGAATATTGATTTCATTTTAAAAAAAAAAAGCCAAATTTTAGCACAGAAAGAGAGGAAGGACTCCTTCATTATTTTGTTTTATTGACAACACTCAAGATTATAAAAAAATATTAATCCTAAGGTTCTGAATTACTTAAAGCCTCATGCTGTTGCTTGTGTTTAGAACTCTTTACAAATCCTCTGACTTTGGCTTTGTAACTGTTCCCTTGATTTTACTTGGTTGTCATGAGAAACAGTTAAGGAGCTTTTAGTTTCCTGAGATTTACATTTCAGTTTCCTTAGGGTAGACTGTTTTTGATATGGGGAAGATGTGACTTGCTTTCTGGAGAGAACTGAAGCTCTGAGAGTGCTACTCCCTGGGGACTCTGGAGAGGAGGGACAGCTCTTGGGCCGGGAGTCTGCAGGTAAGTAAGATATTTCAAAGAAATTCATTGCTCTTGCTGTGTTAAATTGTGCTGCTGGAGAATACACTGTTGCGTGGAAAAATATTTCCTGACTCACTTAGAATTTCATGAGACACAAGCCCATCTAGGATTGCTGTTTATCTTGTCTAGGAACCAAGACAGAGCTCTGTTGCATATTTAATTAGATAGGGGGAAGGCAAAGAATTTTAAGATAAGATTATCTTATGTTCCTCATCACAGCCCTCATGTAAAAAGTTTGCGTGGCATGCAAAACAGTCTGATGGTAAGACATTTGATTTTGAGGACAGTAAAAACAGCTTTGCAGAGTAATACTTTTTTTGGTTGAATACTCCTATGAATTCTTTTCTGTGTGTGAGTATAAAAATTTATTGTGCATTGTTATGAAAATGAACCAGGAGTTGAAAAGATATGAGTGGGAATCTGGGGCTTCTGGAAGAATAAACACTTTCATTCCTATGGCTGCTGAAAACAGAAAAAGAAGAACAAGTGAAGAGAACCTTAGTTTCTCCTTGCTGCAATAGGCTGACAATAATCAGAATTAAGGCACTGGGAATAACAGTATAAAGTCATTCAGAAGCCAGAGCAATGGAGTTTTACAGCAAACAATTGAGTTTATATTGTGGTCTCTCAGTTCCAGTTCTGCAAAGGTTTTTGAGTACAATTAGGGACTGGTTGCTAGTCCTTGCCATGGAGTCAGCTGCAAGAGCAGAGTTTGAGGTGGCAGAAGGGGTGTGAAGAGGGTGGAGAAGCAGGATGGAGTCTTGTGTGGTTTTCTGTTTAGTTTTAAAACTTCAGTGTTGGAACCAGTGTGCAACAAGCATTGCAGCAACATATCACTCCCACACAGACAACAGAAATGTCACAAGTCTGCACCACCACCACCACAGCTGCAGACCATCATCTGAGCTAGTCTGTGCTTTTGTAACTCAAAAACCTTCAGATCTGTGCTCTCCCCTTGGAGCAAGGGCCAGAGGAAGCCTGGTGGATGTCTGTACAGCTAATCAGTGTTATCTGTACTGTCCAGGACTTGCTGAGGAGCTGGGGTCCTGCTCTCCTCCTGGCAGAGGGATCTGGAAGGCGGAGGAGATGGTGCTTTAAACCCAGTTCCGCTAATTCTGCATCTTTGAACAAGTTGTTACTGCTATTCAATAAACTCCCTATCTATGAGATTAACGGTTATGAAATGCTGACATTGCACTCTGGTCATGAATCAGTGGTGGGTATCAAGAGATAGCTTGGTGTGGGGAGTGACTGGATGAGCCTCCTGGGGATGTTTTGTAACCTGGGCAGGGGGGACGTGCGTGCACTGGGCTAGGCACAAAACTTCTCTAAAGAGGACTAAGTCCATCAGGCTACCTTGGTCCAAGAGAATTCTGCATCTCTGTGCTGTTTAGGAAGGGATTTAAGTTGCTCTGGGCCAGAGAGAGATCCACATTGTATATGGGAAAGCTTGAATTCCTAACTCAGAGGTATCTATAGCTTTCATACTCTGCATTTAAATCCTGGCGAAAAGCATTCACTGTGCCAGACAAACAAGTAAAATTCAGCAACAAGTAACTGCCTTTATGGTTTCATGAGGATCTCTGTGTCTCTGCACTTCCAAATGCTGGCATAATAAATCCTGAAGTGCCTTTTTGCTCACAGCAGACATGATTAATACAGCTGTTAGCTGGTGTGTCTGCTAGAGGAAACAATTGGCAACCCCTGGGTGGATAAGCACCAGAGGCCTGAAAACCCCACGATTTTCTCCACTTTTGAGAAACTAAGACATAAAATAAAAATGTTCTTATTTTCCTCTTCAAATCCATAATCAGACATGACGTAAAGACAGTCACTTCAGCAATAAGTAAGTATTTTGGAGAGTGCCTGCTAAAGTGAAAATGCTCTAATGTTCTGCACAGCTGGAGCCCCTGTGGAGTGCAACATAAGCATCATGGCAGCATGTCCCATCCGCTGCACTGCAGCCCCTTCTGCCCACTCAGCTTGGGGACTGAGGGATGTCCAGGTGTACAATGTCCCTTTTCCATTTAGCAGGTCTTCTACAGCGTGAGAAGGGGGCTGTGAGGATAGTCAGGAATGCTGAGCCCTGTAAACTTCAGGCTATAAATGCATCTTTCCTCTTCCTCACACCCATTTTCCCCCAGGGAAATCCTGAGTAGTACACAAATATCCTCCATGACTTTACCAGTTTTCCTTTCTGCTTCTTCCAGCATAATCACATCCACTGATTTCTGCTTGTTTGCAGGTTTTGTTTGCAGCTGGAAGCTCAAACTACTATTTATTTTCTGTATGGGTTCCTAATCTGGAAATGGATCTAATTTGCTTTACCAAATTACAAGTGAATTAAGCTAAACACAATGTGTTATATCTGGATACAATGTGGAGCTTTCATGAAAGAGGAAAAACCATGTTTGTCATTGCTGTGAGTTTCTTCTTTCCTTGGTATCTATAACTTTGTGTTCTCAAACAATATAAAATGTCTCTATAAATGGTAGAGTTTTTCCTTGGGGCCTGGAGCTGAGGAGCTGGAACTGCATCTGTTTCACATCTTTCATCCTCTCAGCCCTTAAAGAATACCCTTGCTAACATCCCAACACTTCCTCCCCTTGTTCTTAGACACGCTTTGATTATCTGCAATATTGCATTTGATAGTATTACTAAATAGTTCTTAAAAATTTACCTTTTGGCAACTGCTTCTTCCCTTTCAAATGGATTTTTTTTCCTACCTACCTGTAAATCAGCTTTAGAGCATTGTATATCTAAGGAGAGTAAATACCCCACTACTCTGAACGAGACAAGTATTTTGCATTTCCATTTCCTGACCCATCAGCGAGAATTTTGTGCAAAATGCAGTAGAAATGTCAGAGTGATAAAATAGTGTTGGTTTTGGTTCATCCTCTGGTTAGAACAGCTGATGTTACGGAAAACAGCCAGTGCTATCCAGACCTTGGGGAGGGCAAATACGTTAGGGGTACGGCTACATTTCAATGACAATTTTACTGACTGACAAATACTACAACATCTCAGGTTTTAGTTACAATTTCTTAGATTACTGTTTTAAACCTAAAGTATATCTGAAATTATATATTATATATATAATAGAATATATATATTTTATGTATATAATATTTTATTTAATATTAAATATATATATGTAATAAATATTTCTTTTCTAGGAAAGTTTGCAGTCTGGATGCTAAATGAGCTCCCTATAATGCATTTATAGACACAAATATCAGGTTTAGTTTCCTGCCACTAAACCACATTTCTTCTGAGATGGGGTAAACACTGTTCCTCTTCAGAAAGTCTGTTTAAAGCAACTGATTTGCAAGATTATTTTTTAGCTGAGAACAATTAAGAACTCTAACAGCTTATCCAGCTGTGATAATTAACAGTCACTAAGCCCATCTTTGGGGAAGTACAGCACGCTGTCCTGTTTTAGTCCTTCCATACTAAGGACTGAGAAAATAATGTAAATGGCCATTGCTCTCCTGAGCAGCTTCTTGGGATGGAGGGCCTGGGACAGAGTCAGGGCTGGGCGTGAGCTGCCACAGAGGTGATTTCTGCCCGCCTATCTCTGAAGGTGTGTCATTTTGGTAAACACAGGTGACTAATTTGACTTTGTCATCGTGACGTAAGCAAAGCCCGTTGTCAGTCAGGGTGGAAGTGCTCGCTACTCCCTTCGTACAGCAGGGGATAGTTTTATGTTATCTCCTAGAGGCAGCCTTCTGGACTCCTGCTGGGCCCTCTGTGTGGCCAGGCTGCTGGTCCAGTGCTGTCCAGGGCAGGATGCTGGGGAGGCTGGTGAGGCACAGCCCTGGGCTGTGGCACCGGGTGGCTCAGCCGGTCCCGTGCCCCGCCAGGGCTGTCGGCAACAAAACGAGGGACGCTCAGCGGACGGCTGATCCAGGTGGGTAAAAAGCCTTTGGTCACTGTTTCGTGCTGCAGCATGGAGGGAGAGGGTATTTGCAGGAAAGGCTCAGAAAATGACCCTCATTCTCTACTGTGGCTGAGTTACCACAGGGCTGCATCTCCTGGGGTCACAAGCGCTCCCGGGACACAGCACACCCAGAGCTCTGACCAGCACAGTGCACAGGGATAAAGGTTTTTGTGTTAAATAGTCCTTCTCCTATGGCAGCAAATACAAACTGACACGTCATGTCGGGGAACATGCTAATTAAAACAGATACACAAATATTCCTCCTCCTACCCAGCTGCCAGGTTTCCAGAGGAGGACCAGTGCAAGTCCCTGCAAGTGTCAGACTTGCACCCTTCAGTGCTCCTTGCCAAGTTGTAACCACCACTGCGTGTGCTTGTGTTAGGCAGTGCCCTGGATTACGTGGCAGGTGGACAAATTCCTGGTAAAGATATGGTTTCTCTTTTTAATCTGTACCACCACTTCCTTGGCCGTGCCTTTGCAGACCCCTTACCCTATCAAGGCTGGGCTGAATGGGGTTGTCTGTGCTCCCATGGGATGGCTGAGGGTCTCCTGTATGGGGCATTACCCTTGTCTTCCTTGGGAAGAAGCTTGTCCCTTTACAATCCAACATACTGCTTGCTGCAGATCTGACTCTGGCACTTGCTGGTCTCACTGGCACTCTATAAGACAAATAGGAGAAGCAGGAGATTAAATTTACCAGGAGGTCTGGGAGCCAAGATTTACAACTGGGATTTTCCAGCCATTCACAAATCCTGGCACCCATGAGCGGGTCTGGGGCCAAGGCACTTAATGTAACTTCACCATCTCAACACAGGCAGGAAGAAATGCTCCCCATGCCGTGTTCTGTAGTGGTAGTGATTTCCTTTCAGCCAATCCAGCAACAGCCAGGGAGTGCAGAACACTGAAACCAGGGACATCTTCATGTCCATCCTTTCCTACATGCCCTGGTCACCCACTGGGCATTTCTCAACCCAAGTCCCACATTTGCAAGCACAGGGCACTGTAGCATAGCACCTACCTGAGTCTAGGTACTGGGTGAGCAGTCTCAGCTACCTTGCAGAGACCACCTGTGCAAGTGTGCAATGCAAAAGCCAGAGTTTGAGATAGCCATTGCTATTTTTGCAGGGTCTCCCTGCTGCTGTCCTTGTTGTGGCCTGTCATTGGGCTTGTTTCCATCAAGAGGAGCCAGAGTCCTTTCCTCGTTGTGCTGTGGGTGACAGCATGCTAATGGCATCACCGTGGTAGCCTGATGGGGTGTAATGTATCATCATTAGAGTGCAGTAATGTGGTACCCAGCTTGCATGAGAAGGACTGCCAGCCTCCCACCAGGCTCCATTTTAGCAGACTTTGTCTCTCCATCGGTGATTTTAGGATTAGAAGCTGTTTTGGAGTTACTTGTGCTGCTGGCAGTTTGCTCAACTCACTAGTTGGGCCATTTAAAAGCAAGGTGTTAGCAGGGTGAGAGGATGCTGCAGGCTTAGGAAACCTCAGCCCTGCATCCTTTAACCTCTTAATCAGGAAGTTTAGAAGAGATTTTTACTTTAAGACCTACCAAAACTAAAGGAAAAAAAACCAACAACCAAATGAAATAAGCTGCAAATGTAACAAAGCTCACACCACCTACTGAGTCTTTTTCACATTAGAAAGTACATTTGGCTCTTGGAGAATTAAAATGTGTAATTTTGAACCCTCAATCCCTTTCCCCCTGTAGCAACTGCTTTTTCCCTCTTCTCTTCTTGAAGCTTGACTCGGTTTTTTTTATAAAATCTTTTATAGGTAAAGAAGCTTTCAGAAATGACAGAAGGCCTACAAATTTTGACAAAAAGGTTTTATTATGGGCAGGACGCTTTAAAAAGGAGGAGGACATTCCCAAGCACATATCGTAAGTGGACCAGTCAGAATGATACTTTTGTCTGTGAACACACAGATTGACACCTCAGTCTGCATTACCCAGAACTGTGCTCACATGGTGAGGGTTAGTGCTCCCTCATAGCGATGGGGCTTGCTGTTACTGGTGTCCAAAAATAACTGTAATTCTTGGGAACTTGATCTTTTTGCCATTATAGGTGAAGTAAGCTGGATTCATTTGTTTTAGATATCATAAATTTCAGACTAAATTGTAGTGTCTTTTACAAGACAAGTGGCTTTGTAACTCAGGAGTCACCATGGTAAGATATCATCCACTTTGGACTTTTGCATGCTTTGCTAGGTTTAATTGATTACCAATATTGCTGCATGAATTTTAATAATAAATTTGGGCTATACACAGCTTTGGTGACAGACATCTTCAGTGAGCTCCTCATGTCTGGCCTGTGGTTTCATCTTCTTGTTGAGGTATCTTGTTAAAGAATTGTCACTCAGGTTTGGAGTCCTAAGCTTTTGACTTGAGACATCTGGAGGGCTTCTCCAGCCATCCTTCTGGTCACAAGTATAAGCATGCTCATATGCAATCAAAGAAGACAGGAGAGCAGGATTTGTTATTCCTGTTCTTACTGATGGATATTGGAAGTAGCAGTACCCCATTTGTGTGGGAGGGTGGCTAAACCTTTCCCCCCCAGGCTAATTTTTTCAGTCCTCCTCTAAGCAGTTGTGGAAAGAGAAGGCTGAAACCCGTTGCACATTGACAGGCAGTTGCTGTAAGACTTGAGGATTCATTACTCAGCTCCCCATGATCTCATTTCACACATGCTGCTGGAGGATGGAAACTCTGCTCTGTCTTCGGCAGGTCTGATGTCCTCGACGCAGCAAGGAACGTTGTCAGGATAAAGGTTTGCTACATCATGATTGCACTGACTGTGCTGGGCTGTTTGACCATGGTCATCACAGGCAAGGAAGTGAGTGTTGTTTCTGGGTGAACTGATTCACTTAATGTATGGTCTGTGGATGCTTTCTGTGAATAAGCACTTGGGTGGCAGAGTATAAGTACACATTAGCAATATTTGCACAGGACCTGTGTCTCCCCTTCTCTAGAGGAGAGATTGGCATGGGGAAGCACAGCTTGCTGACTCACATGTTCCTTCTGACCCATTTTGCCATAAACCTGTTCAGTGCAATGTTCTGTGTTACAGTACCTCAGCAAGAGGCCAGTCCAAAGGTGATGGAGTAGTTCAGGCAGTGTCAGTGGTACCTGGTCCTGCCTTACATGAGGCTCTTGTGGTCCTGCCCGCCTAGCCTGCATGTTACCATGGACACCAAGAGTTGTGACACTTCTTTCCATCCCACTGCTGGGGAAGGAGGGTCTCCAATTTGATTTGGATGTCCCAGTGCACCTGTAAACAATTTACACTGTAACTCTCCTGCTAATTAGAGCTGCAAATGCTGAAAATGTGGTATAACAAGGAAACACATTAACTTCTATTACTGCAAAATATCAAAAAGGAGAGTGGGGTGTCAAGGGAAGTGGTGCAAATGTGGGGAAATGTCGTGGTGGCAAGGATGTGCATGCAATGATCTTCACCAATTCTTTTCAAGGCTGCAAAAAAGGATCAGACGCTGCTGAGGGTGAACATGGAAAAGAAAGCCAAATGGAGAACTGAAGCAGAGAAAGATCAGGAGGCAGCTGTTGGGAAGCCACAATGATTTGGAACAGATTTATTTTAACAGCAGGAGATAAGTGATTTGCACATGTGGCATATGGACCTGTCTCCATTTAACTCTTTAGAGCTTTTTCACTGAAACTCTCTCAAGGCAAAGACTTTGCTTCTTAAAAGCTGCTCCATGTGAACTGGGAAACGCCTATGGAAACTCCAACAGCTGCTTTTTGTGGCCTCTGATCTTTGGCACAAGGTTCAGCTGAAATACAAAACTGTCTTCTAAACTGGAAAGTGTGGGAAGGACAAAAGCAGGACTCCCCATCTCAGGATCAGCTTTTCATGGTGCTGCTGGTGCTCAGTGTGGCTGTGGGGTCATCTCCTTGCAGTCAGGAAGGATGTGACCCTACATCAGGAAGCATCCTGCTCTGTGCAAAGTCTGCAGGGCAAACAGCCTTGGCCAAAGAGAACCAGGGCAGGGGGCAGGGGGAAAAGCAGTCTGAAATATGTTTTGCAACCTCAGAGAGGTTAGTTATCTCTATCTCTCAATTATCTTTGAGCTTGCTGCCATCACTGTCCCCTTTCCCTTCCCCAGCCACTCATGGGATGCCACAACTGGAGGACAGGGGTGACATGGGCATGAAGAGGGGCTGGGAATATGGTAGAGTGTGAGCAGACCCTGATGACTGATTGGGCCAGAAGGGGCTTTGGGCCAGAGGAGATGGTGGTAGTGTGGAGTAGTTGCTGTGGGGTAGCCCAAGGAACCCAGGCTTCATGCAGGGAGCCTGTTGTGGAGGCACCTCTTGTCCTGTAGCACCTCACTGGTTTTCCTTTTTCATCTTCTGCTTCTAGTCATTGTCATGAAAGTTGTCTGGCACTTGCTCAGCTGTGATTTTAGTCTGGAGTAATTGTTAATACATGGTTTGCTAAAATTGGATTATTTTTAATCATCATAGTTCATTAACTCATAATAAAACAGCTGTCCAATTACATCTAAAACAAAAGCATCCCTTCACAGCTTCATTAAGAGTGTCACCAAACTCTCTGGAATGATGTTTAACAGATGGGAGAAATCCTGATAAAATAGTGAAAGTCATATTTTCACGAAGTGACTTAACTTCAAGACAGGCCACAGTTCATGCCTGTGGGTGCCGATGTTCAGAGCCCCCTCATGTCATTCATAACCCCTTGAGACTTGTAACGCTGGCTGGTGGAGCTGGGTGTGCTGCATGGGGTCCCAAGGGACACAGTGTGACAAATCCCAGCCATCTCACCCTGGCTGCTGGAGGAGATGCTGTAACCACTGCTCAGCCTTTGTGCAGCGTCCTGAGCATCACACTGAAGGTCGGCCTTCCCAAGGTTTATTACTTGGACCAGTCACACCTGGTGTGACTCCAGGGGAGTCTGGAAGCTCCTGCTCAGGTCTCTGAGGTTTATTGTATCAAAAATCATGTCCAGTTATTGCTGGAGTGCCACTGCATGAACAAGGTGCTGGCAAAGCTGGGCTGGGGCAGTGACAGGAGGTCAGCAGTTGTCGGCCTCTGGGACTCTGCTGTGCCTGTGGTCATTGTGCAGCTTTTTCCATCTGATGCCTCTTAGGAGTGCTTATTTCCATGCTGCACACCCATTTAGGGTGCGGGGGATATTACCTCTGTCACACACAGATCCATATTTGCAGTCCTTGTTTCCAACTCACAGCCCCGTGCAGTACAGTTCACCAAGAGTGATGTCTGCTCCCTGTAGTATTCCTCATGAAGCACATCTCAGGGAAGTGAAAATAATGGTCTAGGACAAGCACAGAGTGAAAAAGTCTCTGCTGAGAAGGCACTTTTGCTTCACAGGTAATATGGGCTCTTTCATTTTACATGACCTGGTTTTCTTGGCTAGTGCAATAAACCGCATGAATTACCTCAAAGTTAGTGTTCATTTGGGGATAACTTAAAAGAGCTCTGCTCAGTCTCTTAGATGATATTTTTTTTCATTCTTAAATGGCTTTCCTGTGCCCTTTTTCAGAAGGCATGTGTGGCACCTAAAGGAACCATTTTGATGCTTATAAACAAATCCACGTCCATGTTCTGAGCTGCCCTGACTTAAGCAGGAAAGAAGATGATCATCGCCATATCTAAAGAACAAGAAAATTAATTGTGACTTGTTCCATTCTCTGCTCTGCACTCCCCTCTGTCTGGGAAAAAACCTGCTTTAGGTGTGAGCTATTATCAAATCCTCTTAAACAGCCACGGTCTCTGTCGACAGTGCATAAAGCTGCTGCATTACACATCATCATTAAGAAAAAGGGAAAATCAATTCCTCCTCCCTGAGCCACTGGTAATGCACCACTTATGAGCCATCAGATGACCCAGGTGCTTTTGGGCTCTCACAAAGAGCTGTGACTATTGTGTAGGGAAAAAACCTTTATCAGTCCTGGCTACATGATTATTCATGATAATATCATAATATTCCCCAGAAAATCAATTGGACTGATTGCTGGCTTGCACTCAGTCGGTGGGGGGGGCTGCTGGTGTAGCACAGCCTCAGCTGGAGGCATTCCCTGTATGAAGTGGAGATGCCTCTCCTACACTGGGACCTATCATTGCTTGTTAAAATCTGTTTCCATCTGTGTCTCCAAAGTCCTTTGACTCTTCTCTTGAAAAGCTTCTAATTAACACAGACTCCTGATGGTATAATTGGCTGATCCTCATCACCTTACAGTTGTTTCTTTATTTCCCCTCCCACCTATATTGCTTCAGTGTCACACCTGATCCCCCAGGCGTTTAAAAAGCGGATGGGAGTTGTTATTGGGTAGGAGCTATTCTTCCCTTTTTAATAACGTGCTTTGCATTTTCCTAAGCAGGCCCTGAGGACAGAGTGAGGGGCTGGCTCCTTCCTGAGGCAGGGGGTGAAGTAGAGAGTGTGCCGGTTTGCTGTGGTGCTCAGAGAGACCAAGGGTGAGTCCTTTCTATTCTCTCCTCCTCCTATGCTGCTCTGTATTGGGAGAAAGGATGATTCCTCCCTTGTAGGATTTTTGCCTTTTTAGTGAACTCTTGTATGGCAACGGTTAACAATGTGCTGGTGGTTGGTGCCATAGAGATTTTCATTACAATAACAATTATTGGGGAAGTTTTTCCCTAGTAGCTGAAGTTCCTCCTGGCTATGGATTAAGGTTATCTTCCACCATTTTTTGAAGCTTCGGTAATTTCCAGAGACTTAGCTTCCCCAGGGAGCCCCACTGCTGCAGGGCAGAGCTGAGTGCACTGAGCTTTCTTCCTCTGGTGTGATGTGATCAAGCTTGTATGGAAGGCTCTTCATCATGAGCATCCCAGTGCGCCAGAGAAAAGGTGTGAGATGGGAAAGTTTGAGCTCAGGAGATCTCAGTCCCTTCTTTATTCATTTTCCCTCTCTTTTTGACCTGCTCAGGGGGTTTCTAGTGACACTTGATTTCTTTCCATCTATCTGCTATGTGCAGCTCTTCTCCTGGGATGCAGCAAGACTGACGTGTTGCTGCACTTGTGAAGGATTTTTTCCCTGGACTCAGATGAAATCTTGCCATTCACAAATCCCATCTCAGCTCTTTCTTGTCTGTAGCTGGTCACCCCTCAGCTGTTGTTTGCAGTTGGATTGCTGCAATGTTCAAAACACCTGTAGTTTCTAACCATTTCTTGGTGGGTATCATTGGCTTACTGGCCAGTTTATAGTGTATTTGTTCCTGTATCAAGTGATTTACTACATTAGTAGCCTCTTCATAAACAATCCAAATAGATTTTTTTGCTTGTTCTAGCATAGAATCAATAATTTAGTACTCTTGCAGAAAGAAAGGATGTAAAAGCTTTCCAGACTTTCCTGACTGCCCTGGAAAATGAAAAAGCACAATGGCTTTGCATCAGAAAATATTTTTCCTCTGTCTGTGCCCAAGGCACCAGCACTTGCAGCCTGGCTAGCTAGTGCCTGTAAATCTGCGTTTTTTCCTGAGACTGCCAAGAGTCAGTTCAAAAGAGTTTCAAGGCTGAAGGTCTCCTCTGGGTGAGATGCAATGATGGTTTGGACCTGCCTCTTACCACAAAGATCTTTCCACCTCCAAGCAGCATCATGCTTTCTCCCTTGCTCAGCACCGTTGCAGCAGGAACATGCTGGCTGCTGCTGGTCCACAGGGACTGGGGTCCTCATGACCATCATGATCCCAGAGATGTCTTAAACACCACTAGCCTGTTTGGATTTGGCAAGAAGTCATCCTAGCCTAGCAGGAAAGCAAGGCCTATGTTCAATAATTTTAAAGTAATGAATGGGTCATTCATTAATACTTTGAGGTAATATTAGAGCAATTTTCCATGGTTGAGTGGTTTGATGGTCATTAGTGCTGTATGATGTATTGCAAAACCTCTGTGACAGTCCCATGATAAGTAGCTCCTGAAGCACTCGAAAGGACCTGAGTAATTTCTCTGCTCTGTGAAGGATCTGGACACAAACTTCAACACTGCATTAGTCTAGCTGGCTCCACACCTTCTCTGGGCATGTGACAGCTTTCTACATGGAAATCTAAACCTTGCACCTGACTCCTCCTCTGCAGCACTGTGTTCCTCAGTGAAGGGACCAAAACTTTGAACTATTTGGGCAGTGACTGCTGTTTGCTAGGTGTGAGAGGGCTTACCAGAGGGCAGAAATCAGTCTGGAAAAGGGTTTTATAGGAAAGAATTTGGCTCACCTATGTCTTGTATGTTCTGCAGCACGAGCAGAGTTATCAGAAACTGCTGGTGAAACTAGAACAAAAAATTGAGGAATTTTCATGCTGGTCTGTAATACACATCTCACAGATGACATATTGTCCTGAGCCTTTTTTGGAAATGAAATGGTAACCAAAATAGCTCAGTGAATTACAATTATTCCTAATGGTTCATTTTTCTCTCTAGGCAGAATATGTGAATGCAAACACAGCTTACGTGGAGCACTATGAATTGCACCCCCTTACACTGAACTCCTTGTTCCTTACAAGTGATTTTATCATTGTCTAAGCATTGTCCTGCAACAAATTTCTACCAGCAGGGCTATAATCTGTACCAAGGACATCCATTAGGGCTGTAAAGACGTCATTAAAGCAATGCTGCTCCAGGGGGAATGGAACAATCTCCAAAATGGTTTCAGATTGTACTAAAGGGCTGGAGAAAACCTTGAAAGGCAGGCAGTTAAATATCCCAGCATCTCAGTGCTCTAAGCCCCAGGAGAGGGCAATTTTACTTGACAAGCAAACATTAATGCAAAGCAACAATACAACTATTGCCTGTTGCTTTCTCCCACTCATTTCTTTTTTCTTCTCCTGGGAGCCCTCGTGCAGGTGGCACAGGGGTTGCTGTGAGCTGGGGACTGCTGGGCACTCACTGCTCTGGCATGAGCCCATGCATGGGCAGTGGGATGTTGTGGGGCTGCCAAGTGCATAGTGAAACTCTGCAGAAGTGGGCAAGGAGCTGCCTGTGCAGCTGCAGTATCCAGTGTGCCAACTTCTACAGCCTCTCTGTAGCTGTTCCTGTTTAGAGTTTGAGGGATTTTCAATCTAGTTGCCTTTGCTGAATGCACCACGGGGGATTTTGAGTTTATTTCAGGTGAAGTTCAGGTGTCTGTGCTCTTCCATGGGTGACAGTTGGGTTTGTGTGAGTGTCTCCTGCTGCTGGGAGGACACAGATGTCCTGCCAAGGTGGGCTCTGGGAGCCACTGAGGAATCTGCACAGGGAGAGGAGCAGAGCCAGCCCCTGCTCAGATGGCACTTTGCCTACGGCTCCCCAAAGGCAGCTGATTCCCTTCATACATTCCCTTCCAGTGTCCTTTGCTCCAGGCCAAACTCTGACCAGGCTCCTGGGTGCTCTGCAGCAGATGGTGCCATCCTCCCAAAAGCCAGGCTGTGAGAGTCCAGCAGCTCTGGGGGTCCCAGCTCAGCCTGTACAGGTGAGAGCTGCAGTTCCATGACCCGGGGCTTTCACCTGCCCATGGAGTGACAGGGCTGGGAACAGAGGGCTCTGCTGTGGGGATAGTGGAGTGGTACATCTGCTCTGCTGTCACATCCTTCCTCTGCTCAACCCACCAGCAGAGGCAGTCTCTGTGGTTCATCACCCTCCAGACTTCCCATAACACAAGGGCTCTGCAATGTTCATCAGGTGGGACACTGGCCTTCTTAAAAGAAGTTCTTAATGTATAGTAACTACTTAGGGCTGCTCTTCTTTGGGAAAAATGAGGACAGAGGGTTAAGCAGAGTAACTTGAGCCCAAATATCTTGTTTAATTTCAATTAGCAAGAGAGAAAGAATAATAATAATAAAAAAAAAAAATCTTGGCAAGTGTGTGGCTGCACATGAGCCTGAGTCACCCATCTCCAGATCCACTTTCTGTGCACAAAGCTGTGCACCAGCCTGGAGAATGATTTGCAATATCCCCAAGGTTTTTTTTTTTTCCTTTACACATATATTTACATAAAGGAAAGTAAAATCTCTGCAGCCTACCTTTATCTCAAAAGTAGGTTTCCCTTGAGACAGAGTTGAAATAGTGTGGCTGTCTCATCCAAAGGGGGAATGTGCAAATTTTGCTTTCAGCCCTGTGGAAAAAAGCTGTAAGATTTGCACTGGGAAGAGGCAGCACAGACTACTTTCTTATTGCTGTGGGGGGGATCTAACCCCTGCCTTCCTCAGCAGCTCCCAGAGCACACCACAAAGGCTATCAGTGCCACCCCATAGCTTTTAGAGGTGGGAAAATCTGCACCCCTGGGAGCAGGGCTTGCCTCTGAGAGGGGACAAGGGGGCTGGCATAGGCATCATCCCTTTATATGCTCTAAAAAGAGCTGAGGACTTAGGATGAATGAGGTTTAAGGGCTGAGGTTTGGGATGCTGGAAAGGGGTCAGCCATCACCCAGGCACCTGAACTCTGCTGCAGTGGCCAGTCTCTGTAGGGCTCCCCTGGGAGCGTATCAGAAAGGGTATCACTAATGAGTGGTGATATTTACTAGATATTTCTACTAGGTAGAAAGCAGCTGAGTGCAGAAATATTCACACACCTGGAAGGGAGATAGGGAAAACAGCCCAAGGCTGGTACAGAGAAGGGAGGGCTTTGCCCCCTCTTCATCTGACTCCCTGTTCAGAATGTTTTCACTAACAAGGAAATATGTTTTGAGTTGCTTTTATGCAAGGCTCCCATATGCACTTATCAGGCTTGTGGAGGTACTTGTGGAGGCTTAGTTGGGGTCTGGATGTTCCACACAGCAGCTGGTGCAAGCCCAGTGCTTCCCTGCTGATGTGCTCCCTTGCTACTCAGGATGCAACCATACTTCTATAAACAGCAATAAAACCATGTACTTAACCCGTAAAACAGGCATAGGAGCTCTGACATTCAGGCATCAGAGCTGAGGTAACAGCTCTCTTGGAATCTAACCCTCTGTGTAGGCTGAGCCATTATGATTTCTAACTCCACAGCTATTATTCTCTGTTATCCCACCCACCATCTCGCTGCCCTCATAGTGTGTGCAGTGTCATACAGCATCTTCCAGGCCATGATTAGTGTCCCTGAGTCCCCAGCACCAATCCCCCTTCATGCAGCGTGGTTGGGGCAATGTGTGTGCTCACCGGCTCATGGTGTTTGGCTGAACATTGCTGCTCTTCACTCAGGTTTTGCTGAGCATGAGATGAGCTGGGTTTGCAGCCAGGCAAACCCTGTTCCTGCAGGGAAGGGCTCGGCACCACGTGCAGGTTGTGCATCGTGCGTTACTGGCTGGGAAGGCAACTTGCTGACAGAAACCTGTCTGCCTGCTGTAAAATGGTGTGTCCCTGCCCATGGCAGGGGGAAGGGACTCGATGGTCTTTAGGGTCCCTTCCAATCCAAACCATTCTGTGATTCTCTGGTCATTTTATGAGTTTGTTTTGTTAGGGCTTTTTTAAATACAGGAAGGCAGTGAAATGTTTGGGGACCTTTGGGATGGGTAGTTTTGTGCTGTGTTGGAGAACTTTGTTCCCAAGGCTCAGCCTGGTGCTGGAGGGCAGGACACAGCAGTGCTGGGGGCGCTCATGTGTGTGTTTAGTGCTACCAAGCACTTTACAAATTTGCTGCTGTAAAAACCAGTGACCTTTCCCTGTGCTCCCGGTGGGGGTGGCATTGCCAGGGCTTCTGGGGAGGAGAAATAGCACTGCTCTGTGGGCCATGCCAGGGCTGAGCTGAGCACAGGGCAGCCTGATGCAGGGCTGACAGCACCTCCAGAGCCTCTCCTGAAGCTGAGAGCATGAAAAAGCCTTGTGAGCCTCTGGACAGAGGGTTTCTGAAGGTTTTGTGGCTGAAGCACTCCTGCTTCACCGTACCTGCCAGCTGTGCCTGTGCTCTGGTTTTGGATGCTGCTCTGAGCTGGTGCCTCGCCAGGAACCACGTCCCAGGGTTGTATCTGATCGTAGCTCTGACACATCTCAGTCCACCCATGTCAACATGCCAAACACTCTGCTCTTAGCCAGGTGGCATCCGTGCAGTCCTTACTCTGAGTGGGATTTTCTGGTGGACCTTGCTGGGGTGCTGCAGTGGCCAGTTCAGAGTAAGCTGGTCACCTGAACTGTGTGTGATCACCAGATCTCTTGTGAGAGAGGAATGGGGCTCCTAGAGACATTTTAAAATGCAAAATCACAGTCTGACATCTATGGAAAGTTAAGTTTGGTGCTATAACCACTTTAGAGACTCTGATTTTAATTGGCTGGAGAATAGCTTTTAACATGGGTTGAATCTAGAGGCAGATTTACATAACAATTGATCTAAAAGCTCCACTAGCTCCCACAAATGGAACAAAGAAACATATTTCTGCATGGTTATACGTTTTAAGTGTTTCTAACAATGCAGCAATTCAGTGTTTCAGTACAATTTGCAGATTTTACAATAGGCTGCCCAGAGAAAACTCCCTCCTGTCATTCCTCATGTCTCAAGTTCTGCAGAGAGGCTTGAGTGCATTTTAGTAAAACTTTCTCCTCTCTTTGACTTTCCATATTCAGTTGTTTGTTTAAGATTTAAGTAGTTCCTGACTATACTGGTTTTAATTTTTTTCTTCTTGTGGCAGGAAAACAAACCCCATTAAGCTCAGATTCAACTTCATGCACATGAACAAAATAGCTTTTATTAATGCCTTTAGCTGTGATGAGTGAGAACTCCAAGCTGTCAGCTCTAGCTGCAGGAAGAGTCCCAGTGCTGTGCTCAGGTTTTATATTAAAAAAAGATGAGAAACCACATGTCAGAGTGTCAGTGAAAAGCCCGTAAAAGTGAGAATATGCAATATATTGTTTATTAATGTTATGGTTCAGTCAAAATGTGAAAGCTGCCAAACGGGAAGGTGAAAGTGGGGCCTGAATTTCTATCCAGTCAGGCTTTGCAGTCCCTGTTTGACCATTTTTTTTCATCTTCCACATTTCCTATAGGAAGCTCAGTGTCCAGCCAAGCAGTTGTTTATCTCCCTCCATAGACCAGCAGATAATCGGTGCCTCTCCTCACTCAGATTGCCTCCACCACTGAGCAAACCTCTGCAGGCTCTTCTGTGATTGACAGGGAACCTCCTCCACCAGATCACAAGATTTCTGGCTGTGGAAAGGGAGTTGTTGAGCCGGGCAAAGAAATACGGGTCTCCTTTTATCCTACCCAGAGGCTCCACCTCAGCAGAGCATGAGGTGTGATGGGTTGTGGGTTGCTGCTGTCAGGTGTTGTGCTGAGCAGCTGGGCTGGAGCCATGCAGCCTGGGCCAGGCACATCCCCTCCCTGGTACTGCAGTCCCTGCCCAGGGTGTCAGTCGCCAGCCACAGCACCCAGCTCCCTCCAAAGCATCAGGGAAATGGCAGCTACTGGGTTGTCCATCCCTAGTGTGGGCAAATGTGACATGGAGATGCCCTTCCTCCAGTGATTCACCTTGCAGTGGCTGCTGTTAGCCAGCTGGGATTCCTGCTTACATATGCCCAGGTGTTTCTTCTCCTGCTTCATCCTGCAGCCTTGTCCTTCATGAGACTGTGCTATGCAGCTGGGCAGAGACTGAACCTAGCCCAGATTTGATCAGGGGTACAGGAAGGCAGCACACTCACACCTTGCAGAAGCTGCTGTATCCTCTGCTAAAAAGGCAGCATTTCTTTATTTTTAAAGTAAGTCTCTGGTTGCCATGGTTTCAGGGAAGCTCAGGTCTCACATTGCTGTGTGGCTTGAGCAGCAGCACAAGAGGTGAGAGGCTCCCCAGCCCTGTCACAGGGCCAATTTGGCCACTGGTTGCCAGGACAGAATTGCCAACTGGGCCACCTCCAGCTGCAGGGATGCAGGGTCCTCTGGCCCACACCTCACAGGACTTCCTTGGCTATAGGGATCTTCCCAAAATCACACCCACCCCATGTGGTTGCAACACATGGGTATAGACCAGGTCATTTACACCTTCAGAGAAATATGCTAATTTGCTTTAAGGAAGCCTTCCTGTGCCAACACTCTGCCCACAAGTTTCAGCATGATGTGTAAAATCTCTCCTCAGAGCCCAAAAATTTTCCCACTCCTGTGGGTTTAGTGTTCTAAGCTTTTTTTTTTTTTTTTTCCCCCAGCCTGTTTAGCATCCAGGCTGTCAATCAATGCATCTTGTCTCAGATAAAGGAGTTTGACCTTGGTTTATTTTACACCTGCAGATGAAATCATGCAGCTCAACTAGAGGCAGTTCAACTTTTACACACCCAAGGAACAGGCAGGTATTATTAGAAGTGCTATCACCTTTGCATATCTGTGAGGATTGTTGAGAAGCATCTGTGCATCTGGGTGGGTTTCAGAGGAGGCTGTCAGTTAGGAAATGCCCTCAGAACTGCTCCTGCCTTTGCTGCTGGCCAACACTGTACTGATTAATCACTTTTAAAGTTCAGTGAATCCATAATCTTGCTGGAAAATGTTGAGAAAGCAAATTTGCTCTGAAGAGAAGGCAGAGTGAGTGGGCTCCAAGGGCAGGACTTGCTCCCATATTAAATAGGTGTTTCCTGGTGCAAAACTGAGTTAATGTAGAATCCAATAAGCGTCTCTATTTTTCCTTCCCTTGGCCTTTTTCCCTTTTGAGGGAAGAACATTTCTTCAGTTCTTCATTGCTCTTACCTTTCAATGAGAGTTCTGGAAATGAGGAATGGTTTCCTTCTCTTTCCAGCAGGGACATGCATAAAGTGAAGACAAGAAGAAGACCTTAGGGAGGACAGGAGGGCTCTGCTTCTCCTCTCCTGCCTGCCTTGCGTAGTCTGTAGCAGTCACAGGCATCAGCTTTACAAGGGAACACCTGCCCTTCAACTGGTACAATGTTTTAAGTGCAGGAGTGACAAAAACCAGAGCTTTAGTTTTGATGAACAACAGATAAAAAAGGGAAAAAATTGCTCCTTTGCAACTTTTTCTATGAGTAAATGGCAACACTCCAGACCCAGCACTGCTAAACTATTCAGGAAGAATGGGAGCTCATGAAAGAAATCAATTCCTGCTTCTGTGAGGACCAGAGTCACCACAATGACTCTATAGCATCAGCTCCTCTATCACCAGCAGAGTGAGTCGAAGAGGAAAAAATAGCCAGGGAGGAAAAAAATAATCCACCTCTATTTTTTTTCTTACCAAATTAAATGACCTGCACTGGGGAGTTTCTAACACTTCTAAATGGTTGACTGAAGCTCCAATTTATTTCCTGTCAGACTCTCACATGCTCCAGTGTGATGAGGACTGCCCTGTGAGTGCTGAGCAGCCTCTCCTTGCTCTGTGTCCCTGGTACACACACGTGCTCTGTCCATGTGAGCTGCTCTGGACCACAAGTCCTGCATCTAAAAGTCCTGCTCACCAAATATGCTGCTTGCCCTCACCCCCTGGGACATTTATGCAGCTTTTGACCTTGCAGCTGCTCAGGCAGTGGGTGCAGTCTTTGGTTTGTTTTGTTGCTGCTGGTTTTAAATGACTGGCGTGATTGCAGAGGAAAGTTTGGTCATGGATAGAGGTGGCTGCGGTGGTGTCAGGGTGAGGCTCCTTGCAGCTTGCACTGTAGCTCTGGCCAAAGGGAAGGCAGCCAGAATGCAACTGTATTACTGACAAAAGCACTTAGTGATTTTAATAGCTTTCAGTTAATGCAACCAGATGAGGCTAAGCCAGGAAGAGCAGTCCAAAATGTGAAGCTTGGGAAAGCAGCCTAGTGCCAGGCTCCAGGGGGCAACTGAGGTGCTGCAAACCAACCACACTGCCAAATGTAGTGCTGAGAGACCAGGCTGGCTGGTGAAGACAGGTGTTAAGGGCAACAACAGTTGATGTGTGTGAGGAGAGAACCAACTCCCAGTGCATCCCAGTCACACAGACCTGTTGCTGCTCTGTGGCTGACTCAGATGGGCCAGGAGGGGACTATCCCGGAGTCTGGCAGGATGCCTTTGCCCACCCACCCTCCCATGCCTCACAGAGGTTTGTGGGTGTTTAAAATGCTCCATGGTGGGGCTGAATAATCCCAATTGTCCTGGACCTCCCATGCAAAGTCTGGATAAGGCTTGTAGAAAGCATAGGGCTGGATAGATCTTGTTCTTGCAGCTTTCATCCAAAACTTCTGTACTTCATGGCAGGAGCAAGAGAATGAGCCTGAACATCTCCATAAGCTTTGCAAATGTGTCTGAGCACTGAAATCTGAAAGTCTGCCAATACAAGACTCTCCAAAGAGCTGCGTAGAAGCTGACAAGCACATATTGGTAAAAACAGCATCCCTCTCCTGCACTACACAGGGCCCCAGTGCTGAGAGCAGAACAGCACTTCATGGCATGCAGAAAATTAGTGACATTGTGTTTTTGTTTCCTCTTTGATTAGCAAAGCTTATTGCAAGTGGTGTGTTTAAACAGATATTATGCAGGATGGCGATAACCAGTTTTAAGTCATTATACAGGCAGTTTAATTTGATGTTGCTCTATAAATAATCTAAGTCTATTTGCATGCATATTTTGTTGACAGGAAGATAAAAACCATAATTCCTACAAACAACATAACGATGTTATATCAGTGGCAAAAATAGAGGAAAAATCTGCCTTTTGAAATGCAGTGGTTGAATCATTAAAAAGTAAACTTTATCACATCCAATCATATTAAAAAAAAAAAAAAGGTGCAGCTCCATCTATAACCTCCATGGAAGGAGAGAAAAGGCTCAACCATGAAAGCTGGAGACAGTATGTTTTGCTTCATAGCTGAAAATACTGCTGATGTCAGTGTTCTCTGGATCCCATCATTATGTTGGCATAGAGGGTGGTATATCCCAGTGCATCACTTAGATACACAAAGTACATTTTATAGGTTTTGATTATTCTTTGTAAGACTATCACATGCCTACAAAAGAAGAAAAGAAACAGTTTCACAGTTCAAAGAAGTGACTTTTCAAATGTACTTCTCTCTGTTGTGAGTCCAAATGCAAATCTGCCAGTCCCTCTGCTCTGCCTCATGAAGATCAGAGGTCATGTCGCCCCAGCACAGCTGCCAGTGCTGGCAAAGATCTACTGCCAGAGCATGCCCTGCTAGTGCAGGAGGTGGGCAGAGCTCATGGGGAGTGGAAATAAGAGCCCAGCTTTTACAGATGACAAAGAAAATATTTTATTTGGAAGTCCTGGTTTGAAACATCTACATCATACAGCCTCTAAAAATTTCATCCCTCTTGCTGCTGCTGTTCTGTGAGCAAAGCTTGGCAGATATAAACTTGTTCCTGATAGGGTGAAATTAAGCTCTACTGGGAGTCCTTTAAGTGTTAAGAGCTGACAAATATGCAGATCTTTGATACTGTTGCCTTGTGGCCTTGTGCAAGAGGCATCTTGTGCAAGACACATGCAACCTTCCTGGACAGCACAGTGCAGATATGTGCATCCATTTTTTTCCAGGGCAAACAAGGGGGAAGAAAATTATTTTTCCTGAAATTTTTCACTACATTTCACTCAACTGACTGCTCTGGGTGTTAATCCCCCTGGCAACTGCAGAGGGACACATCCTTAAATCTCTGCCTGTGAAGAAAGATGAATTTTTCAAGCTCACACAGTGTTTGCTGCCTTGCAGTGAAATTTTCTGATCAAATTCCCACACTGAAGTCTTTCACTTGGTGCTGATTTCAGGATCCTCAGTACAGGACATCCTGGCCTTGAGGGGTGGCTTGAAACACTCATTAACCATGTTTTGTGTGAAGGTGTTTTCAAGTATGGAAGGAAACCTGGGGTGAGATTTAGCTGTGCCCAGCCATGCTCACCTCAGGGCCACATAACCTGGCCAACACCACAGTGATGAATTCTGTAGAAAACAGCAAATTCACCCTGCAGATCTGCCTGCCAGTACTCAAAAGCTTCATAAAGAAATGACAGCAAACAAGGTTATTTTTTCTCATCAATGGTGAGGCAGAGATGCTGTCAGCAATCTTTTAATGTGCTTCATACTTTTACTTATTAAGAGTTAAGTGTCATTTGAAAAGAGGGAAGAGTGTAGCCTTCTTTCATATTTTTGCTAGCTCAGTTTCTGCTGGATGAAATGAAGTTTGCAGCTGGTGCTGACAGTTTGGAAGCAGGACTCTGCTCTTAGTGTTGGTCCATTAGGTCTGTTTGTTCAGTTTATTAATCCATAAGACTTTGCTTTAATTTAACGAACAATTTCATCTGTCTGCAATAAATAAATAAAATATAATATTTCTTTTCCAAAGCCTCATTTGCCAAGTCAGGGATGTATTACCATTTTGTTGAGGCACAGCACTGGTAAAGAAAGTAATAGTATCTTTGGAGAACACACTTCATTCATTTCACAGTGGGTGGTTCTTGATTATCCAAGTTGAGTTTCCTAATAAAAGATGCCTGTTGTTGAAAATAAGCTGTGGTTTAGGAAATAGTCTTAGCACAGAAGTTAATAACCTGACCATTTTAGAGCCATCACTTTTCAGATTTTAAATGTTACTTTTAAGGCAATCAGAAAGTGAGGGGTCTCCTCATCAGCTCTCATCAGCTCCTAGAAGTTATCTTTTTGACTTGGACAGAATCTGACTTGATTTGGTGTCATCTTGAACAGATGAAAGTTTTTCCAGTCTCACATAACTTCAGCTTTTTGTTGTTTTTAAAATAAGAAATATCAAAGCAGAATAGGTTCCTAATAAATAACAAAAGGAATTGAGAATGAACAGCAGAGAAGCTCAGCCCAGCTCCAGGGAGTTGCCCAAGCAAGTAAGTCAGCAGGAGCACCAGGAGGTGAATTTTTAGCCTGCTTCTGGCTCTTGTAAGGAAAGGAACGATTTAGAAATGTGAAACTGCTAAGACTTAATCCAACAGAGAGTTTGCATTCCAGTCAATTTATTTCTAGTCTTCCATAAGGAAAACATCAGCTGCCCATTTTATTGGTACCTGGTACCTCTGTTTGTGCAGCCCTCAGTGCGAGGCATCAGGTGGGACTGGCTGGTGGCACCATGGCCCAGACTCTGCCTGACATTCATTAAACTGGATTTTACCAAAGAGCAGCACACACAGAGCTGGCAGCAGATCTGTGTAGGCTTTCTGCCTTCCTGGATCCAGGACACTCTCCCAGACTGGTAAACAATGACACTCTCTCTGTGCTTCGCTGAACACATCTGGGTGTGGAGCTGTTAAGCAAATGCCCTTTGATTCAGGATGGGGAATGGCAAGTAGCTCTCTCTGCGTTTACCAAACAGCATATACTATGTAAGACCATTAATAATTAATCAGGAGATAGTATGCATTTATTTCGTAGCAGGACTTCAATTAAATTGGTCTCAAATCTGAAATAAAATATGAAAAGCAAACAGATGAGAATAAAAACAGTTCTAGTATGAGTCTCCTGCTCCCACAGTCACAAAGATGGGAGATAGAAAGAAAAATCCATTGCTGCTCCCATCCACTTGGGAATGTTTCACTGATCCAGAGAGCCCAGGAGGTGTCTAATTGACTCTGCTTTTTTAGCAAATGGATAATTGATGAGTTGTTTATAAATGACATTCTCATGGTTGGTTGGAGTGCCAGTGAAGTCTGTCTGAAGTGATGGTTGGAGGCACTGGAGGGCTCTGGTCCCCTCACAGAGGAGCTGTGGTAGATAGAGCAGAAATGCACGTGGCCTCCTTAGGGGTGCCTGGGCAGACACGTCAAGAGGGGTGGCTTCTTGGGCCACTTTCACTGTTCTGGCAGGAACAGTTTTTTCACAGCCAGAAGAGAAACCTGCTGAGCACAGACCAGCCAGCTCCTGTGTGCTGACCTGCCTGCCCTGTGGCATCCCCTGGCTGGCTTTGTTGCACTCTCTCACTTCCATCACCAGCATTTTTCATTTCCTTTCCTGCTTTTCTAGCTGCTTATAATTTGTCCTTTTTCAGGGCGTTGCTTTGTTACTGCCATCACTTTTCTGTGCTGCACAAAATTCCCCCTTATTGTTTGTGTTTGCCTTTGTATTTGCAGCCTTATTGTGCCTGAAAGGACTGTTTGTGAAATCCATGACTTAAATTAAGCAATGGGAAAGCAAACTGATCCAGGCATCTCAGAGCAATTGCCTGGCTTGCAGCTTCGCTTGGGCTTTTGAGTTCACTATATGCTGGATGTTGAGGAAGTCAAGCTCCCTGGGAGACGGTGCTGGGTTTGGGGATTTGCTGTCCTTGCAGGAGATTCCAACAGGCACATAGGACCTTTCTCCTTTCCAGTCTTTTGCTTGGCTGCCGAACTGGATGGTTCCTTCCTGGTGCTCTCTGCTCAGCCAAGGGGCTCAGCGACACGGAGAACAGAAATCAATTTGGCTGGGGAATGGGTGCCAAAGAAGCTTTCCAGAGGAAGCAGAAATGCACATGCAGACCCATATTTTCCAGTCCAGGCCTCCAGCAAACAGGACTGTGTCGTGTAGAGAACGTGTAGGGTTGTCTTCACCAGCAGCTCTGAAAGGCCCCACGTACCAAGGGTGTCCGGATGTCTGTGCTGTGCTGGATTAGAAACATTGCTGTCTGAGTTCTATAACTCATCTACCAAACCCATTTATATGAATCAAACTCCAGCCGTGGCACAGTGGAATTAAAGACAGCAAAACCCACCTCCCACCTTTACTGCAGGGCAACTTATGTAGGATAAAGTAAGTGTGGAAGGCTGCAGGGTATGGATGTCAAGAACTCAGGAAGCAGCCAAAATATACAAAGGCAAAGGGAGAAATAAAATTTAAGGAACTGAGGTGATGTAGAGTATCTCTGCACAAACACAGTGTAGAAACGATTTATCCCAACTTTGAAAATGGAAAAGAGTGAAATGCATGGATATTGCCACTGTACAGCACTCTTCACCTGAAACTACAGTCCAGAGAGGCTTTTATGTGATTTACTCTGTCCCCAGAATTTCTGATGATTCTAATAGTTGGTCCACATGGTAACTTCCTGAAAACCTCAGGTTATTAGTGCAAAACAAGTTGGCTCAACTTACTCATGTCAGATGTAGAATTTTTTGATCAGAAAGTAGAATTTCACATCAGAGAGAACTGTAGCTTCAAATCTGGCATGCAGACAGGCAAGTGACTGCTTTCCTAAAGGACTGGATCCTGTGAAATAATATTCATCTGCTTTAATTGTCATGCAGCTGGGTTAAGCCTTGCCTCATTATGTTACCATTAGGTGCATTAATATTTTTTGACAAAACTACATTAAACTGTAGATTGATCTTGGTGTGCTGCAGAGACCATGCTGGCTTTCTCAAGTGCCTGAAAATGTTTTGTGTTTTGATGTGAAAGAAGATGAAAGGAGTGAAAGTCTATTAGACAGATATCCTGTGTGGTGCTGTGACATTTGGTGTATCGTGTTTTCTGAGAAGGATTTGACATGAAGCATGGTGTGATGGAAGGAATCCATAGTCAGAATAACTCAGGATACAGTAATAATAAGACAAAAGATATACAAATCAAAGGATGCTGGTTCAAGTGACTTCCATTTTCATGGAAGGTCTTTGATTTGTGGAAAGCCCAACACCTACGAGTGTAGGGTGTGGATATCATTAATTTCAGCAGCTGTCTGTTTTCCTGCATCCATACACCTAACATTGAGACCAAAGATCTGTTCCTGTGCAATAATTATGATACCAGAAATGTTCCCCATGTTGTAATATTTGTATGTTGGGATGCCCTTACCAGCTGGTTTTTAGCAAGCAGAACAGAACAGTAAGCTTTTCCTAGGACAGAGCAGCCTGATTGCAGGGTAGACCTGGAAATCAGAGGAAGCTCAGCCTTGCAGAAAGCTCAGCTCTGCCTCGTAGTTACGGAGATAAAAAGCTGAAGTCATATATGCAGGAAAGAATTATTATTTTTAAAAGTGTTGATTTGAAGAGAGAGTGCAGATTAGTTGGGAAATTTTTGTATATAACTTTCAGTTAAAAAAAGGTGAGCTTGTGATCAGCCTGATTGCCACCATGGGGGATTTGTGACAGGATCCTTGAATTCTTGACTCTGAGATGTTTTGTTCCTGGCTCTGCTGTACAAACAGCAGTGACTGAACTGTAAGAGCACTTGCAAATGGGTTTTAGCTCTCTTGACTTAGCCAAGGGAAGCCAACAAAGACTCAGCCTGCATTTTAATTACCATTTCATGGAAGGTGTGCAGCAGCAACTAAGTGGTTTCACAGGAGATGAGGCTGGTATTCCACAGAAGTCCATGCTTAGTTCCTTGCTGTCCTGTGCAGAGCAGCTCCCCCCTTTCATGCTAAGGACATCAATTGTACCCTCACTTCATTTCTGGTTTAACTAATTATCCAGAAGCACTTTGTTGGCTGTTGTTTAGGGATGTAACTAAATATGGATCCAGCCTCTCTCCTTCATGCAGTGACTGTAGTGGTGCCCTTTAAAGTGCAGTTTCTCGTTGCAAAAGCTGCTTGTCTAGTGAAGTCCTTGTCCTCTGTACCGGCTTAGAGCATCGTTTGGGTTTCCTCCTATTATATTTGTGAACCCCAGTTCAGCTGCCTTCAGCATATTATTTACAACATTACTGAGCACTCTGTTCAGCCTGCGGGGGGAATACAGAAATCTCTTCCCGTCCTAACATAATCTTTATTTCATCTTTCAAAAATTTACCCAACCAGCTGGGATCAAGGCTAGAATATTTCTAACATCTCTTTCTCTTATCAAGCAAAATCAAAGCTGCTGATCTCTGCAGGGCTGGCTGCTGATTGAAGTGCAATCAGTCCTCATCACGGCAACCCGTGGGCAATTCACTTGTGAGGCTTCTGCAACCTGATGGCCAAAGCTGACCATAGGCCAGGGTGGAACAGACCCATGGAGATGAGTACCAGGTGGCTTAGTCCCTCTGGCTCAGGCAAATTAGTGGGAAAACACAAGCAGCAGCTGATGAACTAAGGGAAGAGCTGTGAGGAATTAATATGAGCCTCAGGCACAGACAGAAATGATGGTTGATGCTGGTGGGCAAGAGATGGAGCATGTAGGAGGGGACTAGGGGTGAAAAGGTAAGTGAGAAACAAGGGTGAAAAGAGAGGGGTGTAACAGGAGCCTCCTTCCTGGGGAGGTGAAGGGATACAGCTCTTTGTAATGTTATTTGCTCTGTATGAATCAGCAGCTACCTGGGGTGCTGCTGGGTTTGCTCCACACCTTTGTTCTCAGGACAGGCTTGAAGCACCCTTGGCTTAGGCAGAAGGACCTTGTCTTGTGAGGCAGTAGTTGAAGCAAAATTCCCCAGCTCCAAAAGCATGGCCTTTCCTTTTGCTACCTTCTGGCATCACCTCAGGAGGTGGAGGCAAACCCTCTGCTGCTGGGCCCCCTTCTCTCCAGCTCTGCACCATGTAGGGGATTGCTGCACTTGAACTCCAGAACCCTCGGATTTCAGAGGTGAGCAGGGACCTGAAGCCCCTCTCAGAAAGGGAATGTCCAGTCTTGTGGCAATGCAGACCATGTGATGAAATGGGTGAATTTGGTGCAGCACTGGGGACTGGCAGTGTGCAAGGGGGACACTGCCCAGCTGGAGCTGGAGGGCAGCCTCCTCTGGAGGAGAATTAGCTCCTATTAGAACTAAGCTCCAGCTTAATTATTTTAGCTACACTGGGATAATTTCAATTAGCTCTTCACATCTGATGCTATCTCTCCTGTTCGACTTAGGCAGCATTTGCCCTGAATTTTTTTGCTCTTGTCCTGGAGCTTGCCAGTATTAAAGTCTCGCCCGCTCTCTAGGTGTTTTGTGTTTATGCTGTACATCTCATTGTTTATCAGATTGTTCAGGATATAAAACAATGTCCTGGAAGTAGTTTCTTTTTGATTAAATTGCATCTGTGGTGTGGAGGTTGGGCTCATATCTTTGCCTCTCTTATCTCACCAGCATCAGCTCTCAATTGGGTACATCTCTCGGATGATTACAAACTTTCTTAGAGTCCTGTTGCCCCCTTCCCCCTTGGTAGTCCTTTGCCAGCTCCATACCTGCCATGTCACGTGTGTGATGGAGCTAATGTGTGGCAATATATCTTTTTCTTGGGAGGAAAAATGTGCTTTGAAAAGGAAGAAGGTTAAGTAAAGAAAAACTGTTCTGTGAGCTTTGATGGAAGCGACTTCTTCCCCTGGGGTTAGACATATTTTAAAACTTCACCCAGAAATATTTGTTTCGACTCAGGGATGTCTTGTGCAAGTGATGAACAAATTAGCTTCGTCTTAAGAAGATCACAGATCCAGAAGGGCTTTGTGGGTGTGTTCTCTATTCAGGGAAGGACCTGCTGACTCTCCAAGGGGGCTGTTGACTCTCCATACATAAGTTTGTACTGAGGTTAAAAAAAAACAAAAACAAACCCCCACTATATTTTGTTCCCCTTCTCCAAACCATTTATAAATCTGGGATGACTGTATCCTCTGTCTTCTTTCTTTACTACCTTTATTTATTGTTTTCAATTTCTAGGGTGATACATGATGCTCTTTTTCCTTTCTTTTATTTTTTTTTAAGTAATTTTCAATATACACTAACTGTGTAACTACAGAATTTAAGCAGCTCTATCATTCCTGTCCTGCTCCAAGGATGCAGTTATTACACAGATGGCTATGACTTCTTTACCCCTCTGAAGGGTGTTCTGTAGCAGTGTCTGTTTGCATTTCATCAGAGACAGGAGCTGTGCCCCTGTCAGACTGGGGACCTCTGCTCACTTGTAGTTATCTTCTGTTGGTTTTAGCCTAACCAACCTCCCAAGAGATTGGAAATGTCAGAGAGATGTGAGAGTGTGATCTGAAGGATTGTCTCTGTTCAATATCAAAGCAAACTTGTGGTTGTCTTATAATAATTAAAACTAGCTCAGCTAATCGATATGTCTCAGTTTATCTAACTCTTGCTCAAGTTCAGACTTTCTCTTTAATTAAACTTGCTTCAGCGACCTTTTATTCCTTTGCTTGCATCAATAATGCCATCCGTTTGCATATATTAGTGCAATAGGAAGGATGGATTCAAGCCAGATGTACGGAAATCTTGATTAAACAATTTTATGAGGAAAAGGCTGATTTGACAGGAAGGTTCATGATGCATTTGCAAGAGAAAGTTTCTCCTAGCTGAGTCTATTTCAATTCTTTCACAGAAACTAAAAGGTTGTTGGCAGTGTTGTGGTGAACTTCCTTGGGGTCTCTACTGGTTTGCTCCACAGCTAGATGCTCCTTTGTTGTGGAGTCAGCAGGGATCCCCATCACTGTAAATCATGTTCTAGCTATGCAGAATCCAAGGCCTGATATGATTATAGTGAACCACATAGTAGTTTCAGAACCATATGGAAGCTCATCTATCAGATAATCAGTCTGCTCTTACATGTCCCTTCTCTTCTGTTGCTTCTGGGAATTGCCCAGATTTACAGACTGGGAATTTACCATTTTTTAATTCTTTGCCCTGCGTGAAACTGGATTGATCAGGAAACCCTTTGCTCTGACTATAGAAAACTTACATGTTAAATGCTTCCATATTAAGAGGCTGAGTAATACAGTTGACATTTTATCTGGCTGTGGATTTGCAGCCTCTCTTGGTACGTCATCTGAGATCTCTTGGCATCATGCGGAGACATCCATTTCTCTGTCTCATTTCCTCTCCCTAGTAAACACAAGTTAATCTTTCTCTAATGCACAGCTGGAGAATTTCTAATGGAAATAAGTCTGCATTGTGAGACCCAGCAAAAATCCCATTTCTGCATCCTGACCCAGGTCAGAAAACTTTAATAAAGCTGATGAGGTTTTTGACAGGGCTTAGAGCCAGCCAGCCCAGTCCTAGATTGTGTCCTTATCTGGTAGGCAAGTTTATCACACTGTGATTCATCCCAAAATGGGGAAAACAGCAGAACTTTTAAACAAGAGGGTGGGCAGCTTTGAATTGTTTAAAATCACTGTTGCATAAACAGCATGTGAAGCAAAGTTAATTAGTAAGCGATTAGTTAATTGCCCCTTATAAGCAGCAGGGACTCTGGCATTGAGCAGTGACCCACTAGCATTCCTGTCTTTCCCAAAAGCAAAAGCATTTTCCTTTTTGTAGAGTTCAGCAAAATGCTCCTCTGCAAGAGCTTAGCAATGTTTCTGATATATTTGACAGAATAAGAGACCTCGATGTTCCTACCTATAGAAAATCATTGCCAGGTAATGCTGGCAGATATAAATAGGACACAGAGCAGCTCCCAGGGGATCTCATGCTACAGCTAAAGGTTTTTGAGCCCTAAAGAATCTTCACTGAGCTAGAAAGAGCACTGCATGCTCTTGAGGTGGCATCTGTTTCCCCTGAGACAGCACAGACTGTGATCATCCCTGTTCCTCATCGGACCAGGCCTCCTTCACACTGCTGTGCCAAGGGTTCACCTCACACCCAGGCTCTGTGTCAGCACATAAACCCATGGGTGCAGCTTTGCTCATTCCCTGCCACGCTGAGCAGGCACAGGGGGGTCACTGCATGCACCAAGGGTGTGAGCAGACCTTGGAGCAGCAGAGGCTCTGGCCATCTGGGGTTGGGGTTTGACAGCAGCAAGGTCATCCTCTGTTTGCAGCTCTGCACCAACCAATCTCTTGTGCCACTGAGGCGAGATGAAATTCAGGGCTGCTCCGTTCTGCTTTCAGCTCGTTGAAATGAAGCCTGAAGGTTGAAAGCCAAATGAAGCAAAGGCAAACAAAACATTTTGTGTCAATATTTTGGTAAGGTCTTTGGGGGCTCGGAGCAGCATCTCCCATAGCCCTAGATAATGGGTCCCTGAGCAATTACAGTGTGGGCACAAGCTGAAAATTGCAATGGGTTAGCTCAGTTGAAATACATAAAAAAAGGGAGATATGGGTCTGGCTACTCTGAAAGCAAAAAGTAGGTTCAATTTTGCATTAGTTTGGGCTGAGCTGTACTCCCTGCTGCTGTTATCTTGCCCTCATAAATATCAACATACAGAAGCTGGTGTTTGGGGGAAAAGCTGTGAGCCTTTTCTTGAGACTCCTCTGTGATGACAGTAGGGTAGGCAAAAATATAATCTGCTAGAGTGATTCTGCTTGATCTTGTATGTCTCCTGAATTTTTGCTCATGTAGGTCTGTAACTGTAGATACAGAGCAGAGAGGATGCCTGCACAGCTTGGAGCAAAAGCCCTTTTACTGCCGAAGGGAGCAGACTGGGGATCACAGCTATTTGGCTGTGAGTGGGAGGAGATGAAATGCGAAAACAATGGCATGTGGAAAGGCAGGTAATGGCCCTGTGGAATGAGCTGGATATCGACTGTTGGAAGGAAATAATTACTGGGCTTCCCATTTGCATGAAAGATTTCCCTTTTTTTATGTCTGCCAGTTGGGGGTTGGTAAAGCCACGGATTGTATTTAGCAAAATTTTGTGGTCCTTACCTGAGTCTCTTTTCATTCTCTACCTCCCCTTTCTGTCACTAAAATTATAGCAGAGTAGGATCTTTTATGTTATTGAATAGGAAAGCTGTAATTAACTAGTCCATCATGATTACTTTTTATACCTGAGATCATTATAGGTAAGGCAAAGTCACAGCTGCTCTTATGATATTCTGACATGCTATTAGGGCATAGATACATTTTGAACATTTTCCTAGGAGAGTGCTAGTTTAACTGAATGTTCCTGCAGCCACAGGCTGCCTTCTAAGCAGGGAGCTTCTATGCATACAGATAGATAGATATAGATATATAACCCAAATTCTGCAAGACTACATCAGTAGTTTGGTATTTAATTACAGGGGGGATTTGTTTTTGTTTTGGATCACGACCTCTTCACTCTGGATCACCACAAAAATTTTTTGGTGCAGTATCATTTCTGCTAATTACAGACTTAAAAAAAATAAAATTCATTTGTGTTACTATAGAGTTAAATGCCCTCTGGTTAGAAGAGAGTCTTGGCATTTCTGTTCAGTAAAGGCTGTTCGGATTTATGAAGTCATGCAAAACAAACAAGCAAGATTAAATGGAGTAAATGGAAAAAAAAATGTCCAGAAAACCTGTCTACTCCTACAAGAAGCAGGAGAACCCAAAGAGTTTGTAGTTAATTTTAGAAGATGGCAGTTCTATGATCTTTATTATGATCCCTGGAGCTCTTGTGCATTTGTTATTCAGCTGCTCCCTTAAAAAAACAATGAAAAAAGAGCCCACCTCCCAAGAGCACCAGAGTTTCTCTCTTTGGCTCAGGGCTGTGTTTCACCAGATTTTAGTGTGGGCAGGCACCAGGTATAGTAACTTCCACCCTACTCTCCTCATCCCCTCCTTGCTTGTAGGGATCAGAGGAAAAATTTTAAGGAAACATCTGTAGTTGAATGAGAGCTGCTCAGAAAACGTGCAGTAGAATTCTGTTAGAAAATGCCTAAATATCCAGCCAGGGCTGGACATGGTGGGCTGTTACTGAATGTCAAGCTGACGTGGCTGTGTTTCCTTTGAGGCTCTGGTTGTGTGAGAGAGGGATAGGCAGGACAGAATATTGGAAGAAGACCAGAAAAATAATTTGCTTGCATGAAGTGACCCCTCTTACAGCTCTCTGGGGCTGATGGCCCTGTGTGGCTGCCCTGGGTCTCACACACCAGAGAGCAGTTTGTAGCCTGGATGTGATTTTTGCCCTTCTCCCTCCTCAGTGTTGCTGTTACACTGGTGTGAGGAAGAGCATCTCAAAGGAGAAACAGGAAGGGTTTTCTGCAGAGAAGGAAGAGAGGTGGCTGCCCCATATATTTGATGAAGTCAAGGATGCAGCAGGTTGGATGTCTGTGTGTGTTTGCAGGACAGCAGGGACAGGATCAGCAAGGGCTCAGCAGTGCACCAGGATGGGCACCATCGAGGTTCTCAGATGGCATTTGCTGATATTGGCCATCAAATGTTAACTAGGTCATAAAAATGCCTGTGGATTGGCCATAATTAGTCTCCTGATGAGCTGCTATTTTATTCCCTTCTGCAGTGGCTTCACAAAGGCTGTGTTTATGAACATGTGTCGGGGTTAGCAATCATTTTGTTCTGAGTGATGGCAATGGCTGTGGGCTGTGAAATGGTTCTTCAGCCTTTTAGGGACTGTTCTGGTAATTTTCCTGTCTTTTGGCATGAAGTTATGGTGTCAGGATGTCTTAGGTTGCACATAGACAATTATGCTGCTCCTGTTGGAGCTAGACAGCAGTAGGATAATATTTTCACAGCTCTTACTTGCCTCCATTCCCCTGAATTTATAAATCATGGCATTTACTTTTGAACATTTGCAGTTAAATAAAACCCAGCACAACAGCTTTCCTGTGCTGTGGAAAGCTGTTCTGAGATTTTTTTCAACCTAGCTTACAGTTCTAAGCAACCGAAAAGCCCGAGTGAAAATGGTAGAGACAGTATTTCCTAGGCATAAAGAGATGTAGAAATGACTGTGGAGTCAAAGGCAAGGATCTCTTTTATTTAGAGGAGCAATGCACTTAAGTAAATGTTTGCTAAACCAGCCTTTCCCTTGGCATTACCTCCTGCCTTCCCACAGAGAAGTGGTGTGTGGTGGGGTGGGGACCATGGGTGACACTGTGTGTCTGCAGTGCTCACTGGTTCATCGGAGCTCTCCCATCCTCCCTGTGAAGCTGTGGCCCTGTAGCTGATGTGCTGCATGGGTTTTGCTGTAGCAGAGCAGAACAGCTGCCTGCAGTGCTGGCCCATCTTCCTGCTCCCACCCGAGCAAACAGATTTTGTGTTGCCAGAAGGGGAGATCAGACTTGCGTATGGTGACACCCTCTCGTGATGTTTGCTGTTGAGCTGACTGTCCCTGGACAGAGTGGCTAAACCCCAGTGTGGGGCACTCTGAATTTGAGCACCTGAGCCCAACTCTGCAATTTGGGAAAGAGCCCAAGAGGTGGAACTGAAGCTCCCAAAATACCGGTTATGAAAGGAGCTGTGCAACTTCCATAAAGGGCAACTGAGGACGAAGATGTTTCCCTGTTGCAGGTCACAGTTTTGCAAAATATTTTGTTGTTGTTTTTGCAAAGTTTGCATGCATATTAAGTTTTTTTCCAGAGGTGAGGTAAGGTATGCCAGGGCATCCGTTCACTGGTGTTCCTGCTTTGGGGCAGCGTTGCTCTTGAGCAATGTTGAGCCATGCCAAAAACTGCCCCAAAATTGAGTCTTCTGCAGACACCATGCTCCTGGGTTCCTGTGCACTACTTGTCCATGTTGCTCTCCTGTTGGTAACTGTGTTGTTCAACAGGCAGTGAGTGCCCAAGTAAAGCCAGGCTCTGCTCCTTTCCTCACTTCTGTCTTGTCCCACAGAGGGTACTTCCCACTAACTAAAATAATTGGAGACCTAATAATTCAAGCCCAGTGAAAGCACTGGGGGGGGTCTTTCTGTTGACTGACACCTGCCTGCTTTGGACTGCTCCAGGGAACTCTTAGTTTTTCTACCCTCATTGCATCTTTCCTGGCTTGGCCAGTGCCTCACTGTGCAGAGCTGCTGTAACTTTACTAAAACATGGGCTTGACTTAGGAAGGGGACTGTGTCCCTCTGCGCTGGAGCAGGAGGAGGAAGTCTTGCTGTGACTGCTTATCACCCTAGCTGAAATGAACTCCAGGTAGAGCACAAAGGATCACCTATCCTGCAGGGGAGGAAGAAATAAAAAATTAAACTCAGTAAACTCTTTGGTTTATTGAATTCAGTAGCTTTTGTTCCTGGGATTGTCTGGATTTGGGGCATGTGTAGATTCCCGAGGGAAGGTAAATTAAACTCTGAAAAAAAAAAAATCCATTCTTTGGAATGGCTCATAAAAATATCTTCTAACAGGATTGCAGTTTCTGCCATTCTGTCCTTTGGAGCTAAATGATCAGGCAGATTATGTGCTGTGCTTCGTTACCCAAGAACATTGCAGCAACGAGCTGGAATAATGAGTGCAAAGCTTCATTCAAGTGGTAGCTGAAATCCTCAAGAGCTTCAAAAGATCAAGTTTATCAATGAGAAATACTGAAACATCCTTATTTAAGAAATGTATCTTTTCTAGGATGGTTCTGAAAATTACAGCAATATCAGCTGAGATGTCAGACAAAAAGAGACCATGTGATTCCCAGTAATACCCTCTGAACTGTGTCTGTCTTGGCTGCCCTTCCTGGCAGTCAGCATTTTACAGTTCTCATTTCCAGCCCTTTATATAAACAGCCGGATTTGGCTTTATGTAGGAGATCTCTCCCCTAGCAGTGGGAAGAGAAATAACTGACATACTAGCAGCAAAATGTAAAGAATGTAATCAACTTTGCAAGCATTAAAATCCTTTCTGGATGGGTGAAATGGTAGTGCCCATCAAGCTATTCTCATCTCTCTTAGCCTCCTCACATTAGTTTTCTAGCACCATGTAATCCACAAGAACAATATCTGTTTCCAAAGCACGAGGCTGACAGGCTGCTTTGTTCACTTGAGATATTGTGTAAGGCAGGATTCAGTTTGCCCTTATCTCCTGCATCTTCTCTGAGCTAAAATATTGGCATAGTTTTTTTTCAAAAAATACAATTTTATCTTTGCAGAAATTATATGTGCCTTTAAATGAATTTTTGTAAGTTGTCTTTCATGGTAGACTTTGAAGCTTATCATGAGCTACCTGGCTTTATTCTCTTTCTTCAGACAAATTGACATTAAGAAACTTCAGTCTTCATCCTGAAATATCTTGTGACACTTGTGCTCTCTCACTGAGCATTGTGGACATAATTTTGTCCCTTCTGGGATTAGTTCTACTTTACCAAATCACTCAAAGATTATCACTTGTACCTTGTGTCCGGTATGACTTCTAATTCCCTAGTCTATAATTCCCACAAAGTACTTGATTAACTTCTGAGGTATTCTGGATAATGTTGTCCTAAGTCCTAAAAGCAATTTAACAAGTCTTGCTGCCTTCACAGCATTAATGTTCTCTCAATGTTGCATTCCTATGATAAACCTTATTTTAAATAAATAAGCGCACGACACTGAGTATGCATTTTGATCAGACTAACACTGATCTCCCATGCATTAATATGAATGAGCAGGATTAGCATGGGAGAATTTGCAATTTCTGTAAGTGCTGGAAATCTGAGCCAGACTAAAAGTGTTAAAATTTTGCTTTGGCTCATTCATCCTTAAAGGTTTTTTTCTCTAAGTTATAACGAGGCATATAAACTCAGTCAAAGGCCAAGAGCATGAAATATACTTAAGAAGTTGAAATTTTAATGATGTAAGTTGGAGGCATGATAATTTGGAGGCATTTTTTATTCTTAATTTCCTACCTGCTTGGATTTGGGGTTGTTTGTTCAGTTCTTTTGAATGTTGATGGCTTTGGTGTGTTTTGTTTCTTTTTTTGTTTTGTGGGGGTTTTTTTGTTTGTTTGGTTGGTTTTTTGTTTGTTTTGTTGTTTTGTTTTGGTTTTTTTTTTAATTTTAATTGAAACACATATAGTGAGCTGGCAGGGGCTGGAGTGTGGGATGCATGTAGAGAGTTCAGCCTGGAGACAAGGAGGTAGAGCAGAATCTAATTTCCACCTTTATCCACCTGAAGTGTGGGGCACAAGGAAAGAAAAGCAGGGCTTATCTGGAAGATACAAACTGGAAGACCACAAGGCACCTTCTCACCTCACTCGTTTTGTGGCTGTATGAATTAAGCAGGTATTTATGTGCAAAGCAGTGCCTCTAGATGTCCCTTTAATGTGATTTACAAAACATCAGGAATGACAAATTGTCCCTGTCCCAAAGACAGGGGGAAGGAGAATGCGCTGTTCACAGCCAAGCTGTGGTGGTGACAGGATACTTGTCTGTGAGCTCCTCCATCCCAGCCTACAGAGGAGCTTCAGAAGGCCCTGGGCTCTTGTGGATGTCTTTCTTTCATGGCTTGTGCATCTGTTCAGATTACAACCCCCTTCCCAAAAGGAGACATCAGGCAAGCTCCTGGAAACTGCAGTGATAAACGGTATTTTTTTGCTTTTCCTCTTTAAGACACCCTCCTCTAAAACTCTGAGCAACTGCAGTCTCCTTGCCCAGGCAACTTAATCGGAACCTTTCTGGTGAGCCAAGAGGTCCTCTTTAGGTCACTGCAGTGAGGAAACAGCTTTGTCAGAGCATCATCTCTCCTGGATGAATGCAATGGCATTGACAGCTCAGAAACAGAATGGGCTTCACTAGTGCAGCTATATGTGTATCACTGCACTTCCCACTGCCCTGACACTGATTTATCAGGGGTTTCTCATGCACTTGGGCAATAATGCACATGGAACTGGAATTTGGAAGATACTACAAACTGTACTTGCTCCCAGAACTCTCCTTTGGCTGATTACTGCCTTCTCCCTCTGAGCATACATTAACTTTTGTTATCAAATATACATCAAAGCATTGTCTGTTGTTACCACCCACAAAAATTCTCTATCATTATTAAACAAATGAGATGCAACTCCTAGATGAAGTTAGTGAAATGCCTAGCTGAAGAGAAGGTGTGTGTGTGGAAGAATAAGAGAAGTTTCTCCTCTTTTTGGGTCTTGGTTACTGTGCTAGGGACACTGGATAATTAGGACATGGATTTTCTTGACATACCATCTTAGACTGCACTGTCAGAAAGCACACATCTCCCTTGGGGTCTGGAGCAGAAGTAGAAATGCGGAGGCAGACACTGGATCTGCTGGGAGGAGGGCTGGCTCTGCAGCAGGCTGGCTCTCTGCTCTTAGCCCAGGTGACTTTGACCTTTTGTTTGTTGTTTTTAAGTTGTGATACTGCTTGTCTGCAGGGTTGGAGCTGATCCTGGAGCTGAGGATGTGTTGGGGAGGCAGGGCTGTGCAGCCTTTCCATGAGGGAGCAGAATGCAGGGCATTTAAAATGACTTTCAGGGATACTGAATATGTATCTCATGTAGAAGGCAGCTCCTGCTGCCTCAGCAAGGGGCTGCAGGTGCCTTAAATCAATATGTTATAATTTCATCACAACAGTGTCGTTTTGCCTTTCCACGTGTTTCTGCAGAACCAATTATATGCATATATATGAATAGATTCAACTCCCTAGGCTGTTGCTGGGAGCTTAAGCTACTAGAAAATCCTATTTTCAGAAAGAAACAACACGAGAACAAGAAAATTCAGACGCTGTGAGATCTGTTTTGGTGCTTCCAAGGACTAAGAGCATCAGTTCCTCCAGAAACAGTCCCAGCTCCTTTTTTGGGAGGCTCTACAGTGGCATTGCTTATGCAATCCCAGCGAACAAGTGTCTCTCTGATTTTCTCCAGTGCAGGAGGTGCTGCAGGCTTCTTTCCTGCTCTTGGAAGCATCAAGAATGCTGGGAATGGCTGCTGTCTCTAAATCCTGCTGCTTGCTCAGCCAGGAAAAGGCTAAAAGAGGGCTGTGAGGAGGAGTCTGCACATAGGGGATAGCTTGGCTCTTTCCTCCTTTCTGACAGTTCATGTTGGTGCATTTGGGTTTGCAGCAGCTCTCCTGGGTTCCAGGGCTGTGGGGGAGTGGACAAACGCTGCAATCCCTAAGCAAAGCCACTCTGAATGCTGGGTAACTCTCCACAGAGAAGTGAAATACCTTCGGGCCCCATTAAAATGCTGAAGGCAGCAAGTATTTGTGATGTTGACCTCCCATGTTGTTCTTTTTAAAAAATATTTTATGCTATTGCAGCAATCGGTGAAATACCAGGCTCTCCTCAACACAGCAGCCCTGCTGCACCCAGGACAGCAGCCAGGCCACTGCCTGCTGAAATGAACCTCTGTGTCTGAAGGTTCCCTGGCAACCAAGGTGTCATATCTGGTTCCCTTTTCTTTAAAATGTTAATTTAGTTTTATAATTAAAGGGAAGATGCTGAGAAACACAAAATGTGAAGCCTTAATGGGTTAGTTAGTGGGATTTATTTGCTTGCTATAGTGACAGAGGGCTAAGCCTGGAAGCACAGTGGGGTTTCTCCGGTTGCTTTCATGTTGGTCAGAGTTAAGCCCTGGGTTTCTCTGGCATTTGGGGACTGGAAACCTCTAGCACTGGTTGAGTTAGCAGGTGGTTTTGTGCTAACAACCCTGGCAATGAGAAGTCAGACACTTGTACAGATTTTGTGGGACTGAAGGAATAGAGGTGGAGCAAAAATCCCACATTGCTTCTGTGCTGAACTTCGCAATCAGTGATTTTGGCAGAAATCCCAGGGTACAAAATTTCCACTTTTTCAGTGGAGAAGGACACCACTGCAGAGGAGGTAATGCTGACCCTGTGCCCCCATCCCTGCCTTGCTTTCTGTCAGCTTGGTTACTCCAGACTGTGCCCACATTCCCAGACAAAAGGTAAAAAAAGCAAATTTGCAGCTGCTGCGGGCATGAGCCAAGCCTGCAGCAATGCAGATTTACCAGTCCAGGTGGCAGGGCAATTCCCAGCCCTCTGGTCTTTTACAAGACTCTCTCCATGTCCTTGGGAGGATCCATAATCATGAAAAAAACTTTGCAGGTGGATGCCCAGCCTCACAATGGACTGACATCTCTGTGGGCTATGGGGCTGCAGCTTGTTCCTCCTCTCCCCTCATCAGGACAACTATGACCTCTGTGGCTTGTTAGGAGGAGTATGTGTGTAACCACGCTCAGAAAAAAGCAATTTGGGACACTCTTATTCAGACAGCACAGTGTGAACTCAGGAAATTGGACCACGAAGTGAGAAAGCAAAGCCCTTGCTGAGTGCAAAGCAATGGGGAATACGGCTTAAGGAAAGAGGGAAAGCGGGTAATGAGTCTGTTATTTCCTGGCACTGAATTCCTGCTGAAGAAGCAGAGCTGAGAGCACGCAAAGTGGTCATAACCAGGTGGAAAAACTTTCCAGTTCTTGGCTTTTCTGGAAACTACCTAATTCACTGATGACATGAGGGTAAGGAAAAACTCTCCTCCTTTCCCAAAGTTGAGACGGGTTAAGTGAGACTTGATTGTAATTTTCAATTGCTCTAAGTATTAGTAATATTTGGAGGTAAGATGGTAAAATTTTTCAATAGAGGTTTATTTTACACAGTCACCTATAAAAATTAATAAATTATTAACTTGGGACTAATATGAATTAACAAGCAGATAACTGCAGTAAAACTCATCAAACTCTGAAATTTCTGAGCACTGTGAAAAGCTGTGCAAGCTGGAAGTGCCCTTGACAATTGAGGTCATGCTGCCACCCTACCCTTCCTGAAATAACAGTGGAGGAAGGCAAAGAGGTGTGGGTGCCTGGGTATTGAAAGCATTTCAGTAGAGGCAGAAATTGCCATTTTGAAGCCACATTTATATCTGAGGAAGAAGTGAAACAAGGTGCAGAGGGTGCCCAGGGCAGACAAAGAAGGAGAAATGCAGCGTGTTCTGGGGTATGTGTGCTGGTGTCTCTGTAGATGCTTTGCTGTATTTATTCTCTCTAGTCAAGGCTGCTGTTGATTTGCTTCAGGCTGGGATTGAGGGTTTGTCTTGTACCAAAAGGAGAACGAATTTTTCTGGATTATATCATATAATGTGAGCAGAGACTGTGCAAGGTCACATAGGGGCATTGTGGAAGAAAAGGGGGTAAGACTGGGACCTCCTCAATCCCAGTACAACTTCCAACACCAAGGAATGCGGGAGGGAAAGGGCACAGAGATTTTCAAGTCAGGTAACATTATCCAGATGTTTATGTGCTGGGCTGCATAGCATGGAAAGTTTCTACACCCCCAGTGTAACCAGTGTGAAGCTCAAAGGAGCAGCAGCCTGGGCCATCTCCCTTTTTTACTGTGCTTAAGCAGCAATAAAAACCTCACAGCAAGAAAAGGAATTTGCATGATGAAACCTTAAACAGCTTCAGTTCTTCACCTGGAGTGCTGCACTGGGTTGTAGTGGGATCTAAGATAAAAAATCCAATTTATACTTTAGTTTAATTTTAATTAAAATGTGCTTTTTAGATTTCCACTGATAATTCTCAGGTACCTGATATGGATCATGAAACATTGGAAAGGGCACTCATTTTGAGCATTTTTATATTTGTCAGTCATGCTGACAGTCTTCCAAGTTTTTATTGAATGGGCTCGTAAAAGTAACCACCTACACAAATGTGGGATCTAAATCTCATCTGCTGGAGAGACTGGAAAAATATTACTGATCTGAATGGGCAGCATTGGGGAAGGGGGACTGCTGCAGGTAATGATTTTTGCTGCCAGGGCTTTGTAGATTAGGCATATGAAACCAATCAATGTATGTAATGCTGGCAAGAATTTTAGCCTGAATATGGTCACTGAAAAGTGATTTTGCTGTGTTTCGTTCTGTGGGGTTTCTGAGGGGCATTTTAGAGGTATGAATTTATTGGTCACTGTACAAACTGCATCTCTCTTGGGAGGGTTTGCAGGTAAAGTAATCCCAGAAAACTGTCTCTGATGCTGGCAGATAGAGGTAGTAAGTGGATGAGGTAAAGCACAGGAAGCAGTAAAGATGTACTCATTTTCCTCCACTACTTATAAATTAATACTGATGTCCTTTGAAGGCTTCACGTGATTTCAGTGCATGAGCTCACATGGCATTAATCACTGAGCCTTTTGCCATGTCACCAATGTGTATCACAGGAAGGATAACAGCTCTGTTAATCAGCCATCATTCTGCAGGAACCCAGAGCCTGGCTATTCCAGACAGTGGATTTTTTTTTTTTCTATCTTCAAAACTGCAATTAGACTATTGAAAGACCTGTAGGAGACAGTTCTCCTGTTGAGGAGCAGATATTTATGCTCTGAAAATATGCTCAAAAATACTCTTAAGTAGCTAACAAAAATAACCTACCCAGTTACTTTCTCATGACTGCACTTCAGGAGGATTTCAATAATCTCTGATGACAGGCTCTAAACATAACATGCATATCAAGACAGGAATAATGTCCTATTTCAAATAATGTCCATTACATCCCTGAATGTAAAATCTAAAGCTGCTGAGAGGTAATGAACACGTGGCAATTATGTAGTGAATCTCTTTGCTACTGGAAAGATTTTCTTGTTAGGTTTGCAGACAGGAAATGTTTGTTTAGCTCCTTTGATCTGCAGATGCTGAGTTGTCTTGGAATAGGAGTAGCCACTTCTACTTGCTTTATAATTTCAAGAAGCATTTGATCCAGAAAGGTATTAGAGATAAATTCTCTGTGTTTCAAAGGGTATAAATAGTGCATCACATGCACTAGGAGACATCACTGTTGTTCTCTGAAAGATTAGACGAGGCTATCGTAACATCATCGGGGAATTTGAAAACAGGCATTGAAACGCATTTGTTCTGTCACTTATGAGGAATATTTGATGAAGCTTGTTTGATTTGATTGTTTCACTACTGTGTGAGCTCATTTATCTAATTACGGTATTGACCACTTTCTCATTGTATTGAATTTTAATAGTCCCAAGATTAATTAGATGTGCAATATGAGCAGCTGTGAGAGATGTGAACCTTTTGTTCTGTTTTTTTTTTTTTCCTACTGTTTGAGAAGAAAGAGATGAGAGATAACGGAGTGCAATCAAAATGCAGTCATGCTCTTGATTAGCAACATAATTAAAGTCTGAAACTTTTGCATGAAATATCTGCACTTGCTACATAGGGCTCTGAACTGACTAGAGAAAAAGACCATGTTTGAGTTTTGCTTTATTGTTTAAAAATACAATTGAATATTTTAAGAGTAAAGTTTTTGTTTTTTTCAATAGTAAAATCAGTATATAATAAATAAGTAAATAGACAAACCAGGAAGGTATGATGGTTTTATTGCTAAACCCAAAAGGGAGAGTTTGGTTCCCACCCACAGCTATTTTGCAGCTGGCTTTGCTCTAGCTCTCCTAATGCACACCCAGTCCAGTGTTTCAGAGAGAAGTGCAGAGGGAAAAGGGCTTCTTTTTTTTTTTTTTTTTTTTTTTTTTTTTTTTTTTGCTGGGAATCAGGACCTTCCTTTTAAAATACTTCAGCTTAGGTGGATGCTTTCAGTAGGCACAGAGAGAGGAGGGATGGTGCAGGCAGGAGAGTATGGACCTGGTGTAGAAATGGCTGGGGATGCAAAGGAGGCCATTGGCATTTTAGCTAAAGGCCAAAATGTATACTCTGTCTTTTTTTACAAAAAAAAATAAAAATTTGCATTACTTATTTTGCAGTTAAAATTGAAAAAAAAAAAAATCTCCCATGCTAGAACTGGTAGGAAAATCATGAGCTTTTAATAAAGATTTTTCCAATAGGTCTCTCCACTTTAATGAACACTTTATTGCCAATAAACATTTTAAAATACCTATTTTCGCAGAGTAAAAATCATATCTAGCATTTATTAAAAAAAAAAAAAAAGAGCAGTGTAATGGCTATTATTTGTGAACACTTTATTTTGCCAAAGATAATGTGCATCATAGAGAACTGCAAAGGATCACTTATTTACATTTTATGTAATTATATGCTTTTACTTTAAAGAGAATAAGCTTAAAAACGTCCTTTGAAACAGTGTGATGGCACCAACTTGATAGCAATGAGTCTGTATGACCTCATAAAATATGTATGTTGTTCTAGAAGTATATGCTTCCAGATTTAAGTAACCTCATTCCAAAATATATCCTGTATAAAACCCTGAATTATGCTGGTGGATCCACAAGTTTGCAGTGCATTCCTTACAAGTTTTCCACCTGTCAGGTTTAACTTACCAAATTCCACTTAGCAGCACTGCTGAGATTCTTAAAAACATGGTAGATTAGAAAGTTAACAAACTTATTTTGTTGTGAAAGGGAAAATCTGGCTCAGCTGTAATTATTTCCCCAATATTTTTGATAATCTCTTAAAATGAAAAATAAGTTGATTTTTTTTTGTTCCATACATTTTCAGTGCCCATAAATATCCATTGTACACGAAGTATTACTTTGCAGAAGGAATTAGTGGTAATAGACTTACTCCTTACAGCATCCTTATAGCTTATAAATGTTCAAAAGTAAATTTCAGAAAGGGAATTATAATGGTAGCTAATATGTATTAATTATTAATAATATTGTTATTAAGACTAAGTATTTATTATTAATGTCATTTCTGACAGTAATTTTGAGTAAAACACCACCTTCATTGACTCATTCCATGCATTTACAAACCAGTAAAGAAAGTATCACCCTACTTTACCCAGGGGATTCCCTGGGAGTCAGATCCACCCTTTTCCATCAAGGACCAGGGAAGGACAGGAGTGAGGATTTGGGCTCAGGCAAAGCTACACCAATTTTATTCTGCTCGGGTGTTGATACTTTGGTTTGAAGCCTTTTCTCTATCCCAGTGTGCTGAAGCACAACACAGAGGGCTTGTCCTATTCACGCTGAATGTCTGATAGTTAGAAATTAACTGTGCTTGCAGCTACTTCTTGGTGGGTTCATAAAAATTCCTTTTCATTCTGCACAGCCCTTCAGTATGGAGAAATTCTCCAGTGCACCACCTGTTCAGGGCTTGTGGACATCTGCAAGTTACCTCTCTGTGACAAGAATATCTGTGAGCTGAACATCTTCAGCATCCGTAACCAGGCAAAACATTTCAAAGCCGACTACTGGTGAGAATGGAAAGGGGATTCTACCACAGAATGAATGGGTGCTAAGAAATAAATTACAGGAACATACTTGCAACTGTTTACCTTCTGTTAAGCTTGTTGCTACTGAATTAATTTTGGAAACATGGTAATTTCATTCTGCTAAAGCTAATATATGCATGGGATGTGTTTTTAGAGCTTCAAATCATCTGAAAACACTTACTTCTCTTAATTTATCACCTGCTTTCTAAAAATCTTAATTTGTAGTTTTTCTACAGTGCAATCAAAAACTTATTATTGAAGAGGCTGTTACTCAAAGCTTCCTCCTTTCCTCTTATGATGTGCATGTTGGAAAATGAGTTTTCTGTCAAATGTGCTCACACAATTCAGTGGGACCAGTTCTGTTCCAGATCTGATCTTACTTTCACAGCTGCAAAGCACGAGAAACTCCTCTGAATATTCACTGTAAATTATCTGATCAGCTGCTATCCAGACTTCTGTTAGCAAAACCAGAATGTAATGAGCATTGGGCGGATTTACAGGCTGCTAAATAGCCACTTCCTTAAATCACTGTGCTCTTAAAAGGTAGAGTCATGTAATGCAGGAGCAGAGCTCAGATGAGGATGACCTGATTATAAGGCACTGAAAGGCCACTGTTATACTTCCCTTTCATCAAGCAGAGAGAACAGATCATTTGAGCTCTATAATCTGTTGCTGTTGATAGCTGACCTAATTTCTGAGTGCAGAAATGGCTTAGTAGAAATCCCATCTCTTTGATAAAGGAAGTGAATAGAAGTGGTGTGTCGTTGAATGGCCTCTGCCAAGAAGGTCAGCAAGTTCTTAAGGAAAAATGTTTGATAGATGCTACTAAATGTACAAGGCTTCTGCCTATTGCTTATTGACAGATTCTAAAACAAAATTATTTTCTCTCAAGCTTGAAGGTTATTTCCAATACATGTCTTGGCGCTAAACTCAGGATCACTTCAAATTAAATGCCAAGAGCGGAAATGAAAAATTAAAAATGTTCGTATGCTGTAATTACAAAAAACCAAACAAACCAATAAAGGAAGCACATTTAATGAGACTCACAAATGTCAGAATACAACTTAAGGACATATCCACATCCATGACTAAGACTTTGTGCATGCCCATATTGCACAGCTGATAGACAGAAAGGAAAATTGAAACTCACTGACATCCTTTATCTATTTAAAATAATTTCTTCCAATGCATTGCATGGGAAAGCAAAGTGGATGTATAATTAGACATCTCCCTTGGTGGAAAGTCAGTCCATAGACTTGGATATTTCTTTATTTTTAACATCTCCAATACCATCTGGAGGTTATTCTAGCCCCCAAAACTAAGACAGCTCTAAACCAGCTTCAACAGGGCTGGGCCCTGAGGTTCAATTATCATGCCTGGTGACATGTCATAACTCATTAATTTTCAGAAATATAAATTTATAATGTAATACAGCAGGCATAAATATTTTTGGCATTTGATGGGGGAGGGAATTAGAATACAATCGAAACAGAGCTGTACTTGGAGTGGCCTTTTTGGACACATCAATGCAATGCCTGCTCATTAAGGAAGCAGCCAACTGCTGGACGTGGTTGATTGCATTGCCTTGTGTCTCTGGGAGGTATTTTTCTCTAATTCTACAAGCTGTAAAAATAGCCTCGAGAGTCTGGGTTCAGACTTTGTGCCACATTTGCACATTCCATTAGTGAAAAAGGAAATTTGCTGTTACAGTACAGAAGGTAAAATAGAGTAGTGCATTTTGCTTTAATGTATTTGCACACACTTCTATAGCATGCCCTGCAAAGCTTTCATTGCCTTTCTCTCTGTGTCTATTCTACTTGCCCATAAACATCCAGCTATCCTGTTCCTGTTACAAGGAAACTATGTAATATGCTAAATTTTATCTTACTGTCACCATGTTGGATTTGGGAAATCCTAAGAGACCTTTGGAGGTCCACTGGATCTTGACTGTTTCCCTGAGACCTCCAAAAAGACGTAGTCTCCCTTTCCCCCTGATTCTGCAGCTCCATGTGGATGCTCATTGCACTCAGCAATAGCGGGCATGGGACACATGGCCTGAGGGACAGGGTCAGGCCCAGTCTAGTGCCTGTTAAGACAGAGATCTCTACTCAGCCCTCCTGCCCCTTGTGCCTCTCTGATGGTTTTTCCAGCAAAGAGCCTTTGGAGCTGCAGAATTCATGGGTCAGCTCACCTTCCTTTCAAGTGAGACTGGTGACTTGGAAAGCCCTTATCGAGAGTGATAATGCATTCTGGAAGATGGATGGAGAAATTCTTGCTATGCATAATACATGTTTCCCCCCAAGGACAAAGCTGAAAGTAGTTCTTGTAGGATGCTAATGATGGAGATGAGATGGAAATTCCCACCTTGAATTCAGACCCGCAGTGCCATTTAGCAGCTGGAGACCCCTGGAAGTGGGGAGGCTGGTGTTTCCTGGTGGATGCTATGCTGAGTGCTGGCAGGATGGGGTTTTGGGGCTGGATGGCTATAGTGCAGTGCCTCAGCTAGCTGTGTGACTGGATTCAACCCTCTTGTGACCTGCAACCTACTAGTGGTGCTGTCAGCATCTGAGGCCAGATACCCCTTGTGAAAAACCTAGGTCATCTCTGGATAACATTTATTGAGCTGTCACTAGACACAGAAGGCATTTTTTGCTGTTAGGTGTAAAATGTCTTTAATCTCCTCTTACAAATGGTGTTTGGACTGAAGCAGATGTGTGTATGCTGCTGGACTGCTGAGAAACCTTTGGCTGCAACACTTTGGTATGTATGAGGTTTGCACAAAACAGATTAACTGTGGGACGTGTAACAAGTTAGCAGATGGTCAGCACAGTGTCTGGCATTACTCTGGGCTGGCAATCCTGCCTGACATGGATGCTTGTGGGGGTGATGAAATGGGAATGGTGCACTAGCCTTTGACGTGTGAGCTTGCAACTATGGCATTGCAAGCCTCTGCCAGAAGTGCTGTTAAACAGCATTTTTAGATTGTGTTAGACCACAAAACCAGTCCTTCCTTGGGTCTGTGTTAAATAACTGCAAAAGCACAAAGCATTCAGCAACTACTTCTCAGTTTCCCTGACCAAAGATCAGAAATAACCCTGACTGTGGCCCTTCCTGTGCCTTGCTCTGAGATGTTGCTTCTCCAGGGGCAGAGCCCCTCATCTTCCTCCCCTGTCCCTCGCTGAGCTGAGGCTCTGCTGTCATGGACTTGGCAGGGGGTGTTGGCAAAGTGGCCTCTGTTTCTGTTCCCTGGGTGTATATATGTATCCAAAACCTTGGGAACCCCTCCCAGGAGCGTATATACTGAATGTGGCACAGAAGACTTTTAGCATTAGTGAAGAAGGGAAGGCCAGAGTCTGCAGGTCAGCAATGAAAGGCTGGGTTTGCAGTGCAGCAGGGAAGATCAGAACCAGATATCTGTAAAAATGTCCTAGTGGGCAGTGAAGTACTTGAATCAGCTGAGGAGGTGGTTAAGGACAGATAAGACATATATTTCATAAGCAAAGGTTCAGCTGATCCTGCCTGAGGCAAGAAAATGTATGAGCTGGACTCGGAAGGTACCTCCCAGCCCTGTTTTCTGTGATTCTGCAGGTCTGTCCCTTAGGCTCACATGCACTGCCTGGTGTGCTTTGCTGGCCTGGTGGCTCTCAGCCCCTTCACTGAGCTCAACTCCAGAGCATTTTAGAGCTGCACGGCACACTCAGCCCAAGGGGTCTGCCTGGGTCAGAGATGACCTGGAAGAGTAAACCAGGAGGAATTTTCTATACAAATAATGTGCCCAGGACTGAGCACCCTGGTGGCCCTGTGTTCCTGAGCACAGGGTTAGATACACAGCCTTGCAGTGCTCGTGCACTGGGGACTTGCAGTTTCCAGCTCTCCTGAAAGGCAGCATTTGAGGAGGGCAGGTGGAATAGCATCTCTCTCATCCTACACCTAGGGAGAAACTGTGTGGGGCAAGAAGAGCACAATGAGATGCAGCAGCTTGTTCTCAGAAAAACTGTAGGAGCCACAGGCTGCTGTCACTCTTTGTGCTCAGTCACCAGGATGAACAACTCTATTCAGGTGTCAACTTTTGTCCTTAGAGTGACTTGCCAGCTTATGAACAGAATTGCTGATTTACTCCCACATAAGCATAGGATTTTCTATGCCACAAAGCGTCAATATGCACTAATTAGCCCAGTTCATGTGCAGTGACTTTTGTCTGACTCCAAGGCCCATTTCCATTGTCCTTTATAAATCCTGCTCGTGTTGCCAGGACTCCTAGTCAAGGCTCTTGGCGTGCTGCCGCAGCCCCATCAAAACGGAGATTTACTCCAAACTCTACTGGTTCTGCCTCCAGTGTGGAGTTAGTAATTCCCCTGTATCACCCCAGGTTAGAAAGCTTTTTTGCTTGTCTTCATAACTTCTATTCCAATAGAAATATAAATGTTCACTGTCCTCGCCATGGTGGAGAGAGAAGTTGTATTGGGTAATGTGTGTATGGCTGGGTTACAATAAAAGAAAACTGCTCTTTCCAGGCTGCTTGGATCCTGGACTTTGATTCATCATTGCTGTGCTGAACAAAGGTCTTGTATTGAAAGTGAAATCTGGCTTCAGGTAGTTTACAAAGAGTCAGATTCATGGCTTGGATCAGGAATTCTTTGCTCTTTTTCTGTTGTCTATTTGTGTGGACTTTAGGGTGGCAGATGTAAATGTTGTTGTTGTTGGGGTTTTTTTGGTGGTTTTGGGTTTTGTTTTTTTTTTTTTTTTTTTTTTTTTTTCTTTGCTTGGTCATCAGCATTGCTGGAAGTAAAATAGCTTTTGATAAAAGCTCACTGATTTGAGGCAGGCTTGCTAAAACCAGTGTCAGGCTGTTGCTGGCACCTAGATTCAATTTTACCTCCTATGAAATACAGTTTTCATAAAATGCTCCATGACGTCTCTGAGCTGTTTCAATTCTCTTACACTGGTTTTGAAAAAATATTTCATCTTCTTCAAACAGTCAATTTTCTTGACTTTTTGACCTTTAAATTCAGTCTGTTGTATCCAAATTAGTTGGCACAGCACAAAAATACAATACTGGAAAATTAGCTCTCTTACAAAAGCAGTGGGCAAAATTCCTGCTTGCAGTACAAATCTGGAGCAAATTTGGTGGCTTTATGCCAGGTCTGAACTGAAAGCAAAAGGGGGCTGTTTATTTTGATGCCAAATTATATATAAATGCTGTACAATTTGTGTCCTTGCAAGAACGTCACTCTATACACACAAATATTTACATGATGACTATATAGCAGAGAAACTGTGATACTAAACTTGCAGACATTTGTACTGGAACAGCTGTGTAACATGCTTTTATTCTATAAGATGCTGCCCTTGTAAGTCTTTGCACATAGTTGTTTTTTATGGCAAATTTGCCATTTTTCTAGATGGTTGTAAATGTGACCATAATGTTTCTACAAGGCCACAGTAATCAAATATATAATTAATAAAAGCACTATGCAATTTAAAGTTCTGTTCAAACTGTAGGTGGTGGGATATTACATTTCAATGCTGCTTTCATTAAAGATATTACAAGGGAAAAAAAAATCCCTGAAAAGCCTTTGGCTACCAGTTGGGAGAGGGGGTGTGAATTTTATTGTCCATCTAATTACTTGGCTGAAGACTCTGAGATTGAAAATCCCATTTCTCACCCCAGTAGGGATGTTAGATAATGTTTCCTGGCCCAAATCCAAGCCAAAAAGTGAGTTTCTGCATACCAACGTGCCCCTGCTGCTACAGCTGAATGTACTTCTTGCTGGTTTGTCCTGAAAATATGATACAGTATTGCTTTTGCTCTCTGCTCCACAGGCAGGTGATGTGATGGAGTCCCTAAGCAATGTAGTGGGTGACATTTTGCAGTCCTCAGAGCCTCTGCCAGAGAACCCTGGTAGGTGCAGACTGGTGGCCTGAGGGTCTCTAACTCCATCAGGCCATTACCTCAGTTTTATGGTCAGTGGGAGACGAAGTGAACCTGGTGTGCAAACATGGGATGCAGTTGGGGCATGCTGTGAGCATCCACATTGCTTGAGAAAATATCAAGATCCTCTGGAAAAGCTCTGTGAGAACTGATGTATAATGCACATTGCAGGGGAAACCCCTTAAGTGCAATTGAGAGAAAAAAAATGTCCTGTTATAAACTACATTTATTAATTGTGCAATTTTGAGATTGGAGACAAAAGGGTACTGTGGGAAATGGCAGTGTCATCATGTGAGTGTTGCACGAGCAGCTCTGAACTTTTCCATCTCCATCCATGGACCAGATCCTGCACACACATGGGAAAACCTGCTGGGATCGATGCTTCACCTACCATCAAGCTCCTTGAGTTCAGGGCAGGGCTCATGTCTCGTCTCTTGTTGTCCAGACAAATCCACATGGTTTGTTACACAGGGCAGCACAAAATTCCCAGAAACAAAAAGATGTTTATTTTGCCTTTGCCTTTGTGTGGTGCATTGTGGTCAGTTAAATTGTTGGGATGTGGAAGACCCACTACGATGTCTGCAGGCACCCTGCTGATTTATAAAGCAAAAAATAGTGACCTAGACAACAAGGGATGAGACAATAAGTATTGCACATCTTCCCTCCAAAGAATAGTAATTTTATGGAACATTCAGAGCTCTTAATTAAGTTTATAAAAGAATCACTCCCTCTTCCCCTTTCTCTGTTTAATAAGGTTTCTAGAGCAAAGCAAAGGTGTGAGGTTGGTCAGGCTATCCTCAGAAGATTAAGGCAAATTGTGTAAGTTATGCTTAGTTCAATTAATCTTTCCAGGTAGGTCCTAAATCATGTCATCAATCTATTTGATTCCACAGGCATCATCCTTAACATGCAGCTACCTTGTGCAATAAGCCAGGGAGATGCTCAGTTGCATTCAAGGGAAATAAATTTAATTATAAACACATCATAGAGTCAAACATTTCCTGAATTTGGAATTCAATGTCTTGTCAACCTTCCAGCAGAGAACACCATCAAACTTTTTTAGGGAAGCAGACTCTGTCCTGAATTTATATGTTCTGGCAAGCACCTTAACAGAGGAAAGGACAAAAACCATGACCTCTTTTTTTTTTTAAAACATTTTAAATTTAAAGTTATATTTTCTTCAGTAGAACTAGCAACAGTATTTGATACAGCCAAGAGTGCAGTTTTTAGAATGTGTCAGAAAAGAAAGAAATATAAAAACCTACCTGGTCCATATGGCCACAACATCACACCAAAAATACTGAGGGCTGCAGAGGGGGTGAACGTGTGCAGAGGTGCAACAAACCATTCACAGCCCATGTGTGGCCAAAAATTCAGTATCTTACTATATTTGAAACCTGGGTCCTCATTTTGATGCTGGTTGTTACTCAGCAATTCTACCAAGGACCTCAAATGTGGGTTTGATCCCACTGTGATCTCTGGAACTTGGTAAACAGAGGTACAGGGGGAGCAGAGACACCCAGTCACTTGACCTGGTGTGCAAAGAGGGACAAGCATCCTGCTGAGAGGGGCACCAGGTTCTCCCAGGGGTGTAGAACTCAAGCCCTGAGTGTCCACAGGAGGATTGGAGCTCCCCAGGTCTGATACAGCCCTTGCTGAGCCTTGTTAATGCTAATTGAGCACATCATAGGGCATCTGGATTAATTAGAACATGAATAATTCTGTTTTCCTCTTTTATTCACTTGTTACTATAACTCAGTATTGTGTTCTGAGCCCCATAGATGCCCAGTTCTTTCTGGTTTCCTTTAAGAGGAATGATTGGCACCTTTTTTACTGCCTTTTTTTTTTTTTTTTTTTTTTTTTTTTTTTTTTTTTTGTAGCATGAATCCAGATTTTGCTAAATATTCCATAATTTATAATGGAGTATTACATAACAGATGTTTTCAAGGAATTTTGGAAATTCTATGAAAAAGGGCAGGGAAAAAATCTTGAAATCTCTGATGCATCCCTCTTCCAACATTTTCTCACAGTGTTTCAGTTAGGGAAATGTGAGGTTGTTATACTTTAAAGAATTAACAAAAGAAAGTGTTTTCATAGCTCCTCTGGTGTTAGAGTCCAGGCAGTGAACAGCAAAGGTGTGAGAGGCAGCACAGCCCAAGGTGCTCACAGAGGCTGAGCAATGAGTTTGGTGTTCTTAAAAGAAGGTGGTGTACTATTGTACTATGTATCATAAATCTGTAATGGCAGAAAACTGTTCTGTTAATAGCTTCATTTAGTTCAGAATAAATTTTTAATCTTCACTTTTTGCAGCTTAATTATTAAAGCCAGTTTCACACTAGCTGGGGAGTTTCCTGCCAGCTTTGGCCCCACTTGGGGAGATAACATATATTTATTTAAATTGCAGTTTTCCAGTGACCTGTCAGCTCCCATCTACCAAGTTAGCTTCTCCCATCTTCCATGGTCTGAATTTAGTTTGTTGTTTCTGATGTTGCAGTGATAACTCGGTTTCACTTGTAACCCACCCAAAGCTATGCTGGTCTCAAGGGCTTGTGGTTGCTTCCACACTGCCCCCTTTTTAGTGCCTGTGTAGGATGTATTGGTGTGGGTTTGTATTTTCTTTTCCTAAGCTGTTCTGTACCACTGTGTTGTGGCATTTTATCAGCAGCCAAGATAGAGAAATTCTGAGCTGAGGAATAAGAAATCCGACATTTTCCTCCTGCCAGGCAGATGCTCTAAGTGGATGCTGGGGCAAAGGCAAGGTTGGCTGGAGGCTCTGCCCTGAGCCCTGGGGCATTGGAGAGGCACTGGGTCACCAGCAATGGGCTGCCTCCTCCTGCACGGTGTGGGAAGGTGGCAGCTCCTCTGCATCGCGTGCAACGAGCCCACTGTGCCTGCAGCAGCACTTCTGCCACAGCAGCAGAGGAAAGCTGTGACATGATAAAAACAAGCAAGCACAGAAGCCCAGAGGCAAAGCTCAGGGCAGGAAAAGGCCACATTTTGTCCAGTGCAATACCTGCTAGATCACTTTCTCAGGCAGCCCACCAAACGTTATCTTTTCATATTACATTTTAGTTTAGGTTTCGACTGCTTTTCCAAAGTGCCCTTTAAATATGCTTATAAAGCAGAGGAAGGGTAGGAAATAGAGAGAGGTAATTAACTGTTCAACCCTTTATTGCAACCCCATGTGTTAACTACAAAATCTCAGTTTAAGTCGGAGCAAAGCAGAGCCCAGCACAGCTTCTTGGCTTTCCTTAATATGTAGCATCGGTCAGGTACAGTTATTTCACCTGGTATTTTATTAATGGTTTCCCCATGCTTGCCTGAGGCGGTGTCAGAGCAGGTGCAGGAGAGCAGAATTCCACCCATGCTGCCCATGCCATGGAGGAGAGACACCCCTGGTCATTGAGCTGCACCAGGACCCATCATTTTTAGATGACATCTTTATCTGTGCAGGATTTGCCTCTGTCTTGGGTGACCTGGGACACCTTGTCAGAAAATTCGGCTGCTTCCAATTTCTACCGTTTCCTTTTACACACATGGTAGCTTCCCAAGAAGATTTAAGCTTTACCTGGTAAAGCACTCAGCAATATTCATGATACATTTTACTAAAGTTTTTAGAAAAATTTTTATTACTCAAATGGTAGGATTTTTTTTTATTTGCAAAAAAGAGATACTATCAATGAAAAATAGGTGCTAAACTAGATACCATTAGTGAAAATCAGATGCCAAAAGTTTCGGTGATGGTTTGAAAGTGTTTTCAAGAGCATCTCAATACAGCAATCATTAAATCCACAGAAATATTTTCTACAGTTCATTTTTCCAACTGCAATTAATACAGAATATTTTTCCAAACTCTAGGTGATGCCTTCGCTGTTACAAGTTCATAAAGCTAAAGATAGCATCTATGAATGGTAAAGATGTCACTGTTGCCTGTGATTAAGCTCTTTGACTATAATCTGTTTATCTTGAAAACAGCAAGGATGAGCAGGCAGGGCCTGCCAGGGATGTCAAGATATTGTCTGACAGTGTAGAAGCAAATGACTGTTACTGCTTGGAGTCAGACATGCCTGGAGATGGCCCAGAAACCAGAGGCTGACCGCTGCTAAAGGCCACCTTGTCCCTTGGAAGAACCAGATAATGGAATCCTCATGCACTGTCCAGTTACCCATGGGGAGAAGAGATGAGTTATCACAAGGGGCTTCAGTCTGACTGACATACAGAGGTTGCAGGCTCTCAATGCTAAAATGTCTTTGAAATATTTTATAATTATAGATGATCTTCTAACTCAAAAAGCATTGCATTGCAGGAGAAATCTATATGTGACCTTCTCCTGATAGGGAAAGAGATGTTTTTAAAAATGGAAAAGGAGAGATTTTCCTGGGAACAATTAATGCTGGCTGGACTACACTGCCAAAACCATCTACACTCACCTTTGTGATGGAGAGCAATTCGCTAAAAGCGGGTGCTGAAGTGTAGAAGATGAAGTATAATAAAACCCAGTGGAAACTGAAGATAGTTTAAAATGGAAAAAAAATATAGCAGTGCTTTTTCTGGAGTGAGGAAAATTAACTCTGGGACCAATTTGCAGAAGAGTTGTGGTTGTGTCATTGCTACAGGAAATTTTCCCCCCAAATTAGCAGATTTTTGTCTCTGAAATCTGTGCTCTGGATCCCACAGTGATGGGACTTGTGGCAGGAGTCGATGGAGGGCAGTGCTGGCGCCAGCCCAGGAGGCACTGCACTGAGAGGGATAAACAGCAATCCTTTCCTGCTCAGCAATTTCTGAATCTCTGCAAATTTCCATCCAAGTGGGTATTTCGCTCTCATCTGCTTTTCCCTGGTTACATTTTAAACAATTATTTGGACGCAGGAACGTGGCAAAAGCTTCTTTAAAAAGAAAGTGTGTCAGAGAAGCAAGAGCTGTAACAGAGGAGAGAATGTTTTCCTGATACTCTTCTGCACTCACACAGTCCCTGAGAGGGTCTGTTCCCCTCTTGGTGCTGGGCTTATTTGGAGTGACACGTTTTCATTACAGCTTTGTCTTTATGGATGTTGGGTGCCTCAGAGACCTGCATTGTGCTGGTTAGGTGTAATCTCGCAGTGCCTGGAGGGAAAGCTGACATCTGCCCCCTATTTTTGGGCCACCCAGAGTCAAGGAAAATCCCTTAAGGCCACAAGTTTGGCAGCTGGAGTTGCAGTGTGTGCCTGGAGCAGGTACAGCACCTGGGATGGACAAGTCTGGCTTTCAGGCTTCATTTTCAAAATAATTTCTCAGAGTTACCTTACAGAGCTCAGGGGGAAAGTGCAGCTTTCCAGACCCCAGCACTTTCTTGAGGACAATCTGTGAGATTTTCAGCGTTATGCATTTGAGCACACTGGGGGTCAGAGCAGCTAATCGAGGCTAAATTAGATCCAACTGACAAATGTTCCAGTTTCAGTAGCATTGCATTTATTTGCAGCAGCAGAATTTTGACCCCTGATTTGGAGGAAAACAGGGTCCCCTCACAGGGGCCCAGGAAAAGCACCCATAGGTCTTCTGAAGTCAGAGGTAGTGAAACCTATGTTATCATCATACACTTGGTTACAGCCACACTCCTGGAGCCAGTCACACGACTGTACACTGACTCATCTACAAGAAAACTGCGTGGCTGGTCTGGATAGAGAGAAGGAGGGGTGCAAATGTGCCTAAAAGGCTTCCCTCCATGCAAACAGTCACCAGCAAGCACTTGTTTTTTAGCAAGAATGAAGTGCATTCTATTCACATTCTGCTGCATTAAATTAACATGACAGATTAGCTCACAGCAAAGGATCATTGCTGGGGAAGATGTCTGGAACAGCTTGCTGGGAGCAAAGTTCTCTGAAAGTCCTGCAAAAGGCTGTCCTTTGACTAGTAAAAGGCCATTCTTTGACCAGTTCTGAGTGGGGTCCTCTTTGTCCATGACATTTTAGCCTAAAGAAATCATGCATCGTTAAATCCTCCTCCTCTGTGCTCCATCCTGGAAGTCTCATGGCATGAGAAGAGAAGTAAATCAACTCCTACCCTGCCTGCAATGCATAATATGCTTATCTCTCTGCTTGATAAGTCCCTGAGTAGTCTGGAAAGTGGTGTATATGAAGGAAATGATGTTTCTGAGATGTAACCAGGCAGTACTGGTTTTGGGGCAGGGCTTTGTGCTGAGATGATTACCAGTGGTGCTGCCGGGATGGAATTATCTGCAAGGCAGTAGATCCAACGTCTGATGCAGACTTTGATTAAGCACAGCAGCTGCATGTAGTGGCTACTGGAAGAGACTTCTGAAAACAACTTCAACAGAGGTTTTCCCACCTGTGAGGCAGGAGGTCTCTCCTGTGTTCCCATTTAGACTGAGCCCAGTTCTGAGCAGACCAGTGAGCACAGAGGGACTGGGCGAGTTCAGGCCCATCACTGCTGGCTGCACCTCCCTGGCACGGGGTGGTGTCAGGGTTTACCCTCCTGGTGTCCTTTCCTGCTCCACCTTAGCAGTTTTAGCAAGTGAGGAGCTCTGCTTTTATCCCCTTGGGAAAAAGGAGACTGGAGAGCGCTGATGAGTTTATGGCCCTTTCCACTTCTCCAGACCTTTGGAAATGGATCTTTATTACTGTCATTTTCAGTCATAATGAATTCTTTCTCATTCCCATCACTAAAACAATTCCAGTGCCTGATCAGTCACATTATTTTCATTTGTATTCAGATCTAATTGATTCCCAGTGTTTATTTTCTCAGGAGCAGAAAACTCATCACCCATTGCCAAGCAGAAGCTTTCTCCACCAGGATGTGGTCTCTCCTCTCTTTTCCCAAACAGTTAGAGGCAGCTGAAGACATCCATCTCAAGTGTGATGAAACTCCACATTCCAGAGGAGCTGGTAAGAAGAGACATGGGGAGGGGACACTTTTTCTGTAGCAATCCCAGAGTCCTTCAAGGGCTGTCAGTACAAGCTCGAAGAATACAGGGGGATCAGAAATCCCCCCTGGTTCATGAGTGAGCATTAATTAGCCCATAGCAGATGCACAGACACTTGCTATTCTTTGCCTCAAAAGTCATCATTCCCAAATATGGGAGGAAACTGAAGACAGGTCAGAGACATTGCTCCCAGGCAGCCAACCTTGTAAATAGTGATTTCTTTTGGCAGGAGAAAAGAGAAAGAATGGGTTTTGCTCTTGGATATCTTTGTTTAGGAAGAGGGTCTGGTTTCCTTATAACTTGTCCTTAAAACCCTTATAAATGCATAGATATAGATATATAGAACAAACAAAAAAGTGTCCTTTTACTTTTTTTTCATGTAAGCAGGATTAGGTCTCAACTTTCTCTTTTAGCTGAAAGAGTCAGAAAAGTCAGCTAGTGCCATGCTATAGCCTCTTAAGGGAAAAGGCTGGAATAATATCCAAGGCTTTAATATTTATCAGATGATGATTTCTTCTCTTGTTTGTTTCAGAGAATAGGACATAAATAAAAGAAGGGGCACATTTCTTTTAAAATCTAAGGGATAAGATGTTGAATTTTACATTTTTGTAGTAACATATGGATTACCAATGCACACAAGGATCTGCAACACAATTATAGCAATCTAATGTTAGAGATAAAAAATAAAGCAAAGCAGGGGATTCAAGCATGTAATTTGTCCATTGTTCATTTATCAGCCTCAACATGAATATTTTTGTATATGAGATCTGGACTCAGGGGAGTTACATCATGCAGTGATGGAGCCTTTCTTTGAAAAGAGCTGTTTACATTAAAAAAACAAACAATAACAACAACAGCATTATTCTAACTCATCACAGCTGAAGCAAAGCAGTTTTATTTCCAGCAAAAGAAATTTGTTAAGAGAATTAGTGGCTGTCTGAGGCATCAAGCTGTGTTTGATAATGAGATGGGTTATAAATAGTGTCATTAATTCACATGTCCTTCTAACACATGCCACTCCAGTTAATGTACAAATCCCAAATCCCTCAATGCAAAATACACTGACCTCCTCATTAAACTATCTAATGGCATAAAGCCTGGTTTGCACGTAGCTGCTGTCTAGTGCTCAGGATCAGGAATAATTACAGCGCAGCATTTCTGCTCCTCAGCCAAGAGAAAGAAGTATTTCTGTCACCAGAAAATAAGACCCTCCTCGTTTCTCATGTTACCTTTTCCAAGTGCTAGGATGTGTTATGGGGCAGCAAATTTCACTGTGCCCTCCAAGGAGAGGCTGAGCTAACACCAGTGCTGGGTGCTCCTGCATCTTCTAAAACCTCTGCACGTGTTGCAGCATCTCTTGAAATCTTGCTGCTGAGCCCTTAATGCTAAGTGTGCCTTCTTCAACCCTCTCTTTATGCCAGTAGCAGCAACATTTTGCCAGAGAAGAGTCACTGCTGATGGAAGCTGGCATTTTTCTCTGTAAAAGGCTCATCCAAGGTCCCACTGAACAGGGAGATTTGCTGCAGACTGGCCCCCTCCCTTTCAGGCAGCCCCTGAGGTTTCCCTCTTGTTGGGAAAGAAACACTCTTTCTGGAGAGCAGAGACAAGGTGCTTGCTGTTCCTGGGGCTATACAGAAAGAGCCCAGTGCCTCAGTGTGCACCATTGCTAGTGAACAGCCTTGTACCAGAAGTAAAGGCAGAATGGACCATTTAATTTTTTTCATTTTTCACCATTTTCACCATTTTTCTAATATGCCTCTGAAGAAAAGAACATACCTCTGGAAAGTGCCTGGAGAGAGCACTTATCTTCAGCACAGTCTGGAGTTTCCAGTGAATGCATTCTGCTTTGCCTCTCGGGGCACTCTGGGCTGCCAAAGCCATGGCTGTGTACAGCTGGGGCAGCAGCTGAAGGAAAACGCTGTGGAAACCCACAAACTGTGCTTTTGTTCTCTGTAAGCATCACATGCAGCCTGAATAATATTCATCCTGTTTCCATTTTAAGAGAGAGGGTGTGTTGGGTGTTTTCAAGTGGCAGTATCATGGCTTTTGTTGGTGACAGTTTCCATGGTGTTCATGTTCCCCCTCAGATTCAGAGTTACCGCGATTTCATTATCTCTAAAGATGGTGTTTAAGTTGCTCATCTTTTTAATAAATTAGACCCTGGTAATTATGGACTTCTCTAAATAATCTAATAAGGGTGCTTCTGCTTTGATAACTGTAAAAGCAACATTTATAATGTATTTATAGAAATTGGGATCAGCACTTGCCTGGATAGTGATGATTCCACCTGCCTTGCACAGCCAGAGTCCAACTTCTTGATGGGCAAAAGAGTTACTGATTTAAGTGCAGGAACCATAGAGCCAGTTGTCATTTTCTCAAGGTGTTCAGGGGATTTTTGGTTAAAGCTCTCCCGACCCTTCCCCAGCTGATCTGATCCCTCTGCAGCTGTACTGGGCATGGCACAGCCCATGACACAGGATGCCTTGCAGAGTGGGAATGGTAAATTCCCACTGGCCACCTATGTCATGGAGCTCCAGTCTGCATTTGGTTGGTTGGTTTTCTTTTCAGAGATGTTGCTGTTTTGGATGTTGCAAGGGTGCATCTACACAGTAGAGCACATGTCAGAGAGGTTGTGCTGCTCAGCCATCTCTAATGTAAAATATTCAGAAAAGACAGAGCTAAGATGGATCAGGAGACTTGTACCACTCATGTGCTGGATGCAGCGCCAAGATCCAGCTGGCAAAAAACCCCATTCAAAATGAACTCTAAAGAGCCTGGTTCATCTGGGTTACTTAAAATACATGCATATGGATTGGAGCAATAGGATGCTAAATATTAAGGGGGATGGGCATCGTCTCTGGCTCGTCTGTGTCTGGGGGGATTTCACTCCCCATCTTCCTGGAGGTTGAGTCATGAAGGCACAACAACCTGAAGGATCTGCAGGGGATCGAGGTTGCTGCTTTCTTTCCAGTGACTTTCCTGATATTGAACTCTGCATCCCTCCTGGCACAGACCACAGACTGTTCTTTCAGCATTTGTACAGCTGGTCTTGAACCCTTCCAGCACCAAGGGGTTGATGCTTTGGAGTGAAGTTACTGCAAAATGTAAACCTGCAGTCATCAGGTCTCTGAAACACATCAACATTTGCTTGTGCAGAGAGAGAAGCATTAAGCCTGTGCTGGAAAATCTCCCTGATCAGGGTTTAGGGGGGTAATTCTGCTCTGAGTCTGCTTGCCAAGCCCAAATGCACTGAAATCATATTGATTTACAAATCATGAGATGTAGAAAGTAATATAACTGGTGTTAATGTTTGGGTTTTTTTTTCTTTTAGGATTTAAGTCTTCAAAATGCGCAGATTCAAGCTTTATTCTGAGCCTTTCAGGAAAGCAAAGAAGATGCCGAGAATCTCCCTGTGATCACCTGCCTCTGGGATCTGCAATTCCACTGATGGTACCAGGTATCAGAAGAGCTTTCAAAATCACAGGGGCTCAGAGCTGGCTTATCCATCTGCAGCAGGTAATGTGTGATGACAGGGAAGTGTTACTGATGGTGTGCAAGAATATTCTGTATAATGTCCAGTGCACACATTCAAAAAAAGAAGCCATAAATCCATGGCAGAAATGTAGAGAACAGGGATCCAAGTGACTTCCAGGACTAGGCAGGACTCAGGGTGAACAGAGTGAAGAAGGAACTGGCCTGCAATTTTGGGCTGAGGAGCCAAAGACTAGCCCAAGTGGCTCCTCCAAAACCAGCCCAAAGTTGCAAATAGCCAACGTCTATGAAACATCTACAGATGCCTGAGTATGTGAAATTATTCCCTCCTTAATCTGTGTAAGAGCAATCTGGTGCTGCAACGTGATGCTGCTGATTGACCAGCACTGGCTTCACTGGCTGTGCTGGGGTTCTTGTTTGGTTTCTGAAATGCTGGGATGAAGATGAGTCTGTGTGTCAGGCTGTGGACTAAGGCCAGAACTGCTGATTTAATTCCCAGTCTGGCCTCAGCAGTTCCTCCATGGATTAGGCAAGACATTTGGCTTTTTAGTGTTTATACACTGGTCCTAAGGATAGTGGACTTTGCCTTCATGACAGCCACAGGCCTGCCTTCACCTTCCACTATTGCTCCAAGAGCTGCCAGTCCTGGAAGTGGCATAAAACATATATAGATTTTTGGGGAAGAAATTAAAAGTGCCTCTTTTATGTGGGTAAATGTTGCACACCAACTGGCTTATAAATATAAAATTAATGCCTGAAAAAGTGATAATTACCTTTATACTTGCTTAAAGCATCATTTTAAAGTGAATTACTGACATCGTATATTACCTTCTTCCCCTACAGTAAATGGTCTCTCCCTGCTGTATCTTATTACTTATTGTAAATTCATTCAAGCAGTATATTTTGCTTTCAGTAAGGTACCCTCAGTTACTTTTTCTGTCCAGGATAAATTGAGATGAATTTTGCCTGTGCCTGGGTTTTGCTCATGGCATCCATCTTTGCCCATGAAAAGTTACAGCTGGAGTTGGACAGGACTTGAGAAATGATAATATCATAGTGCAGAAAGTTACAGCTCACCAGTCTGCAGTCAAGCTGTGTACAGAGGCTGCACTGAAGCAGCCAGGAGTTTAATAGGAAGTGAGAAACATAAAGGAATGTGATGTATTCTCTAATGTTTATTCTGATAAAGTAATAAGAACATTACAAGAAAATGACACTAGTTATTTACTGTGCCATTGCAAGATTATACAGTAGCACATCACCCCAGGCACCATGGCTTGTCACTAGTTTCCATTTTAGCCCTTGGAGGTCTGAGGATTTATTGCTAGAGTTATAGAAATGTTGCTGGAGTTACAGAATATTTTTTTTTTTTTGTGGACGGGGGAGGGAAGACTTCAAATAAAAGATATCTCCATCCCATTGTTGACAATTCCATGTTCCCAAGGCTTAGCAAATCTCACAGCTATGACCACAGTGTTGTCAAATTGAATAAAAGCCTCGAGGCTGGCACCGATCGACTTCCTGCAGAAGCTGTGGAGCCGCTGTGAAAGCCACTTGATTGAGGGCTCTGGTTTCACAGCTCTTACAGTGGGAATGAGATGTGACCTGGAGGTTGGTTGAGCTTTGCAGCGGCTCTGGGGGGACTTGCCTGTGCTACTGAAGTCTCCATATTTCTGTGCTTTTTAGGAAATCCTACTAGGTTCCCCAAGGTGCAACAAGATGAAACACTTTTATGGGTCCATCTAGACCTTGTTTTGGGCTTCCATCTCTGGAAACCCCAGGATTGCCCCACAGCATGGTCCAGTAGCTGTGTTGGGGTGGATGTTGGCAGATACCCCACCACACAATGCCTGCTGTGGTGAGTGAGAGCAGTAGCTCAACCACAGAGTCCATATAGATGGAAAAATAATAATTATTTGTGTCCCCCAGGTCGTGGAGCTGCCTGTGGCCCTGGGATAGGTCATCAGCACTCAACATCCCAGATGCTTTTCCTGCAACAGTGGAAGCACAAAAAGCAAAACTGTTCTCTTCTGCTCCCATCCAAAGTGTCATCATTCACTCCTCACTAACATCAAGTGTTTTATTTAAAAGCATTTAAATATGCAGAGCTCATTTTGGATTTGTATTATTAGAATTTTAAAGTGGACAGGGGTGCAATTTTCTCATTACAAGGGAGAAATGTCACATTTTAGCTCAAAGAGAGTTTTCAGTGCCAGGTTACAAAACTCAGGTAATGAAATATTCAGACTTTTAACAATGTCAGTGAAAGAAATACAGGCAGAGCTGCATGTTCTCAGAGATGCAAACCTCTCTTGTCAGCTCAAATTCACATGGCAAGGGAAGGGAAACCTTCTGGGAGCTTTGGCTCATCTTGTGGCAGAGTGGTTCAAAACATATCTTTGGGGATACTTCTGGGCATTGCTGGAAATCCCATTCAAACCTGACTCTTTGAAGCCAAGCAGTGTGTTAAAACCTACTGTGATTCCAGTTCCCTCTGTGAGGGCTCACAATATGTTTTGCTCTGCAAATTTCCCTTTTTTTCTTATAATACTGATGAAAGGGCAGGTGTGTATGCTAGAGGGGACCAGAGCACTTGTGGAAGGAGATACCTGGGCTCTGCTGAGCTGTCTCCATTAGTTCATTGTTGTAAAACCTCTGAAGTTTATTCTGTCTGCATATGCAGCTGAGAAGAGAGGAACAGTTCCTCTGGAGATTTTAGCATTCTGTAAGTAAAATCAAATGATTTTTAGATCATGGGGCTGAGAGTTGAAAGCCAGTTGGGATGGATTTTGTTTAACTTCCCTATTTAAATAGCTCATGCTGTTTGAATTCATATACTTGTCCTTTTATTAGCTCACCCATGTTACTTGTATGTATGTCTTTATCTCATATCTTTGAAAAAAAAAATAAGAAGATGCCATATAAGGATACAAATAGGTATTAGTCCATGTCTGATGTAGAGAGAGTTGATGTTATGGCCTTCTAGTCCAAGCAGGACATGAAAACCTCAGCTCACCAGGTGCCACTGGGGCACTTCTACATTCTTGCTTGTCTTTCTCACTGCTGATTTCTCCTGTGACTGGTGTCTTTTGGGTCAAGAGCACTGGGATCACCACTGCATTGTTGCTACCTTGCAGTAACCCTGTACACACCATAATAGGTGTGAAGGGCAAGGTCACCTCTGATACTTGCAAAGCCAATTAGGACTTATAGAGCACTAAATTCAGATTTCTTCAAGCCATTTCATTTTATTGATCAGACACATTTTTATTTCCAGATTGCTCACTCTTGGGAACCATCCAGGTTTCACAGTGTGAAGGACTGTGTAAAATGTAATGATTCAGCACTCCCAGTGTGGCCATCTGTGGATTTTGTTAACCTTTAAGCTGCATTTCAGATGGAAGACAGGACTTGAAGAGCACCATCATATATCTGATGCTCTTCTGAAAGAGTTCTCCAATTTATATTTCTCTCTTCTCCACTTTAAAAACCAAGAGACATCCTTCACCTCTTTCTTTGTTAAATCTTAGGATTTTCCTAGAAGGGAGATTCCCAGCATGTAAAAGAGTTCAGCAATTCAGACTGTGCATGAACTGATACTTAACTAATTCTTCTTCCAAAAATTTTTGTCCAAGTTGGTAAGCCTTTCCCCCTGGCTAATGGGTCTCAGATCTGCGAGGTGACACTTCAGGTGAGAAGCTGGAGCTCACCCTCACCTCAGAAAGTGCTGCACAGCTAAATACTGTCATTGCTTCTTTATCAGGCTAGTGAGTGCTGGCTCCAGGCACACAGAGGCATTTATTGGAGACTCCAGCATCAGCAAAACAACTTCACTGGCAATGTAATGCCTTTTTGCACAGGAAAGATATATTAATTTTGTCTCAACTGAATGAGAGACTTAAAATCCCAAGAAGGGAGATACAGTGATTCCAGATCAATAGAGAGAAATACACAGTAAACATGGTTGTGCAATAAAAAGAACCCTTATGTCTTATAAATACACATGCTTAACTTATCATGTGCATGCACAGTAAGTGCGCACACAGAAAATCCTCCAGCATCCACAAACTGCTTGAAGGGCACAGGTCTGCAGCCACTGAAACTGCCTTTGTATGTGTTTCTCCCACTTGGTGAGATACCTTGGACTGAGAGTGACTTTAGGAGGAGCCATTGCCCTGGACCAGGATACACAGGGACATGCAGGGCAGGGAAACCTGTGCTGGTTCTGTGCAGGTCTGGTTTATGTTTAAAAACCAGTAGCAGCCCATTCTCATTACTCTAACACAGAAATCCCTCTTACACTGTTGATGACACACATTGCCAGGATATAGGGAGCAGCATCAAAGATACATGACTGTAGAGTGACAGTTGGAGCATCTTTGTGTGAGGGATCTACGGAAATATCCGCGGAGCTGAGACGGTTGAGCTCTCTGCAGTTATTATCCTAGCCAAGCCAGCTGTGCCTTCGGGGCCAAGGAGTCCATCAGTCCCATGAAATTCAGCTGACGGAAATCCATGCTGTCACACTTCATTAGAGGATGGCCAGGGACGGGCACGGGGAGAAAAAGTTAGGCTGGTTGCAAATGCCTCATTTCCTCCAGAAATCAGACTGAAAATCTTCCCAGCGCACACAGACCGGCTGTGAGCAGCTCTGAGTATAAGTGGGAAGGGAACGATGGCCTGCCGAGCCAAACAAGAGCAGAATGCTGAGAGCTGCTGAGATATAGAACCTTTCCTCAGCAGCAGCCCAGCCTGAATTTTGTGGACTTCCATGGTTTTTCTTATACTTTTTCAGTCCTCATCTCCTCCTTTGGGGTTGGTATGTCTGTGGCTGCTCAGCTCCCTTTCCACAGCCCATGTAAGTTCATCCCAGAGAAGAACCAAGCCAAGAAGTTGCACAAAACCACCCAGGTGCTCGCAGGGCTGCTGGCCCTGGGCTACCAGATGGCATCTGCAGGACCACAGACCACCTCTCCTCTGGAAAATGCACCACCAGTGCCTTGAATTTGATGTGATGTTCTGTGCCTGTACATCACAGAAAGACAGGAACTGGAAGTTTAATTAAGTGGTAAGCTGTGAGTGACCACACTTGCCGAGCGTTATTCCTCTGGCCTTATCCACAAGCCAAGGAGGAACTGATCTGAACAGATTTTTCCCTTTGCTTGCTTGAGACTCCCATTCTTTCTTCAAAATGATTTTTCTAATTTCTTTTGAGAAGCAGTACCTCCAAATAAGGTAGTAGAGAACATGTAATGAAATATGAGAAGATTTCTGTGGAATCCATCATAATCTCATGTTCTCAGTTCACCTCCTTGCCTCAGATTCCCTTTGTTCCCTCTCCATGCTCCCATCAGCCTCCTTGTTTGTTCTTTTTCCTTTTCACTGCCCACTTTCACATTAATTTTGGCTTTCCTTCAGTCTTTTAATGCAGTATCTATTCCTTGAATTTACTATAGTTTGACATGCTGTTTCATGAGTCACTGCTGCACATTGAGTTTGAAGTAGATCAAATAACACAAACTGGTTCTTACAGCTCCCCAAAACTAACTTGCATTCATGCTCTTTTTTCCCCTCTGATAAACCTCTGTGGATTCTTTCCTGCACACACTCACCCCAAATGATGATGAAGTAAATACATGTATTTTTTGCATGTGGTGATGACTGTATGCTGAGGATGAAGGGCACCCACAACTTCTTTCATTTTCCTTGTTGCTAAGCTAACACACAGAAAGTCCGAATTATGTCTCCTTCCTCAGAACATTTCTCTAATCCTTTTCTCCTCCAATTAATTTAACTTCATGACCCACAGTGAGGAAATTCAGTGGTAGGAAACTGAATATATATCCCCATTTACATCTTTCTTAGAGAAAATGCTGTATGATGGCAACACTGAATCCCTGGCACTTATTTGGCCAAAAGTTACTTTTCTCCACCTTCTTTTCCATCGTGCTTTATTGAACTTCTTTTCTCTAATACTGCAGGAATCATGCTGGTGCTTAGAGGAATCTGTGCTCTCCAAGTAACAACTAAATTTTCCATACAGTTCCACCTTGCTTTGGTGTTTAATCATCTTCAGAAATTGTTTCTAAACTTATATATGCTACTAAGAGCATTAGTCTTTAAATAACGTTGTGCTGTGGTGGTGTGAGATGATTAGATTGGCAAGGATTTCTGTTGTGGTGTCATCACAATTTTCATTAGTACAGTGAATTATGACAGCTTGTTCTCTGCTCAAATTGATGTGATTACTATGCTGAAACTCTGGCACATTTCACTAACACCTGACATCTGGAAGGGAAAGGTGGGAGGCAAAGCAGGCTCTCAAAGTTGCTGCGTGGTGCACACTGATGGTCTCTTCATTTGTTCCAGCAGCTGCTGCAGCCAAGGGTAATGGCTTTTGTTGGTCAGCAGAGCTAATGAAATTCTTGAGATGATAAAACAAATAGCTCTTGTGATTAGTTTGATGGAAAATACCATCAAACAATGTGTTGTGCTGAATAGGCAGCATCAGCAAATAGCAGCACATCCCTATTTAGACTAAGGTAAAGTGTCTGAAGCGGGTGGATGAGTTAGAGGACTATTTTAAAAAGAAGAGAAAGCATGAATGAAGTGTACAATTGTACATCAAATTGAAGGCCCATATCAGAACAGAAATTATTGTTATGGCTTGTTAGATAGAAGATTGTTCTACCAGCAAAACTGTTAAGGAATGCATTTCTAGCTCATCTAACAAAAGATAAATGCCAGCCCTTGCATGATGGCAGTCCCTGGCAGACTGGTGCTGCATGAGTGACATTGCTTTTGTAGGAGCTGTGCAGACCAGAGCCTGCCACAGCACACCTCTGCCTTGTGCCCAGCTGAAAAAGGGGGTACAGACTTACCTGTTCTTCTCTGGTGTGGGTACAACTCAGCTAGGTGCTGTGACCTGAATAGGAACAGCCACCACCTCATCCCTGTTCTCCCTTTAGAGGGGGCCAGTGACACTCTCAGATCAGTTTTCATACTGTAGTTGCCTGTAGAAGCCCCTTGGTATGGGACGGCAGCAAGGGCTGCCCAGTAAGGCCAGGTACACCCACCCTGGCTTGGCCACAGTCCTGCTTGTGACCCTCGACAGCAGGCAGTTCCCCAGAGTGCATTTGATGCTGATGATAGAAAATGGTGCTGTCAGCCTGCCTTGCTTCTTACCATACTTAACAATGGCAGCAAGGGGCACCACCAAGAACAGGGCATCTTCGCAGTGGGAGTGAATTTTCTTTGTACTACCAGAGAAATTCCTTTTCTGCAGCATTAAGCCTCTCACCAGCAGCTCAAAATGCAGACTACTGGCAATGTTTTTTGGTGCAGACATATATATTCCAGCACTCATCACTGGTGATGATTCTTTGCACAGTGATCTTGTTCCCTGCGGAGTCAGCAAGTCCCCCGCGCTGCCAGAGTGTCCAACAGGAAAATCTGATTTGTACTTCCACCACTAGGCTTCTATTTCCAGCCCTGAAAATTATGCTGGGTGACATTCGGCAGCCCTGCTCCCTAAAACAGTGTAGACAAGGCTGTCACACTGCTGCCCTGGCAGAATAATCTGCTCTGACACTGAGGAAACCACTGTACGGGTAAAACCAAGCCCTGACCTAGCCAGGGACACGCAGGAGGGTGAAACATCAGCACTGCCACCACAAGAGCCCTGGGTGTGCCACGTGTGGCACCACTACTGGGGAACTCACCCAGCACCAGGAATCTCCAGGCAAAGCCAAACTGCTTTCACAGAGCCTTTCTTTGTGTGTGAACTGCAACTGTATGAAGCAAACCCCCCAAACCCTGGTGGTGGGGTGTCCCTTGCAGAAGGGATGTGAGGCTGCTGGTAGCAACTGTGCCCGTGTTGGGCTGTGGTACAGACACGGGGGGCTGCAAAGGGCCTTGGCACTGCAGCCAGCTTGTAGCAGAAAACCCATATAAACTTTCACAGCTCTACATCCAAATTCTCTTACAACAGAGTGAGGACTTGTGGCTGCCATTATCAGAGATATTTTCTGTACAGCTGCATATTAAACATTTAAGAAAGAAACCAAACCCCATTAATCACTAGCATATTTCTTACTACTGTGCTGGCCAAGGATTACCTCAATACTTATTTTAATGGATTGCTCAGCTATGAACGATTTTAAGGTTAAAGGTCTTGCAAGACTCTTTTTATAAGCTTTCTGAAATCTAATCCATCACTAATTTCCATATGTCTTGCACAGCACTAGGCTAATGTAACACATCACCACATAAATCCCTCTCTGATAAAATTATCTCAGGTATTACAAAAATTCAAAGCATTGTTCTTAGCTATGCGAGCCTTTTTCAGATGTCTCACTAGTTGAGACATAAGCCTACGGTGTTCAAGATTTTTTTCCTTCAAGACAGCTGGAACAGGAAGTTTAAGATGACACCTGGCAGCTTAGATTTTCCACATCAGCAAATGTCACAGACAGAACTGGCTTTTTTAATGACAGCTTCTAATAGAGAACAACTACCTTCTCATTCTTGTGTCCCCAGACTCAGCTTTTGGCCCCAGTTCACGTGTTTTTCATCCCACAAGCCAATCTGCTTCCTCTAATGCCCTGTAAAACACTGATGTGACTCCTTTTTTCTTTCATCATTGATTTCCTCAAATAATTTTGGTATTCTCTACCAAGAGACATCTCTACCCAGGATGTGCAACGACCAGTCTAAGCATTAATAGTGCTCTGCTTCTGGTAGTTTTCTTGTTGGTTATTCAGCTATGATGTCCCAAGGAATGGCATTATCCAGCTAATTCTGGCACACAAAACTGTATGCTCAGCTAAGACCAGCTTTTTACCTTTGTTACCCTAGAGTTATTAAGAAATTTCCTATAAATGGTGGGAGGAGATTAACACAAGAAACCAAGCCAGGTTTACCACAGTATATGTTACAGCAAAAATTTATGTCCAGGGTCTAAGAGAAGCAGGCAAAAACCTGACTTTTCCAAGAAGCATGAAGAAAACTTGAAAATACAATCCTCTTAGCACTTCTCCAAGTCAATACAACACCTGAAATAGTACAGGAGAGGAGATAAACTGGAAAGGAGGCATTGTTAATACACTGGCAAAAAACATGGTAATGGAAAAAGTCTCACATGTCAAGTCATACACAATGGTTGTGGCAAGAGAAATCATTACAGCAAAACCTACAGACAAGAAAAGACAAGAAAAAATAGACACCACATGAAGTGAGCAGTGATTCAGACAAGGCGACTGTGCAAGTTTCTGGCATTATCTCAGAAACAACAAAATAAATTTTGTACATTTAGCTGTCCTCAGATGCAAGAACCTGCCCAAGCAGTCCCCCGGGAAGGAGCACATCGAGGAGGAGCCACGGGAGGTTCCTGCAGGGAGATGAGTAACTGCCCTGGAGTAAGTTCGTTCAATACTCTGTAATGCAGCTGTATCACATCTGTGCTGTGCCAAAGCCCAGGTGAGCCAGCAGTTCAGAATTAACAGTGGCTGCCGAAAGCAAAGGCAAATGCGAATTTACAGAAAAACCAAAGGTCCCTGAAACCATCTCTGAAGAGTTTTGTTGTTTTAACCTGATATACCTGACACCTTAAAGCCCTTGAATACCACCACAAGTACAGCTGCAATGCACATGAAAGGAATACAAAATTGGCTGGGCAAGTATCACCTCTCCAAGGCTGCTTGGTGCTAAGGTATTTCAGGTATTTCTGAAATTATGAGATGCTCAAGTGGCTGGGGTCTTGCCCTCACCAGTAGTAGAGGTGATTATTTTGTGAAAATAAGCTTTGTTGGGGATTTCAAGAGGGAGGACTCACCCCACTGGGCTATTTAATGCAAGTCCCAAGACAGTTCTTAAAATTGCAAGCTGCCAGCCAGGTTTCTGAAGCCAATATGTTTCTATTAAGTGCTTGTTTTATTTACAGCTTGCCATTAAAGTGAAGATTTGCATCACATTATTAAAATAATATTGCTGAGAATGATGTGACCAGAATATCTCTTCCTGCCTCATGGCCATAAATGATTTATGCTGAGCCCACCTCCACCCTTCCCCCTGTACTGCCTCATATGGGTTGACATTTCTTCGTGAATATTTAAGGTGATGTCTGCTCTCATCTCTTGTTCAAAATCAAACACGAGCACACTGCAGCATGCGATGGGCAGTGGCTGTTCAGCACACAGCACACCGACGGGCACTGAATGGGCACAGAACTGAGTTACTTGTAAGAAGGTAATACTTAAAATGCTGCTTAGGGTGTGGATTGTGTAACTCTTGCCAATAAGCCTTCAAAACTTTACCTGAAAAGTGATGCAAATATTGGAGCCCTGTTTACAGCCTTTCCCTATTTCGGTGCAGGAATGTTTGATGGGGCAGGAGTTACGTGGGGATGATGATAACATCAAATGTGAAGGGCACCTGGTTGGCTCAGCCTCCAGTGGGTGATTCGCCATCCCAGAGCAAGGGCTGAGCCTTTCAGAGATCTTCCTTCAGTCCCAGGATCTGCTCAGGATTTTGTTGTTCCTGCTGCTGGTGTGTGGGCACAGGTGTTAGCCAAGTAAGTGACAGCAGAGCTCATTCCTCCACAGAAGCGCTGACCTTACGTGACAACACTGGTAGCAAAAGATATTTCAAGACACTCCTGAATGGGGACAACAGGTAATTTGTTTGTTTATTGAAAGGACACCTCACTGCCTACAGGGCCATGTGTTATGCCATTGTTAAACCTTCTCAAGGTTTACATATATAAATATATACATATATATATATATATATATATACACACACACACAATCCTACGCTTTGTTTGTGTGTTCTTCTCATTACAACCTCTTGGACGTATTCCTGGCCTATGATCAGGCTGTCAAAACAGAAAACACAGTAATCTGTCCCCAGTGCCTGTGGGATTTGTGCTGCAGAGCTACTGGAAAATGCACATGATGTAGGAAGGATGGGGACACCAGGGTTATTAATAGCAACAGCCTTTGCCATGCAGCTTTGTAGCTGAGCACCGCCCATGCAAAAGCAATCTCTGTCTCCTCCTGCACACCCTGGGCGAGGCATTGGAAATAATTCAACCTGCAAAATAAGGACAGGCTTGAGGCGATGGGGCTGTCACACTTACAGGACATTTTGTTGAGCACATCCTCCCTCCCTCCACCTGCTGCACCTAAACCCTCCTGTGGGACTGTGATATCCCCTGGGCTGAGCCATGTCTCTGCTCCTTCCTTGGTCATGGGGACTCTTCCAGAGCTGCAAGAAAATTGTGATTGCCCCAGGGTGCTGGTAAGAGCAGCAAGAAGGATGCTGAATGCCCTCCAGCTCTCCTCTGCAGGTCACATCTACTTTGTCCTCATTGTCCGACTACCAGCATCATTCTGGCACTGGGCTGAGTTTACAGCTCACCTTCCCCATGATGCATGTGAAAGGGAATGGCTTCTGCCAGCTTTCCAAAGACCCTTGTAGTGGGAACTGCTCCCTTCCATCTCCCAGTGCTTCCTTTGTTCTTTTGCTGCAGTGACTCTTGCTTGGAGAGTGCTCCCTGTGTTTGAAAAGCTCTCCCTGCTTACAACCCCCTGGAAAAGCCACCATGAGTAGCTTTGCCCATTACACAAATTACAGCAGTACCTTGCAAGATTTGGAGAGTTTTCATCACCTCTGGCAACATGACAGCAGTAGCAAAGTCACCCAGCTGCTGCCCTTGGGACGGACAGGAGCTGTGCAGATGACAGCCATGCTGAGACTGGGGACCTCCTTCTGTGTCACTGCTACCACAGGCTCCATCTGTAGCATTACTGTCTGTTCAGAACAACCTCTAAATAAAATCCTGTGTATTGTTCACAATTTTTACATCTGGGGACTCTCCTGGGAACCTCTCATTACGCTTTTGGAAGTAAAGAATTACTGTAAGTGCTTCTAAGATTATTAATGATATAAACATTTCAGTTGTGCAATCCCATGAATATTCACCCACATGAAGTTGGGCTTTTGTTAGATTCAGCTTCTGATTAAGGTGTTGGACAAAGCAGACATCCTCTAGAATACTTTGCATGTGTATTCACAGGCTAAATAATAACTTGTATTGTTGCTGTAATTGCAAATGCTAATTTCAATATTAATGGGAAATAATATTCTTCAAAACATAAACCAAAAAGTTTTAAGTATTTTGTGATTATCCAGTTGAAGTAGGCAGGTAGGAAGAGGTGGAATATGCTCTGGTGGTTAGCTTGTCTCCCTTTTAAGGGGAAATAGTGAAGGACGTGCAGTCCACTCTGAACCTGCAGAGCATCTGACGAGATGTTAGTGCTCTACATTAGAGTGTGTTCTATTTAACTTAATAAAAATGCTCATCATGAGCAGTGATTGTGAACTTGCCAAACAAGAAGGAGACTCCTTTACCCAGTCAGTGATCAGACATTAGAACAGGCAACAGCCTCGGCTCAACATGATTTATTCATAGCACAATCTGCAAATCCTCTGTGCTGGCATAAAGAGCCACCAAGTGACAAAGAGCTTTGGGAGAGGCTGAGTGAGGTGTGCTGAGCTTTTTGGGACCTCTTCCCACTGCTCACCAGAGCCTGGGCAGCAGTAAAGCTGGGCACTGCAGAGCCCGGGCTCTGCTCCAGCTTTGCCCTTGCTGGCACCCTGCTCCGTACAGGAGAGAGAGCTGGTGCCAAAGACAATGCCTTAGTGCAGTCCTCTGGCAGCTTATTCTCTTTATGGCAACTGGGGTGTTTGAGAAATACCCCTGTCCTTGTGCACCAGGATGTTGACAACAAAGCAGGGGATTTCGGGGAGCATCCCACGGGGAATAATGACAGGCTAAATGTGATTTTTATTACAGCCACATTAGTGAGATTAGAGAAGGTGGCCACAGTGCAAGAGGTGTTTTCTGTCTTCTCTCAGTTCTCTATTGCTGAAGACATTAATCCAAAACCAAACCCACCCCTCCTTCCCAAAATTTTACTCGCATCTCTCATTCTCCTCCCTGCTGCAGTCTGTGAGCCCTCAGCTTGCTGCCATGCTTCAGACGACTTTTAAAACATCATCAGATGGAAGGTGTGGATAGTTTATACCCACGGGTGTATTTTTAAAACATCGTCAGATGGTAGCTGTGGATAGTTAACAACCATGGATTTTCTGTGAATAGTTTTCCCAGCGCAGGGACTGCCTTCCCCACTACACACCACCTAAATACAGAAAGCTTCACCTGTAAGAAGGTTACATGGTATTGGCAAGCCAGAGCAGCCTTTGAGCACTGTCCTGTGCAGTCATGCACCATGCTTCACATCCCTAAAGCATCTGGAAAATGGGCAGAGGGTCTCCCCCTTTCACAAAAGGGAGAAAAATCCTTTAAGCCTGAAGGACAGAAAGACGAGGAGTGGGCAAGGGCAAATGGTGCCCAGGGAAATAATAACCAAAAATCAGGAAGCAAGAACCTTGAAGGAAACAGAAAATTGAGCTTGGATAATTTTCCAACTCATTAACTGTTGAAATGGAGCAAATTCTACATCTGGACCTGGCTTCATTAAATTGCAGGATTGAGTCACATTGACATCTTACTGCCTAAGCCCATCCCTCTCTAACCAGAAGGAAGCCAGATAGGCTGTGCTCAGCAGTGCTTTCCCATTGCACACATAGCCCTCAAGCAGTTCCAAGTTGACCATCCAAGATTTACCTCCAGCCTTTTAAACCCAACTCTATTTTTCAAAGCCACAGCAGCCCACATTACCTCATTCCCTGAAATTCTGGAGGTAAAACAAGCCTGTACAGAGCTCACATAGCTTGGAAATGCTGCTGCTCCTGCTCTTCAATCCCACCAAGATTCTCTGGAAATTCTACACTGTGGCAATGCTGGGGGAGGAGGCTCCAGAACACCAGGCTGCAACAGGACAGTTTGCTGCTGAACTGTGGAACACATCCCCATGATTCTGATAGCTCAGAAAGTTTTTAGCCAGGAGGGCTAAAAACAAAAAAAAAATACATTAAAAAATAGATACACTCATTTAGTCCCCCTCAGTCCATTTTTAGGCACCTACATACATTGCCCACTTTCCAGCTGGGACAGACAGGATTTGAGTCGCAAGGAACTGAGATCAAGCCTAGCAGAATGCCCACACACTTCAGCATCCCACACACTTAATACCCATGATTGTTACAACATAGCATCTAGTCTGTAATTAGTACAGACATTGCCAGAGCTGCCTTTGTATTACTTATGAGTCATGCTACTAAAATATTCTTTATTCATTATCCAAGACCTTTTCATTCCAGTGCCAGCCATTACCATGTTGCAGGCTACACAGGGCTGTCAGGCCTGTCAAAGCCAAGTGCTTTCTGATAGGGATCTTCATATTTAATTTGACGAAGAGTTACTTTACAAAAGAGTGAGATCAAAAAGGTTCTACTATGCACAAAAGAAGAAAGTAAAACTTAAATGCATCTCAAAGTAAGGGATTTTCTCCTTGTTGCTTCTCCAGGCACACAGCTAGAGTTAGAAGAGCCATTTTCAAACTTGGCTTAAATTGTTCTGTCAGTTAATTAAAAATTTGTATTTTAATGCCTTTTTAGTTAACCAGAGAAGAAAAATGCTCATGAAAAACTCAAACTGAATAGGAAACTTTTTTTCTTCTTTAATATAGTGTATGGAATAGAAAGGGGAAAGTGTGGCTGAAATGTATTATGACAAGCAAATAGAAGTAATATCAGAAAATTCCTTTGGGCAGAGTCTGTTCTAGATCACTAGTACTTACTAAGATTTATTTCTTTATTCACCATGTTATTAAATCACTGGGTTGGAAAGTCCTTGGGTCATTTCAAACCACTGTCTCATTGATTTTTTATTCCTAAAGCATCCTTAATATAGAATTGTCATTACAGCTGATGACAAAGATCCCCAAATTTCCCTTGGCAGTGGACTGATTGTCTAAATGTTCTTGCTGCTGAATAGAAACACTGACAGATTAATTCAGAGCCAGAGATCAGGTTTGTAAATAAATCAGTAGGTTAAAAAAATAATAATTTGACAACATTAGAAAAGTTCCTATGAAAACCACAGTAGAAAATGAGTGCCTCAGCTTGCTGTTCCTGAGCTTGCATGCAGCCAGATGGATGCAGGGAGCAGCATGGCAGGAGAGCATCCCACTGCACAGCTGGACCCTTGGGTGCTCAGCTACTGCTGCTTTAAAGACTGTACATTTTGGTGCTTTAGATCATATCCATTATTTCTTACTGCTGGAATGCAAATTACAGACAGAGGTGTCCCCTTGGGTCTAATATCTTAAAGGAATGGTGCTAATTTCACAATCTCATATTCTGCATTTCTAAAATCTTTTAAAGTCTTTCTTGAATGTCACTATTCTTTTCAGATTTAGCTCTATACTTTAAAGACTTAGTTTTACCAAAAAGTGGAATTCTTGGCTTTATATTTTGAAAAATACGCTTTCAAATGTTTTTCCCTCTGAAGTTGAAAGAGTAGCTTCAATTAATTTCTGAAGTTTCTTGAATCCTGTTCCAAGCACTTTTCTGTTTGGTGCATATAACTGGTTGATGTATTCCAACTTTGTTCTATCTCTGTTTTCTACTCCTTTTTCCTCCTTGCTAATTTACTTAGCATTTCTCTTTAGCCTTTGGAAAACTGCTGTATCTACACTTCAAGGAGCAACCACTTTTCCTGAGCCATGAAAGCAGGAGAGAAAGGAAAAGGCCAATCCTGGTACTTGCTGGTCCAACACTGAAGTGGTGTAACAGATTACTGATGGTAGTGATGCCTGAGATGGGCCTGTAAAGTGTCAGAGGAAATCAAACTGGAGTCAAGAATAATCACTGAACTATTCAGTTTAGCAATCTAATTATTTCCCAGTTAGGAAGGGCATGACAGAAGTGCACCAAATAATGCTATCAAGAAGACAGAAAGAAAATTTCCAAAGCATTAATCTAGAAATAAAATAAAATGTCTGTTTTTAAGAGGAATGCAATTTTTTTCCTCATGTCATCTGTGTTCTTGCTTTCAATAAAATCCCTGAGTGCATCCATTTCTGAAAGCACAAAGAATGTACTCAGTGCCTTTCAGGAGAAATCAAATTATGGGACATCATTTCCTGCAAGAATTACAGACCTGGAAAAACACCCCTGTATGGGGAATGGCTCCTTCTTCCCAAATCAAAACCCAGCAGTGTTTCTCCCCTCATTCCATGCTGGGACCAGCCTGCACACAGAGAGGGTCTCTTCCCCACTGGGAATGTGTCACTGCACTGGCACAACAAGGAGGGACAGGACCAAAGCAACTGGGATGAACCACCCCACAGGCAGCTGAAGAAGTGCTGGTTTTATTCAGCTTTACCTCCCATCCCTTTTGCTAGAGCTTTTGACCAAGACTAAAATCACGTCATTAAAGACCCACAGGTCAGTTTAGAGCATCATTTGTCTTGGGGTAAGAGAGGTAGGTAACTAAAAGGTTCATCTGCAGGAATGATCACAGCTGCTGTTTCCAAATCATGGCTGAAGGAGTTTAAAATAATGGAAAGAAACACAAAACTGCTTCTGAGAGCAAGAATAATCTTCTCTGTAGCACTAACAGACACTAAACTGTAAATTTCTTCATTAACTCATCTTGCTACAGAAGAAATGGTGTTTCAGAGGGAATTCAGAAATAATTTCTTCCACATGAAAAATTTGTGCACTTAATTTTTTGCAGTAAACCACTGTTCTGAATGCTGAGGAGCTCTGTGTTAGCCAGATGATGAAACAGCATCTGCCTTAACTGCTTTTTTCCCCACTTAACTAGTAAAATATTTCCATTTCAGTGATGAGATGAAAAGCACAGTGGAGAAAATCACAGGAGAAAAGAAATGTTCGGTTTTCTAACCAGGGCTTTAGAGTGAAATAGCTGATATTGCCAGATTCAGCACAAAAGAAAATGATGGAGAATTCTCTTACAAAACGTTTACAGTGAACAAAGACAGAAGTAGTGTTTTGGAGGAGCATACAGCACACAAGTGGGATTTCAAAACAACACAAGGGACTTAGGGATAGAGAGATACATCTCTTTCATTACCAAAACTGATAACTTGTCTTGGATCTAAAAACAAACACTGACAATAGAAGGATTTACAGACTTGGGAGTCTGAAATCTGAGTCTGGTTTCCATAGATTTCCAGTTGTTCAGAAGAAGGTAATTGGAAACCACAGCCTCATAATTGAGCTAATGTTGGCTCTGTGCACTGATAACATCTACCCCATTGAAACTCCCTCCAGTAACACACATGCAAGATGCTGCCTGTGCAGATGTGACAGTGTCACTGCAGGACAGTGGGACCTCACTCACTACACTTCTGGTTCAGCACTAGCGACATTAAGAACCCTGGCCTGTTTTCTTTAAACAGTGACTGGGTTTTAACACTGCTCACTTCAAGGGGAATATGCCTTTTTTTAAAAAAAATTCTGACTAAAATATTAATAAATACTTTTTCCAAATACTCCTTCTTTTTTCCCTCCCTGCAAATGCTTAGCTCTCATATATTACAGTCAAAACTTTACTGCATATAAAAATACATTGTTGAATTTGAAGTGAAATCAGAAGAGTTTTAATTGCTCAGAGTCTTGGGAGGCCCCAGCCCCATTTGCAGCAGGAATGCATTCAAGGATTCAGCCTCTGGATTAATCCCATGGCTCAGTGAATGGATCCAAGGTTCAAATTGAAGAGGCTGGAATACCCAGGTTATTGAGCCCAGAAATCCTCATGGGCAGCAGTGGGCTTTCCCCACAGATTTTTTGCTTCAGAGTTTTGCTGCAGTCCCCTTCCCTGCATGAAGTGCAGAGTCCAGTGTGTGACTGCCCAACTGCTGCTGAGCTGTGTGTAAGGGACCTGCAGACCAAAATTACCAGGAACAACTTAATTACTGAGCCAAGGCTTTAAGACATGAGAAAATGGATGACTTTAAAGCATATTTCTTATTCTTGCAATATTTTAGCACAGAAAAGGCATCATTCCCAAAAATTATCAAAGGGGCTATCCATGATTTGTCCTTCATGGTTAACACAATATTTTGGGCTTAGTCACAGAGTGTCAAGTTTTCTTGCCATTGCAGATCTTTTGATCTTCTCCCTACTACAGGTAACATATGGAATTGAAGAACCAGCTCTTCCAAATGTTCACATATTAAAGATGTAAAATAGAGGAACAACAAATATTGATGTGAGGGAGGCCTGACTGTATATCCCTTGCTCCACTGGGGAATTTCCATTGCCTTTCCCTACCCTTCAATGTTTTAACTTTCTGGGTGATGGTGTCTCAGGGAGGTGCTCTCTACTGTTCCCTTGAATAATCCTCTTTGTCCCTATAGGAAAGTAACCATAGGTATCAGACATCAGAGGTATAGGTATAGATATCAGAGTACAGGTTTGTAGCCTCATTATCTGCTTAACAGCTACAAATATTGCAAAGGGAGGGAAAACATGAAGGGAGATGTATGTACGTCTAAAAATGGAAAAAAAAAAGCAGAAAGTCACATATGCCAGAATTTTTGCTGTTATTAGCAAAATGTTGATAAAAACTGGTTACTGAGCATACCCATCTCACCACTATTTATAATTTCAAAACATCACCCTGGTCATACCCTGCACACTCTGCTCAGCAGCCATCTCGAAGCAGCCAGGATTTTCTCTGCAAGGAGAAATCAGAACATGCCAATTCATTTACCAGTGTGCTACAAGCTTTGCTACGATCAAATTGCATCTACCCATCAGAGCTGCTGGAGCTACGGAAAGCGAAAGATAGTGTCAGGAAGAAAATATGTCCCTGGGAAAAAGTTACAGAAGTGATCTTTCTGGAAACAGCTGAGCAGCATGGATAATGAGACCCCTATTGAAATGTCAGCAGGTTGAGCGGGGGCTCTCAGACCAATGCTGGGTCAGCTCAGCCCCCTCTTGCCATTTAAATGTTATCACAACAATTCCTGTAAGTTTCTAAATTGAAAAAATAATGAGCAGTACATAGAAATTATTCATTAGCCTGTACTGGAAAAGCAGTTAGCCAAAATATAAAGGACCTTTACAGTGTCACATTTTTGACATAGTACTGACTAGCAGGAAGGGTTTATATTTCCCTCTGCTCTCCTTCCAGCCTAATCAGACCAGCACCTCTAATAAAGTATATTTACTCCTGCTGGCTTGGAGCTTGCAAAAGTGTGTGTGCAGCTCAAGTCAGGGCAGAAAGAAGAAAACAATTTCTTTTCACAGGTTTTAGGAGAGGGATGGCACCAACTTTTAGGAAATCGCTGTTCAAATCCTAGCCCACCTTCCTCACTGTCCCTGCACTGGACCAGTCCTGCTTGGGCACCCTCCAGGCATGCAAATGGCTTAAACTGCCTGTGCACCAAGTTCCCAGCAGAGCTGATGCTTTTATTTTATTTTATTTCCCTAAACCACTACTGAGACTGGTTTTATCAAGCACCTTTCTAGTCTAATGAAATACCATTGTCACTTGTGAAGGAAAGTCAGATGCACAGCAGATGAAGCTGTCCAGGAGAGCAATGGTGACAGCACTGCAGATGCACTTAGATGTGATCAATTTATGATAACAATGCTGATTAAGGGAGCAGATGTGCCAATCTCCCAGCTCAGGTTTGGATACCGCATCTCCTGACACCTTTAACCCTCCTTTGCTGCTTTTAGCTCTGAATTTAGTCTGTCACCTGGGTGAGGGTTATCTGGCACAGACAGCAGCCTCACCTTCCCCACCGAGGACCAAGCAGGAAGGCTCCTGCTGTGCTTCAACAGTGAAAAAGATTCTTGTTTCCTTTTTAGCAGCCCTTAGACAGTTTACTCTTCCCTCCATGTTGGGCTGGATATCAGTTTGTATGACTACAAGGACCGGCTTACTGCAGAAAAACAGGTACTGTGCTGATTTTCTTTAAGTGTTCCTAAGTGGTCTTTCATACAAAATATAAATTACCTAACCCACCATTTCCCTGACAAATACCTTTTCTAGCTTTTTTATTGAACAGCTGTAAATACATCACTTGGTGCTGTTTAAGCATGGTTAGAGATCTTTCTGCTAGCAATATTTCATCTTGCAAAAAGTGGAATATTGACAAAATATGTGGTCTTTGAGGTAAGATGTGATGGCCACCTGGGCTAAACCCATCACTTAAAAGAGCATCAGTCCCATAGAAATTTAGGTGTTTCAGAATTGTCATGCTACCTTGGCTCAGTTTTCAGAATCACAGAATATTCTGAGTTAGAAGTGACCCAAAAAGACCACTGAGTTCAAGAATACCTGGCTGCCCACAGTTTTTACTATGCCTGAAAGTGGTAGTGTGATAGACAACAAGGCTAATTGATATGCTATTTTGTGGCAGAGTGTTGTGGTTCAATCCCAGCCAGCTATTGAGCCCCACACAGCTGCTTACTCACTTCCCCAGTGGGACAGGGAAGAGAATGGGAAGACTAAAAATTAGAAAATTCATGGGTTGAGATAAACACAGTTTAATACATAAAGCAAAAAACTGAACATGCAGCAAAAGCAAAACAAGGAGCTCATTCACCACTTCCCAAGGGCAGGCAGGTGTTCAGCATCCCCAGGACAGCAGGACATCACACGTAACAGTGACTTGAGAAGAAAAACAGCATCACTCTATGACCCCACTTCCTTCTTCTTCCCCAGCTTTACGCCAGGAACATGATGCCATATGGTCTGGGATGTCCCTTGGCTCAGTTGGGATGAGCTGTCCTGCTTCTGTCCCCTCCCGGCTCCTTGTGTCCCCCCGGTCTCCTTGCTGGTAGGGTGGGGTGAGAGGTAGAAAAGATCTTGACTGTGTAAGCCCTGCTCAGCAGTTACAGAAACATCCCTGGATTATCAGCACTGTTCCAGCACAAATGCAAGCCACAGCCCCACACCAGATATTGCAGAGAATATTAACCCTACTCCAGCCAAAACCAGCACACTGGTAAAATTAAACACAGTAAATTCTGTGCTTGTGAGCTATGACATTTAGACTCACTTGAGTCAAACTTGAAAAAGCAGCTCAACAGGCCACATCATGCTTTTGAGGTCTTGCCTAGTGAGGCTTTCTAGCCCCAGGAGCTGCCCTGTGCATCCTTCCTGACAGGGCCATACTCACTCACTCCTCAGCAGTCAGGTGGTAGATGACTGTGCTTCATATTTCCTTTCCCTAAACACCTGGAAAAGGGTTTTCTCACAGTGAAACTTAAACACAGCACATCCAAATTGCATTATGCTCAAAGGAGTCCCAGCATGCACAGCACTTGCTGGGGTCAAAATGCCAGGAGGATACTCTGATTCTATTTACCTGCAGATTTGGGTCCCACTCAGTCACTCAGGGTTTCCCAAGCACAGGGCTGTGATGTGGTCCTTTTGAATGCTTCCCCTTTTTCCACACTTGCCAGCCTGGAAAATCCCTCAAATACAGCTTCACTGAACTAAGCCACCAGGCACTAACACCTTGATAAAAGGTGTTCAGCTGACTTCTGAAAACTGAATCACCAATGCCATGAAGGGGATTTCATGTCCTTCATCATAATTTCTGAAGATGAAGGTGAGTTGCCTATTTAGATAGGTAATATTATGAGGTAACACATAGAGTTAACCCTGTGGTAGCTGCCTCTGACAATGTCCCATTCATGAAGTCTAGGATTATTTTGCCTTTGTGCTATTTTACACTAGTCTTAAGCATAGGAAGAAGAAGACAAATGCCTGTTTTGCACATCACTGGCTATTAGGCTATGTCTGGTTACATCACATCAGCTGACATAACATAAACCAATGTCAACAGATAAAATCTGACACAAATGTCACATTGCATCAGATTTTAAAGGAGCTGGCAGCTTCTACACCATGGATGAAAAATACCGAGTTCAGCCACCAAACCTGCAGGTCTTCAGGATAAAGCAATGCTTGCCACCCACTGCAATTCACATTTTCATATTCTAATGGTGCATGTCTATCTTATGAAATGACCATTTTTACTCTCTGTTATGTTCCTATTCCTTCCCAGAAGTCATACTAACTTGATGAAGACTAACAAGGACAAAGAAGGCATCAGGGGAAAATTCGTCTGCTGAAAAATGGATAAAACATATAGCCTGTCTCAAAAAAACCACCAAAATCAATAACAATCTTTCTATTGATTCAAACAGGAAATGGATCAAGGTCTCCATGCCTCAATAAATATTTTTACTATACAGCTAATTTCCCACTAGAAGGAAAAGCATACTGGTTTTTTGTAGGCCTGGGGGGAAAAAAAGCAAAGCAAATTCTATGTATCAGAGCAGATTACAAAGGAGAGGCAGCACTTAGGTGATGTATCAAGTGCTAATACTGTGCTGGATTTTTCAATCTTTTCTTCATTTGCCATTCATACAGAAATTTTACACTGAGGAAAGAGCAAAGCTGATGTTTGCACCAGCAACAGGTCCATGGCTGTCCAAGCTACAGCTGGCAGAGAAAACTGGGGAATCAGAGAGCCCATTGGGCACTTGCCCTCTCCTCACACAACTTCTGGAGCTGTTTTCACAGCTTAGGGACCTTAGGAGATCCTGTGCCTGTGGCTTCTAAACCAGTCTTTCCATGGCCACCTATGTAGGAGATACAGAGAATCCTGACAGTTCTCTGCAGGGATTCTCCTGAGCCACAGCTTCAGCTCATATCAACTACTTTCAGCAGCCTGAGGGTCTTTATCATGCAGTGACTTGGTGGGATTCTGACTTTACAGCAGATTCTTGTCAGGAGACTGGAAACTCTTGTGCCACACTAGTGAAGTAATGCTCTGATAACACGGTTAATAACTTTTATTACAAACAGAAGACAAGCCAAAACTACAGAATTGCAGTCTGAAAAGGGAAGAAAAGAGAAAATAGCCAGCATCAGCACTGCCTGCAGTCCTCAGACATCACCTGCTCACCAGCACACTGCCTGTACACTGCAGCAATGAGCTGCAGCTGCATGTGGAGGGCATGAGCTGGCAGAGGGATTCTGCCCCCCAAAATACATCAGCTGGATGGTCTTACATGTTGATTTTCCTCCTTCTACAATACCATTTATATACCAGAAAAGTTTCCCTTCCCTGATTTGCATGTCTTACAGTGAAAGTAAAAGGACAAGTATCCCTGCAGGGACTGGGATGCTGAGCAGTGAGCTGAAAGTGTTTGTCAGGGGTAGCAGGAATTAAAAGGACACCATCCAGGTCATATGGTTCTCTGTAAACTTTCAGTAACCTCCTGCTTGGCTTTCTATCCATGACATAATAATGCTTCTGGAGAGGAGTTGTCTTTAGTACCCCTTTGCACACCAGATCTTGCTCTGCTGTGCTGCTCATTTTGATATGAATCTTCCCTTTCTACATGGCAAGAGCAAAGGCTCATCTCTTACTTGCTTTTTTTTAACTTCTAAAGGCTCTAACAGTTCCACTCCTCAGCCCAGTTCTGTGGGAAGAGAACACATGCAGGAAGATCCTGGGGGCAGAGGTGCTTGTTGATAATTGCTGAAGTAATGTTCAACTAAGATTTTCAGTATATTAAAAAAGGTACCTCTGCTCTTCTCCAGGCTCCCCACAGTAGCTGCTGTGAAGGGCAGGCTGCACAGAAGAGAGACCCTATCTCAGAGGCCAGAACTGCCCAGTGAGAGTTTGCCTTTTGTACAGAAACTCTGATAAAGGGCAGTTGAACAAATCAAACATTTTCTCTGAAGCGAAAACATTTCCAGCTTATCCTCCTTATCCTTTGGTTTGTTATTCATCGTGTGAGCTAGAGGAGCACCTGCAGATGGACCCAAGCAAAGTATTAATTCAAGAATGAATCCAGCAGCTTACCACTAGACTAAGACTCAAATTGCAAAATAATTCATCTTCTACCCTGTTCATAAGTGAAAAACAGGTATCTTGAGGCTGGTAACCTTTTAGAAACACCACCGTGACAGATTCTGCCTGACAGCTTTGATATGAATTTTGCCCACTGTATAAATATTGATGGGTTTAATGCTCAGCATTGCAGACTTAATCTTCTTAGCAGGTACATTTCCAGATCTAGAGCTGTGCTGACTGCAGGGTCCCCGTGCCCCGGCGCGGCAGCGATGAGCTTAAGGTGTTATTTAGAGTCATTAGCCCTTGAAGGGAAAAAGTTAATTGACAAGTGTTCACAAATGTTGTGTACTTGACTGTCTCAGGGGAATTGCCCAATTAATATTCTCTCAGCCTAGTGGATTCAGTATCATTAAGAGCCTCTGAGACACTGAAGAAAGATGGGGAAGGCACAATCAAACAGGGACTCCTGTGATGGCGCTGCTCTCATCGTGATGGGGGAAACAAGCCAGCCTGGCACTGCCGCTGGGTTTCCATATTCCCTACAGATCCCTAGGAAATCTCTGTGATCGGGATAAGAAGGAGGAAAGGAAAAACAAGATTTCAATGTGTTTATTTTCAGACCTTGATCTTCCAAGTAGCTCTCCAAGAAGGTCTGTGTCCGTGGGGGCTCAGAACTCATCTCCACCAGCCAGACGTGTAATTTATAACTCCTTTCCTTCAATGTCAAAGCTAACTACACAAAGGACATACAATATGGAGAAAGACCTAACTTTACAGACACTATAAAATATTAAGGAAGCAAGATGGGAAAAGAATATTAAAAAATATATGTGCATCAGTTTGCACTGTTTTCTGGCTTCTGGACAGCTCCTTTTTGTTTATTCCACCTGCACATCTCAGTTCACCTTTAGATAACTTAGCTGATGAAAGTTTATTCTCACTTTTAAAATAAAGAATATTTTAACCTAATTGTTTAAATTAATGAGCTGCCCTGAAAAATTTCTATTTTGAAACAGAGCCACTCTCAGCCCATCCTGCCAAACCAAATTCTTTGACCCAATTTCTAAGAATAAATTCCCTCCTGAAAGCTGAACGCAGCCACACCAATCCATATTGTCCAGCCAGCTGAAACTGGGGGTTTACGATGGAAATAAGCAGAGCCCTCAGCAACAGTGATGCAAATTAGGCTACTGGTTTGTTTCTTTTGCCAAGGCTATTCTGAGATTCTGAGGTCAGTACTTACATGGCTTGGTGACAAGGGAATTAACTGCACAAAGATCAGGTGATACTAGAATAAAAAAAAAAAAAAACCTCACTGGGGAAAAATAGAAACATTCAATAATGTATGAAGCACAGATGTGCCATTGGTTAAAGAGCTGTAATGATATTTTTTTTCACTTGCACACTGAAAAATGGATACAAGGGGAAAAAAGGATTTTGTGCTGTCTATTAGTTAATAGTCTTTGAAAAAATCAGATCTCTATGATCAAATCTTTAAAGATGTATTATATGGAATGAGACATCTGGATATCATATATTAACTGCCAGTTACCTGCAACCACACAGATCATTTCCCCTTGCCTCTCATTTCTCTTTAGGCTGCAAACCCACACGTCAGGGAGTGTATCTCACTGTCACCTCTTGCCTGCTCTGTAAATCAGAGGTAGTTTTGCTGCTGAGCTGCTGTGCTTAAATCAAGCCTTATGTGTATTAATAAATACAAACTCTCATAGCAGCTCAGTGCTGTAACCCTGACAGGGCTCTGAGGAGGCTGCCATCAGCATTGTAACTCGGCAGCACCTGCACCCAGGATTTGTGTTTCTGCTCAGCACTGGCTAGAGCAAGACTTTCACTTGCTTTAGCTAATGTAGATTATGCCCTTTTGGTCTCTTCTCTTTCTCTCAGATTATTACGCAATCTTTTCCAAGGGAGGTCGTGATAGAGGGAGAATACACAGCCTTTCTACAAGGGCTTAATCTTGCAAACTCTTCACTCAGAGAGACCCCAGGGTACCAGTGCAGAACAAGTTCTGGCTGCACTGAGCCAGTGATAACAGGAGCATCTCAGGGCAGAGCTGTTTGCTGCCACATCCCTAAATCTCTCTGAGCAGAGTGAGAGGCTGCAGCAGTGCAAGTCCAGGCTGTCAAAGACCAGCAATCTCTGCTCTCCCAGCACAGTCCTTGCTTTAGACACAATGGCAAATATGATACTCGACTCTGGAAAAATGCTGAAGCGATGAGGAATTTGACACCTGGGAATTTGACCCATGGAGAGGAACGGCAGCAGCACCTCAAGTACTTGCTGCAGAGACCAGGTTTCCTGACAGAGCCACTTACCTGTTTCTGAAGTTATAAAGACACGAAGCAAGTTTTGTCAATGTGAACATGGATGAAGCATCCTCTGGAGCAGTCATCCCACCCATGCACGCTGGACGTGGCGCAGGCTGTGTTCCAGCTGCCCTGAGATAACCCACTCTCAAGGAGACCAGCACAGTTACCCAAAAATAAAACACAGAATAATTTATTATTTACTTGTATTCTTCCTTGCCTCTTAGAAGTATTTTTTTTCCTGAAAGTACAGAAATACATTTCATAAAACTGATATATCTTTAGACTAGAAATTTTGCCTCTCCATCATACTGTTTGTTTCAGAGAGAGGACATAATCTCTGAATCAGGGCAAGGCAGAGATTTTTATTCTCTTTGATTCAGAACCCAGGATTTGTACATTTCAAAGAGAAATATTTAACCGCATTCAGATGGGCTAAAATGGTGCTAGAAGTTCCTTTCTAGATTTAGTATTAGAAGCAAAAATAGTTAAAAGGTCTTCTTAAATAAAGCTGACAAAATAAGACAAATTTGAAGAAAAATAGAACTGTTATTCTATACAGCAGCAAGGATTCATTCACAATTTGAAAGAATGAAAACAACCAATTTATCTGCAGTCTATCGTTTAAGGGAGAAAAGGATTTTTTGTCTCCAGTTGTAGAGAACAAAACTATTTCCAGCCCATCAAAGACAGAAAGTCAGCACAGACTTGGTCAGCCACACCGTCAATTTCCATTATTAGTTTTCTTTCTGAAAGCAACCAGTTTCTGTAAAACTTCATTTGTTCCATTTTTTTTTTCCTGAGTGAATAATTTTGCATTAATAAAGAGATTATCGGTAAAAGATATAGACATGCTGATTTTACAGAGTGTCCTCTAGGTAACTGGGGGTTTCTTTCCCTTCAAACTCAAGAGGTCAATAGTGCAAACAGTGGTGCATGATGGTCACCTGCTCTGGTAGCAGAGGACAGAACTGAGGCAGCAGAAAAAATATGTATTAGTGGATCCTGCACAGCTGTATGACCCAGCAGACAACCTTAAGGATCTTGCTCAATTTCAACGAAGTGAGCTGTCATCATTGCTTTAAATGGTAAGATTTGTTTAGGTTGCTGGGAAATTTTGCTCCCAGATGCTGCCCATGATCACATCTGAATTTAGCTGATAGCAGCATCAGTGCTTGATGGAAGACCTCAGCAGCAGTCCTAAGGATTTACATTTTCTCCAACCAAAGCTACTCATCATTTACCGGTAGGAGAAGAGCTCTCCTGGCATGTGGGACTGGCATGATGCTACAGCTGAAGTACTGCAGGCACAGCAGAAGGTCCTGTCAAGACAATGTTTTACTTTCATCTAGAATCTAAAGGCATACTCTGACCACAGCTATCTCCACAGCTTCTCCTTACTTTTTCAGAAACAGCAGCACTGGTTTACAACCCTGTGTCATCTCCCCTTGGGAAACATAAAGGTGTTCCTGCAGAGGAGAGACAATCAGTTAAACCCTTGCTGCAGGGCACAGCTCAGGCAATCCATTGAATTTTCACTGCGTTTCCTCAAAGGCCTCAGGTTACTTAAATAATGTGGGGTCACCAAGCACTGAAACCAGTCCCTTTCTGTTTTGAGTTCAACCACTTTGCTTTTAGCTTCATCATCCCGTGGGGTGAAGAGGGGGGAAGCGGTGTTGGCAAAGTTTGCCTTGCAGTGGGGTGAGAGCACAGAGAGGCACGTGAAATGTGCAGGGAAACGTTCCAGCGCCTCAGCACGCTCCCCAGCAGCATCTGTGCTGTTCTTCTTTTGGCTTCTCAGGAGCCCAGAGCCCTCCCAGGTCTGGGTGTGCTGTGAGACTTGTACAGAAACCTGCAAAAAGCAAGACCACTGTCAGGGCAAACCACACGAGAGAGCCAGGAGAGGAGAGTGTTTTGGGCATTGAGGTGATCTAGGCTGTGATTTTGTTTCTCTACCTTTGCTGGAGCCAGGATACAGTAACTGTGTGTATCAGTGGAGAAGAAAACCATGGCAACAGAAACTTAGTTCCTACATTAATTTATCGCCGTCAAGATATTTGCTAAGTGCCAACTCCCTGGGAAAAAAAATGCATTTTTCATCAGTACTACATAGAAATTAGCATCAGAAAAATTAATGCACTTAATAACTGTCAAGGAACACTGAGAAATGTGCATGAGACATGAAGACAACTGTATTTATGAGTCCCTTCGACCTATAGCAAACACCAGCTAACTGGATAAATGTCACTGCAAGTTTGAATCATGACTTGGTGTCATTTTAAATTTAAGTGAAGCAAGGATTTTCTTTATTTAGCTAAGGCTGGAAGTGACATAATGAATAAAGGGCACAAGCTCCTGTTTGTGTTGCAAATCTTTCAGCTTTAAACCAAGAAGGTGAAGGTATTTCCAAAACAGGTCAGGTCATAAACTAATGTGGTTGGTTTGTACCCAGAGGAGAAGAGGTGTGTGACACAAATGGAACCTGTCAGATCCTTTAGGGCCCTGGGATTTAGGACACCTCCTTCTCCTCACTTTTCCTCCTTCATCTAAGCAAGGAGCCTCTGAAGTCCACTGGCATTGCTGTGCAAGTGCCTCCCAGCCTGGGCAGTGCTCATGAAGCCCATTCAGCAGACTGCTGATATTTCACAGGTGTCAAAACAGCAGCACAGAAAATGTATGGGTGGCTATAGGAGATCCAGGGATTTGTTGCTGGGCTGAGTGCTCCCAGACCAACTCTGATACTCTACTTTAACTCCAAGGTTATCCTCCTGCTACCCCACACTATCAACAGTACAATTTCTCAGCATCACTTTGGATCTCCCCTCCCTCCATATCACAGCCTGCTAATTTGAAGTGACAGAAAACAAGCTTCCCAGAGCATCTCTGGGGTCTCCATCCTTATCTCAAGAGAGTCCACTTCTTGATTTCAACCCATAGAAAGAAAGAAGTACCTTTTTTTCCCAGCTCTAATTCATTAAATGGACAACACACAGACTACAATTAGGATGACTACAGGTAGCATCATTACATTTCTATGAATATTTTTGAAGAAATATCAATCTCTGCTTTTGGGGTTTTTTTTGTTTTGTTTTTTAAATATACTGCATCATCAACAGGTATCACCAAGAGACAGGAGCATCTACTGTCAGACATACTCCAGAAGGAAGTCCTGGGTTTGCTTTCAGGACCTCCAAAGATTTCAGGAAAGTTGGGTTGAGATGGGCTTTTTTTTTTCCATTTGAAGCAACAGCTTGTTTATACATTTCTAGAGGATGATGTTTTCAGACAACTCCTGACCTGGCGACAGACTTCCTCCTTGAAATGATTAAACATAATTTGTTCACACTGAAGGCTGTATTGCTGAAATTAGTTCTGTGTATTAGCCTGTAAGCCAGTAACAAACTGACCACTTTATTCAGCCTCATGATTTCAACAGGGAGCATTATTTAGCACCACATACAAAATGGCATCTTAACTACGAGAAAAATAGCAACTGATTCATTGTTCAGCTGATGGGAGGAATTACCTTCATCGCTGTGTGATTCATCTTGATTCGTCCCACGCCTGGAGTCACGAAGGAATAATTTAAAGTCAACTCTACATATCAGTAAGCTCTAAGCTAACTGCAGTCACTGGGCATTGCCACGGGCAGCTGGGAAAGCCTGTGCTTAGTACATATTGCTGATGGACAAAAGCAAAGTGTGAGGATATCTCGGTTGCAGAGGAGCAATACTGCAAAGATGAAAGCATAGTTATAGAAATGGATGATTTTCCCTCACCCACGGTTCACCGGGGAAAGCTGGCTCTCCAAGGATAAGGTAGAAAAAGAAGCAAGTTAGTGTAAAGGCATAAAAATTTTATTGTAGGTAAAGCAAGATCTGTGCAGGGAAAGAGTGGCAAAAATTGAACTGCTACGTGTATTGATGAGACAAATAGGACAGGACATGGTAGATCATCCCAAAGCAGTGCAAATCCTGGTGAGTGACTGCTCGCACATGAGACAAGCAGAGAGGTGACAAAAAGGAAAGCACACAAGTTGGAAGAAAATATGGAGAAAAGGGAGTTAGAAAAGAAGCAACACAAAACAGATACTCCAGGACTCAATAACTGAAAGATGGGGATAATGAGAAACACAGCCAGGAAAATAACTCAGAGACCAGAAGGATTCAGGTTCCCTGATGGGGTGGGGTAATAGGGGTGACCTTGTAGACAAATTGTGGAGTATTTATCTGCCACAGAGCACTGTTTCCTTCAGGATTCTGCTATGCATGGCCTAGACAAAGGGCTGAATGACACAATAAGGCAGTGAATGCTGTTCCCATGGCACAGCTTTACCACGTCCAGAAACATGGGGTTTTCTAACACTGACCTAGCACAGGCTAGAAAGCCTGCTGTGGTGCCAGGGGGAACACACACAGGGCAGCCCTGCAGAAGGTACCAGGTTATAGATTGACTAAATGAACACCCTGAAACACTCTAATTGCCACCTGGGCTGCACTATTGCAATATGGAGAGTTAAGAGCAGCACTGACCTTTAAATAACCTATGCATTTTAAGGTTGCACTTGAAGATTTTACACCAATTATTTATTAACATTATAAGCAAATGAGTTATTATCATTCATGAATTCTGTAACAGTCAATTTGTTTCCCTGCCCAGAGCCTCGAAGTGCCTATTTCACAATTTCTTACAGACGTAACCATAGGAACTAAGTGGTTGCCAACATAAACCCTCACAATTAATGACAATAAGCTTTCACCCTATTGAGTGATAGTGAAATGTATACAGAGCCGATGAAATGCACCTCAAGGGCCATGGGAGCCTGAGGGCAGTGGTACAATGACTATGCAACACTCACAGGCTGCCTGAGTGAGTGCATTGGCTCGGCTGGGTGTTTTTGAAACTCTCACTCAGAGGAGCGTGCTGTGAAATGGAAGTGCAAGAAGGCAGATTTTCTGCCCTGGAAAGCAGAGATCCCTCTAAGCTGTAATAGAGAGCAAAGATAGTGCCTTGAACCCACTCCCTGGGCATCACAGAGGAATGAGGAATGGCAATGGAGAGGGGCCACAACTCCCCAGGGACTGTGCTGGCAGGGCAGTGCCAAGTCCCATGCCCTGGGGTGCTAGGAAGCTGCAGCACTGGAGGGCCATGCTCTGCCCTGCAGTTTGGAGCAGCTCCCAGAGCTCCCTCCCTGCAGTGGAGTACCCACCTCAGATGAGATGTTTAGCTGCAGATACTTCCTGCAGGGTCATACACAAAAAGGTACTTAAATAGCTTCCATGGAGTTCCTTCCTGTCCCTTTCACACTGGGAGGAATATTTTCCCTCTGTTCTGCTCTGAAGAGGTGGTTTTGGTTTGTTGAATAGACAGTTCCACTGCAGATGATCATCCTCACGTGGGTGTGTGATTTCCAAGCAATAACATGGCTTTTCCTAAGAACCTATATAGGGACACAAACACTCCATCTCTGGAGGTGATAATTTTATATGCTTTCACACCAGGCAACAGATGAATGCTTTTGTTCTTGCTTGTCTGTGAATAGGAAGGCGCAAGGTTACAGGGAAAATGTTTCAGTAACCCCACAAATTAGACTGGTAAGCTCCTTTCTTGTCAAGGAGGGCATATTCTTCAGGACAGGCTGAGAAGCAAGTCAAATGTGTGTCCTCAGTAGCCCTGTCATAAGAAGATATGAGGCTTCTCTGCTTCTGAGATTCTTCCCAGAGAGACGCTGTAGAAGAAGATGGTGAGTGTGCTCCAGCTTCAGAGATGGAAACACTTATTTGCCTACAATGCAGTGGAGAAGACAAGAATGGTCATTTGGGGCCTGACCAAAAGAGGCCAGAGCCCCTGTGCTGCCAGGGGAGATGCTTGGGAGAGGGTGCAGAGAAATGCAAGCAGCAGGTGAGGGGCTACAGGCACATCTCCCATAGCAGCAGGGAGTGAGGGGCTGCCTGAGCCAACGGGATAAACCCTGCAAAGGAACAGAACTGAGAGTTTGTCATTTAAATGTTTTGTGAAGTAAAGCATCTGAAAACAGAAACAGCAATACCCTCCTTTCATCCTCAGCGAGTGCTGCTACAGAAAAGTAAAGTTCTTCAAGAAGGATATTAAAGGCTGGGCATACTCCTGCACACACACATCCATTTCTATCTTAGCTCTCTATACACAGCCCTTTGCATTAAGAAGCCCTATTTTGCTTCAGCAGTGCAATAATCCTATCAACAAAGAAGCACGGTTGAATATTTGACTTCATTAATTAAACTGTACTGAACCTTTAAACAGGTTGCTGGTTATCTTGATCATCAGAAACACTGGGAATCCTCTGTGTTTAAATGTATCTCTCTTCAGTTTGGTATAGATACACAGTCCCTGCCAGATAACAGTGTCACAAGATAATAGGCTCCCCCTGCTAGATAAACATTTGGAGGAAGATGCACATTTGAATTTCTATCCCCTTGGCTTTAATGAAATGTCATCAGCTCAAGTTTGGCCCCATATTTAAATGTCATTAAGAGAATCTCTATACAATCATAACAGCAATAAAAATGCTCCAAATACTTTTTTAGCATGATTTCTACTGGAAATAGGCTTTTCTTGCAAACACATATTTCTTTAAAGTCTTCATGCAGCACTGCATTGGCAGATAAGGAATCACACACATCAAAGGTGGGACTGAGAGATCTCATGGTGTGACCCCAGGATTTACTGTTCTTCCTCTTTTTGTCTGCTTCATATGCTGCTGAATTCCAGTGTGTCCAGCTCCACATCCCAATCTTGGTAACCATCTTGGGGTGAGCTCTGGGGATTTTAAGATCTCAAAAACTCATTTTCTCCTTCATATTACAGCAGTGATAACTCAGAGAAATAATAATTTGGCCCTATATATATTTATATTCCATCATATTATATTCTAAACAACTGCCTCGGGGTACAAGAAACCACATTAAAATGCATGCAAACTGAGTTAACAAATGTCAGCCAGAGGTCCCAAATACAAACTGTGCTCCTCAGCCCCCAGGCTAGAAATCTGAATAAACAGATGTTCTTTGCACTGTGCCCTGAAGGTTAAACTTAACCTTTGTTAGACAAACAAAGGACACTGATATTTCTTTCTAAATAAGAAAGGTTGATGGCATATATAATGAAGGCTTAGACCATTTGACATATTTCAGCTTAAGGATTTTAGCAGAGGAAGGGAAGTTATAATATGTCTAGGAAACAAGAAGCAGAGAGACTATACCCAATAAATCAAGAGGTCAGAGGCATCCACTGAGAGGCAGCAGCTCCCTGTTTCCATACCTACTTTATTTGCAGCTCAGGGTCCCCATGAGCTGGAGGGATGATCCCCAAGTCACCTCGAAGGAATGGCTCCTCTCCAATACCCTGTTCATGGCAGGTTCCCAAGTTCACTCAGAACAAGACCCAGGTTTTACTCTTTCTTATGCCAGTGAGTTAGGGCTTGAGAGCTTGATGTGAGCAATTCCACCAGAGATAAACCTTGTCAGAAGTACTCTTATCCATAGGAAGGAAAGGCTTACAGTCTAATACTCACAAAGAGCCTTAAACAAAAAGTCCAGAATGACCTATAGAGACAACTGTGAAACAATTTCCTATGAACGTAAAAACAGATGAAACAGTTGTGGAGGATCTGAGCCACTGTGTTGTTTTTTCCCCTGGAAGCAGGAAAACTAAATATACTGAAAGACCATTTGTTTCCTCACAGGTTGGTCAGCAGGGTTTCTGCTTCATCTTGGACTCTTTTTGCCTTTGTAATATGAAATCAAGGCACATGTTCCTCTTGGGTTTTTGCTATATGCATTGCTTTGTATTTCTCTAGGCTCTCCTACCTTTTTCTGCCTGTGATTCTGTTCTGCTCTAGCCTACCCCACATGTCTTTATCCGTGGAATTTTTTTTAACATCTTCTAACCCATGTAGATATTCATCTTTCTAGCTCAGCAATAACTAATGTGAATAGGAGCAGTCCATTTTCCACCTGTATAGTGCTGTATGTGGCAGAGATTGCCTCTCACACTCAATTGCTTTAATTTATCCCTTTTATTTCTCTTCACATAACTAGTGAATTCTTTCTCTACACAGGCCATGTTTGCTGACCTTGGAGACTACTTTTAATACAGTCCTCTACAGAATATTTCAAGTTCTGGTGAATTAGTTCTAAATTTTCTCAAGGTCTACCAAAAGACATTCTTTTACTCTGTACTTGGCAAAGTGAGACAGGCTGAGTCCACTTGTCTCAATGCTCTGCAGGTGACATGTAAGGATCCCCTGGTAAATGGAACGAGCGGTCCAGCTTGGCCTGGCCATGATGGAACAGCAGCCCAATCCTAATCTAAAGGAAGATGTCTGGGACATTCTTCTAGGAGGGGAAGAATGTAGATTTGAAGACTATATGGGCTTAGTTTTCAGAGAACCAGAATGAAATCTATATCACTGCTTCTCACCATGAGGGACCCCAGCAACTGACCAACCCTATGGGCATCAGGATTGCAGAGCTACCAGAGTTACATTCCTTTCTGCTTTGCTGAGTTATACATCACCAACTAATCTAAAATGACTCTCAGGAACCCCCGTTATTCAACAGAGCACAATCAACAGGAGTGTTTAATGTTTTGCTGTGTTGCTTCAAGAATACTGGGTTCAGGTGCAGAGACAATGCCTTGTAAACTATCTGCAATAAGATACGTTGTATTAGGGAAGTACAGAACTATGATTGTTGATCAGCTAATTAAATTTCAGGCTAAGTTTGCTGTAATTTCATTTGCTGATGTGTTCTAAGCGACTCACAAACATTTTGAAATAAGAGGCTAGTACGACAACTGTGCACAATGATACAGAAAATAAAGGCCTCTTCCATGCCAACTGCAAAGAAATCCACAGTTATTTAAATAAAGACATGAATTATTTATGGCACTTCTGTAGCACAAAGATGCTGATGCAGACACTATCTTAACAGAGAATATAAAAGCAGAAACTAAACATGTGTCTTACCTGCCAATAATTCTGCAAGAAGTCTAAAGAAATAGTACCTTGTTTACTATAGCAGGCTATTCCTCCCAATACACAGAGAACATGAGTTTTTATATATTACATTCTTGAAATCCACTGGACTACATTAATATCCTCATACTAAATATTTTCATCCTAAAGCTGAATCTTTGTTAACGTTATTATACAGAGAAAGTATCTGTTGAAAATGTCCTGGCAGATATGTCCATTTCCATCATGAGATTTACAACAGTTTTATTGCCTCCCACTGAAAAGTCAGCATTATTCAAAATTGGAGAAAAAAAAAAAAAAAAAGAAGAAATTGAAAACAATTAAACAATACAACTTTCACAGCCATTTTCCACGGGAACAAAATCTTCCATAGTTAGGGCAATTATTCCTTTTAAAGCATAAGTCCCGCTGTTCTGTTGAGAGTTGCACTTAAATAGGGACTGAAGTCAGCATCTCATCATTTAACCATCTGTAAATAGTCTAAATGCAGGGCATTAGATCTGGATAAGAAATCTCTGCAAAAATGTTCATTGGTATTTTGTGCAAATTAGAGCTAACTCCGTGTTGTAGACAACATCAGAACTCTTTGTTCCTCACAAATTATCTGGAACAGTAGATATTTCTGCTAAATGGTGGCATTTTGGCTGCCTTGAGTGAAAATTGAGGGAGCATGGCTGATTTAAAGTGTAGTTAAATATTGGTTAAAGACAGCAGCAAGGCCTTGGTAAATTCAAAACAGAATCCATGGAAAAGGGTGTGAACCACTCAGTCCTGCTTCAGAGACCCACTGCTAGGCTTGTATTATTTCAATCACAAGCTGCTCTGCAGCTGTGAAGAAAAGAAATAAAATTATACCTAGAGATGTTAATGATGGTCTCATCCTATCTCATCCCATCTGTAGCAGGGCATAATTTAAATAATATCCTTTTAAAACACAACTAGCTCTCTGCTTTTAAGGGAGGGAATCAGTCCCCTGGTGCTTCTGTGAAGGCAGAGCTGTCATACAGGAGCACAGCAGCCAAACCTCATTTCCACAGGAGCTCCTAATTGACTGCGCTTGTGAAAGATGCATCAAAATGTCCCAAAATAAGCACGTTGTTGCTTTTTTAATTTACTGATAGTTTGTCCCCAGGTAAACCTCTAGCACACAGTAACAGTTCTTCTTGGCTAACATGACCAATACAGACTTAGTATCTTTCCTTGCTAAATAAGAGGAACATTTACAATAGCTTCTGGGTAGAAAATTACCAAGTGAACTCTCCAATTTGTCTGTCCCTGTCTGTCTCCCTCATTAATTTTTTATGGAAATCAAAGACTAATTCTGTCTCTCTGCTTGTAATCACATTCAAAACATGCTCATGACTCAGTAATCTGCTTATGAACATTGCCGTTCTCTGCAGTAACTCTGCAGACACCCACATTTGGGGCTGTCTGAATGCTCACACAGCTTGCAGTTGCCAACACAATTTTTATTTCTTGCTGGTTTTGTCATTTTAGAGTCTCCTCACCATTATGAAAGCTAACAAAATGAACAGGAAACCCATCAAGCCAAAGTTAGAAGTCTTAAGAAGCAATTCAACACACTACAAACCCCTGGTAAGCAATTTCTGATGGCTTTAGTAAAAAAAGTGAAATTACTGATGATGCTTTTTTAAAACAAGCCCAGCCCGAAAGGCCAGATGTGAAACCCCATGCTAATTATCTCAATGAGAGGGAAATCTGATCCAAATTTGATATTTTGGCTTGAGCAAATGCTATTTGCTCAGTTCCTCTGTATACAGAACATACTGTGGGTTAGGTTTTATTTTAAAATAAAACTAGTTACCAAGATGTTAACTTTCCTAGCTGTGTTCAGCATCATAATTACCTGCCAATAATTGGTTGCCTTCGTACAGCAGCAATAATCTAGGTATTATTCCTCATTCTTCCCCAGTCAGAAAGGCTCTGAGGAGGAACTGTGAGCAGGTATCCATGTCACCTTCCCACCAGCTACTGGAATAAAAAGTGGCCGAGGAGAATTTAAATTTAATGGCAATACCATAATTTGTGTGCTCCTGAATGAGAAGAGACAAAAGGCAATGATGAACAAAGGGCTGGGAATGGCTCCGTGGGAGCACGAGGTGCACAGCTGGGCTCATCATTGTTATCCTTTTAGCAGCATTTTGATGGCTTAGCAACCCAGCTAATTTTACCTAAGAGGGAAATGGTGAAGCAAAGTGATTATACTTCTCTATTAAGCAAATACATTCTTATTTATAGCCAGATTTTGGATCACAAAAATAAAAGAGATGAGCACAGAGCTACTTTGCTGCTTCCTTTTTTTTTTTCTTTTTTTTTTGCATAATTAGTATAAATGTTTTTCCACATTCAAAACAAGCACCAAAATCAACTATCTTGCAGCATGTAAATGTTTTTTCTGACTCTATGGACAACACAAATACACTGTCAGGAAAATTTGTAGAAAAATGGTTTGAACACTTGGTTTTGTACACAACAACCACATGTATGCATTGCAGAGTTCTGGTAATGTATTCAAATGTTCTCCCATGCTTCCTGAGATCACAGTCCCCAGAGCATAATATTTTGGAAGAAGCTAATTTGTTATATCATCTAAAGAAAACAAGCACAATCTTCCCAGCTCTGCTTACACAACAACACAAAAAACCAGACAGGATTTCTTTCTTCTTAAAGAATGAGCCACGAGTTGCCTAAAAATAAGCTTTGATAAGCATGTAAAAATAAACATCACAAATACAAATGAGAGAGAATTCTAAATGAGACATTTATTAGATCTCGGAGGGCAAAGGAATAATGAAGCAACATGTGCCTTCTCCTCAAAACTAATTCTGTTTGATTTGACATGTTGATTTTATGTGTTTACAGTTAGGCAGAGATTTGCTGAAGAAAGGTGTCCACGAGGACGTGCAAGTGGGTCAGAATGACAAGTTTTTTCGAGCTGAATTGCATCACTTTTTAACAACTACCTCCCAGAGAAAGTGTAAGGACAAAAACATGCCTCTGATAGCTAAGCAAAACTCTCCTGGAAGTTCTTGTGCAGAATGTACTGTACTTCTGCTTATTTACACTTTTTCTTTGTTTTATTTTGCCAACTACAGTATTTCCATATTAATCTAGAGCATGCTCACTTTAGGCTTTAAAACTGGGTCAACACACCCAGAAAATTCACACCAAACTGCAATTCTTGAGCACAGATAGGCAGAGTTGTCAAAATATTCTCATCACTGAGTAAATTTGTGCTTAGAGCAAAACCAACAGCCTGGAAAACACAAGTGCCCTGCAAGCTATCAATTAGCCCTTACATCAGGATAAACTTGTGTCAAGAGGAAATTACTTCCATTTTACCTGAAGAGATTCATCTCTGCTTTGACTTACAGAGAAGGACAGATCAGGAAAGACTCCACTTGCCTAAAGAAAGGGCATATTCTTGCTGTGCTATTTGATAAGGTGCTACAGGGGAGTGAGCTCCTGTACCCTCAGTGGAGTGTGATTTTACCTGAGCATTTTCTGAGGTTTTAAAGCATTCCCATTCCCCATCAAAATGAAAGAAATAAACTTCCAGGATATGTTTTTGCAAACCCCACAAAGTGTCCCCAGAGCAACCCAAAACTTCATGACTGGGGCAGGAATTTGGCTGCTGGACTTTCCACACAAACCCTTGTCTCAGTTAGGTGTAGTGGGGCAATACAGTTCTCCCAGACCTTGTGCTTGCCCAAGGCTATTTGCAATGTAGGGGAAAATACTGGTTTTCAGGGAATGGGTATATATAAAGAAAATATGTCTGCAAACATCATATCGTATGAGGTGCTTGCAGCATCTTTAGATGAAACAGGGATTGCACCTCATCCCAGAGTGTCTGCCAGGTACAGCACCAGGGCTGCAGGTTCATGGGGACTTCTGAAAGTATAGAGGGGTATTTCCTGCTCATACTCCTGTGCTGCACTCGACCTTGCAGTTTCAGCAGGAAAATTTATTTTGTCATGTGTTGTTACACTTGGTAACCCTGCTTATGGATCTGGCAGCATGACCAGGTGAGCTTTTCCTTTCCTGTAGATACCCACACAAGCCTATATGGGTAGTAACAAAGTCTATTTAGAGGACATGAATCTGAGAGCGGGTCATTCAGATGCCAAGATTAAACCTTTGAACTAAAGGGAAGGTAGAAATGTATTAAAGACTACCTCATTAGTTCTGGGAGGTGTGTTACTAATTGCTGCAAGTTATGCTTAGATGAAGAAAAGCATCTTGTTCATGATTCAAAACACAGCACCACCAGCTAAAAGGCAGAAATTTCAGCTCTAACAGAAATAGAATCCAACAGAACAATTCCCATAGACTTGGGAGAAGCCAGGTCTCCCTCCTGAAACATCAGTTCTATCTCTGCCTTCCTGCACTGACATTTTCCTGCTCTAGTGTCACTTTTTCATCTTTTTTTACATGCCATCCTCCTAACTTAATCCTTCCCCATTTAAGATGTATTTTATGAGGTTGATTCTCAGGGCACCACTTTGCCCCATCTCCTGCAGGTCTTTATCTGCTTCTCTTTCTTTTTCCTTTGCATCTTTTTTGGAGCAACTGAAAAAAGTTTTAATCTTTACTATGCAGTGTCTTCCCAGCCAAAGGAGGCAGAAGAAATAAAGATCTATCTCCTTTTTCCCACCCAAGAGAGTTTTGGTCCTATGAGAGCTGAACTAACAGACCTGAAATTTGTTCAAATGTATTTTTTCCAGACTAGTCCTACTTTAGTGTTATTGGCTGTACATGGCTCCCAGTCCTGCCTGTCTAGTCCCCAAAGAGCAATTGCAACATGTTTTTGGTTGAATGTCACAGGAGCTCAGCATCTTAGACTCCAATGAGATTTAATGAACAGGAAAACATCCCTTTTGAAACACCTCATGGCTTTCAGGCTATTGAATGGATAAATGTAAATTGAATGCTGAAGATCAGATGATTTTTAAAGAAATGTAATAGATGAACTAATTTCCAACCAGATACATTTTCTAATAAGACTTACATTTCCCTTCCAGTTTCAGTACTGCCAATATAGAGCTACATCTATTAGTGTGGCACACAGGATGGATGGGTCAGAAAAGTTCAGTCTTAAATTTATAGGAAAAATGTTGCTGTACATATTTTCCAGTTCTTGTCTGTGTTAAACTCTCCATCTTGAGAAATGCAACATTTACCAACTTACACATTTGACATTTCCCACTTTGACTGAATGCCCATTCTCCTCCTATTTTGGACTATTTCAGAGTCTGTTAACAAGAGAAAATAGAACTGGCCAGGAAAATAAATTACTTTTTTAAAAATATCACAGTAGTGCAGACATGTTTCTGAGTAACTGGATAGAGAAAGGGGACAACAATTGCAAACCATATGCTTAGAAGTACCTAGACAGATTGACTTTGCATTACAAATTGGGCTTGTGCTATTTAAAGGCATAAATTTGTCTTGTGTTAGTAGTTAATTCAAGTAGTAGTTCATAATATTCCATAAGAGTTAATAATTAATAAAATAACAAAAGTAATAAATATTAAATAGTAGGTATATGAATATTATTTCTCCTTATTATTAAACATGAATGTTAAATAATGAAATTCAGTAATAGTTAATGGTTAATTCAAATCACCTGTTTAAAGGACCTATGTAAAGAGAATTTGCTTTCAAGACTACAACATCAGTGAGCTATTGCAACACCATGGTATTCTCAGGAAAGAATTTGTACCAGAACTAGAAAACTGCTCTCCAGGAATTCATTACAAAGACTCAAAATGCCTCCCAACCCACAGGTTGTATCATGCTATCAATTGATACACAATGCTTTCCATTAATATCAGTGAGGGTTTCTGTTTTACAATGCTCCTGAAATGGTCACTGCTAGAAATCACAAACCTGCTGCTGGTGACACTGGAAGTTCTACCAGACCAGGGTCATGACATAAATCTGAGCCCTGCAGTTCCTGTGCAGGAGGGTAGGTACTGGGGACAAGGTTTGATGAGCACCTCCAATTATCCAGCTCCTAATCTACATAGATGGCTCAGGCTTGTGACACCGAGCTCTCTGTCTCAGAAGAGTATTGGCCAGTTAATGCAGTCTTGACACACATATTAGACCATCATGCTGTGCTTTGTCAGAGCTTTGGAACAGAGAGAGACAACACTTACTCAGACAACATCCCTGCAGACAAGGGACATGCCCTGTTGGAAGCAGCTGGGGCTGCACAGCTCTGCTGAGGAAAGTTCCACAATGCCTGGAAGTGGAAGATTTTTTAGCTGCCCAAAGGATGATTTAAAAAAGTTAAAACTAAATTTCTAACTTTACACTGTTGCCCAGAGGCAGCCATCCATTGCCCACTAACACAGCACTAAACTGATTTTAAGGAAACACTGAGCATTCATTCCTCTTGTCATTAGTAAAGGAAATGAGTTGGCCCATGTACAGCCTTTACAGCTGTTCGTGATGAGGCTGGCAGGGTAATTCAGATCAAGTCCTCTCTCCCCAAACCTCAGAGCAGTCTGCTGTATCTGTTCTCCAGAAGCCCCTGCCCCAGCCTGCACTAACATGGGGCAGAGATGTCTTAGGTGATGGGTTACCCTTCCTCACTTTCTCTCTGAATTCCTGCTGGGTAAAACCCACCTCCATAGACTCCCTCCCTGCCCCAAGCGCTCATCAGGCTCCTGTCTCTTGTACACAGCTCTGCAACAAACAAACAGAGAGAGACAGAAACTGGCTCTTGCCAAAGAAAAAAATTGCAAGAAGAAGTAGATTAACGTGGAACAGCTGCACTGCAGATTTTTTGAATAATTTGCTGAAAATAAACTTTAATGGCAAATTAAGAACAGAGATTAGCTCTGCAGTTCTGTGTTTTCAGAGGGTAACTCGCTGGCAAGAAGGTACACGCCAGAACTTGGCACCTCGAGCAGCTCAACTGGCAGCTCCCGGGAGCAAGGCAGGGATGGGCTGCCAGGGCTGTGCCTGTCGGAGCACGGGCAGGCAGCTGGCAGGGAGTTGCTCTCCCACAATCTGCTTGGCTCTGGGCAGGCTTTTGCATTTGGGAGCTCTAATTGCATTGAGTTCACTCAGGAATAAAAAGGAGGTGATGGCCAAGTGGTCCAGCTTGGCTGCTCCCCTCCCCTCCGCACGGCTCCCAACAGGTGATACAGGAGGTTTCAGGCAGTGATTAAAAACTGCTGCCCACAGGAGGGAAGTCGCTGCCTCTGCCCATTTCAGCCCTTGCTCTCCTGGAAGGATCTATTTTCCTTTGTTGCATTTGGAGGGCATCACCAGTATAGAAGTCCAGATGAACCAACACCAGTCCCATCAGGTCTCTCCACCAGTTTTGGTTCCCACCCCAGGTGCTGTGGAGAGCTTACAGCTAGCAGTCAGTGTGCACCCTGCTGGCCTATTTGAATGCATTTTCTGAGCTCACCAAGAGTTCAAGTTCCTCAGTTTGCATCTGCCAAATCAGACACTCTTCCCCCTGCTTTCCACTACTATACCAGGTCTTACCCCCTTTCCCAGCAGCAGGAAGGTGAGTTCAGTGGTGTGACAGCCCCTTCCTGTAAGCAGTGAATACAAGGTAAGGTGCTCTCTGCCTGTCTCATGGCATGTCTACCGCCTCCAGCAAAGCCTATTTTTAGGACCACACCTGCTTCAGTTTGCCTAGAAAACACCTTCTTGTTGGAGCACCCAGTTTTGAATGCAGATCTGTCAATGCAGAGCGTGTCACCTCCCCTCCTTTTACCCTGTGCCCAGGGCATGAGCACAGGGGTAGTGCCTCTGCCAGGAATGCTGGGGCTCAGGTCCCTGGCTGGGAGGCAGGTGGAGGCTCTCCCTGTGGGAGGGAGAGTTCCCTGCTGCACTTCTGTGACCTGTGAATTAAATACCTTGGCCCCATCATCAGTTTCTCCCATAATGGCTGGGCACTGACAGGGAGAGGGATGAGAACACCAAGCCATTTCTTCTCCTCTGAAAGGATAAAGGCCAATAAAAGATGGATGTTGGCAGGCTGGCATGAATTACCATGCAGTCTGATGTTCTGAAAAGTCACAGCTTTGCCAGCATGCCTGACTGCTTCATGGACATTGAATAACATGACCCCAAACACGACAGAAACTACTTGTGTCTGCAGAAATTGTGGCAATTCATTTTGTGGTTGATCCAGCCAGCTCTGATCACTGCTTTTGCTTCAGTTGAGAAAAGGCAATAATCTGTCTAATTTTTCTTTCTGTGATTCAGATTAGACAATTCATTTACTAAATGTGATTGATAAATGAATTAATTGCACAACATTCATTCCTGACACACTTCAGAACATGAAAACTGAAAAAAAGTCACCACAAACCTCTCTATATGGAAGATAAATAGGGGATTTTCCTGGATATTTTGGAGTTCAATGCCAAGGGCAGATTGAAAGATTGTTTAACCTTGTCCAGTCCAATCCTTCCTCATCTTGCATGGTCAGAAGCCATAAGAGATCACCAGCACTGCATGGCCAGACATGAAGGCCTGTTTGGATGGATATATTGCATCTGGCACAATAATTCCCTCTGCATAGCTTCATGATTTTCTGAAATATTGTGCTCTTATTCCAACAAGCCCAAGAAGCCCCTTCTTCTTTTTTTTTTTTTTTTTTTTTTTTTTTTTTTTTTTTTTTATCTTTTTGAAACAATAATATCCAGCCAGCAAGTAAAACAAAAGCATATTCAGGACTAAACATTTGTCAGTTTTCGTGTTTTCTTGCTTGTTGAAAGAAAATTTGAAGGATTACACTATATGACAGAAGAGATCATGGCTTGCAAGAGGCAGTGGTGGAAGGTTCCCAGCAGGGCCAGCAGCAGACCCAGGCTCACAAAAAAAAATGACACTTGCTACTTTACCAACCCACACAGACACATGGGGCAGGTTGCAGTTGAAATACAGACTGATTAATGGAATATTGTTTCTTAAAACCAATAAACCACTCACTCATCAGGAAACAAAAAGCACATCCAGTTCCTTCCAAACATGAGGACATTTACTAGCAGTTCCATAAGCTTTATTACAGTATCTCCTACAAGTTTTATGCATGCAATCAAAGTGTCTGCATCAAGTTCTGCACAGTTTAAATACCTTCATAAAACAGCATAATGACCTTCACAAAAAGAAAGTTAATAAAGGCCAATAATAATCAAGTTTTACATCAGTGAGGAACAAATATTAAGCATATGCAAATTGTACTGATAAATCTGGCAGGAACAAGTGGCATCCAGCACTTTTGACAGTCACTGGAGATTCTGGGACCAGAGACAGCATCAGGAAAGAAACTGGTGGCTAATCCTTCCAGAGAAGACATGGGGCAGACAAGTGTCATGAGTTGGGAAACTAAATGCAAATGTGTTCACAGTCCCCTCTTTAAAAATGAAAGAGCCAAAGCAGTAATTCAAATGTCACTTAATTTTTACTACTTCAGCAGTCAAATGAAAGTCCCTTCCTAGGACTGGTTCAAACCCCTCTAACAGCACACAATTAGGAAAGGCATTTAATGGATCAGTGCCATGCCCTGCACACCTTGGGATGACTGGCACCTCTGTGCAGGTCCTTGCAAGCTGTCCTGCTGAGAGATGGAGCTGTGACTGGTCAGGGGACACAGAAAGGACTGTCATGGTTAGGAGAGCTCAACTGCTCTCTACACTCCTGCCCCTGGCTTACTGCACGTTCCCTTCTCACTGCCAGCCCACGCCACCCATCACTGGTGGGAAAGCCTAGCAAAGTGCTCCTTTTTTTTCAACCCAGAATGATCATATGAAGATGTACAGGTAATCCCACAGCTCCTCCACAAAAAAACCATTTGATATATGACTGTACTCGCTGGCTGTCTGCCACTACCCAGCAAAGGACCTGTATGCTCATGTCATCATGCATTTAATACACTCTGCATCTAACAGCAATATGTTGGCTCTCTTTCTTTGCAGTGCACTGCAAGCTCATCAGCAGAGTAGCAAGATCTACCCCTTTTGTAAAATTGAGAACAAAAACTGAAAAAAACACTGTCATTGCTTTATCATCCCTTTCTTTGTCCCCACTCCTTTTCCAATGCTCTGAGGATGCAGAGACCCAACAGAAGAGGTGTTTGAGGCAGAGACAGTTTACCTTCAGCACATTTCCATGACCAGGTCTGTGATGCCTTTGCTTCTCAGAATTCTGTCCCTATAATTACTTTTCAAAAAGAAGTTACTTGTCAAGATGAAGTCTGCTTTCCTGATGATGCTTATTTCTCTTCATTTCATATTACACAATATTACAAACAGAATGAGAGCACCTTTCCCCCTCCACCCCCCCAGATTTTTTTTCCATCTAGGCTGTATAATTTTAACCTCCAAACTAGGTCAACTTGGAGAAGGAGTATTTAATCTGTTACAGTGATTAACAAAGCTGTTATATTGTTAAAGATTGTGTGTGAAGGATTTACTAAAATATCAACCACTTTGTGTGAATGGTTCCTAGATGCTGCCAAGAAATAGAGGAAGACTAGAGAAAAGAGCCTGACAGAAGTCCATCAGCCTGAAGCTCTGACATATTGGGCATCTTACCACTTCCTGGGATTTGAAAATGTGTTATCCACCCATTAAGAAATTCAGCACATTCCCCAAGACACCAAATCCTAATGCACAGTATCAGTGATGAGTCAAGGATGAGGAAAGCCTTGTAGACTCCAGGATTAAATACAGCTGGTCCCTTGCTAACTTATATCTTCCGTTGATAACTTATATCTTTTCAAAATTAATCAGGAAATGGAGCATACAGCTCTTTAACATAAACAAAATGGGAAGCAAAACTCTCTTCTCCTCCATCTCTTCCTGGTATTTTTGCTACCTGAAGATACAACCCTCAGGGTGAGCAGTTTTGGGGGTGTTTGTGGACAAGTCCTGGTATCTTTATTTTGGCTATAGAGGAATAAGCAGGTTGGAGGCTTGGGTCCCAGCCAGGGCAGGAGGCATCCCACCAGAGGAGCCCCACTCCTCACTGTAATTTTGCTTTGGCATCACTTTGTTTGGTTTGGTAGCCCTTGCTCTGTGGGTTTTTGTACTTTTTTTCCTACTCAAAAATAACCATTCCCTGTCCCATCTGTGCTCCTGAAGGGTCAGATACAGCCACAGAGGGACGTCACCTCTGCTGCAGCCCTGCTGCCCACCAGGACCCTGAGGACCCAGGGAGGTTTCCCTGCACCAGAGCATACCTATTGTCTGCATCCTTGACTGAGTTCTAATGATGGAGAAGCATTTTATAACCCTTTTATTATGTTCATTAAGAGCCTCAGCAATGGAAAATTTCCTATGAAAAGCTCCACTGCTGTGCATGAGTCAGACACTCACCTTGCTGCCTCTGGTCAGGTGCAGTATTTGCTGCCTTGTCTCATTTGCTCTTCTGGCTCTCCTCTTTGCCTCAGCATGCCTGAAATGCTGGAACAAGTGTGCTGAGAAGAGTCTGGAGCTCAGCCTGGCATCCTGTGAAACTCATGCCTCCATCGACTTCAACAGGAAAAGGAGCTGACCTTTAAATCTCATGTTGCGATGGACTTGGAATAACTCACAGCTCTTTCTGTACAACGATTTTCAAGAATATTAGTTACATACAGCAATTCATGGAGGTTCTGTGTTATTTCACTGCTCCCTCATTTCCCCAAACCCCAGGCAAATTATCTCTCCCACACCTGGTAGTGTCTAGAGTACTGATGCTCTTCAGGTGCTGTCCTCATTTCTTGCCAGGGAGTGGGGGATGTTTTACACCTTGCAGTCAGGGAATTTTTACCTTGGTAGATACATTCTGCAAAAGCTTCAGCTCCTTTTAAGACTAAAATTAAGCCTTCTTCATTGTGTGTTTAATTAACTTTTATTTGCTTGACATTTCATTTTTATTATTTTTACGCAGTCTGAGGTTCTTGGCATTAAAAGCACGTGTAAACTAATTCAACTGATAGACTATCTTTGCAAAGGACATTTTTTTCTATTATCACACCACTAGGAATATTTTTCTGAGGAAAGAAAGTGGCTGCAAAACTTCACCTTGATTACCTCGGTACAACCAGCACTTTGCAAGGCATTAACAGGAGGGGAGAAAGTACCTGCTGAGAACACGTGGACAATAAGTCAGACACTTTGTGCTTCTGGTTGAGCTCCTCCAGGTACAGTAAGGGAGAGAAGTGGCTGCAGAATATTTATTTATTTTATTGGAAAGTAAACATTTTTTTCCTCAGTGGTTTGCAGCCTGATTTAAACCTGGTTGCCTAAGGATTGATCCCATCCTCACTGTGGAAAGGGAGCAGGGAGCAGCTGGGCATTCACCCATCTCACCTGGCTTTGTGCAAGAGGAAACCCTTCACGGCAGCACCACCCTCGGCACTGGTCCCATCAGCTTCTAGCCTGAGCATGGGTGACCCAAATAAAACAAAACAAAAAGAAATTAATCAGCATGAAGAGTAAGCCCAAGGGGAGCACAAAAATCAGCTGCTTTTGATAATACTTTTATATATACATATATATAAACACAAACACACCTAAGAAGGAGGTGAAGATTTTAGGAGAAGTGTTGCTTATCATGAAAAGAATTGAATTAATTAATACACTGAGCATTATCAAGACACCAGCTTGCTGAAATGCCCTCATGAGAGTCAGGGAAAAAATTCTACTTTTGTATCTACAGATCATCTCAACCCACAAAGTTCCCCCTATCCATTTCAAAGCTCTCATAATTCAGCAAAGAGAGGAAACCTGGCACTTACTGCATATGAAATATGTTTGCAGTGGCACAGTTGGTATATTGATTACATTACTTCCTTTTAAATATTTTAACACAGTCTTTGGCTAATGGACTATTTAATTAAAGAGAAATAAACATTAGTTTTCAATTTATGGGTAAGGAATGCCCTTACCAGTATGGGCTGCAGGATATGATCCTCACTGTCTTTGCAGATTTATCACTTGTAGCAGACATGGAGGATATAAATAACATCAGCCTTAGACTGGTGGCTCCCAGTAAGTCTTCAACACTTCATAATATTCTGCTGAAAAAATCAGTGTTCTCTGAAAACCTAGTCCTGAATCACAGGCAACATCTTCTCAGCAGAAATTAAAATCGTTGGGAGATATGCAATGGGGTACAATTGTCATTATTTAGCCTTACAGACCACATAGTCTGTTTAGCTGATAATGGTCACCATGCTGTTTTCTGAGTATAGAAAATAATATTTTCTAAACATCAGGTTTGTAAATATCCATTTTATTCCTGCCTTTTAAAATTATTTTTTCTTCCATTTCCTACAATCTGATGGGTTCAAAGTGAATCTCTCCCAAGGCACCTTAAGCTTTGGGCATGCTATTTAGCAGTGTCACTTTAACATTTCAAGGGCTGTCACCTGTTCCATGATTCACACTATGACATTTCTACTTCTGCATTTTGAGACATGGTTTTTCACCCAGCTGCTGGCAGCGTGGCCCAGGTGTCTGAAAGTAACCTGGAGCTCTGTGCCCTCAGTTCAAACTACTCTTCTTCTTGTGCAGCACCTTGCAATTGTCACCATTGATTTCCAAAGCTTTGCAGTGAAATGTAAACCAGGAATTGTTCTTTCTAAGGGATTTCTCCTGGCTGTTTTTCTTCTCCTTCCCTTTATTTTTCTACCCTCAGACAGATCTCTGGGAGAGAGAGCACAGAATTACTTTGTTTGGGTGCCAAATCCTCATCGCAGCAGGGTGTAATCAGGAGGCTTGCATCCCTCTGCCAGAAAAACTAAGTTTTTCAGTAGCTCTCAACCCCCAGCATCCCTCTGGCAGCCAAAGGCAGGAAAGTACAACTTTATTCCCACCCCAAAGCATTTAATTTTTTCTCCTTCCTCTGCAAGCTTCATCTCCAGAACACATCCCAGCTCAGAGGTGTTACTCTGGTCCAGGTCTCTCCTCCCCGTGTCTTCACACAACTGGCTTGCAATGTGCCACTCTGGATCCAAATATAGCTTTTAAAACCCAAAGGAAAGCCAAGGCATGGAGGGAGAATGAGCAACCCAGCTCTCAGTGTGAGCAAGCCGTGCAGCACAGCCAGTCCTTGGCACCACACTGGGGGACACAGCTCCTCCCACGCCTGCTGGCTCACTGCCCTGCTTTGGAGCAGATTAGGTATCCAGAAAAGAAGAGACTTTTTATTTGCTACTTCTCTGGAGAGCTCTTGAGTTGGTGTCTGAGCAGCTCTCATTTAAGACCTGGCATGGCAGCCATTCGATTTCTTTTTAAGCAATCAGTGGGGGAAGCAATTTTAGAAAAAGAATGTAATTCTTGTAAGAACAACATCTGCCTGGGCAAACACTGCTGTCAGTATGTCACAAATTAAAATGGGAAAGGAAAATTCTGTCTCCCGAGAGAGACAGGAACAGCAAAGGCTGCACCAGTGCATTGTGCCCCCTGGATTGCGATCTCCCAAGGACCACGGCTGTGCTCGCAGGGCAAGTGAGCTGCCCTGAACACAGAGCATCTCATGAGTGGCATCTCATCCAACAAACACCACTGAATGTCCCACAGGTCCTTCCTGTCTCAGAAAGCATGCAGATTAATTGCCTTTCTTTTCAGCCTTTCCTTCTTGACATTTCTTTCCTGATTTGCCTTCCCCAGCAAGGAAGCAAAACCTTCAATTTTTGTATCAGTGCATCAGGTTTTACCCCTTGCACCATGGATCATTTTCAATTATGCTGATTGCTCAGATGCCCTGAGGAATGGCTGGGTTGCAGAACCCCTGTTGGCTCCCTTTGAAGCACTTCTCTTGGTAACAAGAATGGCACAGGGGTATCCAGCACCATTTCTGCTCTAGTAGCACTTTCTGTCATGTCTTTGAGACAAACACACTCTTCTGTGTGTTTTCTTTCACACCCCTCTCACTCTCACACCCTCTCATTCATTTGCCATGTGCTGCTGGTAGAGAGTCCAGCAGAGCAGCTTGCTGGTGGATAAGGTCTGGATGCAGCAAACAAACAGGATTTTAGATTATTAAATTGTTGGTGGATTCAAAGGGAATTTATAGAGAGCGTTATCCATTGTACTCATTCTGTCTTCTTATTTTTAATGAATAACTGTACAAATGTTGAAAGACAAGAAAGAGTACAGGAAAAAATTTAAAACTTGAGGAAAAGCTGGGTGTGGTTTCATGACACAAGAAGGGACCGTGCCATGAGATGCCAAGCAGGGAAGCAACACTAACAGTAGCATGAATCCCAGCAAGCTCCTCCACTGGGATCCCACGATTTCCACCCCCCCTCCAAACAGCCCCAACAGTCACTGTTTGCAGAGCTGGAGCAGCAGTGCAGCTTTCTGAGAGGTTTGAATCAAGCTGCTGCAGTATTTTCTTCTAGAAACAATGCAAAGATAATTTTAATCCACATATTCACCTGGGAAGGAACAGAACAGGAAAGAAAAATCACCCCTGAATAATAAACATTAATGCCCCAAGGACCAGCCAGACCTTCCTGCACTTGCCAGAGAGATGCAGTAAGTACCCTGGAGTAACATTTCTTTGTTTTCCTTATTTTCTGCTTTAATGATAAAAAGAACAGAAGGTGAAGGGAGTTTGGCTCTGTCAGAACACTGATGTGCAGTAGCCCAATCCTATTCCTTCCTCAAATTCATTCCTATCCCATCATCACTCAAGAGCTTCTAGCTATTACTAATTTCAGCAGGTAAAAGAGGGCAGACCCTCCCTCCCCAGTCTGGGCTATGGTAGAAGAGAGCTATGCCCATGGCAGGGTTTCTCCTAATAAAGTTTTGCAATGATGCTTTTGCAGGAAAAATGTATCAAGCCTCAGGAAAGCACTAAAACTGTTTAAGTCACGGAGTCTCAACACCCACATTTGCAAGGTTAATAGCTCCAAGAAACAGAGCATGCTGCACCACAGAGAGGACAAAAATGCTCCATTCATAAAGCCCAACAGTGAAAAGCAGTATGCAGTTTCTCCTTCCAAAGGAAATTTGAGATCATACTTTGCAGAAAAGCTGGAGGAAGAAAAGAAAATTTAAGACTCCTTTTCTTCCCTTGAAATACACTGCTCTGGGGAGTCTGATGGCAGCTGGATCCATCCAGCAACAACAGAGATGTGAACCCAACAGAGGAACAAGCCTGGCCCTACCTCCAGTGACCGTCAGGCTCTTGACACTCTTTTGGCATGTTTTGTTTGTGGAGATCTGCCCCTCATCCCCAGGCCCCTGCACTTAGCAGATATATTCCTAAAACCATACTGGACAATTGGAGGCTGCATAGTTTTTTCTCTCCCAGATGCCTCTGAGAACAAGGAGTCCTTTGGCAGGGAGTTTGAGAAGGGCTTTGCCGCTGCTTAGTGCCCTCATTAAGCTTATCAGTGAGTCCAGGAAAGATCTGGTGTTTGCTCACACCAGATTTGCACCAAGCTCTGCCAAGCTCTACTAGTGGTGGAATTAAAAAAAAAAAAAAAAAAAAAAAAAAAAAAAAAAAAAAAAAAAAAAAACCACACAAAACAAACCACTTGCTTCTATTTGCCACATTTCTCTGCTGGCAAAATACAGAGCAGAGATGCACAGCGCCAGCACAAATTCCATTTGCCAACTGAGCTTTTGAAACTGTGTTTGTGTTTTGCTACAGTGGTCAAATTTCTCAGCACAGACAAAGCTGGATTCGCAGCTACCAGCTCTGGGTTGCCGGATGGAGTTTGTCTCTACAGACCCTGGGGCAGCCTGGGAGGCTCTCCCATTCCCTGTCTTCCTTACCCATGCCAGTGGGGAGAACTGACCTCAGATGGGTCAGTTCAAGAGAAGATTTTCGACTCTTCTGCATGTTGCAGTGTGTAGCAGCTAAATGTTGCCTTTCTTGCAATTTTTAAAACTAAAGCATTACCCAGCAAAAAACAAGTGACTCTCTGTTAATACAATCTAAAATGCATTATCTTTTCAAGTAAGGCTCTGAAGTGAAGATATATTTTAGTTATAGCAGCAAGGATGGGTTTAATCAGTGTTGAACAATTGAGTTTCTCCCCTAACCCTTGATTAATGAGCATGAAATACCATCTACCTTTTATCTACTCCCAAATACCCAAGTATGTTAAACAGCCTTTTGATTCTCTCCAGCTTCTTGAGCGTGTGTGAAGCTTCAGCTGAATCCAATTTGTACCATCAGCAACTGGAGCTATTCTGCATTTGTCATTGGCATTATATTTGGCATTACACTTCTCCTAACTGTAATGAGGTGACACTGAATTATAGAACTCTTTACACTGTGATAATACTGTGATCATTCAGGTGTTTTAAATCTGTTAGGGTAGATAAGATATACATCTGCCCAGACAGAAAAGCAGGAGTGTTTCCAAGGAATTTTGACCAGGTAAATTTAATCACAATTTAAGCCAGAAATGGCTCTCCTGCACCTTCCCTGCAAGCAGTCTGGAGGGTGTCTTCTGAGTGACTTCCTAAAACTTCTCAAATAAATCTCAGCTGTCAGTGGGAGAAAGACAGGACTATGGAAAACAGCTTTTGTACAGAGGCACTCAGATCTAGCAAAGCCATGCACCCCGAGGGTGGTTGAAGACACCTCTCCAACAAATTTAGGATCCAGTAGCTTTCTGAAGGTGTAGAGTGAAGCCTTGCTAAACCCCACAGACAGATGACCTCCCACAACAGCAACTGCATCCTCCCACACACCTCCTCTTTCACCCTTTGGGTTTGTAGCAGTCTCAGGGGGCTCATCCCTACTCTGATCTTTAACCTGTGACACCTCCCCCTTACCCTGGCACACACGAAACGTCAGGCACGTGGCTTGGATCACACAGCCAAAAACATCCCAACTACCAAGACAAATGAAAGATTTCTCCGGTGTAATTGCAGCCTGGGCTAACTTCAGTGTGCCCAAAAAAGGGCTCTCGGCAAATTTCTGTCCCCTCCTGTGCTGTCCTGCAGAGGCAGTGCCATGCAGTACACCGGGGCCAGGTGAGCCAAAAAACAAGTCAAGAAAACTGTGTTTTGGCAGTCAAGAGATGTAGACATGTTCCAGGGTAGAGACAGAATGAAATAGTGGACAGGCATGAAAATCTGCATGAACCTCTGGCCACAAGCACAGCACATGAAGCACATCGAACACGCACATGATGAATGAGGCCATTTTTAAACTTTGTGCCAAGAAGGAAATCTGTGCTGTCTTCTTACAGAGAGGAGAGTGCAAATATTCATGATAAAGCCTGAACAGAAAGAACTACTAAATATTTCAATCAACTCAGTCATCACATGAAACAGAAGTAATTTTCCCCTTGCAGGGACACATGGATGGGTGCACATTTGCTGCCTGATGTAGCAGCGATCATTTATTTAGGCTGCTTTAGCTTAACAGCTGAAATTCAGCTCTTTGACTTGCTGTGCTTAGGAAAGAAATTGATATACATTTTTAAAACCTTGAAATAGAGAGAAACTAGTAATAGCCACAAAGAAGAGGGGGAAGGAGGGAAAGAGCATTCAGTGCAAATCAGCCTTGGGTAATCCAGAACAGGTTTAAGAGTTTTCCCCCCCATATTGCCCATTTCCTTCTGACTACTTGCTGTGCACCTTTCACCCTGCAGGCTTTGTTTCTCCAGCATTCCCTTGCTTACAGGATTAAACATCAACTTCTACACTCCTTGTCTCACAGCAACTCAGGTAATGCTGATCCTTACCATCACAGATATTTTCTTCTATATGTAAAACATTGGAGCTACTTCTCTAGCTTTTTTTGCCACTCTTGCCTAGCTGTCTTTATTCTGTACATGTTTCTTCCAATAGTTATTGTGTGCACACAGACAGTGTCAGCTGTTCTTTTAAAAGCTTTAATCTTTCTGTTAATCTGAGTTTTCTTGTTCTCATCTGCCTTTCTACTCCCCATCCATTACCAAATAGAGGAAAAGAGCAAGCAGGAATCTGCCACCCACTAAATGATCTTGACAGCAGAGAGCCTGAAAACAGTCAGTCCAAATGCAGACTACAGGACATTTCATCTTCATCATCTTTCAGGCAAACCACATTTGATTCTTAATGGCAAATCTTGAATATTACATCCGTGAAACCAGTTAAGCAATAAATGAGTGAGGGAAAGCAGAGGTAATAGGGGAAAAAATGTAATTTCAGATAGGATTTTAAAAAATGACATAAAATGTCCTGTAAGTTTGGGCCTCTTTCAGAGGTACTGTGTACAGTGAAGCCATAAATTAAAAAAAGCAAAACAAAACAAGACAAAACCCACAAAAAAACCCTGCCCCCCCGTCCCCCCAAAATAAACCAAACACCACAGGCTGCATTTAGAATAACCAGAAACTGGACTTTTAGACCTCCATACAAACAAGTACTCTGCACAAATATTTGTCTACACAAAGTGCACACAAACTTTCATCATCTCACTTTGCTGAGGGTAAGAAGAATGAGGATGCCATGGGATATATTTCAATGACATTTACCCAGAGCTCATGTATGCCAAATTTGTAGTATTATGATATGTATTGCAATAATAAACTTAGGTTGGAAGGTATTTCCTGGAGTTTTCTAATCCAGTCCCTGCTCAAAGGAGGGCCAGAGTTGGACGAGGTTCCTGGGGTTGCATGCTCAGACAGAACATTTCTATTGGAAACCCTTTTGGAGCTGTATTCAGACAACCATTTACAGCCATTTACAAGTTTCATATCTGGCAGATGCATTACCTGTCCAAACATATTTTCCACCTCACTACTATGTTCTTAGCAAATTTCCATACAGGTTGAATAATAAAGCAGGGACAACAACATGACTGTCACCAACTGAGACTCTTTCTGCAGAAATGATGAAAAAATGCACCTGAAATGGGTCTTGCCTCAAAGACTGTGGAAACCAGTCCAAAGCAGACTGAGATACCAGCAGGGGACAGACTTAATGCCCACCTCCATAAAGAGAAGTGAACCTGAAGGTATAGGTAATTAACTTCCATGTAAATGAGGCATAGCAGCAGCAAATTTTGGCTCAGCCTGCCTACTCCTGAAAACAGTCAGTGTCTTGCCATTGGCTTCATTGGCAGCAGCACCCAGTTGTCAGCTCATGTGAAGCTTGTTTTAATTCCCTAAAGCCACTGTGCCACAGGCTGGGATCCCTGTAATAACCCCACACACCCAGGGTAGGCTGAGGACAGTGCCACATGTAAACCCACATCACAGACCACTGTCCCTTTTTCCTGGTGCTCAACATCACCTGGGCCAGATCAACACCCTCTCATGGGGTCTCCTGGGGGACTTTCCGAGCCTTGGATGGAGACCACAGAGTCCCTGCAATCCCCTACCTGGGAACACACCATTTTTGTACCTGCCTGGCAAATCCCCAAATGCACAAATAAAACCAAACCAAAGCAAAGCACTTCATTCTTCAGATGGAAAAAACCCCAAAATACATGGGTTTTTCTTAATTTGTTTCCCATTTCCTTTGTACAAGTCTTCTTTGGCAATGCCTCCAAAGCCAGCTTTCCCTCTGAGATCGTGCAGCACTCCCAGTTTCCACCAGCAGCAGCCAGACTGGCAGTTCATGAGGGACGTGGGACGGATCAAGCGGAGCAAAAAGCACATTTAGGGATGTGTCTAAAACTGGATGTTTCCCTGGCAACATGGAGAACTCGGTACATCTCATGACTTGCAGCATGCACAGATTTCCTCACTGTAGCATAAGCCCAGGGACCTGCAGGGAACTGGCTGGAAACTGTAATGCCTCCAGCTGCAAAGAGCATCCAAGCACCTCCAGCCCAGCACAGGTCAAGGCTCACTGCTATGCACTGAACAGCATTTGGGAGGACACAGCCCCCAGTGATGGCTTGTGTCCTGCAGAAGGACAACACAAAAGCCATTGTATTTGTAATGCTCTTTGTCTCAGCACACAGCTATGCCACAAAGCAAGGAAAACATAGCCCAAAGCACAGCTTAAATTCATTTCCACGTGAAAAAAAATTGTATATAGTTTTATTTCAAGGACTTTGAAACCACCAAGCACCTTGGCTTTTAACAGAGCAAAGCCTGTGAGAAACACAGATTCCAAATCCTAAAACTATATAAATGAAAAACTCAGGTATATCCTCTCTAAGAAATTTGTCCAAATTCCCATAGCACAGCTGGAAGTGTAACAAGAGCTCCTGATCCAAATTACCACAACCTTTGCAATAAATCCTGGCTTCCCAAGCTATAGTGTCAGAGGCAGTGGTGGTAAACATGTATTTGGAGTCAGAGTTTGTAGAGGAAAATGCGTGAAGGACAACCAAAGTAATCAAAAACATAAGAATTGACATGATGATAGGCAAGAAATTAACAAGGAGGAATCCAAGCTCATCTCCTTTGCTGCTTCTCACTGAAGATGTTTTAGCATATTGTTCTTCAATACAATTCAAATTATCAGCTGGTAGAACAATTATCTAACTAAAAGATTTAACCGTGATTAAAGCCTAAACAAGCTGCTGAACAAACACCTACTCAGCCTTGCTTGAACTGAATTTCAATTCCCTGCACGTTGAGTGCTTTACCTACAGATTTTTCTGGTGATCAGTCTGACAGGGTTCTAGGCAGCATCTCTTCCCCACACACACACCATTTATAGTCCAACCCCCCAGCCAAGGCAGGGTGACCTAGAGCAGGTTACACAGGAACGCCCTGTGTGGGATTGGAATGTCTCCAGAGAGGGAGAATCCACAATCTCCCTAGGCAGCCTGTTCCAGTGCTCTGCCACCTTCAGTGTAAAGAAGTTCTTCCTCATGTTGAGGTGAAAATTCTTGTGTTTTAGTTTATGGCCATTGCTCCTCATCCTGTCACTGGGCCATCAAAGAGAGCCTGGCACCATCCTCTTGGAACTCACCTTTGAGATATTTATATGCATTAATGAGATCTCCTCTAAGTCTTTTCTTCTCTAGACAAAGTCCTGTGCTAAGGGGCTGTCAGGATGGGGAGGTAATTTCCAGGAGGCCAACAAAAATCTGGAAAACTTCTTCAAGCTCCCATTATAAACAGCAGCCCTCTGAGATAGATTCAGATAGTCACTGGTAGGTACCTGTACACCAGCAGCTCCCACAGAGCCCACATACAGGTGTCCAGGTGTGCCACTATCATCCAACATGAGATATCTGACCTTAGAAATCATATTCCTATTGTCAATTTAAAATCTTTCAAATGTTTAAGCTGAACAGGACAACAGGACAGGTAAGTGCAGAGACACTTGGGCATCTCTTTGGGCAAGTTGCAGCTGGGAAGAGACCTTATACTCTGGTGAGTGCAGCATGGGAGTTTAAGCCAAGACTGGTTGTGCAACAAGTGTTTCTTCAAATGTCTTTTCACAGAGTCACCAGGAGTAATTTAAATGGAGACTTACTCAGAGAACAGCAGAACTTGAATCTGGCAGCGTCAAAACGAGCTGCAAATCCCAGCAAACCCACGGTGCCAGGAGCACTCAGCACTGCCAGTGCCAGGCAGGGCACCCAGCTTGGTCATCACAGCTGAAATGATGCAAAGGTGTCACCTGCAGCCAAGGTGACATTGTTCTTCCCATGCAATGTCCCCTCTGTCCCAGTTAATGCCTCCTCATGGCAATGGCTGTGTTCCAATACTGTTCAGGAGGTCAAGCAGAGCTCTGCAGATCCTTTTGGAAAGGACAGATGCATTTAACAGATGATTTCTCCAGAAAGGGTCAGCCTACCCAGCCGAGGCCTGAAGCAGAAGATAATGTTATAACCTTGTGTAGTAAACAGCATCCTAATGAGTGATGGCAGAAGGAGGTGAGAGCCAGTGCTCTCCTCACCACATGCCAGACATGTCAGACTGACCTTTCCGTGGACAACAGGCAATGGACCCTTCAATTTGTCTTCCTAAAATGATAGAATGCATTAAATGAGGAGTTTTACAGCAGTGAAATGTCAATATGCCAATAGGCACTGGTGGTTTTCCATATCACTAAACAACACATTCACATCCAGAAAATGTCACTGTCTCCTGGCAGGAGCAAACAGGTATTCAAAAGATGTTTATTTTGGGGCCCTTCCAGCCACACATCACCACACTCATCATTACCTGCCACCATGTGGCCCAGCCTAGAAAGACACCAGCAAAGAGCAGGGGTCATCCACTCCTGAGGGCAATAAGAAATACAAACACAGCCTGGGCTTACTACAGCTCCTGGGCTAACTTTGAAGCATTTCAGAAAATGCTCAAGTGCTCATATCAACACAATATTATGCCATGGGTGCATCAGCTGAAAACAGAGAAGATTAAACTGACAGTCTGTATCCTGATTTATGACACAAAAAATGGCAGGATCTTTACTCATTGGGCTTGAAAAATAGTTCTGCTGCTTGACTTTTTAATTAAATTGTGAAGACGATTTATTATATGACCATAAATCGTTTGTATAAATACTTATGGTTTTGAGGGATCTGAGAGCAAAGGCCAAATAAAATAAAAACTAATAAAAATATATTTTTTTACCATAAAATCAATAGTAATTTAAGTATGCCAGGGGTCATATTTCTATTTGAGATAGATTGATCATCTCATAGGAAGAATTGTAAACATTTGGCTGGCTCATTGCATTTTCCTAGAATCACCTTCTTTTGGAAAACTAACAGCAAAATCTTAAAACTCGTTGATTTTAAAATGCCGGGCTTTTGAAAATCACCCACATTTTTGCATATCAGGCAAGAGATGAGAAACAGATATCTAAACAAAACTGTCTTCAAGCTTGCTAAGAAAGTGAAACACACCACAGTGACATACTACATGCTTCTGTGGCAATAAAAATAATCTGTAATACCTATTTCCCCATATATGAATTCAATGACAGGTATTAAAATTGAATACATCATAGAAGAGGATCTACAGGGCCAATTTGTACCACTGTTATAAAAAACTCTGCTAACCTACAGCAACGTTAAGGCACTTTCATGCCATTTGGATGACAGAAAACCGCAAGGAAAAACCCCAGCTGAAGGAAGCTAATTATGGAAAATCCTGTACAACATATTGCTGAACACAGAAGTGGGTATAGCTTCCACTCTTTTCTGCATTGCAGATGTACAGATTTGTTTAGGTAGATGTCCCAGAACAGTAAAGAGAAATTTCAGTATAAAAATATTAAATTTCTGTAAAGAAAATAAGAAACAGCAAGCTAACACTGGTTGGGAATGCTCCCCTTCAGTGCATCTTCACACACATGCAGGGATCTTCCCCACAAGGACCACGTGTTGACAGATACAACAGGTTCAATATAATTTCTTATTTATGTGCACGAGTAAATGGAAAGAGCTGGGGAAAACTTCACATCTTACAAAATATTAGATATGCAAGTCTGGGGAGTGAAGCTTCCAGGGTCTCAGCTCATTTAGTCTCTGACAGGAACACTGGAATCATTACCCCACCTAACGCCTGGAAGCTGTTATTTATGGGCACTGTGTTTGAAAGCAAACCAGCTCAGAGCACTCACCTTTCCCTGGAACCCATTTCTGGAGTTTGTCTAATACTTTGTATTAGAAATTATTCCTGCCACCTATTCTTGAGAAGGTCTCACACCTCTGCCACTTGCCGTCAGACACTGCTATGCAGAAGGGAGAAAAGCCCCCAGCTAAACAAGCTCTTTTTCTTCAGTTCATTCTGTTTGCAGCTGCTCATGTTCCTTCTGCTTCTGGTGCCAACAGCAATATTTTTTTGTAGCCTGTCAAAATAGTGATTAAATCCAAGACTGCAATCTAAAGGCAGCCCTCAGCACCCCCAGAGAGCCCCAGCAGACGCAGACGGATCCTGCCTGTGCCAAAGGTGTCAGCAGGCACCGTGCACAGGGAGGGATGGGAAGGATGAGGGGAAGGAGCCCAGCAGCACATCCCGCCCCCTCGGTCGGACGATCGTGCTGCAGTAACAAACCCACCTGAAGGTCTCGCTTCTCCACGGGCATTGAACCAGCAACACTTTGCACCTCTGCCTCACCTCTGCTGCACCGCTTTTTATGGATTCCTGCCTGATCTGTATTGCAACAGAGGAGCCCCAGCCGTGCACAAGCAGATTTCCCAGCTCACCCTCTGCAGGAAGATGTCTGAGATGTGAAGTGGGGTGGCAGCAAAGGCAGCATCCCCATAGGGGATGAGGGAAGGAATACATTTGCCAGATAAACCTTTTCCAGATATGGAGGGGATGCTGCTGGTACTTTGGGGAGGCGTGCACAGCAAGGCAGATGCAAGGGTAGAGCTACTCCTAAGGAAGGTAATTTATCAGCAGGCAGAGGCAAAACCTGCTACTATGGAGGCAATGATTACCTCTGCATGAACTGGAGCTTGTAAATGCCTAGAACACGCTCAGCAGCCTCTCAGAACATGCCATCCATGACCAATTATTTGCCAAGAGCCCAGGTGCACGTTGCAGCCCAGCCCTGAGTGGTGAGCACCCCCTGACCCCTTTGGGCTTGTGCATCAGCTCTGCACTGCTGCTCTTGTGCAGAGATGTACACAAGAGCAAGTCCACCTGGATCAGACACCCTTCCCAGGTCACAACACTCAAAACCCAAGACCTACTCACTATCTCTCCAAGGTGTTACAGAATTAACAAAATAAAGTAGTGATTTGCTTTTATAGAATGTGATCAGCACCATATTGCAACACCAGAGTTTGTGGACTTTTGCAGAGATGACAGTGATGCTGTGACTTCCTGAGCTTCTCTAGCATTTGTGATTCCTCTTGCAGAACCTGGTGAGAAAGCAAAGATTTTGCATTACTCTTCCACTAATACATTTCATTCAGAGGCAAATTGATGTACTTCTAAATATTTTGAAGCTATCTCTATGTACACACTTGTATTATTGTGTATTTTTCTCCTCCTTACAAACTTAATAGTACCAATTAAATTTAAAAAGCTGTGCAAGCTGGATTGGTGAGGCTTACAAATGTTTTAGCTGATTAGGCTTGGAAAGATGCCTTGCTTTGAAAATATTTTCCTTGTCCCTGTGCATAGAGCCAAAGGTGACTCCACTTTGCAGCATATTCCAGCTGAGCTCCAGAGAAGTAAGTGGGCTGATAGTACAACAGAAGCTTCTGGAGAAGATGCACATTCAGCTACCCCCATCTTCCTTCTCTTCCAACCCCCACTTTGCACTCCTTACACATGTTTGTGTATGCACAAAGTCCCACAGAGGGACTTTTCAGCACCAAGTTATAGAATTTGCCCTTTACCACCTCCTACAGATATCTAAAAGGATACATGCAAGCCAGGATTCCAAGGAGAGTGGGTGTAGAAACCCAGGACTCTCAGCATGACAACCAGCAAAGCAATAAGGAAGAGTCATACATCTTGGCTAAAGTTCTGTGAAACATTTCATTTTGAATGAATTGGCATTTTCAAAGGAGAAAGTGCATCATCAGAATATTTCTCTTCAGCTCCAATACAAAGATACACCACAATAGTTTAATTTGCAACAAATCCCTCTATAAAAAGTGCTGAGCTAGCGGGGCTGTCTGCCTAAGCAGTTATATGAAAGTCTTGGAGAAGCATAATCAAAGATGAAATGACATGTTAACTTCTGGATTATAACTAATCCCTCTGGAAATAATCATTCATTCAATCAACAAAATAAGATCAGTTACATTAACCTTGAAAGGTCTACTAACAGCTACTCTCCAAGTTTCACATACACAGATGATGAGGTTTAGCACTGACAGTTCCCAGTAGCGGATTTCTCACTCTATTTTCACCATAAAACAGCGAAAAATATCCTCAGGCCTTCTTGCTGTTTTGCTTATAAGGAACAAAATAATATGGAAGCTAACTTTCTTCTCACATGCCCATGTTTATCTCAGGCTTGATATCAGCAAAGTCGCTGTACCTCATGTAAACACAACTGGGAAAGGACACAGATGTAATTTCTCTGTACAGGACTATGGACGGTTAGATAACCTAAGTCAAAGTGGGCACTGGAGTTGGGCCCTGGTTTGAGACATATGTACAATTTTTTCAGCTATTCAGAAGACCTTCCCAAACATGACCACCACCAGGTATTTACAATTAGACAACCAGTATAGATTTTAAACTTCTTAGGTCCCCCAAAACACCATGGATAAAGGACTCACAGTGTTTTCATCATGTGCTGCTGAACATCAAAGAAGACAGACTGAAGGCTGGGAGAGGGACTTTAAAAATATTCTTTTATTTTCTTTTCTTCTCCCTATCATGCATAACTTAATTGCACCATCCAGAGTGGTGCACTTTTGTCTCAAGAATGTTTCTGACCGGAGACAGGTTCCTATGGCAAATGTCACACTGAGGTGTCCTTTGATCCCTGTTGTGCTGCTGCTCCCGTGCAGGCGATGCTGTGCCTTCCCACACTGCACCAAACTCCTGCAAATGAGAGGCTTTTCAGCAATCCCAAGCTCAGCATGGCCATTTCTGGAGTGTAGCCATTCCTGGCACTGAAGCACTCCGTGAGCCCTAAATGGATGATCACTGAGATCTTGGATATAACCCATCTTCATGCAAGCAGCACGCACCGCTCAGGGAGCCAGCCCTCAGCCATCTCCTGTTTCCAGGTCCTTGATTTTTACTCAGAAGGGAAATTCAAAACAAATGAAACAGAAGAGGTGATTCAGATCCCCCAGCAGGTAAAAACTACAGCAACATCAGAGCTTTTCACAAAATCAAGTCTTTATGCTGCTAGAGCTTCATGAGCCCTCCAGAGGAATAGACTCACAACAGAAGTTGCCAAAAAAAAGATGGTTCTGGAAGAGTCAACAACCAGCTGGAAGGCAGTACAGAGCTGTGGTGTACTGCAGTCAGCCTTCAGCCACGCTCACAAAACTGCAGAAAGTCAGCTTTGCTCAGTATTCCTGTAAAGCAATGGCATTTAGCTACGGGCTGTGAGGAGGCCCCGGGATGGCAGTGTTTCCCAGGGAGCTGGAATTATCTGGGAAATGGCCACCAAAGGCCAGATCCGTAGAAGAGCTGGAGTACTGACCACAGTATAAGCATGTTACCTGGGGAGGGCAGGTTGCCACAGGATGGTTTCTGCTTTACACACAGGAGCTGCCTGCAAGGGTGTGGAAGAAAAGCAGACATCTCCTGTTGGCTGCAGCATTCACATGTCCAGGTGCAAACTGTAAATACTGAAAAGTGTTGCATCTCCAACCTGGCAGTGCCCCTGGAGGCAGGGAGCAGCTGAGCAGAGGGCTGAGTGTCAGCACTGAAGTCAAAGCCCAAAGGCACAGCTCTTGGATCCACTCTGACTCAAGCTAAAAGGAAAGTTCACTCCAACACACTAAGGAGCAAACTTTACTGGTGTTTATATTTATAAATATATAATTCATATTTCTGAAAGATTCTTTCTTGGAGCCCTGGAGAACAGCAACATCAGAAGAAATCAAACATGAAAAGGAGAGGTTGAGTCAATAACAGAGCATCTTTATCATCCATATATTTAACAATTGCACCTTTCTGTGCTGTTTTTAAAAGTCACCTTCATTTGCTATCTGCATTTGTGAAACACCTTTACCCTGCAATCCTCCAGGAAAATAATTACATTTAATAGAATCCACCCACGTTTTAAGCTGAGATGGAAAGTACTTATATTTAATGGAAACTACAGTTTCTAAGTGGTTATGGTATTTAATTTGCATTCTCTTTGCTATTTTAACTGCTGCACTGTTTATCTTTTACCACCATTGTCATGATAAGAAAAACATGGTAAGCAGATGAAAAACAGGGAAAATATAAAAAGACAGAGCATGAGCAAAGTAGGCTGAAAATGTGTGTTTGGGGAAAAAATATCTCAGATCTCTGCAAAGCACAAATCCCCATTCACCCTCCCTGCGAGCTTCCAGGAAGAGAAAAGAAGATGTAGGATGTTGCTGGCTCATTTCCATACCAATTAAACATCCTTTTGCTTTGGGAGAGAGGGGCAGACAGCCAGCAGGTGAAAACTTAGCCCTCCATCGAGCTGTGCCTATTGGCACTGGTAGAGGAGGCTGCTCACAGCCTGCCTCTTTCCTCCATCCTTAAATGGTGGGACCAGAAATTCCCTTTCCTTTTGCTGCTCTCTCCCTCTCAGGACCCACTAAGTTCTGTGGGTTGGATCTGGTGCCAGATGTCTGTGCTTCTCCAATTCAAATCCCCAACCAAAAGATGAGGCACATCTGCACCAAGAGGATTGTCTCTCATTTCTGTTAATGAAATCATGGCAAAGATCAAAAGACAAGGTTGTAACTCTGGGCCCAGAGCACCCACAGAATTTGGCAGAGGTGAATCATGAATAGGTGAGAAGGGAGGCAGCAGATGGGGTGGGTGAGCCAGAACCAGGTGGGTGCCCAGAGCCCTCCCCACCAACTCCTAAACCCATAGACCTGCTCCAGCCCCAGCAACCTCAGCCACAGGGGCTTTTAGGAGTCAGAGGATAAACTGCAGAGGGGGAAAGGTGAGTAGAAATGGCAAATTGATCACAGACCTTAGTAATCACTTTCTAAGCGGGAACCAAAAGGGTATTCACCACTAGGGTAAATAATCATACAGGTGAAAATAAAGCTATGAAACTGAGCTGCAGTCTCAGCACCCATGTACCCCTTTGTTACCAGTTCAGAACCATTTCCCAGATGCATTTCAGAGCAGCCCTGCCGGCTCCCCAGGATGTTCTTCCTACCTGCCTGAGTGCAGATGCAGCTCTGTCTGCTTCTGGCAGCGTAGCACCTGTGCAATGCCTGTGGTGCTGCCAGGTGAGGAACATGGATCAGGCCACTCGCCTAGAACACAGCACAGTTCAGTGCTATGGAAAGGGCCATCATCAGCCAGCATCCCCCAAGCCCTTGCCAGGCAGAGTGCAAGGATTTAAAGAGGGAACTGGGAAAGATTCCATCACTCACCACAGCACAAGACATTGTGATACTGGACATGGAAAAAATCGTATAGGAGCCTTACCTCTGTCAATTCTGCAAAATTAGTCATTAAATTCTCCTTTGACTTTGTCCATAGATAGGGATTTGCTTGGATTCATTTAGTCATCTTTGTCACTTGCTGGACAGAGCAAGGAGCATCAGCTCCCCTTTCTATAGATGTCACTGAGTTTTTGGCCTCATGAAACTGTGCTAAGAAGGCAAGGCAAACAAAGAAAATATGTCTTCATTTGCAAAGAAATCAGATTCACACTAAAAAGTAATAAAAGTATCATGATTTGTTTATTGTGTCTCTTTTTAATAGGAAAAGTAGTTACTTTAGTGAACTGTTTCTGATAAATAACAGACTAACTGGGAGAATAGCGTGTCACTGATTAGAGTTTAAAAGAAGGGACAAAAGTTTTTTTGTTAATTAATCCTTTTGCTCACTGTAGTCACAAGTTTAGGCAGGTTCCCACCAAAAAAGCAAACTTTGATCCAAAATAACACTCACCAAACATGGAGCAGAGCCAAGGACATCTGCAATTACAGGGCAGCAATATGCCTCTGTCCTGAGGTTTCTGCACTGCAATACATACAAAACATTTCAGACAGATAATATTTCAGATAGTATAATTAATAACAATTGTCTTAATTAACCCCTGTCAAACATCACAGAATAAAGCGCTGTAACACCAAGAGTGGTGTAGATGTTTTAAAATTTGTTCAAGCAGGTTGAACCAACAGCTCTGTCCTGGCAGGAAATTCAAAGAGGAGAGGATAACTAGAACATTTATGCAGTGACACATGAGCTTGCAACTATTAAACACAAACCTAGCAAAGAGCTTCCTAGAAGGAGAAATGCAAGTTCAAACGAGAATTATTGCCAAGTGAGAACAGTTCTTCAGTGGTTTCTCTGTGCCCACTGAATGTCTGTGTTCAGCCCTTCTCTAAATATATTCCATGTCATCTTGGGAGAAACACTAGAAAGGAAAAGAGATCTTCAGTACTTGTACTCTTTCTTTTGAAAGGGCTGCTACCACCTTCAGCCCCCTTCTTAGATCTGCTACACAAAGTGGCTCTGCTGAGGAGGTTTGCATAGCAAAACTTCTTAAGATGATGATGCCAGAGTATGAGTGCAGCAGGCTCACCCCTGGCCTTTGCTTGGTAGCAAGAGAAAACAAGGTACCTTTCAGCTTTTGAAGTCTTCTTTTAAGCAGGTTGGTTCATCTGATCAGAGGCAGGCTGGCTACTCAAGATTTTGTAGGTGATTAGAGGCAGAGAAAGAAAATTTAAATACCCTATTTCAATTTAATTAATTGATTTGCAGTTATCCAGGGAAATTCATCCACAGCTCTGCCAGGATGGGACAGAGCCTACATCGACACACCAGAGACAGACACGTGTAACCTCAGGAGGACTGAACTGGGACCCAGTCCTGCCAGCAGACAAATCCTGGGGAAATGCAAAAGGGTTCAAACCCTCAGTGTGGCTCCTTCCCAGCTCACAGTCTGAACACCACAGGCCATTCACAAGGGCTGTGCATGGCAGGTCAGCTCCTACAGCCCAGCTCTGGCAAAGCACCAAATCACTCCACTGGCACGGATGAATGAGCCAAGTCAGGGGTACATATGTGAAGATGATGTCTGGAAGGTCCCTTTGATCCAGGAGAGGTGTTACAATGCAAAAAGACCCCACTCCATTGGACACCATTGCCCCAGTTCCTTGGCAAGTCCTCGGATCAGGCTCCAGCTGTACTTTGCTCTTTCCCAGCAGTGGCTCAATACTTTGTGTTCCCTTCAAGGTGAGCTCTTCCTTCAAGTTTAATTTGACCGTGTCGGCATGTTTCTGTGCTCACGTTGAAGTGAAGCTAATTTTACATGGCAATATGCCAGTTCAGGAAACCAATACGCAAATTCATAATTATTCATGCATAATTCAGGAATTATTTGCATACAGTAAACAGGCCATCATCTTGATGAAGTGTCAAATGATATAAAGTGCTAATGAAAGAAAAGAGAATAGACAAGAAGAGATCATGAGATCAAGAGAGAGAGAAAGTGGGAGTGGAAATGTATCCTCTAATGAACTTTCAGAAGTCTCTCCAGACTATTGTGCATGACAGGAAACACCAAAACACCTTTAAGCACAGCCCCAGGAGCCATCTCCTCTCCTGCATTTCTGTCCAGGACGGTACAAAAAATTCCCAGCAAGCAAAGATACATTTTCAGTCTGGCCCAGGGTTTATCTGGGCATAAATCAGATCTTTCCAATCAAACCAGAAATAATTTCTTCCAAGACCTAGTAATTCAAAAGACCCATCCTTGTCAGAGGTGCAGTGTTTCATTATTAAAGGGTTCTTGCACTGTCTCAGGAGGGTGCCTACACTCTTATTATGTATTATGTATGGTGAGATTATTTTAATCATTGCACTGCAAGAACAAACATTTCCCAGACTCATTCTCTCCCTCACTCTTATCTTGGGGTCTGTGAGCGAGACAGAGTCCCCACCTCCACCAACTGCAAAAATACTCCATATTACTAAGACTGCTTGTCAGCAACATGATGATCGCTGAGGAGGAAAGGGATACATAAATTGACATGCTGATACTATGGCAGTGCATTCATTCCCATCATTTTACAGTGAGTGTTGCATCCACCAGAGAGACCCAACTCTTGCTGAAAGCGTGCTCTTCACAAGGAAAAGCAGTCAAAGGGTTTCGCTGATACTAAATTCTTTCTTTTTAAATATGCAGACTTCATTATTATTACCTTGAGCTTTAAAATGTAAATATTTCAGAAAAGGGATTTTAGCTTTCAAGATTCACAAGAAATGTGCCCCTGTTTTAATGCGTCATATGTAGATTTATATTTCTACCAAACCACAGGTCTAAGTAGTTTCTATATTCATCTTCATAAAAACCTCAGAGAAAAATTATGAAAACTGTTGTGGGAATATGCTTTTTAAAGTTATTTTTCAATATTTGATTTTAAAAACTTCATTTTTTGATCCTAACTGCTAATGAAAAATTTGCAAGGAACAGTGCAAACACAAATGAGAAAGCACAGTTCCTATCCTGATTTACAGTGTATTAACCTGTTGCCTTGTGCATATTATAGTTGGCATAAAATTAAATAGAAGTGATGATGTGTTAACACCAGGTAGTAACTCCTGCTAGACTGAAGGAAGCCCAACCAAACTGGTTTAGGCTCATGGGGGCTATTGGAGTTTCGGTACTGTTTGTGCATATGTGGTATAGGGTGGTTTGTCATTGATTAGGTGTCATAAAAGCCCTGACTTCATTATCTGCTTCCACTGAAGTGGAAATCAGTGGGATCTACCCAGACTTGCTATAGATTTATTACACTTCCACTGAACTGCAAACACACCTATTGTTAGCAGAGGGGCAGTCACGTTGTCACTAAATACAGGTACCAAAACATTCATTATCTCTAAGCGTTTTGATTATGCTACAGCTTTGCTCATTTCTGCCCTCACACCAAGAGCAGCAAGGCAGAATTCAGAGGACAAAAGGAGAGACAGGCTTTCTTTGTGTGCATGGCTGCTTGTTTGCTTGCTTCTTAAGCAGATAATATTGCCTTTCCACAAAACCTATTTACAATCAAGGCTTCAGTCTTGCTTTAGTCTTGGGGGTTTTGAGGGGGGTTTGTTGCTTTTTTCCCCCATGAATGGACTGCCGGGGGAGCTGAGATTGGGAGATAAATATATCAGCTGCAGTAACTCTTGAGCAGAGCTGAGGCTTGGCACGTCTCTCTCTTTCACGCTGCATGCATGATAAAAAGGATTTTTTTTGGTGAAGATACTTTAGGAGAAAATGTTCTAAGCACGGTGCACAGTGGAGAGAGAAGGAGGGAGGCAAAGTCTGGAAAAGAAGGCAAGAGCACTTCGTGCCCTAAGAAAAGATTTAAGCTTTCCAGAATGAAAGACAGGCATTTTCAAAGTGCATAATTTCCCGAGAATTACATGGGATGTGGGTGGCTTCAAGGCTACAGCTCCTGCTCTGCCACATATAGGTTTCAAGGTCAGAGTCTAATTTTATCCTGTGATATAACAGCCCATGCTGGAAGCTGTTGCCTGAAGTGTTAGAGCCTTGGTTTCCTTGTTTCTCTGAAGCTGTGGACAGGCTGAGAACGGGGCAATTTGGGATCCCTCAGTGACTTCCACTCTGTGACTTCTTGCACATTGGTCTTGTGAAGTGCACAAGTGACATGGTGGCAGCCAAAAACACTGCTCAGAGGGGCAGCACAGACACCTCTGTCAGCTTTTAAGATGAGCTGAAGGTGCTAAAGGGGAAGGAATGAAAGCAGAAATTCCTGCGGTGGGCACAAGCTATGGAAGATGCTGCTTTTTTTTCCACTTATCCCACAGAAGCCTCAGTTTGAAAATTAACCACTTCAGAAAAAAAAAAAAAATAAAAGAAAAAGAAAAAAAAAAAAAGTAAGCAAAGAAAAAGCAAGTTAAAGGCCACTGAGACAGACCTTGAAGAAGCTGACAAGGATAAACACTTTTTGATGTCTGCTTCTCATAGAGGAAAGGAGGGTTTGATAGGACCACAGAGCTGGATAGTTCTGACCTCTTGGAACTGGTCCATCAGAGTATCTGGAATGGGCTCCTGAGATGAGGGCAGGGAGAGATCTATGCCTAAGTGGTATAGGGCAGAAAAACTTTTTGCATTCTCTGCCAGTCCTGTTATTCGATTATTTCTTAATATCCACAAATTACAGAGACATAGGCCAAAAATGAATACAATTTTTGTGGGGTTTTTTGGTTTGGTTTTTTGTGCGTGTTTTTGTTTTGGTTTTGATTTTGTGGGTTTTGGTTTGGTTTGGTTTTTGCTTTTTCCCCACAAAAATATGCCTATGGATCACAGAAAATGCTGGAAGCTGATCACATCCCTGTAGCTCAGGACCACTGCACTGCAATTATCAGACAGAAAATGTCAGGTTTTGCTGTCACCACAATGTTCCAGGGCTGGCTTGTAACACAGATAAAGAGATAGGCAAATTTTGGAAAGTGGTCCCTTTCCAGTGAAGTGCAGCCCACCAGGAGGGTTCTGCTCTGAGCACCCACAGCTCTCTGCTCGGTCCTGTGCTTGGAGCCTGCAGACTCACACAGGGTTTTTCACACAGTCAAGCCCTTTCTCTCCTGTGAGCTCACCTGCAGCGCTATTAAAGCTGTCTCCTAATGACAAGCATGGAGACAGATTTTTTCCTTGCCTATGCAAGACCACTGCCAATTCCACCCACCACAAGCACTGACTGCCACTGAGACTGGGTGATGTGTGGAGCGGTGAGACCACAGAGAGCTGCAAATTGTAAAAGACAAATTAAGTCCGCACTGAAAGTTCCGAGCACTAACACGAGGAGGGCTGTTCCTGCCAGCACAAGGCTTTGCAAGACTTTGCTAGACTGAAAAGAAGAACAACACATGGTGACAGTGACCTTTGGGCAAAGGAAGAGCCAAGGATGAAGCTGCTGCATCATAAAGGCCAGAGGATATGCAGGATGATGCTGTGGGAGCACCAACGGTCCCAAGAGCTGTTCAGCCACCTCTCACTTCTGCAGCACAGACAACAGAGATCAGCTCAGTTTTTTGGCTCTAACTGAGCAGACACCACGCCCCCAAGTAAGAGACCCAGGGCTATTGCAAACACTAAAGCATCCAGCAACTGTAAACCTCAAATTTTTATCTGAAACACTCTGTTAAACCAAAAAAATTCACTACCTTTCCTACATAGCCTAAATTTATTTTGCCTTGTACCTCACCTTGCATTTAGCTGCATTAAAATCAGCTTATTCTACACCAGCCCAGTGCTGACTGTAAATTATACTGCTGATGATTATAAATTCTTCATGATGTTATTTTCAAAGTAGGAAAGATTCACAAGGTTGGGAGAATCTCTCCTACAATCCTTTTTCCTTAATCAATCAAGCTTGTTATAAACTTGTTATGAAGAAAACAATCAGAAAAGCGATATCAAATTTGTCTGACAAGGTTATCTTGCCCTCCTTTAATATTTTATTTGTTATGAAGCAGGATTTAAAATAAAGATGCCTTCAAGGTACCTTCACCCCTAGCAGATGGCAGAAGTCACAAGGCAAGAGCTGTAATTATAAAATCAATAGCAGTCTCATCATTTATTGCCTCCTACCTCAGTGATGAAAAGGAGGGGTGTCTGTTTGCTAGTGCTGAGGGTACCCATCTTCTGGCTTGATGCTCCTTGTTAATGGCCTCCATGGAGAATGGCCACGTCCCACTTGAGTTGTTTTGGAAATCTCCAAAGTGCTCAGTTATTTCCAGGACCAGAGAAGGGGAAGATAATGTCACTTTGCCTACTAATAAGTCCCAGTTGCTTTTCTTTAATGCCTTTGGAGCTGATTCATGAGGATTGGCAGGGGAAGGGCACTGATGCTGGGATTGTGCTTTTTGCATCCCCCTGACAAGTGGCCAGACTGAGACCAGAATTTCTCAAACACCAAGGGGAGTGTATGCAGAAAACCTGCCCTCCAAGAAATGCTCCATGTGTATATGGGTCAAACCAAGTTTAATTACATGATTCACACTATTTTTCTCCCCCAGATTCCCAGACTTATGCACAACTGGTAAGACATGCTGCAGGGCTGGCTCATGATTCACCTATTGACAAGGGGCTGTATTCATGAACCATAAGGATAAGGTCAGAGCTGCATCCTCCAGGCCTGCTTCCTAAAGGATCCAATCTTTAGCAACATGGAAAGCTAAGGAATGAGCAGCACCTTGCCAAGCTCTTTAGTGAGGGCTGAGACCAGCTGGCCTGGCTCAAAAAGGATGCAGAAGTGCCCAGAGCATCATCTGTGCTTTGGCTGCAGCTGCCCCCAGCCACAGGCTCTGGCATCTTCTCTTTTTCCAACCCAGTCCTACCCTCAGGCAAGACTCCAGTGCACTGCACAGCAGGCTGGAGGAGTGGGAAACCAGCCCAGAAAAGGGGAACCAGCTCTTAAAGAGAGTTTCCTGCAGAAAGTAACAAGGCAACTAGTGCAGGGGTACAGGCAGCATTCACTCAGGAGCAATTCTAGAAACATCCCACCGAGCAGAGAACTGCCAGGGAAGAGCATTTTCCTTTAATGGCCCCTTCATTTCTCTCTTATTGCATCTGAAGTATGCAGTAAAAGGAAAAATATTTGAAGCCATAAAAAAACCACAAAGGAACAGCCTGGCATCTCCTGAAATACTCTGCAGGATTGGATTCAGGCAATTTTAGGAGGGAGCAGGGTGGTGGCACAAAGGAATAGTTGATGGGCCCATGTCAGGGAAAACCTCATCCTCCCCTGCAATGTCTGAACGAAAAGCCCACACTGTGCTCCTCATCACCTGTTCTGCTCCAGGAGACTTGTCTGCAGGCTCCACAGGCATCATTCCTCAGGGACTGAGATGCTCCCTGGGGAAGTGGAGCTGGTGGGTGCCTGCAGTGGGACAGTCCCACAGCAGCACCACGTACTGCAGGTCCTAGAGAAGTGCCAGGAGGAGATGAGCTGAGTCAAGTTTTGTGCTATTGCACTGCAGCATAAGGAATTGAACCAGCAGAATTACACCCCCATGAACAGTAACAATGCAGTAATGTCAGAGCATCCCTAACCTCACTGCCAAAATCTTGGTCCTATATCTAAAATACCAAGGAAAATGTTTGTTTCTTTTTTTGTGTATTTTTGTTTTGGTTTTGTTTTTTTCTTTTGTTTTGTGGGTTTTTTTTTTATTTGGTTGTGTTTTGTTTTGTTGTTTTTGTTTGGTTTGGTTTGGTTTTTTTTAGGAACTAATAAGGTACCATCACCCCAAAGTGTGCAGGATGCTACAGAGCCCATCTAGGGGGTTCAGACACCTGCTCCAAGCAGTACCTGAATCAGAACTGCAGGATGGGAACGCTGCACTGCTGATACTACATGACACCATCACTAAGGCTCAGTGGGACCAGCAAGCTCCAAAAGTGACAGGCTTCAGATGAGACTCAGAGTTTCAGAAAGGGTCCCTGCTGAGCTCACTAGCTACTTGCAAAACCTCATTTATACCAAAGACATGATAAGCAATTTCTCTGCCAACACAGAATGAACACTGCTGCAGGTAAGGCATACCTGTTCTCTCCAGCTCAAGCAGATGCACCTTCTGGACAGATCGTACACACTGCAGAGCCATAAAAACCTTTTGATTTGGGGAAATAAAAGCCTGGCTCTGCTGTGCTAATGAGCAGTCATTATTTGAAGCATCAAAGTCAAAGGAGAGAGATCCTGGAGCAGGGTGAAAACATGAAGAGGTGTTAGGGAGAAGTGCAATTGCCTTCCCTTTGGAAGCAGGGTACTCCCACACTAAGGCTGCCAGAGTACAACCTGTAAAGCAGCTGAAATGAAAGTTACCAGAGAAGGTATTGAGGAAGCAGATGAGCTGGAGATGGAGCAGCTACAACCTAGCATTTCCAATTCCCTGGCTCAGCTCTTCCTTGAGCATGGAAGGTGCTTGCCAGCTCCAGGCAAGTGGGAGAGGCTGCAGCTGGCTTGACTGAGTACAGGGATTTGATCGGGGTGGTCCTGGTGCTGTGAAATTTGATCTTACCCCTCTTTTCAGCTGCAGTCTCTCCCCATCTAGTCCGTGTAGGCTTTTGCTGATACGTTTTCTTCTTCCAACAGCACTTTCAACAATAGGCAAATACCTGATACCCAGAAACTCCTTCTCTCTCCTACATTTTACAGCAGGGAACAGGGAAATCTTAAGAACACCAACCTGAAGCAAGCCAAAACAGAGCTGGTGAGGCAGGGAGGCTGTGCCAGGAGCCCAGGGAGGATAACCTCCAACTGTTCTCCAAGCCATGCAGGCAAGGAAGGGAAGGCAGGAGCAGGAGAGCCCTGCCGAGGGCACATGGAGGTGGCAGGAGAGCAAGGAGGGGGCTCTGAGGAGGAGACAGGTACCTACACCAGGGTTGGCTGAGTAACCTGGCAGGTTACTCACAGGGGCTTTCTGAGAGGGCCCATCCACCTGCATTATTCAAGCCTACTGATTTTTTAAACAGCTTCATAAATCGAAGAAGGGAGCAAACAACATAATCATCAAGCAAATTACACATTGCAACATGATGAAGAGTGAATAGGGGAGAGGTAAGTCGAGATCTATCTGCAAATAAGTCATTGGAGCAGGCTACATAAACAACTTCTCAGAAACTTATTACATCTGCATGAGTCACAACTGGCTTGAAAGCAGGGAAAAAAAGGTAAAAGTTCACTGAATCCTAATTGGCCACACAGATTTGATCAGCCTCAGAACTAGTATAACAACTACAGAGATATAAACAAAGGCTGACTTTCCTATAAACTGTGTAGAAAGATGTTAAAAAGCACCTACTGCTGTTTTGAATTTAGCTAGATGCTGTAAAAGAATGCCAAAGTAGGAAAAACCCACAAAACCCAAAATTATCTAAAATTACAATTTCCAGTACCCAAGTGTCAGCAACCAAGGACATGAAAGAGTTTAATAATAACGTTTAGTGTAGACATGCATTACGCTGCTGGTTGTCCAGCCAGCAACACCTAACTGAACTAAAATTATTCACTCTGCATATCTAATTAGAAGGCACAATCTCTAGGCTGTGATATAATCAGTCACTCGACATTAGGCTTTTATATGAGACACAGTTGATGACACTCAATTGAGCAGGGCACAGAGGCAATGCCAGTGCTGAAACTGCAGCCCTCGTTTCCAGCAGATATTACTGTTTATGACGGCCTTGATCTTTTTGCCGTAAATTTACAGACCCCACCGCTGCGCACAGACATCACACACTAAATCTATCAGAAAACATTACCCAGTATAGCTCTTGGCAACACCAACTCTGCTATGTCGACCAGCCAAAACAGGGCTCTAAATAAGGAGAACAACTCAGATCATATGTTTTGCTAATTATGCATAAGAAGAAGATGTAAACAAGCTCCATTAAGATTATTACGCACGAGTTCATGTTTTTGCACAATTCACAAATTACCTATAACTGCTCTTCTCAGATAAATAACACTGGAATGATACAGCTGACATTTTGTGCTGAAGACTATGACTTCATTGCAGCTTTCAGAGAAATTACCCTTAGATTTACAGTCTTATTAACCCATGACCCCGATAATGTCTGATGAGACTTGATTATCATCCTAGTCTGGTGGCTGAAAACAGTCCTTTTCTTGATCCAGATGACTCAGAGCAGAAGCAATATGTTTCTGAACTGAATCCTTAACAAGGTGGCCTGAAAGAAACAGTCCCAACTGTGTATGAGCATGGATGTCCTTGTTTAGCACTGGAGGAAAGCTGTGCCAATAGGATGGACATATAGGATACCTTTCCTTTTCTGATTATTGTCAGTCTTACACAGACTGGGAATGTTAAAAAAGACAAATCTACTAGAAGGCATTGATCCAGCAGGACCCCCAGTCACACCAAGCTCACAGTGATCCTGCAGAGCAATGCATGGAGAGTCTGCAGGGTCAGGACAACAAAACAGGTCTCCTGCAAGCAGCATCTCCACTTCCTGGACAAACACAGTTCCCAATGCACAAAGCTGTGGCATCTCCCTAGGGCTTAGATCACACTGAGCAGGTTGCTTGGCAATATCATTCCCTTTTTAAAGCCCTCCATCCCCAGCACTTCTGGCTTCACTCCTAACTATATGCTTGTTTGGGGTTTCCTGTTGAAAAATGTCAGGTAGTGACTGCACTCGATTCCTCAGTGCCTTTGTACTTCTTTACAGTTCACAATCAGATCAGGGCACACTTGTGACTTTTTTAATTAACCATATCATATTTCGATAATATTTTCTTATGTATGTTGTTAGATAACAGGAATGTCTTTCTAACCCTGTGTTACTCTGCTAACTGTTTTAATTGTACCTACTAAGCACTGTCATTGTCCAACACTAGAAAGAATAAATTTGATATGAAGAGATTGCCTGTTTTTCTATAGTATATCCTGACAGACATAGAAGAAAGAAAATACCTTCCTGAGATGAGAGGACAATGCAGGACAAGTTCACTGCAGGTGGCTTTGTTGGAGAGCAGGGTCAGCAGGCTTCTTCCCTTGACTGGGCTTGTACACACACGGGAAGTCTTAACTAATATTTCTTGATTTATCCCTGAATGACCTTCATGTGTCTTTGTAAGATGATTCTGAAGCACTGCCAGATTCACCAACCTTGCATCATTTCCAAAATGATACTGAGAGCCTTTGCTTAAATTGGAAGTGGGGTAAAAGCACCTTGTCCCAGCTGTTCTCTTCGCACCTGAAGGGCTTTACAAAGGTGATTTAAGGATTTTTGCAGAAATCTCATCCATCTTCCAAAACTGGCCATCACAAAAGACACAACTTCTGCAACACAGAGTGCCCAGTGGACTGGAGGGCAGAGAAGTCCAGAGGAACCCGATGAGACCGGTGTGTTAACCAAAAACTAACCCACACCTCCCTGAGCTGCCAGTACCATCGAGGCAGAACAAGCATGTGCTTTCCTATGGATGTGTTCAGGCATTCAGCTTTCAAATTCAGCTTTCTCAGGGGCTCCTGCTCATGCAAAACTGCACCCAGACCATGAACATAACATTTGCTAGCAGCATCCATCTTCTCCTTGACTATGACATTCATAGCCTTTAACTACAGGTATTTTAGAATTATATTAATGTCTCCCATATTATGTAAGGCAGATTAGAGTTCTGTTCCATTTAATCTTGCTCATCCATCATTTATTTAACTTTGCATATTGTCATTCAAAGCAAGTATTTTGAAATCAAAGCTCCATTAAACCTATTCAATTATCTGTTGTTCTGGGTAACTGTTATCACTGGGTGCAAGAGCTTTTAATAACTGAAATAGAACACTATGAAAATTAAAAAAAAATATGATTGCTAACCTTGGAGCATCCCCAGGTCCTCATTTTAAAGCAGCTCAGGCATTAATCCTACAACTTATAAATAAATGATTATTAAAACAAGACTAAGAAAAGTTGTAGAAACAGACAACTAAGCAATGTCTTCTATCACTGATTTTGCTTTTTAGAGCATGTAGGTCTTTTTTCCATGCAGCACACAGAATGGCTTTGATGTTTTATGTAATGCTGTCACTCACTGAAAGGCAACTTGAAGTTCAGTATAAAATTGAGACTGCATAGAGAGCCTAACTTCCCAGCTCCTGCACTATTATTTGTGATTTTTTTTTATATTTAAGAGTATTTATACTGCTTGAAAACTATGTTCAGAAGAGACACATTGTGGTGACTCAGTCTTAATCACTTTGTAATTAGATGCGCATTTAGCAACTTCAAAGTAAGGGGAAATATTGGTCTATTTCCGTATTATTCTTACTCTATGTCATGCTTGTAAAAACTTCAAAGTATCTAAAAAACCAGTCTGATTTCATACATAATTAGTTATGGAACTGATACTTCCAAAAAGCTGCCTAAGACAATAGCAACCCACTTTCCGGCATTTGGCAAGAAACAAAACAAGACAGAGACAACAGCAAGAATTAGCTGATACCAGAAATCACCTCCTTGCTTTTCAGAGTGAGAAAGCTTGGGATCAGACAAACCACGTGGTCTTGTCTTCAGACTCCTCATTTGTGCCAGGAGTTTATCTAGGAAATCTTATGGACTGAAATATATGAAATTTCTAGACAGGTGGCTAGATCCAGAAACATGCTTGAAACAAGGAAGTGCAGAAAAGTAACAGATTCTAAGGGAAGATGCCCAGCTCTCTGGAAGCCAAAGATACCTGGCACAGCATCACACAAAGTAGCCAGTAACAAGGCCAAATTGCAAGACTGACTGTGAAATTTCACAATGCTTAGATACAGTTGTTCGCTTTATCCAGGGAGAAGCATTAATCCAGGCCTCCTTGTGATCCTTTTCCTGTTGCTGACCAACACCACATCCCCCAAATAGCCTAAACAGCTCCTCATGGGCAGCAGAGCTTGCACAGCACAGCCTGCCATCACCTCAGCAGTGCTCTGGTGCAAGAATCAATGCAAACTCCTATTAAAGCATATTTTTTTTTCTGTTGCTCCTCCACCACAGTGCAGAGAACCAAAAAATACCCTTGAAAAGATGCACCTATGAGATTAGATGAATTACAGGCAACATGAACAACAGATGTACACAGGTGTTGACTAACCTTCTTACTCCAAGTTATTATTGCAGACTACAGTGAGGAAGCTGCACTTCCCAAATACCTTCAGTCACATCTCATTGGCCTCCAGCCAGATTATCCCACAAGAATCTTTTCAATTGTACAATCCTATAAAAACCAATTTGGCTTCATGATGGTGATGAATCTGTCCTCTGACTAACCTTATTATTTGCTTACTTGCTTTGTGAAGACCCAGATCAGACAGATTCAGATTTACCCACACATTTTTGGTGTTTTCTTAATCACCCTATTGCTTTATTGACGTTCCTGTATTGGACAATCCACTTCATCTGAAGAACACTTGTTAATTGTCAGTACTAGGAAGGCTGGACATTTGTGATAAATCTGATTAGGGGAACAGCATTTGTGTTGTTCCATCAGAATGTAATGATCAGCTGTAAGTCAACAGCATAAAAATAAGTAGAAAACAGAATAAAATGCTATGTGTTTTCATCCATGGGAAATCAAGCCTGACCAATTGCACATCATTCCTTATAAGAAAACTTCCCTGCTGGACTAGGGAAACATATTTGTCCTCATCTATCCAGAACACAGTAGTCAGTGAAATCTCCCTGTGTGAGTTACTGCTTGAAGGTGGAGCTGCTGGGAATTAACAGGAAGGAACCAGCACCATCGGGATTACCAGCAGGCTGTGCTGAAAGGGGACTTCCAGAGCAAGGACATTATCAGTGATGACAATCCTATTCATGGTGGTCATTAAGGAAATGCCAGGCCCATGTTCAAGGCAAGAGCTGTCTTACAGAGAAAGATGTAACATCAAACCTGTGTAAAACTGCACTGTATTGACAAGCTTTTCTTTCCCTTTTTCTAAAACCTTGAAATGGTCAGAGTGAGAGTCAGAGAAAAGGTGGTGACATCAGAGGAAATGATACAGATAAAGAGCAGAACGTGCTGCAAAGAGACACAGCTCAGCTCTGCTCCACACTGGGTGGGTAATCCCTGACCCAGACCCTTGGGAAGGAAGCAATAAGAAATGTGCTTCAGTCCCTGAAGAATCAAGATCTGGGGGGAAAAAACTAATCAGCAATGCAATTTGATTCTAATTCTGAAACTTTTGAGCTCTGCTGCTGTGAAATAGTTTATAATGAAGCAATTTCTTCCACCATGCTGAAGAGGACAGACATACGGGCCAGGAACAAATCAAAAGCCTCTCCACCAGAACCATCCCTCTTGAAGAGCCATCAGAATTGCTGCTGAAGTGCCTTCAGCACATGTGACAGCATTCATTCATTGCCCAGGCTGATGCCATGCTAACCAGCCTCACACAGGTCTGTGTATTGCTGCTGTCAGTGCTGCACTGAGCCTGGGGGCCCAGGTGACATTTGAGCTCCTCTGTGCAAGGAGTTGTGCGGGACAGGGAGTATGAGATGATCTCATTTACCTCCCAGAAAAGCTTCATGTCTAAATAATCAAGTAGAGGAGGAAAAAGAGGTTTTATAATGCCAGATGCTCCTATGCCTGCAAGAGCTCTGCCACGCAGGGCACACCAGCAAAGGCTCAGCTTGTGCAAAGGGTTTAGTCCATGCAGGGATGACAGCAACTCCTGGACCAAACCAGGAGGCCCTGCAGTGACCTGCCCAAGGGTCACCAAACCCTTGGAGGTTTTCAGGATTACCTCAGCTGGGACCTGAGGGCACAGTAGCAAGCAGGAGCAGTGGCACAGCCAGGACAGGCACCTGGGGCTAAGGCTGCCAGTCCTGCCCCAGCACCAGGAAGGCTTGGCTGGGGCAGCTTCTGGACCAGAGAATCGTGGTGAAACAAGCTCAGCACTCGCCCTAATGAGCTACCAATTACATGAACAAACTGCATGAATTGTGATGCTCTCCATTTTGTACTGAAGTCATTATGCTTTTGCACTCCATTTACCTGACAGTGTCTGTTGAGACAAACAGCAGCTGATTCCTGAAGCAGCAGCATCTCCACACCCCTGCCCTGAGCCCCAGGCTGGGAGACCAAAGCTCAGACAGGAGATCCTTGGGACGCAGGTGCAGTGTGGGGGGTACAGGGCAGGGTGGGCACCCTGCTCACTGCCACTGCTCAGCTGAGGGGAGGTCGTGTTTTTGCATCCAAAACCATCCCAATCTCTGCAACTTCAAGGGGGGCTGATGGACCAGAGCAGCATCCCAAGCTGCAGCATGCTGAGGCTGGGCTGGGCACAGAGGCAGTCCTGGGCTCTTCCATGGGCAGGCAGAGCCATCCAGCCTCTCTCATCTGGTAGAGAATGTCTGCTCATCAGAAACTGCAGTTTTAACAGCTAAAAAAGAAAAACAGGTGGTATTTTTCACTTTTTCCCATTGAATTTTTAAACTGAAAATACTATGATTTCCAAAGAAGGCCAAAAAGAACAAAAAATTACAAGACAATGCATAAACAGAAATTAGTAGAAGTATTTCTTCTAAAGATCTTAAGAAGGATTTTTAAACATAAAACCCCTTTATAAATATCTGTGAAAAGATTACTGCTATTTTGGATCAGCTGTGGAGTCAGCATTGAGCAACAGATTTTGCTGAGCATCCGCTCCTCTGGAAACGTTTCCCAGGATAGAAAGCAAAACACCCAGACTTCTCAGCACACTCATTTTGCTAATTTTGTCCAAGGAAATCTACCCTCAAAACTGATTTTCTCATGTCCTAGACAGAGCAGTCCCAAGGAAGAGCAGCAGCTCTGCAGACACTTTGGTCACTGCTCAGCCCTTTCTCAGGCTGCACTGCAGTGTAGGTACAACAGGGTGTAGATACAATACAGATACAATACAGTCCCCAAGCAGTAATGAGGGTCTGAAACATAGGAAAAGCATGGAGGCAGCAAGGTTGGGGAGCACTGAACCTCCCCCAAAGCCCTGGTGGGAGCTGAACTCCTTGGAACAACAGACAGGAGTCGAACAGAGTGTGAGGAATTTGGAGAACTTTTTCCTGCTGCCCTCGGTTGCTCAGCACTGCAGGCAGCTGTGCTGAACTAGGGCTATCCTGAAAGAAAATCCAGCAGAGAGCATGGAGAACAAGACCCTTGAGAGAAGGTGGAACAAAATGTGTGGTCATATCTGCTGGCTAATGAACAGAGGCTTATTATCTAACTAATGATGATCCAGTGTTAAAGCACGAGGCCTGCCCCATTCCACAAGGCAGTGGCAGCAGCGTCTCCCTTTAGGCCCTGCAGCATGCTGGTGCACATGAAAAGGTTTTTCTTCTTGGGAATTACTAGCAAGAACAGCATCCTCTCCCATGCAACAGAATAATAATTAAAATAATAATTTTAAATAGCAGAACTAATGTGATTTGATCACAGGTTTGGGTTTTTCCCTCCCCTGGATAAAGCCCTTATATTATCATTTATTTATTAACATAAGCCCTTCTTGTAATTGGGATTAACCTCCTGCTTTGCACTGCTGGGAGCTGAACAGACACAGGGGACGTGTGTGCAGCACAGGGGACCCATGCCCAAAGTTCCACACTTGGTTTGATTTTAACAAATGTATTGTCTGGAGTTAATCAATAATTCACCACCTGGACTCTTAGCAGAGAACTGATGGATTTTTGGTCCAATTCTAAATCTGCTCAGGACAGAAGTAACATTTTTACTGACTTGGAAGGTGCTGGTGAGGACTTACCTCCCAGAGGCTCTGCTGCCCCAGGCACCAGGCACAGGGAAGGGGATTTGGAACTGGTCCACACACCAGCCTGAGTGAAAGTCAGCACCCACCAGTCCCAGTTCTCACTCTGCAGAGCAGGACCTCCACCTAAAAATTGTGAAAGTAACTTTACAAAAGGGGGAGTTTCAGATGAAAACTTTAAAGCCACTTCACAAGCTAAATATGCAAGAAAAAAAATCATAATTAAAAATAAAGTTATCAGACCTTTAATACTACATATATCAGACAAGCTAAATATACCAGCATTAGACTAAAGCATAGTCTTCAGTAGGCTTAAGTTTCAACAATTCATTTGCTATTTAGCACATACATGAAATCACTCAGCACCTTGATTTTTGGAAACAAAGACAAATAGTGAATTTTTATCTGTTTAAAGAAGCCCAAATCACGGTGGGCTAAACACAGAAAAGAGGAGCGATAACGGAGAATGATGTAAAACCTAATTAAAGACCTTTGGCTGCCGCGGAACTGAAAACCAATTAAAAACCTCTTTTTGCCCGGAAAAGTCCCAGAAGAAATTCCTAAATCTTAATTTGCTTCTGTCCTTATCTCTGCTGTGACAGGTCTCTGAAGCCTCCTCAGCCACGCCAGGCTGATAAGAGAGCAGCGGCGCGCAGGGTCTGCCTCCCTCTCCGCAGGCAGAGCCGCCGGGACCGCGATCTTTAATTACGGAGCACAATCGGATACTCCATTAGAGAACGGGCTTTTAAAGGCCTATTTAAAATTCGATACGCCAGCCTCGATCCCTTCCTGCCAAGTGCAGCCCTCGTGGACGGTGAAGGATGATGCTCAGCCCAGGCCGTGCCTTGAACCCACCAACTCCTGCCAGGTTCAGCTGCTCCCAGCTCAGGCTGTCCCCTGTCCTGTTACATGGGGGTAGTGCCTTAGCACTTTGCCAGACACTTCATACCATTTTGTCTTATTCCTGCAGAGAATTATCAAGGAGAGGGGCTGGGAACAGTCAGAAAGATTTTTTACAGGTTTATAATTTAAGAATCTAATTGAAATCCTTAGTAGCCTTTCCTTTTTATTAAATTAACACTTAATTCCTTCCTTGCTATTTGAATGAATTCATATCTGTGGTCAGCCAGAGAAGATGTAATTGGAAATTACAATTCTAGGGTGTCATGCTGCATATGAGTAATGAGAATCATGTATTTTTTTACATGGATTTTGACATTGATTAATTTTCTTTAATACCACTTTTTCTTGTGTATGACAATCTCATTATGACCTGAGGTTTGAGATTCACAACCATAGCAAGTGCAGAGACCTGAGAAAAGCAGAGTGCTCAGCTCTGCTCTCAGTTCCACCACAGCCTGCCCACTGTGTGCTCACAGCAGTTGTCTTCCAAAGCATTGCCAACATACAGATCAGAAATCCCAGGCCATTAAGACTCTCTGAAACATGATCTGGGAGCTGGTCCTATGCCAGAGGTGGGGCATTCAAGGGCAGAGGGCATGGTGCCTGATTTGTTGGACATCAGATATACTCCTGGAAAGACACAAAAGAACCTTTTCTGCTGCACATCCTTCCCTGTTGTTGAATGCTCCCTTTTTCCTTTTACTGCTCTCTGTTTTCCATCACTCTTTTAGTTCTCCAACATATTCTGTTTTTACCTTCCCACCAAGCCAGTCTCAATCTTCTCTCCCCCTGCTGAGCTGCACATCCAGGTCAGCTCTCCCTGCCACAGGCAGCCTGTGACCCTGCTCACACTGTCCCTCTCATGAGCTCTGGTCATCTCACCTGAGGGAGGGGAATTAAAATTATCTTAGCAAAACCCTACACAGTGATGGATGACTGACCACTGCACACTCCCCCTGGAGATTCCACAGGCATTGCTGGAGCTGGCAGCTTCCTTGTTTTTTGTGTGTTTTAATGTGTACCCATGAGCTTCCCAAAGAGTAGCTTGGGCAGAGCAGGTCCTTTCATTATTTTTCCTTCTGAAGCCCCGGGCTCCATCCCAGTCACCAGCTGCAGAGGAGCAGCCTGTGCAGACACAAAGAAATATCACAGTGCTGGTATTTACCAGCAATTCCGTAAAGCAAACTCTCAACCTGAGAACATATTGACATTATTTAAAACTTGTGCTCCCAGTGACTTTGCTCCCTTTGCTCACGCCCATCACGATGGAGGCTGCAGTGGATTGCTGACTGGAGTCTGCCATGCCAGTGATCTTTCCTCACTCCCAGAGCTGAGACTCTTGCTTCCCATGGACAGGGCTGGATGCTCCCCCCTCCATCCTTTAGGTCTGCAGCTCCCAAAATGACTTCTGCATTTAGTCACTCAGCTCAAAACCCTCAAGAGCAGCTGCTGTCTCCCACATGGCACAACCTGCTGGGCCACATTGGGCACTGATCCCACTAGAAACACCTCCTTTGTCCAGATGCCTTCCCCATACCCTTGTTTTGCAGAGCAGGAAGGAGCCATCAGGGACAGCACCCACAAAAGCAATGCCCTCACAGCCCCAGTGTGGGTAAATGGCCCTCAGGTTTCCTGCCAGCTGCTGCCCCAAGGTGGGAAACTTCCCCCCCACCCCCAACCAGAGAGGTTGGCAGCTGTGACATGGAGTACAGGGGAAGATGAGCAGCCTGAAGACCACAGAGGCATGTATCCTATTTTGAGCAGCTAAAACTCTCTGCAGAGAACCAGATACTAGCCTGGGCTCCTCCCCTGCATATGAGGAAAGGGGTTTCTGCTCACACATTGATTCACACACATCACCAGGGACACACACAGGGCTCACCATGCACGGGGACCTCGCTGCACATGCAGACTCAGTGACACGGTGCCACTGCTGGAGACATCCACGTGTGGCTGTGCCCCTCCACACAGAACCCAGGCAGCTGCAAATGTCAACTGGGCAGCTGCTGCTGTCTCACAGGCCAATTACCGAGCCAGAGACAGCAGCACTGTGCTGGCCACCAGCAACTCTCTTGCTCACTCGTAGGTGTTATGCATCCAGATGAGCGATGAGAGCTGCAAAACCTACCTGTCTTGGCAGTCAGCTTTAATTGCAGCATTTCCCCCCAGGATGGCACCTCAGAGGGCAAAGCTATTCCTCCCCAGGGACCAGCTGTGATCCTGAGGGCTCACTCTCTGGAATGCTGGGCTCTGGTGGTCCTTTTGCTTCAGGCAGATGCACTTGTCATCACTGAGCGTTTGCAACCAGCCCTCATCATTTCCATGGATGAGGGCGAATAGTCATCTGATCAGCTTGTGAGTTTTACTGCTGCACTCTCCTTACATGAAAAAGGCAGCTTTAATTTGGGAAAGGCAGCTTTATTCCTGCTGGAGGAGAAAAGCCATCAGGAGTTCATTTAGTGTAGTTCAATGCAGTGCTGCATGTCAGCTCTCACGCCATCAGATGCTTAGTGAGAAGCAACTCCAATTGGGAATTAACCCATTTTGCAGTTACGGCTAAACCGCTGGGTTTAATTATTTTTAAGAAAGTATCTTAATCTCCATTCTTGTTTCTTTCCCAGAGATCTATTGGCCTTAAAGCAGGTTCATTTCTACCATGGCAACTTCAGAATCTTTTCTGAGGTAGGTTGGATCCAGAGCTCAAGGGGCCCCAAGCCATCAAACACATCCAAGTATCCCAAGACCATCATCCTCAAGGGCTCTTCTACACATAAAAATAGCCTTTTTTTTTCCTCTTCCCTCCACTAGTACAGCTAAATTTTCTTTTCCTTTATGCCAAGCCTTTATTCCTGAACAACAGCCTGCCCTGAGAGAAGGATGAAGAGGAACTGTCTGGAGGTTTGTGTATTGTAAGGTCACAGCAGGCATTTCCTGACGTAAGGCACTAATAGCATGACTAGACGCACTAAATGACATAAAAGTCAAGAGTGGACAATTAAACATAATTTCAAAGTGATAGTTATCCTACTTGGGAAGGCCACTGGATTTACAATGTCTAATCCTTTGCAAAATGACTGTGTATTAAACAGCAATATTTAATGTGACCATGTATCCTCTTGTTGACCTCATTAGTCTATCCCCTGGCTAAAAATACTCTTGGATTGTCTCTGGGAATACAGTGATTCTCATTAGCAAATCATGGTTACTCTTATCTAATACAACAGCACAGACTAATATACATAAAGAATACATCAAAGAAACTAAATGATGGCTTTATGCCTTTCTGAGGGGTAAAAATAGTCAAAGCAATCAGTTATTTTCTTGTGAGAATATTAAAGAAACCCACCAGAGCACTACATGCAAAAGCTAACAATAATCTTGTGCATGTATAAATTAGACCATGCCCCTCCCTGTGCTCATTGTACCCGCAGCCACATCCTTTTGTTCCCTTATGGCACCTCTTGGAGGTCCTTGACATGAACCACACCAACCTGGCAGGGTTGTGCCAGCTGGAAACACCACCTTACTGCAGAGCTCTGCACCCATGACAGGCTCAGTTTAGTTCCTTAAGTCACAGCTTTCCAATGTCTCTTCATTACAAGAAGTTGGCCCTGAATTACAGGTAACTGCTTGTTGAATTTCTCCATGCTGTCATAGCATCCTGAGGGATGCAGCACAAGCCCCATAAAGGGCTGATTTGCTAAAAAAAAAAAAAAATGTTTAAAGAAGTGTTAAAGCAAACAACTGGGAATTTTTAAGACTGTACAAATCTCCTCCCATAAGGGAGGACATGGGGCTGGTCAGGATCTCCCTTTCTTCCTCTCTACCCACTCGAGGTCAGTACTCTTATTTACCAATAAAAAGGCTATTCTCATTAGCAAGTTATGGTTACTCTTCTTATTATTATATTCCTAGATTATTTAAATCCCAAAGGAAGCACCATTACCTTGCAAAACAGCATCAGGAAGGCAAAAAAGCATTCACACTCACATGTTTATTTTTATTACTGGAACAAGGATTACACATCAGTGATGAAATAAAATGATGCTTTTTTTCAGTAAGGGTAACGCTTTGGTGGGGAAAAGAACTCCCACAAAACACAAACCCCAGGACTTACAGATTTTTTCTGGCAGTAAGATCCTCCTAGAATCTGGTTAGACAGCAAATACCACTTTGCATTCGAGAGCTTGTTCTCCTCCTCTGCTTCATCTAGCTTCTCCATTGAGAAAATGGAGTGACCAAAGTAACACCTGTATCTCCTGAAGGCATCCAGTTTAGAGACCACCCACTCCAACAGCCCAGCTGAGTGAGGAGCAGCTGGTAACACCGGGGGCAGCCCAAAACTGCTGGGCAGGTGGGTGCTGAATCCAGCCCCTCTCACAAGAGGAAGCAGAGGCTGCAGGAAAGATGCTCCCTTGTCTGGAGGAAGCTGTGCCCCAGCAGGCTGGTGAAGCTCTCAGGTACCAGCAGCCTTGCCAAAGAACATGCACAAGGCCTGGATGCTTCCAGTGTCTCCACACCTTCAAATGGCAAAACTCCAAAACCTGCCAAACAGGCTGAAACGGAAGCAGTATTTTTCCTAAAAATGCCTTTAAAAATCACTGTAGCTTTCATAAAGCTCACATTTTACCAGTAATTTTATCAAGGTAAAATAAGCTCACTTGTTGCTTGGTGACAGCCACAATCTAAAACTCACACCAGATTTTCCTCTAAGCCTAAAATTACTTGAAATAACTTGAAAAATCTGATCTGTGATCCCCACACAAACATCTCAATTGGTTCCACATCATTCACCTAAGCTGGAAGGAAAATTGACTTTAATGAACGTAAACATATGAGTATTTCACATTGCATCTTTTTCAAATGAGGGAAAACAGTTCCCCTGCTACACTTTTCCTATTCACCACTTTATTCAGCTGGGAACACACAACTACTGGTGATAGTGACCCTAAGAAGTGACTAAAATTACTTCTAATTAGTGACCAAACGTAACCTATACTGATTAAGTAAACTGCAAAGCTTTCCTGGTTGCCTACAGGACATATTTTCCCTTATATTGTCTGTGATCATATTACCTGAGTCCTGATATTATGCAAACCCGGTATGTGAAACACAGAAATATCAGGCAATCTGGAAGGTCTGAACAAGGCAAATGCTGCTGGCAGAATGGCTGGTGGGGCTGTACCATTCGTAAGAACAAGTTGCTACTAAACTACTGCAGCCCCTTCCAGCACCTCAGTGATGGAAAGTAAAGATGTGAGAGTGTGGAGAAGTAGTAAAGCACTTGCTAGAGGCCCTGAGAAGGGCTGAAACTGCCATAAATTTGTCACTGGGGCACACGTCTTTACAGCCAAATTTTCATGTATAAACTGTCATCCATTAGCTATGATGAGACAAGCACTAAAAACAAAAGAAAGAATGTTCAGCTGCTAATTACCTACTCACATTCTGTATTTAGCCATTCAAGGTGGTTTGATTTTTTTGCCTTTTTTCTTTTAAACAATTCATCCCACTTCACCTTGACATCTTGTTTACAATTTGTTTCTAGCCACAGAGAGCTGACAGATGTGATGTGATTAGCAAGACAAGACAGCCTAAATACAGAGCAGACAGCGCAGCAGACAACACGCAAGGGGACTGCGAGTCACTTTGCACGCTCCAACATACCTACCAGCCTTGGAAGTTTTCATCTGACAGCAGAGATGGGCATTAACCCCTGACATTCCAGACAAGTTTGTTTCAAAACTGGCTGCATTTAGGAGCAAACCCAGTTTCTGCTGAAATAGAGGAAAAGGAGGTGGCTTTCTGTGGCTCAGTTCGTTCAGACAGGAGGATTTCCAGCTCAGTTCCACTGTCATTAGGAGAGTTACTAAAATAGTTATTGCAGTTCAGCTTTGTGCCAGTGACCTTCTCCTTGGTGCCACCTCTGCAGTGCTACAGTAACAGGAGCCTGCCCACAAGCACTGCAGAGCACCTCACCTGCTCTGATCTGCACAAGCAGAGGTGCCTGTGGGGAAAAACCTCCCCTCCAGTATTCAGAGCTGTCAGACATGAAGTCATCTCTGTGTTTCCAAGCAGAGGTCATGACTGGGAGGAAAAAGAAAAAACTGAGGAACTGTCTAACAAACCCAAATGAGCATCTCTGGTGTGAGCAAATTCAGACACCCGAAGCCTCCCTTGCCAGGGTCTTTACATCACAATGCTTTGGCTTCTCAAAAAAACCCCCCATCAAGTAACAAATAACAACGTCCAGAGAAGAAGCCACTTCACCATTTTTTTAATAGGGTCTTTCCAAAGCATTACTCCCCAGTTTTGACAGGCACACGAGGCTATCTGATATCCACACCTCAGTACTGTGCATTAGAGAATGCGCTGTCCAGGATCTGCAGACAGGACACAGGCCTGGGTAGGTGGCTTTTCCTTACTAGTTTGGTGTTTTCATTGAAGGCTGTCTAATCACATTGATAAGTCCACGGTTAGAGAGTAGACACCAAAATCTCAGTGAGATGCACACCACTTTTGGCAAGAGAAGCACAAGTAGGTTCAGGGGCTGATGGTTCACATCCCAGCAGCACATACAGCATTTTGGCAGGGGCATCAACAAACAGGGATGAGTTCAGAGCCAGGAGGGGCAGCCTCTACCACAGCAGATATTTAATTTGTACCACACCAGACATTCAATTGCTTACTCCTGTGACAAGCCCAGTTACTTGCAGCAATTCAAGAACCGTTTTCATAAAATAACCAGTGGTCATAGGTTTTCCTATGCCTTCTGTGTGTGGCCAATACAGATATTTGTCTTTGCTGTTGACACCAAAAATGTCACCTGATCCAACATCTACCTTGAGGTGGATCACATGATGTTAGGGCTTTATGAGAAAAAAAAAATAAAATATTATCACTAAACAGTTGGAGAAAACAAGCCCTTCAAACCTTACATGAGAACCAGCATCAAAAGAGTGCCAGAAATTACTGGCTCCCAATTTGTGCATAAGGGAATACAGGCTTTCCAGGTGACTTAGAAAAGAAACAGGAAAGAAAGAGGTCTTCCTTCAGTAAAAAGAATTAGGAAAATAAAGACATATCACACACTCTGACCAAGACCCACCCCCTGAACAGGCCAGGCCAAGGGTGCCCCTCCCAGACTCTGTCCCTGCTCTCCCCAGATCCCCATCCAGAACATGCTCACAGAACCTGGACAACAGCAGTACTGATCACGGTGCAACTGAGGAGCCACTCTGCTGGAGATCACCTCTCACAGGAGGTTCACGATGCTCCTGCTCTCAGGGCTCTGGTTCTGCCCACCAGTTACAGCATTCAAGGCGTCTTCCAGCAGGTCCCTCCCTCCACTCTCAGCAAACATTGTACCTTTAAGATTTAGCAATACAGAGGTTTCATTAGCTTTCATATTTGCCTATGAGCTTTCACATTTGCATCATACACATTGAGCATTCCTCTGCTTAATCCTAACCCATTTCCAGTGGCCAAGCAGTAACAATGAACACAGGGTCTAATGGTTTGATGCTGCAAAGCCAGATCTATGTAGGGCATGGGGAGAAGACCAAGTAAGAGCAGGGGCTTCTGTAAAAAGAAACTCCTTCAATTTTTCACTTGTTTGCTAATTGATAAGCTGATTTTATACTGCTTAAAAGAGTAATTGCTATTTCCTTCAGCCAGTGAACTGTTAATGAAGCTGGAATTTTGTCCTGAAGACCATATGGCACGTCATCTCTATCAAATCATCTAAATTCCAGAAAGTCTACATTTATAAGTATATAAATATGGAAGAGGAAAATGAAATGTGATTCTTTAAGAAGTGTATTTTCTGGAATAACCCTAAGCTACAAGCTGCAGTTGTTTATCAAATGGCATTGGCCTCTCATTCCACATGGAGTTAACAGAGGACAAAAAAAAATCATCTTAATTTGGAATATAAAGCAAAAATGAGGAGTGATATGGAGAATGTGAAGCACCTTTTTAAAACTCCCAACTGATGCCTCGTCTAATGAAAATGTTAGTTTACAGTTAGGATGGGTTTTGTTTGGGGAGCAAGTAAAGAGGGTCAGAGGAAACAGGGCCACAGCTTTTTTTGATCAGCATCCCTAATTACAGGACATAAGCTTGGTGACTCAAGGAGGTCTCAGTCACATCCCTAACTATTTAGCCTCTGCACAGCCCAACCTACCTGGAATCAGACACTAAATGTCTGAGAAATATTTAAGGACTTGGCAGAAAATTAGGGGGCGGGGGGCAGGGAATCCTGACCCTCTGCAAAATCAGTGTCTGATGAGTGCTAAAACTGAGTGATCTCATCTAGACGTGCTCTTAGTGACCTCTCCATGCAATGATTGCGGCTCAAATTTGCCCTATACTTTGGAGAGCCAAGATTGAAATTATTCTGATGAACAATCAAGGATACAAAAAAAGATCCTTCCTCCTTGTTGCTGGATGAAGGAATTTTCACGGCTCTGCACAGGAGCCCTGCTGGTCAGACGGGCAGAGCAGAACATGCCTTTCCAAACCCACGCTCCCTTCCCAACCTTCAGCTTCCAGCACGGGAGGCTGGAGCCCAGCAGGGTCAGGGGTGCCCTGTGGTGGGCCCTGGCTCTGGGGAGGGGACCTGTCCCCCAGGCAGGAGCAGAGATGGCATTTGAGGCTCAGTGCCTCCGTGCAGGTGTCTGCATTGTTATTCCACAGCATATGACAAAAGTCACAGATTGAGGAATACTGCAAAGATGTTTTTTACCTTTGCCAGCACTGTGTCACTGCAGGCCAAATGGAAACCCCCTGAGATAAATTTGACAGGATTGTAAATACTAAAAATTGTCCCAAATGGCAGAGTTGCTGACAGCATACACTACAGTCTGGTTGGCATCTGATGTTTCCTTCTCTTTGTTTCTTCATGCCACAGGAAGAAATATCCCCTCCTTAAAACTCTGTGCAGAGAAAAGAAGGAGCAGCAATTCCAAAAACATCTAAATGAAGAAACAAACCCTGGCATTCCATGTTTGCTGGGTTTGACTAAATGCAATAATACTAAAATAGCCAGATACATAAACCAGCTTTAAAAAAGGGTTTGGAAAAAAAACCCAGATGTATATCCTCTAATATTCTATGTGAAAACATTATTCAGAATTGACTATATAGAAAACACTGACTCATGGGAACTAGGGCACAACTCAAGTGATATGAGCACTTGAGACATCCCAAATATACACAAAGTCAAATGTTAATAGTGTGGTGTATCAACAGAAACAATCTTTCTCTGTTTCAGAGACAGACTTGGGAATTTATTTAATTGTCTTTATTTACAGCAACAATCCTTTCATTGCTAATACCCTCAACTCCTCACACAACATGCCTAAGGGACAGCAGCTCTCCCTCCCAGAAAGACTTGTTAAGAGTGATGTTCTCCCAGCTTTTCAGAGGAACAACCCTGTGTAACTAAAGAACCTGCACCAAGGACAGGAGAAGTGAACCTGCATTGAAAATCCAAGCAGCTTCTTAAATGCAGTTAAAGAACAGTCAATGGCCAAGTCAAAGTCTCTCCCATCAGCAGGAGTTATATGGCTCTGCAATGACATTTATTGACAGCTGTCAAGCATTTGGGTAAAAATATGGCAAGAGACACTGGCAGGCACTGAGTAAGAAACATGGGAAGGGGACTCAGGTGATCATTGGTGTGTTTATTTTGGTGCATAAAACACGTAAGGAAAATTATTTCCACATTTCTAAGAAAAGGTTACAAGCAATGAAAAACAAATGGAAAAGAAACCAAGCAATTTTTTTTACAGTAATATTGAACAAGGGAGGTAAAGGCAAAGTTGTTAATTCAATAGAAGCTGAGTATTTTGGAACAATCCTGGCTATAAGGAACACAGGTTAAAACAGACTAATTTTAAATTTTTCCTTTCCTAACTGATATTGTTCTGTGAGACAATGTTTAAAATCTGAAGTGTCCCTACAGTTATTTTTCCTGCAGTGTTGTGCAGACAGATGAGAGTAACCAATCTTGCTCTCTACTGGGAGCTGGAAAGTGTGACCAAGCCCTGACCTTCCCTCCTGCAATCTCCATCTGGGCACAGAAGAAAGGCCAAGAAAATGAACAGTTAACCAAAGAGTTACTGCATCTGTCCCCTTCCAGAGGACTCAGCAGCTCAAGTACCCAACACTCCTTAAAAAGAGGACAAGGAGACTCTGGTGGTCTTTAGATGCCAAGGTAACTAAGATTTTCAGCTGGAGAGATTTGCCTCCTGCACACAGATTTGAGCTGGGCTGGGGAACATCTTGCAAAGCAGCAAGGGGCTGGTGGGGAATTATATGTCAAAGCCATGGCACTCATTCCATGACTCCACATGATCTTTAGCTCCACAGGTACTTCAGATGCAAGAATCCAAGCTCAGATTTATTTTGGAACACAATCAACACGCAGCATGGAAGACAAGAGATGCTCTTACACAAGGAAACAAATGCCAGACAGCACAGAGTGCTACAGTCTAAGGGAGAACACAGTAACAGGAGCCAAGAATGCAAACAGGTACGAACAACTGAGCTTTGCTTCACCTAAGCCAACTATAAATTATTTTATAAATAGGAAAAAAAAAATTAATCTACACAGTCTGTGGAAGCTCAGTGTCCAAACTAACCACTGAATTATGCCAAAAAACTCTAAAAAAACCCCCACAACCAAAACAACCTTTTCCTTCCAGTCCAAACACATTTTCATCTGAGATCTTTTCACACTGCAAACTGATTTCTTCTAAATGCCTAGGAAACAGAGCTCCTGTTTTTAATAACTATCTGGATAGCCAGACAGCACATAGCTCTGAAAGAACCAGCTGAACCTTTTGCTCCCACTTCAGACTCAGAGAGGCATTACCTGTTTCATTACTAAAAGTTAAAAACTCAAATAGCAGCAATAAATACTCCCATTGAATGGGGAAAAAACCCCAGCACTTGAGCCAAAATAATACACAGAGGAGGAGACCATCCCTTCCAGAATGTCAACCACTCACGGCTCCCACTGTAGCACCACCCCCAGGTTATCTGGGCTACATCTTCCATACAAGTCACCTGATCATTAAATAACTTGGAGGACTCCTGTGTGTCACAGGTGACAGAATTCCAGACAAAAAACTAGCCATAATGTTTTATTGAGTAAGATAAGTTGTGAAACAAATCCTCACCACATTTTCCCCAGAATGGGTAATCAGCAGGTCCAACAGAGCTAGACATCAAAATATGGAGCCTACAGACTGAGAAAAGTTCACCTAATGACATGTAAAAGACAAGAACATGTGAACTGGTGACAGGCAGGAAAGCCATCCTAATTTCCTAGCTTGCTCTCACCTTTTCACAGCTGAATGGGTCCTGCAATACTCACAGGACCAAAAACGTTATCATTAAGCAAAGCATACACAACTCTGCACTTTAATACTTCTTGTTTTTCTGACCACGTTTGTACACAAAGAACTATTATTCACATGTAAACTAAAACACGAAAGAAAAAAATATCTGATAAGCTACATATGGTGTGCAAGTAAAGAACACTTTCACAGAGCATGGAGAGCATAAAGTGCTACATGAGAGCTTGACTCACCCTCCAGATCTCTGGGTAACCACAACCCAACACACCGAGTAATGTGCAAGCCAGGAGGAAATGGGATACACATTACTCCTTCAACACACACACAGACCTTTCACTAGGTTAAAGCTGCCTGTGTATTTCCAAGTAAGCACAAGCTGAATTATGAATATATTTATCAGAAGTACATTATATGCCAGCAGTGGGTTATTTTCTCCCCTGACATAAGGACTGTGCCACTAGGAAAGCTTCGGCTGTATTGATTCTGATTAGGAGAAGGGAAAATAACAGAGATGTCAGCTACAAAACTGAGGGATTAAAAAACTAGTGACCAGCAGAGTCAGACACCAATGTAAAGGTGAGGTAATTACCAGCTGGAGGGCAAATTAAGAAGGAACAAGAATTCAAGTAGGTAGAGTGAACTTAGCAAAAAAAAAAAAAAACCGCAAAAAGAAAAAAACTATGATCTTTCCAGATCAGATAATCTCCAATTCTTTGGTTATAAACTTCTCCAGATGTTTGCACTGCACTTAATACTGTGGCATCAAATTATTTTTTTATGTCCAACTACCCATCAGATTAAGACTGTAAACCTTTCGGGAAAATTCTATTTATCTGTATGCAAACTGCCCTAATCCAAGATTTTCACTATTCCATTGAAGAACCAGACTACTGGATTGAGCTTCTGACTGTTACTAAAATGCACTCCTCAGAAACAGAATGGGCAATTTAAAAATAACACTTTGTGAGTAAAGAGCTCACTGAGAACAGGTAAAGTGATTCTTCCACACAAGGGGCCTTCAGACAGGCCATCAGCCTTCTGCTGCACCAGTGCTCATCTCTTCAGGACAACTCCACTATCCCAAGAATGCCAAGACTGCAAATGCCCCAAGATAGGCTGAGTCCTGCAAAGAAACCTCACATAAACTGGGTTTCCCCAGGTCTTTTTCCCCATTGCTCCTGCCCTATCTCAAAACACAGCACAAAGGAAATGTCACCTCAGATGCCTCAAGTCAGAGTGTTGCGTTTGGCAGGGATGTCAGCAGGGCTTTTTGCCGAGTTGTGTATGGAAGTAAGCACTTTTGGCATTTGCTGCTCATTGGGCACCAAAAAAGCAAAGTCTGAACGAATTTTGTGATCGCAGTGTGGGTCTGCCATCATCGGGAGAGGGCAGACAGCTCCCGTGGCTCTCCCAGCTGGCACACGTAGTCTTAATTGCATTCAAATCAAATATCTACTAATTGCTTTTTATCCAGATGCTTTTCTCATTTAGGTACTACAACTGCAAAACGGAAGATTTCAAGATTTATGAAAAGAAGAGGCAGCTGGTCACCATGTGGACACTGCTGGCTCTAGTTACCAAGAAAAGCTCACTCTTCATACAGGCAGCCTTTCTGATAATGGGGATGGAATATTTGCTGTACCCATATGTACACCTACAGCTGTGGATTCAGAGATGGAAAGGATTTCTTATGCTACAGTTAAGAAAGATGTAATGAGTATTAAGTCATTTTACACTACATTACAGAAAAACAGTCTGCAGTTTTTGGCAAACCTTTGATGTTTGCTTTTCAATCCTGGTGAGTAAATGTTAACTAATGTCATTATGAACACTTTAATCCAGAGGGAGATATTTAAAAAAAACCCAAAACACCTCAAGGATTAATTTGATTGAAGCACTACATTTAATCCACTATGTTGTGTCCAAAACTGATGTCAAAATGACGTTCAAAAATAATTCTTCTACTTTACGTGTAACAGATAATGAGTCACTTAAAAAAAAAAAAAGAAATCTCTATATTGTGGCCATTTAGCAGCTGCTGGCTATTCAGGGCTCAGACAAAACTGACATCCTGACTTCAGACAATCTCAGAAGGGTTAGAACCCACCCTAAGCTTCTTCCAGACAGAGAATACCAGTGAAGATACTCACTTTTAAACAGTGTGTCTCCTCACCCCCAGCATACTAATAGCAGGATATATTTACATTTTCCAGAAGTAACTGCAACTCCTTCAAGTACTTTTCAGTTTAATTAATAAAGAGAAACTGAATATGGATTTCAGAGGATTTAAGCTCAAGCAGGGTCTAAAATCTGGTCTCTCAGATAGGAAAAAAAATTAGTAGCATGTGACAGTTAAATGACTGACATACTTAAACATACTTAAAATGACATACTTAAACAACAGAGCAACATTTTGCTATCCAGTGCTTTGCACAGCATTAGAAGAGTATTCTTAGTGTGATGAGCCAATTTATCTTCACTGGCTCCTTTCCAAGAGTATCCACTGCTGTCACTATTCCACCTGTAACAACCTTGCACAGCCATATAGAATTAAGATTTTATTACCTTAAAGAGGAAGAATTGATTTTGATTTTAACCAAAACAACCACAAAAAGTTTACATGTAGATATTGGTAGTGATCATTACTAGTAAACTGCATAAAGAATAAATATCAGTACCTCCAAAACTGGCACCATAGTAATGCTGCTGCTTGATGCATCAAGCAGGGACAAAATACAAATAGCAAACTCCCAACAAAAGTTTATTAAGCTTTACTTGGTTATTGTTAATAGGTAACACAATAAAATAAGCTGATTGAACCAGTTTTCCCCAGAGAATACCCCTGTGACTGTGTTCATTCGCAAAACCACTTGTCACATAAGATGGGAAGTTCAGAACAAGCAGGATGGTATAATCAGAGCTGCAATTTGTCAGCAGTGCACTGTATTTTGGAGCAGATAAAGATTTCTGTAAATTTGCAAGGCTGGACACATAAGCAATAGTTCTCCAAGGAAAAAAAACATTATGACTGGTTTTTCATCAATCCTTAACAATAAAATGAATACATCAGAACAAAATAGTTTCTTAAAAGTAGGTCAAAAATACCCATTCATGATCACTTCTGCATTGGTTTCCTAGCAAATTCATCTACCCACACAGATATACGTAACGCGTATCCTGGAGACAGTGAGGCAGAGGAAGAAAACCAAATACATTAATGAGGTAGCTTAGACTGGGTAACTGCAGTTAAAAGTTTTATTGAACAAAAGAAGGTAAAACGTGGTAGTCCAAGTTCACTGAGCAAAAGCAGCTCTCTCGCTGAAGCTGCATTTTGTGCTAAATAACCTTATTAACTGAGACTATACAGAGGACACATTATGTAAGTTATCTCAACAGCAAAGGAGAAAAGGTAGATTAAACTTGATCTGATGGAACGATTTGGTCAAATTCAGTGGCTTAAGTTACTGTTTCTAGCCCTTAACTACCTATATTCAGTACAGGCATACAACAGAGTATGCAACTGCACTGAATTCCCGTTTGTTAATATTGTGTGCTCCCATGCAAGCGGAAGCCAATTCCTGAAAAAAAAAATAAAATAAAAAATGTAAAGGTATTTAAAATGTTTTATTTGAAGCATCATTCAACTGACTCAGGAAAAACACTCGATATATGTTATAAAAAAACTCCCGGCCTCTACAAGGTCCGCTTCCTGTACAGTGCTAATATTTTAAAATTATTTTATTTCTCCCCTCTGCCTAAGAAACTTCATATGCTCTGAAAGCACCCACAAAGTCAGGTGGGTAAACAGATATGTCAAAAATACTCTGTGAAAAGAGGGAGGTAGCTCAGGCCCCTTGGCAACCTTCGGACAGTTCACATTGATGTGGTCTACCTCCCCTTGTAATCTGCAGTCAAAAATGAAAGGAAAGAGGATTTCAACTATGAAATTTAGTGAAAGAACATGTTCAATACAAAAATCTTTAAATCTGACTCATTGGGCTCCCAAATGTAAGCTATAAGGTACCTCACACCCAATACACGACATTAATAACGTACCTAGTTCATACATTTTATAGACAATATCCTCTCATTTGTTAAACATTTGGCTCGGGCGAGTACATCGTTTTTGTTAACCACTTGACAAACATCCTAGGCCAAACAAACAGCACAAGTAATGTCAAAGTCTTTTTTTTTTTTTTTTCCCCGTAATTGTACGAAATGCTGTAGGCTAAGCCTAACAGAAACTACTGAAGAAAAATAACAGACTCCATGATGCAGTGCAAAGGTGTTACTACAACATCATAAGTCAAGGGATGGTTCTAAGGTGCTGAAAGAGGAGATTCTCTAGACGGTGACCCTGAATTGTCCTCCGGTGGGAAAACAGTAAGAGTGCAGGCTCGAATGCCACCAAGGGATTCTGGGAGGTCAAATACTTTATGCCACTCATCTTTTTCTGGATCGTATTTCTGAACTATTTCCACCATGCACCGATTATTCCAAGAATATCCTCCAACAACATAGATTTTATTTTCAAAGACAGCAACCCCAACATCACTTTGCCCACGTAACATGGCAGCAATTGGAGTCCACTGGTCTAGAGTTGGTGAGTAATATTCACAGCTTAGAACATCATCATAATCACTGGTTCCTCTAAAGTGATTTCCACCAATAACATACAGCTTGTCTCCTACAGTACACATGCAATGCAGACCTCTGACTGTCGTCATCGGAGCTTTCTGAGTCCATTTGTCTGTGTCAGGGTCAAAACACATAAGTTCCTTTTGGAAAGTATCATGGGTAATTCCCCCTAGAGAGACAAAACACAAGTCAGAGTAATGTTCACCCTAATAATAAGCATTAAATAAGAACCCTCCCCTGCCCCAAAAGAAACATTTTAGTGAAATCATTCTATCTTCCTTAAAACTTCTTCACTCTAGCTTAGATTACTATCACAAGGGTCCTCACTTTCAAATGACATTTGTTCCTTTAAACATGAACACAGGCAGAAGCCATGTCTCACACAGCACTTTATTACACAGGATCGTTACTGGCAGATTAAAAGAATAAAAAAACTGTTACCTGTACTTCTGTTTGGCAAAATTACCTTTGCTTACATTCATTCACTTTGCTAGTTTTGTTTCTCACCATCAAGAAAACAGCAATCCATTTCCCTTTCAAATTTTGGTACTATGCCATTGTGTTTTAAACAGTCCTATCACACTGCGGAATTTTTATCAGAAAACCTTTTTCATCAACTTTAGGTGAATAGAAAGAGTACACAGATTTCAAATATTCTTCTCTTAACAGATGTTTATGGTTCCCTCTATGTTTCTATGGTTCCCACAGCTCTCTGCAAAAGTATGTGGAGAAAAACTTCAGGGGAAGTCACAGGATGATTTCCTGTTAGGTGGATGAAACATCCCACCTTTCCACAAGGTCACTAGGCAGGCCACAAAGCAGTCACACCAATGTCAGACACGGTAGGCATTCCACATGGAATCATCACACCAGCAGACAGAGATGGCATGGTGTCTAAATACAGAAAAAAATAGGACTACCCAGCCCTGGCCCTTAATGACACCTATAGCAGTGGTAGTGTGTGGGAGATCATCAGAAAGAACAGCATCTAATGACAAAGGAAGCAATCTACACATTTTCAGCATTTGGAGAGGACCAAAGGAAAAGAAAAATCTGTGGGAAATACACAGCATCTACATGAAAAAAACCCACAGCAGAGAGTGTTTTTACATGTGCTGCCTGCAATAAAACAAGCAAAATGGGCAAAAAAGTACTGATAACAGCACAGCAATTAGAAGCTTATTGGTCATGCTCACAGAAAAATAAGCAGCTGTATCTTACAGTAAATTTTAAAATAAATCCCTCCTAGTTTACTGGCACAAGGCCCCATAATTCAAGATACCCCAAGGATCAAGCTGCTCCAGCACATTTTCCCACCAGTTCTTGTCAGCTAAGCAACCTTGTCCCACCTCCTGCCCTGAATTTCAGCTTAGTTCTTAAGAGGACATCTCTTAAAATTTCAGTAGTAGAATATACATAAGCCCATGATCTCTATAGTGATCACTGACAGACAGATTGAATCTTCTTTAAAAATTGAGAAGGTACCGTATTATCAGACAACCTATTGCCCTAGGTTGGAAAAAAATGGAATGAAATTACAACCTTGGCGATGTATAGGACTGAGCGTATTCCAAATGAAAGCCCAGTGAAAGTACAGGCATCATTCACATACTGTGATTACCATGAACACTTATTTTCCATTAGCTCAATGAAGGAAAATGTTCTTCTTTAAAGTAATAAAATTTTCGATGCTTTCCAAAGAGGATGTGTTCAATTATACTGCTATATTGTAATTTTATTTTATAAAATGTATATTATATTATATTTAATTATATCATTATATAAATGTAAACATGTGCCATTGCTACAAAAAACTGTATTCTCATAGTTGAATAACTGCTTTGGAATTCAGAACTGTCAATTACTATGAAAATGCATAATATTGTCTAATATAATTTTGTCAGAGCCTGCATTATATATGTTATTTGACTGTCTTCATGTGAAATTGCATCACTACTTATACTACAGCAAACCTACTGCAACCACAGATAAATTTTTATTGTCTCCCACCAAAATAGGAAAGGTTACATAAGTGTTTCATAGAGATAGTATCATAGGAATTATTTACCTGAAATATACATTAATCCCCCATACACGGTTCCAGCGTGACCATAGTGGGGTTCATTCATTTTTGCAACGTAGCTCCATTCATTCATTCTGGGATTGTAACATTCCACAGTGGCTGTTGGAAACAAATGAGAACATAAAAGCGTTGAAGCCACTGTGGCATTTTGGTGTTGAGTGCAGTGCAGTGGCAGAAACTTGTAAATAGAGGAAGTACCCAAAATAAATACTGTTCAGCTGAGAAAGTCTCAAGGGAATTATTGAGCTTTATCACAGAATCACAGAATGGCTGGGATGGAAGGGACCTCTGAAGAACATCTAGTCCAACCCCCCTGCTAAAGCAGGGCCACCATCAGCAAACCTGCTGGGAGTACACTCTGTCCCTCGTTGACTAATTTTCTATTGTCTTGCAGTGTTTTATTAAGTACTTGCACATCAACATACAGCACAGCATATGCAAGTCCCTAAATCAAACACTTTACGGAAGCCAAGCTTTAAAAAACATACAAGATAAAACATCCCTGAACCTGGAAAGGAGAGAAGGAGTGCCTGTATCGATACACAGCTCCATTTGTGCCATTTTCTTTGTGAATTAGAATGTTAAAATGATCAAAGGATTTATCAGATCAGAAATCACAGAGGATAGACAGTACTAAGTTAAAAAGAAACCCAGCATCCAGGAGTCCTTGCAGAATGCATTGTTGAGGATGAATCCTCTCTTCCAAGTAGGATGGGAGAGATGCAGCCTGGAGGGAAAGGGCTATGCAATAAACACAGAGAATACAAATAGAAAACAGATTCAATAATGGATATGAGCAAGCTGTAGGGATTGGCAGCTTAAATAGTACAATGTGATCGGAGAGGCAGGAGATCCTCCAAAATCCTGTAATATACTGACCTTATGATGCACAGAGCAATTCTCAATAATTAAGTTATCTTAAAGACAAATTAAATCTCATTTTAAATAATTAAAATTGCGAATGAGATTCTAATGCCTGTTACACAATGCTTAATCTCTGAAGAGAGATGTTTATGAACAACTCACACAAAAAAACGAATCTGTCTTCAAAAGGGGCATTTTACTTGCTCTAGAAAATGTTTTTTATTGAATCAAGGGTAGAAAATCTGAGTCAGCTCTATGGAATCATGATTAACAGTCCAGGATTATGCATCTACTGAAAGAAAGAAAAACAAAAAAATAGAACCTGAGAAACTTGCCATTTTAAAGGTAGAATGTAGTTAATGTAGTCTAAGCCTACAGAATTAGCAGTACTGTCCAGGCCAGTAAAGAACACAAAACAGGAGCACGTATACAGTGATTAAAAGGCAATTTGCCCTAAATACAAGCTGTCCTAAAAATATCCTTTGCCTAGATTATGGTAATGAACATATCTAGAAGTTCTACTATTAAATATATATAAATCTATGGTTGTATTTCTGTGTACTGCAACTTGACACCCCATGCAGTATTTGCCTAATCTCCAAATACACCCATGCTCGCTCTGGTAAAAATGAATCCATCCATTCCAATATTCTTTTCTAAAAAGGAAAGCTCCCTTCTACTCTGCTCTATTTAGCAATCAGAAGCAAAGATGTGAGGAAATTTCAGAACCAGAAAAACCCAGATTTGATGGGTGAGTAATTATAGCTGTCCCATTTCCACCCCGACAGTAGACCCTTCCGACCCGCTGCTCATCATTCTACTTGCTTTCACAAAAACAAAGGCATCCTCTTTCCCATTGTGCTTCCACTCTGCGCTGAGGTGAGGAACTTGCATTTCTAATGCACAAGGACAGGAAGAACAGAGTACGTGCAAAGCAAGCACAAAGCCAGCAGCACCCAGATGGACGTGGCATTCAACACTGGACGGTTTTATCTCACTCTGCACTATAGACTGCATTTAAGAGAGAAGCCATAGCCAAAAGATCACTTCAGCAAGAGAAAGCAGAACATGCAGAAATTGGTACACGTTACTGCCATCACCATCACCAGTTGTAAAATATTAGTTATCTGAGCAAAGATGACGTTTAGTCCAAAATCCCTCACGTCCTGATGTGTCTTTAAAATTCTCTTGAACGTTCCCAGTACAGCTAAACTATTGTTTGATGGCACTTCAGGCAAACTACTCCAACTCAAATCTCACATCTACTGTTTTCTAGAACAAAGCCAATCACTTTCCAGCTGAAAAACCCTACTCTTGTTTGATTGATCAGCGTAGTTGTTTCCCTGTTACCTTGCAAGGTCATTCCATTTCTCTGCACTGAAAAGATAACCCTCTGCACTGCAAAGAAAAAAATATTCAAAATTCCAATTATTAAAGGTGCCCATCAATTTAAGAGAGGCATCAGGATGTTCTCTACAAAGTCTCCAGACAGAGCACAGTTCACAAAACACTCAAAACCTGCTGCTTTACTGAAGCTAAGTATATATCCTATAAAGCACGAGACTGATGGATTCATTCTTTCGACAGCATGAATGATTCAAACCAGACTTTATTTATGTTTAACAGCAGAACTTCTGATGTGTTCATTACCATAATCCAGGCAAGACAAGGCTCATTTTAATAGAATTAAGCAATCTCAAAAAGACACAAAGCTTTGGCAGTCCCAAGGGATGCTCAGCCTGCACTCATTTTATAGTGCCATCTGTGATGTTATTTGAGGAGTATACAGATATTTAGCACTTCTCTGTCAGTAGCTTCTAATGTGTCCTGAGGTTTATTACAGCAGCACTTAGCAACTGTGTGACGTCCCAAACCCCAGGATCTTAATTTTGTTACATAATTTCTATAATACAGCTGGTTTCTGTACAACTCAAAGATGACTTGGTTAAAGAATTCCTGACTAATTTGTCCTAGAATAGAAAGGAGCCACTTCAAAATAAGCCCCTATTTGAGAGGTCCTCCAGTTCACATTTGGTTTGATATTCACACTACTACTCACAGTAAACAGCCCAAATGGGTAATGATGCCTATATCCTTAATCAACATTTAAAATGTATTTTTTAATATATAGTTATAAATAAAATATCGACTCACAGGACAAATTTTTACATAAACAAGAAGGTTTCAGTATCATAGAGGATACCTGGAAAATAAATGCCTTCCAACTTGATGGGCAGAGGGTCAGAGGAACAAGTCCTGCCTGGACTATAAGTCTTCTCTTTCTGTCTTCATTGCAACGTGGTGATCAAAGTATCAATGAATATGTGGTTTAGTCACAACTCAACATGCCCTAAGGTGCTTAGGAAAAGCCCATATATAAAAATCTCAAACTCCACTCAAGCCCATCAACAGCAGAGCCTGAAACATTCCAAAATACCTAAATGCGCACGTTTTCTAGTACTTACAGGCACAGCTTCTGCCATCAAGCATCACAACTGAACTCTTGAAATGAGCTACAAAAATCTACTTGTCTGAGAAAAGAAAACAGTCTCCAGTACTCTGCACAACAGCACAGCTGGAAATTACCAATGTGCTATGACTCATGAGTTTCTCAGTGAATCACACCTGGCTTTCCCTTTGCCTCCTTTTCCAAGAAGTCTTGTCTTCTGCACACCTGCCTTCTCCGGGCTGGGCTCCTTGTGCCAAAGTGCTGTTCTCCCTGCCTTCTGTTCTCAGAATACCTTTAGCAGGTGCCAGCTTTGCCACTTGAAGAGAACCAACCAGAATTATGAACAGTCCTTCCAGGAGCAGTGCATGCTTCTGCACAGCCCTAAGTTGTTACAGGGCTGAAAATCTGAATTGTACTTCAGGGACGTTTCAAGGATATATTTACCACATTCCAATGCATGTAACCGCATTCACTTTTCCTCACCAACAAACCAAATTCTTCTCAGTGGCATGCACTGCACAGCAGCTGGTTATTACACTAAGGCACATACTGCTGAGGTAGAAAGAGGCATTTACAAAGTTCTCAGAAGATGAAATATCTGAAAACTGTTTTGATAAGGCCCAGTAGAAAGCTTCAGAAAAGTATGCTTTCTATTCCAGTGAATGTCAGGGGAAAAAAAAAAAATTCATTTTAGTAACTTTAATCCTTTGGCCCTTTTCCATATGAGCTGATCTTCCAGAAAGCTGAATTCTGGTTTTGGGAATCTTTCCTCTCTAACAACAGATTGAAATTAGTTTGAACCCAAGGGCAACTTCTTTAATACCTGTCCAACACACGTTTGACCTTCTCTTCTATGAAATGCCTGAGAGTTTTTCTCATCTGAAGAGAATGGGAAGTTTAAGCTGGATTTCATCTTTTGGCTGTCAAGGTTTATGAAAGAAACATGAAAATGAAAAGTGACTTGCCTCACAATTAACAAGAAAAGAAACTGAAGTCCAAATCAAAGCATCAGACAGCTACAATATTTAGCATTTAGAGTGCTCTTCCTGCAGAATGATCCAATGACATTTTTCAGGTCTGTGTGGAAATCGCTGCAGCATTTTAATGATATCTTTACAGAGGAATTTTAGATAGGTGATAAATTTTGTATTTTAATTAAAGCTGCAGAAGAGTTGAGGTCAGCAGAACGATACTGCTTGATCTAATTTAAGGGAACACTGCACTTAAAGCCTGCTGCACACAGGTTGCACTGGCTTAGTGACAGCATTATTTCACATTGATTTGGTCAGACTTGCAACTTCTTCCACTGACATTCTCATAACCCTACTCTGCTGAGATGGTACAGTGCACAAGGTCAGCAATCTGATTATCCACTACTAATTCACACCATTAGAAAATAGCTCACTGAAGCTATTTTTCAGGTTTTCTGATACTCAAGATAAATGTCAATACATGTTAGTTTGCACATTTGGCCTTTAACAGGACATTAAGCTTGTTTGGGATGTATTTTCAGGTAAATAAAGTGACATGTAGGAAAAACTGAAAATCTCATGATCTACATCAGAAAATTGCTGTCTAGGGAATACAACTTATTGCAAAACAGTTTCCCATCTTTTTTGGAAACAGGAGGCACTCTTAAAATGTCTCATTTTAACAAACATTAGAATGGATTTTAAGCTTCTAGCAAAGCCAGCCCAGTTTTGTGTGGTGGAAGCAATGTACTGTATGATTCCTAAGAAAGTTTGCAACATGATCATGAAAAAAAAAGTGTCTATGTAAATAACTGAGCTGTATTAATTAAAAAAATCACAGATGCTGCAGCAGAAATTAGATTTAGTATTGTTGAATTAAAAATGTTTCTCATTGCACTTAAAGAGATCTGTGCATGTCCAAAAAGCAAATCTTAGCAGCAAGAGACAGGGCCAGAAAGACTTGACAAGACAAAAAGTTGAGTACTGGATTGAAAGCAGCAAACGAAATAATGAAATGTTACATCTGGTTGAGATGCAATATTATGCTAAATCATTCCAAGCATAATCACTGTAATATTTCAATTTTAAAGCACAGACATGCACAATTGAGTGCACTCCCCCAGACTTGACTAAATGCTAACCACTATGGCTTTGCACAAAGCAGTGGATTAATACAGGTCATCCTCTGCAGACTTTTGCTAAATTAAAAGTTACCATGTATTTATTCTTTGTTTCCAACCATCTTATTTCCCATAAATTGTTTTTTTTTTTGGTTTTTTTATATGTTAAGTTAAATGAATTATCATTTGCAAGGGGAAAGAAAAACAGGAGGCAGCAGGAGAGTCATACATACAAGTAAATTAACTACGTACTCACAAAATATAACATATTAAATAATTAAAAAGCCCAGAATGTCAGAATAAATGAATCTCACTGATCTGTGAGTGAAACAAATCACTGTCATTACTCTACTTAAAAAAAAAAAAAAAACAAAACAAAGCAGCAGCAAGAAACCCTTAGTATTTCAAATTACTAATCCAGAAAATTTGTGTCTTTTAAAATATAATCTTCATTCAACGGTGAGTTTCAGTTAGACATGTATCCCTTAAGAGCGGGTTTTGTTTCTCAGCTAAAGTGGTGATTTTTTTTAAATTTTTATAATTGCATTTATATACCCCCCTACTTGCACACGTGCTTACTTCATGTTTGATGGTAAGGGCAAAGACATTGGATGTCATGCATCAGTACACAAAACAAATGCATTTGGAATTTTTTTTTTTTTTTTGTAGAATCCCTTCTAAAATTAACTCCTAATGCTATCCAGACAAATTTCCCTCTGCATTTGCAGTTATTTCCAGAAAGAAGCAGCACACCAAGGACTTCAGCTTGTTTCCTCTCCACCCTTTCAAGGCCTAAGACACGGGGCTAGAGGCCGGCTCCAGGAGAACTCACCTAGTTCACCCGCTGCGTTTCGACCACCAACTGCATACAAATGTCCTTTGAGGGCACTTAGGTGGAAGAAGGTCCGCTTCTCGTTTAAAGACGCGACTTGCATCCACTTGTTGTAGCGAGGGTCAAACCTGAAGACCGTGTCAACCGCCGTCTTTCCTTTCGTGTCGTAATTGCTCTGGCCGCCAACCACGTAAAGAAAGTTTCCGATCACGGCGATGCCGTGCTGGTACCTCGGTGCATCCATGGGAGCCAAGGATTTCCATTCGTGGGCCTTCTCGTCGTACATCCGTAACTCCTTGCTGACAACCAGCTGCTGCCTCAGCACTCCCCCCAACGTCACCAAGTGCGTGCTGTCCGACCGAATGGCCGTTCTCTCCGACTGCATCACCGGCTGCATGTACGGCATCATTTGGTAGTTGCTGGCTTCCAGAAGCAAGTTGACACAGGTGTTGTCAGTTCTCATGAAGTCCACCGTCTGAACGTAGTTAATGAGATCATTGGGGGTCATGAGTGGAAACCTGATGTTCTTCATTAGCTTCGCAGCGTACTCCATCCGAGGCTCCTCGTAGCGCAGCCAGCGACAAGCCGCCTTGAAGAGTTCAAGTTCAGTGCAGTGCTTAAGGCTATTACTTGAAAGCACAAAGGCAAGACGTTCAAAGGGGAGTTTCACAAATTCACCAGTACTTAATAATGCAGGGAAGTTCTTCAGGATGAAGTTATTAACATATTTATCCACTTCTGTGAGATTGTATGTGTTGGCAATTCGCCCAACCTCAACACAGTTTTCCAACGAAACCTATTAAGTAAACAGAAAAAGGAATCAAAACACTTTCTTAATTTGATGTCTAAATGATAATGTAAAGTTTCATGAATACTGTGGAATCAGCAATATTTCATCATTTCACAATGCTCAGGGTGATTTACACATGAGCATATAAATATTCAATGTGATGTATATATTCATGACTGGAAGGGGAGACCCAATTTATTTCTTATTCTGAAGAAAGAAATGAGACAAGTAACAAGCAGATGGCATATCAAATACATTATACAATGACGATGCATAGCAATTACACAGCACTTCATCTCTGAAAAACTCTGGAAACATCTTTGTAAGAAAGACATGTGGAAAACACAGTTAAGGGAGAGGTGATCAGCCCAAGGTTACAGAGAGCAATGCAGAAGTCTTGCCATTAGACATTTTTAAACATTATTAAAATTATATTGGCATAATGAAACCAAAGAGAATGGCACAGCTACCCCTCCTATGCCACATATTTCAGACACTTTATTTAAAGTGTTCAATCCTATGAATAGGATCCTTCAAAACCAAAATAGATCTTTAATAAATCAAGGCTGTCCTTGTTCAGACTATGTTAAAAATTAAATGCATATCAAAAATAAGACAAAGGCAGTGACTTTATTTCATATATATATATACACACATAATTTAAAAATGAATCTAGTAGAATCTCCCCTAAAATTACCCACTGCATTAAATGCTATAGCAGTATGGATCACACCGTAATTTAATTCAATACCTGAGTGACCATATCTTGGTAAACATATATTTTACACTGTTCCTGCATCTACGTTTCTTATGTGTTTGGCTTCCTTAATTTCTGAGGTCACTTGGGATCCAAGGCAGATGGAGGAATAAACATGTCAGGCATGGGGCATAACTTAAAGTGGGTTTCCAGAGAACCCAGTCAATTAATGTCATCAAGCTCTATGGTACATGTGCAAAGCAAGCCAGTCAAATGCTTCTTGCTGAGAATTGCAGCTTTTTTTGCATGCAAACCTATTGGAATCCAAGCTTCATTTACACATGCTTTCTAGTCTCTGTGCATGTCAGTCCTACTCAGTGTCAACCATTTCCTCAACTCTGTGATTCTCATTATACTTGTAATGCCAAAAGAATTTAAGCTTCCGAATCTCATGGTTATTTTTAAAAAGATTATAAAGATTGAGGACTATGACCTGACTGCAACCTAAGATTTCAAAAACCTTCAAATGACCTTCTGGTCATGACAAGAGATTACAAGATTTTAATGCTGTATAACTCAATCTGATCATTGCCCTTTAATACCAGACAATTCAAATGTCTAAAGAGTACAGGAACAGATCTTCTTACTTCACTAGACACTGATCTAACTTGCCCTACAGTTAAGATCTGTGGTCATCCAACATCTTCATTCACACATCTTTAAACACTTTCATACACTCAAAGGTTCCAAACCTTATTCTTCATCTCCAGGAAAACTAACCCTGTAATCAGGATCCTATCTGTAAGATGAAGGTGCAGTGGATTCTCAGGAGTTCTATTATGAAACTACACGTGTAATGTATATCTGGAAATTATTTTTTTATTACTAGACAGACCAGATTGTTTATATCAAAATATAATCACATCAATTAGTAATAGGCTATAAAACATTCTCTGACTGTTTTTTAAGAGTCAGTATCAAACAGATTGTTCATAGAAGTTGTGGATTCTCCATCCCTGGAAGTGCTCAAGGCCTTGGGGGCTCATGGGGCTCTGAGAAACCTTGTCTAGTGGAAGGTGTCCCTGACCATGGCAGGGGGTTGGAACTAGATCATCTTTAGGTCCCTTCCAACCAACACTATTTTACGATTCCAATTTCTGTACATTTCTTAAGGATGAATCCTAAAACACCACACCATAAATTAAGCAAATGAAACAGGACATTCTTACTTTTAAAATTTCTTCCAAGTTGTATAATATAAAAATAAAGCAAAGGAAAAATCACAAACAGCTTTCTTGCAGCATAGCACAAATGTTAAATCTTGTTATACAGTTATTGTATTTATAAATCCCTTTGGAATACATTTACTGGCATCAAAATACAGAGATGCAGGACTTCCTCCCCATAAAGGTAAGATACTGCACACGAAAAAGGCATGCTTGAAGTTAAAAGATCAAAGCAAAACCCATACAGGTTCTGTACCATTGGTACATGGTGTTTGAGTTGCAATGAAATACCTGGAGTCATTGCAGACACTCTGACACTTACCAAGTGCCCAGCATGTATCGAGTTATGTATTATATGTATTATTATATATATATATATAAAATATATATATTACTATATATATGTCATAATTATGTTACATTGCAAATCTATGCAATTGAATATATTCCTGGAATATATTGTACAGTGTATCCAGTAACTAGTAAATATACTCACATGGGAAGACTAAAAGCCATAAACAGCTAAGCAGCTCCATAAGGAGTTGAAAATTTTATTTAAATAAATCCTATTTTATGTGGTCTTTGACTATGGAGCAGAAATGCTCATTCACATTACTCACTGCAATTGCTATTACAAAGCAGAAGTTGCAGAAAATACTAAAAAGGTTTTCAAAAAGAAAGGTCAAGCACAGCACTGTATTATTACAGCCTGAAAATCCCAATGCAAAAGCCAAAGTACTTTCTTGAGAAAGCAGATCACTTAATTCTTTGAAATTTTGAAGCAATCACTACCCAAGCTGTCATAAAAACTTAATGGACTATAAAGTACTACAAAACTGGACACAGCTAAATGATTGCAAGTATATTTCTGAGAAAAACTCAGAAATAAAACGCACAGAAAATCAAGCCCAGAAGCCCAGTACCACAAAACATTTGGGTGCCTAACTTTGTTTTGTTTCAATGACTGTGAGACGCTGAAGCGCTTAACATGGTGTTTCAAAAGGTAGAAGTTTAAAAGAGCTCACATAGCCCTGAAACCCTCAATTTTTCTGTGGGCTCCCATACACAGAAGCCAAGAAAAAAGCAGCACAGAGATTTGACCAGTTCAGAAAGCGGAATCAATCATACCCTTTCTGGTGGCTGGCAGAGCCGGTCCCAGTATTAAATCCCTCGCTCCCACAAAACAGATTATCTTGCTCCATCCTCAGATAACCAAGTCCTTTTGACAAGACAGGACTTCCAAGCATTAAGCCCTCAATATTTGACAATTTGCTAGTTGTTACAAAACTGTAAAGGCACGGAATTATGGAAGGAATAAATTTTACTTATGCGAGTACAGCCAAAACATTAATTTTCAATGTTTTGGAATGTTGTCTTTAATTACAGTACACCACCCCCTTCCCATTACCCTGTGATTTTCCCCTGAGTGCTGTAATTTACTTGGACAGGTTTCTCATCTTTCTCCATTTTGTGCACTGCTCCTACTTCTGCAAAATCAGTACTGTGTGCTCTCTAGCACTAACTACTCTGAAAACATTTCCATGGCATTTTTATAATTTTAATTGCATTATGCCTCATTGAGATGTGAACATGGAATAGTCCTAATCTATTGTACAGCTATAAATATTTAAAACTAACAGTAGGAGTAAAACAGAAAACATCTGTTTTTCAGTGTTTCTCAGAGTCTGTTTGGCTGCAGAGCAAAGATTATCACACCAATGGGCTACTTGACAGGAGAGGTGCACATGCAGAGCAAATAAAAGAACACTTTCAAGTCAACTACAACAGATAAAATTCTTTGAAGGTCTCACTACTTTTGTTACATGAATTAAGCTGTTACCTTAAACTTCTGTTTTTCTTTCTAAATATTTCGAAAACCCTCTTATGAATTAACACAATTACATTATGCCTTACATAAACTTCTTAATCTCTTTAATAATGGAATCCCTAGACAATTCAAAGACAAATAAGCATTTGTCTGGAAATGGTTACATCAGGTCTTGGATGCTGCTCCCAAGTCAGATACCTTCAGTAGAAATCAGCTCAAGACTTGCTCGCAATACTCATTTAAATTACAGAAATGCTCCTTCAAAAAACAGAGTGAAACTGGGAAGCAGTCTTTGTAAAGCTGAGATATGATAACTGAAAAATTAATCAAATTTCCTAGCCAAGTCTTGTTCCAACAAAACTCAGTTCATTCAAAACTTCTTTATATACTCAGCATCCTTGTATAACCAGACCAACAGCACAATCTCAATTTTGCACCTCCTCTAGAGCTATAATATGAATGAAATTATGCCTCCTTAGACAGTGGTGTAAATAAAAGCCTTACTGATTCTTTGAAAATGTAGTATCAAACAAGACATTTTTTACTTGAACAAGAACAGCGACTGAGTCAATATCATAAGTGAAGGCACCTTCAGAGAACAAGCATTTTAAAGAATGAAAAAAAATATTCCAAACAACACTATTTAATATGAAAAAAACTCTTTCCCTCAGAAAGCAAAATAAACAAGCAGCTGCCCTATGCAGAAAGGGGAAAGGGCAACATGATGTCCCTGGGGCTCACCTCCCATCAAAGGGAGGCCACGCCAAATCCCTGATTTAGAACACCACTAAGACCTTTTTCCAAGTTGGTATTTATAATAATGTCAACCCTGGAAAGGCACACTGTGTCACTTTGGAAGGTAAAAAAACACTGAGCATCATAAAATAGGTGGTGCAGGATTGAAGAGTATTAAGATTAATGAAACATTATTGCAACATTCTCAGAGAATCGGCCAGTTAGAAAATATTCCCAAATTAAAAGCAAAACAGCGCATTATAGAGCCTAGATGTCTCTAACACTTCCCTTATGAAACAAATTGCTGTTATTACCAGCTTGGAGTCCTCTTCTTTGCATAAATCCTTGTACATGTCAACTAGGGAGGTCACATTTCTAAGCCTGTACTCTGCAGAACAATGGGAATACCCGGTTCTTTATTTCTCATTACAGGCTACCACAAAGCTGAATTCCATATAATATGAGTTCATGTGGAACACACCAGTCTCCCTGTTACAGGTAAAGTGAAATTTCTAGTAAGGTATACAAGCAGTTAACATTAACATGAGAAAACCTCCAGGAAACATTACAAATGGCACCAAAGTGTCTCTCTAGGCAGAACTGCTTTGACAACGCAGCTCTTGCACTTATATTAAACTCACACCGTACATAATACTCTGAAGAAAAAATATTTTCAAGAAAACTACACAGCAAACTTGTTCTCTGTGAATCCAAATTATGACTAATGGCAAGTTTTAGACTTAACTTTGACAATTACATTGTCAATGTCATTATTAAAAAAAAAAAAACCACATACCAAGGCATTAATCATTGTAAATGGGAAACAAGTAGTCTTACCCCAGAGATAAGAAACACTTTACAGAAGTCCAAAACAGGTAAAATCTGCAAAAAACTGGCAGCTTCCAGAGTGTCCTGAAGGTTGTCCATGTTAAGGGAAAGTTTTGCAGTATAGATGAAATCAATGATCTTCTTTAGGCCTATTTTGTTCACACCATGGAGCTTAATGCACATTAAATCTTGTTCCTTCATTCCCCCTAAAAAAGACACGCAGGTAAATTTATGTGATCATTTTGATGGGGCTGAAGTATTTTCATAAACTTATACAAAATTAAAACATTCTTTTAAATTTTAATTAAAAAACCCATATGCAACAGTAGACAGAGTTAATTAGTCCATAATGTTGTTTGCAGTCCTGATTCACACACAGCACTGAACTTGTGCCTGAGTGTCCGAATGACAGCAGTTTGGAGACAGCAACTCTAACAAAAACCTCACCTGTGAACATTGCCTTGAAGTAATCACTGGCAGAAGCCATCATTGCTCTGTGAACTGGAAACACCTCGTCACCATCTCCAGGAACAAGCGTCACATCACAAAGCAAACCTTCCACTCGCAGTTGGTCAAAACCCTGCACGAAAAGGAGAGCAGAAATCTTTCATTTCCCTTACGTAAATACTTATTTACTTTTATGTACAGATGTACTGTAGTACCGAAAAAGTGACAAAGAAATAATTTGTCATCTTAAAACCATTACCTCTAATATATTCAATTGTTATTATTCATTGAAAAGAAGCAGAATAATTGTTATTTTCCAGATATGGCCAAAGAATGCAAAGTACACTGGGTCTTAGAAATTATTTTTTTTTTTTCAAATAATTAAGGTATTTTCAGGAAAGTGTTTCTTTTGTAAGCTTTCACAACAACAGCTGTTTCAGGTAGGGACTGATGTCTTTTTTTGGATCTACCTTTTCTGGACACATATGCATTCTAGGTATAATTCTGTTACACAACAGTAAAACGACCTGCCTGCAGTTCCTACAAACAGGGCTACAAACAAAACTACCAGTTCACCAACTGCTCAAATTTGGAAGAAAAAATTAATAAGGAGGAAATAAACACTAAACACTTTGTGTAGTGTTCAAAAAAGGGAGAACTATGCACAGCCATGCAAGCCTTAGAAACTAAACTAAAAAAATCACTAGCTTCTGTGAGCTAAAAATCAATTTTTCCCCAAAACTGAGGTAATCTATTTATGCAGCAAATAAAAAAAGTAAGTGGCAGTTCTCCAAGGAGCCATTACCATACAAAAGTCATCTGCACTACTGAGAAAGACCACACTGCAAAGCAGCAAGAGCTATGAAGCTGTTGGATTGACTCTGTAGGGCATGTAAAAGCTCCAGCAAAAACGAGAGGATAAAATGACTATACTCTTACATTCTTAAAGCTTCGGGGAGGATCACATTTTTATCTGTTAGAGGAATGTTCTACATACACACAGCAGTGCCACAGAGCCAAGCCCAGCACAGGGCCTTACACCAAACCTGGCAGGGCTCTGCCAGCTTAGGGATGTGAAGATAGAGCACAGAGCTCCCTACAGCAGCTTTCTCACAGGAGACGGTGCAAGTGTTTGCCCAACGTAATTACATGATTACATTTAAGTGAGCTTCTTTGACACTGCTGTCACTTCATAATTTAAATTATATAACCTCTTAGAAATTAAGGGTGGACAAGGATACGACCCAAGGAAAAGGTCAGGCTTTTCTTTTCATGCTGTTGCTAAAAGCTGAATCTTTAACTCAGAGGAAATGAAGTCACAAGCTATGCTGGCTTGTGGGCATTGCCAGCACAGCACAGTAACATGGGGGGTTTTGAGGCTTTTTTAGGAATTACCAGACTGAGAGGAGGTATTGTTTAGAGCAGTCAAAATTCTTAACAGAGATCAATACAGACAGAAGAATATTTAATTACCTGTAATACCACAGAGCTGTGAGTATTGCTGGTGAAAAATCTTGTGGTTCCTGTCTTCGAAGACTGTAGATGGGCAGAGACGCCCATATCGCTGCTACCAAGAGATACTTTCATATGAGGATCCTCCTCTTCCACCAGTGATCTAAGAAAATTGGAACAGAGAAACCTTAAGACCAAACTCATTTTCACTCAGTGATCTTTTGTTCTAAACCCACAGTCTTCTGGGATGAAATGTAACAGTGCAGAGGCTATAGGGAAAAAAAAAATCTGCAGGCAACAGAATCAGTCCTTAGTGGTTCCTTTCAGCTAATTTAAGAAAGCGAAGCATTAAGTCTCTAAAAAAACAATTTCAAAAACCTGATTTTTGGATAATAAGTTTTTCCTTTTCCTTCCACTCACACCTCCCTGATTTAGACACTAGCACACTACGTTATTTCTATGTGTGCTTCCAGTATTGTAGGATGCTTGCAGAGGGTTCATCTGGTTTCCAAAATCAAGTAGCTTATCTTTTCCTTGGCAAACTGGTGAAATACTAATACTTAAGTAAGCATTTTCATTCTGATGGCTTGCATTATCTTGCTCACGTATGAGCATCGTAATAGAAAATACAGAGCATGGAGTTTCAAGCTGCCTTTAGAAACACACAACTAGAACTCCTTTAGGACATGATGATCCAGTATTTTGCTACTGTAGGCAACCACTTCATAATTTTAATTTAAGATCTGATTCCCAGCAATTACTGTCCAAATCTAGATAGGAAGAGCTAATTTTAGGTAGAACTGCTAAAGAATTACCACACTATTATTAGCCTTCTATTTTAATCTTGAGATGTAAATTAGGTTTACATAAAGAGATATACATACATATGAGAGTCTAACTACCCTAACCTGTAATTATTATACAATGTAAATTAATTTCATCTCCAGAAATATTAACAATAACTAGCTTCTGTAATTTCCGTGATCTAATGTGCCACCTATGAGCATGCAGGGCAGTATAACTCATATATACACAATTTTAATTAGCAAACATAAGCTGCTAATCCACAGATGAGGGCACCTTCATTATTAATAGACTCCATGTCTCAGAAGATTGTCATTTGACGTAATTGCTGCAAAACTCAGATAGGAAAAGTTTTCCAAATTTTAAATGTGCAGGTTAAAACACTGGCCTCCAAGCTAGTTTCAGAAATTACTTTAAATTAGTAACAAGAATGTGCTTAAATCCCTCTCCTCTTCCCCCGTTTTGATTATGTTCACTATGTAAGGGCAAATTTGGAATTTGCGGAACATAAATGATTTTCATAATTTCCTTTTCTTAGAAAATATTTCCCCCACCTTCTTTGGGTACAAAGACCATGCAGAGCAGTTTCTGAAACTCACACATTACCCCAGTAGCACCAGTGTGCCTTGTCCAAACCCATGAGTACAAAAGGTCAGCTACAAAAACATATTCAGAACAAATTCACCATTCAACAGCGTACATGGGTTTGAAACAGTGAGATTTTATGCACACAGACATAACACTGTAGGAACAAGGGTACATCTAAATAGCTGTGACTTCTAATGTATTCAGACAGCTGAATAAACTAATAAATGTGGATGTACTGCAGCATGCAAGATTTGTGCTATTTTTGAAACAGAATTATCTCTATTTTATAAAACAAATCCAGAATAATTTAAATAAAGTTTACAGGGTGTACTTCAGAAAAGTGCTCTCCAAGCTATCTTTGGCATCCAACAAATATGACAATGTAACACAGCAGCAAAGCAATTTCTAGCTCATGACTCAAAATATTTTTGTTCACTTTGTTCTAGGGTGTTTCAGGTTTGGTAGGGTTTGTTTGTTTTGGTTTTAATACATTCACATCAAGGCAAGAGTCTAACATAATTTCAAGGGACATCCAGTCTCTAAATTTGTACATGTCTTTCTAAGGAGAAATGTAAAATAATGTGGGGAGACTTGTAAGCGTGGGTGGGATGGAACAACAGATTCAACTAGCACAAATCTATTTGCTCTTGGAGCAGCTTCCCAAAATGTCAGATCAGATAGACGTTACATGAAGGAGCTTTTAAAATACTTTCTCTGAACTCAGAAGAAAATAAAAGATGTACACATCAGTTAAAACCAATAGGAAAATAAATACACAAGTAAGCCAATCTTCTTGGCTCTTTGGAGTTGGCTTTTTACCATGATTGCCACAACACTACTTGATCTCCTGACAGCCAGCATAATTCACAAGTTTTACAAATGAAGGCAAAGACCTTGACCATGATCCAAGGACAGCAGGGATCATGGAAGCATTTTCTGAATGGGCCAGGTTACACACAACTTCCCAAGCTCTGTCCTAAGAGATTGGTCTCAGAGAGGATATAAAAGATTTTACAATACTTACAATACTTAAGAGGACACATTCAATGTGCCAGGTGTGACTATAAGCAGTTATTCCCCCTATCTGATTTGCAGTAGATAACAAGCAGTTTTCTAATACCTGTATCACACACATCAGCTCAGCAACTCACAACTTGGAGCTCTTCAGCAGAAGAGATTTTCACCATTTCTCTTCCACATCAGCTGTTACGTATGGATAGGAACTTGCACATGCAAATTAGACATTAAAAATTGGAAGTCCCACACTATAAAAATCCACCAGAATATAACTCTTACAGTTCTAGTCTCAAGCATTAACTCAGCTGTGTATGACTCCACGAGAAAAAATATTAAAGATAAGCAGATTGTACTAATCCTATACTGGTTTTTGGCTTATATCTAAAGAACTATGACAAAAATCCCTGCGATATGTTTACTTGTGGGGCTTTAGGGGATTTTTGTTTTTCTGGTTTGTTGTTGCTAAATAAACCACCTTTATAACCTACAGCTTAACAGTTTGGGAGGGTCAAGTACCCTCTCCCTTTCTGCAGAAAGTGACATTGAGGAGCTGGGTTTGGCAGAAGTTCCGACACAAGTCAGCGTAAGACCTGGCGACAGCACCCCAATCCCTTGAATTCCAGCTCTGTGACATTCACCAAGAGGGAAAGAGCACTCCCAGAGCAACCAGAAATTATGCCTTTGTCGCTGGCTCTGTGCAAGTTTCAGCGTTTATCTTCACACAACAAGAGGAACCTTTCTTTGCAAGACAAAGTGAAACTGCGACAGCTCTTACTCTCTGTGTTGATAGAAATAAATGGAGAGCAGAGCTCAAGCACTGTATCATACACAATAATTTAAAACAGCCCTGTAAAAAATTTTTCAAGTATTCAAAATATAACCTCTGCTGGGGGGGTGTAAACTGAATATGCAGAAATAACTCTGCCATTCACAGCCAGAACAGAGAGGAAATGCGCTTAATGTCCAACCGAATTCCCAACAAAACCATAGTAGGTCCATCTGTCTTCTTTGGACACTTACCAAAGGCATTATTTACATTCATTAACATAGGTCTGCTTAGCACTATAATTAACTCAATAATAATGAATGTAAACATATTGATTTTTTCACTTTATTATAAGTACAGTGTATCACAATTAAGCATACACCAAAGAAGAAAGTTAATTCACTTTCTAATTAATTTTATTGTTCTGATCAATAGAAATCATTAAACAAGAAGTGCAGCAGTACCATTTTTAACCAGTTTAAAAAAAAAAAAAAAGAAAAAAGTTAGAAAAAGTTAAAACTACAATAACACGTAAAGAGAATTCTCTACAAGCTGCTCTGAATGTGGAAATTAACACCACCCTCAAGGCACACACTTGGCCTGGAGGGGGTTGAACATTATAGTGGCAAGAACAAGGGAATGTTGGAGTTGAATGTGAAATGAATATTTAACACTGCCATAGGAGGGCAGAGGAGCTGCAACCTCTGGGAAGCAGTGGCTCGCAGTTCAGAGAAAGGCACTAGAGGTTAATTAGTTGCCATCACAAAGTTGAATCATAATTTTCTTTCTAACCTTATGCTGATTCTTTCAAGTACAGCAGTTTTCCCCTTACAGCTATAACCAAACGTGACTTCAAGTTAATCCTCCAAGTACTTCCAACTGGTATTTTTGTAGCAATGAAATATGGAGTGTGCATTATATGGATATTAATATGCTTTAACTTTCCAGCAAATACTGACAAATTTAACTGGCTGGAGAGACATCATGATTTACAGAGGCAAACTGCTTTCTAAAGCACTTAGCAAATATTAACTGTTCAGAGGCATCCAGGTGACCCATGATAAGCAAAGATTTGTGGAAACTGTGACAAATTTTATTCTCAACTAGAATATTGAAATTATGGAGTGGCCATTTTGTATAGAGCTCAGTGGCATAGATGAAATAAAACAATATTCTGTTATGATGTTTTCTTCAGAAGTAGTTGAGCTCATTCTGATGCAACAGAAACAAGGGAACTAAGAAAATTAAGGATCTGATCACTTACACTAGTAAACAATTCATCTGTTGTGAAGAGTCTTCGAAAACAAAGGAGATCAGCCTACAGGTACAGATATTTTAGAGAGCATGTTCTCCAGTTATTTAAAACCCACAGTCTTTACATAAATCAGTAAAAGCTTGCCAAAACCGTATTGGCCAGACAGTGAATTCTTAAGTTCTCAGCAGCTTATTTTTGAAAGAACTACAGCCTTATCTTCTCTGTCAAATTACCGTTCAGTGACCCATGACCACAAGTGTTCTGGTCACTGGTAAATGGCTTCTTCAGCAATCACCCCTGGCATGTACCAGGACTCTGGTATTTATCAGGTAGCAAAGAACAAGATATCAATTTCATGTTAAGACATTACAAGCCAAATCTTTACAATTTTATGACATCAAAAAATCTGTTACATTACAGGGCTATCCTACACATGCAGCTATGTATGTAATTTGCTAATGAACTTTTTAATGAAAAGACCTGTAAAATATATCAACACTTTCATTTACTATTAAATATACAGTATTTTTTTTACTTTGTATGCTTAATTGGCCAGAAAGTATTTTAGTAAGCTTGATCTGCCAAAAAATAAGTATTGACTCTTTGCTGTCTTCCTGTTACAAACATGTTCCAACTTCACGAGTAATGACTTTAGGAAATCCTCCATTCAGGCAAAAAAATTACTTTTACACTACTCCTCCTCCCCTAAAATAACATCTCTTCCTTTTATTACTGTTTTTTAATAGGAGTTTCTAACTTAATTCTTCTATGGTATCAGCAACCCATTAAAACTAAACAGTTTTATCATTTGTTAGTTATTTCTCATTACAAAAATACAGCAGAAGTGTCTATAGGAAATGCAAGTTTACATTTTAAAAGAGATACATGACTCCAGAAGACAAAGAGAAAAGGTCATTTTTGTTCCAATAGGCTGACACAGCAAGTTAACTCCTCTTAACAGTCCAACTAGTACATCCAAATCCAGTTCTTGCTCTGGGGCACAGGTACTGACACGGGCTGCTGCTCGAGATCCAAATGTATGATGAACACAAGAACAGCACTGGAAGGCAGGACCGAAATCGCTTTGCAGGGACCACCTTTGTGACATAAAGAGCACATTAGGAGTGGGAATCTTGCCTTTTTTTCCTTTATTATTATGACCAGTTATCCCATGCTATCAGCTTCAGATATCACTGTTTTTCCTAGATAGTTTAAGGCTATATTTTTAATAGATGAACTAGGGGCTGCAAATGTAATTAAAAACATTTTGCATTTATCAGGTTACTGAATTACTTAAAATTGCCATTTAATGTGGTTCACTTGAAAGGGACCATCACAACCAGATGTTTACAAACCTTTTACCTCAAGTGAATTAACACTGCACTGTAACTACTGTGAATGCAATTTTCTAAAATAGCTACAGCAGCTAGTGCTGAGTCCTGCTCACCTTGGGCAATGCTCTGATGTTTATATTCAAATATCTCACTTTTTACACCTGACCTTGTTTATAGATTAGAAGGGCAGCAGTAGCAGCAGAACATTTAAACATTTGTTTAGTTACTTCATACTGAGCTCTTCTAAATCTCCACCCCAGAAGAAAGGCATGTAAAGCTAAGCTTTCTGTTTCTTAAATTGGAAAGCAAATAGATGTTCCATTTTCCACCCTTCCTTTAAACTAAGGGTGTTCTGTAAAAGGAGAACAGAAAACCAGGCTTTATATAATATAGCAAAGCAATGAGAAGTGGCTTTTTACTTTTACAAGGCTCTGGCCAAGGTCAGTAGGAGATGAGGATATAGGACTTCCAGACCCCACAAAAACCAGCACAGAAAGACAAAGGTGGTTTCCGGGCACACACTGACGAGCAGAGGCAGGGAGTGCACCAACTTCAGCTCCTGTTCAGACACAGTTACAGCATGAGATGCTCATTCCACTGACCAACTGAAGGTGTCCAAAAGGGAAATTCAGTACAGAAGCAATGCAGCCTGAGCAGCTCTGCAAGCCCAATCACCAAAGGCAGCAAGGCCAGGGGGGAACAACAAACACAACCTTACTTGAAGGACAGGACACTGAACTGTGTTCAAATCAAGTCAGGCTGCAGGTAACCTACTTAAGCTATTCTAGAAGCAAAGTTCTGAAGATTAGTACTTAAATGTCAAGACTTAACCTTTTTTTCCCCTTTTTCTTTGTTTTTAATATAGTCAGATCTTTCTGGATTTCAACACACAATCATCATATTGAGAAAAAGTTTCTGCCTGAGCATGCAAGCCCGGGTTGTCACCAGAACTGATGACAGCTACTCGAAACAAATTATTGAAGACATGATCCCTGTTTCCACCACCAATGGGTATGGATGGACAACACAGAAATGATACCACTCCCAACATCACTTGAACCTTTTTGTATCACTTCTTAGCAGGGCCATACTGTGACCAAAGTCAGCACAAAATTAGTTCCCACAATACCAGCAGAAGAAGACTGAGCAACATCATCCACTGTTTTGGTATGACTTCCAAAGGATATGCACACAGAAAGTATTCTCTTCAAATTCCTTCTAAAACAACTAAACAATCACAGGTCTCAAGCTGTTTGCAGCATAATTACAGCCCACTGGTTAATTCAAATTTGTTTTCCGCAGAAACAAAGCAATATTTGGCTCAGTCAGTGCTATAAAGCTTTTGTTCCTAACAGCATTTAGTCTCTCTGGGAGCCTTAGCATCACATCCACATTTATCTATTTGACAAAGGGTTTACATTCACTAAGCCATTTGTAGCTTAAATTTGCAGACTCAGATTGTTTAATGATGCTAAATTAGAAGCAGTTCTGTAATGACTTTTTGCCAAAGTTGGTGTTAGTCTATTGATTCCTACTATTAGAAATAGAAAAAGCCAGGCAAAAACACAGACTTCGTAACTTTTCTACAACAGCAGAACTATTTTATTCCCTCGCTGTTGAGAAAGCTAGAATTCAGCAGTCAGAGGTTTCACAGTTTAGGCTGGACTAACACTTATTTTCTGCCTGTTATATTTGGTCTTAAGTGTTTAAAAGTTAAGTCACAATTTTGGCTAGGCAGCTTAAGACCTCCTGTGCACTACAAAACACTTAAGAAAACCAGCAGATTATAGTTCTACCTGATGTGTCCTTAGTTTTCATACATAGAAATTGCTAAGTTTGAAGAATAAATGGTTCCTTAGAGAGAAAACCCTATACACGACTAAGGCGGCACCTGCACATGCAAGATTTGGTCACAGAATATCCCACTGTATTCCTGTAACTGGTTTCTGAAGTCCTTTCCAGAGTGTTGGGTTTTTTTTTCCCAATATACAGTACAGAATAATTCTGATACCTTAAAAGCCAGCAAAAAAAATAAATAAGATTATGACATGAGGGTTTGGGTTCTGCTCTACCATTCCTCTTGCTCTGTCACTTCTCACAGTTGTCTTGGCATTCCTTTATTACAACCTCCTGGGGGGAATGCAGAGGAGCATTAATTACTTTGATTTGTAAAATATTTTTTCCTCTACATGATACAACATTTAGATCTAAGCCTGTCAGATAACAGGTGTGAGTGACTTGTTCATCCCATGAAAAAAAGACATTTTTGCAATTTAGATACTGAAAAAAATCTCAGTCATTGCTGGACAAAGTATTACAGCAATAATATAGATGTGCACTTCCACTGAAGTGTTATAGCTACATATTATTACTCTATAATTCTCACTGTTAACATTTAGAACAAGCAACTATTATTTTAAAACCCAAATAATCACCAAATACTTTATGAAAATCCATAGGTATTCTCATCCAAACATCAACAGAAAATACCTCAATAGTAGAAAAGTCAGTGAGCAGAATGTGATTGGACAGCAAGATTTTTCCACATTAACAAGGAAATAATGGCAAAAATGACAAAGTAGCAGAACTGACATGCAGGCAGAACAGGCTGAGTACCATATTCTAGATAATTCAATAAAGATGCTTTAGCATGTCACAACACAATGTCAATATTGCAACGTCTTGCTATATAAGGAGAAGTATGGAATTTTGAGGACCTGTAAGCCACAGCATCACCTATAAAGGTCTCCCCAGAAAAACCATTAGCCCTGGGAAACTTCATGACAAAGAGGTTGGATTTTTTCCCCTCATTTTTCCTCGTTTATTATTGCAATGAAATGTCACATTTCAAAAGAATAATCCATAGAAATACCTATTATACAAAAAGTAAAAGGAAGATCAAAAGGCACAAATGAGAACTCTCTACACAAAATTTATGGGATTAAAAGCAATCTGCTACTCATAAGATACAAGCCCTTTCTATTCCCCACTCATCCAATTCATCTCTTTGCATATATTGTCACATTAGTTTAAAAAATATATGATGTGACCTGCACACTGACTTTCAATGTGTTGAAATTTGAAATATCTAGGAAGCAATATCTTAAAATGGAAATGTTGCCAAAGACAGTTGAATGTGTTTCTGTGTGAATATTGTGTAACCTGTAAATGCTCAGGAGCCCAACAAAAGGGCTCATTTACTAAAAATGACCAACGAAGGCAGCAGACACACACAGGGTGGTCTCACAAAGGAGAACTAATACAGGTGGTCTAATGAATTATGCATACACAGCTTTTCACATTTAAGTATACATCATTTTATAGCATAAATTTAAAAAGCTTATTATAAAGCAAATCAAGATATTTGAAAGATGACACAAAAGCATAAACCTATATAACCAATATAAGCAGCTAAACCAGCACCGCTTAGTCCAGGGTATTAAGAATTTATTCTGCTTTTCTGCACAGTAATCGATTTCTATTACTGTGAAGCATTTCCTATCAGAAAAATTTCACAACCACATGACTCAAGATAGACCGACTGTGTCGCAAACCCTTTGATAGCAATATATTTGGAATACCACATTTATTTATTTCTCCTGACATCAGTCAGTTACTTAAGAAAACACATGCAAAGGATAGTTGCCATTTAAAATGTCAACATATTATTCTGTGAAAAGGATAGAAGGCACTAAGACTACAAAGGGATTATTCTTAATTAAGAATTTTTTCATGTTTCTTATTTTAGCATATAAGCGACCAAAACCACTTAAAATTACTTTTCAGAGAACAGATGAGAATATTCTCACATGACACAGCCTTAACTTTGCAATAGTAGGTTTCAAATAGTATATTTGTATTATTGAATTCTTTGGAGATGTCCACCATAGTACTTTAATCTCCTGAGTTTCCACAAACATTTATTCCGTTCATATTAATGGAAGATGTGCACAAATTTGGAAAACAATGTGACGCTGGTAGTGTGAATAAGAAAGAATTCTCTTGGTTCTTAATGCATGAGATGATGTGGCCAAGAACAATAACTGGAATTTGTGTTCCTCTACACCTCAAAGCTGTTACATACAACCAAATGCAGAACTGTTCCTCGCTCTGTCTGTAATAGTGCTTTAATTCTTAACCTCTACATAGGTCAGTTATTGGGTTTTTTTGTTTTTAGCACGTGGTAGTCATGCTAAATGACAGCTATGATGCCACAGAATGCTACTTTTTCAACTCTGTGTTATTCACTTCGTCCTTTCCTCTGATTCACTTGCTGAAACTGCCCACATTATACACTAAGTCACCTAGGTCTCTGCCCACGTAGTCAACACAATCACAAATATGAACAGGATTTGAGTAGCGGTGCATAAACATGCTGTAACAGCTTCCACACTGCTTGACAAAAGGAATCTATATTCTAAATCCCAGCAACCTGAGTGCCATGAAAGAAAATGCAAAGCAGCCTGACAAAGGCATGTGCACACACCCATAACTGCACACTCCTCCCTCCTGCACTAAACCAGCTGTGCTACACCTACATATACTGGCACATGCCAGCACTCCAATTTTAATAGTACCTAATTCTCCCTATGAAATGTCACCAGATCTCTGTAACTTGAGGGAAAGTTCAAGCAATTCTGGACCAGTTCCACCAGAAGACAGGGAATGTCTGCATTCCCCATCAAAGGGACCCTTCATCCTTTGAATAACATCAAGAATTATCTCTTGCAGTCAGGATGTCCTGAAAATATCCCTAATAAATAACTGCTGGTAAACAAAGCTACCAGCCAAGAGGCAGCGAGTCACTGCTGCTCCTTCCCGTTGCCAGGAAAGCAGTACCAGACCCAGCAAAACCAGCAGAATTCCCAGTAACAAAACTACTTCCTCACCTACAAACTCATCAGCTCAAATTCCGGAGGTCCTTTATTTCATGTACTACCCATCCGCTACTTTCCCACAGGGCAGAACTCTCCGAGCTCCTCATACTCCTTCCCCACCTCAGGAACTGCCACAAACTTTTCAGGTAGAGACTGAGCTGAGCCACCCCAGCAGCACAGTCTGCAGGACAGGCAATGTTTCACAGTGGTACTTTGTACGTAGATGCTGCTTCATCCAACAAGCCAAGCATGCTCACAACCACCAGTCTCGGCATTTGGATACAGGGAAACTAAGGCAGAGTTCAGGCAATGGGTACCCAGACCAAGTGAAACTAATAAAATCCATGTGTCCTGATAATCAGTTTAACCTCTAGATAAGTTACTTGTAAATCATAAGCAGGATGAAATTTTTTGAAGTTAAGGTCAACTTTACTAGAGGAACCTGAAAAATTTGAATTTCATTACAAATACAAAAAAAAAAAACACCAAACGCCACACCTTTAGGACCTCCCTACTTTACATTTCAAACCACACTAAAAACCCTATTTTGTAAGATTAAGATGTCAAGTATTAAAGGGATTAAAACCTCCATCATATCTTTGTACACCCTAGATCCAAAATACCAAGCATAAAAGTGTTCATCTGTGAATTCTAGAGTTTTATGGTCATTTATTTTACATCAATACATGTACTGTTTCACACACCACTTATTCCTCAATCTTTTACTCAAAACATAATCCCTTTGCCAGTGTGCAGACTACTACTTATGACAGAAAACTTATAAATATGTATGTGAAGAACACTGGATCATGTAAAACAGTAGTAAATTTACTGTAATCTCTGCAATTAAGATAATTAATTCCATCACCTATTCTACTAGTCAACCTATATTAGAAGGGGCTTTTTTAATCAGCTGATATATATTGCCAAATCAAATAGGTTCCATTTTGTAATGTTTCTCATTCTTTATAATAAAGTATATGAATAATTTTAACATTAGATTTATGAGTCCTGCTCATGTCAGGTCTGCGTGCCACTAAAGAAATGCCTTCATAAACATTGAGATACATTGACTCATTATAAAGAGATGATTAGAGCTGCTGATCACATATTTCTCATGCTCCAGATAAGCTCAGCATCGTACAGTTAAGCATGATGGCTAAACCTGTTCATACTTTGAACACACTGAGATAATCAGCTACATGATGCCCAGCACAAAAGCTGGAGCGTACACTGAGCTAAGATTAGAGATTTAAAGGCGACGCACAAAAGAAATGCTTGGTTTCAGCAGCAGACTGGGCTATTTCTGATTTTTCTTGCCCTTAAAAGTACTACAGGTTAAAAAACAAAAGGGTAACATGCAACACTAAAGAAACTCTTTCCATGAAATAGGTTCAAATGCCTCACACCTCTTCTAACACCATGATTGTCTTTGTATTTAAACCGTATTTTTTAAAAACGCTGAATAGGTAGCAATTTATTGGAAATAGCTTATCTTCTGGTGGCCGTAAATACATTTGATGCTCCCAGTAAAAAGGCAGAAGCACTTCCATGAAAATTCATCTTAAATTGGAGCGTGCACAGCACAGGTTCTGTACAGCCAGGTTATCTCCCTAAGCCTCAGCCTTTCTGACCGAGAACAATAGTGACCATGCACACGGTGCTGGATTGTTTCAGCCCCACTGTTATCAATGCAATTCTCAGCAACAACAAAAAAAAGACATTGAGAGGACCTGTGTACCTCTTACAGCGTGTCCCTACAGTAACTGAAGCAAAAGCTTATCTGCAAGCAGACAATACAGGTTTAAAAGTACTAATATTGTAGGTATTAGACTGGAATACTATCGGAAAGTACTAGCCTTTACAGTAATTTCCAGATAGGAAAGTCATCTACATTGTGAAATTTAAAGCAACTCTTCCTCATTTTAGAAGAGCTGCTTCCTTAAATAAAGGCAGAAGCAATGCAGTACTCTGTGCTTCGTAGTTTTATTCCACAGGAGGAAGAAAAAGCCACCTGTATATGCTGACACAGAGCTCGCAGCAACAAAAGGTGAACAAAAGCTGCATCAAGGTTTGACAAGACAAGGGCATATTGTCACCATGTGTATTAAAATACTCATTTATATGAAGCTACTTTACATGGACAACCTGTATAATTGTATAAGGATTGTAACTTTCAATTTGTATTAAAGCTAAGACTTTAAAGAAGAAAACAAGACCAAACAGGATGATTTCTTCTACACAAGAGCTCACACGAACAAAAGTGCAGTACAATACAGCAGGTGATTCCGAGCTCAATTTCCAAGTGTAAAAGTCAGAGGAAGAAATGTTAGCATATACACTATAAAGAAAGCCTGCCAGCCTCAAAGCTTAACTTGTCAATACAAGATCAGCTCTACAAATTAACAACAACACAAACTTTTCAAATGAACATATACAATATATTTATGAATATGGCTTAATCTGCACATTTTCTCTACGTTTCAACAAAAAGGGAAAGACTCGACACGACATCCATCATGAAACATCCAGGATAAAATCTGGGGGGGTCTACACAGCAAACAAGATAAAATTCTGAGTGCCAATGTCATTTAATATACAACAGGGTATTTTGCCACAGGGTAGTCTCACAAAAAATATTCCCACCTTATTATCCTCATTTCTCTCACTTACATGTATGCTGGAGAAAGTGGCGATGACCTGGATGTTTTAAGCACAGGAACTGGGAATTTCCAGATAGCAGGAGAGCTCGTTTTCCATTTCAATGGCATGTTGTCACCACGGTACTACAATAACAGTAAACAGCGTTTCCATAACAGACTACCAACTAGGACTTCCATTCCACACACTACTGACACAGCAGTGGCTGCTGCTAAGAACAAGGAAATGATTCTGCCAATGCCCTTAAACCGATGCTTCCAATCTGTAAAACAGGGCTGCAAGGCATCTCCTTTTAAATCCTGCTGTCCCCTAAAGCAATATGATGATTCTATCCTTCTAACTCAACAATAGTGCCACCTCGTTAGGGAAGCACTGACTGCAGTATATGCTTTAAAAAAAAAGACTGCACTGTGCACACCAGCACAATGCAGCTTTATTTAATAAAAGCAGTTAATTTTAAATAACTATTTCTGATGCTATTGTTCTACCTTAACAGGAACACTGCAGCACTCTACTATATTCTCTTCCTATTAACCTCATTTCTGACCAATGGAAGTAGAAAAAAAAAATGGGTTTCATATGAAAATGAAACAACATACCTACTCAGAATACACTTGTCATCCTCTGAACATTCTTCTTTTGAGCTGCAACAATACAAATGGGATATAAATCTCAGCATAGCCTTAGGCCACGGCTAATAGAGATCAGTGACTAAATTCAGCAGCCTGTTTTCCTCCTGTGCAAGCTCTGACCAAACAATACAAGAATGCCATTATGGAAAAAGCCCATTGCAAAAATCAGTCCTTCTAATCCATAGCTAGGAAGACAGAATAAAGCACAAATCGCTGCAGTTTTCTGCATGTTCTTCTAATAGCTTCTGGTTCAGGATGCTCTCATTTTCCTATTCTCATTTCCAAGGAGGATGAGCAAAATCTCATGCATTTTACAACATGCTATGGGAATACAAATATCACTCTGTCTTCTGCAGTAGAGAAGCAGAGACTAGCAGGCTGTTAATAGCAGTCTTTGTAGGAACGCTATCAACAATCTAATTCTCAACGCCCCCCCCAGCAGCTCACAAATTGCCTGAAGAACTGACGAAGCAGATGGTCACGCAGGTCCTCATCAGGGACCACTCTGCAACTCAGTGCTCTGCTGGGTGACCTCCCGGGGCTGATGACAGCAGGGAGCATAGGAGGCAAACTATTAAAAAGGGAATGGAGAATGTAATAGCATATTATGCATAAGCAGAGCAGGTTTCCAGGGAAAAGAAGGCAGAGCTTCAGCTATATTGATTACCTTACAGGGAAAAAAAAAAACGAATCACTTGTAATGTATTGCCACAGTCAAACAACATTAAGATGTTAAATTTACACATTTCAGAATAGTCTTCATGCAGCATGACAATTTTTCTGTTCATCAGGACAGCTTAATCCTGTCACTAAAAAGCCAACACCCTGTCATGCTACTCAACAATAAAGAACCGAAGCAGGAGCTATCTCTGTAAGTTTCTATAAATTTAATCATTCTAATAGCATTTAATAACACACTGATGGGTTTTGTTTTTTTTTTAGCAGTGAAACCTCCAACATTAAAGTTTAATTTTGGGATGGAATCACCAGGGAATAATTGCTGCTCCTGATCACCAGTATTGAAAACACTTGCCCAAAATAGTTTTGGACATTTGAAGCTGTTACTGTAAGCACAGGCAAGGAACTAAAACAACCCAGGATGATCAGAGTCAAGGACTCATACAAAACCAGCTGCACCTCTTGGACAAACAACTGAGGAGCTCTCTCCCACTTCTTTCAAGAATTTCTAAATTACACATGATCAGCATTAACCTAGGCAACAAATTTCACAGGAACTGCTACCTGGGATGCTGAACTGACATCACTGTGTAGGACAACAGTGTTTTTTATGCTATAACTATTAAGAAACACTAGTCCTGCAGAGCATGCAGTATTAGCATAAAAGAAGTCATACTTCTAGAAAAATAATTCCTGCATTTACATGCCAACAGGCACGCTTGGCCGCACACATGGTAAACACTGCGTGCAGTCTCATATCCACACAAAACACCAGGCTACCAGATCATGCCAGCTCTGCACTGAAGGCCTAGAAGTCAAGTTGAAAGATGTCAGGTAGCAGCTAGAAAAAAATCCCCATTTTGAATTCATACACTCAACTTTGCTTTTGCATTTGCCATCATACAGAAACTGTCTTAAAATACAATAAGCGAGTGCTGTTACTCCCATCCTCACATTGAATGCAGCCAGTGCAATAAACTAGTAACTGCTTGTAATCTCTATTTCCCTGCTCTGCCAACCCCAAGGAGATGATCATGTTTTATTTATTAGCAGTGGCATTACTAATATTAAAGAATAAGGCTAAAGACAATCAATGGACCACTTTTCCAAAAGTAACTCTTGAAATACCTTTTTGACCAGTAAAAGCCTACTCAAACCACAGAGTCATTGCCAAGCACTGACTGGAATTTAAGTCAATCAAAGAGCATCCAGAAATCAGACATTTTTCAATTTGGCCCCAAGAAGATCCTTCAGCCTACAGGACAACATGAGTCCTCAAAAACCTGCTCTCCCTTTGGGTGCGTCTGATCCTATTTATTTTTCCAATTAATTTACAAACAACCTAAATAAAAACTTCACAGGAAAATCCAGTAGCATTAAACATTTTTTTGAAAGCACATGAATCCCAAGCACTGCCCAACCAAATCTTCTCTCAATGTCCAGCACACACTATTCAAACTGCCCATGTACAAAATGCAGAATTGAAGAAAATAGCAATACCAGGTGTTCTAAAAATAGAGAATGCTTTTCAATTGCTAAAGAACAACCATGTGAGAAATGAATCACCTATCTGCACATAAGGAGAAAAAACAAATCAAATCCCATTTTATTCCTGACAGTCACAGAGTGGTTGCGTATTCACAGGAAAAAATACTATTATAATGTATTTTACGCTTTACATAAACTATTCTTATGGCAACAGAAAATCACAGTATATTATTCTGATATTTTAATTAAGACTTCAAAATAACAGTCTAGTTACACATGGAAAAATATGAGAAAAGCAATCCGATCCCCTGGTGAGCATTGCACCTCTTGAATATACATTTTCTGTTCTCATATTACATTGCTTTGCCACTCATCCCCAAATGAACTGGTTCTGAGGACCAAAAGCAGCAATACAGCTCTGTGCAGAATCCTACTTGCTGGGAAATCAGTTATTTCCAGACAAGTGCTCTGAAAATACATCAAATTGGCACACAAACCGGACATTTGCTTTAAGTTTAAAACCCTTAAATGCTGAAATCCCATGATAACTGCACAGATTACACAGCGTCTTAGGGCCACACAAGGGACTTGTTTTCTGTGGTTTTGTCACAAGCAAGTTCACATCCAAAATTAAAAGCACTTATTAATTCGCTTAAAGTTACATTCTACTTATTATCTGAGTCTCTTACATATCCTGTGTACAAAAGATGAGAAAACCTTTGGTTTTAAACAACCATTTCCATGCTTGTGTTTCCAACGCTGCACTGAGCAGACAGAAAGCAAAGGAACTGACAGAGTGTCAAGCACTTTTGCAGAAAATTCCTCCATAAAGGAAAGGAACAGGTGCACAAGAAGGAGAAAAAAGGTAAATAAGACCACCAAAGGCAAGATCCCAAGATGCCACTTTACAGACCTGAGATGTTAAGCAAGGCCAGAAGCTACTGATGGGGCTGTACAGCAGTGAGGCTCTGATCCCACAGTGAGACGGGACACTGAAGAGCTGCTAAAAGAGCAAAGCATTTCTTAACCCTCTTCCTCCACACCCCCACACCCCAAATCCTGTTTCACTATTGACCAACAACCATGATTTCGCCTCAAATTAGAGGAGCAGGCACTCAGCATCATACTCAGCAAGCACATGAGCAAGTCACACACAGAACCACGCTGTGCCAGCAGGCTGATCTCAGCCCTGTTTCTTCTGCAAGCCCTCCCTGATCTTCAGGGCAGAACTGCAGCTAAAACCATGTCTTGTGACTCCTTTTCCTTGGGATAGCCTCTTCCTTTTTTTGTGCAAGTTGAATGCTAAGCTGCTACCACACTGCTTTGTACATACTGACTGTCAACATGTGTGCCTTTGCTACTTTTTACCTGCATTATAAAATAAATGCTGTCCTCTTACAGCCCACCACATTTACATTTCTGGAGCATTTATACTTCCAACAAAACTTTTAAAACTATCTCTGCATTTCCCATAAGACTTCCCTTCACAGTTGTTCAAAGAAAAAGGCACAGGCAGAAAGATGTATCAGAGCCCAGGCAACGTAAAACTATACTAGTGTGAAAATATTTATTCTTAGCATGAGAATGCCACATGAATTCTTGTAGGAAAACTAAGCAGAATAGAAGTAAACTTCCATAAATGCCGCTGGATTTTCCTGTTTGCACAGATTGAGTTTAACTTTCCTCAGTCTGTTAAAAACAAAACTGAAAAAAATACTTGCTCAGTCAAGTGATTTGCTGCAGTTAAAAAAATGTGCTGTTCCACTCTAACAAGCTACTTACCTCTCTCCTTTTATTCATCTGCTAAGTATGAGAGGAACTGAAAGCACTAGGTGAAAATAGGGTTATACTATATTGAAACTTTCTCAAGTCTTGCAAACTCTAGTGTGACCTGAAAAGTCTTCTCACTTCCAGAACCTCAGGCTTCTTTTAGCTTTACAGAGAGAAAAACAGGCAAAGTTACAGAGACAGTGTGATTTACAACTCCTATTTTCATCTAGAAATTTAAACAGAAAGGTCTAAATATTTAGTGTCACAAATATTATGTTTTCTACTTCCTACTGATGAAGTGTTTGTATAACAAAAGACACCAGACTCAGATACACAGAAAAATACTTTCAAATGATGGTGGTAAGAACAGTAAACATCTTCAAGCTTTTGAGGTTCTTTTCCCCAACACCCATGTTCTAAAAATTCACTGAGACAAAGCACTGTTCCCATTTTAAAACAGGTATTTGTTATTATATGATGAACCCTCTGTACTAGCACTAGCAAAGCTTACTCCAAACTGAAGGCAGAAAATCAGTTTCACATTGGGAGGAACTGCTCTGATCTTTTCCATATTTTCAAACTACCAGCCTGCTGAGCTGATGCATCCTACTATACAAGGCCCTTTTGATACAGAATGAAATAAAGCAGAACCTCCAAAATCCAATAAAATATTCCCAGAGTAATGGAGCTCAAATGCAATAATAATTTCACTATCAAATCATTTCAGCAATTTAAATATGGTTGTATAGACACAAGTCTAGAAACTGAACAAATAAGGAGCAAGTAAGGATGCATAAAATTTCTCTTCAGGTTCCCTTAAAAACTGACTGTGTGATAGTTTAATTAGCTTCCTTATTCAGCTCTTTCCCCTCCTCATGCCTCTACCTCTGGCTTTTCAGTCTATTAAACTGCAGCTGTTCCAATTACTGAAAGAGAATAATTAAAAGATGGTGTTGACAGTACTGCCCTATACATGAGTCAGTTAATTAAAACAATTTCTTTGACCATATATTGTCAAAATATTCACACCAAAATTCATATGATGGGAAAACAAATCTCTGCCTAAGGAAAAATCCAAAGCAAACCAGTCCTCTCACAGTGACACTGTAACTTTCCACAAAATACTGAAATACAGAAAAAAATTGGCAATATGCACCTGGCAATGCTTTTACTGAAACTGCAACTATTCTAGAAACATCAAAGATCTATTTTGCTAAGAAACAGTCTTTCAATTATTTTTTTAAATTTCATTAAGAAATAAGCTTTAAAATAGCTCAAGACAGTTCTGAGAATTACACATTTATTTTGACTTACTATCCACTATGCTGTCCCAAAGAATTTTTTTGTAACTGGAGGTAAAAAAGCTCTCAGACACCAGATATAAATTACAGCACCTTTTGGAAGCAGTTGAACTGTAGACATCAACATGCACCTGGCCTCATAAATGGAGCAGAGACACTTACAAAGTAGTTACTATCAAATATATTTAATTCTCTTAAATTGGTCTGACTGCTCAAGGAACAAGGAATAATCATAAAGCATAAAGAAGTGAGATAAACTGGGTTTGCAGCCAACCCCTCCTGCTGTCAAAATGTTGTAAGTAGTGCAGGTTCCCATCTCTACAGCAATATGCGTAGAGCCATTTCTAAACCGGGGAAAAAAAATTCCCAAATCTTTAAATATTAAGTTAAGCAGTCAGGGCATGTACCACGTGTTTAACAAGAAGTACTGCAGTTTTCCATCCACCCACTCAGCATTTTTTTTCCTATATAAATGAGGAAATTGCTGCAGTAACATTTTAGGATGCATCATTTCAGTGAAAATTATTTTTATACATAAATATACATATGCATACAACATATATATGGGACTGTGTATATAGCATGTATATATATACATGCTATATATATACACACATACATTATTTCTATATATAATTTGACAAATGCATATTACCCTGCATCTGACACAGTCACTTCCCCTTCCTTCCCAGACACTACAGTTAGGAAAGATTCAAATTCTCACATGATTTTGAGACTACCAAAATGTATGTTCTTCAATAAACCAAAGAGGCAGCAGCTGGCCAACTGAGAATGAATCATGCTGAGAAATTAATTTCTCCATTTCATACATTCTTCAAAAGCCCCTTATCCTGGTCTTTACATAATTCATTAATAAAAAAAACTTGACAGTCTGAGTATGAAACTTCTGAAATTATTCAGGAACTGCAAACAGTTAAACTCATACCATTTCCTATCAGGTCACAAGCAGCTATTTTTAAAACAATTTAAGTAAAATAACTTTGGTTAAACCTTAAGTCAGCTTCCCAAAAACTTTCAGGAAAATGGGGGAAAATAAGAAATGAGCAAACTTAGCTCATGCCGTATTCACATTTTTAATATTTGGAAGTGCTAATTTATTTTGTAACTACACATGGTCTCAAATATTGTAAATCTATTCCTAAGTGTGTGTTTCTGGACATGGAAGTGGTTTTTAGGTTATGCCACTTATGGATGCCCTGCATTTTCTTGTGTGTATTCTTGAAGAGGGACTGTTTTGAAATTGAGGTAAGATTTCTAGCAAGAAATCACTTCCAAGAGTCAAGATGCAATGTTGACTTAATTACAAGCTACAGGTTATGATATGCAAAAAAAAACCCCAAACCAGTTTTGCTTGGGCAAATTACTCTTACATAAAAGATATTAGGTAAAATAAGGTCTTAAAACACTTAGCAGGAGGTAAAACCAAAGTGAGTTAATGAAGGTTTCCAATTTTTGATCTAAGCCAATGTGCTCTGCTGACAACACACTGCTAAGAACAAATGCTTTTGAATTAACATCAATTTATTCAGAGAACTTTGCTCATCTTCCCTAGGTGATTATATTTAATAAATCAACACAGAAACCCGAATGCACACTCATAGCAGCCAGACTAACCCTGCTGAAGATAATTGTCTGAAGCAACAGTTATTTTTATTAGATCAAACTGTGAACTACAAAGAATTTATTTCTAAAAGCTTCTCCACAGCTGTTATGGTCTGTTGGCTGCATAATTTATTTTAGTAAAGTATGCCTAAACACATTTACACATCTGACTCAAATGATGCAAATATATTAAACAATTTAGTAATTAAACGGAGGCTAGGACTGAGCACCAGCCACTAACAAGTTCAGTATTTCCTGCACCACAGACAGCCAAGTGCAAACTACTTGAGTCACGTGTTCAGTAAAGGTTTTTGAAAATATTCTTAAAATGAAAGTTTGTAGGCTTATTTCTTTCATTCTTTCATTATTTACCAAAGAATCTGTTACTCGTTTTGCATTCGATAAGCCTTATTGTCTTTATCCACTGGAGTGATTTTCTGTGGTCCTTCACACCTATGTAAAGTGTCTCTGATGACAAGAGCAGGCACGGGGAGGCAAGAACAAAGCCCACTGATACCTGCTCTTGTGTGCCTCTGTAATGACTCAACTCCATTAAAAGACAAAAATACAAACTTTTCCTGAACACAAGAATTCTCACTGCACTGTCATCTCTGATGTCTGCTAACCCACAATCCCCAAATCTCCACTGTGGGCACCCTGGCATCTTTTTCTGAAGGCCAGAGTCCCTCATGCAGATTGACACAGAATGAAATGGAAAAGGTTTTGAGAAAGATGCTGATGCTTCAAGTCTAGGTTGTCAGAAATTGCTGTGTGCCACTTAGGAGCCAAAAAAACCCAGCAGGAATGCATCTTCCCCAACAAGACTTGAAGCTGCTGAACCATGCTGCCCATGGCCACTGAACTGCAGCTGGCTGGATTCATTAAGGAATCACAAAAGAGACACTTACATAGATGCACTCAATTTAATTATCTGCCATCAGCATGTTAAATACAAATTTTTATGAAATAGCAACTTGACTTTAGAGTTCACACACAGGGACATGTGAAGAAAAGGCTTACACAGCAAAAAGTTCAATTTCAAATTTATCACTTATGTTAATTGTTTATCACCAGTGTTTATTTCCCACATTTAGTCAAAGAATAAAAAAAAAATTACAATTTCTCTACACTAGAAAAAGGAGTTTCAAGTCCATGGATCATTTCAAATAAATGCCATGAGCAGAGGCAGAAACAGTACCAAAGCTGGAACAGCTGAAGAAGTCACGTGAGAAAAAGGGAGTCTTGTACTAAACACCACACTTTAAATTTCTAACCCACCCGACCCCACTCATGTGACAGAGGCAATCAGGAATAAACTCCTACCATCTGACAAAGGGTAGGTGTTGTCCATAGACTCCTTCCCAAAAGCCAACATGGGAGAACTTCCTGGTTCACTTGCCCAGGATCCTCCCTTCCTGGGCAAACCAAGCCAGTGATAACCTCAACAGTACCTGCTCCCAAAAGGAAAGCAAAGTCAACTGACCAGGTCTCTTGTTTTGATTCCACACCCAATAGCAGCAGTGAGAACTGACAAAAATGGATAGTTTTCACAGGTTCTTCACTTGGGAGGGGGTCAGGAGCAAAGACACTGAAGATGCACATTTGCAGCTCATTGATTTACACTCGGATACCTGGAACCATCATTGCAGTCCTAAGTGCATGGAGCAACTTTAATTCCAGGATTTCCACAGAGCTGGATACTACCTCTTCAGAAAATAGCTAGTCATCTTCTATGGCAAAAAGAGGTTTTAAGCAAGTTCCCACTGGTGAGTGTTGTTATGCAAAGGACACAAGGCCATAGCCTTTCACGTGGAGCTGAATGGAAGGTGTAAAATCAATGAGTGTGTTCGTGCCATAGAATTAGCACAATCTTAACTGTCATCAACATTTAAAATAACACATGAGACTTCAAAAATGCATACCTTGCTTACATTTAGATTCTTCCAGAAGACAAAAAAGCATGATCACAAAAAACAATTCTTCATATGAAACAGTTCCATTTCTCTGAAATACACCACTATATTATAATGCTAAATCATGAAATGTCAAAATTCCTGCAAAATAATTAAATTATTGAAAGAAAATTACAAACTGCTTTCATCTATAGCAGCTATAAGAACATAATTTTAAAGAAAACTCTGCATATCCTAGGCAAAGTTTCAAAAGATATGAGTTATTTATTTCAAACTTGTTATGCTGGGCAAATGTACAAGCTATTAATTCATTTCCAAAAGCATATTTAAAGTGACAGTTTTAAGAGATTCACTTAGCAGATTGGAAGAACTCTGAAATTGCAATACCCCTACTTAGTGACAGTGTAACTATCTGGATAATTTAGGATCAAATCAGGACATGCTGCTTTGCATAAAATAATTGTACATAGCAAGAAAAAAATCTAAGTACAAGCTGTTTTTAGAAAGGCCCACAGAAGAACTGCAATCTTATTTGCATTTTTAAAAGCTATGAAATACTTAAATCAAGTAGTTTAAAGTCTCCTGATTACAAACTCTTTTTTCATAACACTTCAAAGATTTGACTACATTTGAAACTGAAGTTCAGGGCTTTCTCCAGTGTCCATGTAGCAGCTACTGAAAGTCCCACTGCGGAGAAATTTAACCAGCACTCCACGCACTCCAGGCAGTTTTCTACATCTTTATAGCCTTGTACGTGTAACCACATCCCCTCACCTAGCAAAACCACCCTTCAGAAGCACAGAACTGAAAATAAATCCGTGATGCTCAGGGGAGGAGAGGACTGCAGAGAGGTGGGTGACAGGCACAGCCAGTGGAGCGGCACCACTTCCTTCCACCCACCTCCCAGAGGTTTGGTCAGGAAAAGAAAGGGTCTAAATTCTGCCAAAATTCAAGGCTCCTATGCAAAACAGTCATAGTCTTCTCATCTGTGCTACTCTAATGAATCACAGCAGGTTCAGGGTAGACCACATAAGAGGAAAAAAACATTTGAAAAAAAAAAATCAATAGATGTGGTGTAGAAGTCCTTGGGGTGAAATAGCATTGAAGAGCTGTGATGGGCAAAGAAGCAGTACAACAGTCAGCTAAACCAAAAAATATTTGTATTTCGGCACCTCCTGCAGCTGCAATAATGTACTTTTCTACAGCTGAACATATCTTTTTGATGCACACATATAGAACATCAAGCAACTGTGCTAACTTCGAGCTGGGACGAGCCTTTGTCTGAAATAGTTGAAAGTAAAGCAGTTGTAATTCAGGTGTTTGTCTGCCAGAGGGAGCTGAAGGAAAGAGAAAAAAATCTCATGTATCTCATTCCTTTAAAAGTTTCAGGGTTGTCCTACACCAATTAATTTTACTATTGAAACAAAAAAGAGTTTTAGTGCAGAATCAACCCCAGCAATGTCTGGCACAGGGCAGGAACAGCCTCATCCCTCACAGGGCACCCCTGCAGACACCTCCACTGCCAAAATCTTGCTAATTATGCCCAATGCACTCCCTCTATGAGTAAGTTCCTCTAGGTCTTTGAATGGAAACAATATCTATTTTTAAAGCATATTTAAGTACTTTTTGATCAACACCACAGTGAAGATGACAGCCCCAGAGACAGACTAATAAGGAAAGCATCACATGAGATGGGTTCTAATAGCATCAGCTTGCCATTAAATACAGGGCAACACTGCACAAAGACTAAGTTTCTTGTTTGTCAGAACGAAATACAAATTATTCTGAAAATAGATCATTTTTTAAAGGCTTATTGGTCTTTTCTGCACACTTTTCACTTACCTCTTACAACACTGGTACACGTAAAAATCTACCTGTGGTTAGAGCTGCTACAGCACAAAACTATCATTTATGAGTTACCATACTAATAATTTATTCTTTCATAGCACCAGTTAACAAGAAGAGCTTAAAACAAAAAGAAATTGGTCTCATTTTGCAAACTGGCAAAACAAAAATATCTAAACAATGTATTTATGGGAAACTGGGATTCTGTAAAACAGCTCAGGAAAGAACTGCACTTATAGACATGATGGACAATCCCTTCCCTCGCCCTGCACTCTCAAATAAATTCCAACTTCAAAACTTTACCTATAAAGCCAGCACGAATCTCACCAGAGGTTTCACATTTTGAAGAAAAAAAAAACCAAACAGGCAGAATGGGTATACCTTTAAATAACTCCCTTAAATGTTAAGGTCCAAACTGATCCAATTTCCCTTAGATCAAAATTTCAGCTTTAAAATAAGTGTAGTAGCATCCTGTGCACTTCTTGCAATCAAAATATTTTAGGAAAATCTGTTATGCCACCTTCTGGTATTCACAAGAACTACTCTACAAGACACATATTTTAATACATTCCCATTTTAAATGAGAAAAAAACCCGGTACAATCAGAAAACAGTTCATAAATGAAACTGATGCAAAATATGACTACTTTTAAGCTTTGGTTATGGATCTGTGCAACTTCATAGCTTGGACTAGCTTGTGTCCAACCTACAAGCTCTTAAGCCTGTACTACGCAGAAGTTGGACTTGATGATCCCTGGGGGTCACTTCCAACTCAGGATATCGTGACACTTGCTGACAAATACAGCACCATTCCCCCACATAACCTGATTTGAGATATGAGCTGTTCTGCTCCCTGTCCCACCTCACCAGCTACAGCAAAGGAACTAGGAAAGGCAGAGAGGGAAAAGGATGAGAAAACTTGTGCAATGGCTTCTGTAACAGCACGGAAGGCAGACAAGCAAGAAGAAATACATGAAGAGTCTACAGGGCCACAAAAAGCACAGTATAGGTGAGGTCATTATTCACCAGCTCTACAGCACAGTAAAGAGAAAGCTTCACATGAAACTAGCAGATGTTTGGTGGAAAAGAGAAAAAAAAATCAAATAAACCACCAAAATGCACATATTAAAAAAAACCCAGAGGAACCTTATTCACATAAAATGTTTCTGCTCTCCCACTATCAGCTTTCCAGTAATCATTTGTTTTTACGACACAGATTCACAGAAACAACTGAGAATAACAAGTTTCAAAAAGAAGTGGTTTGTACAGAGAGGCTCCAGCAGTCACATACAAAGTCAGCAAATAAACTTTTCCACTTATCCTCCCACTACCAAAGCATCCTTAATACTGTTGAGGGACACACACATGGATATGTGAGAACAACTTCCCTCTGTATTATATGTGGATGTATGCAATATAATCTGTACTGCTAAGCACACAAGGATGGATGAATTAAAGCTATGACTTCAAGAAATTTTTGATCATTCCCAACCTAAGCTATCAATATAAAACTGTTTCTAGATGTCAAACTTCTACCGACAATTTCTCAAGTAGAAAAAGCTTCACTGAAGGAAGAAAGAAAACACAGAATTAGGTATGAAATAACATTAACAAATTATGTGGATAACTTACTCCAAAGTGTGTCAATTTAGATGCTTCACTGTTCTTCCCAAGACAATCTAGTGATTCTCCAATTTTAGAGAATCTTTGATGCAGAAAGTAGATATTTCTGGTTATAATTTTCCACTGTAACTTTAAAGTTGAGCTATATGAATTTAAAATGGAATTAGGATGTTTCGTATAGGTATCAGACAAGCCTAAGACCACACTCAGGCATGTACAAGTAGCAGAACCAACATAAGACAGGTGAAATGCAAGGACATCCATATGCATCCCTACTTGCTCATCACACCTTCCCACAAGCCTTTGCATATTCTTTCAACTATGTATACTCAGCTCTCTGCAGTATATATTTATAATCATTTTCTGGATCTCTAAACAAAGCAAAACCTTATGTTAAACAAAGCTCTGCTCTAACGTGTTCTTACAATTACGGTATATTTTACTCATTTTAAAGTTCAGCAGTTTGTTCTCTGGAGATGCTGTAATTATGATTTTGCCCACACAAGGCAGGATGATAATATGCAGGAGGGTATACACACACCATGAGAAATACAAAACATGACTTTCATCGCAAGCAACATCATAAGTCGTGCTGCAACAACACCTTATTTGCTGGAAAGATTTTCCAAGAACCTCAGAAATAACTAATATAACAGCAAAGTTGAGCAATAATACTTCAGGACAATTACAATAGCAACTTAGAACAGAAAAAATGTGACTGTGCCCACCTGAACAAAGCCTTGCTGCATACTCCACAAAATGCAGTGCTATAATACCACATAACCAACTGTTAAAATAATTTAAAAAAAGAGTCATGCACTGACATCAGTCATGCCTGAACTGCTCCTGCCTGCCCATGTATTTACAGACATTTAGAACTGGAACTGGATAGATTTCTGCAGTTTAGCAAAGCATTTCTTCACTCATTTGGAACACTGATTCTAAATTTCAAACCTTAGACTGAAAGCAGTGTTGGTGTCTAGCAATTCAAAGGCAATCTCAAAGAAACTCAGTACTTTGATGACACTAAAATCCTTGAAAGCTGAAGCTTTTGAGGCCTTTGAAGAGCATAGACTGGGCACATGAAAAGAGGACAAGATTAATTTTGGGGACACCTGGGAAATCTCTGCTGAGCCAGCCATATGCTATTCCAAATCCAAAAGCACAGGATACAGCGGTCAGATTAGGAAGGGAGGAAGGCAGGGCAGTAAGCCAGATGTTTATTCAATAGGGTCAGTACTGAACTCAAAATAAAATGCAGTTGGTAGCTTGAGATAAGATAAATGTTTGCCACAAGAGTTTCTGTAAACACTGAAATAAAAAATGTCCCGTGAATAATAAAATTGCAGAGAAACCAACAGTTACAGCAACTACTGAACCACAGGAGTTTTACATAAATGTTACAGAAGACTTTTCTTTCTTTAATGGTTCTCATCAAATTTCTGCTAACTTATGTTCTGGCTCATATCCCAAATCAAGCAACAGCACGCACACACCACCTTCCTCTGATTCTTTCACTCAAGTCAAAACATAAGCAAACTACCAACACCTTGCTGCACAAAAAGAGCCTCTGGGGAGAAATTTCTAGAACATAACAAAATTTTGCTGGATCCTGAAATGTGCATTCAGGAACTTTTTTCAGGGGGTGGGCAGATGGCAATAATCAATGTAAACATCAAAGACTGATTCAATAAACAGAAAATACCTATTTGAACACTTCTAAGTTTTAAATAATGACATTCAATAAGCAGTTCAGAAATTGTTTGGGATTCTCAGACATTGTATCAAGGATCTCGGTGTAAAATTACTAAAATATAGTCTGTGTAGATAAGCAGCCTATTTATGGGTTTTTTTAATAAACACCCTAGAATAACGCACAAGGCACTGTGTGACTAAGCTTTTACTTCATTGCTCTAATCTGATGAAAGCATACAGAATCCAAAGGGCAAACGTAAAATTAACTAAAATTATTGAGCCTTCGCTTTTCGGTGTTGAATGCACAAATTCTTTTTTACAGCAAATTCCAGCAACGTGATTCAGTTCATTTACCCTCCACCCTCCCTTTGCTCCCAATTTCTGCACTGGTCTTCTAACCCAGTACGTTAACTGTCCAGAGAACAAGGCCACTCCTGTTCTCCAACACCACTCCTCATTACTTCTGGAGCATGTACAGCAGAGAGATGGCTGGTCCAACTACACATCAAGCCAGCAGGCATCACGTAATTACTCCTCATCAGCCCAAGTCTTTGTCACACCCCACTGAAGAGCAGCAATGAGAAGGATTTCCGGTTCCCAATGACAGACCAGTGATGTCCTGGCAAAGGCCCTGAGCAAAACACAAGACAGACAACCATGTATTTTGCTCTATGGGCCCAGCTCTAATTATCTGAAAACAGAACTGAACACAGTCACATTGGTGTTCTAATTACTTGGGAGACAGAACAACAGAGGAGAAAACCTCACTGTGAGAGCAAAGAGGTACCCAGACAACAGCCAAAGACGCTGCTCTAGCTGGGAGAAAAGAGCTTTACAAAGCCAAACTCCTCTGCTTCAGTTCTCATGTTCTGCTTCACTTCCACACTGACTCACTCAGGTCCCACTCATTCACATTTAAGCACCTGCAAACACGGCTTTGCTCTTCTCGTCCAGCTGGGGTTCTGAGGGATTTGCTGACTTGTTGATACAAGACCTCTGTGCAATTTGGGACAACAGAAGCAAACTGGGACTGTCTGAAGATTTAACACATTCACTTCAAATTAATTTTCCCCCCAGATCTTTGGTTGATACACCTCCACCTACCTGGCTGTCAGCTTGGATTCAATTACCCTGTACCGGGTGAGCTGGAGCAGAATAATAAAATTAGAAGTCTGGAATTTAGAACAGGCCCGTTGCATGCTGAAAACGTTTGGAATCCAGCATGATGGAACTGGATGTGATAACACAGCTTGGGAAGATGGAAGGAGATTAGCAAGATACTCAAGTTTCAGAAATGTCAAAGGAAAGTCAGACATAAATATACACCCAATATTGTGAAAAAGCAGAACAGTAGTAGCTGTAGCTCAGGGTTTTCTTTAACAGACTTCTACATTTTACAGTTATTAAATTTGCTATTATCTGCGGGAATCAGACTGATGTCTGGATTTTAGGGTATCTCTATTTATGGAATTGGTAGTCAACAAGCTGTTGGACAACGTGCTGCTTGAAAAACTGAGCTGTTTCCCTGAACAGCATTTGCTAGTCCTGGAGGATCCGTGTGTAACACCTCTGAAGATCATGTCAAAACTTAATAGTTGCCTCAACTTTCACTGTCCAGGGCAGGACACAAATGCAAATACAACCCAACATCTCTCAGCTTTACAAGATGTCCTTAACAACATTAGCAAGCTTGAACTGCAGCTCATTAAAACAAATCAGTTTCAAATGCAAAACCTACTGATCTCCCCAAACAATGAACACCCAAGCAAGACTGAGTATCCTGTTTTTCCAGCATTGCCTCCACCACTGTGTGATTACTTTCCAAGATATGCCTGATTTTGCATCCAAGTAAACTAAAACTGAATGAGACACAGGTACTGTTTGGGATTACTAGAGACTGGAAGCTTTTGGAGATGGAGAGAACACACGCATAGTAACTCTGCTCTAAGGAAAGCTTTTATAATTCTTTTTCTTCCAAGTTTCACAGCATTATTCATTAAACAGCCATTTTTCATGCTAAGCAGAAACGTGAGTGATCAAAACACTGCTAAAAGGTTGTGTGCACTCAGAGAGACAGCAGGACACAATAATTCCACCCAGACACAAGTCTGAGAAGTGAAACTTGAGACTGAATATGCTCAAGTCACCATAAATGCATCCAGCAGACAAAAGGCACTTGTGTGCCTATTTTGAAGAAAAAAAAAAAAAAAAAAAAAAGGCTGAAAATCCGTTGCTTCTAATCCAAGATCAAACATGTAGGGAAAACCCCCCCCGGAAGCAGAGAGCAGCATACTGATGAGTTTGGTCATTCTTCAAGAATGATTTAGCTACTGCCAAGACATAACTTCAATAATTTAAACTTTTGTTCCATGAATTATCTGTTTAGACTGAGACAAAAGTACACAACATCAGTCAATGAAACTACAGAAACTACTTCACTAGATTTCTTTAGCCTAAACTTGCTAAAAGAAGGTTGCTTAATGTCAATATAACCCTTGGAACAGAAATAATTGAGCATTTATTCTTAAGATGAATGCTCAAAACAGTTCTTTAAATATACTAATCTAGATAAATGGAAGATTTAAATGCCATTAGCATCAAAATGAAAATAGTGGAAGTCTTAAAAGGCACTAACAGAAAATCCTAGTCATGAATGATGCCATTTGAAGCAGTAGTATTTTCAACCACCTATAAAGGAAAATAAATCCTACCAACATACTGGAACACTCATAGTCAGGCTCCTGTGTTTCATACAGTGGTGAAGAAAAGCACGATAGATCCCAGTCACTTTCTCAGACAAACATCAAATCAAAGCACTCCTGGCACTCATTTACAAAGGACTGTCAGAAACTTTTGTGCCAGCAGCTATTTCATTATAAAAGTAAGACACCTTATACTTAAATGGAAAAGAAAATGTATGTCCCTATTCAATTGCAAAAAGCATGAAAACTAATCAAGATACAGCATGCAGCTCAAAGATTTTCTACAGACTCATACTGCATTACAAAAATAATGATTTTTCTAGTTTCTCTGAAAAAATGAACCCACTCACGCCAACAAAAATTAACCAGATCAACCAAACTACCATTAAAGGTATGTAAAGTACCGCACAAAATAATAATAATGACAATTTTATAGTTTCCATAAAGGAACCATTATGTTTTAAATGAGAACTTTATTTCAAGAAAGGAAGACATGGAAATAAGGCTGCTGAAATTTCTCCTAGGTTAAGGTAATCAACTCTAGTCTTAAATCTGCTTTTTCTCTTTCTAAAAAAAATAAGCCCAAAAATACTAAATAGCAGGCAAAGTATAATTGAGACTGAACTGCTAATTTCAGTATATTTTACGACACAAATCCCTTTTCAGCTGTATCAGAAGATAAGCAACTGTTATTACCTCCTTGTTCTAAAATTAGCCTTTGGATACCTAAAAGCAGATGCAATGGCAGCTGGATCAACTAAAGCAGAGAAACAGCAATCTGGGATTAGAGAACTGTTAAAGACTAAGCCTGGGTGTTCTTTGTGCTTGATTTTAAAAATCACATAGTCCATTAGGTGAGGAACAAATTAGCCTATAACTCACTAACTGGGTCCTTTTACTTCTTAAATCACTTTTTCATTAGCTTGTCCAGAATTTCTCAGTTTTCCAGATAGGGGGAAAAAAAAAAAAAAAAAAAAAAAAAAGGGTTCCAGGCTGCCAATCTGAAAAAAAAAACACTTAGATCTCTGCAGGAATTCAGGCACTTGCAACACACCTGTCATGCAGCACTGCTGCCACCTCCCCTCTGAGCACAGAATGATCCAATGCCACCTGGGTTGGTAACTCCACTGTTCACTAAAGGAAGTAAAACATAATTTTCTATGACAGTGGCCACACTGAACTGTGCTCAGCAGGGCAGGACAAAGGAAGCTGCTTTAAATGACTGCTGAAGATCTTTGAAGCTGACCTTCTGTTTTCTGTAAGAAAATGAATCTTGTGGTTTGAAGTAAAAACTAAACCACAGAAAGCCACAAAGCAGACAAGACACATTCTAAAACGTATTCTGGCACCAGAGCATCTGCATGCTGTCTATCTCCCAACTGACTCTGGAGGTTTTTACCGAAATATGTCAACACTACTAACAGTGGCAGAGAGAAAATCGACTCAAGAATAAATCCCATCAACTCAAAAGTCTGAAGTCAAAAAAGAACAAAAAATGTGACATTATAAAAAGTGCCAATTTCAATGAAAAGCTTTTATCCCAATCTTCCCCACAGCTCGTGTACACAAACCCCTTCTGCACTAATTTCCTCCCTACTGCTCAGCTGTGTTGCCCGTTGCTGCTACTCCCTTGGCTGCCATAAACTTCAATTAGTCTTCTTTCAGCTTGCAAAGGCAGGAGTTAAACCAGGATGCTGATTTCTAAATAACTTCTTGTATTGGGTTTGCATGGCAAGGTTTTGGTAGCAGGGGGGTTCCTTCCATGTCCAGTGGAGCCAATGCCAGCTGGCTCCAAGAGGGACCTGCTGCTGGCCAACACCAAGCCCATCAGCAACAGTGGTAGCACCTCTGGGATAACGAATTTAAGAAGGATGGGAGGCAGAGGAGAGGGAGAAGAAACTTGCAGCCAAAGCGAGAAGTGAGAATATGTGAGAGAAACAACTCCACAGACACCAAGGTCAGTGCAGAAGGAGGGGCAGGAGGTGCTCCAGGAGCAGAGATGCCCCTGCAGCCCGTGGTGCAACCCATGCTGAGGCAGCTGTGCCCCCATGGGGGCCCACAGGGGAGCAGATTTATCCTCTGTCTAAAAGGAAATATAATAATAGTGTTCCATTTCAATGCAAGGCCCAAGGCCTCAGAGCACCAAAGCTCTGCTGCTTACCTGTTAAAAAAACTGAACAGCAATGACAGCAGAACTGGGTCTAACTTGAAACACAAACAGTAAATGAACGGAGAAAACTAAATTGTTCTCTTACCTAATTACTCTTAGTAGAAGAAAAGGTTCAGAAGGATCTAATCACAAGTTTCCAATCTCTAAAATGTAGTTGTAGAGACGATGGGAGTTGCTCCTTACACAAGGATACACTTGCATTCTTTTTCAACAAAAACCTTTCTTCAAAATGTATTAAACTGAATCACTTTCCAATGAAAATCAATATTGTCACTTTTGTCACCACAAAACATCCCAGATAATCAAAATATTCTCTATTACAAAAAAAAAATCAAAAGCAAACAAGAAAAAAAACCCAACACTGACCTTTACTAATTGTTCTCTTTGACAACAAAGCATCAAGAATTAAAATGAAATTCAAAAGTTTAACTAGGTCCTGAGACATTTTAATATTATAGAGCCTTGGGTGAATGCAACAATATTTACATCAAAATAATCTTTTTGTTTCTTCTTTTCTATCCACATACCACATAGAGTTTTGGACAGATCTACATTTATGCTTTTCATCTTGCCTGCAGTAGTACATCATTAGGGATGTGCAGTTTTGCCTGACTGGTAATTTGTTTGCTGGAGGGGGGAGTAAAGAAAGAGTGTTTTGTTTGCAGGATCTTTTCCCTTGGCAAGAGGGAAGAGACATAGGAAACACGAAGGGTGCTGTTTCTCAAAAAATCTTACACGTTCAGACCAGCAAGAGCCTTAGAAAAAAGCAATTATACTGCTAAATGGCTTTTATAAGTTCATGTCATCAATTTGAATAAATTGGGAAAAAGCCATCTCCCACAAGTGTATGCTGCCTGTATAAAGAGTTACTGGCAAATAGGCAACACATTTTCCCAGAACTATTTCTACATCATCTTCAAAATGCAACCTTTTCTACCTCGTTATCTTGTAAAACCTATCTTTCATAAAACTAAATTATTCTGGCTTCAGACAAGCCCCACATTTCATAACCTCTAAAACTACTGAAATGTCTCCCTACAGTGTCCCTCCAGCCACATTAATTTACTACAGTGCATCCATGCAATACTTCTGCTTCTCTCACCCCATCAAGCATGAAAAGCTGCTTTCTAATGCCCTTCAGGGTTCAGCTTTGCTGGTTTTGCAACATTTGTTCCCTTCAATCAGATCAACCTTCGGCAAACCATCCAACAAGCACCTCTGTGTTGTCTTCCACGTGATCCCTTACACATAAAGGTGCCCTAAAAAGAAGCAGCGATAATTTCTTAAAAAAACACCAAGTCAGCAATGGCCCTAGCACTTGGCAGTCAGAGTGATGATAGACGGCAACTATTGCTTTTTAGGCACTCAGTTTAATTTTCCACAGATCCCCAGACTATCCATGAGCTCTTAAAAAAAACAACAACAACAACAACAAACCACCCACAAAACAGCAACAAACTATTCACTTTGGCACCTTGAAGCAAAAGTAATTGTTAAAAATTGTGTGAAACCAGTCCAAAGACAAAATTTTAAGGAAGCTTTGTTAATAAAAAACCAACATACTTCATAGTGCACATAGGAGGTCATAAAAATTCAGCCACAGGCATATGCTGGATCAGTTCAGACTTCCTGAAATGCCACTTACAAGCAGTGCAATTTCAGGTAAGCCACATACACTAAAAAGGAAGTGAGACTATTTAATAGAACAGGATCCACTACACTGAACTCCATGATACAAAACCATATTTTAAATCAGTACAAGTAATTCTTGTTTTATGTAAACCATTCTACTGCAAAGCTCGTACAGCACACAGAGTACTATTAAAGCAATGCAAACATCTGGCTTATGAAAAATACACCCTAACATACAGGATGCAACCTGGCCATGGACACCTTAACAATGTGCAGAGTGTAAAGCTCCAAAAGATCTATTGCTTTGCTCTTATCGCCCTAAAACATCCCTAAAAGGGCCCAGAATGACACTGTACCAAACCAGAATACCAACTGCTTCACTGCATAGCCACTGCAACCTTTAATTAAGACCCTGTACAGCAGCAATATAAACCTCTTTTGCTGTTACATGAAGAAAGAAAAAGCTTTATATAGCCTTAATGCAATCAAACTTATAATCTCAAAACCATTCAGCAACTTCAACCTCTGCATAACATTTGCAGGAACACAATTGTGCTTCTGTGTTTCCAAGCTAAAATTGGATTATTTCATTGCCTAAGCTACACCGGCATCTGTGCCCTAACAGATCTTGGCTCTCAAGTCAATCCGTCTTCTGGCAGTCATGGGCTTCCTAAATTGAACTCCAAGAGTCACAAGCCTGACAATACCAGAGTCATTGTTAAAGTTCAAAGCAACTGGAGTGGCATTTCACATAAAGATTTATGTAACTAAAGTTTAAAACCAGACCTGTCTGGGAATACACTTATTAAGGGAGATGTAGGACAATACACAGCTGGAGAACACTTTTACTGAAGCTCTAATCCACTCGTTTGTGTCTGCCACAAGCCATCAGAGGTCCCTCCTCTCTTTGTACATTATTTCTAAGGTTTATCTGTTCCAAATGAGCCTCTGTCCGTACCAATGACCTTGAGGACAACACTGCCTCCAACATCTACCTTGTGTCTAAACAGCTTAGTCTGCCTGCTGCAGTTTGTAGCCAACAGCCTCACCCAGAGCAGGGACAAAGAGCTCTTCCCCAGCAACATTTCACCTGCAGTCAACCCCACTGACATGACTGTCCATCTGTAGGGTGCAAAGCAGCAGGCTAGCGAGTCCCATGCACCTCACATGCCTTACAGGTGGCAGAAGAGTCCTCCCTTGCCCACTTCTCTTCCATTCTTCAAAGCCCTTATTTTACTGCCAAAGTCAGGTTTTACCTAAATATTTCCAAGGATGAAAAAACTACCTTGTTGCACAGCCTCACATCTTCCCTCAAATGGGGCAGGGACCCAAAACTCACCCATTTCCACGTGCAGATGCTCATGATCCCAGGTCAGGACACTGCACAAGGACAGCCTTAACTCACTGCACTCAACATAACATAGCAGAAAGCAAAATTTTTACAATGCTGAGGGGTGTGTGTCAAAACATTGTTTTAAATAAAATATTCTTCTGAATTTTAAGTCAGAGCATCCACTGTTTCATGCCTGAATTTGCAAAACAAACCAAATATAAACTCACATATCTGTGGTGAGATGAATCAAAATACCATGAAGCTTATTAGTTGGCACTAAAGTATCTAATCAGTTTGACTTAGAATTGTTCTTAAAATGTTTGTGTCCTTATAGATTTACTCTCTTCAGTGTTCTGTGAAGGACTTGCATTTCACCTGCAGTTTTCATCCCTCATAAAGCTTTTCTCCAATATAAGTCACCTGTGGCTACAACTTCAGCATATTAAAGCTCATTCATCACCACCTCCACTTAATAAATTCACACTGGTGAAATAGACTCTGCTGACACAAGGTTGATTATATAATCATTGCATGTAAGAGAAAAGGCACACAGAAGCAAAGCAGCCAATACAAGAAAAACCAGTATTGTTTCACAAAGACAACAGGACTCGTGGCATTTGGATCCCACTTTCTCATCACTGTTAAGGGAAAAAAAAAAACCAATAAAAAACTCAGCTGCTGACTGTCAGTTATTTTAAGGGCATAAAGCTTTATGTGGTTATTGAGATCAGGGAAGGCCGACAGAACATATTAATCCATTCATGAGGAAACTGAACAGCTTAGATACAGCATGTCCCTTCAGTGTCCAACTTGTCACATGCACCCCTAATCTACGGACTACCAAGGGCACAGCTCAAGTACCTATTACTATTGTACAAATCAGACTTACTCAGACACAGGCAGATGTCAAATAGAACAAGGCACCCTCATTCAGCCTGTCTGGAAGAAAAAAATTCAGCCTTGGGAATGGGTGTGCATCTCTCTGTTTTGGTGGAATTTTAAGTTAAATATTATCCAGTATACTTAGGAATTAATATTTTATGAAGTTTATGAATGTAGGAGTCAATACTCCATAAAAATGAAAAAGCTTTTACTGCACAACTGCTCTTTATTAACAAAGCTACTTTTTAACTTAAGGGACTAAGCTGCAGTGTGTATTTCAAGCCCTTTAAAGCTCACTGCTTCAGCATTCAAAAGGCAAAATGTTTTTCCATTTTTCACCAGAAATACTACACATCAAGCGCGCAGTAATAACCACAAAAAGAACAGCAACAGGCAAATAGCAATTTCCTTTATACAGCCCACAAACTTTATAAATACCCCTCAAAGAGAAAGGTACTACAGCACAGAGGTTAAAGTCAAGGTTATGATCAAGTAGAACTGGGAAAAGGAACCAGTGCCTGCAAATCCGCCCTCCAACAACGACTAAACTCTATTTTATTCACAACTTCTTCCCTTATATCTTAAACATGTTCACCCTTGGAGTAATCCCATAAGAACTCATGGAACGGGTCAGATAGATACTACCTGTTATTGCAGCTACTAATGCTGACAGAGAGGAGTCTTAATGTAGGCAAATCCCAAAACACCGTCCACAGTGGGTGTCATTGGCTGAGTGCCTTATCCGCTCTCTTAAGTATCAGAGCACAACCTGACCCAGCCATATGCTGAAGACTGAAAAAGCTGACTGCTATGCATCTAAAAGATCCTTAACAGCAACCATCTGTACAAATTCATGCTAACCCCACAAAATAACTGCTATTTTACACAGAGCCTTTTCTGAAAATTACCACACTGAAATATACTCAACAGCTGTAAATAAGCTCAAAGAAAAATGCATGTATTGCCAGTAACTCTGGCATCACTACGAGAATATTTCAAGGTATGTAGCTTGATATTTGGAACATTTATACCTGAACTGTACTTCTTGTTTAAAACAAACAAACAAAAAAAAAATCAATGTCCATTTTATTAAGCTGATAATTATATAGATATCTTATTTAAAAAATAATGAAATAATATTCCATATTATTGTTGCTACTCAGCCAACTGCAACAAAGTCTTCATGGACTTTGTCCACAAAAAAGTGATCTCAACATACAGAGTAAATCAAATCAACACTATCTCCTGGGTAAGTCAGCTGGATCAGCACAGGGATTTCTCCTGCTGCCTCATAAAGAATCCAGCATCTGGCCAGGAGACTGTTAGAAAGAAATCCTCATGCAGCCTCCCTGAACTGGCAAGCAAAGCCTGAAAGAAGCCAAGGGAAAGATGACTACAAGCCAACATTATCTTGAAGCAGATTTTCTCTTGACTGAAAGCAAGACAGACTTTCAAATCAGTCACTATTTGCAGACACTGAACCAGAATGAGGAAATTAAGCATTAACGACAATTTTTTGAAAAGTAGTTACTAAACAAATCACAAAACCATATCTATGAAAATTTGCCAAGGGCTCCAGGATGAGGAAAGCCTAAATCATTTAACAATCTTTTTCTTAGATATAGGTTACAAAAAAGGCAAATCCCACATAAAAATCCAAACTGTTTCCCTACCTAGGAGTTAAGCAATTATTAGTCTATTATAATAAAAAAGACTTTCTTTTAATTTAAGAAAAAAAAGTTCATTGCACAGCTTTAATGCTACAAATGCAGAAAAACTTAGAAATCAAGGTGCCTGAGGTAAGAGCAGTTCTTCTAACTTGAGCTCTTGTGTGCCAAGAAAAGCACTGAAGTTGCCCACAAAGGCACCATTCTCCTAAGATAATTATCATTAGAACAAATCAGTAGCTCGAGAATATCAAAGCTTATGGTTTAAAAGAAAGCACTCAAGATCACATAACTCATATATTACTTACATAAAAAACAACAATCAAAAAAAAGGTACAAAAATTATGATGGAAAATCGTAAAATAACATGCTGCTTTAATTCATAACTGTTACTGGAATCTGGGGGAAAAAAAAAAAAAAAGGAAACACTGGGATTAATTACCCCAAAGGAATGAGCTGACTGATGAGTCTACAGCACTAGAAACACAGCATATTTATGGAATGCGTTTTAAAAGTAAGACATTGCATTACCTAATTGTGATCTCTAAAAATGACCTTGTTTCCACAAAAGGAAAGCCTTTAAGTACTTATTTAGGTACAGTTATATTCCCTCATAGAGGTTCTTCCTTTCCTGTAATATTTTAGGAGTGTAGTTTACCTTTATGATCCCAGAATATTGTTGTGTTCCAGCAGACAAGAACTGAAAACTTTAAGGAAAGCTTCTATTCACTGCTACTATTCCCATCATCTTTATGGTAAATATATCAGACTTGGAGTCAAAATTGGACAAGGACAATACAGTGTTATTAACCTGACATGCAGAATAAGCTTCTGTAAGCTCTAAGTTAACACTACTGAAGGTTCCCCATATACACAATATCAGGGGTTTTTACTGCTATCTACAACACTTCCAGCAGTCAACAGTAGAAGTCTTTGGTAGACTGATCACTACAGACAAGTTGGACATCATGGTTAATCATTTATGGAAAAATAATAAAAAAATATTCTATTGCTCTGTCTTCCAGCTCCTCATTTCCACAATCAGCTTTGCCTGTGGGTTCCATGAATGGCTCCCTATTCACAGCTTTCCAGACCCAAATGAAACTGTTAGACAAACAGCACAGTTATTCTACATTACAAAATAAATTTTTAAAAAAAATTAATTTCCACATTAGCATTTTGGGCGTTTTAGAAAACACATGTCAGTTACTCACAAAGTGTCTCTCCACATCATCTCTGATAAGCGGAAATACCTCCTCTGTTCTTCATGCACCTGTAGTCAAACAGAAAAGAACTGAAGCAGAGTCACAGACAGACATCCCCAAATAGCACCTGCCTCTCAGATCCCACGGGTTTTCACAAAACAAACCAAGAATTGTTCCAAACATTCACACACAGTATATCTTTTTCCACATTTCACTAACTGTCTCTGGTAAAAATATAGAGATAAAGGAGCACAAAAGCAAGAAAACTGCTTCTTGTTTACATGTCTTATGCTGCTCTTTGCTGTGGAAACAAGGATGAATTATGAAAACTAATCAAGTGAACAGAGAGAGCACATGCCCTAGATTTTTCAAATAATCTCTTGGTTTAACCCAGTTGTTCCTGAGCCTGCCTATCCCATGAACAATTTACTAAAATGGAAGCTGTGACTCATTAAAGCCACCTTTTAAGAGGGAGAAAAACAGCTCAAACTATTTATGTGCAAGATGTAATGACATTAATTTGCACAGAAGAGGCCAAAATCTTAATGAGTTCCATTTTTTAAGATCTAATAAAGTTGATAAACAATCTCCCTGTTTATTTTTTCTGTCTCAAGAGTATATCTAACAGCCTTTAACCAAAATGAAAGACTACAGACTATATTCTGGTTCACAAACTCCTACTTCCACTTGAAGGGATAGTGAAAAAGTTGTAACATTTCAATTTGCTGACATTATTTGTCAATAAGCATTGAAAAATATAAAGTATGCAATACCCTTGAAAACAGCCTTGAAAACACTTCAGATTTTTGGTCTTATATTTTACATTTATAAACATAAGTGAATGATCAAAATTTAGTAGCTGTATGAATTGGATGTTTCTTTAAAGTAATTTGCTATTAATTCACAGACCAAAGCAGAAATTCCTATTTCTTTGTTAATACCTTTTACATAAAAAAGAAAGCTTATATTTTTAGATACAGTCACAAAAGAGTAAATCCATGTAACAGATTTGAAATAACAGGTCATTTGATAAAAAACAGAAAACAGAGGCTTCTGCAAATCATCTTCTCCCCTCCAGTTGCTTTGTACCATGAAAAATAAAATTCTGACTTCAGAGAGTAAGACACAAGCACTCCTAATTTAAAGAGCCTGTCTAAAATCTTATTTTGCTAAAGCAAATTTACACATTTAGTGGAAAGAAATCACACGTGGAATTTGTAAGCATGAATTATAAATTCAACGTTTGCTTTGCAATACTTTAAACATGCCACAACTGAGACGGCATCAAACAGAATTGTTTAGCAGTATCTAACTTGCCCACTCCCTCCCACTGATGCTACAGCAGCTGATAGAAAAAGGTGGTTTTTAAACTCCTGGCATTGCTGCACCTCAGGACATCCTCATTTCAAATAAACTTCAGGTTTTCCTCTGTTAAAGAAGTCTCCTGAGTAAATAGAACATGTTTTATCTGTCCTCCATCATAGGCTTCTCTAATGTCCATCCAAGGCTTCTCTAATGAGGCCAATACATTACACAACAGTATAAAGGGACCAAAAAGATTCCATGTTAAAATGGAATGTTTCATACTTGGAAAGTTTTTGGTTAACTTTCACCTTTATCAGTAGAGCTTCTATCATCCTCACCACTGATTCCACAGTCCTAGCATACAAATACGAGAAATTCCACTTACAACTGTACAGCTGCTCACTATGGCCACAGACAGGACAAGCCTGATCACCAGCAGGAACTTGCATCCCCCTGCCACGAGCTGGGGGTTGAATTTCACACTGTTGTGCAAGTTCCTCAGATCTCTGGTTTGCAGTGTTTGCTCCTGTAGCTGCTGCTGTTATATTTTGCCATCATTCCTTTGGAAATGCAAAAACTAATATATACATTAATGAATAATGATTCATTTCCTATATAAACCATTACATTTGTTTTAATAATCTTCAGCCTGAATTCAGGAAGACAATTTAAAAGGGGTATGGTTAAAACCCATGTAAAATTGTTGAGCATTTCAGGGAAGTTAAATTATTTCTAATTCCAACTTCATAAAATAAGTAAAAACACTACATCCACTGGTCATATGCCAGTGAACACAACTCACAAAGTGAAGTTCCATGCCCTATGGAAATGTTTTATTTTTATATCTACGTTTCCTCTGTCAGAAAGTTCTAGATTACTCAAGGTTGATAGTGTACACAGCTAATGTAGGTTACTTGTATCAGTTACAGTCAGCTCTTCAGAAACAACAGCAAATTAGTGATAAGACATGCCAAAGAGTGCAGAAAGGGCACAGTCTAGAAAGACATTAAAATGAACAAGCCCACACATTCTCAGGGGCTAACGAGAACACACAGGGAACATGAGAAACACTCGTTAGACCTCAGCAAACACATCCCTCCTACAGCAGGGAAGTTGTTTCCACACGATGCTCAGAAATCACAAAGCTGGCAGATGCTGGAATTGAGCCTGACCTACAATGGTAACACAGTCCTTCCTTCACCACAGCAGTCAACATGAATCAAAAACATAACAAAAAAACTGCTGAAAAACAGACTGGTCACTAAATCCACAGGGAGCAAGAGGCTTAATTCTAGCCTGGGAACACCAATGCAGGACACAGTCCCATGCTACACTTAGTTTAACCTATCACTTGCCTACCTTGTGCTGAACCCCACAAACCCTCCAGCTGCACAGTCCAACAGCAAACAGCTGTCAGAGGGCAAGCAGAGCCCAGCACAGCCAGCACTGCCTCCTATCAGAGGAGCAAGGAGATCCCACTGTCCTGGCAGCGGCCTCACATCCCCAGCACCCACTGTGCAAGGCGCAGAGGTGAGCAGCACTGTCCCCTTCAGCAGCAGCCGCTCAATTCTGACAAACAATACCTTTAAAGAACTGCTTTAAGCTCTAAATAAGAAGTAATAAGAAAATCTCCCTCTAAATACTGAGAAGTATATGTCTAAAAAAGTATTATTATTAGAAGTTGGATGTAGACCAGCCTGATGCAGGCAGTTTTCAGTGTGAACTTTGTACACATTTCTGGAGGTCAGCACAGTCTCCCAGTTTTTATAACAGGCATCAGAGTTGCATTACCCAAGAGCAGCATTAACCTATATCAAATATCACCTGATAAGTGAATCATGACTAATTCCACCCTCAAACTAGAAGTATATAAGTACTTAAACATTTTCAACAAAAATCAAGTCCAGACACAAAAGAAACCCCATATTATAGACTACAGAAAATACAACTTAAGCCACAATTTACATCAGTCAGCCAAGGTACTGCTTTTTGAAAGACTCAACGTCATAAAGGAAGCCAACAGTTGAAATTATACTCTAGGTAGCAGAACAGATCTTATCCTAATGGAAATTTAGTAATTGTATTAAGTAAAGTTTTACACACCAAAATCAGTGCTCATTAACTGCAATTATAGAATGGCCTTTGCTAATGTACTTTAAAAATATGTTTGATGAAAATTTTTTTCAACCTGTTTTAGGAACACAGAATAAAATAGGCTCAGCATGTTCGTATAACCTTAGAAGTCTTCAGGAATATTATGTATAAAAACCCAAGCTTCTTGGTATAGTATTTCACTCACACAACAAGAGAAAACGATTCCCTGAAGCAGACTGAGCCATTAATACACCACGTATAAATCACACCCAAGTAAAACACCTGCAGTTTAAAATGGTACCATAGGCATGAGGAAAATGCTACGATGGATAGCAGTGCTAAACCTAACAATCCTAGACTGGATGTCCCTATATCATGCTCTCAACATTTCGAGCTTCAGCAATTGCAGTATAGCATAATCCAACTCCAAGGAATGAATGGACTTCTCTCGCATTAGGTTGACCATCTCCACACATAATGATCCCAGACAGGGACCAAAGGAGGGGGGGACAAGGAAGAGGCTGCAGATGACAAACCACAGTGACTGTGAGTTTAAGATGTCAGCACAGGGAGGGGATGAGGATCCAGCAGGGCCCAGTGTCCCAAAACACAGGAAAGCACAAGTGAGACAAGCCAGCTCCCTGCCAGAGCCACCAAGACCTGACAGGTTAGTAACTCTCCTGGGTTCACATGAGCTCCGTTCCTTGGACAGCAGCACAGAGTCTCTTCTGCCCTTGGCTCAAACATCTGCACCATCTCATCAACATCTGCACGATCTCATCATCCCCAGCTGCAGCTGCACCATTCAGAGCTGTGCGCAGCACCCAGATGACCTGGCAGTGGCAGCTGCTGTTTGTTGTCCTCTTGCTGCCACTCCTCCAGCCACAATCCAGAGCGGGCCTCAAGCAATGGCAACACCCATATTCCTGTTTGTCTGTGTCCAGGAGATAAAGTATCTTCCATGCCACTCCTCCACTAAAGGCAGTGTGGGCTTCTGCCTCTGTGGTTACGACTGGAGGAAGATTTTAAATCATTATCTCACAAAAGCACTGACAGTACCAAGTTATGACTCTTAGCCTACACGGATTGCTGCCATTTGCCAGAACCTGCATTCTGGGGACTGTATGCCACAGATCTAGAGGCATCAACTAACTACTGCTCTAGAATAGTTAGTAAAAAAGGTCAGTTCACATCAGACTGAAAAGAAATGATAAAAACAGGTGGTCAAATCCCATGAAGCTTCCTAGTAAAGCAATGTACACTTCAGTAGACTGAGATCTTCCACTATACAGAAGTGACTCCTGGATAGCCAGCATACACTATCTGACAATAAAAGCAAAAAAGCTTAGAATGTTAAAGCCCACTTTCTCATTTTCTGCTGTTAAACCTTTTGGTACTCTCTCCAATATCACACACCAGCAGGGTATCAGAACCACCTGCGTCACTGAGAAACTGAATCCTTGGTATTTCCTTATTGCTACCATTCAAGTATCCATGTGACAAGCCACCTTGGAATCACTTTCCACTGAACTTCAAGCCTTCCCACCTGCTGTTACTTTCATAAAAATTGTCCTTTACCTGCAGGCATCACCTAAACCACAACCTTGGGAGATGAAAAATCTACATATGCAAATAAAGGCCTGGGAAAACGCTTCTAGATCAAGTTAGCATGATTTCAAACACCAATCACCATCAGCAAGCTTACTAATTTTGGAATGCTGCTATGGGTGAAGGTGAAGGCTAAGGGAATACCAGGCTGGAGGTCAACTTACAGGCATTAGTTTTCCTTTATTTTCTAAAGTTATTTTGAGCAGATTTAAAAAAGGTACAAGCACTGAACTCTAGGTCAGAAATGTATCCAGAGCACAACACAGCTCACACCACTCACTGCCTTATCATAAGCCATATAAATTACATGAGACATGAATAAGATGTAATTTACATGTTGGTCATTTGCCTTTAGTTAACAGCATGTAGATGTTTTCTAACATGACAGCTTTAATAGTAAAATGAGATTTAGATTTCTGATGCTGCTTGTCCTACAAATGGACATTAAGAACCTCCCAAACACAAAGATCTTGAACAACCAGTAGAGCAACCCTCCAGCTTTTTTGGCTCAAATAACCACCTCAAAAGAAAAGCCAGAGAAGAAGCCACACAATTTTTTGATAAATGATTGGCAGGGAACAAAAAGCCCAAGATCATTCTAGATGTCCCAGTTTGCAACAAGAATTATTTCCACCCTTAAAATTTTTCTTAATAATCCCTAATAAGTGATTATTCTCTGCCATGGCATACATTTTTTCTCAACTCCACAAGAAATTAAAAGGTTTTGTCAGAGCAAATCTGTAAAAAGTTCTTAGTCCTACCTTTCAAACAGTGAATTTGCTAAATTGAATATAAAGTTCAAAATGAAGGAACCTTTTACCTCCAGCAGCTTAAATCCTTAGCTCAGTCAATCCATGATCAGAAAAAGTAAACTGAAGCTTTAGCTGCATTCTGGTAAGATTTCAATGCTGTTTAATAATCTACAAATACACACATTTATCTTTTTCAGGTAAGCTGAACAAACTTCTCCAAAAGCCAAAAGCAATCAGTCTTACGAGAATCGCCTTGCGTTTCATCACTGCTTTGTACAAAGAACTGTCTTTATCAGCTGTTCTAATAACTGACATAGAGCTCTGTAATTTGATCTACAATTTAACAATTATTTTCATCACAGGAGAGTTCTGAGATTTTCAAGATATTAGCACTGCCTAACATCTCAAGTATATAAACCAGGTTTTGAAAGCCCTGGGAGAAACACTGCTTCCATGGAGGAATTATACATGACATGGTCAGAGTTCTACTAAATAAAATGAAGTATTTTTTCATTTGAACATTTGCATGTTAAGTATTTAAACTGCTGTGAAGAGTTTGGTTACAAGAGTTTTCAAGAGATGCACATTTCCAATAAACTATAACCAAATCATTATTTGTAACAATACAAAAGCCTTTTAATTTCTGTCCCGGTGAAGGTTGACAAATAGTGTAAATTTTCAGCAGACACTATTGATGCTTTACGAACATGCTACTCACCCACACAGTCTCTCATAAGTCATCTATTTTGTACAGTGAAAATTAATCAGAGTAATTTTCAATGCATCAGTTTAAGGCTGTCTACTGCAACATCTGGAAAAGGCTATTTAAAGAATACAGAGCAAGTACATACATATTTATGTATCCTTCAAACTAGAAAGTCTCAGGCTACCAACAACACAAAAATATATGAATATTTTGATCAACACTCAAGAATATCTTTAAAGCTGTCTGCTGTCTTGGCTACATAAACTGTTCAATCAACATCTATTAAACACTAAGTTTCATATAAGAAAAGCACAACACAGAAGTCAGACATGAAAGCTCAGACCGAAGACCTAACAAGCCAAGCTCCCTGTCTAACAGCAGTCAATTCAGGAGCAGTGAGAGTGAAATGACACAGCTTCCCTCAGCCAGTGTTTTAGGGACTTCCTCCCTCAAACTGCATCCAGAATTCAGGCTTTAGTACTCCACTTTTTTCTTCCACTAATTTGTCTAATCACATTTCAATCTAATTTGCATTCAAGATATCCCATGACAGTGCAGTCTCGATATAATTATACACAAGGTAACAATGGAGTCTCACAATATAATTACACATTACAGGAAAGCATCCTTCAGATACCACCTCAATAATTTCCTATTGCACCACCCACAGCAGCTTCCCACCTCCAGTGCCATAGCGACTGCAGCGACTTCCCCACTATTGTTTCCCAGAGAATGCTCCCCTGCTGATCCACCCCTCTGACCTACTGTACTGCCTTTTACTGCATGAAAAGCTGGGAGCACCTCCACACTGAGCTACACAGTGTGTTGGCAAGTTGTGTTAATTGAACAGGAACAGTTTCACTGGGATTTAGTCGTTAAAAGAAAATTATTATTTGCATACACAAAGCATCTCAACTTTCTTACTGTTCATGGCAGGATCCCAGGGCTATGTTTCGCCATTCCCAAGTAGTCCAGGTAAATTTTGACATCTAGAACAAGGTTTGGGAAGAGAAAAAAAATTGTCACACACGTTTGCACACTTATTCACTGTAGATTTTATTTTAAAGAACTGCAGGGTAGAGCATCTCCAACAGAGTTGACTGTTGGCTTCCGAAGCTCTTTGAGCTCTATCTCCAGCATGAGCGGAAAATTGGATAGTCCCACTTCTTGCCTGAAGGGAAAGTTCACATAACTCTGTAAAAATCTGTGGCATCCTGCTCTTTTCCACATATATGGAGTATTTCATACAGAATTCTGCAAGATCACAGCTCCAAATAAAAACCAATTTCAACAACCGTGGAGAAGAAAAAAAAGTCAGAGCTAATTTTTGCTCTGAAGCTACTCAGGCAGCCACTCTCTCAGAAGTACAGCCACCATTTTATGTAAATCACTAAATGCATACAAGTCACAGGAGGTACAGAATTAATACCCTGCATCATGATCCTAAGCCAAGCATGCTTTTCATAAATTCCCCCCACAGCTGCTACCACAGCAGGAAGCTCTGGCTGGACTTGTAAAGGGAGCACCAGTCACAGTGAAGTTGAAAGAGCACAAAGTTACAGTGAAAAGTCATCTTACCAGCCATGAACAATGTGACAGAGGGATTTAGGAGGAGACACTGCATTTCCTTTTAACGCTGAAAAGATAGCATGTCCAATTGCAAAGGAAAAGAGCAAGCAGTTACCCCAAACCGCAAGGAGTCATTTGCAATGGCAGTCATTTTAATTCATTCTAACATAAAGCAGAGTAAGGAAATACTGGCAATAATGCTGCCAGCTTTTGTTTCCTCTGCATTTCCTCTCAGAAAAGAAAAAAACTGAAACATTACACTTGGCAACTCATATTCTCATATTCAGTTACTACCAATAAGTGAGGATCACTTCTCTAATTCAATGAACAAACAATATTTTTTCCATTAAAAGCCCTTGCCAATCTGAAGTTATTCATCCACTTACAACAATAAAACAATACTAACAACAAAATGACATAGAAAAGCACAGGTTAACCAACAGTTAGAAGCACTATGAGACATTCAAACTTCTTAACCTAAACAAGGGGTTTACCTGAAGATGAGAGGCTATTGCAGTCTTATTTCATGAAGCTTTCTTCCTTTTGCTACTCCTCCTTAAAAAGTGTCAAAGTATTTTGCTTTTTATATAAGCACATCTGTGCCTGGCAGGGATCAGACAGACCCATGCTCAGGAATTAAAATACTACTGTGTCAGGAATGACACACAATTTATCAGGTTGCTTTGGTGAAGAAAGCCAGAAAGACAAGTTAGAAAGTAGTTTCTGGTGGCAAGAAGCCCTCTAAACCAGGGAGCAAGATCCAGGCTTCCCACCATCCCCTGAAAGCATTTTGCATAACCTGCATCTCGGCAAGGCCGTGTCAGGCTGCCCCAGTGACACACACAAGCGTTACAGTGCAGGGCCTTATGAAAGGCCCTCAGTAATGAAAATCTCAAACAATGTCAGACTTGTTAGACACATCTGGGATGGCACTGAAACAATAAAGCCAACACAAAGATAGCATTTTTTCCTCCAACCCACTCATTTTTTTCCTCCTCCCATTTCTTTTTCCACCATTATTTATTCTTGACTCCTTGTTCGGGACCGTAAAGCGTTGCCACGCAACCTCTTATCTTGCACATTTGCATTTTCCGGCCCAACTCCCTCCTACCATTAATTTTACTAATGAATAAACAGTCTGAACTAGTAGTGGGAGCTGATGACAACCATAACGTGGACTTCTCTGTGAGCACGTGGGGAAGACAGGACAGTGCTGCAGAGCAGCACCACCCCATGTGCCTCAGCACCTGGCAGCCTCGCCATCCCCTGCATCCCCATGAAACATGTCTAAATTTAACCACTTCTTTCACTCCACACCAAGAGATCACTACAGATTAACCAGAAAATACACTCATTCCCTAAGAGGATGATGAATTGAGATTTTCTTACTTCAGCTCTAATCACAGGGTTATTTGCAGGGAGAAGCCACGTTCCTGCCTGCCGAGCAGCCCTTTAACTTGTGAACCTCTACCCTGGGTTTGGATCTCCTCCTCTGGGTACAGCTGTGCCAGGGAAGAGCTCAGCACCTTCATCTCCTTGTCCCTGCTCTCTGCCAGAAGGCTCCAGCTGAGCTGCTCTTAAGTACTTTCTAACCTATTTACTCAGGATCAAGAAATACAAAGAGTGATTATTTAGGCTGTTTAAACCACTCCAGCTTATTTTGGTTGGCATTCTGCACAAGAGCTCACATAAACGTCTAAGCTGACAGGGGTAAGGTTTACAACCTCCCTACTGAAATATTTTCTCCTTCTACAAACTGGGAACAATAGCCAACAGAAAAGAATGCCAATAGCAGACAAGAAATCCCAGCCATTATCCCAAAAGAAACTAGGGCTGCTGGCACGCTCATCTTCACCCAAGAAATCAATTTTAAGATGAGGGCAAGTCTAGCTTACATCTGCTCAGCCCTTTCCAGGGAAGTAATTTCACCAGGCTCTCAGAGGACACATAGCTCTGAGCTCCCTCAGCAGGTACAGCCATGTGAGCACCTATAATAACACTGCACACAAGCCTCTGCCCTTGGAGGAAGGCTGGTAAAGGAAGGAAGATGCTGGTAAAGTCCATCAAGTTGTCTTAAGGCTACAAGTTTTGAAAGAGAGAAAAGCTACCACCACAGGCTAGACTACATGCTTACTAAGATATTACCAACAATATTAACTGTTCTCTTATTCAGTTGTACTCATCCCACAAACCCTACGAAAAAAAAAAAACAGTGGAAGAAAGTTTACAGTAGCATAGCATGGTTTGGGAACAGAAACTGCCTTTTTGTTCAGCACATGTGAGGCACTATCATACCGAGGTCCTGGTGCATCACTGTCGCTCCTAAATACAATCAGGTATCCACATAAGCTAGAATATTAAGAAAAAAAAAAATATGGAATTGTGGTAGGAACGCAAAATGTCAGGGTCCCTGTCTTCTTGCAAAAAAGAGATGCCAGGGGAGTTGTACCATGGTCCATTTAGAGCCTCACAGCAAACTTCTCCAAACATTCAAATTTACAGTAAGAGAAGTTACTAAACCATTCCTAAAAAACATTAGCAAAGATACTGGCTAGGCTCTCTTGTATCACCAGCATCACTGAGATAAGTAATTGAATTAATGGCAGTTCCACCAACTCCAAGACAGGTGATAACATGGTCATCTCATTTCTCTTATCCTTTAAATAAAAAAACTCCCCATCTGGACATTAAGGACATGATTTTCAAACTCAGGGGTAAAATAACGGATCACAAAACTCCCCACACTGATCCCTCTGCCACTAAAGATGTCAGTGTCTGGTACTGTCCAAGTCTAATGAAGAACAGTGACAGTGAATGTTTGCTGTTCCTCCCCCATAACAAATGTGAGCAACAAGACACTGGTCAGATTTGCACAACCCCAAGGGAGAGGTGTAAGGCAGCTCAAGCAGTGTAGTAAATTCAATACTGCTGAATTGTCTAGATTTGTCCTTCAATTCTTTTCTCCTAACTTCCAGTTCAAATGTATAAGCTTGCAAACTCTTTCGTTTACATCTCTGACAGGACACACACCCTGATGGAAATACTTTAATTCCACTGTATAAAAACAAGCTTAGAACAGCAAACACAACAGCCCAGATTAAGTTTCTAGCTGTAAAATCATTGCTATATTATAAATTCAACAATAAAGAAAACAAAACTGGTAACACACTGCTCCTGTTAAAAGCTTCCAACATAAACAGGTAATGAAATATAGTTGTTAATAAGTGTCAGCAATACAACCTCACATGGATTTTGTAACTTGCAGTTGCTACTACATAAAAAGTTTCTCACTAACATTGAGCTGATGATCAGGGACAGGAGTGGCAGGGATAAACTATTAACACAAGTTTCCTACAACTCTGGCACTGTGGTGGAGAATCAGCTTCTAAAAAAAAAATATATATATATATACACAGAATACATGCCAGCGTCTGTAGGATTCTAGTGCCACTCATGGCTTTCTTTAAATAACGGATGTGCTACTCACTTCCTCTGTTCTATTGAAAATCTGTGGGCAGCCATAAACTTGCCCAGAACCACGTGTGTTTCATAACACCAAGACTGCTTGAGAGTCAGGCACTGAGAAGCCAGAAGCTGACAAGGCAGAAGAGCAACCCCATTTCTGCTTCTCCCTTTAAGAGTCAGATAACATAAATGAGCAGGATGCAGGGCAGTGTTTGAATTCTCCAGAGCAGAGACAAAAGTCTTCCCCCCTACCTTAATGTAGAGCAGAATGCACACTTTAATGTAAACACCTGAAAAAAACAAATTTATGCATTATGCAGATAATTCAGCTCCTTCACAGATGGAAAACTAGCTGGAAAACAGCAGTCCCAGGAATAGTTCTTTAAAGGCATCTGGAAACATGACTAGTTTGAAGTGGGAGCACTGCCCTAGCTGAGGGGAAAGATGCTTCACCCCCAGCATGTGCTGGGAGAAGCTGTGCTGCTTTCCCTTCCTTCCTGCCTCTACCTGTGAGAGCAAGGTGTGTAGCCACAGGGTGAGTTAGCAAACTGATAACTATATCACTGAGTGGGTAAGTTTCCCATGAGATAAGTAGCATGAAAAAAATCACCCTGCAATCACACAAGCATTAGATCTGCCAATGGAGCTGCAACAGAATGGGGGACAAGGCAGGACCACCCAGAGGTGCCTCTGAGGAGGTACCTGCAGCACCAAACTGCCTCCAAAGCCTCCAGCATCAGACTCTGCCCTCCAAGGGTGAATCTTCTGGTTAATTTTCAATCCATAACAAGTTTACAAAGAAGTTTAAAATTTAAAAGAAACATTTCGCATTTATTTCTTACAGAATTATTTAAGTATGTAGAAAATATACTATAATCATGTATGACAGAAATGGAGCTTCAGCTTGGAAGAGCTGGGATTTGTGCCAGTACACTAAAAACCTGCTGGATAATTCAGATCATCATCTTAGCTTACTGCTGGATATCTCATATTAGCATTATCAGATAAGGTCAGTTATTCCAAAGAATCAAAGTTCCCACAATGCTAAATTAAATGCACGTGGAACACATTCAACTTAAACTACAACAGACCCCTTACACAGAGATCCCAAAGAATATCTAGGAAAAAGGAACTGGGTTGAAATTCACACGTTTATCCTTCATTTCTTTGACCTATACAATTCTAATAGTTAATCATTATTATTCATACACCCCAAAAATTCTGCCGAATTTTTTCATTACATGGCACCTCACTTTTCTCATAACAGCAGTTTGCACTTGACCAGATAGAAGTGTTAATTAAGCTAATTTACCACATAGCATGGTTTTCATTTGCCATGATGCTAAATCCTGGTCTGTGATTTCTGAGTAATAGACTGATAAAATCAGTTTATTTTCCTCACCAAGAATAAAGGAACTAAGTTCTTCCCTTGCTTCCCTGCAAATATGGAAATTCACATTCATAACAGAACTAACATCATGAGAGGCCGTGCACTGCACTATTTGTTAAAATATGTTAAGTCCTCCGAGCAAGGACAGGCACCCAAATCATCCCATCCCAGTTTTAATAGGAGACCCATGAAACACATTCCCATAAGTTTCGTGCCAACTGTTTTTCTTCTTGCCTGGTGGAACAGCTTAGACAGGACCTCTGTCCTAAAGCAGCTTACACCCCCCACCTTCAGGCAAATAAAGAGACTTCCAAGAGGCAAGACAAACAAGTACATACGCCAGCAGGCAGGAGCCAAAGCGAGGTGCCTGACAACACAGGTGAATAGTCCTGCTGCTCTGCCCACTGACAACCAGTTCTGCTCCTGGTCCCATCCACACCTGCACAAAAAACAACAGCAGTTTTGCCCTATTGATAGCCTTCCGTGTGGATCACTGTCTGGGCACCCTCCAGTGCAGGGGCCCTTCAAACGGGAGAGCAAAATGCACAACCTGACAGCTCAAGCAGGCACGGGGCACCTGGTAAGACTGATGCTCTTGAATATGGAAATGGGGAAGGTTTTAAGTTTTCCCCAAAAATTAAGCAACTAGAAGTTGGGGCAAAGGCTCTGAGAACTTCTTTGAAAGCAAAACTTCTGTTCACAATCTGTTTTCATTTCTACTTTCACATGTACGTAAGCTTTCTCACATTTTAAAATATTTCACGGTAAAGAAACCAAGCAGAATAGCTTCAAAAATGGAGAGTGTGTTGGCCTTGCCAAACAGATCTCACATTTCACAACTACGAACATGCCACCAAGCAGCTGCATCAATCACAAAGAAGTTAAAACAAAAGCCCCAAGGAATCATATGACCATTGTCATTAGTATTAACAAAGCACTGTTTCCACAAAAGGAAACAAAATTACATATTTCCTACAGCAAGTTTTAAACAAAAACATTGATAACACAAATCAGTAGCTGGTCCATTCTTCAAAAAGTAGTACAGCCACGTCACTTTAACACAGCTTCTCAAAACAGGCATCAAAGACATCAAATTCATTACAGGACACTGAACATAGAAAAATCACTAAAATTTTCTCTTAGTCTTCTGAAATACACAGGCCAATTAAAGAAGTCAGGTTTAAATTTGCAAGTTCCTCTTGACTTCAAACAGATCCCTTCCTACCCCATAATCCAAAAGATATCTTCAGGAAATCCACTTCTGAAACAGTCTTGTCACCAATACCAAGTCACACATTCCAATTCCCTGTATCTCCCATCCCAACGCTCTTACAGCCTGGTTCCCTTGTCAGACAGAACCTTCTGACACAGGATACAGGCTGTCTACACTATATGACATAGGCACGCTTTTCTCCCAAAACGTACTACCATGTAAAGTTCTAAGAGATAAAGCTTTATGGAAAAAATTCAGATGAAACTGGAAAAATTATCAATTTTCCTGAATGCCCACTGAAAGCATGCCTTTGCTTCCAGAGACTACAATCTAATACAGTTTAATTACTTCATAGTTTTTCAAAGATACTTTGCTTAGGGATAGGAAAGATACCAAGGAAAGTTTCTTCCACAGCAGTGGTTTTAATTTATCCATAAAGCTCTTATCTCCCAATTTTAATAAACCTATTCCATCACAAATAGTTAAAAAGAAAACAACAAAAAAAAAAAAGTTTCCAGTCAGTATTCTGACAATGCAATACATCTGTGAGAATTAAAGCTGAGAGAACCTTGCAAGGAAAGCAGAACATATGTTGCCCCATCTATTTAAGCTCTTACCTCCCACTCACACTGATACCCATACACACTATGCCAGATCTGTGATAAAGGCATCTATCCCTGAGAACCCAGCCCCAGGCTGCCAAAATCAACTTTGATAAGCTATTAAGAGTAATTAGAAAAGTTCTGCACTATTGATACAGTGAAACAGCCAAACACCAAATATGTTCTGAGGCTGTTTCTTTTAAAACAAACGCTTCATAATTGTTCAATTTCTGCCATAGTGCAGTTTCACAGAAAGTTTTGCCAGCACAGACACATCATCTAAAAGAGTAAAGGAAAAAAAAAAAAAACAAACCCCAAAACATATACTAAGCATCACAGTTACTTCAGCAACATAACAACCACGAAAAAGCCAAGCATTTTTGACAGTTTTGCTTGTGGTGTTTGTGGAGGTGAAAGAGTAGTGCTAGCAGAAACACTTCTAGCAGAACACATTGTGAATTACTTTGGAGTCTCTACCAGCACACTTCTTGGTAGTCTAGACTAATTATACCTTTCCAACAGCTGGACCACACCAAGAACATATAGCCCTGGAGGTAAGATCATTTATCTCCTATTTCAGGCAAGAGAGGTTACACTTGTAGATCCAGATATCCTGGGCTTGATCACCACTGTCAAAGAAACATATACAAGTATCTTATTATACTGAGATACACTCAATATGAGATAGCTTTTTTATTTTAGGGTTTTTTTTAAGAACTCAAACATTTTTCTCAGCCTGTTGGAAGATGAAAGAAAAAAACATGCTTGTTACTAGACTTCATAGAACCACAGAAGGGTTTGGGTTGGAAGAGACCTTAAAGATCATCTAATTCCAATCCCCCTGCCATGAGCAGGGACACCTCCCAGCAGACGAGGTCACTTAATGTCCCATCCAACCTGGCCTTGAATTCAGGAGGAAAAGGCAAGGCTTTACTTTGTATGCTTAATCCCACCCTGCTTCTAGACACTTCACAAGAACTCCTCCTGCAGCAACTACATCTCAATTGCCCCCCTGAGCTTTACACACTGCCTGGGTAGTGATATCAGCTGAACATACTCCCTTCCTCGCCTTCACCCCACTCAGCCCTGTCTGGTGCAAGCCAAATCCTCACAGGCTCTTTGAGATGATCCCTGTGCTCTTCACCACTCCACAGACAACCTCTGCTCTGATTCGTGGGACTCCAGCACAAACTAGATCAGGGAATCTGGGCAAGACCCTTTTTTTTCTTGCTGGGTACATTTGCTGATCTGCTTCATGCATCACCACAAGTTGTGGCAATGATACCATAAATTGCAGAAGCCTCCAAGACACTATTACTGCTACAGATTAGGTACAGTTGAACTACGGCCTCAGACAACTTTCAGTTTAGTGAATCTTTTACAGAAGAGCAGAAGAAATTCTTTAAAGCAATAATAAAAAAAAAAAAGTGCTGGCTGGGGCAAAGTAACTTTAATTCATTTTTGACACCTAGTGTCAAGCCAAGGCTCACTAGCAGTCTTGCTTCTTTGAAGCAGAGCAGCATGCTAATTTGTGCTGGCAGCTCACTACAATTTTTTGAGCTTCAGAAGTGAAGGAAAATGTTTAGAAGCACAGTTTTGGAAATCACAGAATCAAAGAGATCACAAGAAGTGCATTCAGGATAGCACTTAATCATAGTTACTACCCAAACTTTTTCTACTATCAACACTCTGCAGCATATTCCAGTATTAAACAGGACTGCAGAACAGGCTTTACCATGAAATCAGAGAAGTGGGAAGAGTGCCCTGAAGGTTATTCATTAGCATTATCTCTATGTGTAGCTCACTGGGGAAAGAATAAGGAAGACTCCTCCATGCCATTCTATTCAAATGTATGAGGCATATTTAAACGGGTAAGGGAGATATTTCTGATGCAGACTTCAAAGAAGGTCCAAGTCAGCATCAGTTTCATTAACACTCAGGCTGAAGAGCCCTTTGCCATACAAAACTGAAAAAGATGTGCACCTTGCATCTCCTGAATTATACAAAGCACCCGAGCCAAGACTCCGAGGGTTCTCAAGTTAACATCGTACTTTTCTTACGGAGGCGAAAAGTCCTGAACAGCACCTACTAAAAACAGAGCTTGGCCTAAATTTTACGCGAACAGGGAGAAGAGGAAATTGGCAAGTTAATTACAACCTACGCTACATCCCCATTTCTAATGGCTGCATCTCAAAACTAACCCCCAAAACTCCTTCCCGCACCCAGACCTCATCCAGCCTATTTAAAGACCAAGGGAACAATAAACCCTGACGAGCAGAACGGGCCGGGGGAAGGAAGAGAGCGATTACAATGGCTGCACAACAAAGCCTGGAAAAGGGGAGTTAAAGACACTTTTCCCGAGTGGCACAAGCCGAGCGGCGCGGTCTGCACACACCGCCGGGGCACCCCCGCTCCGCTCCCGGCCATTCCCAGCCTGGAGCCCCATCATGCCGGACCCCAGTCCCTGCCCCGACAACCTCCCCCTTTCCAGCCACCTCACCCCCCGGGGCACGGGCACTCCCGCTCTCCCCCCGCGCCAGCGCAGCCCCCGGCAGGGCACCCCAACCGCAACGGGGGCACCCCCTCCTTTCCTCCCAACAAGCGGGGTCTGCCCCACCGCAACACCCCTCGCACCGCAGTTACCCCCCCAAAGCGCAGCCGGGACACCCCGCTCCGTCCTGCACGCAGGGAGCCCCCGCCGCCCGCAGCGCTGCCCCTTCACGGCCGGGGCAGCCCCCGCGGCGACACGCACCCACCGCGCACCGCTCGCCGAGCGCGGCCCCGCTCTCCCCGCGCCGAGGCCCCGCAGGACGCAGCCACCCCGGGACCCCGGGCGGGGCAGAGCCCGGGGAGGTGTCCCCGCTGAGCGCTCTCACCTGCGGGAGCGGCCCCGGCCCGGCCCCGGCGCGGGCCCCGCTCCGGAGCGTCCCCGAAGTGGCGCGCCCGGCCCCGCTCCCCGCGCCCGCCCCGCCCGGCCCCGCGTCACCGGCGCGGCGGGGTCCGCGCACTGCGCGTGCGCGCGAGGAGGGGGCGGGGCCGCGGGGGCGAGAGGCGGGGCTGTGGGAGAGGGGGCGGGGCCTCCGTGAGGGAGGGAGGGATGGAAGGGTCGGGGGGCAGCGGGGCGAGGGTTGTGCTGGATCCAGGAGAGCTGCTGCGGGAGCGGGGGCACGGCCAGAGGCTGCAGCGGTCACTGAGTCATAGAATCTCAGGACGGTTTGGGTTGGAAGGGACCATAAAGATCATCTCGTTCCAAGCCCCCTGCCATGGGCAGGGACACCTTCCACCTCCCGCTGTCCTCAAAGCCCCGTCCAGCCTGGCCTCGGACACTTCCAGGGATGCGGCAGCCACAGGGTCTCTGGGCAACGTGTGTCAGGGCCTCACCATTCTCACAATAAAGAATTTTTTCTTAACATCTAACCTAAACCTACTCTCAGTTTGAAGCCGTTCCCCCTTGTCCTATCGCCACAGTTCCTGATGAAGAGCTCCTCTTCGGCTTCCTTGTAGTCCCCCTTCAGACACTGGAAAGCTGCTTGCTAAGTCCTTGGTACTTAGAGAATGCAAGTGACAGGTGTACAAAAACATCTCCCTGTGTTCTCCAGAGACTCCATTTGGGATCAGCAGTATTGCCAAGCAAAGGGCAGCCCCAAGCTGCTCTCCTGACCGTAGTGTTTGCTGCTGGAAAGCTCAGAATTGCCTCACCTGCTCTCATAAAGCTGCTGGATGGTAACCCTGAAGTTTCTTCACAGTCCTCTCTTTCATGTGGCAACAGCTTTGATTTGGGAACTGCTGTTCTTCTGCCATTCTGCCTGTACTGTTTCCTGTAAACACACCTTTAATTACTGAACCCCCAACATTTAGCAAATTTTTGGCTGCAGGTAATCTTAGAGCAAATAATGCCTTAGTTAAACCCAGTCAACCCTAATGAAGTAGTAGGAATTCCAACAATGCAACTGAGGGCAAAACTTGATGCAAAACTAATTATGAAGCCATATGTAGCCTTCAGGACTTCAACCAGCTCCTCATCACAGCTCTGTAACGTCAGCTTGATAAGTGTCCTTGGCTTGAACGATGTCAGCTTGAACCCTAAAGGAAAGGTTGAACAACTTTTGAGACCACATCACACCATTAGAGAGTTGTTTGTTTTAAAGCTCTTTTTTATCTGGATATTATTTTACATTGGCTTATCAAAGTCAGTGCAGCATCTATCTCAGGGTAGGAGATACCCTGGTTGAGTAACTAACAGATTTTGCTCTGGGCAGTTTCAGGTTCACTTCTGTTCTCTTCACATCATTAGCAGCAACTGAAGCAAATTCAGGTTAAGGGAACCAACTCATCTCTACACTCAAGGTGACAAGAAAATCAGTATCTTGTTTGCAGAAGAAAGCATTTTTTGTGTATATTTTTCCTACTTCTGTCCTTGAAAATGACCTCTTGCATAAGCCAGCACCTGTCTTGACTTATCATTACAAAACTTTGGGACTTTGCAAAACATACCTCCACTGAGAAGATGTATTCACCAACATTTCCTATTAAAGTATGCTCACAGAATAGTTCCTTTCAAAACAACATTCTAAGTATTTACCCTGACAAATCTGACATTTGATAATTATACTGAACATAATTTGGTGTAGCAATATACGTTTTCAGCAGCTAAGAGCACTATATAGAATGAACAGTTATCAGTTCAGACAGAGCAGGTTTATATCCACCTCATAATCATTTTGCATTGATATTACACATTATAAAGAGAGAATAATATCCATTAAGCAACAGTATTTCCTATTCAGAAATTTTACAGCTTGGTTTTATCTCAAAAGAAAACACGTACCCACCACCGTCTGAGCTCGAAACAATTCACTCTGAACATTCATCATAAGTTGTAACAGAATCTGTTATGAAGCAGAACACAGAACACAGAACTTGGGTTGAGGAGGAACTAAGCTCTATTGAGTTTTAATTGCTTGTGACAATGTTGAGTCACTATTTGTAGTTCTGCAGATAATTACTGGTGAATTTAGGTTGAGCATATGAGAGCTGCAGTGCACTTGTAGTGAGTACCCACATGTGTGTATTTAAGGAAGCGTTCCTGCAGCTGTTTCAACCAGCACCACCTGCCAAAGTGAACTGTAGCATCCATGACCCCTTCTCCAAGTGCAATGCTACAGGAGAGGATGCATCTCTGTGCTTCTAGCTGTGAAGTGCAGTGAGCTCACCTGCCGCATCAACACTTTTTATTTCCTCCTACTTTCTGCATTCTGCAGATCAGAAAAGTTACTTTCAGGATTTATACTTTTTCTATACTGAAAATGTTCTGTGTAGGATAGATCTGCATATTCATGCTACAGTAACAGCCTCACAAAATTAAAATCATTCTAAAATGAGAGGCGAGGTGCGTATTTGTCAAGCAGTAAACAAACACTGAAAATGCTTTGTGGTAAAAGAATCATTCATTTTAAGTATTTTTAAAGCCAGCTTTCCCCCTCAAGACGACTTGATACCAGCTTGACACATGGTACATTTCCAAAGTTCACGGACTACTCTGGTCCCTGCTAATGCAAACAAATCCTACAGAGCTGGAGTAGAAAGTGACATCTGCTGAGTACAGGCAGTTCCTGAGTTCGTGGCTGTTCCTACAGGCTGGCATCCCGTTCCAAAGGCCAGGACGTGCAGATGGAAGCTGCTTGGCAGCTGACCATCTGGAGTGGCTCTGTGAGTACTACTCCAGCCTCCGAGAGGGATAAAGGGATTTAAGCAGCAATAAGTCATGTTTGCTGAGGCCGATGAAGCCTTATAAAAATCTTTTCCAGAGAGGAGTGTACCTGCACCCTATTCTTGCTGTTTTCCCATGGTGTGAATTGGAAATTTCCCCAAGAACATTAGCAAAACAAAAATCCCTAGAGGGTAGAACACTGCTCTACCATGTTGTCCTACTCCATCTCCACTTCCAAAAGCACCCAGGAGCCACCAGCCACTTTCCAGGAACATCAGCAAGGAAAGCCTTCCCATTTCCAAGATATTTCCTGAAAGGAAGGACAGCCTGGCAGCCTCTCTCTCTGTCCAGAGATGCAAACACCAAGATACCTTTGGTGCCAAGCAGGAAAAATGGAAATTCCAGCTTCTAGCCCCATTCTTTAGGGCAGAGAAATGGGTATTACCTTCCTCAACACAGTGCTGGTCTGTTCAGAGCCAGCAGAAGCTCACAGAACCACACCATGCCTGCCTAGACAGCTGCAGGCAGCCCTCAAAAGCAAATTACACCAAAATATATACTAAAGCTTTGTGGAAAAGATATTTGAAATGTCTCTCCTTGCAGTGTCAGTGCCTTTGCATTACAAAAGTACCAGATATCAGAGTTGTTCCCAGTGCTTGGAAGAGGAAATAACTTCCTGTTATGTGCTGACACACAAAAGCATTTTGAATTACAATTATAATACAGATAAACCCTGCATATGCAAGTCCTGATTTTCAACCTTTTTTCACCTTCCACAGCCATTTTCACAAATGTAAAACTGAGGGTAAAACACCGACCTAAAGATTAATTTTTCTTGATGCCACTTTGAATGTGTCATCTCTTTTTGCCCTCAGTGTTTTGTCTCTCTTTGCCCTCCATACAGTCACCCACCACAGAAATGGCAATTACTGGGGCAGCAGGGAATCAAAGACAGTTTGGACAGCTTACCCTCCTCTAATAGGTAAATCCAGAGCAGAACAGGGAAGAAATTAGCATAAACATCATTGCTACTCTCAGAGAAACATTTCCAATGTAAATGGAGCATCTCACTGGAGAGACATAGTTAAAATATTAAAATATGTAGGAAGGGGGAATTATCTTGGCCACTGAGCATTAAAATTCATCAAGGCGGGGGGAAAGGCAGAAAACATTTTGGCTACAATTGATCCAGACCTCAGGAGTTTGGGAAGACAAATGAAATGTGAAAGGAGTGGAAGGAAAGATGGGGAAATCAGAGAAGATGACTGCAGGGAGTACAATCCGTAACTAGCATTCAGGCAGAAAGGAGGCCATCCAGAGCAAGCAGAGATTTAAATGCCTCAAGGATTTGGAGTGGTTCTAAAATTTAACCTAACAACTACAAAGACACTATCTGACCTAAATACATCCTTACATCGTCCGGTGCAACAATAACCTCTATAGTTTGAGACCATGAAGGACTGATATAAAAGCAGCACTGACATTTTAATGCTATTTTTAAACCTCATCCATTATAAGATTGATGATTAAGTTATTGTTTTCAAGACATACCAGCAGATTTTAGATTCTGTACCATGCCAGCTTTGCATAAACAGGTGAAGTGAGGATCAGACAGTCCAGAGTAGAAGTTCTCATGGTGGACACACAAAAAGTTTTTTACCCACTTTGTCTTGCAAAGCACGATTGCAACATTTATATTTGCATCAAGGACTCCCTCATCTTTGGTTGACTACATTGTTTTGAAAGCCTTCCTTAGGATCATAAGCAGTGACAAATAACAACCTTTACCAGCTGCAATCTGCCAGTCCCAGCCCCAAGTCTTCCCTCACCTCAAAGGATTTCACTCAAAGAAAATAAATAGCAGTGCAACTTGTCATTTCCTCTGAAGTAATTTTGGATTTTATCGTGTTTTTCCTCCAGCTAAACTCAGTGGAGCAGAATTTTAGATTTGGAGGAATAGCTATTTTAAAAATAGATTTCTTCATGCTATAAAATGTTACAATAAAGTATCACTATCAAAAGATCAAAGATTGCTTTTCCTCAGTTGCAGTAGAGAGCCATTTGGGAGCTGGGGCAGGTTGCAGGTTGTGCCTGAGAACTCGATGCAGGTCTCAGTCAAGCTATTTTTTTAGTAATTCAGATATTCTCCCACAACAGCATTCATTTTTAAGGAATACAGAAATTTTCCAGTAAGTCTTTCCTTGCTTGCTCTCTTTCAGATTTATAATTATAAAAAGGAGTGGGTCAACTTAGTATTTTAGTTGTACAATTTCTCTACATTGCTTTTTCTTGATTTCTTACACACATTTTGAGACAGTCCAGAGAGGGGTGGGAATTTGAAGTTTGAGACATAGATTTTTAGAAAGTACAAAGTGTCAGTTATTTGGCTTTTTTAATGCCAGATTTGTATCTTCATTGTGTGTTTCCTAAAGTTTGGCTTTTTTCTAACTTTTACAATCTTGGGAAAAAATAGCCAGATGTAATTCTTTTTCACTGTTGGCTAATAAGTGAAGTAGTGCAAGTCAGGAAATGCTTCCATCAAATGTCAGAGGAAAAAAGCAAAATACTATACTTGGTTTCAACTCTGCACATTTCCAAAATGCACTGCAATAAGGTTTTTAATATCATTCCCATCAATTTCTTTTTTTTTTTTTTTTTAATGTCTGTACAGCAGAATGTACCAGCATTGAGCTTTGATATGCCAGCATGGGGATGCTTTATGAATCATGAAATAATTATGTTCTCATTTACCATATACAAGTTCCAACAGCCAACAGAAATGCTGGGTTAATCAATGCCTTCTGCAAGTTCTCACTGCTCTTCATGCTTGGGCAATAACTGGAAAAACACTTTTTGCACAGAATTACGAGTCACCACACAATACTTCTACCACTGTCTCCAGGCTAAACAATTTGTCATTGCACGCTTATGCTTTTGTTCCCTACTGGCAAATGGTACAAACTCCTCTCATATATCTCTAGGGCAGCTTTCAGAACATGACAGGAATTTAAAAAAACCTAATAGTAGTTCTAAACTTGAGTAAAATCACCTTACTTTTAACTCCTAAAACTGGTGATACAAGTCTCTCTTATCACAAAGAGGAAACGGAGTTCAGCGCTGCCAGGAATGCAGCAGGATTAAGAAGATCACTTTCATCTTCCTTCCCATTCCCACAGGTGGGGATGAACAAGGAATAAGTGCCAGTGGAGGAAACTGTTTCAGCCAACACAGTTCAACCAGGATGGAGAAAAATTGGCCAGTGCCAGATCGAGGGCTTATCTCTATAATTCCACCTGGAGCAATAGGGAGAGCAGTGGCTTCTGATGAGGCAAAATAACCTTGCAGTACAGCACTGCACTCCTCATTTGCTCATTGCACGTGGCATAATCCATATGCTGGCTTGATACCTGAGAATTTCTTTCCCTCGAGAAGAAAGCAATGCACCTTTGTTTCCTTAAAATTAGCACTAAGGGTAGAAAATTGAGAGCTCTAACAACCTCTGTATGTCTTAATAAGTTATCATTTTTCACTATAGTATCAAAACAAGATATAAATTTGTGTCATGCATTATTTTTCCTATTAAAAAAAAAAAAAAAGGAAAAAAAAAAAAGAAAAGAAAAAAAGGCCAGATTTTGCCTGCATTTTGCAAGCACTCATGCTGATCTCTGGAACACTGCTCATGTAAAAGTTGTAAGATGTGACCAAAGTTGGGTATGACACAACCTAGCTACGTCCTGGCCAAAGAGCTGCCTCTGACCTCCCCTAACATCACAAAAGTGAAAGCAACTGTGTGCTCTTCTTCTCCACAATGTAAGCTGCTAAATGGGCTTTCTGAAGCAATCAATAGTTCTTAAAGCTATCTGTCTTTAGGTTCACTCCCAATTAAAGATCACAACGAATATAAAATAAATCATTGATCACTGTCAGGAAATACATTAACAAATCCATCTCCAAGCAAGAGCAGTTCAATCGTTCCAAGTAGAGCAAATTTAGTAACTGTCAGTGATGTGGAATGACTCCATTCATCAGCTGAGCTCACCCAGCAGTAAAGCATCTTAGTACCCTCTGAGCTACTCCTAAATATGGTATAGAGAACAATATGGAATGACCCAGTGGCCACTTCCCAAAACAATGCTTCAAAAAGAAGTTTCGAATTGCCACAGGGTAAAACGCAGTGCCTCATCATGATACTCGTGAAAGCAAGAGAATCTGCCCTGAGGCAGATTTAGGCACCTCTGCTAAGCCCAACTAGCACTGCAGGAGCAGCAGTGAAGGGTTTATGTGCTAAGCTATTTCTGCAGAGATAAACAAATTGTTGTGAAATGTGCTCGCACTGCTGAGATGCTGCAGTGTGCACAGCATCAGCAGAACCCAGTGTCACCAGCTATCTCATTACAGGGTATTTTACTGCAGAAGCTGTATGGGTATAAATCCTAAGTTTTAAGCTGTGACTGCACTATAATTCTGTGCCTTTATCTTTCTGTGCAGCACAAGGATATTAACTGTGGAGGGAAAACAAAGAAGCCGTTCAGTCCAATACTTGAGCAACAGGGGAACATTTCAGCTACTGCATACCAAAGAGGTAACACCAGGATCTGTTAGAATAGAGAGGGCAGAGGAAAATTTTGGAGATCCCCACTGATCCTAAGCAAATGGCATAAGGAAGGTAAAATTCACAAGCAAAAATGCAACGTGACACATCAGAAGAGTAACAAGATGATGTCTTTTCAAGGTTCACAGCCCAGCTCCTGATGGATGGCTATGCAAGGTCTGCCCAAGGATGTCCATGCTGGCCACAGAGATTTACTCTCTTCGTGAGCTTTCTTTTATTTAGGGAGGCACATCTGACTGTAAACAACAGCAATCAGAGTGTAGTATCATGATTTCACTAGTTCTAGACCATCTCCTTTATGGTATAAGGCCATGTAGAAGTTGCATGAACAAAAGCACCTGCATGTACAAGTTCTGTATCCCTCAATAGGTTATCCTAAAATTTGTGTATGAGAAAAAGAGGGCACAGCAAAGAGTATCAATACTGACAGAAACCTGGATCACCACCAGCCCTCCTCGCTGTGCCCCAATGCCTGTAAAATCCTGCTTGTTTTTGCCAGGAGGGGAGGGACAAGGAGGGGGGGAAAGAGGTACTATTTTAATATTAAAAATGGATTCTTTGTGTTTTGGCAGAAATTCTCAGCAACGTGCAATCCTTCCTTCAATGAGACCAAAAGAATTAGCATAAAGTAAATAACAAGTCATCAGTATTGGCAGGGAAATTATAGGTGTTTGGAGGCACAATAAATACTGGAGGTGAACTCAGCCAATTGCTTTTGACACTCCTTATTTACTGCTGGGCCCAGCTGCAGGTTGTGATCACCCTTGAAGAATGGGATGAGAATCCCACAGAACATCTGTCCATAGGGTAGAAAGGCAAACCCATACACCAAACAGAGAAGTTCAGTATTGAAAGTAATAGAATAATACAGAGTATCTGTGTCAGGGAAGCAGCACTTCATTTGGCTCAACACATCATTGAAAATAATTTCCATGAAACTATACAGCAAGTGTTTTCAAAATACCCTTGAAAGGCTCCTGGTAATAGTTGTGAGTGTCTGACAAGCCGGCACAGCAAGTGTTCCTCTTTGTGCCAGTAAAACCAGAGGCACAGGAGTGAGCCATGAGTGTCTTTTCTAAATCGTTTTGTTGTCTGGGCTCTGTGACAGTGGTTTTTATGTGATAACTGGAGCCTGCACAGCCAGGAATTTGTGGAGCTTTATGAGGCAGATACTCCATTTTCTTTCAGATATCTGCTGTTTAGCAATCCCTTCAGTGCCAGGGAGAGATCCTTAGGGAAACTCTAATCCAAGTGATAGGGCAGAGACGGGAAAAGAAAACCAGTTCTATTTCTCTTCAGGAGCAGAGGTTGCAACATGTAGCCTCCACAGGCTGTTCCTTGCAGGCAGTCCTGTCTAGTCCACAGTTAAAGATGCACCTAAGGTCCTTTGCCATTTCACAGCCGAGCAGGATCACTTGATGTCAGGGTGCCTTCCCAAGGACACTCAACACCCTCTGCCTCCACTCTGCACCTTGGCACACTTGCCACTACCTGGCAGAGGGACTCTTGTTGTTCCTTTGCACCTGCACACCCTGGGCATGCCAATGGCAGTCAATTTTCCTTGCATGGGCAGATGTGCAGCCAGGGTGGGAATAGCCACTTCAGTGCACAGTTTCCATACTGCTGGGATGCTCAGAGCCATGCTGGGCCATCTAGGGATGCCTGATTAATTTGTTCCTTCTTCTTTTTTTTTTTTTTTTTTTTTTTTTTTTTAAATTCAGGGAGGAATTTAGAGCATCTTTTTAAATTATTTTTAGTATACATGTTACATTTTTTATATTCATTTCCTGGCCAACCCATATGCCCCGGTGGGGGAATGTGTCTCTATGACTCCTCCTGGCAAAGAGTCAGTTTATTAAAAAATGAAATGAGGATTCTCATTAAATGAGAAAAATCATGTCCATCCTTAGAGCTGCTCTGTCTCAAGGCACCACTGCTAAGCTTCTTAGCCCTGTCTTTAGTCTCCTTGCATGAGCTGTTTGTATGTGGTACCCCAGATGCAGGTCCCAAAGAGCATGGGCTTTTCAGGAGGAAAAGACATTGAAGTACTTCCAGTGATTATTTTTTTCATTAACAGACTTGGTGTTAAAAGTGCACATTTCTGACTGCAGAAACTTTCCCTGGTCCCACCACATTATCACTGGGGATGTCTGTAAAAAAATTACTGCTCCTGCCTCACTGCATCCTTCCTACTTGCCTGCGGTGCTGCTGATGCTCAGAAATGCAGCAGGTGTCCTGGATGCTGCCTGCTTTTTATTATGCAGCTCCTGAGGGGTGATGAGGAATCACACTTCAATACAGTGCATCTGAATTTTACTGAATTGTAGCCTCTAGCTAAGTGGAAAGACATTAAAATGAAACTTCAATGTTTCACTCTTTAGTTAAGTTCCACCATACCTCTGAAATAACCGATCAGCTCTCTCTGTTGTCTCTGTCTTCACCCATGGCTCTGTGAGACCCTGCCAGCAGCCTGGTACAGCTTCCCAGGCAGTCACAGAGACACGGACTTTGTCCCAGTGACACTCATTCAAACCCCTGCCTGATGCTGACAGTGCTGGACCACACACATTTTCTATGCAAACTGTATTTTAATGAGGATGGCTGTAAGGGCAACCTGTTATTGGTACCCCTTGTCCCTGGAGCATCTCTGACATCTTGCTGATACATGAGAGGTGCTGGAGGTGGTGACTGTGGGAGTCAGTGGAGGACCTGGTCCCTCCTGAGCAGCAATTTAATACAATCTCCTTCTGCTCCAGCAACTGCATCCACTGGTCCAGGCGTGATTTAGTTCTCATCATGAGTGCTGTTGCTCTCAGTTACTCTGTGTGTAACATGAACATGGAAAATGTGCAGAGGAGGGTTCTAAAAGTTGCGTTTTATTTGGAACAACAAAAGAACATGAAAACACCATCAGAAACCCAAAGCAGCCATAAACAGGCACACCCTTGAAAGAGTGGAGATCCAATAAATATTTTAATATACTGACCTCTGAAATCAAAATGCTAAAAATAGTCTCTAGCTTTTATTTTTCAAAAAGAGAGCATCCTGTTGCCAGAAGATTCCTCTAGTATTTGAGAGTAAAGGTCAGCATCACACTTCCTAGCTGATGTGAACCTGCTGCTTGCCAGGAGCAACAGGAGACTTTGGCTTCTGCAAAAGCTGCTTCCCACAAGGTGTAATTGCAGTCTCCAGTCCATGTGTATCCCTGCTCCATCCCAGTCCCCATGATCCACAGTGGGATCCACGGCTCCCTGCTGGAGGAGGAAGAGCTCTGGCAGCTCATGGCCTGGGATGAACTGTCACATTTCCCTGTGGAAAAAGATGAGGGTTTTTTTCACAAAGCTTTGAAACCATCTGCAGAGCAGGAATGTCTCCCTCTGACCAGCCCTTATTTATGTTACTTGTCCATATGAAATTGTGAGTGTGGGTGCAGCACCACGGTGCAGCACAGCTGCCCATATCGTATCCTGTGCCATCCATGGCTGCTGCTCCATGGGGACTGACCTTTCTTTTTCCAGACAGTTTAACTGCCCATCACCATTAGTTAACCCAGTGGACTTTTTCTCCATTTGCATTTGAAGACTGCACCTGCTGTTTCAGACTTGAAGTGTGGGTTGTATGTGCAAAACTGTGTTGGTTCTTCCAGCTCTATCAATGTCACAGAAGAAGCTCTGCCTTCATGGATCTTGTCCCACTTCCATTCTCAAACCACCACAGCTCAATGCTCCATAGCTATTGTCTCTGCCGCAGAAGAGACAAAGCTATTGCTCTGTTCTCAGTCACAGCTATTTATATCTCGTAATAACACTCCTCAGGATACAAGGAAAGGTATGAAACCAATAGTGTAAAATTAGGACAAATACATAACCTTCGGGGCCTTTCTGCTCAAAAGCTGTCGCTAACGTTGGCACCTCGCTTTTGTTTTCTCTGCTGGATTCCTTCCCTGCAATCCCTCAGCCAGATGGTCTTTAATTCTGTTTATTTAAGTTTAATTCAAAGCAAAAGGAGTCCATGTCTTTGGGGACATCCGTCCCACATTCAGCAATAGACATGCTGACATATCTGAGAGCCCAGTGACAACAAACCGTTTAAGCAGCTCTAAATGCTGGGGAAATCAGAGCCAGCACCGTCACATCACACCCAACTCTTCCTTTATTGCAGCTCTCCCTCTGTGTGGCCACTGTGGGTTGGACACGTCTGAGCTTACTTGCTGGGGAGGGATTCCCATGGGAGCAAAGGGAAAAGAAGCCGTTGGAAATCCAGACACATCTGAGCACTTGGCAGGTACTTATTGTGCCTTTTTAAATGTTTCCTCTAACTTTGAAATCACAGCTTGTCTTCTCAGGAGTTTGTTGAGATACTGCTTTGCTGCCCCTTGGATGTTTTTCTCTTACCAATTCCCTCAGGAGAAACTGGCTGACAAAAATAAGTACTTAGTAATTCTTTAGAAATCAGATGTAGATGCTACTCCCTTAAATCTCCACTGCCAAAATAGATGTATTTGTAGCATATATATAGTTCCTTGTGCCATTGTATTCAGATGATTTTTTAATTGTTTCCCTTGTTATAAGCCTGTCTGCTAAAGTTGCAGAAACAACATTAGGAGTCCCACTCCTTCAAAAAAGAAGTCTGTGCTTAAAAGTGACTCATGTAACCAGATGTGCCACAGTGTGTTACACACACTGTGCTATTTTTATTCTCTCTGTTTTCTTCAATGATTAAAGCTTTTATGATGTAACCCAACACGCTGAAAGGGCTTCTCCACAGCTGAGTGCTCTATCCCCCATTAATCTCTTGCTGATTGCAGGGAGATGCTGCCCCAAACTCTCTGGGCAGATGGAGTTGTGCTTTGAGCACAACCACCACGCTGCCCTCTATGAGGTTTGTTTTGAGACATGTCTTCTCTGGGTAGGGATGAGCTGTCTGGAATGGCCTTCCAGGTCTTCTTGGGCCTGAAGGAAGCCAGTTCAGGTCAGGGGAACTACAGGGATGTTCACAGACTGCCCTTGCTTTGTGCCTGCTTGTCAGTTGTGCCCCCAGCATCACTCACTGGCCAAACAGCTCTGCAACTGCTGGGAAAGTGAAGCCAGATCTTTCCTCTCTTCCCTACATTTTTTCCCTTCAGAACATATGCAAAGGATGATTTAAATTTTACATACTTAAAAAAAAAATTACCTGATAAGGGTATCAGAAAAATGTCAATTAAAAACTCCACAGCATTGTGTGAGATTTTTAAAAAGACACATTAAAAAAAGAAAAAAACAAAACCCAAACACACAACAACAGAACAACAAAGAGCTGTCAATATTTCAAACCTTAATGCTTGTGACCAAGAACACGGAGCAGAGCTATGCGTGTGTGTGTACCAGTGCATTCCCTGTGCCCACAAGCAGCATACCTGAGGCTGGCTCCTGGATCCATCTGCACCTACCTGGTTTCTCCCAGCGCTCAGAGCTGCTGCCTCAGCACCCACAGCAGGAGGAGGTGCACTGGATCTAGATAACAAATATGCCTTGTTCAACAAACATTTGGCTAGAAATGCAGACAGCATAATCAAGATACTCATCTGCTTCAGAAAAGGCTTCTGAGGAGTTAAGTTACACCCTTGCTACGTCATATATCCAGTTATAATTCAGCTACCTCCCCCCGGGAATTAGCATAGAAGATAATCACTATGTAAACTGCACAATGTATGGGAAATTGTCTTTTATCAGCACCAGAGTTACCCCTGGGAATGGGAATGTTCAGGCACCAGTATTCAAGGTCCTCCCTGCAGCAATGCCTCCTGCATGCCGGGCGTGCAGCTTGGGGAAAGCAGATCGACCCAGAGATTTTCCTGCCCCAAGCCCCATGGGGTGAGCACCACCCCCTCCTGACATGGCTGTGATCTAAGGCTATGGATGGGGAAAAAAGGTGCTAGGGCTGCTGATGGTACCTGAGAGCCTTGCAGCCAGTGGCATGGGGATGTACAAGAGGGCCAAATTGGGAAGGAGGCCCCAGCCCCCAGGGCTGACCCACTCCTGGTGCACTCTGGGGGACACACACACATATCCCCCCTTCAATTCCCACACAGAAGGGCAGGCTAATTCACCCTGAGCATCACCAGAGCATCTGTAATCCCCACAGCAAAGGCTGGAGTAAGCTGTTCCTCTGTAGATAAAGATGAGTCACTGCCCTCCAGATTAGCAGCTTCCATGCTAGCAGGAAGACAGGATGGGTTTTTTATGTCAATAATGTTGAGCTTTTTTTGCTTGATTTTAACTTGTGCAATCGCAAGAGCACAAAATGAATCTACACACATGTAAGCAGGTGGTGCAACTTTTCTCTGAGTGAGCCCTGGGAAACCATGGAGTCTGTGCATTGCCAGCAGGACTTTCTAGTTGAACTCTCTTAGAAGATAATGTGGTATCTACTAACTCTGTGTTTTCCACTGAAACATTCTGTTTGTGCTGAAATGCTTCTCTCCCACCAAAAATTACAAATTTTGAGCCAGCTCTTTAGGTCTGATGTCTGTCACTCTGCAGCATCAAGTCGAAAACATTTTCATCCTCCTTTCAGTTAACCCACCATCATGTCAAGAGAAGGACGGTCCTGACCCCAGCCAGCAGCTGTCTTCCACGAGGAGGATGCAGGCAGGAGACCCTGAACTGCCTCTCCAAGAGCAAGAGCAGGTATGTGACACACTGAGCAATCACCCAGCCTTATGTGTGGAGCAAGGATATGCTTTTAAAATGGCTGATGCCTGAGGAGGTGCCTGACATCCCAGGAGAGGCTGGAAGTTGATTTGAGATGCCTCCCTGGGTACCATGGCAAGGCAGGCAGTCCCAGAGCAGTGCTGAAATGTTTTGGCATTTCCCAGTTTACTCTTTCTCTTTAATTTTACATTTAACAAAAGCATGACACCCACACAGTGACCTGCCCCAGGACACAATAAGGTATCGAGCTGTTGGTCTCTCCCCAGGCCTCTCCCCATCCCTGCTGACTTTTGCTGAGCAAAGTGCTGCCCAAGTTTCATGTCTTGAGGCAGCTCTCAGCTCCCATGAGGCTGCTCAGTCTGAAACTACAAACTGGGGCCTGAGCTTTGCTGATGGACAATGTGGCCCAGAGTAGGTGGCCACAGGGATGGATGGGTGGCAGCTCACCAGGCTATTTGGAAGGACATTTGGCAGAGAGTATGGGTGCATTTGTACACTGATACTTTCAGAAAGTCTGTGGGTCATGGTCCTTGATTTCTGAAGTCACTCTGCAGAGCTGCCTTTGTCTTTTCTATAGCCAGATATAATTTGTGGTTTCTTATTGCTAGGGTTGACCCACAGCAAACAAACAGCAAAAGTCACATTAGCATTTTCCCACAATAGTCTCCTTTTGAGCCAGGACTGTGGTGTTATCTGCATGGGAGCAGCAGCCAGTCCCTGAGCCAGCCCTGATGTTTCCTTTGATAAGGGCCATGGTGCTGTACCAGCAATGCCTGGGCCTGGCACTGCTGCACTGGAGAGCCCTGGGCTGGGCAGCCAGGCACAGCTGCATCCCAGGGCACTTCAGATTAGGGGGCTCAAAGCAAATATTGCCATAGTTTCACGTTCCTGACTGACCTTATGTCAGTTTACATCAGCATAAAAAATTGGATGAGCCCTCAGGTTGAAACAAGATGGTTGTTCTTGAGATATAATGAACTATAATAGGCAGAAATACAGAAATCATTCCTGGCTGAGGAGTAAATCAAATGCAAGTGGCTGAAATAACACTGGAGCCTGAATTTCAATATGCTGATGGTCAGATGCATCCAACAAGAGTACCAACACTGTGTTTCCTGACAAGCTGCTCTTCCCAGCACCTGAGTTAAACTCTTTGAAACACTGATTGAGCTAATCTTTCTTCTGCACCCTGAGACCATGGCTCTGGGAACAGCCACCCCTGTGAAGGTCTCTGACTTTGCCATCACCTGCACAGAGGCGAACAATCATTTCTGCCTGGAGTGTGCACAGTCTGGTGTGCTGTGAGGGGGTTTTGCATGGGCTTTAAGCCTTCACTGAGCTGCCTTTATTCAGTCCTTGACTAACGGGGAGCAATTTGAGCATTGGTGTAACCTTCAGGTTCAGCAGAACTGCTGCCACAGACAGATCTGGATCTGGCCCAACCCTCATTATCAGGAATAAGAACAGATTGTCACAGTTGCCATCAGAAGTCCCCACCTGGCCCTGCCACTGCACCACAAAGTTTTCCATCCTGTATAAATAATAAACACAAAAGACAGACTTGAATTTTCCCCTTTAAGACTAGACGAAGCTGTGTTCAAATGAATTAAATCTGCTTGCTCTCTTTTGGTGATGAACTTGAGGCTGATGAAAGTGAACTATTTTTAGTGCTAGCTAGAGGCACAAGTGAATGGCTGGCAAAGCATGGAGTGCCTTTCCCTGCCGTGCCAGTGCATCCAGCCGGGACCTGCACCACCCAGGCACAAAGGATGCCAAGAGCCTCAATGCCATGTTCTGCCTTGCCCCCCTTTATTTAAAGTATGCTCTGCAATACCTGTTTCACACAGAGAGTCTCCTTCCAGCTCAGACCCCCCTTGGGTAGGTGAGTGCCTGTCTTGCTTTGCCTATACCAGGGGTTAACACTGCTGTGTTCAGCACAGGAGTGCTGCTGTGTGAGGCCTATGGTTTTTTCCCCCTGAGGAACACGGCTTTTCTCACTGGAACAGCTCAGTGGAAAATGCCCCCGGTGCAGCTGGTCTGTGCTGGGAGGCAGCACTTTGACAGCATTGCCACAGACTGGAGAAGGGGAAGGAATCAGCTGCCTTTGGTTCAGGGTCATGCTCAGTAGCACGAGCACCTAAATTGGCTTCTGTTGCACGTCCTGCACTTCGCATCATGGTGGAGGGGGAGATGTTGCCACTGGATTAGCTTCTATTTCCTCTGACTGCTCTGGGGGCTGCTGACAATTTCAGCTTTACTTATTGTAATGTGTCCTTTACTGTGGTCATTTGTCTTGTTATTTAAAGGCTACGGTCTGACATTTGGTCTTTGCTGCATCATACATTGCTTGTGAGCATAAAGGTCCTGTCTGCTTAAATAAAGTTTTATCCCAGATGCTATTTACAAGTTTCTCTTCCCTCTTCACCAAAATGTCAATATTTGCTTATCCTCCAAGCTGGCAGGACACATCACACTTACTGTTGGATAGCACTGCAAACTGCATGTGCTCAGCGACCAGACAGTGTTTCTGAGCCCCCAGAAGAGTCTCGTGCTCTGGGGAGCTGCCCCCTCCACATCCAGCTGTTGCTCCCCAGGAAGAGTCTGGCTTCTTTATTTCAAAGTTCACACTAATAGTTACACATTGCACTTTATATACACAGATATTGTCTCTTAAAGTGTTTTCTTCTGTTATATTTCTTTGTGCTGCATGCATGTAGCTTCTCTGCATGGGACATATACTCAAAACAGAACAAGCAAGTCTTTCTTTATGGCCTTGGTAGAGGCAGCTGCTTATTTTGATGTTGTAACAACAAATGAGGGGTTAAAATCAGCAAGGCAAGAAGTTCCTGTCTTGTGTTTGCAAGCACTGAATGAGCAAGACCCTGCTTCCACTGCACCAAGTTGCTCTTATTTCCCCACAGCAGTGAGTTTTTCCAAGTCATTACCACAGAAGCAATAATGCTTTTCCCTTTCACTCCTGCCTAAGGAAGGGGGTAGTGAAATGTTGCTTTAAGACACTGTGAGAGGAGATAAGCACCAAACAGCAATCTAAGCAACACAGCAAGGTCTTTCGAATACACATTGGTCCCCACTAGACCTCTGCTTTGTGCAATGAAATCAGAGTCCTTCCCAGAGATCTTACAAAACAAGATTTTCTTAATTCCATGGTATTCAGGATACAGAGTTAAACTTGCAGGACTTGATCTATTTAAATTGCCCTGTGATATATATTCAAGAAAACAGAGGTACACTCATGAGAGTTAATCCATTTTAAATTGATTTTGCTCCTCAGCCTTTGTGAAATATCTGTGCAGGAGAGCCTGTGGGCTTCCTGCATTTCTCAGTCAGGAGAGAGACCAGCCAAGCCAAACCATGAACAGGGCAGACCTCGCCTTCTTTTATTGCAGACATGCTGCATCCAGTATTTCAACTGGTACCCAAGAACCAAACTATTGGGAAGGAGCTGGGAAAAGCCACCAGAGTCTTTTTTTCTTGCAGAGAACATCGAAATAACCCCTGAGAACTGCTGCAAAGACAAGCAAGTGGAAAGGTCCCAAAGGAGTGAGCATGCTTAAGCTCAGCTCTCATATGGAGGCTGTAGCACCAATGCAGCGCGCTGCTTAGGAGCAAAACCAAGGTCATTTCAGCCAGACAAAACACTTTTCCCATATTTTTTACATCTGTAGCTATGCCCCTCTGCTTTTTCACCACAACCCAGTCAATTTACTGGTTCACCGAACTGTCTTTGCTCTGGGGAGTCTCTGGCAGCCGCTGAGCATCAGGAGTTCCGGGCTCTGCAGACAATCCTGGGCAGCGCGCACCCAGAGGAGCCCTGTCCCTGCCGGGTGGCATCAACCCGGAGCCCGGGCAGTGCCGGGTGACACCGCCCCGCAGCTCTGTCCCTGCCGGGTGACATCAGCCCTGAGCCCAGGCAGTGCCGGGTGACACCGTCCCGCAGCCCTGTCCCTGCCGGGTGACATCAGCCCGGGCAGTGCCGGCTGCTCACGGCGGGGTCCCAGCGCCACCCTCCGGGGACGCGGCCGGAGCTGCGCGGCCCCGGCTGCCTTCCCGGCGTCTGCTCCCTCCCGCCAGACGGGCTTTTACGCCCCTCTCCAGCGCCCCTCAGCTCTGTTTTGGGGTTCATCCCCTGCGGAGCATCAGGGGTTGTGGATGTGCCGGGTGGGGCTCCGCTTTCCCGGCAGCGCTGGCTCCCAGCTCGCCCTTTGCCCTGCGGAAAACGCCCAGGTTTGCCGGAGCAGAGCCAGGTGGCGCTGCCCGTGTTCTGCCACGCTGCTGCTGCCAACACACACCAAGAGTGCCGGTGCAGCCCAAGAGCCCGGGCACTGGCCATCACTCGCGGCTGTTTCTACTGCTGACGCTGCTGGGCAGACCGACAGCCTGTCCTGGCTCACTCCAGCCCCAGCAAGAGCAGCACTGTCAATCAGTATATACAGCACTTAGTCTGGAGCAACTTTGCTGACTTCTGTGCAGTCCTGTGTGGTCAGCAAAATACTGTAAACAGGTTATATCCTTCATTTTATGGAGTGAGACCGTGCCCATGAACAAGTGCAAGATTGGTTTCCCTTCTACTCCAGGAGACGCACCAGCAATACGGGACTTGGGTTTCACCCTGATTTCCCAGTCTGGATAAGCAGGGCTGCGTGAGACTGGGATGCAGACACTTTTCCAGAGCATGGCATTGAAAGCAGCTGCCATAAACTCAGTATAACTCAGAGCACCCCTGCGACATGCACCCTGGCCCTGCAGCGGGGCTACTACACCCGGGCAGGGACTGTAAATTTGAGTGGACTCTCCCAGCTCATGTGCCGTGCTTCCACAAGCAGCTCCTGCTCCCCCCAGCTGTCAGATTGAGCCACTGCGCTTTTGTGCTGCCTTTTCAGCTGTGGAAAGAGGATATTTATTGGGCATTGCAGAACCAGCTGTTAAAAAAGGGCATATTTAAAAGATTCTTAAGTGTCCTGTTCTTCCAGGTAAAGAATCTCAACCTTTTTCAGGCTTTTTCTAAAAAACTATGTAATTTTATTTGGCTTGATCACTTCACGTAAAATTGGTTGGTTTGTTTGTTTGTTTCCTGATCAGCTCCAGCTCAAGGGAATTACCTCCAGGAGGAAGGACACTGCTGTAGAGCAAAGCTTCTAGGAGAAGTGAGACATTCTGTAGCACAGGCCTATCCAAGTGCTGCTCATACCAACAGGTACTCTGAGAACAAATTACAGTATAACTTTAGTAACATGTTCCGGATGTGAGTACTTTATATCTGCTTATAAAAGAGTCCTCTTGTTATTTATTGTCTCTCAGGATTAGCTGAGGAAGGAAAAGGGAAATTGTACTCACTGGCATGTCACGAAGCTGGCTGAGATGCTGAGGAGGAAATGAAACGGAGGCCAGCTGAGAACAGCACCTTGCAGCCGAAGCCCGCAGGGTGGTTTTGTCCCATGTGAGGAGCGAGGCAGCTTTGACTCAGCATCCCTCAGATGAAAGTTTAAAATCAAATCACAACAGGGAGCATTTTTACTGCTTCCACCCATAACTGCCAACTCTGGACCAGTCAGAAGTGCCATGGTGGAGCTGAAGATGGTGACAGGCTCATAGTTGCCACAGACCAGTGGTGACAAATGTGCCATGTTCTCTCCAAAAGTGAGCAGTGATATGTCCCTCCCCACTCTGTTGAAGGTCACTGCTGTTCTGCATGCTGGGACACACAGAAAGGAGGGTCAAGCATGCTGCCTTCCAGCTGAAGAGGGAATTTCCCTCCTGTACTAAATATAGGAGAAGACTTAAGTAGCCCTCTTGTTCTTTCCACGGTCATCTGGGGCACAGAAAATTCTGGAGGAGGCTTTTCCTTAGCCTCTGCTCTTGACTGCTTCCCTCCCACTGCTGTCAGAGCCAAAGCCAGCACAGTGGGAAGGGCTGGCCTTTAATATCCCACTGCTTCTTCCGAATGCTTACCTGAGTGGATGCCCTGAGTCCGGGCTGGCTCTGTGCAGAGGACATGATGCGCAGTCACAACCAGAGATTTATGTGGGGTTTCTTTCCCTATACCCAATGAACATTTGCTGGAACTCTGACCCTGCAGTGCAGTAGAATCATTGGCAGGGCAGTGATTGCTGTGGGTGCAAGCTCCTAAATCACTTACAGCAAGAAATAGAGAGGAGATTGCACAGCTTCATCTGCCTTACTGCGAGCCTTGGCCAGTCCCACCAAGTCAAGCAACATGAGCTGATTCCTTCCAGGAGAACACTGGATCTAAAATAAGTTGCATATCCATTTTTTCTTGGTTCCAGCCTCTAAAAGTTCAAACTGTTTCTGTTTTCCTGGTGTTAGTCATGCACACAGATGGGGAGCCTAACCTGTAATTCTGGCTTTGCTGCTGCTATAAAACATTCACACTGGGTTCTTCTAAACCAGGAGAAGAAACCTTTAATTTAATTTAATTCCACTAGAGGAGTTTAATCTAGTACTATGACATTTCAATTACCTAGTAATACATATTTAACACACCCAAAATTAAACCAAGAGAAGGAAAAATATTGTATATAAGCAACTACAAGGATTTTATTTAAAGCCAGTTAAAGCTGTAAATTTAGAACAAAGATCTAAACAAAGACCTTATAAGAAACCCCTTTTAGCTGTTAGGCCACATAATTTAGGGACCTCTGTTCAAAATGTAATGTTTGAGATTTCCATTTCTACTCAATTTGAATTTTTGGCTGATAAGAGACAGAAAATCTAAAATATTCAATGTTATATTCTTTAACATTGCTGCTTTCTGCATCCCCATAGATGGTTGTTTATTGCCCACGGCCAGAGAGAGTTTCATTCCTCAGCACAATAAATCAGGCCCTTTTTAGCACAGTCTCAAGAATTCCCGGAGCAGTTTCAGCTCCTCCAGAGCCACAGTGTGACTCAACACAGTGAACAGAAACCAGACTTTCCCAGTAAATCCCTGTTTCTACCCAGAAGTTATTGCTGGATATGGTTTGGTTTTGGTGGTCGATCCTGAGGATCTTCAGCCTCTGGATTATCCACTCAGAGCAGGGCATTGCAGGGGAAGCAGAGAGACAGTCCTGGTTCTGGAGAGCCCACAGGATGTGTGCCAGGTGAGCTGAAGTGGTGAGCAAGCAGGGGAGAGATGATGAACAGCAAAGGAAGAAAGGAATTTGGAAGCAGACCTGTGGAGACAGCTGTTTAGGGGAGTGAGGAGCTTCCTGGCCTGGGCTTACACACAGACACTGGCCCACCACAAGCAGGATGCAGCTGGGTTTCCAAACTTCCCAAATATTTCTGGGATTATTATTATTACTTTTTAATCAATACAGGAAATTATTGGAGGTGAGAATGAAAGTGCAGGTGTCAGCAAAGGACCTGCTTCATTATTTCTGACACAGAGCACAGCAGGGACCCAGAACTGCTGGATAAGACACAACAATATCAACATTAGAGTCTTAAAGCTACTTTTAAAAATGGCTACTGAATCCTCTATTAGCTTCCACAGCAGATATCAACACCTGGAGAAGGAAAGAGATTTATACCCACTAATAATGAATTCTCTGTTAGCAATGGACATTAAGTCAAATACTGTTTGCATTGCCTCACAATAAAACATATAGGCCACATGGTGTCCTTTGAAAGCTCTGATGTTGGGCTAAACTCACTGCCACTGAGACAGGCAGGCTGCTCTCCTGGCAGCCAGAGCATACAATGATAGTAATGTGGTCCTCAGCAGTCTTTAGAGGAGAAGTAAATACTGAAGCTCATTAAATATAATAACACATAATAACCTAATATTCATTTACTTAATGCTCATGCTATGAATAGCAGATATTGACCCAAATGTGGGAATAGCCTTATCCAATGTTTTATCACCTAACATTAATCCTTATCAGCTTTGTGGTCATGCTCAGAGATCTCCCTCGGGTATGTTTCCCGGACACTATTAAACAAATAAATTACTTCTGCTGCCTACAATTAAAGAAATATACTCAGCAGCAAAGGGCACAGATGGAAGTGAACATCAGCAAATTGCTGCACCCTGAGTTATCCTTCAGATAGAGCACAATGGCAGAATAAGACACACTCCCTGCTGGGAAGGAAAAAGCAGAAAAGAAAATGAGATTAAACAATGATGACCTGCAGTGCAGTCTCTGAGGTGACATGGGGTTACCACATAAAATACGTTACTGGTCTGGGAGGGCTCATTTGACCCCAGCACCTCTTCCACTGCCATTATTCCAGCTTATACTGCCACCCTACACAGACACCTCTCTGTTACCACCTGGTTTTCTGAGCCCATCTCTGTCCTCTGTCACCACCACTTCTTGAACCAGAGAGTACAGCTCATCCCCAGGAACGGAGGAGGTGGTTCAATGAATGGGGTGGTTTTTTGGTGGTTGTTGTTGTTTTTTTTTTTTTTTTTTTTTTCCTGTATATTCTTACCACAAAAGCTCAGAAGGCCCATTTCAGACTGTTCTCCCACATCTGGTCAGCCAGGTTCACAAATACTGACCATATGTTCTTCCTGGACACTAAAGAGAAGAGCAATGGACTATTTAATCTCCTCAGGGACCCAGAGGCCTTCAAGAGTAAAGGCAGCAGAACAAGGCACTAGGAATAAATAGTAATTATCATCAAAAGCACATATATATATATTCACTAGGGTTAAATTAATACTAAGGTTGAGGCAGAAAACCATGAAAGCAAGAGAATTCGAAGCTGGGGCTGCCATGGCAACCTTGACTCATGCTGAGGTTGTTGGGCATTGCAGCATCTCCCTGGGACCTCCCAGCAAGTGCTGATGTTTGCTCTGCACTTTATGGGCATTCTGTGGACAGGTAATAGAGCTGATGGAGAAAGAAGCTGGTGCATTTGTGGAAGACGATGCAAGTTTTGAGGGAAATTCTGGAAACCCAATCCTAGAGGGTGCAAATATAGGCACCAGTAAATCTGGGCTCACAGGGGAGGTCACAAATGAACTCCTGAGCCCACAGCCCCAGCAAACCATGGGATTGTGAGAAGCTAGTCAGGAAAGCAAAAGTTTCAGTAAGGAAACCTGGAATTCTGAAATACTATCTGCAAATCCCAAATCAGAGCCAGCTCCAGCATTGATCCTCTCTACAGGGCTATAACTTCCAGCTCCTGCTCTGCCCAGCAGGTAATTCTGTGCAACAAAACAGATTCACTTTTCTCCAGATAAAATTTCTTAGAGTCATATAAGTCCCTTCATGCAACTGAATCCCCTTTGCAATGGTTCTGTGGAGGAATTGAGTCTAAACCAGAGACCAACAGCTGATAAAATCTCAGTTAAAAACAGTTTGACCTGCTGGTTGTAGCCCAGGAAAGTCTGGGTTCTTCCTGTATCATATCAGAGAAGCAGCAGCCAGGCAAGCAGCTACAGTCATGATGACCAGCAGCTGGAGAAGAAGTTTTCTTAGCACTGACTGGCTTCACGTTAATGGTATATATAAACTTACAACTTCCAGACACCACAGTACTTTGTGGTGTTATTATATCTTTAGAAATCTGATTGATTTTGCAATAAGGAAAACGTATGCAACATAATTCCTTTACTGCAAACTTATTAGCTTATCTTTTTCTTCTTCCCTTTCAATATAAGTGTTCTTTAGAATCGTGTTAGTGAAAGCTATGTATTTGTTTCTCCTTCAACACTTAGATTAGTTTTGCATTGTTTTAATCTTCACAAGTGGCAAATTACCTTTTCAAATCTGACAAAATTCACTTCAAAGCAAGCTGCTCACAATTCTTCCTTACAGGAACAGCCAATGCACCCTCTTTCAGTGTGCATGCCAGCAAGCACTGCTTTGATTCTGACTTCTGGTGAGCTGCAATGAAGAACAAAAGAAGAGCTCCAGAGGAAAGCATAACTCCCTGCTCCACTATACAGGGATACACCAGCTCTGATTCATAAACTAGCAGCACGCTTTTGGGTACAGAGGAAACAAAAACGTAACAATCATATATGAACACACACGCATCCACTGTGCATCTTCTGACAAAAATAAAACATGGAAATTTGGAGGACAGAGCATTTGCATTGGCAAAGCTGAGACACAGCTCATCTGCACATGCAGGAATTGTCAACATGCCAAGAAGAGCGATTAAAGAGCACGTCTGTGTGGTTAAATTGGTTTGTTTGTGAGAGATGATGTAGTGCAAGTCAGAGCAGTATAAAAATTCTTTGAATAGAAATCCATGCGCAGTCTGAGTTTCAGGAGGGCATCTCAAGAGACAGGCAGGGCTTTCTTTACTCCAATCATTCCTTACGCCGTTCAGCAGGCACTGAGTCTGCCCCTCACCTTTGATTTAGTAGCTGCACTTCATCCTGCTTCATGCTTTGGATATCTGCCCATAAGATTAACAATTTTTTTTCACTTCCAACAAAAAAGTTTGATGCTCTGCTTCTGGAAGCAGGGAAAAAACCCCAGGCATTGCCCGTTTTGCTCAGCCCATCCTGGGTCCTCCTCCCCAGGGACCAATTGTCACTGCTCAGTTCCAGGTACCACGTCCCTGCACCTGAGGGATGGAGGCAGGATCCAGTCTGGGCTTACCCTATGCTGGGAGCAAAAGGGTACCAACATCCCAGTGGACATTCAACACTCTCCTTTACAGGAAAGAGCCTCACTGCTGGATTTTCCCACGGTGAAACTGGCCTTTGCAGAGAAAAAACAAGCCAGCAATTTCAGCTGCATTACGCACACCCCACTGAGCACCTCCAGGAATGGGAAGTGCAGCTCTGTAAGGAAGGAGGCTACAGCCAGAATTACTGCTCCTCTCCTCCTGGCTGCAGGGCTATGCTGGGGCTGCTGAAGGGCCTGGAAACTTGTATTATGGGAAAGTCTCACCACTCATCTGGAGTCACCTATGCCTCAGGTGACCATGCTTCTGAGGCATGACTCCTCCAGCTTGTCATCTCAGGAATAACGGGAAATCTGCCTTTCCTGAAGACCTGCTACTTCATCAGGGCAGCAAACCGAGAAAAAACAGCTCTAAAGAAGGATGCTGCAGCCTGTCTTCCTCACAGTTCAACAAGAGCCTGAACCCTCCGAAATAACCAATGCCACAAAGTCTCTTGAATAGAATCACAGAATCATAGAATGGTTTGGGTTGGAAGGAACCATCTAGTTTCAACCCCCCTGCCATAAGCAGGAACACTTCCCACTAGATTAGGTTGCTCAGTGTCCCACTCAACCTGATACTGCCAGGGATGGGACATCCACAACTTTCCTGGACAACCTGTTCCTGTGCCTCACCACCTCACAGTAAAGAATTTCTTCCAAATATCTCACCTAAATTTCCTCTCCTTCAGTTCAAACCCATTACTCCTTGTCCTGTCACTAGAGTTCCTGATGAAGAGAACCTTCAGAAAAAAAAAAAAAAAAAAGTCAGAAGACCTTTTCCTCTTAATCACTATAGGAAAAGACTACCCAGTCCATTCAGGGAAAATATTTTCCACATCTGCTTTTTATAGCTATGTGGGATATTTTCTTTCCTATAGCGTGCCTGGTGCTGGGCACTTCCCATGCTCCCAGAAAGGAAAGGCACATGTTATACCACCACATGCTCCCTGTCAGCCTCATAACCTGCATGAATACAAACCTGTTTCATAGCTGCTGGTGTAAACAGTCCAGGCACGGGTCTTGAAGTGTGACTTAGTGATCCGCAGCTGGCAAATGCCACTGTCTCTGTTTCCACACCTGCCACATACAGCCATAGCCAACATTGCCACGTCTCTTCTCTGCCACACCTTCTTCAGGAAACATTTTGCTTGATATATTTTTGTCAGTGTGTTTGCTGTGATTTGATTTGGTATTTATGGCATTTTTATCAGAGCCATTAGCCAGGTATGGAGCATTTCCCAGCACAGGTTTTCCCCTCCCCTGTTCCTGGAGGTGGGTGTTGAACAACATTCCACCAGTTATCCCTGTGTTTGCATTTCTCAGCGCATTTCTTCACCCCCTTGCAGGACGATTTGAGCTCCCCCACAGCATAGATTAGCTGGGATCCTCCCTCTCTCCTTCCTCCAGTTTCCTCTGGTTCCTCTCATTGCTGATAACTCTCCCAAAGCTGCTCGACTCTCCTCATCCTCCTGGCACTTCTGCACCATTTTGGGTGGTAGCGATTTCTGAAGGCTCTCTAACAGCCTGCAGCAATGGGGTGCACTGGGTAATACCAGGGAGTAGTGTATCTGCTGGGCTTCCATCAAGGGGAGAAAGCAAAAAGAGATAAAAGTGATGGAAATATGACCAATCCTCTAAGAAGGAGCTCTGTCCTGCTGCTCAAGCAGCAGCTGGATGGCTGAAGCTGGGGCACAGCTCCTCATGTTCTGCTCAGCCCCTGCTGGACCCAGCATCCTGTTGCCTTCCTCCCTGGCACATGTTCCCGTCATGTCAGCTATACCAGCTGTGTGTCTGTGTACCCACATATGTCTGTGGCTGCCCCTGTGCACGTGCACACACACACAGGACAGGCTGCTGTAAGCTCGGTGTACACTTCATCTTGTGTGACCGCCCACTGCACAAAGCTGCCTGTGCAAGGTAGTTGTGACCACACCAAACCTCCCAGGAACCTCTCCCTGGTTCAGCGCAGGGGCCGAGGCGACACTGTGTGACAGCTGCAGTGTCAGGTGCCAGGGGAAGCTGCCTGAGTGGCAGTGGTGAGTCAACAGTGGTTTGCAGCACTGGGAAGGATCAGTTCTCACAAAGAGAACCAGAAATCATGATTTACATCAATGGCTCGTCAAACAAGTTGGCAAAGATAGATGCTCCTACATGGTGCTCAAGGTATGCAGCCCTTCCTGTTTTCCTGCTTCTCTCAGACCAGCACAGGCTCGATGCTCAGGACTTCAAATCAAAAGGAATCACCCTCTTTTATCTGACCACTGATGTCATTCACCGCTGCACACAGTTGTCACCTCTGGTCATCTCGGTCTGTCCTACTCTCCCCAAATTCTGTATCCCAGGGGAGCAAGGTCACACAGAGAAGCATTGCCCTGAGATACCTTGCAGGAAACCTCAGTGTAATTCTTGGTTCAGCCACATGTTTGGGGTTTCACTCTGACTGTTTTCTTTCCATGGGAGACCTGGGACCAGCAGTTCTTCCAGAACTTCTCCCCCTTGCTTCTCCCTATGCCCAGAGGATACACAGGAGATCACCCACTGGCTATGCTGCAGGAGGGAAGCGGCTCCAAGTTCTCTCTAAAAATACTTTTTGACCCTTGTTTTTTTAATGTAATTATAAAGGACAATTTTGCTTTAAAACCTTATGTCCCTAGGTGACCAGATTAATCAGGAGACTGCTGATGTTTTGCAGAGGCAGCAAATCTATCCTGTATCTGTCTGTAGTGAGTATATTAAGATTTAGTGGGAGCAAGACCTATCTGCCAACATCAGCAGTGCTAGCAAATGAGCTAGGAAACAACAGAGAGGGGCTCCTGTGCTTTCTGGGCCTCTGAACCACAAAAGAAGCAGCAGCACACTCACTTAAGAAGACACAACCCTTTATGCTTGAAGTCAGCCTTGCAGTGACAAAAGACCAGGAAACTTCCACATGTCAGCAGTGATTTTGGTAGGGTGGTCCTGCTGACATCGAAGAGTGCTCGGGGCAAGCTGACATGTGAGCTCTGATTCATGGGTGTCCTTGGGGGAAGTCCATGTCTAAGCCAAAGAAGATAAAAACTATCATCGCCTGGTCAGGAACAGAGTGGCCACTGGGCTCAGCCACAGGGTACTGGGGTATCACTGGGACCAGTCTGTGCCCACTCAGGTGTGAAATGCATAGACTAACTGTTGGGCAGTACATAGAAGCCAAAAAGCAATTCAAATAATTCAACTGTGTATGATTTAATGGTAGAGTATCCTGGCAAATGTACTATCTGCTATGCCAAAGAGTTTTCCATTCACGAGCATTTTTACCCATGATCTCTTTTTCTTCCTCACATGGGTTTGGCTTTGGGAAAAATGACCCAGAGATGATATTGAAAGTAAGTCTGAGGATTTAACAGCTCCTTACAGAGCTGGCTGTTGCAGTCCCTCCAAGCCAATGCATGCCACTTCTATGGCAAGGTGAGATGAGCCCCTGCTGGTGCTCTCTGCCATCCAGGTGCTTATCCCTGCCTGCAGCCTGCGAAAGGGCTGTGCCAACCCTGAGGAGAAAACATTGTAAACACTAATTATGTCCTTTATCTTCCATCTCGGGAAACTTTGTCCCTGTTACACCTGATTGTCGTCTTGCTGATGTCTACAAGCCGCAGAGATAACAGCAGTCAGTCATGCTCTGCACAGTCCCAGCAACACCCTGCAGAGGCAAGGGCCAGCAGAATCCTGCCAGCAACAATGCCTTGTTCAGGTTCTGTCTTGGCCAGTGGGTTCCCTGATGCCTGGATAACACCTTTGTAGCCACAATTACGTTTGTCTCTGTGGACAAATCAGGCTGGGCTGTGTCATGGTGGAGCTGTGGTTATAATCCTGACCTAGGGGCTCTGTCAGCCTCTGAGAACCTGCTCTGATGCAAAAAGTGAGTGGGTTTGGAGTGGGAAGGTCAAGATCACTGCAGTTAAGCTGACTTTCAATCATCATGTAAAACCTGACTAAATGCCAGAATTGGGCCTTTATTTGAATGTTCCTTAATTCTGCAACTATGTAATTTCCTCTTCCTAATAAAACATGAAGTCGTGCAGCTGCCGTCAGTTAGTGACAAACTGATAAACAATTCAAAATGCTTTTCAATAGCATTTTCCCCCCATTTCCAGAGCCATCTGCCTTCCCAGCTAAGGTTGCATCATTGTTGACTTTAATAATTTAGAGACCATCCTACTTACTCTAATGTAAATGTCGTGTTTGGCTGTCAGTTAGAGCGGGAATGGTAAGCAATGAATAACAAGTCAGTAATTTTCTGTACTACTTATTTGCCCAAATTCTTCAACATTGAGAGCTTAAGGTGTATGCTGGGCTCATGCTTATTTATTTTTAAGGGGAATCAGAAGAATTGCTCATGCATTTCCAATTTGTCCCCTTCCTGTTGTCCCAGAAGTTCTGCTGGTTCAGCTGAGAAACACCATGATTTTTTTAAGGGAACAGGAGGACCCATCCCATCTCACCTGCATATGCAAGGACAGGCGTGTGTGTCTGTGTGCGTGCATGCCTGCACGTGCACAATCACCTCTATGCTGGCCATTTGACAACAGTAGCTGCCTCAAATATATTAAGCTTGTAATCATTTTACAAAAGTAAGTGCACAGACAGAGAACTCCAGTTTGTGTTGCTGCTTTGGGTAGCTCTGTGCTTGTTAGAAGTCAGAAAAGAGTCAGAAAAAAAAATCAGGAAAAGAGCTGCAACCCAACTAAGAGTACCAAAGAGATGGGGGACAGGATGTCAGTACAGAGAATGTGGAGGGAAGCCTAAACTTATGCTCAGCCTGCCAGCGTCACACGTATTGATGCAGGATTAAGTGCTTTGGCTCAGGAACAGGCAATTATTGCCGAGCAAATATTAAAAGCAATGCAGGTTTCAAGGGAAGCCTCTTTCCTCTGGGAGTTACTGTTGATCACTTGTAATTAGATAGGAGATGAAAACTGATGGGAAGATCAGATGAAAATTTATGGAAGGAAAATATAAGGAAAAACAAATAAGGATTTTGTTTCCTTAAACAAAACAAATAAGGAATTGATTTAATTCCTGCTGCTGGTTTCAAACATTCATTACAGAAGTTAATGAGAAAAAATAGTTTAAAAATTTCTTGCTAATTTATCTAAGAGTATCTTAATTCTCTGTTGCCTGATTTAATCACAAAATCACAAAATCTTGGAAAAGAGCCTCGGAAAAGACCTCTGGGATCATCAAGCCCAACCTGTGACCCAACACCACCATGTCAACTAGACTATGGCACTGAGTGCCACATCCAGTCTTTCCTTAAACACCTCCAGGGACGGTGAATCCACTGCCTCTCTGGGCAGCCCATCCCAATGTCTCATCACCCTTTCTGTGGAGGGAATCTTTTGTTCTGAATTCCCTCCACAGCCAGGTAGGGACGCACCAGGCTCTCTCCTTTCTTTTTTCCACACTGTGTGTCCACTTCTCTCAGTTCCCCTGGCATTCTGGCAGTGTTTGACAGCGGGGACAAACACTGGCACATGGCTACCATGTTTGCACAGCACCTGGAAGTCACAGTCAGTGTGGTTTGGCTGAGCAGCGAGAGACAAAGACCCACCAGTAGGACCAGGGAAGTGATTTCTCCCTTTGTATTTGGCACCGATGAGGCCACACCTCGAGTGCTGTGTCCAGTTCTGGGCCCCCCAGTTTGGGAAGGACATTGAGGTGCTGGAGGGGGTCCACAGAAGGGCAACAGAGCTGGTGGAGGGGCTGGAGCAGAAATGTGATGAGGAGCAGCAGAGAGAGCTAGGGGTGTTCAGCCTGGAGGAGGCTCAAGGGGTACCTCTTTGCTCCCTACAACTCCCTGACAGGAGGATGTAGCCAGCTGGGGGGCAGGCTCTTCTCCCAAGCAACCAGCAACAGGGCAAGGAGACATAGTGGCAAAAGGGGAGGTTTAGGTTGCACGTTAGAAGGCATCTCTTCACAGAAAGGATGATTTGGCACTGGGACGGGCTGCCCAGGGAGGTGGCGCAGTCACCGACCCTGCAGGTGTTTAAGGCAAGACTGGACGTGGCACTCAGTGGTGTTGGGTCAAAGGCTGGCGTCGGTGATCTCAGAGGTCGTTTCCAGCCTAACCGAGTGAGTCTGTGCCTCAGTGAATCCGTGACTTAGTGACGGGCCGAGCGGCGCCCGCTTCCCATCCCACGCCCGCCTCCCGCCACCGCCAGGGGGCGCCCCTCCCTCCCCGCGGCTCTGGCAGCTCCGCCCGGTCAGGGGCGGGGCCAGGCCGCTCTCGCGATAGGCGCGCGCTGCGCGGAGGCGGCGGCCCGGCCCGGCCCGGCCATGGCGTCCGACAGCGACACCGAGGAGTTCTACGATGCCCCTGAGGACGTGCCCCCCGCGGGCCGCTCCCCTGCGCCGTGAGTCCGCCCGGCCCTGCCCGCCCGCCCTCGGCGTGGCCCCTCGGGGAGACCAGGGGAGGGGGGAGGTGGGGGGGGAGCGGGGTCAGCCCCGCGGCCGCGGCCCCTCCTGACGGCGCGGGGTGCGGGGACCCGGCGGGGCTCGGGGAGGCCCCGGGGTGGCGGGGACGGCGGTGGCCGTGGGGTGATGGGATCAGACCTGTGTGATCGTACGTGCCTTGTGTGCGGTGTTGGGAAGAGGCGTGCGGGGATGGAGTCGGGACCGGCAGAAGTAATCCCTGAAACGCGATAAAAGTAGGAGATTTTCCGAGAAGGGAGAAGAGAGCGAGCTTTGTCGGCAACAGGCAGCTGTTGCTGCACGTAGAGCAACTTCTGGTGTGCTCTGTCGTCTGCTCTTAATGGTGCCTCTAATAGTTTCGCCGTTTCTCACGGGGATTGGGCTAGATGATCTCCAGAGGTCCCTTCCAACCCCTGACAATTCTGCCATTCTCTGTCGTTTTGATGGTTCTTGCGTTTAGCCAGCTTATGGTTCTGTGTAGTGAAGTTTTAACAGCTCTTTATAATGTAGATCCCAGTTCTGCTGCCTCAGAACTAACTATGGCACTGTGGTGTTGGTGTCAGCCAAACGTGCTCCCTCTTTTCGTAAAAAAGCGCTTTTTGGCTGCGTGCTGGAAGAGGTTATGGCTTGTGTCAGTTCTGGGTTTTGTGTAGCCTGGACCAAACCTCTGCATTCTTTCCCTGGGTGGGATGAGGTTTCACGTAGCTTGTCCAAAGACCAGTAAGATATGGATTGTGGGATCTATGCATTTGAAGCTTTAATAATTGACCAAGGAGCTTGTTTTAACCTGTGTGTCAGTGGTCACTGAATACCTGGAACAAAGCAAAGGCTAGGTCTTTTTTCCTCATCTGCACATCCTGTACCAAAGCTTTTCTGAACTTAACTTTTTCCATAGCCTGGTGAAAAACACGTCTTGGTGTACAGTTCTGCAAAATGTGATAAGACAGATTAATAGTGCTTTTGTTGAAATGAGGTTTTGGGCAACTGCTTACCTTCCTCTGGGGCTAGTGACCGTCACACTCTTCTCTGAGTGGCTTTAACTCAAAGTAACTGAAAGCAGATGAAACCTAGAAAAAGTAAAAACTATTCAATAAATGAAAGCAGCTGGAAACCTGTCAGAGTGGGGATAGGAGAGCGTGAAGGTGTGGGATTTGTATGACTTGAAGCCACAGGTGGAAAGGAGGAAGCAGACCGTTTGGTAGAACTGAGCCATTAAATCTGCCCAACTGCACATCCACCTTTTACTTGGTACAGATAATGCCACGTGTCCTGACTTTGCAGGTTTCCATCACCTGTATCTAAGCAGAACTCGATATAGACAAAGTCACTCACTAGATATTAAGGTGGAGAATGCTTTTAATTTCCTCTTCCTTAAGTTTTAACAATACATCATAGACTCGAGTTAATAGAATTCTCTGAGCCTGTGTCAAGTAAGGAGGTGATGTCAGAGGGCTTAGTTTGCAATACAGACCGATCTATAATTCAGTCTGCTACCGAATCTGCATTGACAATATGGACATTATTTTCTCTTTGAGATTTCTAAAGAGCTGATTTCACATTTGCACTGGACACTTCTTGGCAGCAGGCTCTTAGATTGGATTTTTTTGCATGTGTAATGGCGTTGACTTGTGACCACAAAAAAAAAAATCAAAACCTTCTTGAGGCAGGAAGGGCAACTGAAAACAAGTGCGTGTTGCCCTCTGCAGTTTGAGACATTTCCTTGTGTGTTCAGTGTTCTGATGATCAGTAAAAGCAGTTGGGAATCCTTTTTGGCAGCACATGGTATAGCCACTTTTTAGCAAAGCAGTGTAGATGTATTTGCTCTCATTAAAAATGTGGAGTTTGTATCTTCTTCCCTCCTGTCCTGAGTTCTGTGTGGGGAAATTTAATAACTGCTGATAAAGAAACTCTGAAAGTGGTGCCAATTGTTCACGTTGACTTGCTGATTTATTTACTGTTTATTAATTGCCTGGTGTGTAAGAGTGGAATTTGCAAGTTGGATGTAAGCTCCCAATTCCCACTGTAAGTCAATAGATACTGATGCTTAAGCCCCTCTCTCAAGGAAAGCACCATATCTCCATCCTCAAGTACATAGAATTACTTAGCAAAAATTACAGAACTTGTTACAAAGTGTTTCTTTCAGATGATAGTAGTCCGAGGTGACGCTCCTGGGTTGATGACTCCTCTAAGGTGAAGTGTGTCAAACCAGATGTTTGGAGAGCACTGAACTCCCCCGGGCCAGGCCTGTGTGCTTCACTTCTGCTCTAGATCTCTCTTTCTACATAGAATTCTGCTTTTGACAGGATGTGTGGAGAGTGTACTCTGGACTTGGTTATCCAACAGATGGAGAGGGGGAGAGGTACTGTGCCAGAAGATGCCCTTATTTCACCTCTGTGCCTCTGCTTTAAATACACTGTAACCACAGAAGGTTTCAGAAAAAGAGCTGAAATGTAGAGGCATGAGCAGTCCCGTGCAGGAGCATGTCAGTTTGGAGAGAAGGACAATATGAAGTAAGGCACACCTGGTTGGATGCAGACATGTGACAGACCCTCTATATTTTATTTATAAGAAAAGTGATCTGTCTGCTCTGAAATCAACTGCAAACCTAATAGATATCATATGCCTAACAGTAGGGGCCAAGTTTGTTCCTGTTGTACTTGTATCCTAGAAATTGTTATAGGAAATGAAACAAAAGAGATGATGCAGATAATGAGAAATGTCCTCTGGGACCTTAATTTAAATTCTTGAATTATAACTTTAGTAGTCCTGTCTTTTTGAAGTTGCCTCAATCCTTTTCCTGAAGAAACTAGTTTTCCCCTGTGTAGGAAGCTGGGTAAGGTTAAGTTGTGCCCTGTTGACATGTGGGAGATATTTAGTACAGCTTCTGTATCTGTGTGTGTGAATATTTTAGCCAACAGCAAAGCTGATCTTGGCAGCAAACAGATGGAGTGTGAAGTGTTCGTTGTTGCAGCGCTGCAGACACGTTTGTGTGCTCTGAGTTTGCTGAAGCTCCCAAATGCTTTGCCAGGGCAGCCCAAACAGTGCATTGCAGCAGTGAATCTGTGGGTTTGGAGGTGTGGACTGCCAGGGAGAGCTGCAGCAGAAATAATTACAGCTTGCAGGCCAGCCACGGGTTAGAGGGAGGAACATCATGTGCAGGACAGCGGTAAATGCAGTTCCTGGGCTGGTTGTTGAACCTGTATGTTCTGTGCAGGGCACAGCTGCTTCACATGCACTGTAAACCTCTTCCCTTCTGCCTGTTAGCACACCTGCTGTGTAACAATGGACATCCTCCCAGGAAGGCAGGCGCTGTCAGTCTGGGATTTGCCCAAGGCCAGTCATTCACATAATTGTTTTTTGTTTGAAGGGCTAAATGTTTTGTTTTCTGTCACAAAACTTAACAACACTGTGAAGCTTAGTTCAAATAGGTGCTGGGCTGGAGCTGCCTGATACTGAGAATGGGAGTTTCCTGTAGTCTGGTCACTATGAGGATGAATTGGACAGCTGGATAAATAAAAAAGCAGCTCTTCATGAGTTTATTTGACTTACGACTATTCAGACATCTATTTGTGCAGGTGAAATGGGATCTTTCTTTGAATTTTGTTTAACCTTTGTAGATAAACCTTGAACTCTTCCTTTGTTAAACAGGTGTAAAACTGGTATCGTGTAAGCTAACTTAGAAGTATTTTATGTGAAATACAGTCTAGAAGATCTGTTGCTATCAATTTTTAAATCCCACTGTTTAGTAAACAATCATGCCAGATTAAGCTTTTGCCTTATGCTTTATGTGGCACATGTCAGTTTTCATGTTCTGCCTGATAACCCTGTAAAGTACAGACCTTTCAAAGCAAAATCAATATTTGATCGTTGGATTGACCTTCATGTAAATCTTTTCAGACACTTTTGCCACTAGATATACTTTTTAAAAAGGCAAGGATTTCAGATATTGCATCTGTATAACTAGTGGCCTTAAAGTAAAACTGGAGAGCAGAGAAAGCTGGTAAGTTCAGGTGATTGGGAAGACAAGACCATTCCGGAGTCATGTTGAACTTCAAAAGACTTCAGTTACCAAACTGACCGTGACTGACTGTCCAAATGTAGGAGCACATGAGCAGCAACTCTTCTCAACTATGGGAATGATGGTGCCTTCAGACACATAGCTGAAGTCATCTCAGGGAAGCCACTGAACTTGTCTGGCTATATTATAAACTGATCTGAAAGTTGTGCTTTTGCCAAACAGTTGTGTAAGCTTCGTAACGTTTTTAAACCATGTAATTTCCATGGTAAAGCTTCACCTTAACTTGTGTACGTGTGCTCTGTCAAGCTGTCAGCAGGATGTTATATTCTACACCTGCTGGCTCTGTAACCCTTATCACTCAAGCAGCTTTTTCTCAAGGTTGTTGAGTAAAGCCTGAGAGTGGGAAATAACATCTGGTTTTGTTTGAGTGAAGATTTCCTGCAAAACTAATTAGCTGAAGAAGTCTGAAAGGGTAGCAGCATTTTTTGAGCCTCCTATTTTGCATAACCAGTGCAAGAATGAGTTGCCTGTAACAGAAGTGACAGGGTAATTGGTAGGAAGCGTCACAGAAGAAAGCTAAAATATCTATTTGCAGTTGAGGGATTTGTGTTTTATTTAGGTGGTAAAATCTAAGCAGTGCCTTGTGCAATAGGACCCTTGCTGAAGCCTAGGCATTTATATTGCAGTTATAAATATATTTCATTGTTAGAGTCATCTCATGGATTTAATGAACTGTGACACACTTCTGCCACTACTTCTAAGGAAATCCAGGAGTTGATAGTGGAACTGAAAAAGTTTCAGTAACCAGAAATTCCACATGGGCAGAGGCCTTTCCCAGCAGTGTATTTTGAGAGACAAAGATGTTCTTGTTTCTCAGGTCAAAACATTACTTTTGCTCTTTTTTGCATGTTGGCATTAGTGCTTTCTAGGAGGATCATGCCTCAAAACTGTGTTACAGATATTGTGCACCTTAAGTGTCAGTATCTGGACAGAAGCATCTTGGTTGAAGGTGTTAAATTAGTTACAAGGATACGATATCTATGTACCAATCCACTGTACTTTCTTGTTTATTTAGCTCTGCTGTATAAATGTGATCTTTGCTTTTTGTGATTAAATGCTTTCAGACAGTAAAGAGAACTGAAATCCCTAAAAATTAAATGGAAATAGTTTTATTTTTCAGAAAATATTGTCCCTGCAAACCATCATTTTGGAGACAGGTGGGGCAAATGAGTCTGAGATCTCTGTATTTGTCTGTATTGGTTTGTACAAGGTGATACTCAGAGTTGTTGAGTGTCACTGAGCTTGGGAGCCAGCTGGGATGCCTGTGAGATCTATGGAGTTCATTTGGCAGTAGGCTTTTAGGGAGTTATCCTTGATCTTTGTCTCTGCTTGTGGCTGACAAACTAACAGAATCACAGAATGGCCCAATATGGAAGGAACCTGGAAAGATCACCTGGCTCAACCTTTGCTTTATGTATCAGCAAAGATTGCACAGTCAGAATAAACAGTGCGACTCAATATTTAAACATCTTCTAGAACTCTGAAAATCTTGTGGAAGATATAAGTTCAGGATGTAATAGGAGTTGACCATCCACTAATTGAATTGACTTGATGAGAAGTAATTATTTGATACCATTCCCCTAAGATAGCTTGTTCTTTCATGTAATTAGTGAAACGAGAGGTGGGGTCTGAGTGGTTGCTAATGCAAATTCACTGTTTCACAGTGTGTATTTTGGAGAGTAGTGCAAAACTAGTTCCTTCCTGTTATAATGTATTTTATTTCTATTTATAGCAAATGTCGTGATTAGAATGAAGACCTTTGGTTTGCTAGAGAGTCTGAGGAGCAGAGTGGCTGTGATAGTGCCAACTCTACGGATCAGGATTAGGGCATCTCATTTGCAGAGTTGCAGTATTTGTGCTTCTTTCTGATAGTTTGGATTTCTTTAAGGTTCACCCAGTGCTTGGTGTACATGCTAATTTTAAATTCCCTGTAATGCACAAGGTTTTTAAGTGTGTACTTGGAATAGCATCCAGTTATTAGAGAAGGATGATAGAAAGGTGATTTCTAGAAGATTCTGCTGACAAACTCTCAGGGTTTGTAGAAGCTGTGGATCTCTGCATTGTGTACAGTTGGGCACTTTATTTGTAAACAATTGGTATGAGAAACATTCACTTTGTTGCTTGTCTAGAGCATCAAGTACATTCCCTGTAAAGGAAGGCTGTGTTGTAGACTGTTTAATATGAAGCTTAGTGTCTCTGAACTCTGCCTAAGTCTGTCTTCTCTTTCTAACAGGTCACCAACAAAAGTTGGAACCAATGTGTTAAAGGTGAGTTTCTTCTTAAAATCAATCAAGTGCATGTTGATGGACACAGTGTTGAGTATTCCACCTAAAGCAGATGTGCTGCAGTAGCCCTGACATCTACATACAAAAGAAATTATAGGCTTTCCTTGTTGTAGGTAGCAACTGTGCTTGTCTCTTGAAATTCCAGCTTTACTTTCATTAAGGATATGTTACAGTGTCATGAAGCTCATTTTATTCTGAAATGTGTATGTGCAATTTAACTAAGATGCACTTGATTACTAAACTATCCTCTTTCTACTGATTTGTGAGTATTAAGCAAGTCTCTGCAGCACTTGAGTTTTGGTCTCAATTTATATGAAATATTTGATTTTTCTCTCTTCTGTCTCCAAAATAAGAAGAAAGTTAATGTTTGTAGTTCAGAAGCCTCCCTCTAGGTTATGTGAAGATAAAACACTATATTTAGCTTAATGAGACAGCATTGCCACTTCCCACACAGGTAATTGTTATGCTGCATCTGTGCATAGTGACAGTGTGGCTGAATCCAGCAGACATTGAATAGGTGAGGAGTTGGAACCTTGTGCAAATAACATTCATTTCCTGGTCTCAAAAGGGCCAAAGGTGATGCTATACAATACTTTGACGTAAAGAAGGCTTGTTGTTTTGCCCAGAAAGTGTTGGCAAATCCGTAATGAAGCTAGTGTTCCTGATTTGTCAGCAGCACTTTGCTCTGAATCAATAGTATTTTTACAGTGATACCATATCTTGCTATAACTTTTGTGGTACAGAGCCTTACCCCCATTTTGTGTTCTATTTAATGTCCCTTTAATGGTTAAGTATTACATGTGTAAGCCTTTCAAGAAATGTTGTTTTTATCATTCTCACTAAACTCAGTGCAATCAATAAACTTCAAAACTAACTTTAATGGCTTCATGAATTATTAGCTATGAAGTTCTCTGTGTTGCTTGTAGGTTTTTTTATTTTTTTAATGTATTTTCAGAAATCACTTGTTCAAAGCTAAGTTTCTGAAGGTGGAAAAAGTAGTGGCTGCTCTGCTTGTGTTGTATCAGTTCAGTGAATGTGTGACTAATGGTATGGTTTGCCTTGGAATGGATAAGAAATATTTCCTAAGTCCAAAGTTTAAGAGGTGTGTGAGTTTAATGTCAACAGAATTAGAAATTAATATAATGGGCTTCTGTAGGCACTGATTACACTTAAGTATTTAAGTCATCATACCTTTGAAGATGGATCTTAGTGATAAAGCAAAATAGAGCTTGCATTTAGACTAGAAAAACTTTGTGGAAGGAGGAGGAGGGAGTGGAGAGGGAGGAAGAATTTTTCTGTAATTGCAGCTGTCTCTGCATGATGTGCCATTTCTTCAGGTCAGAACTCTCCAAGATGGATGTCTGCAAGAGTTTTGTGGGGGTTTTTCAACCATAATATATTAGGATGCTCTAAAGAATGTTTGACTGTCTGAGAGTCTAAAAAAAGTCTGGAGAGAAATTTCTCAGATATCTGTACTAGACAATCACACTAAATCTTGTCAAGATTCAAAAATATATGAGCAAATGTTTGAAAATACCCTGCTGTAGTTGGCTCGGCTTTGAGACCTATGGGATCTCCACAGTCCCTTCTATTGACAGGGATTTCATCAGGTTCTCCTTCAGATATTGCTGATATATATGCTTATAGGCAATGTGATGTTGTGTGCTTTCTGTGTTTGGGGGTGTGAAATACTTCTCATGTACTGTGCATTACTGTTTAAGCATGTGACAGCAGTAATGTGTGAAAATGTTGCAGAATATTTTTCCTTTATGCTATTTGATATGTAGTAGCTATATTTTTTGCTAGATCATCTTCCTGAAGAACTAAACTACTATCATCTTGTGACTTTTTTTCTGTAGGATATGGATAGCAAACTCATCAAATCTGGAAATGAAGTTTTTGTACAAGAAATGAAGCAAGATGATTCAAAAGAGGTTAGTTAAATCTTGCTTTGAGCTTCCAGCATCAGACTAGAAATACTAAATAATTGAATGATCAGTATTCATCCTGAAACTGCCATAGGTTAAAATTTGTCATTCATATTAGTAAGAATGTTCGTCTAGAGGCATAAACCAAATTAAGCATATTTAGGATGCACTAGTATTGAATTATTCGTGCAATTTACAGGATCATATTTAGCAGTGCATGAGAACTCTGAAGAGTGAACAGCTTTTGTTTCTGAACTTTATCTTAGAGTACATTAAAGAGGATTGCAAATTAGTAGCTTTGTTTTCACTTTCGGACCAAGGGTCTGGTCTCTGGAATTCTCAAACAAAATGTGTTTTGAATATAAAGCAACTATTCAGTGGAAGATTTCTCATGGGTGTTGTAGGGGTTGACTGGTAAGTGTACCCCAGAAGTGCCTGCTGGTGAGCGGTAGAACAGTTTTGTTTTGTTTCTCTAGATCATTGACAGTATTATAGAAGAAAGCCAGAAGGCACAACAACTAGAGGATGATTCTTTAGCTTCTAGAGGAAAAGAATTGACTGTTCCAACTTCAGATGCAAATGCTTGGATTTCTGGAGCAGGTATCATTAATGATGTCCCAGAAGTATTAGCTGCTAAAATACCGTTACCAGAAGACACTAGAGAACCAGAGTATCAGAGTACGTGTAAGGACAGTGAACTGGAGTCTGGGAAGCTTTTGTTTACTTCTGAGCAAGAGGAAACTCATAAACTAGCAAAAGTAACAAATGCAACTGACCATAAAACAAATGAAACTGAAGCACAAGGAGAAGCATCAAAAAATGAGGACATAACAGACAAGAAGGAGGCAAATACTTTAGAAAAACCGGCTTCAGATTTATCTACCAAAGACCTTTCTACAGCAGAAGAAATGCCCCCAGCAAAGCCCCCGAGGCAGCTCACTGTAGAACCTGACATAGTTGCAAGCACAAAGAAGCCTGTCCCAGCTCGGCCCCCACCTCCAACGAATGTTCCTCCCCCAAGACCTCCACCCCCTGCTCGGCCGGCACCACCACCACGGAAGAAGAAGAGTGAACTGGATTTTGACATGCAGAAACCTGTCTTAGAAGGCAAGTATTCTATTTTTGATGGGTTTAGTTATCTACATGGTTGCTATTTTTGTTTTTAGTGAAGGGTCATTCAGTCTTCTGATTTTAGTTTAGTTGATGTGTAAAAATCTTAGCTTCTTACAATGAGGTAATAATACCCTTTGGCATTAGGAGCGTTCCTAATTCATGGACTTTCTTGTTTACTAACACTTCCTACTAAAATAGCTGCTACTGTAGCAAGGAGAAATTGACTCATCAATACATAAACTAAAAAAAAATTACTTCAAATAAAATGTGTGCAGTCTGTATTTGCATAGAGATGCAAGTCAAGACGTGGACTGAGGTCTCATGAAAACGAGTAGTCCTGGGTTACTAGGGATATGACTATTAAAAAAAAGTTAATAAAATTTAAAGGCCAAGGCGTGAAGTCATGCCTGAACATCCAACTGTATATGAAGTACATAATTGCAACTTAGATTTGGTAGCAGTTGATCTTTAAAAAATATCAAACTTGTCAGAAATGGTGCTCAGAATGTAACCCTGATGTTAGGATTCAATGCTGGTCTATGGAAAGTGTTACACTCTTCTTTCTCATAAATCCGTTTTCAGTTTCTCGAGACACCTTCACAGCTGGTGGTCTTTTAACCTCAAGTACAGTGACAGAGGGTGTGCCCAAAGATTCTCAGCCTTCTTTGGATTTGGCCAGTGCAACAAGTGGAGATAAAATCGTCACTGCACAGGTATTGGGAAATGGTTTTAAGTTTGATAACTGTAACATTTTCTATTGCTTTAGTGTTACAGTAGAGATAATGTATTGTGTGTCTGCAAAATTTCAGGAAAATGGGAAAGCAGCTGATGGCCAAACAACAAATGAAGTACTTGGACCACAAAGACCCAGGTCTAATTCCGGAAGAGAGCTCACAGATGAGGTATTAATGGATATGTCTGTGCATGGTGCATTGCTTTGCACAGTTACATACACAAGCTCGTGGCATTTCAGGTCTGTTACAGCTCACACTTTGAAGGGCCGATGACTCAAGGACCACAAAGTGCTTTAGGTGGGCAAAGCCACTGTGCCAGCACTCCTAACAATGTGGGTATGCAAACACTTCACAGGATTTCCATGTGAGGGAACACCAGCAAACCTGGCATTTTGTGATGTGTCTAGAAGGGGAAGGAGTCAGCAGTAGAAGAATAATCTTCCTAGTGCTAAAATAGTTGTTTCAGTTAATACTTACATTAGTCCTGATGATATCAGGCTTCTGTAAGTTTTTGTTTGTGTCCTTCAGTGTATAGCTTTTTTAACCATTACTGAAGCTATGTAAGCCTCATGAGATGCTCCAAATAAACCTTTTCCTTTGTAGTGCTAGTTAGGTCTAAATGCTTTTTCTCTGTATGTTAAGTTTGACTAAATTATAGCAGTTAGAATATCTGAAAGGGAAGACTGTGATGTCTTTTAATTACATAATATGTTTGTTCCTAGCATGAAAGGTGTCAGGCAGCATTTGTCTCTACAGCTGCATTTTTGATTTCTGAATTGTGATGACATCTAATTGTTCATCTGTGTATAGTGGTTGATAATGTTTGCACTAATATGCTGATTTACAGTTTGCAAAATAAATATATAGTGAGCTACAGATTTTTCCATTAAGATAAGTAATCTGATTTCTGTTTTGCTCTGGGTTTTGAAGTCTAATTGAGTGCTCTCGATTTCACATTTTTTTCTGTAGGAAATTCTAGCAAGTGTAATGATAAAAAACCTTGATACAGGTGAAGAAATACCTCTGAGTCTGGCAGAAGAAAAGTTGCCAACAGGCATTAATCCCCTAACTTTGCATATCATGAGGAGAACTAAAGAATACGTCAGGTATGAATCATGATGCTCTTGCTCTTGTAGTTTTTGCATACATGGAGACTGCTCTTATGCAAGTAAAGAGAGCCCCAATCCATCAGTCTGACTAATCTGAGTGCTAATTCCCAGCCCTTGATGTGTACACTGCATTAAACACAGTTTATGTTCAAGTACTGTATGTTGTTCATGCCACCACCTCCTGTAGCATTTTCAGTGTTTCATTTAGTAGATTTTTGACCTCTGAAGATCTGTTATCAGTATAGCTTACTACCTTGAGGTTTACCTGTTCTTAATAGAGCTTTAGACCCTTCTAATGTGTAAAACTGAGTCTGTTTGTAAACACTGATAGAAAAAGACCATTTCTTAATGATCAGGAAATAGTATCAGTCTAGCTGTTTGTTTCAAAGGCCTATATGAATTTATATATTAGACAATATTTAGGCTTTTTGCATTGCTGTATTACCATTGAAAAGTTCACTTTTCTAGAGCTGAACTCTCCTGTGCACAGACTTCTGTTTCAGAACTAACCATTGTTGGCTTATTTGATCTGTGGAAAGCAAGATATGAGAACAAAATGGCATGTTACCAGTTCCTAATAATATAGTGTATTTTGTCTGCTCTTAGATTTCAAAGCATGAAAATAAGCTTAAGTTTGAAATTTGTGGATGGGAATAATGTATCTTGGGCACCTAGAGAGTATGTGCAGCTTTAGTATCGAGATGCCTAAGAACTGAAAGATCTGTTTATTATATGAATAACAAAGTGTCCGTGTTTTACTAATGTGTTACAGAGAGGAATAAAGATGGATCCTAAAATGCAGATCCTACTTTACTAATGTTTAATTCAATTTAGTTTGATATTAAACAATCACTTCTGTATTTCCTAGTAACGATGCAGCACAGTCTGATGATGAAGACAAAATGCAGGCACAGCAAACTGATACTGATGGAGGGAGGTTAAAACAAAAGACGTAAGATGCTGTTTCATGGTTTTTACTTTCCCTAGAAAGAAAATGCAGGTTTTGTTTTTCTAAGCTGAAGCTTTCCATTTGACTACTGAAGAAGTTACCCTTTAAGTAATCCCTTTACAAGTGATACCTGATTTTACATAATCCTGTAGCTCTGCGGTTGAACTGAACATTACATGACTGCTGTCAAATTAAATGCTTATTTTAAGAAGCAGTAATGAAAAGAGATAAGATTGCATTTCAAATCAAAACTGTTGATTCATAATAGCAAAAAATGAGAATTTACCATGGTAATATGTTGAAAAATTGCCCTTTCTTTTTAAGGACTCAGCTGAAAAAGTTTCTTGGTAAATCTGTAAAGAAGGCAAAGCACCTTGCTGAAGAATATGGTGAACGTGCTGTAAATAAGGTCAAGAGTGTTCGAGACGAAGGTAAGTGACATTTATTTCTTTTTTTTCCTTTTTAATAGGATAGTCGGTTTATCCTTGTGCTTTTAAGAATCAAAGCTGGCAGAGGAACATTTACTGCTGCATTCTGCCACTGTTCTGCAGTTGATGATACTTTAAAGCTTGCAGCTTAGTAGGCGTTCTGAGGGTACCAGGTTACAAGGATAAGTTCTTGTAAAGTAGTAGTTGAGAGACCTTATCAGCTAAACCAGTTTAGTACTCTGATTTTTTGTTGTGATGTTAGAAAGCTGTCTGGATATAAAATGCAAACTTTTTTTTAAAAGTTATACCTCTATAGGTAGAAGTGGGGGTTATCTTCATTACTTTAATAAATTAGATTGTTTTCTGGGCAACCATGGCCACCAATAAAGTTCTCATACAGCTTGAACTCTGGCTAGACTTCCCAACTACAACTGAATTCTCCCCTTCTTGTTTCATCAGTGTTTCTTTCAGACAAACATCTAGTACTGCAGCAAGCTGGTCTAACCACAGCCTGAGATAAGTGCCATGGAACTGCTGCACTTCAGCATCTTGTGTTGCCACTGGCTGTTGGCCACAGCTCTTTTGCAATTCTTATGCTTCATGGGCACATCACCAGGCTGCTGCAGTGTATTCAGTCAGAAGAAAGCCTTAGAATAATTTTCATCACACATTAAACTGACAGAAATCACTTAGTGCAGGATCTGCTGAATGCAAGAGCGGTGCAAAGAAAGGGGCAGAACAAAAATTGGTAGCAGTTCTTATTTTCAGTGTTCAGTGTTTGGACTCACTGCAGCCTAAAACTAGCATAGATGTATTTTTAGACCCTGAGGCAACAGCACTGTTGTTTTGCTCTAAGATCTTAAAATTGCCTGTAGAAATTTGCTAATTCAAGACTAATCTGCTACCAAAAAGTATTGGCAAATGCTTACTAACAGATTAAATGGGTGCTGCAATATGTACTGCTGAACTTGTGTTCCTCTTAGTCTTCCATACAGATCAAGATGATCCCTCTTCCAGTGATGATGAAGGGATGCCGTATACAAGACCAGTTAAATTCAAAGCAGCTCATGGCTTCAAGGGACCTTACGATTTTGAACAAATTAAAGTTGTTCAGGATCTCAGTGGAGAGCATATGGTAGGTCCCAAATTCCATCTGTGGTTTTGCTGAATCTGTACAGCGTTAGATTCAACTTTTTGTTTTCATCTACTTGGTGACTGCCAGAAATGACTGTCAGGTTTATTCTTCCTGAGGAACAGCTTTATGCTGGGAAATAATAATCTGGCAAGAAAATGAAAATTTGGCTGGTTTGATCAGATCTTCAGGGGGAAAAGAGTATATAAATACTCCACCATCAGGGATTCTCTAGAGCTTTCCCTTGAAGAGTTATGGCTTGGAGTGGTACTTGGTTTCTTGTTTCCTGCAATTACAAATTTAGGCTGAAAGAGACTATTTTCCACTACCTGAACTGAGTGCAAAGCAGCAAGCTTGATCTACTCAGCAGCAAATAAATTAGTCTGTCTATTAGAGAGTTGAACACAAGTATTGAAAGAAATACTTGATAGGTTCTGGAAGCAAAAGGCAGAGGCATAATGGAGTATGTGGATCAGAATGATAAGGAGGGAAGAATATGATATTGGAGAAATGGAGAATGAGGCAGAAAAGCTACCTACTCATCACTGCTGGCGGTGTGCATGCTTCCCTGTGGGGTCTGGAATACATTGACTTCCCAGATTATTCTGCTGACATCAACTGTCTGACAGTTGAAGCAGTCCCACATTTTTAAGTGTTAAGCCAAGGGTAATGACCTGCAGCAGTCAGTGACTGGAGATTTCAATCTTGTCATCTACAACTAAAGTTTTCAGTGCTACTGGTAATTTATGTATGTTAGTTTCCGTAATGCCAATATTTGACTTTTTCAGCCAACCAGAACTGGTGGAGCTTGGTGGAATCACTTGCCTAGTAGCTGTTTATTCAGTAGCAGGATGCTAACTTCCAAGTCCCTCAGAACCATTGGCTGGCTGTTACCAACTGTGCCAGTTTTATATGGAGTTCTGTGGTAGCGCTGACCTCCTGTAACTCCTCTTCTACAGTCCTCTGTCCTGTGGGTGCTTTCTTTCAAACTGTTTTTGCACGTGTGTTGCACAGTCCACCAATCTCAACAATTACTTATCAGTGTTTTGATCTACAGTTTATTTTACTTGTGGTATCTTGTGTATGTCCTAAATCTTGTCAGTTGACATTATAGGGAAGGCTTTTTGGTATGGAAAAAAAGCACTTTATGTAACTTAAACAATCATCCCTTTGTATTGACAGGGTGCTGTGTGGACAATGAAATTTTCTCACTGTGGTCGATTACTAGCATCTGCAGGACAGGACAATGTAGTGAGAATATGGGTTTTGAAGAATGCTTTTGACTATTTCAATAACATGCGCATGAAGTACAACACAGAAGGTATCTCTCTATGCATCACCCTAAAACACTACAAACTCTAGTTATTTGTGAACTTAATGTTGACCATGGTGTTTCTGTCTGTGTTCCAGGCCGTGTGTCTCCCTCCCCATCTCAAGAGAGTCTGAATTCTTCCAAGTCTGACACCGATGCAGGGGTAGGTACACAAGGCATTGGGAGGGGAAGGAGGTGGGGGCGTCACATTGTTCTGTAATGCCAGATCTTCATTGTTGCTTTATCCAAACACACACTAAGGAGTTCTTGGGTGGTGTCCTTGAGGCAGAAACTGTCATATCAGCAGACATCTTCAGTCAAGTACTGTTAATCCCATGTGTATGGGGTGCAAGAAGGAAAGTCTGTCACTGAACTTAATGCATTTCAAAATCTGCATAGCTGTGCTGTGGCCTCCTGCCAGAGGAGATGGCTGACTGAAAAGTTAAGGGGAAAAGACCTACACTGTTGAATTTCCTGTCTTAGTCTTTCATCTCTGAGCATTAGTTGTGGTTAAAATCTGACTTGATGATGTGTTTTCCAAGGAAGGCCAAACTGAACAGTGGGATGCTCAGAAGCAGAATAAAACCCGACACATTTAAATTTTTCACATAACTATAGAGTAAATGGGACATAACTAACAAAAAGTACTCAAACACACTAACTTGTAGAGTTTTCAGATACTGTAGTAAAGCTTGCAATTAAAATTAATGTATTTAAGGTGGTTTTTTTCTGTTTTTGGTTTCCAGTAGTGTAAGAAACAGATGACAAAATCAGGGTTTAAGTGAAGATCTTAGCAGTAGCATTATTTAGTGAGCATTGCTTTGGTGGAGGGGGAAGCTGGGAAGCCAGCTTTAACTCTGGTAAGTGAGTAGGCTTGCCTAGCCACACACATCAGGGATGCTGTTTTGAGTGATGGTGGTTTTTGTTTTGGGTTTGTTCTTTTGTTTCTGGAAAGGTTTCATAAAGGAACTTCTATGGCTTTTTTTCTTGTTATTTTTACTTTGCACCTTTTATTCTGAAATGGTCTCTATTACTAGGAAGTTAATATTCTTTATGTGCACTACAAACATGGGGACTTGAACTCACGGTTTATATTCTGAAGTGGAATGCAGCTTTCAAGGTTGATGTACTCTGTTCCAAAAGCTTATCTTTGGATGTTTGCTTCAGTTGTTGTCAAGCTGATCCCATTGAATAAGAGCTGTATGAATGGAAAATTCAGAACTTCTTAATTTTGCAATGTCAGGGTGATGTTTCACAACCCAGTGTACTTGAAATTTACTTTGGTTGTTTAGTAATGCAATATTGTTTATTTTAAAGTAGTAAGAGTTGTTGTTTATTGTTCATTTTCCCAGCTGATATTTGGTAATGTTTCTCTACATTTCTCTGATAGATTTGCAGTGGAGTTGATGAAGACCCAGATGATAAAAATGCCCCGTTTCGTCAACGACCATTTTGCAAATACAAAGGCCATACAGCAGATCTTCTTGACCTTTCCTGGTCTAAAGTAAGGCACTTTAATACAGTCTACACAGTTCTCCTGTGTTTTCCTTGTTTTCCCTTGTCAGTTGCCATGGGAACCATACATTTAAACAACATGAAACAGTCACTGAAGTTAAGAGAAAAGTTTTGTAAAGACAACACGTACTCCAGCTGATATAATTGGAATAAAATGAGCAACCTTCTTGGGCTCGTCTAATTAAAAGTTGTCTTAAATAATATCAAGCTAGTAACAATTACAGTTGTGTATTCAATAGTGAAGGTAAATTGTTTAGAGAGGGAGGACTTTCCATTGAGCTGTGTGGTTTCTCTTTTATGATGTTACTGCTTTTCTTGTCTTCGATGTATTTCACTGGTTTTATGCAAAGTGTGCGTGTTCTGAAGTTGCTGAATATATACATGTATCTTAAAATGAGAAAATTACCTTGTGCTTAACTTCACATATAACTTATTCACCTAATTTTCCACGTGGCAATGCAGTTATAAGGACACAGCCTGGAAGAAGGATCTTAGGTCTGAAACCTGTCATGCTGTTTCTTCTCTGAATACGTTAACTACAGTCCAAGTATCTATTTTCATTGAGATTCTTCCAGAAAATTTTCAGTGACTGAGGGTCAATGTACTGACCTTAGGGAAAGCAGCAAGCAGTAATAATTTGGATAAACCTTTTAGTCTGAAAGGATTAAATGTTGAATTTCATGGCAATAGAGAAATTGGTAAGGCTTTACCAATCAGACTGCTTCTGTATTTTCAGTTACTTTTGTGTCTGTTAATAACCATAGAATTCTCTTCTTTCACAGAATTACTTCTTGCTTTCTTCTTCTATGGATAAAACTGTCCGATTATGGCACATATCAAGAAGAGAGTGTCTTTGCTGTTTCCAGCATATAGACTTTGTCACTGCTATAGCTTTCCATCCAAGGGTAAGTGTAACTGCCCTCTTACTTCTAGAGAGGCAGAATTTAAAATTATAACAGTCCTTTCCCTGTATTTTCAAATTTTAAAAGATTTATTTGAATAATAGAGTTTGTGCATTTAAAAAAAAATGGATAATATTCCAGAACTATATGTTTGTCTTCACTGAACTTCACCAAGAGTGTCCATGTGGTTTAGCTGTTCGTAGGTGTGATGTGGAAAGTGAATTGTGTATTGGCTGTAATATCACAGCTGGTGTTGTTCAGAGTAACTTTGTGAAAAATTAGAATTTCCAGTGAGGGATGTTGCAATGAAATATTAGTGGAATAATGAAATGGAACAGATTTTCCAGAGACCACAGAATCCTTAGGGGTGTTTAAAACTTGACAGGATGTAACCCACTACAGCCCAACCAAACTTTTGAGGCTGTCCTTGCTATGAGCAGGGGAGGTGGATCAGAGGCCTCCAGAGATCCCTTCCAACCTATCTTATTTTTTATAAATTTTAAAAAGTACGGTAATAAAGCTTCCTAATATTAGTAAAACTTTATTGGAGAAAAAGCATTTGTCCATGTTCCCTGAACTAGTAGATGTATTGGAAACTCTGAAGGGAGGTTTCAGCTCCTGACAAGGTTCGTGTTTTTCCAGCTTACATTGAGAGGGTAGAAAGTACCTGTGCTAACAGTGAGCAGTTTTCTAACCTGAGGTATAATGTATGTGTGTAATCCTGTCAAAAATCTGTAAGAATTTGAGCTCCATTCTTAAACAGTATAATCAGCTCATGTGAGAGTTCTTACTGGGGAGGAGAGAAGCTGTTTGGTAATGGCGTGGGAGGGTTTCAAGGAAATCAGGGACATACTCATAGCACAAGCAGAGATTAAACCTGTTGTCCTCTCAGGATGACAGGTACTTCTTAAGCGGTTCACTGGATGGAAAACTCCGACTCTGGAACATTCCTGACAAAAAAGTGGCATTATGGAATGAAGTAGATGGGCAGACAAAATTGATTACAGCTGCCAACTTCTGTCAGAATGGCAAATACGCAGTGATAGGCACCTACGATGGGAGATGCATCTTCTACGACACAGAGGTAAAAACTTTTTGAGACTCTGTATTTTTTTTTTCTGGTGTTAAATAATAAACAGATTTAGAAGTCATGGTTATTTAAATATCAAGAAACATACCTTGCTTGAAGCAAACTTAAGTTTTGACACGATTATTTCAAATCAGGACATGCTTTAATATCTTTTCAGCACTTGAAGTACCACACACAAATACATGTGCGTTCTACCAGAGGTCGAAACAGAGTTGGAAGAAAAATTACTGGTATTGAACCCTTGCCTGGAGAAAATAAGGTACTGCCTTTCAGTGCACCTTTGGCTCAGTACTGAAGTTTGATATTTAATGCTTTGTAATTTTGTGCTATGTCTTTTAACAGTACTAGGATGAACCCTACTGTTTGCCGATTTAGACTATAAATAGTAGAATAGAATATAAATATTTTTAATGACATTATGCTCTGATTAATGTACAGGTGAGAAAATGGTTACAGATGGCTTTCAGTGAAAACCTCTTTGGCAAAAATAACCGCTCTCAAATTTAATTCTCATTTCAAAATGTATTTCATACAGAAGCTGAAAAAATGCTGTAAGCTCAGAAGTGTTATCTAAACAAGTGCACTTGATTCTTCAGAATCAGTCCTCTTGCTTCAGTCTAAACCCAAGTCTTATGCTGTAAAAGGGTCAAATTCTCCCCAGGCAAAGAACGTGCTGTTGAATATTAAAGTCTCCAAGCATAAGTTCTAGCAAGTATGCCTGGAGAATGTCTCACTCGTGAGACTTCAGGGGTGATGTGGGGTCAACAGCTGGCTCTATTAGAATAGCAGATCACCAGCTGTTATACCCTGTGTCATCCAGTGACACAGAAATTACTTAATTTCAAAGACATGCAGAAGATTCAGGAATCAATAGTGCCTATGAGTTTCCATCAGATGCTCTGACTTGTAACTATGTAATGAATCAGAGCTTAGTGTGAACTCTTGAAAATAAATAGGAAGTTCTGTAATCTGATGGTGTTCCAAGAGTTGTCACAATTTTGTTGCATAAATGATTAGATAAGTAGGGGTCAGTATTTGCCTGCTACTCTGCTGCACCCTTTTTCTTAGTGCCATCTTGAGACTTCTGGCTAACCTGCAGTCTGCTTCTAAGGTTCCATAGAAGGGCTGATCAGCTGAGTGCCCTTATGCATTTTGAGAACCTTTTTTGTTCCTTGTAAGTGCTTCCAAGCTTCTGACCTGAAAAATGTGAAAAGGAAGCGAACTCACATCAACCAAGAAAAGCCCAGTTTGTTTATATAGCAGATAATGGCCTCTGATCTGTGCTTCATGGTTGATGGAAATTTACCTCATCTGCTCTGCTATATCATTGTGGAATGTGTTCTAAAATATCCTTTGCAAATGAATGAGTGTTCTTTGGGCCCACATTTTACTTCAGTAAAGAGCAGCTGTTCTAGTTCAGACCTGTCAGGGTGATCTCGACAGTGAAGTTGTTCTGTCCATTGACAGAAGGTGTGAGAGAAAAATGTCATAGTCCTGAATCTTATTCTACTTCTTTGGGCTTATTCTTTGACACTTTTTTAAGCAAAAGAACTGCAATATTGACTGTTGGAATTATCTCTGTTGCTTTTTTTTGGGCATGGTAATTGTTTTCACTTCTAAATTTATTTATTTCTTTTCTAGATACTAGTGACATCAAATGATTCCAGAATCAGGTTGTATGACCTAAGAGATCTGTCTCTGTCTATGAAGTACAAAGGTTATGTCAACAGCAGCAGCCAAATCAAAGCCAGCTTTAGGTAAGACAGTATTTTAACAACGGAGTTGTTGCATTTGGGAAATGCTGTGGCTGATGTACAGAGGCTTTTGCTTAAATAATCTACTTTGGTATGAAACTGAGCCTCTCAAATGTCACTTGGCTCAAAATACAAAGGTGACTAAAAGCTCTGGTCAAGAGTGATGAAGCTGCCTGCGAGCTGGAAGCTTCTGTGAATGAGTGGATCCTGTTGAACAGGATGATGTGTGTCCATTAATATTCCTGAAAGTGCAGGAACTGTGCTAGAACTGCTGGGGCTGGAACTCTGCATCTTTTCTCTCCTTCATGGTAAATAGGTTTTATTTCCTTAATTTGTCAGGCATTGTTGTCAGGTATATGTTGGTCACCCAGCTGTAAAAAGTAAATACCTGAATTGGATTTGCAGGTACTGTCTGTCAGTGTACATTATACAGTCATGTGGTTACAATCTTGTTGAATGCTTTTCATCTTCCACCTGTATTTGTATTGTAATACAAATCTTCCAGCCTGTGTTTATGTTGTAAACAGTTCCTGTTACACGAGCTCAGATGTTCACACAGGTTCCAGGCTCAAACAGATGAAAATTACACTTAAAGATGATGCCATTTTCTTGTTGCTGAGTATAGCTGTTAGTCACACTCCTCTGTGTCAGAAGCTGCAGGAGAACTATCCATGAGAACCTGTTCTCTTCCAGGAGAGCGTTGTGAGACTTGCACACATAGTCATTTAAGGGCTGTGTATTTTTTTTTTTTTTGAGCTATGGTCACTATAATAAAGGATCAATTTGAATTGTGAACTCAACCTGAATGCAGAGCTACTCTAATGGATGCTTGAACAGCTAAGAAAAGTAATGTTTTTCCTCCTCTGAATCCTTAGCCATGACTTTACCTACATTGTAAGTGGTTCAGAAGATAAATATGTCTATATTTGGAGTACGTACCATGACCTGAGCAAGTTTACATCAGTAAGAAGAGACCGAAATGACTTCTGGGAAGGCATTAAAGGTAAAAACCAGCTTTTAATCTTTGTTTTATCAAAATTTATATGATTTGCAAATTGAAACATTGTTTCATTTGCTGTGCATTTAGTGTGAACAAATTCTCAGCAAAAGGCATTGTAATTGGTGGGCTATCAGAAATCCTTGTTCACAGGAGTCTTCAGATGCATAGTTGGGATGGCAAGACAGAGCAGCTTAGAGTTTGTGCAGCTTCAGTAAGAGTTTCTGAATGAGTGTAATATTTTGCTGGCAGAACTTGATTGTAGAAGTGTAGAAATCAAAATAATCAACCCTTAGATCCTTTATGAAAAAGTGACTTTGAAAATAAATGCAAGCTTTTTCTCTTTCATGGTGGGATAAAAAAGAAAGGGAAAAAAAAATCAGCTCTTCTATCTCTGCCACACTCACCCAGTTTTTGAGAAACGTGGGGCCATGTTTGTATCAAATGTTTTTTGGACCTCTTGCCAGGTAGTTTTGGCACTTACAACAGCCTCTGAAATCCCCAAGCTTATAGAACAATGACAGTTGCTCCTTGAATTCTGAGCTTAACATATGCCAGTAGCACTGAGGTTCTTGGATACTTGCTAGAACTTATGCCTGCTATTATTGTAAAATGAACAATTCCTTGAAACAAGGTAATCAAAATTGGATTGTCTTTCTGAAGCGCACAATGCAGTCGTCACCTCTGCGATTTTTGCTCCAAATCCTGGTTTGATGGTGTCACTGGAAACTTCTGAAAAGCAAGAAGCTGAAAGTAAGGGAGAAGATTCTGAGACGTCAGACACTATACCCTCTGGTAGGTGTTTAAGATGAGCTCTGCAACTGTTGCATTCTTGAAACCCCAGAGAATGTGAGGTGAGGGTCGGAGCTGTTGCCCTGTGTACTTTAGGATGATTCATTTTACACTGGAGCTGTTAGGAGGTAGAGCTCTATCAAAAATCAATAAAAATGTTCCTTTTCCTAGAAATGCAGATATTTCTTAAAGTACTGACTAGATAACAGGAATATGATAGAGGAAGAAGGATATCACAGTGATATCTTAGATTTTAATAACAGCTTGATTTTTATCTATTTTGTAATGGACTAACAGTTTATTCTCTTTCCTGTTCAGGAGCTCTGAAGACAGATCACACAGAAGTGCTTTTATCAGCTGACTTTACTGGAGCAATTAAAGTCTTCATTAACAAAAAGAAATATGTATCTTAGTTGTTTTGCAACTGACAGCATAAAGCTATGGTACTGTGGGATTAAAATTCCAGAAATAATGCAGGCAAAAGCAAAGTATCTAATATAATAATGTTACAGGCTGATTTATTTTTAAATCTTTATTTTAAGGCTACTCAAATATTGGATCCTCGGAAAGCAGTGTGCCTGTTAACACCTGGGCTTGTAGGACAGAAAGGAATGTGTAAGAATAATCCTGCCAAACATTAGACTCTAAACTTTCTACAGACAGTTGTTTTGCAACGTTATTGTGAAACTGCACAGGTTTCTGCACGAAAATGTACTCACACATGTGTGTGCCTTTTGGCTACATGCACAAATTGGAACATCCATCAAAAGGACTTTAGTGGTGCTTGTGGCCACTAGATGTCAGGAATGGGGATGGGAAGGGAAGGCTGGAAAAATGCTGAATAATCGAGTCAGGTCTTTGCACAAAATTCCATTTGAGAAAGATCTCGAATTTGTAGTAGCTATTGTTCAGAATTTTAAGTTATGCAAGTTTTTTGGTGGGTCAGCAACCATGTGTAAATGTTTTTATAAATTTCTCAACTTCAGGACGTGAAAATTTTTTTGTTGTCTCTTAATTGTTGTGGACTTTAGATTCCTTTCTTATATATAATTTTTTGCACACTGGAGCACAATACTTGTGTAAAGAATTCTCTCATTCCTTGTTCACGGGCACCAGGATATATTCACCTTCCAGATGAAATTAAGCTGCATTAGAAAGTTCTTATATTTTACAACTATGTAAAATAAACTGTTTACATTTTTTAAGCATTGTAGCTTAAAGTTTTAAGTTCTTCTCGTTTGTTTAGTGCCACTGAATTTTGAAAGTCTTTGTAAATATTCATATAAAACACCTATGAAGTAACATTCTGGGCGTCATAACCCATGAAATGTTATTGATGGTCAAATGTTTCAGAGAACAGATGTATCATTAAACTTGGTCACACACTTGGAAATTGTTGCTTCTTTCCCATTTTGATTTATTAATTTGCATTTTGTTTAAGTAGTTCCTGCATGAACTTATTACCTTCCGAGTTCTACTTTTCCTGATCTTGTTACAGCTTTTTTTCTGAAGTAATGGGGAATGGAGTACTGCAACTGGATATTAAGGCGAATTAAGAGTAGTTATATGGTAATTTAGTATGAGGAGGAGACTTCAAAAGTGTGTACAGAATCCTCTCCTTCCCATTACTGTGAGAATGGAGAAATGGAAAGACAGGAAATGAGTCTCACTCTTTTATTAATTCTTTCCTACTCCATTAAATTTGACTGACTTTGTGTAGAATTGTCCTAGGCAAGAAAGACAGTTGCAAGGGGTTTATCATCAGACAAAACAAATACAAAAATGGTGCACACTATGTAAAATTACCTTCAGTTCACACACAGGTAGGTTTGATGCAGAGCTCAAAATAACCAGCATGGATGAGACAAACTAAAGGTTTTTTTGTTTTTTTGAGCTTCACTGAATTGACAGAAGTGAAGAGGTGGCAGAAGAAGACATTTGGTTTATGACTCCAAAACTGAGTTTCTGTAATAGATGCAATATATGTGTAGAAGGTTGTGATTGACTGTGATTCCTGTGAGCTGATCCCAGACACTTCCAGAGTTTGCTCAGATGTTCTACCATATTTATTGACTAATACCATTTAAGAAGCTGCTTTGTGCAGTACAAACACCATCACCTTGCTTACAAGGTACCTTAATTCCAGTGTCTTGGCACGTATGGCCTTCCTGCCTCTGGAATGAGAAGTCCAGTTTGGAAGAAGAGGTGTATGGGCTTGCCACTGGGGTTTTTTGGATATGCTTTTTTAGGCATGCTGCTCTTCTGTTCCTGCTTTTCCCATGTTATAGTTAAAATAGCAATTGCAAAAATTAGTAATGAGTAACAGGAGGAGGGAGCCCTTGTTAGCTGTAAGACATACACAGAAGAGCATGGGTCCAAGCCCAGCTTCCAGAGTGACCGAAGACCTGGCTCCTGCCAACCTGCAGTGTTTAACATTTGGGATTTAAGTGGGCTTCAGGAGGGATTCCTGCAACATTATTGGCCTGCCTTTTGGCAGGTTATTTTACATCTGTGCAGTCTCCTCTGTAACCTTTTAATGATCTGAATAGTCTGGGGTTTTTTTAAAGATGTAAACATGACTGCATTTGGAGACATAAGTTGAAATGTAGTTTTGCATTGTAGCTGCCAGAAGCTCCATTAAGTTGTGTTGGACCTGTCAACTACTAAGGTGATCATAAAAAGAGGTTATTGTTTTCATGATCCAGGCAGTAAACAAAGGTGATCTTGAGGAAGACGTTTGATTTCCATTTACCTCGATATTTAGCTTTATAGCACTCACAGTTCCTAGTATTCTCAATGCTTTTTCCCCAGTGAACTGTGCTGCACATTTTTAATGGTTCAGAAACCAGTGCCTCTTTCCCTCTCCTTCCAAGAGCTGTGTCAGTTAAACACTATTCCAGTCTGAGTGGTGCTGTGTCCAGTCTAATCTTGTCCACTACTGGGTCTGGAGGGCTCGTCTGGTACCTTACCCAGCTGTGTTCTGCTTTTGTGCTGAGCCTCCAGCTTCTCCTTGCAGGTAAATGTTAAGTTGCAAGTAAATGTCAGTTATTCTGCTGAGCCTGTTTGTTTCAGCCAAGTGCCTTCACTGTACCTCAGGTAGTGCCTCTGCAGTGATGTTCTGGGAGCACAAGCAAAGCATGGGTGGAGATCTGTTGAAATAAAACACTTTCCTTTGTGCTGAAGGCTTCCTCTCTGCTGGACTGCCTTTTTTTTTTTTTTTTTTTTTTTTTTTAAGGGCCTACTTAACAAGTTCTGTGAAAGAACAAAAGGTCTACATCCATGTAATCAAAATCCTGCTTACAAAGGTGATTGAGAATTCCCAGGAGGCAAAATGAGGAATTGCCATTGCAGAGGAACCTTGGTGCAGGAAATGTCTGAATTAACTCAGTCACTTCCCAAGAATCAATAAAATGAGCTGACTGGAGTGTCATAGATCTTCAGCACCTCATTTCTGCTGTGGCTGGCTCCTGGCAGCTGGTTCTGGCAGTGAGGGGCTGTGGGTGGAAACAAAGCTGTATCTCTGCTACCTTTGTCTCTTCCAGTACTGGGCACCAAGCCCAGTGCACGTGCAGAGGGACAAAAACAGCAGTTCAAGTAGATGAATAATGCTAAAATTTGATCTTTAAATGCGGCTTGTTTTTGCAAGTTAAAAAGGGCAGGGGGAGTCTTTGTTTCTTTTGGTTGGTGAGATTTTTTTGTTGTTGTCTTTTTAACTGAAAGCAATGCTGAACGCAGCCAGTGGCATGATGATAACACTTGAATATAAGAGCATTAGCTGTAGATATGGCAGAATTGATTTTATCGGTCACAGAAAGCCACTGTGTCCTTTTTTTGCCTGTCATTAGCAATTTGCTGAACAAATGTTCAGGAAAATGTTGGAAAATGGTCACTCTTCAAATGATCCAAAGTGAACCTGTGAGTGTGAGGAATGCTAAGCTGCTGTCTTCTGAGGCAAACCTGCCTGCTGCTTCTGGCTGGAATATCATCAATGCAAATTGATTTGTATTTTGTCCACATCTGTTTTCTATGTGCTTTCTCTAGTTACATATAGCATAGATACCTTGTTTATTTGAGAACTGTGGGAACAAACTGGAAGGCTGCATGGAACTGTTGACTAGTTATGAGGACATGGTACTGGAGTTGTGATTCTGGGTTCTTTATGCTAATGCCCATAGCTGCTACTTTTGTTTTCCTAGTATTTTGCTAATAGTGTTGGTCTCCTGCCAAGATGAAGCGGAGGCTTTGCTGTTCACGTGGTTAGAAACTGGTCATTTTTTTCCTGTATGTGCTGTAGTGACAGTGCTTCAGGCTTCTGTGTGGAATTCTGCTCAGACTGTAATGTTAAGCAAATGGAGCACGAAAAATGAGAGAAACCAAGTGCAGCACACAGAACACCACACACAAGGCCATTCAGAAAGGGACACGATTACTCGTTTAAGCCTGTGGGTAAATTTGTCTTCAACTGCAGTAAGTGATGAGCACATGCTTAGCTCTGTGCCAGTAAGTTTGTTCTTCCAAAAACTATAACTCCTTTGATTTTTAGAGGGTTCATGAATAAATTTAAACCTGTCCTTTAGTATCCTCCTGAATAAAGGCTGATACTATATCACGGTGATTAAGAGAACAGCTTGTTAGAAAATCACAGATTACTCAAGGTCCTCTGGAGCTCTAGTCCAATCCCCGCTGCTCACCCAGGTCAGAGAAAGTTGCACAGAGCTTTTAGTGTCTCCAGGGATGGATACTCCACAGTTTCCCCAGGTAACCTGTCCCATCTGACCAGCCTCACAGAGTATTTCCTCATGTCTTGCATTCTTTTTCCACTTACTTCTTCTGGTTGTATATCTAAATGTCCTAATGTCATTTTAGTCTTTTTAGATCTACTGGGATTTGCTTAGGTCAGTTTGTGTCTATGGACTCTGTTTTTATGGAACTGACTGCTTTGTTTTGCTGTCTGAAAACATATTTAAGAGCAGGAACACTGCTAAGAAATTTTGAAAAGGTGAGAGATTATTTTACTGGCCTCATTTAAGGGCAGTACTTGACTCTGTGGAACGTATCGCAAAATAGATTTATTTGAGTGATGGTGATCCCCTCATATTGTTTTCCCATTGGCTTATACACAAGGAAACATCAGGAAGGTTTTACTGCTTTTTTTTCTCCTGCCTTTTCACAGACTTGTCCTGCCTGAAAAACACTGGGCTGAGACCAGGCAGCAATGGCATTCAGACCTCAAGGGGGATGTCCAGCAGTAGTGTGTATCCTCCTCTTAATTGCTGCATTCTTTGTCTGAGCTAGAGAGATGCTCATGGGAGTTGTGTGAGATCTTAGTAATCCTCTTGTGTATGGCAGTTACTGTAAGTGATCTTTAAAGCCTTCAAGCAGAGGAAGATAAATAAGGGAGTGCTCAAAAGCTGGATTTTGCTTCATTACAATACAGCTCTACAGGTTAAACCAAACTCTGTGCTTTCCTACCATCACTGCTATCTGCTTTGGTGTGATCCAGGGTGCAGGAGAGAGGGGCAACAGCTCAGGGATGTCATCAGTGTGCAGTGCTGGGTTCCCAAGTACAGAGAGACAAGGATATAGTAGAGAGAGGCCAGCAAAAGGCTGCTGGGGTGATGAAGAGCTTGGAGCATCTGATGCAGGGGGAGAGCCTGAGAGAGCTGGGGCTTTTCAGCCTGGGGAAGAGATGGCTCAGGGGGATCTTACCCATGTGTATAAATTCCTGATGGGGTAAAGAAGACTGATAGAGACTTCTTGGTGGTATCCAGTGGAAGCACAAGAGGCAGTGGGCACAAAAGAAATATAAGAAATTCATATGTTTAAATAAACATTTCAAAAGTGGAGTTTGTTTGGGGTTTTTTTTCTGTCAGAGTGGTCAAACATTACAACAGACCTGAACATCTGTCCCTTAAAGTATTCCCAATTTAACAAAGTTGCTCTTGCGCCAGGGAGAGTGTGTCTTTGCCATGCCATGCTCCCTAGGATTAGGGATGGAGCCTGCACGGGCAGTGAGACAGTCGATCCAGTGTTGTTGCTGCTCTGTGTGACCCCGTAGTGATGTGCTGGTGCAGCAGCTTTGCAGTAGCTGTGGGCACTCTCCTTTTCTCCAGTGAGTGCAGTGGGTTCCTGCAGCCCTCACCCGCGGTCCAGGGTGTCAGCAGAGGGCAGCCCTTCAACGCCAGGACTTGGAAACCCTGGCCTAAGGACCAGTTTCCTGCTGCACAGCTGGAGCATCCTCCTTTCACAGGCCTGAGAAGCCAACAAGTGGCTGCTGACTGACAGTCCCGTTGGCACCTCTAGCTATGGGTGACACTCATCACATCTGGATCTGGATTACTGAGTCCCTCGGTTCCCTCTCCAGTGCAGTAAAGCACTTGGTTAATCACCTGCTTAAGGCTGATCACATAGGTAAGTGCTTTTCTGGGACAGGCCATTTGCAGGTGATTAAAAGGCCCACAGATAATCAGTGAAGGCAGTGAAAAATGGGATTATTGGCTAATAATATTGAGTGCCTTTTATCTTGGATGGTTTGTGAGAAATTAATTCCTAAGCCTGCCAGTAACCCCTCAGCACCTTTGGGAGGTTTGCAGAGATGGTCCTGGAGTCCCCTATATAAAGTTCCAGACCTTATATCTGTGTGAGCTGCACTGATAGATGTTAGTAAAAAAAATAAAAGGCTATTTTTCCTTGATGCATCCTCTGTGCTATAGCGCTTCTGGTAAGTGGGAAGGATTCCACCATCAGTCTAATACAGTGTCCTCTGCAAACTTACTTTCCTTATAGTCGGTGCTGTCCAGCAGAGCTGGGGAGGAGGTGGCAGGAGAGCTGTTTCAGCCAGGTTGGCTGTACCTTCCAGTGCATGTCCTCACTGAGCACTACAAGCTGGTGCTGATGCTCACCCTCTGATCAGTCGAGGAGGTGTGGGATCAAAATGACATCGAGGACTTCAAGGCTGTGGTCTCAGTGAAGAGGTGGAAATGTTAGCACGGTTGAGTCTGTGAATTCCCCATGGCAGACTGAGTTCAAGAAAGTTTGGTCATCTGAGGAAGTGTACCTCCTCAGCACCTCCAGAATGCCCCTGTGTGTTCTTGGCTGCCTTTCTTCCCTGTAAAAAAAGGAGATGAAAAGTACAATCCTTGCTGCTTCGTGCTTGTCTCTCACAGCAGTGCTCTGGCTGCTGTTGTCCTGCCTTAACACTCCTTGTGCTTGAGACTCTTATTCTGATGTTTCTGATGTTCCCAAGAGGGAGTCACAGCTTACTGCAAGTTGTTTTCATGTGACGTGTGCTTCCCATTGCTTCTATTTTCCTTTTGTTTTCATGCTTTGCTTCAAAAAACAGCCTCACTGTTCACTGCTCTTCCCTGGCTGCTGAGCTCAGTTGAGTAGGATGCCAATGGGCAGCTGATCAGATGCAGCCCCTTGCTGGCACCAAACCAAGCTTGTAATCTTAGCAGGAACCCTTTGCTTCTGACTGGGTAAAACCAGGGGTGGGTGCTTTAGGGAGGATTTTATTTCTTGTCAAGTGACTTGTCACAGCTCTCTTCTCCTCCGCCCCTGGACAAACACTCTGGTTCTTGGAGCTGTTCTTAAATGTCCGGAAATGGCTCTGACACAAGTGTTGACTCCAATCACTGGTGCTCTGCTGGCTTGTGCTCTCCTGCAATGCTCAGCCTGCTCTGAGGAGCCACAGGGGCCAGGGGTTCTCCCCAGCAGCCAGGATAAACAGGGCTACCCCATTCTGTGGCAAACATTGTGTTTGTTACCTGTCCTCTTGAGGCCAGGTGAATGAGACCTAACAATTTTATTTGCCAGTCCATTGCAGTGCAATCTCTGAAGCTGTGTACTGTGATGATTTCAAGTGGTTGGTAAAATCTCTCAAAAAAAGATGATGGGTGGGATAAGGAAGTGAACCTCAGTGCGCTGCTGCTGGAATTGTGCATCACAAACTTTTTGCTTCTTAACTGAGATTTGGAAAAGCTTTCTGAAAATGCAAATTCTCCAGCTTATCAACTCTTTTTTTTTTCTTTCCCTCATTTCATGGATATTTCATAGTTAACAATAAACTTTTGGATTTGTTTTGCCTCTGGTGTAAAAAATCAGAGCAGTATTTCATACGAAATGGTGTCTGCTGCCCCTTCAGTGAACTGCTAAAAAGCACAACAATAACTGGCTTGCATGCTTTAGAAGTCACAAATAACATTTTGAATGGCTTGGATCATAATAGCTGTATTCATTACCCCCTACAGATTGGCTCTCATAATCAAAACAATTTCTCTATATGTTGCGTGACTTACAGCGTGCTTTTAATTCCAGTGAGATCCTTGTAGATAGTATTTAATCAGCCATATGGCACACTGTGTGTAAATTCCTCAAGTGTATGACTATATGGCAACTTAATTCAGTGTCTCGCTGAGAAGATACAACACAATAAAATAAGTAAAAAAAAATTTTAAGGCTTTAATGTACAAAACAAAGGATCAGAGGCTCTCTGTTGTGATTTCAAAATCACCATCCTTAAAAGCAGTGTACAATGACAAAGTAATGAGGACTAGGAATTAAGTCCTAAGGAACCTTCTCTTAAATCCTTACTTCTTGCTTTTGCAGCTGGGCAGGCACAGGGGATTGTGGTCTCTCTAATCAAAGCACTTTCCTGTAGCAAACCCTATAGGTTGGAGATTTTCTGGTTTAATCCCTGATGGCAACTCAGCCCCAGCTGTTCCATCCCTTCCCCCCAGTAGGATGGAGGTGGGAGAATTGGAAGGGTAAAAGTGATAAAGCTCATGGGTTGAAATAAAGACGGCTCAATAGGTAAAGCAAAAGCCCCACACAGAGGCAAAGCAAACCAAGGAATTAATTCACCACTTCCCATAGGCAGGCAAGTGTTCAGTCATCCCTAGGAAAGCAGGGCTCTAGCAAGGGTGACTTAGGAAGTCACTCTGAAAGTCCCCACTTCCTCCTTCTGCTCCAGCTTTATACCAGGAATATGATGCCATGTGGTCTGGGATATCCCTTGGGTCAGTTGGGGTCAGCTGTTCTGGCTGTGCCCTCTCCCAGCTCCTTGTTGCAGTGGTGAGCTGGAGTGAAGAGCAGAAAAGCCCTTGACTCTGTAAGGGCTGCTTAGCAGTAACGAAAACATCCGAATTATCAACACAGCCCCTTACCAACTACCGTGGATAAAATTAACCCTAGCCCAGCCACAACCAGAACAGAGATGCTCAGTAAAAAGATCTTGCCCTGGATCCAGCTTAACCTTGCAAGAACAGCCGGTAGAGCAGGGACACACCTTGGGCAGAGGCCACACGGAGACCACCAGCCCAAACGGACCGGTGTCCCATTCGGCACCGACTCTCCGCAGAGTATTGTTCTCAGTGTCCAGACACTTCAGCCGGAGGCTGCTGCCCTCGGCTGAGCCCCGGCACCTGTGCCCTTGCCGGGGCAAGCCAGTGCTGCGTCCGCGGAGCCCCACCGGGGAGCATCCCCTGCGGTGAGCGGGGCACGGTCTGGCCGTGTCGGGCCGAGGCACCGCCCCAGCCCGGGGCTGTCCGTGTGCCGGGGGTCCGGCGGAGGGGAAAGTCGGCCCGGGGCCACCTGCGGCGGGGACAAAGCGGGGCCAAGCGGGGCGGGGCGAGCAGGGACCCTCCCGGGCCCGCCCCGCGGCTCCGCCCGCCCCGGCCCGGCCGCGCCCGCCCGGCGGCAGCGAGGGAGGGGAGCGGGGAAGCACCAGCCCGAGGATCGGCACGGCACGGCACGGCACGGCTCGCCTGCTTTTGGCTCGGCTCGGACCATGTCGCCATGTCGGAAGTGAGGAAGTTCACGAAGCGGCTCAGCAAGCCGGGCACGGCGGCCGAGCTGCGGCAGAGCGTGTCCGAGGCGGTGCGCAGCTCCTTCGTGCTGGTGAGCGCTGGGCACAGCCCGGGAGGGGCCGCGGGGGCCGCTCCGCGCCGGGGGAAGGGGCAGAGCGGGGCAGGGGGTGCGCCGAGCGCGGGGAGAGGAAGAGGAAAGGGCTGGGCAGGGGCTGGAGAAGGGGCAGAGCGGGGGATGCTCAGGGCGCGGCGGGGCAGGGTTTGGGAAGCGCTGTGCGAGGGATGGGCGGGCGCGGCTGGGCAAGGCAGGGGATGGGGAAGGGATCCCTCTTTGGGATCCTCTCCGTGTGTTTGTGCCGTGCCATCCCACCTGCCGTCACCGCGCCCCTCAGCACCGCTCAGAGCTGAGAGGAGCGCGGGGAAGCGGCACTTTATCCACCTGGCGTGATTTAGTGCCTGGATGGTGGGAGCAAGAATTAACGGGAATCTGTCGGTGCAGGGCACTGAGCAAACAGGTAACAGAGCCCACCTTGCACAGGGTGCAGGCAGCGTGAAACTGGCACATAGAGAGGGTAGGACTGAAGGGCAGGGCCTGGCAAGGTGAGAGAGGCATGGGCATTGGCGTAAGCCGGGAGCCCGCAATATCCCGGGAATCGCGCTCCAGTGTCTGGGGTGAAAGTCACGTGCGTTATCAGATGGGTTTCAACCCCGCATGTGGGATGCTGCAGCAGGTTGTCTTTGTTGTGCTCACAGCTGTGCAAAACGTTAGCGCTGTGCCCTGGGAGGATGCTGGGGTCAGCTCACAGCTTCCCAGGGCTTTGTTGGATGGATTGCTCTGGTGCTCATTGAATTACTCTAGCGTGTAATCAACTTTGACCTTGACTCTGATGGAAGGAAGGTTAGTCAATGGGATATGCAGAAAGTGCAGTACAAGTTCAGGGAATAATTCCTATTAGTTCTTTACTATTAGATTAAATGACATGTGCTGTTAAACAAACTGAGGGGTTTGAATAAACCTTTTAAAAACGGAGTTTTCTTGTAAATTTACTGATTTCTAAAGCTGAAAAAAGCCATGGTGATAATCCAGTCTGACTTCCTAGTGCTAGTTTTGCTTCCAACTTGTGCAGTTGTTCAGGGATCCTTATGGGCTTCCATGTGATTTGCTTTCCCTCTTTCATCAACAATACAAAGAGACAAATGTTTTGTACAAGCTGATGGAACCTCTGATTAAGAATGAAATTGTGTGTATAAGACCAGAAGAGCTTTGGTATCCTACAGACAAATGGTTACTTGGCACCTGTGCCAGGAAGCTCAGGGAGAGAAGGGGTGAGCCTGACTGTCAGAAAGAGAAGGGATGGGTGGGACTGCAGATGAAGATAAATAAAACCTTGACAGGAACCCAAAGAAGCTGTCAGAGTCCAGCATCCATCAGCAGCCGCTCTCTTTCTGATCCTCTCTAGGGTTTCATTGCCCACACTGTCCCTGCCAACTTCTCTCTCTTTCTGGCAGGCAAATCCCCAGAGCTGCTGTGCTGCCTGGTGTGTTGGCAGCCAAGAGCCAGAGGAGGATGAGGGCAGGTGTCTCTGATCCCTGGGTCTTGGCAGACTTTCCTGCTTTTGGCAATTCAATAGCAGTGGATAAATCCCAGCACTTCTGCATCACTGGGAAGAGCCGTAAGACACTGCAGTGATCAAGGAGGTGGCACAAGCTTATAGGACTGTCTCAGATGGCATTTTTGCCACCCTCGGTAATTAAGGATAAGATTCATGCTTTTCAGGTTATTCCAAGAAAAAAGTGGTTCCTTTCCATCTGTTAGTGCATTGTCCTATGGGGAAGGGATGTCTATGCACTGGTGTGCTGGCTGTTCGGAGGGTACAGAGAGGATCCTGGGAAATGATGGTGGGGATTGGTAGGGACTGGGGAAAGGTTGTAGTTTCTGATCCTGCTCCCAAGGTGAGGCTCAGTCTTGGTGCTGATGGTGCACATCCCCTACCCATCTGTCCCCTCCTTGCCATGGGCAGTGTGGGGGAGATCGCAGGGCCCAGCATCAGGAGCGTGCCAGCAGGCTGTGGTCCCAGCTGTGCCTCACCCTGAGGCAGTGCTGAGCTCACCAGTGGTCCATAGATACGTGGGGAGCAGGGGCTGGTGCTTGGTAACTGGATGGAGCAGGCTGGCACCATGTGGTGCTGTGTGTCCCATGAGCTGGGACTTCGAAGCAGAGTGGACTTGCACTAGAGACTTTGCCTGGCAGGATCCCATCCCCTTCCTGCAGCCTGGACACAGCAGGTCAATAAAAAGTCAATAAAAGCGTGTGAGTAGTGTAATGCTCTTGAGGCCCTGGGGGACACCCTGCCTGTTCCTCTGTGATCCTGTCAGGTGCCTTGTCTGTCTGCTTGCCTTGAGGCAATCTAGCTGAAAGTGTGGGGATCTGTGGTGGTGAGCATGAAAGAGATGAAGGAATGGGGAGCAGAGCTAATGCTGCAGGTACCAGAGCACACACCTTCATCCACAAGAGGAGTGGGCATTACAGGGCTCTTTCAGTGTGTTGGTTGAGCTCAACATTTTGGGCATTCAGGGCACTCCTTGAGACAAGGAATTGTCTGTAGTAAGAAGACATTTGTAGTCAGTGAATGAAATACTCATAAATGAAAACATCTCAGTGAAGAAAGCTTTTAACATCATGGAAGTGGTCAGTCTATACAGAGCCACAGTTTGTGCATTAGAGATGCATCTCCAGCCAGGAGTGCCGTGCTCCTGCACGGCCAGCCTGAGCCAGTGTGATGTCTGCTACACTGTGTTTCCAGGAGTGCTGCCCTGCACATGCAGTGAAGCCCATGTCATCTTATTTCTGTTCCTGGTTTTCCATTTATGACTCTCTAGTGCAAAGAGAGTATTTATGATTCTCTTTGGTTTGCAGAGCTGGACTGAAGTTGGTGGGAGTCTGGCAGGGCTTTGCTCCTTCGTGATTGTGAAAGGGAAGCGTAGGCTATGGTGGTGACTGGACATCAGCAGCGAGGGGAGGTTGTCCCTTTCCAAGGTGTTTTGGAGTACCTGTGTCCACCCACTGCCCTTTGGACCAGCTACTAGGATGCAGTCAGAGCTGTTCTTGCCATGGTCTAAACGGAGCTGTAACCTGGAGCTGTTGTAGTGAAAGTAAGCACAAGCTGTGCTGGGGAGCTGGGAGGCACTTTGGGTCCTGTGGGAAGGATGGGGAATGAAGTGCATTCACTTGGGGCTCCTGTTCCCTCTTACTCTGCTGCTGTTTCCAGGGTCCTGGCTGTCATTCTGGCCTTGCATCAGGTTCACAGACAGGCTGTGTAGTGGAGGTCTGGGCTCGGAAGAAAGAGTTCAGTGGGAATCCCTTGAAAGCAGGCACAGCCCTGCAGAGCAGCGTCAGAGCGCCTGGGGTGCCGCAGGCAGCCGGGGTGTGTGGGAACCCGGGCTCTCTCTGTGAGCTTTTCTTCACAAAGCTGCAGGGCAGATTGTATCAATTTCAGCTTTGAATGCTCCCTGATGTGCACTACTGATTACAACTGGGGATGGAGTTTTGGCAGACTAATTGACAAACAAGGTCACTGTTTAAACAAACAAATTTAGCGAAAGCATTAGTTGGCAGGTGGGATAAATGACAGGCTAAAAGATAAAGGAAAATTTTAAGATTAGGTTAAAGAATGGAGCAGTCAAAGCCCAATTGTAATAACTTTAACCATTCTTAACCAAGAGATTACCAGCAACTCAAACTCTGGGGTACCAACAGTACAATACTGTGTTAGAAGTGCAACTTCAGAGCTGAAGCGCTGATGATACCTGGGAGAGGCACCAGGGCTAGAGCTCAAGGAGAGCAGTCAGAGACCTTTGGCAGTGGAGGGACATGGGTGATTTTGACTCAGACCTTCAGTGCAATCTCCCTCCTCCCATGCTCTCCACACTGAGGATGTTGCTGAGTAATAATGGGAAAGTTGAGCATCAGGGCAGGAGAACCCTGCTCCGAGTCACTGGCTGATGTAGGACCTGGGCAGTCAGAGAGCTCAGACATTTGCCAGCAGGATGCAACGTGTGTGCTCAGGTGTGTGGTCCTCATTCTGATGGAGGTGCCTGTGCATCTCTCCTTCAGTCCATGAAATGCAGTGGGACATTGTAGAGTTGAGCCGTTTAAGAGCACACATGTGCGAATGAGATCTCGAGTGTTGTGGCACTGACAGGGCAATAGCAAAGGCTCTTCTTTCTGCCTCAGGATCCAGATCACTTGCTTCTGTGTGGAGGTAAGGCCAAAACTGAGACAAGGTCTCCCTATGCCTCCCCTCTCTCTTTGGGAGTGATGTTCAGCAGTGGCTCAGCCCTCGCAAGGAGGGAGCTGTGTCTCAAGCCAGTTGCACATTTTCCAGAGGTGTCATTCTCTGTGTCGTGACAGAGAAATAAAATGTGTGGGAGACACGAGATCAGAGCAGCAAGCACTTGACAAAACCCAGATGATGCATTTTCCCACAGTGCTGCCAAACCTACTCATCTGGTGGCAATTTTAAGTCTCGCACAATTACTCTGATTTTCTTTAGATCATTTCTATACAGATTAACTAAAAATGCATCTACTGCTTTGCCATAGAGATTTACAAAGGGTGCAGAGCCAGAGCATCTTATCTGAGAAGGAGCAGCTGCAAAGGATTTGCCCACAATGAGTGTCAGCCAGCCCAGTGGAGCATCTCCAGGCACCCCAGGGCACAGATTGGTGGCACCCAGGCACACTCAGCTCTTGGCCACACCTCTGGCAGCACGGGAACTCCCAGCACTTGCAGTGTGGGAGAACCTCTGCTTGCAAACAACTACATCGATCCCTGCCATCCAGAGGTATCCAAAGCAAGTGTCTGCTCTCTGTGTTATATGGTGCTGTGGGATGTGCTCCCTGAAACCTCACCGTGAGATGGTGGGCAGTGTGCCAGGAGGAGATGGGTTTTGTTTGATCCTGGCTGGGCTGGGCTCGTATGGGTGGCTCAGTTTCAGTCAGTTACAAAAAGGAGATAGAAAGCGCTTTAATAGTGATACTGAGAAGGTTTTGACTGGAGGCAAAAAGGCATTTTGTTCTTTCTGTGGTTTTTTTTTTTTTCAGCTTAAACTATATTATTAGTGTCTCAATTTATGCTCATGCCGAGGAAATCAGCTTTCTGCATACAGCCCTCTTTTAATAAGCTAAATTCACTTTGATCAATGTGAAGCCTCTTTATATGCAGCGTTTGTAGTGATCTTGGAACTCAAGAGAGACACGGAATACGTGCATGTTCTCCCCGGGGGTTGTCAACATGCTGTGTTTGCACAATTTACATAGAAAAAGAGACATATATGAGGCATGGGAGGAAACTCTGCCCCTGTGTAAGTGGGTGGGAGCTTTGCAGTTGGTTCAGCCAGGGCAGGATCTGCCTACTGTGGCCGGGTGCCTCCAGAGCCGGACATCACAGCTCGCTGGGGTGGCTTCTGTGGAAGCGTTTGTGGAGAGAATGTTGTTCACAGGGGCTTATTCAAGAAAACACTTAAACGCATTCCTGAAATTAATCACATGCTTTGCTGACTTGGGGCTGGTGTGCTGTAAGGGGCTGGATTTAGCCCAGTGCTGGCTGAGTGCCGTGGCACGGCCCTGGGCAATTCCTGCCAGGGAAGTGGCCGGGTTTGCTCCTGCCTGAGCACACACCACTTGAGGAATGGATGAAGGGCTTGGGTTGATGGAGAAGAGTAAGACTCCAAGTGACCTCTGCAGCTATTTGTGGCCAGTCTCTGGCATATCTCCTACTGATACCCAATCCAGAAGAGTTGGGGCAATCCCTTGCTTCCCCCTGAATGCCTGTGTGCTGAGGAATGGCTGCCATAGGATGAGCTGCAGTCAGTGTGTCCATTTCTTGAGGTGTTTGGGGTCAATGACAAGCTTTTGATGGGCACTAAATCTTATCCTTCCTAAGGCATCATTTAAATGTATGTGTCCTCCCACCCATTATAGGAAAAGCACTAGGGGGAGAACAAAGCATCCAGGCCTTACGTGTGCGTAGCTCTTATCATATTTTGTTAGCTGGGGTTTTAGCTCTTGCTGGGCAAGGCTGAGAGTGGTTTGTTAAGGGCCAAGGACAGTATCATGAAAATGCAGGTGTCCCTGCATTGACAGCATCTGCCCCGACCCACCACCATCAGTGCAGTGAAACGCCTGGAACAGATGGTGGTTGGTGGTGCCTGCAGCTAATGCCAGCAATGCAGTGGGGATTTGGTGCACTCAGAATCCAGTGAGAGGGATGGCTCCTGGGCTTTGTTTCAGCCTCTTCTGTTATCGGGAGATATTTGCAGATATCTCCCCCAGGACCACAGGCATTTGAACCAGGACTACCTGCTGTAGTGTATAGTATAGTGTCCTTTTCTGTATGCAGCTGGGTGGCTCTTTCATCATTTCACTTAGCCCTTTGCATGCTGATTTATTATATCTAATGATGCAAAATTGCACAAAGCTCTTGACATTTCTGTGGCCTGAGAATGCAAGTCACAGTCACACACAGCAGCTGAACAGCAGCCAGGCATGGGGCACACGTGTGCTTCATCATCCCCGGTTAATTGGCCTCCTCACTCCTGCTTTGTCCAAGGAAGAAAAGAGTAGTTTCATATACCTTTGTGACCATTGCTGTCATCTTAAAAATGCTGGAATATGTTTCCCTGCCACCAACTCTTTCCATCTCTTTTATTTTCTTAAAAAGTACAAATCAAAGCTCTCCCTTTGCTGTCTCCTCTTTCCTTCAACACAGCCCTCACTTATCTTTACAGTTTTTCCCTGCCTCCTGCTCCTTCTCTAATGGGGTCAGGGCTGCTTGTTCCTGACCCCTTTCTCACCCCTCTCTCCTTTCTTGCTGAAATGCAGTTTCTTCTCTCCCTATTAATATCCCCTGTCACGGGGCTGTTCCTGGGGAGTGGTTGCGTCTGGAAGGAGACTCTGTGTGTTTTGGTCCACAGTGCTATCCACTCCCTCATCCTGCTCCTGGCTCCATGCTGGGTGACATCCCCTCTGCAGCCTGGTCCCTCTGTCCCCACAGTGGGGACACTGCATGGGTGCAGATGGAAAAATCTCCCCTGTGCAGTATTAGGACCTGGTGATGCCAGAGTGCCGTACATTGCTCTGTAACAGCCATACATGTACCTGTTTTGGCAGCAATCAGGACCGTGGGATGTGGGCTGAACAGCAGTGTCTGTATGCGGAGCGGGGCACATCTCTCAGAGGTCTGGAGGAAGCCACAGCTCAGGATGGCAGCTGACTTCATGTCTGCAGGGCTCTTTCAGCCTGCCAAACCCATGGCTCAGTCCTTGGGGACATGGAGGTAGCTGGAGCAGGGACTCGAGGGAAGTGTTGTGCCAGCCAGAAAGAGATGGAGGGGCACAGAGACATGAGAGGCTTGACAGGAGCTGGGTTTGTGATAGGAACAGGTAGAAGAGAAATGCTTGGGAGAGGAAAAGGAAGTCTCCATCTCTTGGAGGGAGATGATGGCACTGGCTGGGGTGGGCTGAATGCCTGCAAAGCTGGTGTTCAGGGAGTCAAACCCAGCTGCCAACAGACAACCACTTTTCATGGCAGTTTGGGGCTCCAAGAAAGTTGTGCTGGACTCAGCCAGGTTTTCTTCTCAATTCTGCCTTTCCCTCTGTGCCTGGGGAGCCCTAAGCACACCCTTGTCCTGTTGCATAATGCTGGAGCTTGTATGGATGTCTGTATTTGGGGAAACTTCGAGGTGTTTCTGTTGACAGCAGCATTTTGTCTATGGGTGGGTTAAAGCCTCGCAGTCTGTCCCTTGCAGAGCCCATCCACAGCCCCTCCTGTGTTTGCTGGGGATAACAGAGTTTAACTCTGCAGCTGCTGCAGCTGTTTGCACCTGTATCCAATGCCTGCAGCCAGAAAATGGAGCATAGATGAGGCTGAGACAAACAACTTCCTGAGCTGCTTAAACCACCACTGACATCTTTGGGTTTGACTGCACTGCTGGGGTGTTTGCTGTGTTGCTGAGGCAACCCAAAACTATCTTGTGACTTCCTGCTCCGTTTTTCCCCAGTGTTGCTCTGTGGGCTTGAACAAGTCTCTTCACCCCGTCCCAGCTCGGTGAGGAGTGTTCTGCCTCCTCGCCTTCGGGCAGCAGCTGCACAGTTGGCTTGGCCCCATGTGCAAGTGGTTTCTTAGTAAAAAACAAGAGTTTAAGACAGACAGGAAAGGGAGGGGTTCTCTTATGTGCCATTAATTGCTTTAAGATGTTCTGAAGCTGGCTATTCTGGAACTGGATGCTAAATATAAAACTGATACTACATAAATAAATGATGAAATACAAGTGACATCTGAAAAGCACTTTGGGATGTTCCAGTTAAGAATTTAAATAAATAACATGTATTGTTGTCGTTGTAATTACTATTTTCCTTTTTTAGCATGCCTGTGCTTACAGAATGTTTTGAGGAGTCCTATCTGGCAGAACTTCAGCTGTCCCACAGAAACCAGTACCCTTTTGCCAGTTTTTATCAACACTATTATTTTTGGAGGAGACAATCAAAGCTGTGACGCGTTTTCACATCTCATGCTCTGCGGCAGATGCTCAGCTGGATGCAGGTGCAGCTTGGCTGACGTAGAGCTGCTCTGATCCCTCCCTCTGCTCCTCGAGGAGAAGGGCTGGATGTGTGCCAGGACGTACCTGTGCAGGCAGGGACTGACAGGACTTCAGTTGCTGTGCCTGGGGACTGGAGACACTGCTGGAGTCTGTACTGAGCTGACACTGGTGTGTGTCACACAGAAGCACTCAGAGGTCCTGAGGAAGGTCAAGAACAGGGGTATAGGGTACTGAAAGCCATCTCAGATGCTTGTCCTAAACCACTGCTCTGTGCAAGAACAGTGCTGGATCACCTCAAATGTGTGCTCGTGCCAGAGGTGGGCCTGGCCCCAGCTGCCACTCGTCTCCAGCAGTGCTTTTCTGCTGACTCTGCACTTGTTCAAGGCACCATTTTTCAGAGGTGATGTGTGAAGGTGAAGTGCTGGTGGACTGGAGTGGCAGCACTGCCTTCTAGGCTGAGCCACTCTCAGCTGGGCTGTGAACTCTCACTGCTTCATTGCAATGCAGCTGCTTTCTGTTTCCTTTGCTTAAGTGATTATGCAAGAATCTCAAGCTTTCAGGAAAAAAACAGAGTTCTTGGCCCTTGTGGCTGCAGAACTCAGCTTCAAAATGGGATCTGCTAAAGGCTGTGAAGTGTGGAGTCCAATTCTGAGTAAGTGGAAGGGAAATGAAAAGTCATATGTTGATTATCCTGACTTCCTGTAATTTTCTAAGCCAATCTGAAGACACTTCAAAGGCTGAATTTGTTTTATTTGATAGGCTTAATAAGGACAAGTAAATGTTTGCTTGTCTACACTGATATCAACTTTTTGACTGTTCATTCAAGCCTTCTCCAAGCTGGTGTCTCACACCGATGCTGCGCCACTCTCGGAGACAGTGCTGATAACTGCAGGCCCTTTGCCACTAGAGAATTGGGCATTACACTGCAAAAGGAGACATCCAGGTTGCCAGAACCCAGTCTGCCATTTGCAGAGCTAAAATGAGGTTCTGTTGCCTCCCAGGACCATCGGTGCAGGAGGGGAGAGGTGTAGGTTGGTTTGCGCAGAACTTGAGCTGGGTGGAGGGAAGCACAGGAGAGGGGGCTGGCTTTTGCTCCATGCTTTCAGATGGAAAGAGTGAGTCATTTCCACTGCAAGTGTTTTCTTGCAGGGTGCCAGGACTGTGCACCCATCCTCCCCTTCCCTGCCACATGGCTTTTTATTTCTCTGAGAGCTCCTGTTAGACACAGCCTATCTCCATGTAATACAGACCAGGGAAAGAGTGGGGTACAGCAGCCTTGTGCTGCTGGCACTGCTTTTAGAGCTGGAGTATGGCACAGACTGGCACATAACTCCTATATGGAGATGGGAGCGTGGGGACTCTCACCCAGATCCCTGTCTCATGAGACCCTTGGAAATTATGCACTTGCAGCTGTGCCTCCTGCTGCCCAGATGCTGGGGTTCCTCTGCCACATGTACCCATTTCTGTGTGTAAAAGAGACAAAGTGAGCCCTGAAGTTTGCTCTGGGGGTGCTGAGGACCAGGCAAGGGAGAGTCTGCTTTCCTGGGCCACAGCTGGTGAAGCATTTGTTTCCAGAGCAGGATCAGTACTGCAAGGAAAGAAGGAGGTGCTGAGGTAAACTTCCTTCCCTCTGACCAGTGTAAAATTTATTTTGGCCCACTCGTACCAGCTTTATCAACTATTTTTCATCCTTGTGGTTTTGCCGTATCCCATCTCTGCGCATCTGCTACATCCAGCCGCGTGCTGGGTTTGCAGCAGGCTCATGGACACAAGCTCCCCATCACCTGCTGAGAGCTGCCTCATTGCCTCCCTGCTGATTTCTTCCCAAAATGTGGCTTTGCTGAGAAGCCCACAAACCTCTTGGCAGCAGCAGGGCTGCGTCGTGTTGCGACTGCTGCCATATGTGCTGACTCACACTGTCTCCCTGCTTGCCCTTCCTCCCCTGATGTCTGTTTCCATCTCCTCCCTTTCTCCTGTGCGTTTGAATGCAAAGTTTTTGGGGCACAGACTTTATTCTGGCTTTGCACAGGGTTATGGTGGTTCCAGGCGCTGGATGGCCAAACCTGGGTTTTGCCACTTTTCATTGTTCTTTCTTATGCCCAGGATCCTGGAATGATGAGTTATGTGTGAGTCTCAGGTTTTGTAAATGAAGCTCCATAGCCTTCCTGAAAGCTTGAGTGAGAGTTGTGTAAATGGGATCAGATGGCAGTTCAGGAACTGGAGGTAGAAGAAGTGAACATTCACAAATGTGATATTCAAAAAAAAAAAAAAAAGAAAGCTCTTAAAGACAGCACAATTTGAGTTTGCCCTGACCTGATCTCTAAATCCCTGGCTGTGGAAGAGCTTTTCTATTGATAGGAATTGTTCAATTCCATATACCCATACAGTTTGCCAAGTGAATTTGCTCAGTTCCCAGGCATCACTTAAATTCTCCCATGTACTGTAAGGTTTCATGAGCAAAATAAGAAGATAGGGAGTTATCTCTCCTGTTTTTGAGGTATGCACATCTCCAGATTGCACATTGCAGTGGGAACTGGTCCCTCTGCCCAGGGCTGTTTCCTGTCTCAGAAGTGATGTGACTGTTGTGTGTCCAAAGGGTAGCTGTACGCTTCCATTTCCCCGCCCTCTTTAGCTTTTAATTCCCCATATTGACTTTTACTCTTGTTTTCTGTTATATTTCACCTACTTGGCCCTTTGGGATTTGTTTTTAAATTTGGGCGTTGCCTGGCTTTCCATGTACGTGCACTACAGGTTTGCAACAGGTGAGGCAGCAAACAGGCTGCAGAATGGTTGCTAAAATTCGGTCACTAAAAGAGTTGTGCACTCTGAGACAATACATGTACCTGTATTTACGTGTATATTTAGGTGTACGTGTGGCCTGTGCTATTTCCTCTTCTCTCTTCAGCTACTCTAAAGAACCAGCACTGTTAATACTCATCTCAGTTGTCTCTCTAGCTGTGGATGCACACACTGGGTAGGGCTTCATTTCCGAGGCTGTGAGAAAACACCACGTGTCGGGCGCTGCCGAACCCGCAAGGTTTTCAGTGGGAGGCAGGAGGAAGCGTTGCAGGGCCGTGTGTGTGTTTGTGCTGGCCGTTAGTGCCATGAGAAGTGAAAGTCGAGCCTGGTGCAGCTCTTGGGCTGGGCTTCCGCTGTGCAACAGATAGCGTGTGCTGGCAGCCACCACAGGGCTTGTGGCATTGCAAAGTGACCATCAAACCGGTTACAGTGCAGCCAAACCAGCTGGGTTTGCCATTTTCCTCTCTGGATATTGCTTTAAATGAGAGCCAGACTGAAAGGACTGAAAATAGAAAAGCTTTCTCACAGTTTTCCTTTGGCTGCTGTTTTGAAAAAAACATCTTCCTCTCACTCTCTGAACGTTCACATCACCTGTTGTAATTCTGGGAGAAAAGGACCTCAGAAAAACATTAATCATATAACAAAGTGGCATGTTTGTATGGTATTCAAATGCAGAACACTAGAAGACAGGTGGCTACTGTTTTTCAGGCACTAAAAGTTTAAAATAGAAATGTTATTTCCTATAGTACATGAACATCCCCAGCTGTCATCATGAGCCTTTGTTTATAAAGCAAATATGAGGAATTTTATAGGCTTTGCAAATGGATTCAGAAAGGTGACAATTCAATCTGACTTCTGAAGTTTCCCCCCTCTTTGTTAATGGGTAATTCCCTTTGCTAAACTTTTCCTTTTCTCTCTTTCTCTGGTCGTTTCTGTACGGAGGGTTTTGGGATCAGGCTGTTAGAGGGCAGCAGGACAAGCAGGACACTGAAGACAAGGAGGACCTCACTGGGGGTTTCCCTTGTGCTCTTTGTGCTCGTGCTTGGCCAAAGGCAGAGCCTTGTGTTGGTGTTTGTGGGCATGTTTCTGTTGAAGTAATTTCATTGAATTTCCTGTTAAAATGCCAGCCAAGTTGCTTGTGGTGGGGAGTCAATACTCCAATAGACAGGCTGTTGTTCTGCCTGTGCTGTTGTCCAAGTGCAGCCCTGTCACCCAGCATGGAAGGGGTCTCCAGCACAGCAGATGATCCTCTTCCATGTGCTCCACATGGCCTCACGTTGGTGTGTTGGACTCGAACCAGTGGTTTTTTTAAAGAGAGTCTTACGTGGGAAGGTGCACTGCTCTCCTGTTATCCTTGTTTAAAATCATGTTTATGTTTTATGTGAGGTATTTCCCATGGGTCTTGGTTTTTATCCCAGCACAGTGGGCTGTGCTGCTTTGGGCTGGAGCTGCTGCTGAGTGTGCTTGGGTGCTGCATCCACAGGAACCACAGGAGAGAGCAGCTCACTCCAACCTGTGCTGCTGTTCCACAGGAGGTCAGAGGAGCCTGAGGAGCATCACAGTGCCTGCCCTGGGTGAATGTCTGCTGTGTGTGTGCCAGAGAGTACAGGATGCCTTTGACAGCGCTGCACGTTTTCTCCTGCAGAAGTGGATTGATTTTGTTGCTGGACTGGCAGCCTTTCTTTGTGCTTCGTTATTGGCTTCCCCCGTGGAGGATTTTGTGGTTTCTAAGACTCTAATTACTTTAGTGTAATAGTTTTTCCTCTGCTTTCGTAATGACTTTGGTGGGTGCCATCTGCTGTTGTGGCAGCATGGGCTGAGCCTGGGATGTTGGGAGGTGTGTGCTTCAACCAAGCTCTTCAGGAAAACTATTTTGAAATCTGATTTTCAGCGTTTAAAGCTTTATCTTCAGCCCCTCTGGGCCAAAGGGCAAAAAATATTTGGGATGGCTCCCTCCTTACTCCACAGGTCTGTTTACAGGGACAGGAGCATGCCTGCTGGGCAATCCTGCACAGTTCAGGATGGATGGAGGAGTTTGTTTCCTTGATGGCAGGCAGGACTTAGGCCACATCCTGCTGTGAGCAGCGTCTTTGCTAACAAACAGCTTGACCTGCATCTTTTGGCTTCGCTTTAGAGACGTTGCTGTGGTTCCTGTGACAGACTGGGTGGTGTGCTGGGTGTGTGACACTGAGCTGCAGGTGATGGAGGGCTGCTGTGTGAACCAGCACACCTTGGGGAAGGAGAGCTCCAGGGGCCGTGTTTCTAACAGCTCCAAAGGAGAAATGCCTGCCTGTGAGTGCTGCAGAACCCATCTGGGTGACAGTGCACAACCCTCCTGGAGCTCCCTGGGTTATGAACTGTGTGTCACAGGGCCCAGCACTGGTCTGTGGGATGCAGATCATAGCACCAGCCTGAACAACAGTATTTTTCCAGTATTATTAAATTCACAAGACTGGAAGGGCTGTAGTGAGTTTTAAGGATTTTTTTTTTAATCTGTGGTGGGCAGTTCTGTATGGGTTTTGGAACTTCTCATGTGAGGATGTGGGATCCTTTTCAATCCTTATCCTTTAGTTGTCATTGAGTCCCATGAGGATGACGGCCAGTACTTTGTCTTGCTGGTGTCAAAGCTAGAAAAGAAATGTTATTCAGAGCTCCAGCTTTTAGAAAGAACATCTTTAGAAACACAGTCCTAGTTCCAGAACCATGTTGCAAAATAAAAAAAGGACTAAAAATACTGTGTGATCAGAAGGCCTGAGTTCAGAGTACCCAAAGCCACAGCACTGTGGAAGGCTCTTAGAGGGAATCTTATTTACTGGTACAGCTGCTGTGGGGAGTCAGTTGAGAGGGAAGCTGATGTAAGTGCTCAGGGTCATAGCACTGCTTTAACCCATTGATGCTGATGAGTTTTGCCAGGATTGCTGCAGTGATCAGCAGCAAGAGATGTACATTTGAAAGGTCAGCAGAGCCATACACCCTGGGTGTATGGACTCCATGGGGTCCTGCTTGGTCTTGTAGGGAAGACGAGCCTTGGGGACGCCTGGCCCCAGACTTTCAAATAGGTGTCCTGTTATTTCACGTTAATTTGCAAAGCTTAGCAAACTTTCAGAAGGGCATTGTGCTGTCCTGCATTAAGACCAGTGTTTCAGATGATTAACCAAATTCAATTAAGCATTTAATGAGCATGAGAGGCTAACTGAGAGTAAATGAGTTCCTTTTCTTTGTCTACCTGTTGGGTTTTTCAGACTCCTATTTTTCAGATGGGCTTTTTCTTTTCTTATTAAATTCCCGAACAGCTCAGGTCTTGGATGCAGGAGCAAGAAGCCCTCTGTGTGCAGTGTGGCTGGCAGCATTTGCCACCCCACTTCCAAATCCCCCACAGCTGAGGGAGCAGGCAGCAGTCCCTGGGTGCTCTGGCACTGACCATGGGCTTTCTGCCGACAGACCTTTGTCTTTCTCGTGGGTAATCTGAGGCGTGTGAGGTTCTTTTCAGGACTGTGCCAGCAGTGAAGCAAAATTTTCAGAGAGCAAGTAAAGGGAACTTTGTTTCAGGTATCTAAGCTAATCCATGCTGGATTTCTGTAGCATGAAAAAAAGACATTTTGAATGCAAAACTGTGCGAGGCAGGAGGTGCAGTTTCCCCAGACAAGAGTAGAAGCTTCTCTGTGGAAGGTGAGGGTTGGTCTGGTTGGTCTCTTCTCCCAGGTAACAAACAATAGGGCAAGAGGAAACAGCCTTAAGTTGTGCCAGGGGATGTTTAGATTTGATATTAGGAAAAATTTCTTCATTGAAAGAGTGGTCAAGCACTGGAACAGGCTGCCCAGGGAAGTGGTGGAATCACCGTACCTGGAAGCGTTCAAAAAATGTGTAATATGGCACTTGGGGACATGGTTTAGTGGTGGACCTGGCAGTGCTGAGTTAATGGTTGGACTCAGTGAGGTCTTTCCTAACCTTAATAATTCTATGACAGCAGCAGCAGGATAGAGAAGGTGCTCGGTGGAAGGCTGAGCAGAAATTGCTCTGCCCAGAGGCTCACACGGGGCCCAGGCATCCTTTACATTGGTAAAACTAGCCTTAATTGCTCATAGGCTCTGTGCTGTCCCCCATCAGAGAGATGCTAGGAAACACAGCTTGAAAGGTACCTGCCTTGCATTTCTGAAGTGCTGTGGGGAAAAGCTTTCGTTTTGGTTTTGCTTTTTGGAATTATTAAAAGCACCAGTCACGCACCTGGGACAGAGGAATAGCCTCTGCTCAGTGGAGCTGGTCCTTTGGGTGAGAAAAGCTAGAAGCAGCCTTTGCTGCTCCAGCCCAATAGACTGTTCAGGTTCGCTGCAGACCCTGGCTTTTTATTCTCTTTTTAGCCTGTAGCAGATATGGCAAAAATGGAAAGATTTTTTTTTCTACAATTCTTTGATTTTTATTTTTTTTTTAAGGTGGTGGTATAAGAGAAGATATCGCCACACATAGATTTTCTGCAACATTTCAGAAAAAGATTAAAACAAGATTAAAATATGACTATCCCCAAATAGCTCCTGCCTGGGGCCATTACCCTGTCACATGACAACTGCCTCCCCAAAGTCCCAGCACCAGCTTTGCTTCAACACAGGAGATGCTCAGTTGTCATTACAGCAAAACCCTGGGTCCCATTTGCTGCAAAGGCCTTGAAGACATTCATTACTGCATCCCAGAGCCTGAGGAGCCAAAAGGCACAGGACAGAAACCTCTGGCTAGAAATAGTTTTGGAAGAGCAACCTTGATTTCTTGGCTTATCTCACATGTCACAGGAAATATTGAGTTGTTTGTACTCTTGGTGGTGTGGCTGTTTACCCAGTGGTGTTAGACGATGCTGAGCCTTTTGTCCTCTTTTTGGGCTCATTTTCTTAGGCTGCAGGGTGTGCTGAATCAGCAAGAGACCTTGTATTGGTCTTGTGTTTAGCTCTGGTCTGTGTGGATAGTTCATCCCAGCAGAGCCATTCAACTGGCAGGTAAAGTTTGCTGCCCATGGGGAAGCATCCAGTGTTCCTCCTACGAGGGTGGAGAGCCCAAACATGCCATTCTGCAAGGGTGTCACCTCCAGAGGCACGTGGCATCACGCGCTGCTGGGAGGGGTTTCATAAACACTGTCTGTGGCAGGGCCAGGCATCAGGATTTTGGTCAAGATGCAAAACAAGGCAAAGCTGATGTGTCAAAATTTGCTTCCTGTTTTCTTGTGACCATTCCTATACAGAGTCATGGTTTGGCTTTGGGTGTGATGTTTGGTTTTTCACAGTGCAATGCTGAGGGCCTGACTCTTGCTCATGAAATCTGAAGTTAGTCTGGGCAGCTGGGATGGCACTTGCCTACTTTAGAAGTTGAGCTTTTCTCATTTTTTAAAGTTTCATTTTTTGGACTTGTAACACATACAAAATTAGCGTAATAATGAATGTAGTGGAGCTCTCCTAGTAGATTTACTTGTGACTCCTGGGATTTTGGAGAGGTTCCGAGTGAGAACAATACCAGACTCCAGATTTTTCCAGCCTTTGGCTGTGTCTGAGGCACAATTTATGGAGAGGGCTTTCCTGTCTTTCCAGAGGGATGCTGTTCTTCCTTGCATGGGGTGAGATTCCTGCTCTGGCAGTTGTAGCAGCAGGCTTGCTCTCATCCTGCCTGCGGCACATTTCCAGAGAGAGCACAACTCTCACCCCTCCTCAAGCAAAACCAGCTCTGAGCAGAGCAGAGCCAGCATAGGAGCCCTGAGCTGTACAGATGAGCTGCTCAAACATTAAGATGCTGGATCTTGCAGCTGTTAAAGCTGTGGCCTGTCCAGGAGGATTTCTTGCTCCATTAAGAAATTAGAGAGTGTGCTGAGAGGAGAGCAGCACAGTGCTTTGTTTCTTCCCATAGCTTATTACCAGACACAAATAACTTAACCCCTCAGTTCCCTCCTGCAAAACATGCTCCCAGGGGGGTTACCTGCAGCACAGGAGTGTCAGAGTGCTGAGGTAACAGACAGTCCAGTGGTCGCACAAATTGAAATCATCAGGCTAATTAAGCACAAGATGTTTGTTACTGGTTATTTTAGATATTATATATATGTAATTTTTTCTCATCTCCTATTTTTCCTGCAGGAAAAAACCAAAGTAGTGGAACCCTTGGACTATGAGAACGTGATCCTTCAACGCAGAGTTCAGATCTACAGTGATCCCCTCCGGGACCTGCTGATATTTCCGATCGAAGATGTATCTGTGAGTTTGCACTGGCTGCTTCCCATGTTTGAGGCTCACTCGTCTCCTGTCCTGCGTACCTTGGAAAATTTCCACCATTAACCACATGTTAATTTTGGCTGCATTACTGACACATAAAACCAAAATGACCCGCTGGTGATTTAGGCCCACCGCATTCATTCAAAGCAGGCATCAAGCCCTGAAGACCCAGTTTGCACTGACAACATCTTCTCCTTTTTTGTGCAGATCTCAGTCATCGGCCGGCAGAGAAGGACTGTCCAGTCAACAGTGCCAGAAGATGCTCTAAAGAAAGCTCAGAGTCTCTTTGTCAAAGAGGTAGGGGCAAAGTCCGTGTGACACTTGCCTTTGGCACTTTGTCCCTTGGGCAAGATGCTCAGCTGTAGCTCCTGACCTGCAGGGTTGCAGATTATTTGGGTTTTCCTTTGTGGGAAGCACTGATCACTGGCAGGGTGGCTACGTGGGAGGGTTCTCACGTGCATCTCTTGTGCAGTGCATCTTTCCAGTGGGTTTTGTTCACAAACAAGGTGTGTGGCTTTGTACCACCTGCCTGAGCTGCAAGGTGCAGGAGTGCTGCAGGGCAAGGGGGGATGCACAACCTCCCTGGAGCATCCAGAGCGCTGCAGGTTCGTTCTGTAAAGTGCTGCTCTCCAGGACTGCTCCCCCCAAGTGCAGTGGAACCAAATGTGAAGTGATGCTCACATTTCTGAGGGCAGAAAATTAGTGCTTTCTGGAAAAAAAACTCTTCCCAAATCACTACTCCTTTTTTAGAGCCTTGGAGCGATGTAAATACAAAATCTGTAGCTGTGTGGCAGGCCAGATGCTGTGTGATTTTTGTCTCTGTGCTGAAAAGGTTCCTTATGAAATTCTGTACTGCAACATAAAGCAAGCAGAGCAGCCTTGTTCAGTCCCTTTCCACTTGCGCTTCCCTCACCCAGCAGCATGTAACCCTTCAGACTTGTGCCTGCTTTTGTTTTGCTTCATGTAGCTTTCAAAGAGCTGTATTGTTTTCCTTTCAGTGCATTAAAACCTACAGCTCTGACTGGCACGTGGTAAACTACAAGTATGAGGAATACTCCGGAGACTTTCGGATGTTGCCATGGTAAGTGTCGTGCTCCCTTGGAATACTAATGTGTGGTCACAGGGCTGGGGTTTGATAGGGTTTAGCAGAAACAGTCTGCCCTTTTCCTGATGCCTGTCGCACAAGCAGCCCCTCTTCCAGAGTTATGTCACTCTGAAGGTTGGAGGGCCGGAGGTGGTTTGTGTTATCCTGCCATTGTCACTCAGCTCTGCCAGGGAGATGCCCACAGTATTGTCAGTGTGGGTCATTGCTTCACATCCCATCCACCAGTGTATGAACACCCCCTCCACTTGGGATGAGGATGGACTGCAGTCCAGACTCAGGGCAGGGTAAACAGTGTTGGCAGTGTCTGCTCAGACCAAATCAGGAGCCTCATTGTCCCGCTGGGCTAATGTTCCCTGTGTGCTACACACGGTGTTCTCGTGCCTAGCAGATTTTCCTTGTACTCTCGGTACAGAGAAGTTGCTGGACAACTTCAGTCCAATGATATGGCATTGCTGCTAATGCTGGCAGTGCTGGGAAGCTACGTGCTTGGAAATGCTGGGCTCTGCCAGTGATTCCAGCTCCAGAGCTAATTGGGTTTCTCAGACAGGCACATACATCTTGGATTTCTGCTGGATTCTTATTTTCTTCGTGTTGGTGCCTGCCCTGCTCTCACTGCCCACACTCTGGGCATGTCTGGACCCCTGTCCAGGCTGATTGTGTGCTGGCAGCTTGTTAAATGCTTTTTCTTCCTAATTGGCTGAAGTGGCTCAGTGCTGATGGTCTCACGGGGATGTGAAGCAGCAGTGGGGGTAACACAGTTGATGAAATTGTGTTAAGATTTGTGAATAATCTGCAGTCTGATCTTGCTTCTTTTTTAGCAAGATGGAAGATAAATTGGCCTGCTGTATCTCTTTGTTGCATAAATGCATGTCAGCAAAACCTCTGCAGAATCAGACAACCAACAAGAGAAAGCTAATTACAGACTGCTTGTGCTTAATTTCCATGAAATGCACTCAGAAGTTCGCTTTCCCCAGCTGTAAGGGGCTGTAGGTCTCTTGAAATCTATCTTCTGCACTCTATAGTCTGCAGTTTGGCTGTTGCTTCTGGATCCAGCATCAGCTGCTGGCTCAGAGGACCCTTGTGTTCCAGCCATTAAACATGGAAATGTGTTGTGATTTCAGCAAATCCTTTAGGCCAGACAAGATTCCAAGCCATGTGTTTGAAATTGATGAGGACTTCGAAAAGGATGAGGTAAGGAGAAGTTTGAAGTTTTTTTTTACAAATACCACCCTAAGATCTGTTAAAAATCAGATTTCACAAGGCAAAGGCAGAATTCATTTCCTAGGAATGGTTTTCTGGTGAGATACTTAGTGCTGTGAAGGTGGGATCAAAAGTAAGACAGTAATTTATTTCAAAGTATGACAAGATAACTTCTTGGAGCCAAGGGTCTCCTAAATTATCTGGACGATTAGCCATAGTTCTCATGGCTTTTTCATTTGAAACAGAGCATTCAGTATAAGAGGAAAAACAGGAAGCCAAGCACTTACTCCTCATGTCCAGAACTAAAAGTAGGAAATCTGTTTTTCAAAGACACTGCAATACCGGTATCCTCCTCTAAAAAGTTTTGTGCTTTTCCACATGACATTGCTATTCTTAATCAGTCACTTCTCCCCAACATATTCACGTGTCAGTCCTCTGTACCACTTTGCCAATGTCGTGAGGCATTTTCTTCCTCTGGAAGTGGACATGTTTGTGCTCAGCTGGTTGCAGGGAAGATTTGCAACCGTGGAACTCCTCCATGGGAATGATCTGAGGGCTCTTACAATTGGGACATCTCAGACCTGATGGTTGTTTTGGATGGTGCAGTGTCATGTTTGCTACAGAAATGAGGGACATAGACAGACATTTTTCTGTCTCATGTACCACGTCGAGCTTAATCCACCATTGTGACATTAAGAAGTTTTTGTTTACAGAGGGAAAGGTTTAGCCCAAATGTTTAAAGTTCACATGGCACCAAGATGCTGCTGCTGAGATTCTTGCAGAGGAAAAAGGAAGTTTCTTTGTTGCAGAGCTGGAGATTTGGAGGGGCTGTTTCATGCACATTTCTCACAATCACTGTGTATGTCCCAGCACAACTCGGGTCTGGACTGGGATGGCTTCTTTATAAATGGAAATGTTTTGTCAAGTTTGGCCTTAATCTTTTTTTGGCTGTGTTCTTGGTTTACTTTACATCATTAAGTTGAGGTGTTCCCTCTTTAATAATATCTAATCTGGGATGGAGACATTGCTGTGCACTATGTTATCAGCATGCTTCTGAAAAAGCAAAAGGACAAGAATATGCTATCAAAATTTGGACACCTTTTTTCTTCTGGCCAGTGTCCCAAATACTCAAACAAGAGAAGTTACTGAGGTTTGTTGTAGAAGAGTATTCCAAGTGCTTTGGCAGATGTTTGGACGTTTATATCTTTTGGCATGGTCATATCTAAAGGATTCTGTTACAGTTTCCTGACAGAGCATTTGCATTAGAATTGTGTAATGGAAATTCAAATAGAAGAAATCTCTTGGTGAAAAAAGGTGAAGCATTATAAGGGAGAAATCAGGGGTTGTTTTACCAAGGGAAATAAAGTATCAGAGAATTTACTTTGGAAGTTCGACATGAAAAGAGTGAAAACCTGCCCCTTGGGATGCAGCAGGCAATATAAACCAGTCCCTTCATGGCTCATCATCAGACAGGCCAGGGCTGCCTCTGGTGCTGATTCACTGGAAATCCCAGGACAGGTTTTTTTCATCACTCTGTGCCCTTATTTTTCCCCCAGTGGAGGCCAGGGTTAGGTGTGGATGGAGAGCCAGTCCCCTTTCTTGGACCATGGGACAGGTGCAGATGGAAACCCCATCTGGGTGTGCCAAGAGCAGCCTGGTTGGGTCACTTGAAACTTTTGGGGTTTATAAATGTGAAACCAGCCAGTTCATTTCAGTTATTGGGGTTTGATGGTTTTTGCCTAAATTTAAAATGGAGGAATGACAAAAGAAAATGACAAAGTAAGTCCTGAGTTCTGCATTTTGCAACTTCCTAAAGTGGCAAAGACCTTTGTGAAAATTTCCTTCTTCCCCAGGTTTTTGAAATACTGCATAAGAACCATCATGCATTTCCTCATTGCAAAATTGCTGTGCCTATCAGCATAGATGTAATCCTTCTTTTTTTAAAGATGATCCAAACTAGCCTCTTTTGCCTCTTTAATGGAAAGAGATATCCCTGAAATTTTTTGTGGTAACACTGTATATGTAGCTGTACCTGTTACACATACATTCTTCATTTCACTGTATTGCTGTAGTTAAAATGGTATTGCTTTTCATGGTGGACAAATCCCTGTGTCCAGGGGGAATTTTCTGTGTGATAGAGTTCACCTGACCTCCTTTTTTTCTAATATTTTTTTTTGTCTTTCAGGATTCCTCATCCCTGTGCTCCCAGAAGGGCGGTGTGATAAAGCAGGGCTGGCTGCACAAAGCAAATGTAAATAGCACCATCACTGTTACCATGAAGGTGAGTTTGATCCAGTGACTTGCAAACAAGGCATGAGGTGAAGTTCAGACCACATCTCTAAAGCTCCAGGAGCTCAGTGAGTGGGTTTGGTTTTGGATACTCTTGTAGAGTATCCCACGGTGGACTGGACAACCCAGTCTGGCAAAAGTCTTTGACCCTCCCCTGTGAGGGGGAGAATGTGAGACTGATGCACTTCAGGTCATGATGGGCAAGCTGAGCAAAAAGGTGAAGCGTGTTCTGGTAAAGCAGGATTGTTTTCTGAATGAGCAGCTGAGGCCCAGGAGAGGAAGGCAGCTTGAATAACTGAAACAGCTGCCCTGAAAAGACAACTTTCTGAATTGATGGTTTCCTTGCTGGTAGGAAATATGCAGGGAGGCCAGCTTTAAATTGAAATGACAGATCTTTGCTTTAAAAACAGGCGTGATATCACTGCAGAGACAGAGCATTGCTGACCTAAAAGCAACAGCTGCCTTGTCTCCTCTTCTCTGCTCTACGTAATCTGGCGTGACATTGCTTAGAATCTGCAGAGATTTTTAATAGTTCTACCATAGGTTTTTGCTGTGGCAATGAGCCCATCTGCTGTCCCACCACGCAGCTGCCTTGCTACAGCATGGAGAGAGTTGGGGAGTTGTGCTCAATGGTGCAGCTGAAGGATGGCTGCAGTGAGGCTGCTTTGTAAGGGTATATTAAAAAAAAAAATCTCAAATAGCCTGGCTGTTCCAAGTCTCAATTCAATGAGTTATCCTTTCTGGAGAAGCAAAACAGGAATGTTCGTAGGGCTAATTTTAATTTGAGTTTTTAAATGGGCTTGAAGGCGATAGACAGAACAGGATTTTCTGATTCTCTGCTTTTCCAAGCAAGGTTGAAGCAACTTTTTTGCCTGTAACTTCTGGAGGAGGTATGATACATGCTCAAAGCAGTCAGTTGGGTCTGTTCTGGTCTGAGCCTCTTGTGGTAATTGGTTTCAGTGCCCAGCACCTCAGACCTACCTTTCTGAGAAGTTGTCTGAACTACGCTGGCTTCAGTTCCACTAATAAGATTCAGAGCCTCCAGTGAAACTCTGATATCAGTAGCCATTCTCTGAACTGGTCCTGGTTGCTTCTGTGTCTTACAAAACACCTCCTAAGGCACATGTATGAAGGCTGAGGACTTTGGACACCTTCAGCCTTATCACCACCTGGAGAGGCTGCTGTGCTGTGTTCAGTTGTGAGTGCTGGTTCTTTCATTGCTGTGCTGTGCTGAGCTGCTGGTACCTCACACTGTTGCTAAGTGTGAGCAGAGTGTGTTTTGTGGAGAGCCAGCCCATGAGCAAACTGTCATTAGGCTACAGCTGCCAACCTTCGTTTCAGAGCAACCTTTCCTTTACAGAGAAGTGCCCTGGTTTGGCCCAGCTCTCCCTGTCTGGTTTGCAGTGAGTGTTGTGCTGCACTGCAGCCACGGTGTCCAGATTGTCCTTCTGTCCTTCTCTGCCCAAATGGACTTCCCCAGTTCTCGGCATCCCTCTGCACTCACAGTGCTCAACAGCAGCACCTGTAGCCTGATCAGAGGGGATGTTCTCTCTGCTCCTAGGGTTATAGTATTAATTTCAAATAATCATTGTATTCTGACAATGATTTCTGACAGCAGTGCTTACAAGGGGGGAAGATCATAGGAATAGTGTTTGCTGTTTGATTCTGCATTTACTTTTGAACAGAATTCATCAGATGCAAATGGTTTAGCGTGAAATCCTATGCCCATGAGGGATATCAACCCTGTAATATCTAGAGAGAGATCTGTCATGGGTTTCTGTAGCATCCACTGCCAAAATTCCTGAGACTGATTCAGTGAAGTGCTAAATCGGTGTTTAAGCTGGCTTAACGCTTTGCATCCTTAGCTTTCCGTGTATTTTTATGCTCTGTTGAACTGAAGGTTTAGTTAGATCTTATAAAACTTAAAGCTCAACGACCTTGGAGCATCTCTGCAGCTAATTAGTCATCCAAATGAAGCCAGAGGTTACTTTTCAGATGGGTTAAGTTACAGTTCAGAGCGTGAAGCTCCCTCGCAGTTCTGTGCAAGTGAGTGGGTTTATTGAACATGTGCTAGTGTCAGTAATGATGGGAGCAGGAAATTACTTGTAATCTCCCATGTGGGATGAAAAATGTTGTGTTTATTTGTAGATCTTCGAGATACACAGAACAGTAGAAATACTTGCAGTGCTGCTTGTCCCAGCTTCTTTTTGTGATTCTCCTAACACAGATCCCCAGCAACTGTGAAATGCACCCTGCTCCTTACAGACTTGACAGCATATGGTGCTACCCCAATTGCTGCCAAAATGTGCTCTTGAATTATAGTCCAGTGTCTTTTGGCTGGCAAGCATGAAGGAAGATGTTCTGAGATACTGGAGAGCTGCTTTTTCTTTGTAAAAATCAGGAATTCAAACAAAGGAACACTTCTCCAAAAGTTATTACTTTTTGATGTGGGAATTGAACACTAAGCCAAAGCCAGTTCTTGAAAATAGATTTGTATAAGAAAAACAAACCCAAAGTCACAAAAATACAAGCAGTTTATTGGATTGCAGCATCCCTTGGCTTGCATTTGAGTGCTAGGAATTTCCATATGTCTGTTCCAAAGTCTTACAGACAATTCCTTTGTAATTCTAGCTGAGGCCTATATCAAAAAGGCTCTGGAAATACCTGCTCTGAGGTGGAATGACGATGTGCTGATCTGAATTTACTGTGCAGCACTACTTTGTAAAGATAAATGAGGCTGGAGCCAGCTGAGAGATGAGCTGGAAGCCCTGGGGCTTTGCTTTAGTTGGGCAAACTTGTAATAACAACAAGGACATTAAAATTAAAGAAGATATGGAAATCTCTCTTTATAAAAGCAAATCATAGTGAAATAGGTGAATGTGCAACACACTATAGAGTCAGCAGTGTTTCTTGTTACAGTATTTTCTCAGTTAGCAGGGAGGGCAGATACAGAAACCAGGGCCATGGTTTGTGATCTACAACAGAGTGAATACTTGTCTCAGCAAGACTTTGTACTTTTGCAGGTATTCAAGAGGAGGTATTTTTACTTGTCACAACTCACAGATGGCTCCTATATTCTGAATTCCTATAAAGATGAGAAAATTTCAAAAGAATCCAAAGGCTGCATTTTCTTGGACGCTTGCAATGATGTTGTTCAGGTAGGTGTGCTTTCTCTGTGGCTGCACATGGACTTATACATCGCTGGCTCTGAGATACATGTGCTGTCTTGAGGTCTGAAGGCATGAATTTGCAAACTAATCCAGAGCTGGTCAGCTAAACTGATCAAAAGGCAGACAAGGCATTTCACAAAGATGCCATTCTTTTGCCCAGGAAGAGCTGCCATCAGAGTAAAATGGAAGCATTTCATCATTACCTCATCTGTTGCCTCCCTGCTCTGTCCATCTCCTTTACCTGTTTTTGTAGGTCAGGTGCCTTTCAAGACCTTGAAGGTTGAAGCCAGTTAGTAATTGGTGTGACTTTGTCTTGGGCACCTTCCTCCTCTGTTTGCTGCTTGCACCAGCTTCTTGTTTCTTAAGTCACATCCTGATAAGTCCGTGCAGACATGCAGTTCTTTGGGACTTAGGACCTGCTTGTAAGGTTTTAGGAGCAGGGATTTGTACAGATCTAAAACCTGGGTTTGCTGAGTTGTGAGAGGGTGAGGGGCAGCAGAGGGTTGCTGCTGTACCTTCTGCCCTTGCTGTCTCTGCAGAAGCTTCACGCACTGAGTGTGGTGGAGCTGGTACAGGGCAGCTTAAATTACCCCAGTGGTTTGCTTTAGCATGGATGAGTCAGAGCTCTGAGTTTCCATTTATCTTCCTGAACACAGTAAAAGCAGTAATGCACACGCCTCAGTGATGTACGGGATGTACTTCCCAAGTTGCATCAGATTTGCCTTGGCTTCTGGTTGGAAAATGCTGTTTAAAGGCCAGCACAGCTCCAAAATGTTACATTGAACCGCTTGCTTTTAAGATAGGTGCCTCTAAGCGTCCTGGAGAGCAGCATTACTTACTGTGTCAGACAAATGCAGTTACTGGCTTCTCTGGGTAAATACTAAAGGTCTGAGGACATCAGAAGGAGCTTGCTCCTGCTCCTCCGTGCAGTGTCCGTGGTTCAGTCTGGCTTGTTTTCACTCTCAGAGTTGCTGGCAGCCGTGGGCCTGTGCACTGCTTGGTCACAGCAGTGAAGCCCCTTTTGATTGCTGCAGGATTGCTGTGTCAGAGAGGGTACTGCATTGTATTTCAGCTCAGGATGCTCTCCCAGAGAGGAGCTTGGGGGCAAGTACTGTGCTGAGTTGTTGAGGGAAATGTAGTACAAGTCTCTCTGTTTGTTCAGTGTCCCAAGATGCGTCGTTATGCATTTGAACTGAAGACAATAGACAAGTACAGCCACTACCTTGCAGCTGAAACTGAGCAGGAGATGGAAGAATGGCTGGTGACCCTGAGAAAGATCATTCAGAGCAATACTGAGAGTTTGGTGCAAGAGAAGAAAGATACTGTGGAATCTGTGCAAGGTCAGTTCGTAAATAAACGCCTACCTTCTCCATTCTCCAGCAGGATGCAAGCAGTGTGCCTGGAGAAGTGTGTGCTGTGCTGTATAAATAGCAAGAATTGTGGCTGACACATAATATCATGCAAAGGGGCTTATTATAACGCAGACGATAGTCTGAGGAATAAGAGTGGAGGGAAATGTGACCCTTCTTCTGGAAGGGAAATCCATGGCAAAGTTTCAAGGCTCCTGGAAAATTGGCTCTGTGCTGAAGTTTTGCTTTGGAAAGACCTAGCAGACTGTAATAGTACACTTTGATACTAGTAATGTATGGAAAAATCTTACTCCTGAGGAATGGAAAAGTCTCTGTAAACTGTTTTTGTGCTATTGTTAGCAAATACTGCAGGATGCTTTCTGGCAGAGCGGTGCTGCTGCAGTTGTTTTGAACATCTGTTTCTTGTGTCCTTGCAGATGATGAATCAAGCACGCAGGGTAAATCAGAGAACATCCTGGAGAGCCTGGAGAGAAGCATGCATCCAGAGCTGATGAAGGTACCGTGTTTGCAGAGACCCCTCTCCCTACCCATGGCTAATTCTGTCCACCTCGTCTTTGAAAGGGGTTTTCTACTTTCTGTGTCTTCAGCTCTGGGGGAGCTGGGCAGGCACCAAGTGCTGGTGGGGTCTGTTGGGGTCTGCCTATCTCATGGGTGAAGCTCCATGGTTTGAGGCCTCATGTTCTTGACCTCCAAGTGTGGGACCCTGCAGGAAGAACCGGGTTTAGAGCGAATGAAGGACTGTTGTGGTCAGCACTGCTCATTTGGGCTCATCTGGGGTGACCATCCTGGCTGTGGGAGCAGAGGGGCAGTTAGGCAGCAGCCATCTCCTGTTTAGAATCCAGAGTGTGGTTTGGTTGCCTGCTCTTGCCTTCCTTCTCATTTGGCACAGCCACGTCACTGTGCTGTGTTGGTGGCTGCAGCTCAGATGCTTTGCATCATCTCACATATCACAAAGGGAACCTGAAAAATAATTATTTTTCTTATCTTTTTATCTTTCTTATCTTCTTATCTTTCTTTCCCAATAACAAATGTTTGCCTCTGTGTGGCCAGGCAGTAATGTCAATGCCTTCCTTTGTCCTAGTATGGAAGAGAAACAGATCAGCTGAACAAACTCAGCAGAAATGATGGAAGACAAAACATCTTTTCTTTCGACCCAGAAGTCCAGGTAAACATCCCCATTTTCACCAGTGTGAGGCTTTGTTCTCTGTGTCTGCCTCCCTTGTTCCCTTGCATGGCCACAGTATTTGCCTGCAGGGGCAGGATGCTTTTCAGTGGACTGGAGAACAGAAGTGCAGCCCATGCCCTGCCAGTGAGAGTGGAATGAGATGTCAGTGCTCAGGTGATCGCTCAAACACAGGGAAGACTCGCAGCAGCCCCACACATGGCCTCCCTCCAGCTTTGCTGGCTTTTGTGTGATGCACCTTGATGTTGCTGGATTTCACACCCGTCATCTGCACCTCTGGGAGGTTCTCGTGGTTGCAGAAGCAGCAGTAGAAGTGTTATTGCAAGGATACCTGCACTGCTGCATGGGCTCAGCACATCTGGAGTAGGGAGCAGTGGTGGTAAAGGCCATGATAGGGGTTTACAGGGGGAGCCTCAGTCTTCAGGCAGTTTTCAAACGTAGGAACAACACAAACATAAAAAACACCCTGTGCTGGGCTGATTCATTGGAGTAGAGGGTCACTGTCTATTGGCCTGTTTTCTTCTTGGCTTTGAACTTTGCTGAATTCTTTGCCAAGGTCCAGGTGTGGGATTTCAGTGAAATGAGCTGCAATTGTTAACACAGTTTTAGAGAATTGTTCCAGGTTATTTCACAGTTTCTGGTTCTCCTTCTGGCATGCTTTGGCTTGTTCACACCTGTGAAATGGAACATTCTGGTTTAACAAGGAAATGTAATTAGACTTATAAAGGTTTAGTTGCACAAAATGAGTTTTTCTCTTGGCACTCGTTTAAGGTCTTTAACAGAAAGAAGATAAGCATCCAAGGGGCTTTTTGCTTTTTTTTTTTTAGAGAAGCTTTGAGAAGTTTCTTTTATTCTAGTCAGATAATAAAAATGGAAATATTATTCAGTGCAGAGCATCTAAGGTAACTTTTTTTTACCTAACCAAATGGTTAGGCTGAATTCACTGCCCTCTTTTTGTACAAAGAGCTCTTCATTCTGATGTGGGTCAGTCGGATCTGCTATCACATCAGGCATTCAGAATCATTGCCCTTGTCAATGCTGGTGTGTACTTGCACACTTAGCTGTGCTAAGGAAACAGGGAGGAGGAACATATACCTGCAAGTTACTTTCCTTGTGGAATGGAAATAAGGTAAGCAATGGAAAGAGTTCCTCAAAACTGGATTAACAATTGCAGCCTGTTTTTCTGAAATCAATTGACTGAATTGAGATATCAGCACCGTATGTTTGGTGTGCAGGTTTCTGCAGGGTTTGAGGGGGAAGAGCGAACAGGACTATGCCAGACTGTCACTGAGAGACCTACTGGTATTTAGGGGTGTTGGGGTCTCTGTGTCCCCAGTACCAGCACAGTGGGTATGGCAAAGGCTTTTTTCAGGCACAAGGACCATCTCCTAAACTAGCCAGATCTTCACAGTGGAAGATACTATTTTTATTGCCTTATGTTCCGCTTTCTTCCCCAAGCTCTAAATGGTGTTTTGGGAAGATCCCCAGAGTTACAGCAAAGCAGGAAGGAACTGAAATCATACTGAGGTTTAGTTTGCTATGCTCTACAAAACAGGTTCCTAAAAATTGATACATCCCCATGAATTCATGTTTTGTGTTTGTGTAACATCACCAAATTGCACTCATTTGTGAATGTCCTGTACGTTTTGTACCACTTTAAGATAGTATTAGCCCTAATGTGATCCCTTAACATTATTCAGGGGTTTATTTTCTTTTTTAATGAGACCAGATTTGTTTGTTTGCTGTCTAGAGACTGGACTTCTCAGGGATTGAGCCAGACGTGAAGCCATTTGAGGAAAAGTGCAGCAGGCGTTTCGTGGTGTGCTGCCAGGACTTCTCCCTCAACCTCCTCGCTCAGCTTAGTGACAGAGCAGAAGGAGGACCCACCAACGTAAGGGGAGCTCCAGCATGTCCTGCTTTGTCTTCTTTCTCCTCACCAGCAAGAAAAACCCTTGGCAAATAATTCTGGGTGGATACATCCCATTTTGCCATGAGCTCTGATGGGACCTGGCAGGTGGTGACTGCTGGCCCAGGGTCATTGAAGGATTTGTCTGCCTTGGTATTTTGGTGTTCCAAAAATGTGTTTGGGGACAGGGTCTGTCCTGACATGCCTCAGCTTGCAGTAACTGGGACTGCTGGGAAACCAGCAGTTCAGAGGCAGAGGGGATGGGGAGTGTTTGTCTGCCAAATTCTGGGTCTCTGTGAAAGTCCTGTTGGTAGATGATTAAGCTCCGTCTCCAAACCACTCATGGCTGTGTTTTATTTCATTTCCCCTAATGGCAAGGGATTTCCCTGTTCTGGAACCTTCTTCTGACTCCCAGCCTAACTGTATTCACAGCCGCTTTATTGTAGGCATTTGTTAGTGTGCCAAAGTCGTGCCTTAGCCTAAAAATCTCTTTATTGTATTTTCTGAGCCTCTGATGTTTGTAGACAGCTATTACATCTCACCTCAGCCTTTGTTCTGCTGGGATGAGCAGACCAGTCTCTTCCAGTCTTTCCTCCCAAAACATAATCCCTGTTGTCCTGTCCTGCACTCGCTCTGGATCACCCCTTTCTGTGGGTGCCAGAGCAGCAGGTAGCATCACAGGGGAGACAGCAGCCCTGGCACTGCCTGATCTCTACTGATGATGCCCTGCCTGATGCCTGTTAGAACCTCAAAGGCTTTTTTGTGGTGGTTTCATATTGGCAGCTCCCAGCTCTGATACAGGATAGCAGGCTCCATATACAACACCAGGCTCGTTCTCCTCAGTACTCCCAGCAGATGGACACATCGCTAATAGCAAAGATTCTTATTATTCATCCTTAACCAGGTCCAGAGTGAGACCTAATCAGCACATTTTCAGCATTGATGTAATGCCTTGAGTCATGCTGGAATGTCTCAGGCACTCTACAGTCTTATCTTCAGGCCTTAGTTTTTATCTTTACATGGATGCACGCCTACTGCAGTCTTTGAATTAAAAATACATGACTTATTGCCACTTGCCTTGTGCTGTCAAAGCCAGCTGCAAAGGAATTGGCAGATTTTGCACATGAAGTTCCTCAGCAGTGTTAGCCTTGTATTTGAGCTCTTCTGGCTGGGAGAGCTAACTTTCCTCTTGGAACAGCATCTGAGGAACATTTTGAGTGTCACAGTTGAGCCATCCAGAGCTGATGGACTTTGGGAAATCAGTAGTGGTCTTTAGCATGTGATCATAAACACTCTTAAGCTGATTTCTTTCTCATTGCAAAGGATAAACAGCTCTGATGAACTGAGTTCACCTTTTCTTCCCGACTTCATAGTTTGCCACTTATGTAAAAAAACATGGATTTCATTCTTTATATTTCATTGATGGCTTTAAAGTAGCTTTTTTCAAATTGACTAGATCAAAATGCAAGAAGGTGCAGGAAAAAAATGGATTTGTATATTTATAAAGCCAAAAACATGGACTATCTGTAAGAATTCTGTAGAATGCTGGTGTCCAAAGCTAAAGGCACAAACACATGCAGAAGGGTCCCAGTTTCCTTAGCAGGGAAGACAATGCTGATACCCTTGAGCCTGTGCCATGCATTTTTTTTTTGACACATACATCCAATCAAATTTCCAGGTTGAGCCCTTTTTCCTAAGCTTGGCGTTATTCGACCTGAAAAACAATTGCAAGATTTCAGCTGACTTCCACGTGGACTTGAACCCCCCGTCTGTCCGTGACATGCTGCTGGATGGCTCCGTGTCCGGAGCGGAGGGAGCCAAGGGACGCTCGCCGGGCGAGAGCCTCGTGCACGGGGTCCCTGAGTCCTGCCTGTGCTACATAAAACGGGTGAATATCTGACCTTCTGCTCGTTCTGTGCCTCTGTTGAGGCTGTGGCTGTTCAGCAGCCTTGCAGTGTGGTGTTACCCACTGCGGGGGGAACCAGAAGTCAGCTCTTCTCTTGAGCTGTGGGGTTTTGGTCAGTGTCGAAGGTGCCACTTGGGGCTCACTGGCAGTGACAGGCAGAGCATCAGGCAGAGTTTTTCAAGACTTGACCATGCTCAAGCCTGGTGAGCCCCTCTGGCCTATCCACAGCAGCAGCCAGGGCAGGGTGTGTGTGGGTTGTGGGAAGGGACAGTTTGGTGACTGGGGGCAGACCCTGCAGTGCAGGGCGGGTGTCCTGCTGTCTGACAGCTGCTGCCTGTCTGTTGCAGGGCGTTTTCTCCGTGACCGACCCACATGCAGAGATCTTCCTGGTGGCCCGTGTGGAGAAGGTGCTGCAGGGCAGCATTGCACACTGTGTAGAGCCCTACATGAAGAACTCAGACCCTGGAAAGGTATTGGGTGGAGCCATGAGAGTATCTCTAGTGATGTTCTCTTCTGCTGCAGGGAATAGTGTGGTCTGAAACACGGGTTGTTCCTGCTTCTCTTTGGTTTCTTTCTGGCAAATAGTCTTCATCTGTTCTGTTTGCTTGTGAACACAACCTGCTCCTGCTGCAACATTTGCACTGTTTCCATGCTGGCTTCAGCTGGGCTGTCCTGGGAGATTTGATTCCTTCCCTTGGAAAGGGACAGAAGATTTTTAAAAAGAGCCAAGCACTTGCGGCAGGGGGACCTTTCCCCATTGCACTTTGACAAGGTGAAGCCTGGGCTGTTAGGAAAAAGTGGCACACTTCATCCTCAGGCTGAAGTGTCTCCACAGAATCCTTTAGGTTGGAAAAGATCATTGAGTCCAACCATTAAACCAGCACTGCCAAGCCCAACACTAGACCATGTCCCTAAGCACCACTTCTACATGTCTTTTAAACACCTCCAGAGATGGTGACTCCACCACTTCTCTGGGCAGCCTGTTCTAGTGCTTGATAATGCTTTCAGTGAAGAAATTTTTCCTAATATGCAAGGGAGAGACCCTGCTGCAGCCAGTATAATTCTCTGCATGCCAAGTGGAGCTCATGGTGCCTTGTCGCAGCCACTCAAAATTAGTTTCTGAAAAGTCAATTATAGAACACCCGGTGATGATGGCATTCCCTCAGCACACTTCCTAAGTCTGTATAGGATGAGCCAGTTGCAGTTAATTTGGGAAAATAAACTAATAGCTTTAATATGTCTGTGCCCTCAATGTTTGCTATTGCTTTTCAAAGTAGTAACTGTGGATGGTGTGAGGTGGCAAAAAGGGACGTCTATCAGCTGCTGCAACAACAATTGTGCTGTGTGCTTGGGAAGCCGTACCTCATGGAGAGATGCTTCTTCCTGGAGAGTGCAGCGCTCTTCACTCCTTTCCCAGGGCAGCAGGGAAGTCCTGGCACACACTAACCCACCTCTCTTGTGTTTTGCAGACTGCCCAGAAAGTCCATAAGGTGGCCAAGCAGGTGTGCAGCCGTCTGGGGCAGTACCGGATGCCCTTTGGTTGGGCTGCCAGGTCAGTCTCCTCAGACTGGGCTTTGCCCATGGCAGGAGCTGCTCCTGCTGCGAGTTATCCAAGGCACCATTCGGCCAAGTGGGCAAAGGGCCAAGTGACTGAAGTCAGTGAAGTTGCAGCCGGGGGCAGAGTTTGGCTCCGACTCCCAAAACAGAATCGGGATTGGCCTGAAATGCTCTATCTAGAATTAGAAACAAAATATTAAAAAGTAAACAGTTCTGGGAAGGCAGTAACCTTCCTAATGACCTGTAGCTACTGCTGTCAGGGAAGAACATTCCTGGGGACAAATTACACCGTCCCATGCTACCACGGGAATCAGTGCAGAACTCCTTCCTGCCACCAGCCATTTCCAGGGACAGGATGAGAGTAGAGGACCTCCCAGCTTGGAGGTGGCAGTCAGCTGGGGCTTGTTTTCCATCTTAAGCTCTGCTTTAATTAATGTTCTTGAGAATGGCTGGAGGTAGTGATCCCATTCCCTTGCTGTTCTTTTAGTGGGACTGATAAAGTATGCCAGTGCTAAATCTCTTGAATCTCCATCAGAGGAAGGCCTGAAGGCAAGATCATCCACTGCCTCCTAGTGCTAAATTGCATTTTGGTGCTGACAAAAGGGATGGTAATGACATGGGAACACAGAAAACTGTCACAGTAGGATGGAATTTGATGGTATACTGCTTGCAGTGTGTATTCTTGAGCTGGATTTTCCTGTGACACTGGCTGCTCATCTTTGAGATGGCATTTGTGGGATGCATCTGAATCCTGGGAGCCAGCACTCAGCCCTCTTTCAAGTGGTGCCTCAGCCTAATGGTGGGCTCTGTGTGGGCATTGACTTTGGCTTGGGATTTATTCCTGCTGGGTGAAGAGCTGCCTTTGGACACCAAGGAGCTGAGTGGCCTGGTGCAGGGAACTATTGCTCTGCATCCATCCCTGGAACAGTTTCCCTGTGGGTCTCAGAGGAAGGTGTTTGCACAGACAGGGAGTGCAGATGTTTTAATGTTCTTACTGTATACAAACACCCTTTATTTCCAAGGGCAGATTCCAGTCTCCTGCTGTGGTTTCAGGAGGAAGCTGATGTATGTCCCAAAACTGATTTTTATTGTGCACTTCTTTCCTAGGAGGATTTCTGTGCTCTGACCACATGTGCAAGTAGGAAGATGCTGGTGTTAGTGGGAGGGGATGGAAGGGTGTTCATGAGTGTGGACCAGGCTTGAAAATGGGCTGGATGTGTCCTCCTGACCTGGCGGGAGAGAAGGGAAATGGGTGATGTCCCATGGGATTCAGTGTGACACTCTGGATTGCAGGCTGTGTGGGGTCTAAGCACCATGTGAGGACAGGTGAGCAGCCAGGTCTGGTGGTGTGCAGAGCAGTCACAGGCCAGTGAACCTCTCACCTGATAAACTGCCTTTCAGACGTGTCAAATACCTCAGTGTCTGTGTATGTACCAACATTTAGGAAACTTTCCTTTTTTCTTTCTTTTTCTGCAGACCAGTTTTTAAAGACTCCCAGGGCACTCTTGATGTTGAAGGGAAATTCTCACCCCTCTACAAGCAAGACAGCAGCAAACTCTCAAATGAAGATATGCTGAAGCTTTTAGCAGAGTATAAGAAGTGAGTGTGAGAGACTGGTGTAGGGGCTGGGCAGGCATTTTAACATACATTTTTAAACAGTTAAGTGTAAGCATGAGATGACAATTTCTAAAACGCTCAGAGGGTAGCAAGAAGTGCTCCTGATGTGTTCAGCACCTGAGCTTTCAAGGTTCACACTCTAGTTCCTTTCTCTTTAATGCAGACCAGAGAAGACAAAGCTACAAGTCATTCCAGCCCAGTTAAATATCATCATCAAAGACATCCCGCTAGACTTCACAAGTAAGGATCTTGGATCTTAAGATAAGTGCTGATGGCTCGAGCCTCAGGAGTTGATGCTTCTATGGGGAATTTTGCTGTTTCATTAACAAGAGTATCTTGGGGGTACAATGAGAAATGAGTAATTCAGCACAACCACTGACTTGTAAGTCTTTCTGATGGATTCTCTGGAAGGATGTGAGCCAAGTGCGAGGTTTACCTGAGGGGTTCATCTCCTTTGCAGTTTGGCCATCGCATCCTAAATGTAAAGGAAGCCACCTTCCTGCTTTTGCTGGTGTTATAACATGGATCTCATATGATGTTTTTGATCCATAACACTGGAGGGCTTCACAAACGTGATCAGTGTGATTCTTTACTTTGTATTTAAAGAAACTGAGGCAAAGAAAGGACTTATGATGTGTTCAGTGTCACTCCATGGACTTTTGGCAGCTCCTCTAGGCTAATCTCCTGTTCAAAAGGCTTTTCTAGTGGACTTTTCTGTTCTTGTTTTCTTCCAGATTGTGTCACAGCTTCTTACATTCCTATAAAGCCTTTTGAGAAGAGCTGTGAGGACGTCGCAGTGGAAGTGGAGGAGCTTGTCCCAGAAGTTGCAAAATACTGTTACCCCTTCACTGTCTACAAAAACCACCTCTATGTCTACCCCTTGCATTTGAAGTATGAGAACCAGAAGGTGTTTGCGAAGGTGAGTGACCTGGAGCGAGGGCTGGGGTGATGCTGCTGGCCTGTAGCAATGGCTCATCCTCCTGTTCTTTCCCACTTCAGGCAAGGAATATTGCTGTCTGTGTTGAGTTCAGGGATTCAGATGAAGCTGATGCCAAGCCACTCAAGGTGGGTACCTATTAATGGGGCTGCCCTTTGCTCACTGCTGTGCCAGCCAGTCTGGGCAAGGCAATAGGAAATCACTATTTTAATTTGACTGGCTAATTTAGGTTGGTAGCAACCCTGAATTCAGCTCTTTATTTGTGTTTCCAGTGTATATATGGCAAACCTGGAGGCCCTCTCCTGACCACAAACGCGTATGCTGCTGTGCTGCATCACAACCAGAGCCCCGAGTTCTATGATGAGGTAAAACCAAAATGTGGGAAATAGCAAATTTTCTTGGATGCTACAATGCCAAGGGGCTTTTCAGGGATACCTCTCTTTGCAGGGCTGGGTGAAATATGGGTAAAGATAATCACCAGCCCTTCGCCTCAGCAGAAGGGCTCAGCAAAGCCAGAGCCTTTGTCAATTTTTAATGTTGGTTTGTTCTCTGCTGTCTTTACTGTCACGCTTTGTGCCTCCAATCACACACCCCCATCAATAAGTAATGTTGCAAATGTGATGAAAATGTTAGGAGTTACTTAAAATGGGCAAGAGTGTGTCTTGTGTAACTGCATACAACATAGCATTTGTAAAATAAAATAGAACTAAAATATTACTCCACAAAAATACAGTCTGATCTATCATGATATCATTTTAGATTAAAATTGAGCTTCCAATTCACCTCCATCAAAAGCATCATTTGCTTTTCACCTTCTATCATGTCAGCTGTGAAATTAATACAAAGGCAACATCGAAAAAACAGGACACCGTTGAAACTCAAGGTATGTTCAATGCTTAAATTATTTTTGTTGGAGTGTAAAAGGCCAAGATAAAATGAATGTAGGGTCATGAAAAAAATATTTCATCAACATACTAGCCTATCTGAATCTTCTTTTCTAAAAGCAACCTAATGTGAAATTGTAGGTCTAAACTGTAATAAACTCAATGTTTTTGGTGTATACTAAAGCTCTGATTTTTGCTGCAATCTGACAGCTCTTTCTGCGTGTTCCTGACTTGACTTGCACAAATGGGCTGTTGTCAGGCAAGGCACCAACAAAAACCTGATGCTTGATCAGGAGCTCAGGGGCTGATCCTGCCCCCACTAGACATGTGCACACCCAAGTCCCGCTGGTCTGGATGCTTCTCCATTCATCCAGTCCTCAAAGGACCCTCATCATGGTGCACAGCCATGGCTCACGCACTGTTTCTGCCCCTCAAACCCACTCCTGGTCTTGGTTGCGCTGTGTCTGAATTTCATTCACCAAGTCACCAGGTAAAAGGTGCTTTAACAACACTGGCGTGGTCAATCCCAGCCTCTCTGAAGCCGCTTGCACAACTGCAAGTTCAGACTTCCCAGGGTGAGAGACAGCTCTGTTTGAGCTGCACACGTGTCACCGTGTGCCTGCTGACTCTGCCCCACTGGTTGCCTCCACAGTGGGATACGCCTGGGTCCCGTTGCTGAAGGATGGGCGGATTGTCACCCTGGAGCGGCAGTTGCCGGTTTCGTCCAACCTCCCACCTGGCTACCTGGGTCTTGGAGACACAGAGTCACGAAAGGTAGGAGAGCCATTTAAAAGGGGCCTAAATGTAAAAGGAAAAGGAAAGTTGAGCTTTTGTTGCCACTGTAAGTTCTGGGCTCCTGTTGGTGCTCTGCTCAGCTGAAAAGGTCTGTAGTGCAGGGCAGCTTCAAAGCTTAAGGTTCTTAGGGATGGGAAATGGGACATCTTTAATTCCACTTTCCCTGGTTATACAGGTTGTAGAGAATATTTTTGTGGCAGGCTGGACTAGGCTGTTGCAGATGGCAAGTGCAGGAGAGTGAGCACGTGGGCTCTGTGTGTCTGCACAGTCACCTTCTCACCAGTCTGAAACCAAGTACTTGAATCTTGTCTGTTCACAGCAGCCCAGCGTGGATGCAAAGTGGGTGGATGGAGCAAAGCCACTGTTTAAAATCAGAATGCACTTGGACTCAACCATTTACACCCAGGTAAGTCAAGCACCTCACTTTTTTGAAGACTTCCAACACAAATGCAGAGGAAGCAATTGCTGTGTCTCTAAGGCTGCTAAACCGTAGGTGGTGTGGGAAAGAGGCACCTGGTTTGCAGAGCAGCACTGGATACTTCGTAGCAGCAGAGCTGGGATTACTTACAGGGATCTGCTCCTTGTCTGGATGTGATAAAAGGGTTGTGTGAGTGAATGAGCCCAGGGGAGAGGCTGATGTTTTCTTGATTGCACTGTAATTGGCAGGACAAAGGAAACACCTGAGCAAATGAGCTGCTTCAATGACACAAAAGAGAGAACTGGTGGATATGAGAGGTCTCCACAAATCATAGAATCATTAAGGTTGGAAAAGACCTCTGAGTACCACAGTTAATATTAGACTGTTTATTAAGTTTTTTTAAAACAGAAGTTATCTGACAACAACAGACACGAGAAAACAAGAGTCCTGATTTCCCTTTGAAACTAGTTCAGGCTGTTTTATCAAGTGCTTGTGCATTCTGCCATCTTATGGTAGTAGTGCACTTCCCCAAGTTTCACATGATGTGCAGCAAAGATCCCCAGCACGTGCTCTGGGGCACCTCCTTTCAGCACTGCTGATGGGAAAATGCCCTTGGCAGGACTTGCATGTGCTGAATGTCATCAGCTGCATGTACGTTCACAGAAATTCGCTTTCAGCATCTGAATCTGGTTTAGTGTCTTACCAATTCTGTACAGCACTGAAAGCAGTGCAGTAGTTCCACTTCCCACCAAATTACGTTCCCAGATGCTTTTCAGGGTGAAATAACCCAGTAAATAAATTTATCCTTGGAGGAGGAGGGATAGTAATAGGAAGGAGAGCCTGCCTCAGATGGACGGTAGCATGTCGGTGATGCAGAAGGTCAGGCAGTCTCTAAGAGTCGCAGTTGTGAGAGGAAGGCTTCTGGTTTTTTTGGGACTCAAGACTTTTGGGACTTTTTTTTTTGGGACTTAGGGTAGTGCAACCACAGGAGAATTTTAACACTGCTGGAAATTTTGTGCTTAATCTTGAGTTTGGTCGGGAGCCAGGGGATGGTCAGTGGATGGGTATGTTGGAAAAGACAAGGAGCAGTACTGCAGTCCTGGGAGATGGCAGCCACTGGTAGGGACATGGCCCACTGCTGTAGATAAAACAGCAGATTTTTGAATGTAAGCTGCAGAGTAGAGGTTGACAAATGTTGAGGCTGCTGAACTGAACTTATTTGTCTCTTCCAGGACATACATTTGCACAAATTCTTCCAGTACTGCCAGCTGGTTCAGGCGGGAGCTAAGGAAGTCCCAGGAGAACTTGTTAAATGCCTAAAGGTGAACAGCGTCCGTTGGTGGGCTTTGTTTGTGTTTTTACAGACCATCAGCAAATACCCTGACCCCTGCCCTGTAGGAACAGGCCCTCACTGCAGCACTGGGGCCCTGTGCATTGTGCAGTACCTTTACCTTTGCTCACTGACCTGACTGTGTGCTGCTCCCCTCTGCCTTCCACAGCAGATAAAACAGGCATGACCCTGCTATGCTCATGGCAAACCTTCCTCCCAGTGGACTCACATTCCTCCCCTGCTGCCCTAGCACTGATTCGTTAAATTGTAGCACAATTCCTTGTTTTCTGGAAGCCCATTCAAAACAGGATTTTTTTTTTTAAGGCTGAAAAAGGTATGTGGGATTATCAGCCAGTTAAATTTGACCAGAGCTGACCTGTGACCTAAACCCAGCTTTTTGGCAATTTCTGCAGCATGAGTAAGGACCTTGGAGCAGATCCACCAAAGGCTTCTGCCAGGAATATTATATATTTGGCTATTTACTGTCCTTGTTTCCTTGCATCACTGCCTGGTTTTGAGAGTGCTGCTGTAGCAACAGCTCCACTTACAGTGGTGGGGATATATCAGCACAGAGTTACTGAATATGTGCCAGATAATGTACAAATATTTTAAGAAATAGAAATAATGGCAGGTTTTGAATCCAAGCACTAAAATCACACTAAATGTGTTGTGAGCATTTCATAAGTTCCCAGCCCTGCCAAGCCCCAGCGCCCTCACTGCAGCCTACAGACAGGGAGACATGTATGTGCTAACCACAAGTGAGGGATTTGTAATCACCAACACCTCAATAATTTCAGTTATTTAGATAACTAGATAGAGATTTAAAAACACTTCATGAGACTTGCAGGTTTGAAAACTGAAAATCAAATGCACTGTCTTTCCTAGACTCGTATCATGAGATTCAGACACAAGAGCTTTATGAAATGGGTAGAGAGCATATGCACCAGATTATCTTGACCTTCACCAAGTCCCTTAAATCCCATTTCTGGTAGCAAGCTATGCTTTTTGGTGAAAAGTCCTAGTGCAAGTCATTGGGCAGCAGGTTTTCATGCTCCAAAGGCACCTGTGAAAATGGCATTTCAAAAAACTGGTGCAAAGTGATGAGAAGACTTGAGAGCAAAACTTCAGCCTGAAATGTGGGGGTTTTCAGTCAAATCATACCATTTGACCTCTAATTAAGTCATAGCTACCCGGGTACATCTGAGACAAGGATTAATACCTGCCATGAGTGATTTATGCTGCTCCCCAAAGGCGTGCAGCTGGAATCTGTCAGCTGGAAGGAGGCAGCGAGTGTTGCTATGGGTCCAAGTTCCCCCATCCTCCAGTGGGCTGAAGCCCACACCCTGAAGCATTTGCTAATGCCTGTCCTATTGCCACAGAAATGTCTGTGGACTGTAAATGTTTAACATCTGAAAAATGTTGAACTAAAAGTGTCTGTGTTTTGAACATTTGTTTTAGTGTTTGCACGCCATGGAGATCCAAGTAATTATTCAGTTTCTACCTGTAATTCTTATGCAACTATTTAGAGTCCTCACAAACGTGACCCAGGAGGATGAAGTGGCTGTCAACTGCACCATGTGAGTGTTGGGCAAACCACCCAGTCTTCAGTTACAAATGCAAAGCCACAAATGACAGTGCAAAGCAGGGTCTGGTTTCCCAGTACAGGGTGCTAGGTGACAGCACTGGCTGTCCCCCGCTGCTCTCTTCCCCTGACACATCTGGGTGTCTTGGGGCTTTGTGGGGCCCTGGTCCTGGGAGAAGCGTGGGGAAAAATGTGGTAGTTTAGAGATACTCCTGGTTTGTTTTGAAAAAGAGTTTGCTGGCAGAGATGGCTCTGGGAGCTGCGTTATTGGGGTATCTATAGGCAGCAGAGTATCCAGGCACATCCCAGCTGCAGGCAGCCTGTGTGGGGAGCAATGCCCAGATCTCATCCCAGCACACCAGTCCCCTGTGTCAGGATCGCTACAAGTTGCCCAGAGGTGGGCGTGTTGTGCTAGAGGAGCAGCCGCTCCAGCTGTGCCTGCTCAGATCCCTCTGTGCTGCTCGGTGACCCTGAGAGGGTGGCACTGGCCCAGGCCCATGGAGCCAGGGCAGGCGAGGGGCTGGAGGGAGCTCAAGGTGCAAAAGCACCTTCCTTGCTTAGCGCTGGCCATGACTCCCTGAAACTGAGGGATGACCTGTCTTCCTCCTGGGGTTATTCCTCAGTGAAGTGCTGCCAGGGCACAGGGGGATGCTGGATGCCACTCCATGGAGATCCTCCTCTTGTTCTAGTACATACCGTGCATCCATGTACCAGAAGCATCCTGCTACCATGGAACTGGAGGTTGGAGGCTGAGCCCAGGTCCTGCAGGGATGTGGGACTTGAGCCCTGCTCCCCAGGGATGCAGTGCCTATTGCACTCACAGCCCTGTGCCATACATTTCATGTTGTGAGGATTTCTGTGTGGAACACTGTAATTCCACTCTGTTTGAATCACTAGGGGGCAAGGACAGGGGATCAGGTGACCAGCTCAGACCTAATTTCCAGAGATTTTTTCAGTGCTTGTCTTGATGCTCTCCAGTTTTGCTCTCCAGTACTGAAAGTTGTCAGTAGCTTTCTGTTTAATGACAACTGTTTTTTAATCAGACTTTCATAGTGGAATTTAAAACCCAGTTTATCTGATAAATGGCTTGTACACTCCTCCCTGTGGCTTGGCCTGTGCAGTTTGTGAAAACATGCAATAGTTTGTTGTTTCCTCTGGCTGGGACTGAAATGTAAATCCTCAGTGCTGGCTGGGGAAACTGGGCTCTTGCTGCCTTCATTAGTTTCCTGGGAGTGCTTCCAGAGGGCTGACATATTCTCCAGGGTCTGCTTGACCCTCCTGAAGTACAAGGTGACAACCCAAAATAGTCCAGTGCATGTAACAAGAAGCATATGATGCAAGTTCAGTAAAAAAAGAGGCTTCCAGAATTAATAAATTCAGGGGATGCAAGAAGGCATCAGATTATAAAAACAATGGAGACTGTTTTGTCTCATCTCATCATACAAGGAGTCTTGAGTGTTGAAGTCAGCTGGTCTGGGTGATACCTGGTCCAGCACAAAAGTGAAGAAGAGGCTTTGGCCACCTTATGTCTCAGTGCTTTGTGCAAGGATGGTGCAGCCACAGGAGCTGTGAGGGGTGCTATCCTGCAGGTACTGGCTCCCTGTAAATCAGGCTGTGCCAGCAGGTTTTGAGGTTGAGCAGGATAGGCCACACATGGTTTCTACTTCTGTAAGCTGAAGGAACTTCTACCTCGCATTGCGTGCTGAACACAAACCACCTTTCTCCTCAGGGTTCTTCTGCACATCGTGTCCAAGTGCCACGAGGAAGGTCTAGACCACTACTTACGCTCCTTCATAAAGGTCAGTCATGACACACCACTTCTCCAAGCTCCCTGCTGGGAGCAGGCACACCACTGACACTGTTGTTCTTGCCCCAGTATGTCTTTCGAGCTGAGAAACCAAGTGTCAAACAGGCGAAGATGACCCATGAAATCCTGGTCCTTTCCATGGCCACGATCTTGAAGCAGTCAGCAGATTTTCTAGCCATCAATAAGCTACTCAAGGTGAGGTATTGGCTGTACTTGACTATGGAGGGGAGGAAAAGGGTGTCTGGTATAAAACCCAACACTTACACCCATCTAAACCCACTGCTGGGGCAAAGCTACCAGGGCAGTTCCTCAGATCCACATTGTTACAAAAGAGATGAATTCTTGCAGGGAACCTGGCTGTGTTTAGGCTCATGGCAGGACACAGCAAAGGGCTGTTCATCTTGCCAGTTTTACCTATTTTCCTCAAGCCATACATGAGGGGTGACTCACAGGAGGCAGAATGAGTTCTGGCCTCTAGGCCTTTAACAGGGCTTGCTCCCCAAACTCCACTGACTTTTGGCAGAATGCATTGGGATGCAGAGGGGATGTATCTATTCCCACCCTAAGACTGACAGGACATCTCTGGGTAGCACCACTGTGCTAACAAAATGCCATTTGAGTGTGAGCTCTCCCTCACAACGTCCTCACAAAGAGGTGCTTCTCCACACAGTCAGGGAATGTCAATCCTGCTGACAAAACTAACAGTGTTCTTTGTTCATTCTAGTACTCGTGGTTTTTCTTTGAAGCACTGGCAAAGTCCATGGCAATGTACTTACTGGAAGAGAACAAAATCAAGGTAAAAATAAATTTGGTTGATGCTGCATTACAGAACTGTCACAAACTAACTCTCCTCCAAAAGTTTTTCTGAAAAGCTTTGTAACTCTTTATTTAAAAAAAAACCCCTAACGTGCCAATCTGAACATCTAGCCTTTTTCTTTTCTCTTTACTTTTCCCTTTTTCCTCTTTTTATTCTCAGTTGTAGTTTAAAAATTCCAGACCTCCTTGTGGTTTGTGCACCCTCCTTTTCTGTTAATACCTACTGCAGTTGCAGCCAGCGCTTTCTTTGGCCAGTGTTTTATTAGTAAACAACTGAAACAAATGCTGAAGAACTTGTGCCTGGGCTCGGTTCTCCCCAGCTGCTGGCTTGCAGCACTGAGTTTGGGTGTGCTTTTTTTGGTTTCAGCTGCCCAGAGGTCAGCGGTTCCCCGAGTCCTACCAGCACGCCCTGCATTCGCTGCTGCTTGCCATCATTCCCCACGTGACCATCCGCTATAACGAGATCCCCGAAGAGTCCAGGAATGTCAACTTCAGCTTGGCTAACTTCCTGAAGGTCAGCAGCTTCTTTCCTTCTCCCAAGGTTTTTATCAGAAAAACGAAAAAACAGATAATGAGAAATAAGAAGCAAGCAAACAATTATGGTTTGACTTTATCTTGTCTTTGGGGGGTTTTTTTCAGTTGTCTAAACTCTGGAGGGGATAAGCTTTCCTACGAAAGAAACTTTCTCTTTCTGAGGAGCGCTAACTCTACATGTTACCTCAGGTTTTCAATCATGCCCAGCAGCTGTTTGGAACCTGAAATATTTGTAATCTCATTTTAAATATTTCTGTTGTCCACGGGAGACTTAAGTGAGATCATCCAAATAGTTTCAGAGAAACAGTATCAAGTATGTTTTGGAAAGTCAGCAACAGCCTGGAGGATCAAATCTGGCTGCTGGCAGGACAGTAGTATGGAGAAGATTTAGGATGATTGCTTCAATTGTTAATCATTGCTCACATCTTGCTATTTTTTCTCCAGCGTTGTCTGACCTTTATGGACAGAGGATTTGTTTTTAATTTGATAAATGATTACATTTCTGGATTCAGCCCAAAAGACCCTAAGGTAAGCAGTAGGTTTCTTGAAAGGTGGTTTGCAGTTGTACATATCTACATCCGTCAGAGCTCTGTAGTGATTATTTTATACGACTCCTGGAGGCCTTTTAGACTCTGTTCCTGCAAAGTCTTTTGGAGGCAGAGACCTCTTTATTGGGCCAAGAGCCTGTATCCAGATAAGTTTCCAAGTAATGTAAATAGTCAGAAGTGAAGGAGATTGGTTAATAGTCTGGATGAAAAGGGTGAAGAAGTCCCAAGTGAGAGCCGCATGCACTGACACTTGGTGGGAACAACACAGAAATTTGCCGTTTATTAGTGAGTGTCACCACATGCTCTTTAGATTCCCCAGTTCTTGTGCAGCAAGCACATTGAACTGGAAGCAAATGAGTCAAACTGAAAACATAGTTTGTGTTTGTCTTTTTTTATCCCAGCTGCTGGTTGAATACAAGTTTGAATTTCTTCAAACCATTTGCAATCATGAGCACTACATTCCTCTGAACTTGCCAATGACCTTTTCCAAACCCAAGCTGCAAAGAGTTCAAGGTATGTCCTTTCTCAAGAGACTGGCTAAAGAGCTATAATTTATTAGTCTTGATGGCTTCTGGCCACATGGACTTTGATTTAGTGTCAAGAAAATGTATGTCCTTGTTAGCCTGATTTACATTAAGCTCAGGACAAGATGCTTTTCTGGCAGGTTTACCTGATTTTGCTCCAGAATGGTATGCAGTCAGTCTTTTCAACATTTCCTGTATTTAAGTTTGCATGGGACTAACAATATCTGAAAGAAACTGCTGGTGTTTCAGTAAATACAGAAATTGTGCAAGTGTAATCCTTTGTTCTCGTGAATGTCAGCATCCCCTGAGAAGTGGATGTCTCATCAATGGGTGCTGTAAGGAATGGAAATGTAGGAGAACAGATTGAACTCACTGCTCCAATGCCAGCTCTCTTTGTGGCCACCAGAAGGTGACTTAGGTTACCTTCTCCTTTCATTGTGAACAGGAGCACAGCAGGGCACAGTGTGTTTGAGCTTGTACTCAAACCTGGGCTGAAGGCAGCCAGCAGAGAGCTTGAGCCCATGCCAGTCCTCAGTTCATTCCAAGGACATAAGTGCTGTGCACCACCACGTATCCACACTGCTTTTGCTGTCACACCGTGTCCCCTTTGGTCCTGAAGCTGCTCAGCAGCTCAGATGGGGTTTACAAGGGGCAGATCTGAGGCACTGAGCGAGAGTGGGTGGCTGGATCTCTGCCACCGATGGCAGTGTGAACATCAGCAGCTTCCCAAGAGTGCTACAGAGATATCCTCATTCTCCCTGGGTCCCACTTTTTCAAGAGTCAGGATAAATGCAGTAAATATTGCCGGGTTTGGATGCAAATAGCTTGGCCAGTATAAGTACGGGAGAGGAGAGTGAGGTTTGGGATTCCCCCGTGTGAAAGCCCAGTGGTTTTATGATTGTATGATTTATTCTGGTAGTGGAAAGCAGATGTTTGGTTGTGCCTCAGGGTGTAGCTATACAAGTGCTGAAGTGGTTCCACACACATCCAGATGGCAGAAGCAACAGTAACTGTGAAGTATCCCTTATTTTGATAGGTGTGGGTGTGGGGGTGTGTGTGACTTCTCAGAGCTTTCTGAACCAGCTGCTAATATCTTACATCAATTTGACTACTTGCCTGGCATTATTTAACAAAAAGTTTTGCTTGAAATGGCTGAGAAAAACACATCCATAGTGCCTCCCTGATGCTTGTTAGTGGCTTGATAACATAGGGATGCTCTTTCTTGGTTAACGTTCACCTTTGCATTGAGATGGTTAAACTGAGAAGCTGTGAGGGCAGCTCAGCTTTCCTCCTGTGTTTTATTTTGATTGAGATCTACCAGCTGAGATTTACACACAGCTCTTGCCAGTACAGCAGCCCTCCCTCAGGTAGCTGAAGTGCCTTTGCAGAGGTGCCTGAGCTGTGCCTGCCGTGGCAGAGGGATATGGTGATGCATCTCCATTGCAGGCTGGTCTGGTTTTATGGACAGACCTGTGGTTACAGGGGACTGCAGGCTCAGAGATGGAGAGGTACAAAGTGCACATCACCAAGGAGATACCCTGCTGGCATGCTTCACCTCCTTATCAGCCTGTTTGGATGAGGAGAGGGGTCATGCCCAAACCCTTACTGCTTTGTTTCCAAGAAAAGAAGGAATAGCCCCCAGTGAGGTGGATAAAGAGGATTTCTGCAGCTTCAGTCACTGCAGATAGGCATGATGACAGAGCACATTCCAGGAACCACATCCCACTGAGTTGGAGAGTTGCATGTCAGAGCAGTTTCTCTGAAACATCTCAGCTAATTCTGTGTTCCTTCTGCTGTACCTGAGGACATCAGCCAAAGCAAGCCCCGAGCTTGGCCTCACAGCCAGCAGCATGTGATTGGTTTTGCAATCTTGTGATAGGAAAAAAATCCAAGGGAATTGACAGAAGCTGGGAATTAAGCAATAGCCTTACAACTAATATTAAAGCATGACATACAGTCCTGTTTCTCCAAGATTTAGAGCATTACTTGTTCCTGTTTATTTTTGCTGTCTTTTTATTTGTCCCTTTTCTTTTTACACATGAATTAGATTTTTTTTCATTTGCTGTGGAATGGTTCACTGCTGTAGGTAGGTCCAACTGGAATGATCAAATCCTCTAATGTCAAATTAAATATACACCTTCGAATCAATTAGCTTGTATTCAACTAATGAAATAACCATGTTGTGTGACAGGCATTTGCTAACATGACTAACAGTGAAAGTTAAATAATGTTCCAGATGGCTTTCTCTTTCCTCTGAATCACAGTTTCACAATTCAGTAAATGCTACTTATGAATCAATGAACCCAAAAATATTTTTGCAGCCGCAGAGCTGTTGTAACCCTCTGGCTGGAATTTTCAAAGCTGTATGTATGCACCCTGCCTTACCACAGAAAAACTTGCACACATGTTTTAAAAAAAGAAAGTCTGACCTGAGCACAGCTCTGTTCGGGGTATGAGTTGTCTGACAGAGATAATGGTGTCAGGACAAAGTCATTCATGTGCACCCTGCGCTGAAATCTTTGACTGTTGCTTCCCTGCTGCACTGTCCAGGCACATCCATGGAAGTGATGCCTTATCCTTGTAGCAGCCACTCCTTTGATTACAGAATATAGCCTGAATCTACATGAGATGCAGGGTACAAGTTAAGTTAACCAAGGTAATTAGATATTGAGCTGCCTTTCTCCTGGGAGTCAGCACAGCTTCTAAGGAGCTGTGTTCAGTATCTGCTGGTGGGAAGCTGAGGGAATCTCACAGTTTCTGACAAGCAGCTGCCTGGAGTTCCAGCCTGGTTCCCCAGCCTGTACAGCTGCCCAGCTGTGCAGACTGCTGGAGGATGCAGTACTGAGCACTTGGCACCTGGTCCTCATTTGCAACCCTATCCCAGAAGGAGTATTTGCCTTTGCTCTGCTCTCTTGATGTGGATAGAAGGAATGCAGATTTCATGGTGCACGTGGAATGAGCTACAGAGCAGCACTGCTAGGGCTGGGTGTCCCAAATCCACCACTTCCACTGTCCATTCCCACAATCACAGATGCTTGGGGGAGGTTGGCACTACTGCAACCTAGGTAGTTTGGGGATTTACAGGATAAACCACCAGTCAGGAGCAAAGCAGCCCCCAGACACTAAGTTGTCCTGTTTTTCCCCATTTCATCCATCTCTGACTTTACAAATTACTTAATGGAGAGGTAAGCTTTGCAAAGCATCACCCTGCAGAAATGCTTCCTTCAGGTGCTGCTGAAACAGAGAGGGCTGCAATTAATGAACATCCTGAACTGGAAGATGCCAAGTTATTTGATATGACTTAGCTTAGTGGTGGAGAAAACTGTATATTCAGTTCAGGTGTTACTGAAAGATCAGTGCACTGTAGGAGAGAGAGATGAACCCTTCTGGAGGACTGTAGTAGGTTAAGTGACCTCTTTCTCAAACATTTCCCTTAACTGTTGCCTTGCTGTTTCTTTCAGATGTAAATCTCGAGTACAGTTTAACTGACGAGTATTGCAAGCACCATTTCCTGGTGGGGATGCTTCTTAGAGAAGCCTCTGTTGCCTTGCAGGACAACTATGATATCAGATATACAGCCATCTCAGTCTTGAAAAACCTCTTAATCAAGCATGCCTTTGACAACAGATACCAGCACAAGGTCAGGCCTGGTTGTCTTTTTTGTTGTCTTTTTAACATAATGTTGTTGAATTTTATGAAAAAAACCCGCACACATCAGACTTTTAGATATTGTGTGGTGCACCAAGGGTAGACTCATTACTTTTTAGGAAATTGTTGTAAATAACTGATAGTTATAGTATAACAGTAATAGCTCTGAGAAACTAGGAACAAAAATAATACAGTCAGATAACTGCAGCCCCCTTATTCATCCTGAGTATTTAGATAATAAAGCCCTAAGCCATTAAGGAACTTGAAAGTGTCATTAGCAAAGAGGTTGTTCAACAAAATTAGGCAACAGCAATGATGTTCTGGTCTTGGGCTTAAATTCATATCCTGCATTAATATGCTATAATCAGGAAACAGAACTGATCTCTGTTACAAGTCAGCTGCATGTTTTCCTAATTAGTGACTCAGAGGAGAGGATCTTAGTTCTCATGAGATGCTGGATTTCCGCTGGGTAGCTGACAGCGTTCTGCAGGCATAGGCTCAGAGTGTGGTAATGCTCAAAGAGCCTGGAGATGGGCTTGTTTTATCTTGATGCTGCTCCCTGCTGAAAGAAAGGCCCTCAAAGGTGCCCATCTACCTGTGCAGACACTACCTGTCCTTGCTCTAGCTTGATAACATGACTGTTTAGAGTTTAGGTCCTCAGATGGCTCCTGTTGTGCTCCAGCTGCATTGCTGAGCTGTATCGGGCACATGGACAGCTTCCTGGCATGAAGGGTGGGAGGAGTGGCCCAAATGGGCCCAGAGGCAGCTCCTCTTCCCTCCTTTCTCTGCCTGTTTGAAGGGCTGAGCGGGAGGTGGGCTTGCTTTTCTCTGCAGTGAGGATCCATGGTGATTACACAGCCTGGAAACAAAACTGCAGTCCATGGCAGCTGGCAAGACTTGATATTTCAGGAGAGACTTGGCAGCTCCCTGCCAAGGCTGGGTCAGAGGCACTTCTGGCTGCCTGGAACCCCTCACACTAAGTCGGGGGCTGTTTGCCCTCTCAGTGTGCAGCACTCTCCCTGACTCCCCAGAAACTCCACCTGTCTCACGGTTGTCCCATGGGGTATTTATACATGTGTTGTGCTCCAGGCTGTGTGACCAGGAAACTGTCTGGAGCCAGGGAAGGATGCTCAGCTGGTGTCCAGAGACACCAAAGCAAAAAAATCACATCACAGGCAGGACAGGCTGAGTGTGGCAGGGTCTATTGGCAAAGTCTCGCTCCAGCCAAGGAGGCCTCATCTCTATCAATGGCCAAGAGGTTTTCTCAACCCATGAATGTTTTCAAGATTTCTTTTATCTTTTGTCATACTGAATCACAAGAAAAAAATGGATTCTTTTATCATTCAAAATGTTCCATTCAATTTGCAAGCCTTAAATTTCTTTCCTTTTTTTTTTTTGGTAACTTTTCTGTCAAATCCAGAATAATAATAAATGTTTAACAAAAAATAATTGGATATAAAAGACCCCTCCATTTAGAAAATGTCAAGCAGACCATTTTTGATATGTATCACTTAATCCAAATTAATCTGTTCCTACAAAGTGTTTTCACTAGAAGCATTTACTGTGGAGAATTCCCTACGGGAAGCAATAGCCAGCACCAGGCATGGAGCAAATGTTTCTCTTCCATTACTCCTAGGTGCTGTACTTAAAAATCAAGCTATGTACATCAAGTAGCAGTCAAAGAGTTAGGAAATCCGGGATTTAGTTTGTCACACATCCTGTATGACTGGAAATGTTCCTTTACTTAACCTCCAAAATCCCCGAGTGCCCCAAGCTTGTTGCTAGATGGGTAAAACCTCCCTGGCAGCTCTAGAACTGGAGATGAGAAGCCAAACCGACAGATGTCCTCAAGACACCACATACAGCATGTCAATACACATATATATGTACACGTGTTTTGGCTCAAAAGTTTCCCTTTTTGACTCCATTGGAAACCTGGGCTTTTACCTATGTTTTTCTCCCTGTTTTCAGAACCAGCAGGCAAAAATTGCCCAGCTGTACCTGCCACTCTTTGGGGTGCTCCTGGAGAACCTCCAGCGCGTGGCCAGTCGTGAGGCACTTTATTCCTGTGCATCCGCCTCCAGCCCTGTGAGTAAAGCCCAGTGATGCCTCTTTGCCCCCTCTTCTGTCCTGCTGTCCCCACACACCCCCTGTGCAACTTCCACTGCCTGCAGCAAGGCTCAGCTTTAGAAATAAATGTGTTTTTCCACTCCCCATGGGCCGGTAAGGTGCTTGTTTCTTTTAATTTGGCTTTTCTGTGACTTAATTCTGTCTGCAGAACTGGGTACAAGGTCTCTCCCTTTTTTAACATGTTTAACATGTTTCTGTACAGTATATGTAGTGTCCTGAGGTGAGGTAAATCCCTCCAAGTGCAACAAGTTGACACAGGACTCAGTCTTGGACTCCAGCAGCTTTTATGGGGAGTTGCCTCAGAGTTGTAAGGTTGTGGTTCCCAAATGGCCTTAGCATTGCAGACTAGACTTGCCTCTTTGTTTGGGGCAAAAGAGAAACAAATAAGACATCTGAGAAAAACAGTTAAAAATTTCAATTCAAAAGATGAAAAACAAAATGGAAAAAAACACTGCTGTGACTTTAATATGTTCTGCTATTCTTTCTAATCCTCCTCAAGTCTTTGTTTCTTTGTTATGGAAGAAAAGATATTGATTTTTGTTTTCTACTGTGTTGTTTTTAAAAACTGCTACAATTTGCCTTTTTGTATTCTGTTATTCTCTTCTGTAAGAGAATAGGTGTTACCTTCTTTTGGTCACAAAAACCTTATATTGCTTTACAGGCATCCAGGGATGAATTCATATGCAGTTTTCCATCCCCCTCAAATAGATCCAGCCTGATTGCAGACAAAGATCCAGGTAAATTTAATTTTTCGAAATTTTAGCGTTTCCATTTATTTTTAACACAACTGTTAGCAGCCCGAAAAACCCAAACCCCATTACGCCAAACCCGAAACACTCATCTCCTGAAAGACCTCACAGAGTCTGCGTGCTTTTCCATGGCGGTGGTGCCACCCCAACTGTCCTTTCCAGATTTGTCCTTTTTGCAGCTTTTGACATGGGGCTTTGCCAAGCCCCACCAGTGCTGTCTGAATTGTGCCTTCCACTCTCTGTCTGTGCTGCAGCGACAAGTGCTGGTACAAAGGGCTTAATTGTGGGGTCTGGGTTTTATTTTTTTCAGCCTGTGGAGCAGCCCTTCCAAATGGCCATGCAATAAAGCGAGAGGACTCAAAAGGATCCCTGAACTCGGAGGGGGCAACCAGTTCCCCGGATCAGAGCGAAAATGTAATGTATCAGGAGCTGGAAAAAAACGCTCTCACTGCAACAGTCTGTGGGATGTGTTAAATAAGGGGGAGGCGAAAGGAGTCCCCTGTGTCAATGCTCTCCAAAGCCAGCTTATAGATATCTCTGTTTGGAAACAAACTTATGTTTAACAGAGGAGGTCAGAGTCACTGGTCTGGTATGCTTTCCCTCTTCAAACATCCCTGAGCCAAAAATAGAACTGTTGACAAATTACTTGTTAAAGATGAAAGGCAAAATCTGTGTGGAAAATCTCTGCTCCCATGGTGCGTTTATCCATACTCAGACATGCTTCCTGTGTGTGGATGGGTCTGAGCCTGGCCAGAGACCAGTGCCTGGTGCTGAGAACTGGTTTCCACACATATCTGGGAAACAAAGCACTTTGATGTGAGATTGCCAGTGACCGCTGATTTAAGATGAGCTGTTTGATGATAGAACAGCACAGGCCAATAACCACAGGCCCAAACTTGCAGAAGGTGAGTGCGGTCACTCCACAAAGAGCTCTGACCCCACTATTTGGACAGGGTGTACCTTCCTTCTTGGCAGATTGCACACATGGAAATCAGGTATTTGTGCAATCCAACCCCTGGTTTTCCTCAAGGCGCTTTCCAAATGCCTGGGTTGGCGTGAATCATTGACGCATCTTCAAAAAGTTTGGCCCTTGCAAGGCGAAGATAATCTGGGCTCCTGGCTGCGTCCTGACATGCTTAGCAGAGGTGGGGCCTTGCAAGCTCTCCTTCATAAATCACGAAGCTACAAGACCAAGTATAGCCAAACACTCGACTATGAAACTGCTCAGCAAAGCGCTGAGCATGTGCTTCAGTGTTGCTCGTGGGGTTTGCAGAAAGCAATATCATTTGCAGCTCAGCTCTTCCCCCATGGCCAGACTTCCTCCACTTTTCAGAGCTGATGAAAAATGCCTTTCTGTTAGGGAATGCAATATCCACAAAACCACGCAAAAGCAATGCCATGTGAAGGGGCACAGCTTAGTGCTGCTCTGCAGAGGCAGACAGGTTGCTCATTGGCTGTTGACCTGGAGTGAGCTGTGTGCTAACTTCATAGTTTGGCATGGTCAGTAGCAAAGCTCTGGCTATAGCACACGTCTCCAACTCTAAAATGATTGTTTATTTCTGCATTATTATGACTCACATCCACAGCTTGTCCCAAAATAAACAGCAAATAAGATCTGTGGATCACTCTCCAAACATCTGACGCACAGTTTTAGGAGAAGTGTCCTGCTTAGGGCTTAATTGTATCCATTTGTTGGAGGATACGGCTAGGGTGAACACAGAGAATCCAAAATAAAATTGGTATAACCTTAAAAGTCATGTTTCCCACCACACAGCGCTCAGGACTTTCCCACATAAATTGACTCACCAATAGGATTTCATTTATTTTGCCTAAATCACTAAGTAGGAGGAAATCCGGAACACTTCCAAAAATCAGGAGTTTAAAAAAAGTCTTAAACTGAAATTTCCTCCTTTTTTAATAACTGACATTTTGTTTTGAAGTGTATGTCTTTAACAGAAAGTTAGATTCTTGCTTTAAACTGTGATAGCCAAGGAACTCTTTTGTTACAAGAACTGTCTTTAAAAATGTCCAGGAGTTTAGATGCTGCAGAGAGCAGGGGAAGTGAAATCAGACTGTTGTGTGTTTTGCTGAATAAAACCTCATTCCCTGCGCAGACATTTGTTTTTCTGGGCAGAGAACCATTCAGTCATGTGTCCGGGATTTCCAGGCGGGATCAGCAGCAACCCCAAAGGATGAGCTGTCTCCAAAACGTGGTGCTGTGGGGTGCTCAAGTTGGGGGGCAGGAGAAATGGCAGCACATCTGGTGTGTGCCGGGTTTGCTGTGCCCACGCTGCCCAGCGTCTGGCCCCACACTCCGCTTGGGCACAGCCCAGGGACGCAGGGCCGTGGTCCTCCATGTCACATCTGTGTCCCAGCAGGTCCGCAGAAGTTCCATGAGGAGCAGCGTGTCACACTGCAGCCGGCTGGACCAGTTTGAGATCCGGACGCTTCTGATGTGCTACCTCTATATTGTGAAGATGATCTCTGAAGGTTGGTTGGTGACTCCTGTTCACTGAGGGCAGCCAGAAACACAAGGGACCATCACTGGCAGTTTTGGTCTGTAAGGTCCCTCTTTGAGATTTTAAATCTCAACGCGCTGCTTTTCTTTTTCTTTCAGATACTCTTTTAGCTTATTGGAACAAATTCTCCCCCCAGGAGCTGATCAATGTCCTTGTGCTTCTGGAGTGAGTATCATGAGGTGGCTATTCAAACACTGCACCTTCACATGGTCAGTATTGGCTAATGAGGAGACCACAGTGCACTCACTGCCCTGTGCAACGCTAGGGGTGTCTGTCCAGTTGTAGTGAAATGCTCTCCCTCTGAGGAGAACCAAGTGATGTGAAGTGACACAAGTGAAGTGAAGTGACACAAGTGAAGTGAAGTGAAGTGACACAAGTGAAGTGAAGTGAAGTGGCACAAGTGAAGTGAAGTGGCAGTGCCCTGTGCTCGGTCTAGGCTGTGTCCTACCATGTGTGAATGAGCAGGGCTCACAGCACAGCCTCCACACTGCAGTGGGTTTGGTGGAACAGATGGGTGAGAAGACACGGCTGTGCCGTAGGGTTTGAAAACCATGGGTGTGAGGTGAAGTGACTTGTAAATACAGACCCAAACCCTCAAGCACAGAGGAGTGTGTCTGCAGGCCAGGACAGGGTAGATTTTAAATGTTCTGGATCGTTCCTGATCTGCAGGATCTCTAACAGATACATATTTTGCTTTCTTCTTAGGGTGTGTTTATTTCACTTCAGATACGTGGGGAAGAGGAATATTGCCAGGTACTGCGTTCCTCCATCAGGTGCCAGGGTGCAGGGTTCGTCCCGGTGCTCCCTGCCCCAGCCAGGGCAGGAAGGGCACGTGCACAGCCACACTGGGCAAACCCCAGCTGGCAGGACGCCCATGGGGCCGGGGCTCTGCTCAGCACCGTGCTGTGAGCAGGAGCCCCACATCTCAGCACCCCGCCCCTTCCCTCCCCTCCAGCTCCTGCATGCGATCCCCAGGCCCAGGCGAGCGCAGGTTGGCAGTGTCCCCCCCAGCCGGCTGCAGGTGAGACACGAGTCACAGCTCCCTCCCTGCTTCCTGAGCAGCAGCACTGCTCTGGCAGTAGCTCTAGGGCCATCTGGAGCAGGCGACATCGTCCTAGCCTGGTCAGTCCCACTGGGATTGTCCAGGATAAACCAGATTAGTGTGTTGGAGGGAGGAGGTCTCCGTCCTGGTGCCTCATGTAATCTTATCGTGGTGTGGCCTCTCCTGCTGGTCCAAACCTGCAGTGTCTGCTTCCCCTTGCAGGGTGCATGATGCCTGGTTATCCAAGCACACGGCAGCAGACAGGAAATCCCAGACAATGCCAGCGCTCCGCAGCAGAGCCGGGGTGCGGCTCCAGCATCTGGGCAGCTTGGAGACTTCCTTCACACTCAACCACAGTACGTACAGCAGGGTGGGATGGGTCCATGGAGCGTTAGCATGACGAAAACTCCATGCAGCCGTTTTCCACTTGCTGCTTGTTGCCTCAGAATACTCAAACTCTACGGAGTTACAGCGGTCACCACTCCTCCCTGCAACACTCCTAGATGGGTGGGGGTGTTGTTTTAAGCCAATCCCCTAAAAATCCCTTTTGTGACTTAGAACTTCTGTGACTTTTTCCTTTTGGCTCAGCTTCTTGGCTGAGTGTGTGTGCAGGCAACACCTTGGTTTGGGTAGTGAGCAGGGCAGGCAGGAGAGCTGCCCTGCACAGATCTGTGCCAGGATTTGCTCTAAGCCTTTCCATGTGGGTGAATTTTGTCCAATTGAAGCACTTTGCTGTTTCCCCTTCATGGAGACAACTTGGACACCTCATTTGCTGTCTGGCTTTAAAGACAGTGATATTAAGGGGTAATACTGATAATGGTTTTCTCTCTTGGCACCAGGCTGAGGCAGCTTCTCTGAATGGAGCTGGCAAATTCAGCATCTTGATATTCTTGCTTCATCTCTCAAACCCAGTGAAGTGCAAGGGAAGAACCTTCTCTATATCAGCATTTAGATCTTGTGAGAGTTGGAGTATTGAACACTGTTTCCTCCTGATTTTCTCTCTGCCCACAGATGCAGGCACCTCAGAAGCAGATATTGTGCACCAGGCGTTACTGGAGGGCAATATTGCCACCGAAGTGTGCCTGACTGTCCTAGACACCATCTCTTTTTTCACTCAGAGTTTCAAGGTCAGCACTGAAATCAAAAATGTTGTAGAAAAGTGTGCTGTATTTCTGTATGTGTGTGGATTTTGGTGACCTGTTCTCCTAGAGCAGAAGAGTATGGAAGGCTTTACAAAAGGAAATTGTTTGCAGCTTGTTTATTTTCCAAAACACCGAGTGTTTCACAGGGTTTTACAGTAATTATGCCCTTATGCAGTCTTGCCATTTCTTCAAAACTGCAAGATGTTATACCATGACTGTAAACATTACAAAAATAGAATAAGAGGAAATGTACATCATGTAAAAAGGAAGACTAGAAGAAAGGGAAATGAAGGTCCAGCATTTTTAGAATGGTCACTCTTTTCTAACGTGAATTCCTAGAAGCAAGTCTCAAATTTCTTTGAATCCCTGCACATAAATGTCTCTGGGGCTGAGGCATTCCAGTTGTGGTTACCAGTGCAAACAGGACCAGTACTTTCCCTTCATATTATGATTCATGGTTCTGGCAGTCATTGCCATCTAAAAAAACCAAAGCCTCTGTGGTGAAGAGAACCCCAGACTGGCAGCAAAGTATTGAAATACTGTTCCAGAAGTGCTCTTCCTAAAGTATAGTCAGAGGAATCCTATGTGTGGCAATGTGTCTGCATAATGTCACAAGAACAACTCTGGATTTCAGAACAAGCACGATAAAGAATTCCTTTTTAGATAGATTGAACAACATGAAGAGAAATGTCATCATAGCCTCTGCTTCTGTTGCAGAGCCAAAAAGCCATCCTGGTGAATACACCAAATTACTACTTAGAAGTTTGGCAGCAGCAAAAGGATTTTCAGGCAAGGGTTAAAACTTGCTTGACTTTCTCAGTTGCCTCTTTTTGAATATGGCTGAGCTGCAAAACAATGTGATTTTCAAACCACAGGATAGACTGGATTCCCTTCCGCTTTAATGGGCTTCTGCTTCGCTTTTATGGTCACAGGGTGTTCCTGCACAGAAGTGGGCCCTGTGCTGCAGCAACAGGGCTGGTGCTGCTCTTGCTGCCAGAGCAAATGAGCTCAGTTTAAAAGTCTGGATCCTAAACTTACCCTGTGACAAGGTGTCAAAAGAAAAGTAGCTCCATTTTACTTTATCTCCAGAAGATGAAAAATTTGCAGGGAACAAGGGAAGTGTACTGGTTTCCTACAGCTATGAATCTATCCAGTGAAAAAATGTGATAGTCAAATAGGCAAATAAAAAGAAATGGAAAAAAAAGCAGTGTGATAGTTATGTTGTTAACAGCATGTTTTATACAAAATAACTAGGCAACCAGTCAGAATTGTACAGGTTATTGACTTACGTTTTGGAATTAGTGATGCAAAAGTGATAAAATATTTTTGGTTTATTCTCTGCTATAAAAATAGGCTCTGACTAACTACTGTAGGTTTGTAGCGATTGTCACATTTTATTGGTTGTGCTTTTACTGAAGGCCCTGTTCTTTATCTGGCCTAAGAATTGAAGTGATTAATGATGGAAAATTATCTCTTGTTATTTCCAGCTTCAGGCACAACATTTCTGTGAAGTAAATCCTCTCATTGCTTTACAGACCCAGCTTTTAAGCAACGATGGCCACAATCCACTTATGAAGAAGGTTTTTGATATTCATCTGGCTTTCCTCAAAAATGGGCAGTCAGAAGCAGCTCTTAAGCATGTGTTTGCCTCTCTGAGAGCTTTCATTAGCAAGGTATGTAATACATGACAGTAAGGGTGTAGAAGTTACAGGTAGGGCAGAAGAGGCCAGTATGCTTAAACTCCTAATATTTTGGAGATGTGTTTTAGAAAACAAGTTAACCTGGTCTGTTTTTTAAGTCAGTGAAGTTTATTATTTGGTGGATATCATGAAGCAAAAGGAGAAGTCATAAGGAATTCCCTCACTTGCCTGGATCACAAAGATTAGTATCTGTGCTTGAATCTTTGCCCCAAACTGACTTTGCTGACACTGCTATTGCTTGAATAATACTTGCTCTGACAGGCAGCTCCTCACCCACTGCATTTGAAAGAAAGTACTTGCTGAACTTCTTTCCATGCTTTTCTGAGCCCTGGTAGGCAGTGAGGCTGTTTAACCCCCCAGCTCAAGCAATGACAAAGCCATAGCAAACTACAAAAGAGCAGTGAGTGATGACATTTCCCTTTGTGCTTGTCAAAACCTGCCACTTCTCATAAGTACGTTTTCAAGACCCGATGTACATGCAAACGCCATTCCTTCCAAGCTGCATGCTTATCATGAATACAAAATTAATTAAAATCTCTGAAATCTTGTGGACACAACACTTCATTAATGGGGAAGTGGAGATTACAGCTAAGCAGAGCACAGTATGTGAGTGATAAGCAGCAAACAGTAACTTCCAAAGGAGCTCTTGCACCAGCTTCTGAGCAAACTCTGATTAAATAAAAAGGCTGCTAAACTGTGGAAGAAGTCTGTTCTAGGTATGTTTTTCTATAACCCCACAGCAAAGCTAAGAGGTAGTGTGAGTTTAGGGCTGAATATTGACTTGTGCTAAGCAAACATGTGAGAGAAGCAGAAATGCAGAAGTCTTTCTGGCTCCCTATCAGGCTCCAGACAGTGTGGTCTTCTGCAAGGTGTTTTTCCATGGGGTTTCTTAAAGCCTGCTAGATTGGCAACTGGCAGGAATTGCTCAGTTTTTCTGTAGGGTCCAGTGCATGTTTATTTCTCTACCTTTCTGTTGAGTTTTCTGTGTGCCTGTCATCTGCGTAGCCTCGAGGTCCATCCAGATGCAGATCTGCACACACCCCACCTTTCCTCTTAATAGTCAAAAGTTTGTTTGGCCAGAAATATTTATTCTGTGCCTATAGCACATAAGAGACATTCCTTGCCTTCCCAGCATATTTTCTGGGAGTTTTTTTTAAACATGAAGCCAAACCTGAACACCTGCTCAGTTTGATCTCACTGTCATCCTTCAAAGCCTGGAGCCCCTCAGGGGTTCCCACACTTGCTTTCCAAAATGCCGATGACAGCAAGGCAGGCTGCGTGCTCGGCTACTGCAGGGATGGGCAGTGGGATTGTTTTCTTGGATTTATGCCAGCCTGAATCCATGCTCAATTTGGCATCATGGGTCTTTAAAGATGTGAAAGATTGACTTCAACTAATTTCTCACATTTCCCCTAAAACAGGACATGTGTTGGTTCTGTAAGAGCAAGATATGAGCCCAGCAGATAGTATCTATAAGGAAGTGTTTTCTTTGCCAACTCCATAACCACACAAGTCCCAGACTTCCTTCTAAGTCCTCTCAAGGGTTCTTCTAAGGGCTGAAGTGGCTGGGGGGTGAGTGTGGGTGGTCACTGCATTTCATGACAAGTGCAAGAATGGCATGTGTTCCTGCAAGTTTGTTTTGAAGTTTGTTTGTTTGAAGCTGCAGTGCTTTGTAACTCCAAGAAAAGCAAAAGGGAGTTATGCCTTTGACAGGGTTAGAGTGGACAATTTGTCATTTTTATGGGTTTCTATGGTAGCTATAATTACAATGAAAAAAATCCCCCTCTTATCTGGGGTCACAGCAAATGGTTGCTGGAGGGAAAAAACCTTCTGAGATTTATTCCACATCCCAAAATCTGTCTTAGAAATAGCTTTCCTTCTGCATTACATCCGGTTACAGAATAGGCAAAAGACCTAAAAAAAAATAAAATAAGAGATGTTGCAAGAAAGCAAAGAACAAAAAAATTCTATAATTGTTTGCATCTTTAGTTTTGGTTTTAAAATGAATCCTGCTTGCATGCATGTGTGCTGGGAATTCAGAAAGAAAGTTGACTCTGACCAGCTGGGAAGAACCAGCAAAAGCTTGACCATTCTGGTTTCATACTCAAGGTTTTCTTAACAACTGAATCCATCTGTTCAGAGCATCACTTACAGATAAATACATACATACATGCTTGGCAATGGTTTAAAATTAAAGGCAGAGGCAGAGGAGGAGTCTGCCTTAAAGAGCAGCTCAGACACGTGGATGTGAATGATGGAAACCCCCTGTCCTGCCTGCCACTGTGATTGTCCTACCCTCACATCCCTTTTGTGCTGAGACCTCTCTGGGAACTGGTTGCTGTGTTTACTCCTGCTCTGGTCCATCATATTAGGGCTGGATCAGAAATGACTCCTCCAGTGTTCACAGTCATCACACATGGGCCATTTCCTGCTCTTCCCAGTGTGTTCTCTGGCCAGGAGAGCCACAGGCAGCACCTGGCCAAATCTCCAGCAGGTTTCCTGGCACCAGGAGCCACTGCTGTGGCCAGCTGTGGGCTAAACCCACTGCTGAGCATGACCCCATCTTGCTGTGGGGTAAGGTAAAACCACGGTTGCCTCTTTGTGCCAGGAGTTCCTTTGGGCTCATTGCCAGCTGTAGCAGGAAGGAGCAGAGTGCAGAAGGAGCAGACTGTTGCTGTGTAATGCCCAAACAGCCTCCACTGCCTTGAGGAAATGCTGGCATCACCCCTCTCCAGCAGGCCCCTGCAGAGGCAGCTGCGTGCCAGCACAAAGCCCTTCCTTGTTCTGCTTCCCTGTGCCCAGACCACTGTGGCTGGGATGGAAGGAAGCTGAGTGTGGTGCTCCCTCCCCTCCAATTCATTGTGGTGCTCCCTCCCCAAATTCATTCCCACAAATACTTTCAGGCTTCTGCTGGCAGAAGTTTTACTGAAGCTGACCGGGCTCAGTGTGTTGCCCTGTGCTCCTGCCCATCTGAGCCCTGTGGGTGCCATTTAGTGATGTATTTTCTAATATTTGCATGTTTCTTGTGAAGTTTCCCTCAGCATTTTTCAAGGGAAGGGTGAACATGTGTGCTGCCCTCTGCTATGAGATCCTGAAGTGTTGCACTTCCAAGGTGTCCTCCACAAGGAATGAAGCCTCCGCTCTTCTGTATCTCCTGATGAGAAATAATTTTGAGTTCACCAAAAGGAGAACGTTCCTGAGAACACATCTTCAGGTCAGTGACTTGAGAAAAGCTAGAGAGCAGGACGCCTCAGAATTAATGAACAGATACAGCAGTTGTCACCTCATGTCTGCAGAGGATCTTGCTGTTGCCATATGGACAAAAATCGTCTTGCTTTCCAGACTTTACCTAATTCCTCTTTCCAGTGGCTGGCCCAGGCAGCTTTGGATAAAATACACTGCCGTCAAGTACTCTGAGTTGTTGAGTTTTTAAGAGTCTCAGACACAAGACACACTTCTGCCCCAGAGGCTGACTGGGATGGGGTGGAAAGGACACCTGCCTTTGAGGCAGGAAAAAGGATTTCCCTGGAGCAGCTTTTTTGACATCATTACTTTTTGAAGCAAATTTAGATAACCTAGTGGGACAGATGAATACCCTCCAGGTTGTAATGAATCACAGAAGAAGGAAGCTAACATACAAACAGGGATTCATATTCCAATTGTTGGATTGTTCTGTTCAGCAAAGCAGTTTGGACCTCTGGGGAGTATTTGTCCTTGGGAGACGTGACAGCAAAGGCACTCCATTTGCTGCTTACATTGTGGGAGGGATGTGATGTTTTCCTACGAGCATTTTATTAACTGTGACAATAAAACTCATTAGGGCTCGTTTAAATAAAGCCCCTACTCTGTCCCAACAGATAATAATTGCAGTGAGCCAGTTGATAGCAGATGTGGCACTCAGCGGTGGGACAAGATTTCAGGACTCTTTGCTCATCATTAACAACTTTGCAAACAGCGACAGGCCTATGAAGGTGAGTTGAAGGAGTTACATCCCATCATGTGCTGTCAGCAAGGCTGGGGACAGACTCCAGGAAGCCATGATTAAGGGTAGGGCTAATGATTGGAACTGTAATTTATAGGCTCATAATGGGCTCATAATAATGTTATGCCAACATATGCAGGGCCAGCTGCTCAGGAAGGTCATGATCTACCCGTGAGGCCTCATGCCAAGGGGAGAGAGCTCAGGTTATACTTTGCAGGGAGCTGCTTGCAAGGGTGTCCAAAGAGCTTTCCAGGAACTTCCAGCTTTGAGGAAAATGACAAGGGAGGGTCTGATACTTCTGTTGCCTGAAGGTAATAATTAGCAGGAATTAATTTTAATTAACTGAGTGTCAGTAACGTTAAGAAAGCACTCTTTTATGGAGATTACTGCTTGTATTTCTTTAGGAAATTATTGTCTGTCTTTGCACTAAGATTAGTAGTTTGTACCCAGCCCACTGAGCAATTTCAGCCTCCTCCATTGCACACTGCCAAGGTAGGATAGGGGAAAATGGGAAGTGTCCTTACACTTCCATGACTATTCCATGACCTAAAGACAGAATGGTGTTTATTGTGACATAAAAAATCTGTAGTTAGGATATTCCTGGTAAAAGCCTCAGTTCTTTTCTGTGCACAGATGTTAATAAGGTTTTCACTGAGCCATACTTTGCTGCTCATAATTTACATCGCAAGACGATCATTATACCCAGTTTATGTATTTGTGTAAGTGCAAGAGTCACTTCAACACGCTGGAGAGGGTGCTATGCACAGCCACAGCAACAGCTATGGAGCAGGAGCCTGAGGAAAGGGAATGTAAACCAGGCTCATCATGGAGGAGAGAAAGCCAAGGGGGGACCTAACTGCTGCTTTCCACAGCAGGCAGGTTGTAGAGACAAGGTCAAGCTCTTCTCAGAGGTATGGAGTGCAGGACAAGAAAAAATGTGCATGTTGCTGCAAGGGCAATTCCAACTTTAAGTAAAGTTATTTCCTAAGCACGTTGCACAGCCCTGGAGCAGGGCTCAGAAAGGAAGTGGGATTTCTGTCATAGGAGATTATAAAACTTGGCCAGTCAAGCCTTGCTTTTTCTCAGTGGTGTCCCAGCTCTGAGCACAGAACCAGATCGGAGCCTGTGTTTCTTTCTCTATTGCATTCCTGTGGTGGGGAGCTCTACAGATGCTGTCAGTGCTTTAGGAATGGGAGAGTGACCACATCAGAGCCTAACAAGCCAGATGTTGAATAACATGAGAAATACTGGAGGCGTGGTTTGTGGTTCCATCCAGGGACATTGGCATGCATGGAGCACTTCTGTGTTGCTCTCGGGCCAGTTCCTCAAGATGCCGAAGCACCAGACTCACTGTACCATGGGAACAGCCAGCCTGGCATCCTGCACATGACCTGGAGAGATTTGCCATGTGTGTGCTACAACTGAAATGGCCTCTACTTGTGTATGAAACACTGTACACTGTATGCAGTGTGAGTTCAAAGAGGAACAGTTAATTAGTCTTATCTCCTGTGTTCTCAGCAGTTTCAGATTGGTGGTACATGGAGTGTTGGCTAAAAGCTTAGTGACAGTCTTTCCTTGGCAAAGCCTGTATTTTCTTTCTGTATTATCTTCTTAATTAGATTTGTTTTGTGTCAGGCAACTGCTTTTCCTTCTGAAGTCAAAGATTTGACAAAGAGAATCCGCACAGTGCTTATGGCTACTGCTCAAATGAAAGAACATGAAAAGGATCCAGAAATGCTGATAGATCTGCAGTACAGTTTAGCCAAGTCTTATGCAAGTACCCCAGAGCTCCGGAAAACGTGGCTGGACAGTATGGCAAAGATACATGTAAAAAATGGAGACTTTTCAGAGGTAATTCATGTAACTAAAAACATGGTGCACAACAAAGACAGATTTACAGATGACATTTAATAACTTCCCTTTGTACTTTGCAGGCAGCCATGTGTTATGTTCACGTAGCAGCCCTCGTTGCAGAGTTTCTCCACAGGAAAAGTAAGCATCTGGTCTTTGGGAGGCACAAGGAGAATGATGCAGTGAAGGGGTTTGAGGGGATTGGAATATTTTTAAAGAAAATTTTCTCTCATTTTGGTAAATAATTATTTTAGAGACAAGCTAAAAAGGAAAATAATAATGCAGTGGATCAAACGAGAAGATTACGAGTATTTTTTAAGAAAGGAATCCAATTGTTCATATTCAGGCATTTTCTAGGCTGGCCAGGTCTACTTAGACAGCTGTGTTGGTAGAGTGCTGAGTGAAATAAGAACTGACACATCATGCTTTGGTGTAAAAGTTCAGTTTTACATTCATGTTTTACATTAGGAAACAGGCTCACAGGGGAAGCCCATGTTGAAAACTGCTTGTCAGTATGTTCATCAGAAGTACTACTATAGGCAGTACAGAAAACTCTAGAATAAAGCAGTCAAAATTCAGTTAAAAATGAGACTATAGCCAAACTATACACATATATAAAGAACAATCAAAAAAAAAGGAGAGTGTTGTGGTCTAATGCAAAACAGGAAGGAAGGACAGACTCGTGTGTTCTCAAGTTACACCACAGTGCAGATTTTCTTTTAAATGTCTGTTCCACAGTTGATATATTGACTCCATTTCACATTTTCATGTAAGGGAGTAATTGCTGAGGAGGACCCTTAACTTTTCAAAAAGTTAAGGCTGCATAAAACCTAGTTAAATGCACTGCCTTGGCTGGGAAAGTCTTCAGTACCCTGCTTAGGAGGCTTGGAGTCCCTCCAAATTTTGTATTTAGTGTTGGCTGTTTGGTTTTGTCTGCTGCAGAACTCTTCCCCAGTGGATGCACTGCCTTCAGGAAAATCACTCCCAACATTGATGAAGAAGGTGCAATGAAAGAAGATGGTGGGATGATGGATGTACATTACAGTGAGGTGAGGTCCTGTACTACAGACTACAGGATATTTGATGGCTGGTTAGGATTTAGGTTGTTCATGTGAGCTCTAACAAATGATAGCAAGTGCTGGCATCTGTAAAGAAGACTCTTCCACTGCAATTTCCCAAGAGAAATCTGCACTGAAGGATTATCTGTGTATGATTCAGAAAGGCAAAACTGGTGTAAGTTCTTGATTCCTATGAAAGGCATTTCTAGCACTGAGACTGAAAAAGCTGCACCACAACCTTTACCTCCTCTGTTATGCAAATCCTGATTCTGCCAGCACAGGGCACTGCAGCTGGGCGTGGTATTTTCAGGGAGAGATAGAATGCAAGTCAAGCTTTGCTGACCAAGAGGTCAGCTTAGGGTTCCCCTTTGAGTTAGGGCTCTGCTGCAGGACAGCACGTTAGCAGAACAATCCAGAAACCACAGCAGGGCACTGGGGAAGTGGATATATTCACCCTTGAGTCATAAAGTCTCACCATTACTTCTGCACCGTAGCTGTACAACTACATCGGGTGGGCCACACATGGCTGAGCGAGGCAGCCCTGCAGCCCAGCTGCCCACTCCTCAAGACTAAGCTTGAGGGTCCTTAGCATCACATCCCGCTGCTGTTGCACACATGTTGATTGGACATGTTTTTTAGACATACACCTCTGACTTCCAGTGCTGTCATTTCTGTATTTTCCCAGAGTGTTGGCATTCTCCAGAGGAGGTAGCTAAATAAGCAGGACATACTTGCTGGCTATTGGGCTAATGATTGTTAAGAATTAATGAACTTCTAAAAAAATAATTCATACCTTTTCTTCCCCCCCCCCCTCTAAAATTTAGAATGCCTTTGGAAAGACTGGGAACACCCAGAATTTAAACTTACGTAACTGTGGCTACTTATTCTGGGACCCAGTAAAGTATCTGAAGTTAAAGTGGCTTTAACTTTGATTGATATTAGCATCACCCATTTGGCTGCTCTTGCAGGAGGTCCTGGTGGAGCTGCTGGAGCAGTGTGTAGATGGCCTGTGGAAAGCAGAGCGTTATGAAACAATTTCTGAAGTTTCCAAACTGATCATTCCTATTTATGAAAAGCGGCGGGAATTTGAGGTGGGTATTTTGAACTATTTGCATATAGTAGGTAATTTTCTAGATTGCTTCATTGCTGGTCATTAAAGAAATTAGTGAAAGCAGTGGTCTGAGAGGTAATTATCAAAGTTAAAGTTATGGGAGACTCATATTTAGTGAATAATTCCCACCTTCCTTCCCCTAAAATAAAACTTACCATCCCATACGTTCATCAAAGCTAAATTGTTTTTGAGACTTGAGGTTCTTAAGGGTTAAGAACAGAGTGAGAACTATTCAAAGAAACAACTAGACCTGTAGGTAATTCAGTGGCAAGTAGAGAGGAAGGAAGGAAGCTGTTACCAGCCCTCTGCCTTGCTCCTTCCCAGTACCTGCTGTGACCTGTGCTTTGGTGAGGCCAGGCCTCAGCTGCTGAGTAGTGTTACCCTTTCCCTCCCTCTCCCATAACCCCTTCCACATCAGGACAGCATCCAAATATTACTGAAGCTAGGGGAAGCCTTGCCTTGATGTGTTTTTTTTTCATTGTAAAGCTGTTTCTAATCAAAAAAATTCTTCTTGGGTAAAATATTACAAGCTGCTCTACTCGTAAAAGCCAAGTCAGGGGACACGCTGGGACAGTGCACTCAGCCTTCTCTCCAAGAGTAGTAGCTTTACTGCAGTCTGTGGTACCTTGCAGACCTGACACTAAGCATGTACTTAAGGCAGGGTTTTCAAACAAAACTGCATGAGTTCAACCTCTTTGGAGATTCAAGTTTCAGTTCTCCAAAGGTTTGTGTTCAGATATCTCAGTAGCTTCCAGTGTTAGCTAGAATGTTCTGCTTGCAAAATCCTGTTTTAACAATGTCAAAATCTGATTTCCAGAAACTTACTCAGCTGTACAGAACGCTCCACGGAGCATATGCTAAGATCTTGGAAGTAATGCACTCAAGGAAGAGGCTCCTTGGAACCTTTTTCAGAGTGGCCTTTTATGGACAAGTAAGTATATACACTGGCTTGTCAGCTACCCCTCACCAGGCATCGTGGCCCCAAAAACTGCTGTTCTGTCAGATCTGGAGCTGAAAAGTTCTCCTGGTGCAGCCACCAGCGTGTCTACCTGAGCATTTTGATATCGCACACATGGTGAGGGTTTGTGTCTGTTCCAGGAGCATTTATTTATTATCAAGTTTATGATTCTGCTGGTAGGCTTTTCATAAAACAACTCAGCAGTTAGGAAAGGACTTATTGGATACAGAAAACACTGGGGTATATTTGTAGCTATAGTTATTATAAGTTACACAATTTAGTGTGTACAGTATATAACCACTAACAGTTTATACCGTAGTATATAAAAAGTAGTAAAAGACTTTTTTTTTTTTTGCAGACAATTGCTGCTCCCTTCTAGATATTAGTAGAGTAAATGGTTATGGGAGAAGCTGGAGGCAAAACATGTATCAGTGTTGGTTACTCGTGTGTAGAGATAGAGAGTATTTCTGTTAGATGAGGTATCTGGAAAACTGAAAAAGATCTCGGGCTTAGAGTCCCAGGAAGGGGCATGATCTTATGATATCTGATGAAGTCTTCTGAGCTTGAAAGCAGTTGTGGTTTTGTTTGTTTTTTCTTTTTTTTTTCTCCACCTGTAGAAGTTAATATAAAGTATGGTACCCTCATGTCCTTTTTGTCTCTAAACAACCTCCTTCTGCTTGTGGACCCACAACCATGGGGGACATACAGAATCCCTCTTTAGAAAACACTGTAAAAATTAAGCTGGCCTTGCTTTTCCTCATTCCTTCTTTTAGAGAAGATGATGAATACCCCTGAAACCATCATGGGTTTGTACCTTTGAACACCACTGTCACTGCACACACAAGGTATTGGAGCATTGCCATGCTGCATTTGCTGCAGCAAACATACATTTTACCTTTGTCCTCATCTTATCTGCAGCTTTGGATATGTGAATAGTAAATAAGGTTAGCGAAAGATAAAATAAAACAACTGCAAGGTTAGTATTCCAGAAGCTGTGGAAATAAGTGGACTAGCCCTTAAAATTAAGCTGTGTAAGATGTCATCCTGACAGTCAATACTTGATCCAGTTCTGTACTTTAAAGCTTTGCTGGCTTTTTATTCCAGCTACCCACAAATAGTTTTAACACTGTGTCACAACTTCTGACTGGCATAGCTTGCCAAAGTGTGAAGTTTTCATGCTGTTTCCATTATTTGGGAGGACTGGTGATGCAAGCATAACCTTTAATGCACTTTTGTCTTTACTTACAGTAAATACACCAAGTTCCACTTCCTCGAATACAAGAGGAATTAAAGCAGAGAAAAGCTATTTCTTTTTTTATTGCTTAAAATCTCTCGCAGTCTACACAAATTCCTTAATTTCAGACTTTTCCCATGGCTCTGCTGTCCTCAACTTATTTAGCTTTCAGCTCCTTCTCTGTGCCAGCCAAACCATCTTTCACATTGTTTAGCTTTCTCACAGGTCACAATCAAGCAGTGACGTGTTATGTTTGAGTTGCTTGAGGAATTTTATTGTTTTGTTAGACAATTTTTGAAGGAACCTATTAAACAGGCTGAATTCAGAGAGACTTTATGGGAGCCATAGCCTTACAAACCTTCTTGGCTTTCTGAAATGTTAGTAGAAACTTGCTTTCCAATTAGCAAATCTAAGATAAAGTTCTCCAAATGAAGAAACACAGCTATTCCTCACTACTTCACTATTTTTTGTGTGTGTGTGTTTGTGTGTTTAATGCAAGACATTCTTTGAAGAAGAAGATGGGAAGGAATACGTCTATAAGGAACCCAAACTGACAGGCCTCTCAGAGATCTCCTTCAGACTTCTTAAGCTTTATGGAGAAAAATTTGGGTCGGAGACTGTAAAGATTATCCAGGATTCTAATAAGGTAGAGTTGAAGTGTGTAAACGAGCTAATGAAATGCTTTTGGCAGAAATGCTGTTAGGGTGAACTTTGCTGTGTGGAGCTGAAGAAGGAAGTTGACAGAGCATTCCTTCCTTCTGCCAGTAGGAAGGGAGGGGCAAGCCCTCTCCTCCCCCCTCTTCTAAACACCTTGCTTCCAATGGCCCCTCGCATTCTTATGCTCCAGTTGGCACAGCTTGACAAATTCTGGTGCAGCTCTGGATCCTGGGTGGATGGAAACAAATGAATTGGGAATTATGAATGGGAAATTGCAGTCCCCAATCTCACTGACATTACCGTCTCACTGAGCCTTGTTGTTGGGAGGTGTTAGAAACCAGCACAGAGCAGCAGATGACTGGAGGCAGAGTTACTTCTTGTTGCTTTGACACTCCAAGTCTAAACCAAATCTTTTTGGGCCTTGCAGCCACAGCTCCTTCTCTTTCATAAGGAATACTTACTTATGCTCCTTGCAAGGGCTGTTCACACCCTTAGGCTGCAAGTGCAGATTTATCTGGGTTAGCAAAGACAGCACAGGTGATCCCAAAGCTGGCTTAGGGCAAGCCTACAGATTTGCCTGCCCCAGCACAGCACTGTATGAGCAGTGGCTTGTGCTCTGAAAACTCCATGGTCATATTAGAAGGACTAAGTAGCTCAGGCATGTGCTGCATTGATGGATAAGGTGATAGGACTGCCTGTTCAGGAGCAGCTTGTGTGGCACCAAATGACGTGTTGCTTGTGCCACACCTGCTTGTCTTGTGTATCTGCTAGTGGTCTAGACATCCCAGCTGAGGTCAAAAGGAGCCTTTGATGTGTCACTAGCCTGCATGCAGTAACGCTAGGTCAGCAGGAAATCAGTTTAAATTAGATCCCAGTATATAAATTAGTCAACTGTAAGTTATTAATCTTTGCTCTCTTTGTGAGTAACCCACAGGTCAACATTAAAGACCTTGATCCTAAGTATGCCCATATTCAAGTGACCTACGTGAAGCCCTATTTTGAAGACAAAGAAATCTCTGAGAGAAAGACTGAGTTTGAAAGAAATCATAACATCAATAGATTTGTATTTGAAACTCCTTACACTTTATCTGGAAAAAAGCATGGCAGTGTGGAAGAACAGTGTAAAAAAAGGACCATTCTAACTAGTAAGTACAAACATCTGATCATGAGATAGTATCAGCAACTATTTTGAAACTATTTTAGCTCATGAAAATATCCCAGAAGAGTCAGAAATTCTCTCAGCCTAATCAGAATTGTAAGATGATATCCTGGTTGAGAGGGAGAATTTACCTTTTGTTTTTATGTTCACATTTTTTCCAAATGAATAAACTGTTCTGGTAAATTATAGCCTTGTTTAAGATTTCACACACACCAAATAAATCCTTAAGAGCAAGAATCTGCTTGTGTATATTCTGTGAAGAGTACTCCTATGTGCTGCATGACTTTTCAGTCTATAAATTTCTTTTGCTGTTTCTGCTAGCTTCCAACTCCTTTCCATATGTAAAGAAGAGAATTCCAGTCAACTATGAACATCAGGTTAATTTAAAACCAATCGATGTCGCTACTGATGAAATAAAAGACAAGACAGCAGAGCTGCAGAAACTCTGCTCTGCTGCTGACGTTGACATGATCCAGCTGCAGCTCAAACTGCAAGGCTGTGTTTCTGTGCAGGTGAGTCTGTCTGATGTCTGTTCAAAACTGCATTTATATACAAAACTCAGGGTGAGCCATCTAGTCATGACACAACACATTTACTTTCCAGAAATCATTAACTAGCTGGGTTACAGGGCTGAGCCATCAGCCTGCCAGCACAGCTTCCCTGCAGTGTTCAGTGCTGCATTAGCAGGTGGCTCGTGGCAATAAGCACTTTCCCCAGTGGTGTTTATAGCATCCAGTCCAAGTAATTGCCCGTTAGTTGGCCATGGGTGACTGCTGAAATATACTTAACTCTGGAAGATTGCACTGCAAGTATCAGGCACAAATAGCCTTTTTGCAAGCCTGACTTCTCAAGCTGGATAAATGACCTTAGGACTCAGGTCATACTGCTTTTCCAAACAGTAATAAGAGGAAAGTATGAGGAAACAAATTTAATCTTTTTATCTCCATTTATCTTTTGATCTTAGAAAATGTAGATGGAAAAATAACCTTTTAAAACTTTCAGTGTCTCTGGTGACATTAGTAATGCAGAGTTGATGGCATTCAAATAGGTAATGTTGGGTGGGTTTTTAAAAAAAAAAGGTTATTCTTTTCACAAATGCCTTTATCAACTCGGCAGAATTTCTAGTATAAATGATTTCTTCTTTGGTTCTAGGTTAATGCTGGTCCCTTGGCCTATGCCAGAGCTTTCCTAAGTGACAGCCAGTCCAGCAAATATCCTGCTAAGAAGGTGAATGAGTTAAAAGAAATGTTCAGGTAGGATTTCTAATTTAATAAAAACTAGCTAGCTGGCTGAAACATGTTATCTGCTTTGATTATGTTTTTGTCTGTCTCCAATATCAGCGGATGCTGTGTGTTTGATATGCCTTATAAAGATCCAAGTCTTATAGGATTATGGGTGCTCAGACATATGACAAAGGCCAATGTAATTATATCTGTCAAGAGTTCCCAGGCTCAGGGCTGTGCTCTTCATGGGGAGATTTACATGAACACCTGCTTCAACAGTTGGTATGGGTATTTGAGATTATCATATGAAGGAAGTATGTGTGAAAACCAGAGACCTGACAGTCCTGTATTCAGACATCTTTCATATTGTGCATGGTTTCCCAGTTTTTCTAAAGGGATTTTTTGCTAGATAATGATGAACTTGAAATATTTTAAAGCAAATCCTTTCCCAGTTTATGGAAGACCATTGGCCTCGTTTCTGCTGCTAATTTTTGAAACTCTGTGACTTGCACAGGTGTTTTTCTAACTTCTGTCCCTTAGGGGAAGTTTTACCTCCCACTTGAAAGTGTACTCCAAGATATAATTAGGCAACTGCTGCTTTACCTCAGGATGATGAGTCTTTGCCACCCTATTTTCTGGACCTCTCGGGTGCAACCAATTGCTCTGTGCTGTTGACTCCCATTTCACTCATTAGTAGTTATATGGAGAAAGCAGTTTTTGGGGCAGTCCACTTCTCCTCCTGTGTATTGAGTAACCTGACAGTAAGGGAGCAACCTCTGCAAACCTGCCATGCATGGATGCAGACTAGAGGGAAGGCAGTTTTACTTCCCAGCCTTGCAGTGCAGCCAGCAGGGCAAACACAAACACCAGGTTTATAAAGAAGGAAATTACGTGTGTGAAATGAAGCAAAGAATGATCATCAGTAACCAAGAAACAGTATTACACCTCCCCATGATCCAAACTTCCTTCTGGAGGGTGTCTCTGCTGTTAGCAACCTGCCCTCTCCAGCACACTGCTGTGTCACACACCCAGCTCTGACAAGCCCTATATGACTGGTTTTCCCCTCTGTGACTGGCCGTGGCCTCCCTGTTTTGTGACCCCACATGCAGCTGGTTGGGCTTATCTGGTACCTGTGAGTTGTGTGTGGTTCTGCAGGTCGGGGTGTGTCCCATCTGCTGAGGATCCAGGCTTGAAGGAGCTCCAGCAAAAAGCCCCATACCTGTGTTGCAGTCCTTCCCCATTCCCTGATCCACTGGGCCAGGGATGCTCCTAGAACTCAGCTTGTCCCAATCACTGTAGAAAAAAGGGGGATGGGAAATAATGAGATTTGCCTGTCTGTCTATTTGGTTGCTTGCTTTGGTAGAAGACTGAGCTATTGTAATGCCCCAAGTTCATTCCTTTCCTCCCCAGGAAGTTTATCCAAGCCTGTGGAATTGCTCTGGAGCTCAACGAGCGTCTCATTAAGGAGGACCAAGTGGAGTACCATGAGGGGTTAAAATCAAACTTTCGGGATATGGTGAAAGAACTTTCTGACATCATCCATGAACAGGCACGTACTGCATGTCAGAGGTAGCTCTCTGTGCTTGAAAATTAGCTAAGCTGAAAACTGAGTACTAATTGAAAACTTGATCATTCTTCATGTTATGTAGCTAAATATAAAAAGACGAGGGAGTGAACATGAAAATTAAGCAACAGACTTGGTGGATTCCTCACACTGCTTTCTGTTCACTGGAAGTTTCAGCCTGTTGGTATTCAGTGTGCTTCAGGGTGGAGTCTTCGCTGACACATGCTAGTTTCCTGGCTGACTGGTCATCAGAAATCGTGTGCCCTGTGTTAACGTCATCTTTTATACATTACAAGAGGTCACAGGTCAAAATTCTCTGGCAAAATTTCCATTTCCTCAGTTATATCCGGCTTAAGTTACTTTTTTTTTAATATGTTATTTTTACTTAAAAGATGTTTTCTTACAATTTTTGCCTGATGCCAACACGTCATTTATAGTTTACAGTTAAAATATTTCTTCTAATTTATCTGATCCATGTTTTAATATTTTCTTGGATCTTCCTAGGAAAATACGTTTGAATAGTAGCCTCAGAGAGGTGAGAGATTCAAAGAGCAGTTGCACTTCTACCTAGCATCATGCTATGAAATTAGATGAAAACCAGGTTTCTGAAGTAATCTCCATAGCTCTGCTCTTTAATTTTGCCTTCATTATGACAAAAGACAGCTCGTTGTAGATTTATAGTATCAAGGATATAAAATGAACGGTACAGACTGCATTGTGATTCACAGAACTTTAAATTTAGAAGAATGCTTTCAGGGACTCCCAGTTACTTGATATACAGTCCACGTGTGACTATGAATTAAAAATGAAACATTTTAAGTCACTGAAAACAGCTAGGCAGGTTCTACAGTAAGTCAAGCAGTTGTTCACACTAATGCAAAAATGCACAAATACCAAAAATAATACAACTGCACCAGGCAGCCATTTGTAAATTAGGTTTATTTACAATGAAGTAATGCTTATGGGAATCAGAATCTTGTTATGGAAGAGTACAATGTCATTTCAGGGAAACAGTCTCATGATGGGGCTGAATTTTGTTGTAGGAGCATAAGGGTGGATCTGTTTGAGAGTGACTGCTGCACCCCTCTCGCTTTTGTTAGATTTTTCTGCTATTCTGCTCATCACCACCATTTTTTTTAGGGTGCAAACTACTTATTTTGCACTTGTGCCACACTAATTTTTTTCATTTGCATTACCTGCCCTGCATACTGAACTTCGCTCAGAGAAGCTCGTTCATAGGATTGCCACCTGCTTTCTCCAAGCTGTTTGCCCTAAACCTTTCCAAGACATTTAATTTGCATGCAGCTGCTGGAACTTTTGTGGCTTCCAAATCCTGCAATAGTCAAATCAAAACCAAATCACTCAGTCCTGCACTGTCACAGTACAATAGTTCTTAGAATAACGAAGCATTGTTAAAGCATACTCCCTTCTGTCTCAATACCAATTTACAAATCCACTGCTATGGATTTGCAATTGGTTCATGGGTTCATGTGCAAAATATGTCTGAAATGTCCAAGTGAAGGGCTCCCTGGGAAGGATATACTTTTCACTTGTATTAGCTCAAAAGGCAGTTTAAAAGACCATGTTTAAAACCACTGTTCTTTATAGTTGTACAACATTATGTACAGCTGCTGACCTAAACTTTGCATTGCCATCAAATGACCCAGGTATCTAACAAATTAAACTTAATGGAACATGTTTTCCTCTTCTGCAACATTACTCAGGTAAACATAAAACGTATATTGCATTAATGTGGGGTTCTCATTGCAAATAACATGCTTTTCTAAATATTGCCAGTGTCCCAAAGCAACACAGGCAGTGCCCTTTGAGGTGGAAGGGCAGATGGGCAGTTCACTGGGTCAGCCCGTGACCTATCTACAGATCTTTTAAAAACTGCAGCTGAACAGGTCCTGGAAGCTTCAGAGACTGGCAGAAAGCTGGATGTCCAGAAGCTGTTTATGATGGCCAGTGATCTCAATTCCACTAATGCAAGCTAACTAACTTGTTGACTGGTGAACCACATAGTGAAAAACACACACAGTCAGCTCTAGCACAGCTCTGCCAGTCCAGTTATATCCTGTGCTGTCAGAATGTCCTTCAGATTATAAAGTATAAAATCTTGCCAAGTGGCACGGAGGTAGCGAGTGTCTGCTGGGTTTAGCTGCATGTACTCCCTGTATTTACCAAAAAGCCTATTAAAATTCTGTTACTGCTAAGACATAATAAAAAAAAATTGCTATACAGAGAGCTGTTTCTTTCCTGTGGTGCATAGCTGGAACTAAAAATGGTCCAGCAATATGCAGAATAGTGTATATATTAATGCTACAGAAATTGCTAAATTACTCTTCTTTCTCATTTCTTTGTTACGCTGCCTTTGCGAAACAGCTTTGAAGACAAGGTTGGATATCTCTTTTTTGCATACCTTTTTAAACAGCTTGATTATAGTAATGAACGGAGAGCTTTAGTGAATTTGTGATTATTTTGTTTTGTCTAGATCTACCATGAAGATACAATGCATTCTCCGTGGATGCACGACTCCCTTCACGTCTTCTGTGCCATCAGCGGAACCTCTGGTGATGGAAGTTACTGTTCACTCAGACCCACTGCTGAAATATAAACATATCAGTCATATTTTACAGAGCTTTCTCAGGAATTCTTGGAACTGTACAAAGGATGCTTAAAACCGTCCATGATGAGCAAAGATTCAGTTGTGGATTTTTTGTTTGTTTGTTTTGTTGTTTTTCGGTGTTTGTTTTTTTTTTTCCCAAAAGGAGTTGCCATGCTTTCAAACAGGGTGCTTGCTTATTTTGCTGAGCAACATTGAAAGTGCCTGGACATTGCACCACTGTGCTTGTTTTCTACTATTTTTTTTAAGCTAAACGTATAACAGGATGTGGAAAGGCAGTTATCTAAATATGTATTGAATTGCTGAACTATGAATTTGAAATGATGACGTACTATGTAAAGTTGTACAATGGAATATAATAAAATGTAAAACTACTTTGTAAATAGAAGGAGTATAGAGTATACAGAAATTAGCATTGTATCATATTTGCTGCTAAAAGCTTTGTTGGACAGGGAACATGAAGGAGAAATTGTAGTCACTAGTAAGAGACCTTACTCTTCTAAGAAGTGACTTGGGGTCCAGATACCCCTCTTGCACTCAATTGAGAGTAAGCTTGCCCTAGTCTGCAATAAATAAACACCTAAGTCAGAAATGATAATTTTCATACATCCTCAGAACCGATGTTTCTAAAGTAACCTCCATGAAAGCTGAGCTTACTGTAACTAATTTCAATTTTGGGTAACCTTTTGCAGCTGCAGGAGAGGATGGATTGTATTCACTAAGGACAACCTGAGAAATTTGTCATTTGGTATGAGTTTTCCTGTTTACCATTCATGGTCTCACACAAATATAAACTCTGAGGACATCTTAAATTGAGTTGGAAATTATAAAGTGCTTTAACAGTGTTCAGAAAAATTCCAGTAATCTGAGAGACGTAGTTTAAAAAGAAAAAAAAGCTGCACATTGAAATAACTCATACAAAATTGAGGAGATTTCTTTTAGCACCATAAAACATGCATTTTCCCTCCTATTAAACAGATCTGTTTTCTGAAAGCTTGTTTTTTTTGTCTGACAGGTGTTTGGAAAAAATGTATAATTCTTTTATTCCTCCTTCACCATCCCAAAGCTTGAATACATTATCTCTGTCTCTTTTTAATAAGACACTTAAGATGCAGGAAGAACAACACAGAGTAGTAATCCTTTTATCTGGCAACATTTTAACATCCATGTTTTTTCAAAATCCCATCAATTGTAAATACGGTTCCAGTAGTTCATAGGGGAAGAGTGAGGGCTTTTAAGGATGTGTAACAAAATGCCATAATAAAAGGACTCCAGCTGGGTATTTAGCTTGGCTGTAGTGTCTATAAAATGTTAAGCTTCTAATCTTTGTAAGAAAAAATTATCTTCAAATAGTAACTGGACCACATTTCAAAATGTTTGTTATGCATGATTCTAAATACCTAGAAGTAATTGTCTTCTGAGAAAATGATGCTGTGATCCATAAATTCACCCATTAGCTGTTGCAAGCAAAATACACATGTGCCTATATAACAAACTGGCCATATTTCTGCTTGTATGTGCTTTTATGCCAGGCAGGCTCCAAATTTAGCATAACAGAAAGAGGAAGAGAGACTACCGTGTTTAAATATGGTTAGCACCTTACTGATTGTCATCCTTCAACAAATAATATTTAAAGGCAGATAGTGAGAGTTTTCCAAATTTCTTTACTAAAAGGTGTTTGAAGCTTGATCCATACAAGATTTTTTTGGAGCTAGTTGACCTCTAAAAATCAGTACTGAAGGCATATTTTGACTGCAGTCAGCAATTACGAGGTACGGACATCCAATAGCTCTTGCACTGTAGCTCTTTAAATACTGCAGATAACCCAACAGTTTTCCTGGATTTGTGGTAAGATTCATATGCATGTTTTTTGATGTCTTTAATGTTCTGAGGCAATATTGTCTGAGGCTGAATTTTCAATTTCTATTCCTTATTTTTCCTGGAATTCCAGTGAAATTCTTACTCATATCTTCAGATGTCTTCAATGTTGCAAGATGCATTTTTGTCTGAACTTCTCAAGTTGTTGTTGGTATTGGAGTTGTCCTGTCATTTCACTGTCATGTACTGGAAAGCTGTCTTGGTAATTTGGCCAAAAAAATGGGTTTAATACCAGACCAGTCAGTCTATATACAGTCCCTATATTTCAGAATACACACTTATATGCGGTTTTCATGAATTACAATAATGATCATGCCCTGAAGACTGACCTTTTGTCCTGCAGCTAAATAATTTTTCTCATTTTTTACAGAAAAAACTCCCTTTGAGATGGGTTATAAAAAGATTGGTAACAAACCAACTTGTTTTTCTTTTATGTATTCATGAATCTAGGGAGTGGCCATTAGATATTTTACAGCTGTATCTCGACAATTGTGCCAAGAAAAAGATCACATTTTCTCTACCTAGACTTTTCCCATATAATTGTCCCAGTTAAAAGAAATCCTCCAGATTTTTTCTCCTCTCTGGCTGAAATAGCTAAATTCACAGATATATCTGGAGAGTGTACTGTATCTATGCCACTTTTATGTAGCTGGTACTTCCTATTTACTACCTTTTTGGGAACAGTAGAAATGTCTACTGTTCATTCTAATTTTTTAAATTATTTTAATACTGCCTGAGGAATGGTGGAAAATTTTTGGTCTGGAAAAATTAGCAGAACATTATCTCAAATTATATCCTGCCATGCATTCTATCTGTATCTCAGTGTGGCTACATCTACATATTTTATATATGTGCCTCTAATAACTTCTGCTGCAAAACTGCTGTACAACACACCAAGCCTTTGGGATGGATGCATTGGTAGTTTTGCATAAAAGGCAAAGAAACAGGAGAAGGTATCTCTCCATGAGATTTAAGAGCACTTGGCTACTCTTAGTATCAGGATTGGTTTGGATAATGGTATGTGCTAGAACCAGATGGTTTGCAAATAGGACATATAAAGCAACAAAGGGTCCGCCAGCATTTTATGTACAAGAACTTGCTTTTAGAGATTTATAGAGTAATCTAAGTATAAACATTTTCTTCTTTGACCTACTGGTTTTCTCTCTGCAGAGAGATTAGAAAGTAGTGTTTTAAGAAAAATAACTTCAGAGTTATGTTTCTTTCTACCCCCAAAAATCTAGAATGAAGAACTTAGTGCAGTGAAGGATGTATTTCTACATACTACTTGGTGTTCTAAATCTCTTCTGATAACAGGAATTTCCATGAGATAGGCTATCAAATGAAAAATCATCATGTTACACACCTGCAGTGTGTGATATGGTTATTTTGTTCCAGAAGACTTTTGAACTTATGCAACCTGATATTTGGATATAGAGTAAGACTTTACATAAACATGACACGTTTTTTTCTCAAAGTAGGTAAAATATACTTCCCTTCCATGTACTTCACAGCAGTCTGCAGAATAACCCTATGATTTGAGTAACTTGACCCAAAAGAACTGGAAAAAAAACATAAGTGGAGGTCATGGGCTCAAAAATCTCATACAAATTAAACCACATCTTACTTGTTGATTTGATGTTTGCTGAGCTGAGTTCTTTAATAAAACAAGGTTTCTTACTGGATTGAGGAACACTGTGTACAGCTAATTATTATGCAACCACAGATTGTGTAGTACTTAACCTTTAAATAATATGCTTGTGTCAAGCAACAGTGAACAGTTGTGATATATACATAATATCTCAGCTATTCTGGATGTAATTAACTTCCCTCTCATGTAAATTTAACACCTGCTGCTACATATTCGTGACAGAAGTGCTTTTACCATGCGTGTTGTACATAACGTGTTTTATGAGGGCTGTGGAACCTCCTGTGTGTGCCGAGGAGCAGCGCGTCCTCCTTGCCTCCGTTTTTAACTCATGCACTTGGGAGTAATGCACAGTGCTGCTCCAGAGCTTTCTGAGACCAGTGGTCCTATATTGCCCTTTTTACTTTCTTTTTCTTGAATAATGAATAACTCTGACAAGAAGCCAGGGCAAAAAATCATATTCAGATGAGTTTAGAGAGTTTATTCCAGGTCAAAATAAAAGATTACAAAAACAGGAAAAATAAGTGTTGCAATAAACATGTTTTACTTAGGGTTTTTGTTTGAGGGTTTGTTTTTTTTTTTTTTTTTTACATTTCATAGAATAGGATGAGTGATAAAAAGCTAATAGCAGTGTAAGATTCATGGGACTAAATCCTAGTCCACTGAGCTATCACATATGCTGCCTCTAAAGAAGATTACTGTAATAAACCTTCTAATACATAAGTACACCAAATGAAATTGTGAACACTAAATTATTCAGCAACAAATAAAAGATGTCAATTCAGAAATGCCAAAAATCCAGCTTGGGAGGGATTCTGAAAACGTGGTTGATCAGGAAACCTGAGACAGACCATAGACATGCATACAAATGTATGAGGTATGAATGACTAGTAAGGAAACGTCTCAGCAGATCACCCTACTTTGATAAAGAATATCCAGTAAGTGTGTGATCTCGTTTTACTTCTGGATTGTAGTTGCAATTTTCAAACCTAGACTTTTGCTCTTTGGGGACTTATTTATTGTTGCTCTTCTCCAGTTAACTCAACTTACATGGAAGATACACTGGTGTACGTGCTCAGGCCAGGCAGTTTTACCAGCTCTCATATGATGTAATGGAAGTCAGGCATAATTATTATTTACCTCACCAGAACATAAAGGACAAACTTCTTTTCCTACTGCTGTCTTCTATCACTGAGGCTTCTCTATGTGACTCTTGGAAGCCTTGGCCAAACAGCTGTAGAGTCAGGTTCATGCCCTGCTTCCCTTAATAGGTAAAGGAGTTACTCCCTTGCCAAATAAATAGATTAATTAAATAGATCATGTTACTTAGGGAACTGTGAGCAGAAAAGTTGATGCATGGACTTGCAACAGCAAGTTGGAGAAGGGTACAACATTTGCACAAGCATACCTGGTTCCACATCTACCCAAAAGTGCTTTTGTTCCTCATAATTTCTGATTTCCATGGGGCTTGAGCAGCAGCGCAGAGGGAGTTTGGAGAGTTCATGGCCATTGTAGACACTCATATCACAAAATTCTAGATGTCCCCAAAGAACACTGAAGTCGAAAAGGGAGAGGCCCCATGAGTCAGACGGGGTTTTTTTCAGCTTGTAGTTTTGGATTTTTGTGCCTCAGATCCAGCTGTATTCTATTTGAGCCCTTTTTTGAACTGACCCCAGCCATCTTCTGAAGAGTCTGTCATTATGTTAATTAAGACACAAAGTACTGGTGGAAGTTGCTCCAAAATCCAAAACTGAAAAAAAATAGGAGGAATCTCACCACTGGTGTGAGGTGACTGAGGGCTCTTCTGTTCCCACAGCCCTGTGCTGATAATTACTGCTGCTGCTTGTCAAACCTAGTAATCATGAAGCCCACACCATCACACCATTCATCAGCACCATTTGTTAATCTGTGTTGGGAAACATGTACAGGAAAAAATGGTTAGTTGTTTGGTTTTTTGGGCTTTTTTGGTGTTTTGTTTTGTTTTGTTTTGTTTGTTTCTTTTTTAACGCATCAGCAAACTTGCTGCACAGTCCCACAACCACTGGCTTTGGTTGCAGGGGTGAAAGTGTCAGGAACACACAGCCAAGGGCAGATCAACATATTCTTAAAGCAGTTTACACCAAGGATGAAGCCATTCCCCAAAAACTCATTCAACAGATCATATTAAATATACATCAGGTGTGTTTATACAAGTTCCACTCATTACAGGGTGGGTGTATCGGCCCACAAGAACATGAACGAGCATGAGATTTGCAACAGAGAGATGCAGGACGGGATTCAATGAAATTGAGAAACGGGAAGTCTTGGGTAGGTGGCAGAGATCAGAGACTCTGGCAGCCGTTCTGCTTGCCGTGAATCAGTATGGGAATGTCATAACAAGCTGGGCACTCAGGGAGCAGGGAGAAAGCCAGGGAAAAATGTTTCAGCTGCCGACAAGGACGCTGACGGGCTGGCAGCCAAAAGCGTGTGAACTATTGGCTGTGTGCTTGGCACTGACTCTCCTGGGAGAAAGAGTGGACAAAACCGAAAGAAGGAAGGAAAGAAAACATCAGCAGGGAAACGTGCAAGAGAGAGAGAGGTTGCTTGGATCAGCTTAGCTCTACAAACGTCCTCGCTAGCAGGCGTAGTCCATGCTGGCTATAGGTAGTTGCACAATCTCATCTCAGTCACACAGCTGAAATGTTCCGCATCCTGGAACTTTAAGCTTCATTTTTTATTCGATTATAACTGCAGGTCCTTGAGCAGTTTTTAACAAGCAGCAAGTAGGAAATTTGCTAAATCCTTTTCACAGGAGAATGAAAACAAATAGGCAGAAAAGCAAAAAAGCCCAACATTAACACAGGATATTCCCCACCCTATCATAAAAAGATACACTTCCCTTTTTCTAAAATGAGTGTCTAAAAAGCAGATGAACTCTTGCAAAACTCCTTAAAGTGCTGAGTAATTATGGAAACATTCTGTTGGTTTAGGAATAAATAAGTTTCACTAATGAATTTTGGTCTGCGTTGAAACTTAGCCAAAATTTCCTCTCTTCTGGATCTGTACTGTTTTTATAATACCTGTATTTGATGGCAACTAGGAGCAAGCTTGCTAGCTACCACAAAAATCTAGTTCAGAGGAAAAGCCTCATCCCAAATGTTTTTCTCTCCTGAAATGTACCAAATATCACTTATGTCGTATTCCCACTTCTGTGAAAATTTTGGGAAACAACTTGCTGCATCACACCCATAAAAGTGAGAGCAAAATTGCAAGTGATCACATAGTGTTTAGAAGGGGCTGAAGCAGATGGCATTTGGGGAAGTTTGTAAAAAGAAGACTCTGTAGTAGCATAGGGAAAAGAAAAACCCAAAACAAACAAAAAACCAACCCAACCCAAAAAAAGAGAAAGAACAAAATGCACAGACGACAACTATAGAAATTACATGAATTTTCAGGAGGGATTTTGAAAAGAGGAGTTCTGCCAGGGGGTGAATAACGAGTTCTAAGATCAAAAGAACTGCTCAGGGACGTGCTAACGTAGCTGCTTTCCTTTTGAGAGGATATGAAATAGCAGTAGTAGCTGAGTGTGAATCCGGTTGCGAAAGGAAAATGACTTCGACTTAAAAAACGAGATCTTTGGGAGTTTTTGCCCGCGCTGCAGTGCTCAGCGATGGGGCACGGAGGGGGCGCGGGGGGCACCGGGCTGGCGGCGGGGCAGCCGCGGGTACGGGCTGCGGTCCCTGCTGAGGATGTGCGGGCACTGCCAGGGTCCCTCAGCACCGCTGAAGTTTAGAGTTCGCGATAGGGCCATGTTTAGAGTTCGCGATAGGGCTCGGGGAGGCACAGACGGCTCTGGGAGAAGGTAACGCGATCATCTCAGGGGTCTTTTCCAACCTAATTGAATTCTGTGAAGTGTCTCTGTGGCGTGAGTGCGGGAAGCAGCGGCAGGCGGCAGGGAGCGGAGAGCAGGCAGGGACGGCGCATGGGGTGACAAAGGGGTGACAACAGAGGGAGGGCAGCGCGGGCCCGCAGGACGCTGCCACGGGACTCTCCGGTGCCACCTCAGCCCCGGGCCGGGGGCGGTGCTGCCCAGGTGGTGGGGCCGGGCCGCGTCCGCCGCTCCCCCCCGGCTCGGGTTACCTGGGCGGGCCGTCCCGCAGCGCCGCTCTTCCCGTCTGGCCCGGCCCCTCGCCGGGAAGTGGGAGCGGAATGGTGCGCCGGACGGCTGGAGCCATGGCTTTCCAGGGAGCCCCGGCTTTCCAGGGAGCCCCGCTGCGGTGGCGGCTCCTCCTCGCCGTGTGCTGGGGGTTCGCGGCGGGCACGGCGGCAGGTAGGATCGGGAAGGGGGGAAAGGGAAGGCAGGGGAGGGGAGCGGCACCGGCTGCGCTCCGTGGCCAGCGGGGCCGGGGCTGGAGCAGCCGCTGCCGGGCTCTGCCGTGCGCGGGGCGGGCGGCTCGGTGCACTCATGGATACCTATTCGAGTGAAATGCTTTAATTTCGTAGCAGAAATCGCCCGACGCGCCAGCTGTGTGCGAGGCAGCGCCGGCGCTGCGCCCTCCTGCCCTGCTGCTTACCGGGCGGAGGAACGGGGATGCTTTAAATCCGCGCTCCTCTCGCAGTAAGGCAGCGTTGGACGGGGTCGGCAGAAGTCTTTTAAGCTCTGCCTTCGGTTCCCGGGACTGTCTCTGCCTTAAAACCCGAAGCAGAGGCCCGCCGCCCTCGTCCCGGAGCCCGAGTCTTGGGGCAGCGCTGCGGGGCCGGGTCCGCCGGGTGCGGGAGCCCGGCCGGGCACGCTGAGCCTCCCGAGCCCTGGTCCTCGGCCGCTGCCTTCGCCTCGCCTTCAGTATCCCCGCTCCTGGAAGCGCGAACGTTCGGTTGAAGGAAAGCTGCGTGCGTGTCTGTGAGGGTTTCATAAAGATCCACCTCGAAGCTCTGTTACTGCTGTCCCTGCTCATGCTATCCAAAACCCCAGCTGCAAACTCCAGACAATTGTTATTTTTCAACTGGCTACAATTCATATACCATGAAATCGACCTTCAGAAAATGCTGGAGGGCAAAATACAAACTCAGTGTCGTCTTAAGTACTTGAGGACACTTGAAACGGTATTTGATGCAAGGGATTTGTTGATGTTTCCGCATTAGGGCTTTAAGAAATAGCATGTTTTCTATGAGGGATTGCCTCAGCTAATCCCTGCTGATTACTGCCATGCTTTGTTTTCTTAGAAGCACCACCGTGGTTTTGCTTTTTAAGAGTGAAATAATGGCTTGCTTACGTTTTGTAGTTGATCATTAAGTTGTTCTGCTAAAACTGCTGTAGAAATTTTAAAAACAAAAGTATTAGGTTCTATATTTTATGCAAAAAAATGTATGAGACTGGCCAGCCTATGAATAAAAGCTGAATGTAACATTAAAGCATGAGTTTCAGAATTGTATAGACTAATCGAAAATCTACTAGATTTAAAATTTTTATGGTAATACAATTTATTGATTTATTTATAAGCTTTGAATATTCCCACTTTGTGTCATCAGAAACATGCAGACTTAAGCACAATGACTTCAATCAAACCTATTAGAAGAAAATGTTCAGATCTTAAGAATAGCAATCAGGGATGACCCTGTAACATTTTTAATGGTTTGTGGCTTTTGAAGGTAATTAAAAATTTGGTCAGAAAACCATTAAATTATTGGCGCTGTGTAGTCTTGTGGAAAAAATACATACCTTTTTTTTTTTTTTTTTAATATGGTCGAAAGGACTTAGTATTTGCAAATATAATTTTCCGATGCTGTTCCTAAACCTGACCAAAGTTTTTTAGTGGAACAGGTAATAGGCAAAGATGTTCTGGCTATGTTCAGTTTTCTGAAATCAGAAGCGGAGACTTCTCTGCTCCTGCCATCATCTATAAAACAGAACAAACAAACAAAAATCCCCAAAGTTTTAAGTATTTAAAAAAACTAAGCTTATCTGGACTAAATCAGTAAATCTTTGTGATTTTTCTCATTTTCTGTGTGAGCATCCCTTGTCTGTGCATACACATGGACATGCAGATGGCAATAATGTCTGATCTTTACCATTGCCTGTCCTTTAGCTATGCAAAATCTGTGAAAGCAGCAGGACTTTGATGAATTTCCTTTGAGCTTTGGCTGCTCTGGCTCTCAGGAAATGTAAGGTAATGCTGTCATGGACACTTTGAGTGGAATTCTTGCTCAAGGAAGCTCTTTTGCTTTTTCATCTTCCCTCTTCCTTGTGCCAACAGAAGAAAATGGGTTTACAGTGTGATCTGGATGGGAAAACTGATCTTGACAGAATTATTCTGCCCTTTTCCTATGTGTTCCTTTAAATGTTGGGATGGGTTGAGATCGGTCTCCTGGAATGAGCAAGAGCAAGAGCAGCAGCACTAGTTGATATCTGTTTGGAGTGTTTGTGAAACTATTGAATAACAAGGGTACTTACTCTCTGTCCACAGACAAATGGGTGGTGGTGCCTCAGCGATGGTATCTGTAGATACCCTGAGAAGGAGTCTCATTGGGCTTCTTGTTTAATACTTTCTCATAGTACATATTAGAGTAGCCCTTTAAAAAAAAAAATCCACCCTCATTTTCCTGGGGAATTCCCAATTTGTTATTCTTTCTAAAACTGATGTCTGACACAGCTTTACTTTTTCCTGGCAGTTTTCTATTTTCTGCTGTATTTCCCTACTTTGTTTTCTAATATGACCTTCAAGCTCTATGACGGGGTCTTGGCTTGGTGCAAAAGAGTAAGGAAGGGTTAAAGCACGAATGGATTTATCCCAGCAACTATCTCTGAGTCATGGCTCTGCTTCTGTCTGGCTTTTGGGGAGGTGAAAAATATACCTCTGAAGTGTGCCAGCAATAAATTACTACTTGTCCCACACTGTTTTTGCTCACTGTGCCAGAACATAGCATTAAAAGTTTAATAGGTGATTAATTGAAAAAGTAATGTGGTTTCCAAGTTGTTCTTTAACATTCTTGCCTTTTCAATCTTTGCTTAGATTGGACTAAATTATGGTTCTAACGTACAACTGTTGCTTGTAAAATTTAATCACTTGTCTCTTCAAAGATTTCTCTTTAAAACCACATCGATGGATAACTTTTGGGTAGAACAAAGTACTAATTGCTTCGCAAAATATATATAGTGTTTTTACTAAAGTTTCAGCACGTGTGATGCAAAAAATGCACGTTTCATAGCAGAAAAAGCCTGAAAAGTCAGACTTATCTTCCATTGAGCTTAAGCTCAAGTACCACAGCCACTATGTTGTTGCATGCTGCAGTTTCTTAAAAATTACTTTCTAATGATTTTGTGCATATTTAAATAATTGATGGCTTGAGGTAACAGGAATATTAAATTTAGTGGGCAGTAGCTTGTCTGGTAGCAAATACAAGCTGATGAAGTTAAGAAGTTACGTGTGTTCTTTTTTTGTTGGAAAGTGAAAAGTCAGTATTACTAATGTTAAAGTGTGGACCAATGGGGTCGTTACACTGATAATTTCTTTCTTCTAGAAGCAAAACTTCTTCCACCTCCATCCAGCCTGAACTACTCATTTATCCAAATGTGCACTCTGAACTGGACATGGAACCCCCCACAGAACGTCAGCAGGAGCTGCAACCTGGAGTATTCCAGTGACATCGTCATTAACAAGGTTCCTCAGGACAAAAGAGTAAGTACATCACCTCTTTAAATCCTGCTGGTAAATGTCCTATTGGTATAAAAAAAATCCTGGTAAATGCCTTATTGGGATAAAACTATGTGTGTGCAAGCATAAATACATATAAAAATATATATAAGTACAGTTTTAATACAGCCTTTCATTCTTGTCATGGTGTCAAAACCTCAGCAGTGAGTCATACTCGTATATGGGATCTTAAGATCAGAAAAATCTGTCTGTGGCTCTCTGATAGTGGAGCTGCTAATGGTCACACAGAAGCACCATAATAATAATAATGTGAAAAGTCTTGTTTCAGTCTTTGCTTATGCAACTTTCTAAAAAAAATAAAATATATACAGAGCAGTCTACATCCCTAAGACTTACATGGGAATTTAGATAGGAGTGGCTGGTCCTCTTTACTTTGAACTCAGTTTCAGAAGGAAATGTGCACATTTAGCTGTGATTTGACAGCATAGCATCTTTTGGAGGTAATGCCAAGTATTAACATTCCCAAATTTGCCCTGTACCTGCACTTATAATTATTCATGGGGGGTTATGTTATGAAGACAGCATGGAGCACACTTGTTCCCTGCAACAGAAATTGCAAAACTTTCGGGTTTGGGCTTTTGTGTTCCTTTGTTAGAGGGTTTGCAGCCCAGATGTGATCCTTGCTGTGGTCAGGACCGAGATTAGCATTGCTGTGGTGCTGAAGGGGTCGCAGGACAAATATTTTTACGATTTATTGTCAGTAAGATAATATATCCATAGTTCCAGGCCATGAGAATTTGAAGCCTTGAGTACACACCAGCTGTGGGGTCGGCAGTGCTGCTATTTCACATATGGTTAAAATTGATATGAAGCCTTTTGAGACAGTCCTTTGTTGTTGAGCCCTGTTATGCATTTACAGCTTGATGCCTCTTCATGGTGACTGCTGTCTTCTTTCTCACAGCTCCAGGATATCCTGGACATGAAGTAAGGCTTGGTTTGGCCAGGCTGGATAGAGTGTTGAGTAGCCTAATCTTGTGGAAGGCAGGAACCCATGGCAGAGAGGTTGGAGCTAGATGATCTTTAAGGTCCCTTCCAACACAAACTGTTTTATGATTCTGTGGTTTCACAAACAGCTGAGTTGATTTAATGTCACTCCTAAAAGGGTGATGCTTCATTTATGACACCTCTTTCTCTAATGATCTTCATTGGACTTATAGGTGAGCCAGTTGAACTTGCTAACTCAGCAGAAACCTCTTCTGATGGGTTCGCTAATAAGTAGAAAGTCACCTTGGTTAATGAGCTGAATGAGTTTGTGGAAGGGTCTAACAGATAAGGTCAGCAGTGAAAGAGCTGAGGGACACCAGTTTCACAGGACAGGATGAGCCAGATTGTGTCATCTTGCTGCATCTTTTTGCATTACAGTTCATAGAACTTACTCTGTCTATTGCTGTTTGCTTTCTTTGCCCTCTCACTAGTGCCAGTATTTAGTATTTGTTTTTATACACGAGTGGTTACAACATTTTTTGGTCATAACAAAGATAATGGGTTTGTATCCAGTTTCCAGTTAACTAAAAGACATCCCCCTAGCCCAACAAAAGATACTCAAGAAAGTGTGTGATAAAAGACTGAGCCTTTTTCTCACACAAACATGTACTCTGTTCTGAAAATGGACTACTTGGGCTTTATGTGGTGTCACTGTATTTAGTAGCCATTTGTGGGTTTGTTTTGAAAACTTTTCCTTTTGCTCCTTTAATACATGCAAACTCTTCTCATTGCTTTTTGGTTGTGTCTCCAAATGTTCTTTCTGCTGTTTGTCACGCACTCATGTGCACATACACAGAAAGATGGAGGTTAGATCTCTAAGCTCCTGTTTATATAGCTGTAGTATAAACATGTTTATTTTGCATTATCCGAGAAGACTTGTTCTAGGACCATTTCCCCCATGTTATACTTGTTCTTTGTCTCTTTGTAGCCTTTGCTCATGTTTATGGGCCACAGGATTAGCAGTACTTTTCCTTTGTGAGTTCTGAGTGCCCCCAACGAGGAAAAAGCAAATCCAAGCGATGCCGAGGCTTCCCACGTTTCCTGACACTGATTTCACGTGGCTTTGAGTTGCAGGGGCTGTAACGCATTCTTACAGAAATTCCCATGTGTTTGAGGTGACATGACATAAGCTATGGTTTTCCTCTCCTGATCTAAACCTAGGAATGGAGTAAGAATCTCTTCCGTGTGACAGATGCGTTCATGGATGAGGAAATGCATTTCAAAGTGAGAAGTGAGTGCAAGCATGATAACACCAGTGAGCCCAGTCCATGGGTGGAGACCTCCCTTCTGCTGAAAGGTAACACAAGCAGTGGCCAGACCTGAGGAGACAAGGCTTTTTCTCTGCTATTTTAATAAAATATCATAGAAATATATCATAGAGAAATACCAGACACCAGGGCCAGTTCAACTGGCAGAGCTTAAAGAGAATGATTGTAAAACATTTAAACACAACTGGCATCTCCTGAGGCTTAAAATCTTATGGACACAAGCTTGTAAAATTTAAATACTCTCCCAAAACAATGATGTGGTTCCTGTCATTCCTCTTGTCCTGGTTGTGTGGTGGTTGTGGTATAAGAGATAACTTAGGTTGTATTAAGCCTGCTGCCTTCATGACTAACGTATAAGTCAGCTTATTTTGCATGGTTTCTCTGTACAAGCAAAAATCCCTAAAATAACCCTACATTTGTACATGTTGGAGGAAAGAATCTAGCAAATTTAACAACTTGTTGAATAAATCACTTAGCTAGTCAAAGTAGGGTTTTGTCTTTTTCAAAAGAGATGACTGGGGTCTACAAACCTGTGCATATCAAAAGGAGTAGAAAAAAAAACTATTCCTGAAATGCAGAAGTAAGGGGTCCACAGGAAAATTGTTAGGAAACAGGCTTTGAGAAAGAATGTATTTTGCTGAATGCTTGAAGTTAGGATGTACAGCAAGGGCATAGAACCTCTTGCCTAAAAGTTTGTCTTAACCCAGGAGCATGACTTGATGTGGACGAAATCCATCTGTAGGTGGGAGAATCAGAGGCCTTATCAAGCCTGTCAGTGGTGCCAAAATGGTTTTCTGGAAAACCATGGAAGCAGATCATTAGGACAGCACGTACTAAACATGCTGGGGCTTTTGTAAATCTGTTTGCAGATGAAATATTTTTCAATACTTCTTGGAATAGCAAAAGCAGTTTCATTTCCCTGTACTCTTCGTTGAACTACTGAGCTTGTATTTTCCCTGAAGTAGCAGAGTACATTGGGGTTTAACATGCATTTAATATTTAGTTCATGGAGAGGTTGCTACTTCTTAGAAGCAAAAAATATCCAATACACTGTAATATGATAATACAGTATAAAGAACCTGTACCATTCAAATGCAAGATTGAATATGATAGACTTTATTCCATAATTGCTCTGCCTGGGAGATATATGGACATCTCTATTTACAGTTGCTGTGCACTGACTTGTATTTATATTCTGTAATTTGAGTTTTCCATATGTTGAATTTAAAAGTCTAGAAGTATATGAGTCTTAATTAAAAAGTCAACTTACCCAGTGTTGCTTTTGTCCATATTTAAGATCTACAAGTATTTCCATATTCAGAATACCAAGAAACTAATATTGTTTCTGGAGAAGATAAAAATAGTCAGCATTTAAGTATAGTTAATGTTAATGGCTGTAATAACACTTAGCTTTGTTATAGTTTTCCCTGTAATTGCCAGTTACTTTGACTCCCATTTAAAGTATCTGTAGTTTAATGGAATAAAATATTTTCCTTACTCAACACTTTGTTCTTAGCATCAAGTAACTCTGGATAGTAATTCAGACATGGTGAAAACTGAAATTTACTCCTGTGATTGGCTTGCATTTAGAAGTTACTCTGCTGAGATTTCAGCTATCGCAAGCTATCAGCAACTGCAATTCATCATTTGCTGTGCTGAGACAACCTGTGTAGTCTGAGAGATAACCAACCCATTTTTGCCTTCCGGACAGTTTCAGTTGTGTAAAAATGGAAATGAGGGAGAAGATTTTGGCAAAATAAATCCTAGAGAACCTTTCCAACTTGCCTTGTAGGTATTCCAGGTACTGCTGCTGTTGACTTGAGCTGTGTTTGGCACAATTTGGAGTACATGGTCTGTACGTGGCATCCTGGGGAGAATGCAAGCAGTGATACCAACTATACCTTGTTCTACTGGTTCGTATGAGCTTTTCATTCCCAACTCAAGTGTTTAGTGCTAATCTTTAGTTTTACACTGCGCATTCTACTTGTGTGCTTGCTGTTGCTTCAGAAGTTCCCAAGGCATTGTATCCAAGTTAGTGTTCAGTCCTACTGAAGAGAAGGTTCCAGAGCCTGCTGGGGCCAAGACTTTTTGGGAACTTGATATAACTGTTACGTGAAGCACTGTCTGCTTCTGTCGCCCATTTTAACATAACTGCTGCTGCTTTGTATTTTTTTCTAATTGAGCATTTGATTTGAAGAGGGAAGAATTAAGAATTAAGATAGACCAATATATTAATTGCTTTCTTTGCAGTCCAACAAACATGGGCCGTTTAAGTCAGAATCACTCACTGATGTACGTCAGCTCATAAACCATTGGGCAATGTTACGAAAGGATTAATAACTGAGCAGTAGTTTGGTTTGCATCTTTGGTATCTTAAACAACAGATTCACCTTTGAAGTTATGAAGAACATCTTTTTATCATCATCACCATCATCCCCGCTGGCCAGTGGATTGCCATAAATAGTGTCTTGTTCCAAAGGAGCAGAGTTGTGTGAGCAAACTCTTGGCATCAATATCTGTACATGCTGATCTATGCATACTTCTTGGTAGGGCTTGTGAAATGCCAGATTGCATGAGCTTCTGTAGAAATAGTGAAGTTTTGTTTTTGAAAGCCCTATGTAGTAGTTTTAATTCATCTTTCCGTCTTATTTGAACTAACTACATAAACTTCTTCCTATTCCTCTCCAGTGGCAGTGTCACAGGCTGTTTGATTCAGGGAATTTTGGGAGCAAACAGCAGAAAACTTGCTGCTTTAGTTAAATACGGGGGGACTGTTTGTTCTCTCTCTTTACGCTTCTACTTAAAGAAAGAACAGAACTAATGAAATATTTAAGATCTGAATTTCTGGGTATATGGATACTTACTGGAGTAATGCTTTAGATTTTAGCTATATATTTTCTATTTACCCCTTAATTTTAATGGAAGATGCAGCTGCAGCGACTGCAAAGTGTTTTAATTTGTGCTGCTTAGAAAAAAGAATAATTTTTAGAGTTTAAATCCAAAAACTAAAGAAGCACTTTATTTTTAGACTGAAAGATACATTTTCCACAGTGCAGGTGAGGTGGTGGTTTTTTTGGTTTTGGTTTTCAGAAATGAGTAAACAACTGCCTGAAAAATTATTGCCTAGTTCCACTCTATGTTATTCTTCGATACCTTCCTCTAAACCACTGTCTTTTCATCCAAAGTGGACATGAATACCGTGATAACTTATAACAAATGAATCCAGCCAGTGCTCAGTATTTCCTGCTGAAATGGAGGAATATGAAGTAGGGAAATGCCATTCCTTTTGTGCTCCTAAATGAAACTCTGATTCACCCTATACCACTTTTAAATAAATAAATTGTTACGGTTTTTTGGGAGGAAAAGCTACTGGTATATTTTCATTGGGGCTTGGGGAACAAAGAGAAGCAAGGAAGAAGATTGTCATAGCTTCTTTGTTACTGGAAATGAATACTGACATTTTAAAAAGCAAGTGCAGGTAAATAGGTGAAACTCAACCTTCTCAAGCAAGAGCTGTGGTACATGAAGCAGAGCTAAAGGAGATTGATCATTCTATCACAGAAGTGAAATTCTCTTGACAAGAAATAGTCCAAATTAGCTTGCTTTCTAAATACTTTTTCCCCTTGAAATTGTTTTTTCTCTTTTGGATAATGTGAGCCAAAGTTGACAGCAGCTGTTATCTTTGATACTTTGATATAAAGCAAACCTGCCTCTCTTTCTGCTCAACACTTAAAATATTCTTTATAAAGCTCAAGATAAATTAGAGGCTTCTTGCTTTGCCCAGCTTTACTTTTCTATATGCTATAGCACAGCTTTAATGTAAGATCAGTCTTTAGAATTTGTAACATGGGTTTAAAACCAAGCCTGTCCCTTGCTGTCCTTTTCTTCTGAAGTCTACAAAATTTTATTCCTGTAGGTTTGATGGTTTGAAGAACCCAAAGAAGTGCAGCAACTATTCTACAGACCAAGGAATCTTTGGATGCATTTTCAATTTTACCTTTCCAAAAGTCACCAATACTTACCCAACTATAAGTATTTTGATTAGAGATGACTCTGAAGAAATTAGGCCTGTGTGTGCAAGTAAAAATCCTACCACCCTTGGTATGTTTAACACCACGTCATAAAAAATAATTAAAATAAGGAGTTTGGTAATATATTGCTGTGTTTGAGAAACTTGCACCTCATAAGGTGTGGGTGAGACAACATGATTAGATGCTTCCTTCTTCTACTGACCTTTGATTTGAAGTTATATAGGCAGGGTTTGGTTTCTGGGGGGATGGGTGTTAGGGGTGGAGGGGCCATTTTCCATTAATTTCTACTCTTATTCTTTACTTGGATTTATTCTTTTTTTTACTTTCTGCTGCTCTTTCCTCTTTCTGTTCCTAAACTGGTATAAGTGTAATATTCTCCAGTGTGGGAATTGAACAATTTTTATAAGCAGTGAAATAGACTTTTGAACTAATGATGCCATTTTGCATTTCAGTAAAACCTGCTACACCAAGTCAAGTGACATTGTCAAAGATTAATGATAAAATAGATGTAAAATGGAGTGAATCAGAAACCTTTCCGAAAGGCTGTTTGCTTTATGAAGTTAAATATCGCAATGGTGATTTGGACTCCGGTCGGATAATTCCAGTAAGTTTTCATTATGGATTTTTTTTTTCCTATGTCTCTTTTGTAACTTGTGTTGATATTCACAGTAACTCAAATATTTGCAATTGAAATTGAGCAGTTGAAGTGCTGCATATGAATGGGTTGGGTGCACTCGCTGGAAGTGTTGCGTGAATGTAAAATTTTTCTCTCATACAGTTGGTTTCTGTTATCATAGAAATCTTCTGAATCCTTCCCATCGTTTGTTAGGGCAAAACAGTAATGTGTAAGAACAGTCTGATAAAGAAGTATATATTAAACTATCAGGAAATGCACTGTGGTGCCTGTGCCTGTTTGCTTCTCAGGGATATGGGCTTTGGTGTGTTGGTGTTGGGTTTTCCTGTTGTGGTCAGATGTGGTCAGATTGGAGCCTTGTTTTTGAACGGTGGGACCTGATTACTGTAAAGAAAAAACAATTGCTGGTGCACACAAGAACACAGAATGTCACATAGAAAAGGGAATAAAAAGACTGAAGATGGAGGGGAAGAAAAGAAGAAAGACGTGTGCACTCTTAGATACACTGATTTAAATGTACATGTACAGCACTGAGTTCAGTGTCTGGATGTACTCATGCCTGTATCTGCATTGCTAAACTGACTACACTTTTGATCAGAATGGTAAACAGCATAATAAATTTCAAAGTAAGTGGCAGTCTTCTCTTGTGGAGTGTATTTAGTTGGTTGTTCTAACCCAAACTAGAATGATATCAACATGCCTCAGGAAACTGGTGTTTAGGATCAAAAATAAGTGACACTGATCCTATCTAGTCTGTGTGCTTCTCTGTAGAGGCATCACAGAACGCTTTAGTATGGTCAGAGTTAGATCAACATTGCTGCCCTGACAGAGAGGAAGGCTATGTAAATCATAGATGCTTTCAGAAGGAAAAAAAAGAGAAAAATTAAAAAAGGCACTGTTCCAGATGCTTTTAGTTTATTCATTGATGCCAAGTGCTGCATGATAGATGTAGCAGTGAATGAGATAAAATCTTAGCTTTGCAATCTCTAAGCAGTCTGTGCTATTTAAGTGCCACTTTGTCCTTTTTTTAATGAGGTTCAATAGTCATAAAAAGATCTTCTATCAAAACATTCAGAATACATTAGCTGTACAATGCAAATAGGCATGACTGAGAATACATTGGAAATTGAAAAGGGCAAATTACCTTTTGTTTTTACCTTAGTCTGAAGAGAATTCTGTGTCAATTTCTGGCATTGATCCTAATAGCAAGTACATCTTCAAAGTGAAAGCAAAGCCAAAGCCCGACTGTTACAGCAGCGAGTTCTCCAGTGACTGGAGTGAAGAAAAGAGCATTGGTGAGAGCCGTTGTCCCTGTGTTTTGTTGCACTTTGTTCTTCATCTATAAGGCTTCTAATACCTTTTGTCTGCTAAATAAGTGGGAGTTAAAGATCATCTTCCTATGTATCTAAATAAGTTTGGGTGAAAAGAGGGCAAGAGAGTTCTAGTCCTTCAGCAGCCCTGTCAGTTCCTGCCTGTGCTGCTGGTTTTGCCATCTGTTTAGCTGGGCAATGACCCCTTTTCAGTCTGGTCAGCTTTTCAGTCCTGTGTCTTGCTGGTTTGCATTTTCTTGCCAAATATATCTACATTATAATCCCATTTTTGAAAAACAAGCCTGTCCTTGCCTACAGAAGTGTTAGTGTATTTGAAAAAGCATTGAATCTATGAACAAATTAGAGAAATAACTTAATTGTTCTTATTCCTCAAAAGCCTCTCAAAACATCCCTAAGCTTCTACAATTTTTGTTTTCCAGGTGAGAAGAAGGACTCTGCAAACTCTTTGGTTCTGATAATCACCATTCCATTAATAGTAGCAGTATCTACAATAATTCTACTGGTTTATCTGAAAAGGTAAATAACAATCTCCCTCTATTTACTGCTTTGTCAAGAATGAAAGTTACTTAGAATTTGTCTGTGTCAACATTACCCCTTCCTTTTGGTTTGGGGAGTAAAAATAAAAGTACAGTTACACAGAGAATGAAGGCTGGCCAAAGCTGAGCCTACAGATTTTCTTGACTGTACCCAAATATGATTTTCAAAGGGTGATTTTTAAATTAATGTATCTCTCATCTAAATATTTTCTTTTTAATTTTATGAAGGCTGAAGATATTAATTCTTCCACCAATTCCAGACCCTAGAGAAATTCTTAAGCGCATGTTTGGAGAGCAGAATGAAGATTCCCAGGTTAGTAAGAAGCTGTTGGGCCAACTAATCTATTGAACTGTGATCTCTAGGTTTGCAATTTTCTTTTTCCTACTACCTATGTCTATCTTATAAGTAACTATATATAAGTAAGTATATCATATGAAGATTAAGTATTTACAATCGTAGGAGTTGTTCAGAAACAATTACCCAAAACTATTTTCCCCTTTGCATATACTTTTCTAGTTATACTAGTGGAATTGCATTATTCTGCTGTTTCAGACTGCTAGCCCCTTAAATGTGTTTCAGGTTGGTTTTCTGGTTTTCTGAGTGGGGATTTTCTGATTATCAGGATTCTTTTCCTGTGTGGGTTTTGGTTTGAGTTTTTTTTTGTTTGTTTTTGCGACTCCAATTAACAACTTCTGCTGAACATTCATGTGTTTTTCTGCTAGTTGCTCATATTTATGATACTGAATGAAGCTATTTGTACTTGACTTCCAGAAACCGATATTTTTAGCATTCTCACATTTATCATAGTCAGTTAACTTTGAAGTAAACCAGGATATTTAGCTTCTCTTTGGCAAAAGAACAAAACTAGCTATAGGCACTTCAAGCTAAGGTGCCTTATTTCAGGAAGAATCAACATAGTACTGATTATGGAAACTGAGTTCTAAATAAATGAATCTCAGTAATCCTTTATAAAAACCCTAAGGGAAGTCCACTGACAAGCCCTAATTTAAGCAGGGTATGTTCTCAAAGATGGGACTCCTGGCCATGAGGGCTATAACCATGGTAGCTATTGTTGTTTTGTTGTGCTTTTGACAAGTGCAGAATTTCTCCATGTGCTCAGTGAAAACCCTGCTAAGTGTGTACAGCCTCACTTCTCCATCCTGCCTGAGCTCTACCTGTTAGCTAGAGCTGGAAGCACTGTTAAGGTGGGAACCAACATTCGATTTCTCCTCTCCAGAGAGAACAACTCTTCTCTCAACCAGGCCTCAGCCATGTCTCCAAAAAGTACAGTTTGTTACCCAGTTACCTTGGCTTTTTCACCAGAATATGGGGTATATGTTGTGGAACATGGGTCTGTCTTATTGGATCTGAAAAAAAACAACACTCGCCACAGGGAAGTGCTGTTAAAAATGTTGTTCCTCTCTTCCAGAGCTGTGCAAAGGATGATGCCATGAATGCTTATGACAAGTTAATTATGGAAGAAGAAATTCATTCTTTAATTTTAACAGAAACTTCGGAGACCCCTAATTATGAAAAAGAAAACAGATAAACTCTGCTTTATCAGTGAAAGAGGAGGAAACTCCTTCCTGTTCCCATACCTCAGGTGACAATGTAGATGTGAAGAGGCCCATGAGAGATTGAGCAGCTCTCACCTCACCGAGTCCTTCTCTGATGTGCAGGAGATGCATCACTAACTGTGGCTGTTCTTCCATCTCTCTGATCATCCAAGATCACTCAAGATGAGCATGTACATAAATCCTGTCACTGCACTGCAGCATCTCCCATTCTGGCTTCAGCCAGCTCTGCCCTGTTACTTGTCACTTGTCACCTGTGTTTGAAGACTGTCAGTGTGGTTTTTTTTGGAGCAAGCACTGTGACTTCACTGAAGCATTTGGCTCTGCTTTGCAGTAGGTGAGCTAAGGTTCATGTACAGTACATGGTTTATTAGTGCTCCTGCATGGAGCTGCTGCCAGGTGGGGTCCCAGAGCACAGACTGTTTGTGGATGGCCCTTTGTGTGTGTGCCCAGGCTGGGCACTTTCCAGAGGGCACATACGGACTGACCTTCTTGTGTTCCTGGTTGATGTCCATCAGCTGTGGCCTGGTCAAATACCATAAAAGAGGGTGTTTTTTTTCTTTGAGAATGTGTATGAAAAGCCTCTCTGCTTTCCAGCTGCTATTCAGAATATTCATAGAAAAGGCTTAGTATTTTATCCTTTCAATGGCCTGTCCTCAGATGCCTTGCCTTCATGGACTTCTTGGGTTAAGTATACTTTGTTTAAAATTGTATAGATTTTTTTACTTGTGCTGTGCAGTGGCAGATAACTGTATTGAGTCTCACCAGACTGTGATTCTACTTTGGCCATATTGGCCTGAAAACACGATTTTTGGAAGCAAAGTCATCCTGAGTCTGTCCAGCAGAATTACCAGGATGGATGCATGAGTCAGAGGAACTGTGGTCAAACTGATAGCAAGTGTTAAACCACTGAAATGGAAATAATTGAAAGGCTTCAAGACCCATCCTTACTGCCAAGCTGATGGTTTTAGAGGAAGGGGGGATGACAACCTTGGCCTGTTTTCCAAGGGATAAGTTTTATTCCTTCTATAGTGATGAAACTGTGATTTGAGCTTCCCCTGTAGGAGCTTAGCAGTATAAAACAAGGTGCTGACTTGACTTACAAAAAAAAAAAAAAATCTCTTCTATATTTTACTGCAGCAGCTTGATGACTTTTTTTAAGTCATTAATTGTTTTGCTCATTTTCTGATGGTTTCGTTTTGAGGGTGCTTTACTCAGCAAAGCTCAGCAGATGTTTTCTGGCACAATTGTGATGTTTCTCTGCTCTGAATTCCTAGAGCATTAGTTTCCACCCTGTGCTGCAAGGGTGGTAACAGCAGTACCTTGACTGTGCAGGAGGAAGAAAGGAATGTAATGAGCAGAAGGGGATCCATGGAAGCCCTTTATGGTTAGTGTTCAGGAATTTCTTGCTCCTTCCGAGTGCAGACATGTTAATCACTGATGTAGTCGGTCTTAGCAGACTGGGAAGAGATCTCCTGTTAAGTTTGCTAGGAACAAACTCTATAGCCACTAACCTTTTATAATTCATCCCTGTCCTCAAACTCCAGTCAAAAATCTGAAAGAAAATGCTACATTCTTAGAACATAATGTTCTCTGTGAAGTAGAACAGCTGTGCATCCTTTACCCACTTGTGTATGCCCTCCTCAAGAAATTCAGTCCTTTCCCCAGTCCCTTCTGAGCCTCTCAAATACACAGTTTCTTCCACATTCTTACTTACCTTTTGTTAGTGGTAAAAAGGGGAGGAGAAATGTAGCAGAACTAGCAAACTCCATATTAGCATTTAGCTTTTACTTACATTGAGGCTAAAAAACCCCCAATATTATAAAAATTGATCAATGAGACAAAGTGAGAATAAAGCCTCAGGGATTTGAGTGAGATAAAACTCAGGTTATAAAAAGTCAGCAGCACTGTGGGAAATTTCAGAGGTAAAGGAATAGCGTGGGGGACAGAGTAATTAAATTCCTGTGCCAACTTCAGTCCCTCTGCCCTGCAACATTTATATCATTATACTGATACAAATATTGTTTCAATCTACCTCATCTAGAATGTTGCCCATCACAGACCACTAGACAAACAGAAGTGTATGATTGTAATATAAGTAAGCAGAGCAGTGCAATGTAAAATTCTGTGGGTTTCATTACAGCCCTCTAGGAAAATCAGTACTTTACCCTAAATCCTTTTGACTTTTGTGCTGGTGTTTATGGTAAAACCAAAGTTTACTGTTTTGTAAAAATGCCAAACTAACAAAAAACCCCAAACAAATTCATAAAGCCAGAGGAGTGGAAAAAAACCCAGATGTAAGGTGTTAGGCCAAAAGGAAGACTTAAACACAAAGGATAGTTTGGATCGCTGTATAGAAAAGTTTTGGATAACTCTCCTGAATAACAGTAGTTAGACATACTTCCCAATGGAATAATTTTTTGAGCTTGTGTTTGTTCATGTAAAGCAGGTGTCTGAGTATACTCTCATCTTTAATGTGTATTTTTTAAGGTTAGAGGGGTTTTAGCTTGAAATTTTCCACATTTTGCTATAATTTGTTTGTTCTTCTTGGTTACTTGATCTGTCTGTAAATTTATTCAAAGAACTTATAAATATTATTGAATGTTTTTCAATATAATGTTGTGGCATTTTGTTCTTGGGTTGAGAAGATAAACTAATATAAAAGAAATGGTGTTTTAATGGGAAACCACGTTCAAGGGTTGCAGAACCCAGAGAAGAAAAACTTGCATGTTGCTTTGGCCTCTTCCCTTTCAAAAGTGAATTTGAACCACACAGTCAGAGGGGAATACTATAGCCATATTTTTTGGCTGGGATAATGGAACAGAGATGGAGCTGTGAGACTTGTGCTCTCACCCTCAGGGTACACAAGGCCACACTATTTTCTGACATTGCCATGTTGAGACTTAAAAAATGATCAACCTGGAATTTGACTGAGAGTGCTGCAGCCTTCCCAGACACAGCTCCAGTGTTTAAGTCTTTGCTAGCTGCTGAAGTAATTGAAAATGCCAGCTTGCTAAACTACTGAAAGCCATTATTAGTAGTTGCTGGAACTCAGATGTGTTTATTTGGCACTTGAGCATGTAAGTGTGGGCCTCCTGAAAAGATTCAGAGAAAGAATATTTTATTCCCTTCAGTTCAGTGAGCAGGTCATTCAAAATTAAGACATAACCATGACATGACCATCCAAGAGACTCTTTGGATTTCTCCCAGTTCTCCTGTTTTGGTGGTAAGTGACCAACAACAAATCATTTGCCATAAGTGACCATTTTCTATGTTAATACATTCTGTTAAATAACTTTCCTGTATTCGGCATCCTAGAAAAATTGAACAATTAATTTCTATCTTTGTTAGTTTTAATTTATTTCAATTAAGGAATGCCATGACAGAGTTGAACAGCTTTAAAGGAGTCATAAAGGAACACATCAAAGTGTAAGCCATGGTGTTTCAGCACTTACTGGGTAGAACTATTCACAGGTTGGGCATTTCCATTCAGTGGAAATTATTCAATAAGCTTAGTTGTGAGTTGGAACTTCAAATATGCAAAATTTCCCCTGGAAGGAAAATGATTTTTTTTTTTATTAAAAAAAAAAAAAAAAAAAAAAAAAAAGGAAAAGGAAAAAACCCCCCAACAGAATACATTTTTTGGTTTGCAGGGTTTGTCAGCTGTAGAAATACAGCCTCTAAATAATACTGAAAATCCAAATGTAAACCCAGATTAAAATCTCTCTGTTTGGATGAGCTTCCTGCAAGCTGCCTTGAATCATGGTGATAGCAGGAGACTTGAGATCAGTTGATGTAACTAAATCCTCGCTCTCACCACAGCAAAGCAATGTGGGTTTGGGTGGGTGGCACAGGAGAGACAAACTTTCTCTCAGGTCCGGAAACTCTGCCTCAGTTTTGTAACATCTAAGTGCCTGAAAGCTTGGTGATGACTCCTGGGGGGTTTTTGTGGGGTTGTTTTTTTCCCCTTCTCTTTTTTTCCAATTATGCTGGTTAGGTTAAGTCCTTTCTCTTTGCTTGTAGACCTTGTAGAAGTATCCTTTTGACAGCTATTCTCTGATTATTGCCAAGTAGTCTTCTGAAGGTAATAATTCAGTGGCAAAATTGTAAACCAGACAGTGTATTCTAGTAATAGTCTCTGTTCCTTGCTTTGCTTTTGCCAAAGTACTGCAGTTATTTTGATGACTCTTGCACAAAACATCTACAAGCTTCCAGTAATCATACTCTTTGCTTATTACATAACTTTTTGTCTATTTAATTTGGCTCAAACTGCTAAAATGGACTTGGCTAAGTGCATGATGAAATTGAAAGCTTACTGAGAAAGATGTTTTGTTAAGCTCAGGCACTGTCATTTTTTTGGAACCTGAGCAAAATTTACAAATTTAGATCAAGTGTTACGTGCAGCTTAAACCAGGAGTTAAGCTAATGCTCTAAAAATAGAGCTGCCCCTTCATCATCTGTGCTAAAAAAAAAAAAGGAAAAAAACCCCAAAACCCAAATAAGTATGTGTTCCATGTTATGAACAAAATGGTGCAGTAGGCAGCCTTGCTTATTGATCTACTAAAATTGCTATCAGCAATTTCTGTCTCAGTTTTCTGCTCTGAAGCACCAGTACTGTGGTGCATTTAAGGCACTTAACAATGTCATTGCTGCTGCTTAACCCGTTTTCATGTAGCAATGGAAACAAGAGACCACCAAAATTAGCTTGTCTTGCCTGTTGGACCCTTTCTCTCTCCTGCACTTCAAAGCCTTTTAGCCTCACTAGTTTCTTTCCTTCACAGAAAATGTCAGTGTGGAAACTTCAAAAATGCCAGGTAGGTACTCTTAAAAGGTGTGAAACTGCTCTGTCCTTCAAATGTCAAAATCAGCTACAGGGAAAATCATTCATGGTCTGGCTGTTCAGTTTTAACGTCACACCCTGCCATGTTCAAGGAGAACATTCAGCTGTAGACTCTGGCAAGAACAAGATGAATGTATCCTTGCAAACTTCCCAACTTTTCAGGTTTATGAGGGTTATACATATTAACTTCTCACCCAGAGTGGGCTCAGAGATAATGTTAATAGTCATAGATGGTATGTAGCAAGGGGGAACATGCTTGTACCTCCCAGGTACCTCAGGCCATTGGGAAGAGGAAAGGGCTTGGTATGCGGCCGGGAAGTTGGGACAAAAGTGAGGCTGTATCGCCCATCAAACTGAGAAAGCTTCCTTTGGGCATTGCCTTGATGACCTTTCTCCCTTTACCTGCATAAAGCTGAAAAAAAAAGGTAAAACCAAAAAGGCTCTTCTGTCTCCTTTGTGGACATTTAACCTCCAACGATGTGACTTTTCCTTACAACACCTTCAGTACAGTGGTAGGTACTAAGGCAGAGCCATTAGTTGACATTTTTTCACAGCTGACTTTTGTAGCTCTTTTCTTGCACGTAAGACTTTATGACTTGTTTTCCTAGGAGGTAGAAAAGCTGGCAACATACCAGGCAGAGAAAAGGGCATCTGCTTTTCTGTACGCGGGACTTCAAGGACTGTGTTTGAGCTTGGTTTGGAGCAAAAACCCTGTTTCCAAATCCTTGGAAACACTCGGTCATTTTGTTATGTGTGTAATATTAATTCTTTTGTTTATGAGCTGTATGTAAAATAGTATTGATCATCTGTTTATTAAAGCTTAGGTAGGGAAGGAAGATTTATCAGGGCCCCTCCTGCTGTGTAGAGCTGAGAGTGTTGCTAAGCCAGACTGCATCATCCCCAAACCAGCAGAACAATTACCTTGTTGGTCTCTCAGTCTTCTTTCCCCAACTTCATCCAGAACTAATAGCTGCTACTTTCTGTGGCAACAGCTTGTTGTATAGCTGCTCCTCAGAGTTTGTGGCTTTGTGATTTCTGATCTTTTTAGTAACACTCTGCCCTGTCAGCTACTCGTTACTGCAAAATTACTTTCTCCTGCCTAAGAGGAATGCTTTTGACAATTTTATTGGATTACATTTTTGTATTGCTCTGCCATTTGGAAAACTGCTGCAATTTTTTTATACTCTTGTGTTTTTGAACTTCCCTCTAACCATTCCTCCTTGGGTATAATCCACAGAGGGTCGTTTTTCAGATGAGCAAATTGTTTAAGATGCTGAATAAAGCTGCTAACCTCACACATTCGTGCAAAGGAGTAGCACTTGCTGTCCTGCTGGGTGGTCAAGTACTCTTTTAAGACTTTTTTTTCAGATAGCTGCATTTGCATTTCCTTAAGCTGATTAGAAGGATGTTGCCTCATACGTAAGGCCTATCAAAAAGGGAAATTGGACTTGTTTGGTACAAGCTGTTCTTGACGGTTGGTAAAAACCCAAGGAAGGGATTAAAAAAAAAAAAAAATTGTTTACTTTGGGCCTGAGTTACTCTAGGGAGAAAAGCTGGGCAATTGGACCAGTAATTCCTTGGATGCTTCCCTTCTGAGGACAACATGATGTTTGTCCTTCAGTTTTTAAAGACTTCTCCTGTTTTCTACAGACCTCAAAGAACATTGCCCACATTTCAGGTTGCATCAAGTGTTTAGATCGTTACATGCTGCAAGGTTAATAAGGACTTGTCCACCTGAAGACATCCCCTTCAGCTGACTGTTCTCCAGCCTGTTTGTCTGAATGTATTTACTTGTTAATTCGCTCTGCTTATAGATAATCCCTTCAAAAAAGGCTAAGACAAGAAAAAATTAACTGGAAAAAGGTTTACTGGAACTTGTTCTGATCTTTCCTGTCTGGTCTTGAGCCTGCACTTTGGCTTCCTTTAGCCTGCAGGGTATCCAAAGACTGTCTTCCAGGCTTTTTTGTCCGCTGTTAATCAGTGGTTTAACCTGTTGCCTTCATGCCCTCAGCCATGTCACAAGTCTCGGGTTCAGGGCCCCATTCCCAGCGGGTGAGGGCTGGAGGGCAGAGAAAGGGCATGGTTGGGGGCAGATAAAAGTCATCAGCACTCATCGAGATAGTGACCACAGATTACAACACAGAACAGGCCTGACTGTTAACTGCCTGGCCAGGCTTTTCCTTTGTCCTCATTTCTCTACCAAACATGGTATAAGAGCATGGTGGGGCTGAGGGGAGGCAGAGCTGTGCTAGTGGGCTCCTTAACCCGTTTCCAACAGGCAGCTTTCCCCTGCCAAGGTGGTTCAATGTCACTCCTAAATAGCTCACCACCTTTTTCCTTAGAAGGAACTTAGACGTTTTTCTGTAGAAGTCACACTGCACAGTGCTGAAAACCCTGAGAAGCTGCAACTGGTGGCACATATTTTGACATGACTGTGGAGAAGATTCTTGGAAAAGTGAAACAACTTTCAAGAAACAAAAAGAAAACGGAAAGAAATGGAAACAATCAAAGATGTTTACATATATTAATTAATTTATTTATATTATTTACTTTGCAGTGTTGCACTAGTTCTACATCACATTAATTCAAAATTCATCTTCTTTTTACACAATCTATGACTTAGCAACTTTTATACACTCAAAAGTACCATTAGCTACACACAGTCTGCCTGCCTCTGCAATTAATGCTGAAAACATAAGAAATATGCAAATGTAAGGTTTTAGAGTACAGTTCTTTGGTCAGGTACAAATTCTGCAGTTAAGGAATGTGCTTCCATAGTATTTTACCCTCAGCAGTGGCAATACACAGCAGCAAGAAAAGCGATCCCTGTGACATTTTGCAAGAGTAAAGATTCTGCATCTTGGCTTAACATGGCAAAACGAGGAGGGAGACAGGCAGAGTGGAACCACACAGTAACACTGCAGCACTTCAACTGAACCTGAGGGATTAAGTTCAGTGTTACTTTGATGGTGCCTCTGTCGATTGATCCAGAGTGTAGTAAAATTACAAGTCTACTCCAGGCACTGGATATTCTCCAGCTACACACAGAGGGCCTGTGCTTCTAACATTGGCACTCCATTCTGCAAGAGCAAACATCTCTCCTTCACAGCGTTTCAAACACTTGTGTAAAATAAAATTATATCCTTTAAGTACATTGTCTATATTCCACATCATTTTGATATTCTTTTAGAGTTAGGAAGTCCTAACATTGAGGGTGAAGTGATTAATGCTATGTATTACAAGTGTACTAAACAGTGCAATGCCACGAACAGCCTTTGCTGCATTTCTATGGCATGGGATGGATGGAGGTGGCTGGAACAACTCAGCAGGGTGGCTCTGTGACAGCATTAGCCACACCAGTCATTTTGTACAAGGATAATTACTTTAAATTGCTTTGGGAAACAATGTTTTTATTAAAAATAGACTTCGTCCTGAAGTATATCTAAATAAAAAACACTGGCTGACACAGTCAGCATTGGCTCAGTTTGGAACATGAAGTGCTGGTGCATCTCTAGAGCAATGGTCTCTCATCTTCACATACCCATCAGCAACACAATTACACAAATAACACTGCAAGCAACACCCCACTCTTCCAGGGTTGATATGTTTTCATTTTGCCTTTTGTGGGTACTCTGAAAGGTATGAGTTGACAAACATTGCTCTAGAGCTAATACTAAGGGTCCATACAAAATAGATACATACAGTACATAGTCACATTTATTTAAGTTTTAGTCCCTATTCTCCTTAATACATTTTTAAATAATTTTTTCTTTTTAATGTCTTTTTTAATCTGAAGTTGCCTGTGAACTTTTATATAATAAAATAAGTTACGGGTCTCCTTCAAAGGACCATTAACTGAAGACAGGGCATGGACTTGAGGGCAAAGTCCACTGTCCTCAGAGCAGACAAGTGAGCTACTAGTTAGTGACAAAGATAATCCCCAATCACCAACAGGCTGCTGAAATATTCCTAGAAGTTTTCCACAAAAGAATATGTCTGTTCCTATAAATTAACTCAATAATGGTACAACTGAATTGGCAAGCCTCCATAATGCAATTATTTCTTCTCAAAGAACTGAACGAGACCAGCATTTCAGATGGACAAGTAGTCAACTTCCAATAAACTCCTGCTTGAGAATAATTTCCAGTTCTGGATGAGATCCGAGGCTATTTGTTTAACATGGGAGGAAGAAGTGCTACTTGATTCTGAACTCAGCAGGAGCCAGCTGCTACCGAGTACACAGGCAAAAAAGAATTTTACAGAGTCTCTTGCTCTTGTGGAAGCAGCAGCTTCTTGTAGGTGCTGAACTCCTTCATGTACTCAGAATACAGCTACAAGTGGTGTAACAAACTGTGCATCTTGCCATGTTTACCACTCCTTAAAGACAGTTTTTTTTTCTCTTGCCAAGCTAGAAGCAAGTTCCAATAAAAAAATTCTGTTTTAACAAATATTTAATTACTTTTTTATTAATGAATAAAATATGTTAAAAGTGTTTGGGTGCTATACTCACTACCCAAACACTGTATGTACAAAAGCAGACATATAAAAACAAAGGAGCTGCCCTCACTAAGGCAAAAAGAGCAAAGTGGTTTTTTGATTACGGTACTAAAAGGCACCATGTTTCAAGACTGAAAAATAAAGGCAACACTCATCCTTTATTTACGTGGATGACCATTACAAGTGCCCCAAGAATCATAATTTCATGTTTGTGTCTGCTAGTTCTAGAAAAGTGCAATGTGTATGGGGTGCTTTCAAGTTACAGAATTACTTCCCTCCTTTTGAACAACATAAATTTGAAAAATAAGTTATTAAATTATACTGGATCCAGCACACCTGGTTCCTCTGTCTTGTAGATTTTGCTCAGAAAGACTTCCACCTTGTCATCACCCAAGTGACAGATATCCAAGATGCAGACAACATGTTTGCCATCAAGATCCTTTGCTGCTTTTACAATTTCATCTAGAAGTTAAGAAAAGGTGTTTTTAAAAGGTATTTACTGTATACTATGTGTACAGTGAAGAGGTATACTGAATTTATACTGTTTTCCATACAGTAATGTGTATATGTTCAATCTTTTTTCAGTGAAAAATTTTATTAGTAAATTCAATCACTAGAAATGATAGCATCAAAATCAGATATGGAAAAGCTGATATATGGATTATTTAACCACTAGTGATCTCAGATTCCATAGTATTATTGAAGGAAAAGTATTGATGTATTTAAATAAAATCATAAAATTATATATTCTATATAAACATGCAGGAAAACACAATGTTTTATCTAGCACTTTGCAGTATGATACACATCAGTAATGCTCATCATATTTGCCATTATGTGCTAGTAATAAGAAGCATAATCTGAAGTAATTCAATAGCAGGCAAATACTTCAGCACATAGGCACTGTAGGTTGTGTTAAAACAGCTGTTCAAAGTGTCATCACTTAAATAAATTGACTGATTGACAGTTACTCCATTTTATTTCAAAGGACACACTGACTTCCATCTATACCAGTAATAACTTTGCAACAATAAATAACTGCCAACACTATCTAGGTCATTTAGGAGTTTGTGGTTTGGGTCTTAAAATACTGTCTTCAGAGTATGAGAACAGCTCCAGGAAAAACTGCCTTGACAGTTCAGAGCTACATCTATTTACTAAAGGTGGTGACATAGAATTCAAGTCTCTTTCACTGAAGAGGTGAGCAATGTCTGACCTACACCAGAGATTTCTACAAAAAATTACCTCTTGCACTGAAAAATAAAACAAGAAATGATAAATGAATAATGCCAGCGAAAGCCAGTCTCACCTGAAAGAGAAAACATGTCACAAGGCCTTCCATTGCTAGTGGTCTTCTGCTGATGTGCAGAGATGGAGCTCATACAAGACAATAATGTGTCATTTTGAATGTCTTCCAGTTGAAATAAGTGGGGATCTTCAGGACAACAAAGCGGGAGAAATGCCACATCTATTGCTACATCGTGATTTATACCTGTTGAAGAAAAATATTTCAGTTAGCAGAAAACTTCATGTTCCGCCCATTAGCAACTTCATGCACCATTTATTTTTTTTTAAACACACTATTGCACTGATTTTTATTTACACGTTCTTTGTCCATTAATTAATAACATCTAAAATATGTTTCTATTATACACAAGCATATTCAAATTGTTATGATGTTATACTATGGTTTAAGGCTAACAATGCTGTTAGCTCAGAAAATATTAAACTGATGTTAGAAGCCATTTCATTCTCCTTTTAACTCTACCTGCAAGGGCAGAGAAATTAACTTTGCAACCAGTGTATCTATGCAGTGTGCAGTACAGAGCTGCTTTCTATCAAATTGTCAGTCCCAAGATTCTAATGACTGTAAATATTCAGACACCTTCTCTGCAAATCTCCATTAGCAAATAACGGAAACTTTTAAATTATGGGAACTTAACATAAGCAACGTTAAGCAAGGCAATTTCCCTCTCCTTTTAATGGAAAGACAAATTCAAACAAATTAATAACCCCCAATAATGGTAGCAAACAGATACAAATCAAGTTGCTGTTTGTATTTTAACAAATAAAGAGTATCTGATGAACTTATATACTGCTTTTGCTTAACCTTTTCTACAAGACAAGTTACTTACCCAGAACTGTCACTTCATAATACCCAAGGCCACTGGCACTTTTAAACTCATCGATGCTTTTGTCTGCTGTGGTGTGTTTAGGCTGGTGCACCGCTGCATGAAGGTTGTACTGTTGCATAAGTAAGTCTTTGTACTTATAATCAAATTTACGCGGGATACTTTCAGGGAAAATCTTGCTGTGATGGAAATATTTCATTAACTTGTCTTTCACTTGTGTCCACAGGTCACTCTGCCAGGAATCACAAGTTCTTCCAGTATCTTCAGTTTCAGGTATATCACTCATTCCTTCTTGGTCTGTTATAAGCACAGAAAATATTTAGTTGCTTACATAATTGTATCACTTCTCTGCTAGCTGAGAAATAATTTCCGTTAGGACATTTCAATTATGAAGACATGGAAGAAGGAATTAAACTAGAGTTGGAATGTCAGTAAATGGGTAACCTCAGAGGCCAGACTTGTAGTAAAAAGACTTATTTCACCATATGAAGAGCATCATCATGGCTTGTTTCTGGAGAGCACTCAAACTTGTTCAGTGAACAGCCAGAAACCATAAAAACAGGTTTAAAATGGGTACAAGTGAATCATAGAATTATTTACATTGGAAAAGAGATTATCTTACAGCACAGACTACAAACTGTTCTTCTTTCTTCTACCAAAAATAGATACCAAGAAACTAACTGCATGGAATGTGAGTTTATTTTTCAATTTCAGAGAAAGAAAGAAAAAAATACTAACTGTTAAAAAAAAATTCCTTAAATCAAACATTATTCTTATTACTGGCTTGCACATTTCATCCATTTCCTCCCCAAATCTTGTATTAGTCTAAAGTTAATATAACAACTATTTGCAACATACCTGTGCAGTGCTGCAAACTGGCTGATACAGCCTGTCCATTTTTATCTTGCACATCTCCATGTTGATATTCATCCAACCTAAAAAAAAAAAACTTATAGTGTATATACATATATATGTGTGTGTGTATATATATATATATTTAAAAAAAAACCCAAACAAACTATTTAACCTCAAACACAATGCAGGCAAAAGTTCAAACCTGGACAGATTTCTAGTGATAAAGGATACAAGCTTGAGTGAATGAGCACTAGTACCTGGTTTCATATCATAAGAGTTTAAATACAGCAGCTTGACGTAACGAGACCTACTCTGCTCAGGAAATCGGCTTTGCAGAGCTCAGGACAAGCCCTGCAGGATTCCCAGGGTTTGGGAAGCTGACGGGGAAGGATTTTACACTCAAAGGCCGGTGCCTGCTGCCCTCTCGCGGGTACCTGCAGGAAATACCACGTCTGACACGGCTCAACATCGCAGGGAACTTGGTGCTAAAAACGGTGCACGAAGTGCTGCTGCACTTTCATACCATCACCCTGCAGCACTCAAAACCAAAGCACGAATGTCACTCATGTCATCACTCCAGAATCCAAAATGATACTTTCCTGTGGACATACTGCCCTGTTACAAAAACCAGTTCAATGAAGCAAACCCGATTTTTGTTATTCTTTCTTTTCTTTAATTATAAAGTTTTGAATTAATGGTAAGAAACTATTCTTTACCAATCTCTAATGAACTACCTAAGATATTTGGAAGGAGAAAAATTCATCAGATACTTTGCAAATAAACATGGTAAAATAAGCTCTTAGGCCCATTTATTCCTTTCTTCTTCGATCCTTTCCTCAGTCTATTAAAACTCACCCGGCTATCTGAACAAACTTAGGAAAAGGACTATCTTGACTATCTTGCATCACAAACAACTGCAACATGGGTAAGACTTCATTAAAGTACCATTAAAATTCTAGACTGCCAAACTAGTTACTAAGGAAAGATTGTAACTGCAAATACACAGGGACAATATACAGGTCGTAAAAAAGGCATCAATGATGAACATGCTGTTTAGTGGCACATTCTGTATTTAATATAAGGTTTTACAGGGTTTATTTCAATTTCTCCTATTTCATACTAGAATAGATCTTGAAAATTTCATGTCAATGTTTCTTAACACATAGACTTATCTGAAATAATATCTAGTGAAAAGACAAAAGGAAATACACTGTAGGTTTTGAGTACAGAAGTACACTTTATGAAATGCACTATCATCATAGATATCATCACTGAAGTGACCTTCTCATGATCTCCATCTTTTCTCTAGGCACAAAAGAATCCTCACTTAAGCAGCACAAACTATGCAATTACTGCCCACAAAATTAATTTTCACTTTCAAGATCTGGACTTCTCAACAAGAGACAGGAAAACCCCAGCACAGTGTTAGGAAAGGCTTGCTCAGAAATGAGTATGTCAAGACAGACATGTGCCCCAACTTTCCTCTTCATTAAAGCAGAGAATTAAACCAAGTCATACTGCTGATGAGTGGATATTATGGAAATGCATTTTTTCCTTTTAAGATTATCTAGTTTTGGAAGTGAACAGGCTCTACTTTAGAGCCTCTGAATAATATGAAAATACTGTCATGATTTTTCCCTGCTTCTTTCTCAGATCTGTAGCTGGGATGATTTCTCCCAGCTGCCTGACATGTCATTCCTACAGGACTGCTTTGTGCTGGATAAAAGTACAGCCTAACTTGAGCTAGGCTTGGTAAGGGAAACCTACAGGTCTATATATACAGTCTATTTCCTTATTTGCAAGGCACCTGATGTAACCCAAATCTTTCCATTTACTGCAATATGCTTTGGCTGTTGTACTCCCACATCCTATTTTGCCCACACCATCTTTAGGAGAACTTGTGCCATGCCACATTTGCTGTTCCCATTTTGCAGGCCCACCTTTTTACAGATGCCCACTTGCAAAAAAAAGGCCACTATACGCTATTTCTAGACACTGGTATTCACCTTTTCAGTCATTTTACTTTAAAGTATTGTCAATGAAAAGAATGTCAATCAAAATAGATGGCAGATCAATACTTCTAGAAAATATTGGGAAAATAAGCATGTCTCATGCTTTACACATATTTCCTAAGCACTGGGACTGTGATAAAATTAAGGAAGAAAATAGTTGGATATTGAAGCTATGCTCAAACAGTACAGGGAATTAAAGCGCCTAAAAACAACAAAACACCCCACTCACTGATCTGACAGGTAAAACTTGTTTTATAGACTGGTTTGAAATCAACTTAACAGTCCTGACACCGTTATGGTAAACACATTTATCACAGCAAGTAACAGAGAAACCAAACAGCCTTCTATGGTAACTTCACAAGTCTACACATATCTACCAATTTCTCCATGAAAAATTCTATTTATGTGGCTCCAAAGGAAACATCACATTCTAGGAAACTTTCAGTCATGCAAACTTCAAGCTGGATTTCCCCATATTACAGAATTTCCATCCCTTAGCTCTCATCAGAGAGGAGGAAAAAGGAGAAAAGGGTTTAGGTTATATAAACATTCAGAAGTGAAACTGCAAGCATAGAGGCAATCAAAGAAGTTACTTTCAAGCAGTGTGCAGTGGGAGCAGGCAGTGCACCAGCAACTCCATGGTAACATGCTACACTTATGAACATTAAAATGCTATGAAAAACTACTGTGTTTCTTTTTCACTTCCACATAAAAAGCCTTTCTGAAATTCCCAATCTTTTCCCATTCACAATTGCTTTATTTACTATAAATTAAACTTCTTTGGGGTATATTAAATGCTTAAAAGTACCCTTATGTGGAAGACCTTTACTAGCAAGGCTATAAATGTCAACAAAAACATTAAATTAACCAGTTTCCTTGTTCTTTCTGCAACCCTTAATAATCAGGTAAGTTACCAAAGAAATGCAGGAACTGAGGCTGTCAATAAAAAAAACCTCAAGTTTTTACTGCTCAAAAAAGAAATTAAAAATGCAACCGCATGCTGAAAATAAAACACAAAAAACCTTGATGCAAAATAGTCTAAGCTAAAATATGTACTTAAAAATGTATCTCTAATGTTGGACTTGATCCTTGTGGGTCCCTTCCAACTCAGAACATTCTGTGCAATATGTGAAGTTTATTTACGTGGTTTTTTATTAGCATATTAAAGTATTTCAGTGAGAGCTTACATTCAGCTGCATCTAAGCAACAGAAGAGAAAACAATGCAATTTTAAGGTAAGTCAGCTAGCTTTCTATTTTTCTTTTGCAATTTGGAGAATTCAGCACAACTTCATAGTTACAGAAATACACAAGTTACCTTTTAATTATATAGAGTGAAACAGCTTTCCATAATCCAACACAGACTTTCTCCTCCTTTAGCTGGGGTTCTAGCATTAATGGCACAGAGAGGACACACAGGTAGCAAGGAGAGTAGCAGATTGAGAAAAGCAGAGAACAAAGTAAACATGCCTTAACTTTCTGCTTCACCTACAATAAATGGGGAGAAAACATTCTTCCCACCCTCCGCCCCCAAGAAAAAAGGGAACACTCTTCAGTAAGCAAAAGAAAACAGGATTCTTCACAGTCAAGAAAAACCTCCTCATTTTCCTATGGATTTGTGCCACAAGTCCCTGCAAACTCCTGCACACCTGCAGAGATGTGACCCTAAAGCCAGGTGATGCTGTTAATCAACCAGCTTCAAAGACAGGCAACCATTTCCCCTACAAATGCAGTTTCTACCAGAAGAACCAGGAAACAACAGACACATGGACTCAAAAGAGACTAATTTACTCCACAGAAAAGCTTTTGCAAATTAGCTACCAAGAAAAGGGGCTTGTTTTGTAGGGGCATAATACCGGCAGAAGGGTCAACAACTTTTCATCAGCTCCCTCATTAGCATTGTTGCTCTATCCCTAGCACTATGATTCTTTTGTTTTAGGGGGAAGAAGAGATGCTAAAAAGTAAACTAAAAAGGCAACTGAGCAGTAAATGTACTCATGACACACACCCAAATCACCACTGCCAAAATACACAAACATCTTAAGTTATGACACCAAAGAGTTCAAACACTCAAGTTGCCCACACTGTGTTTGCAACAAATTACAAGAATTTATGACCCTTAAACAAAATGCACAAAGAAAAGTAACTTTTTACCCCAGACTAGCAAAAAATAAAAACACTCATTTAGTTTTCTTAATAATAGTTCTAGACTTGTCAGGGCTTAAATCTGAAGTTCCTACCTGGACTTCAAAAAACCCCACCTTCTCTGGATCCAAACTGAGTTCAGTAACAACTGAGTGTTGGGGAATGGAAGGAGCCAAGTGGGACAACTATACTTACCCCTCTGTAGCATCAAGGATAATGTATAGCTCAGCCACCACTAGCAAATCCATTAATGCTATTACATTTTCACTGTTTGCTAATTAAGCATCCCTTCCTCCTAACTCTAACTTCCACACTTAAACTGTAATACCTCTGAAACAAAAACTACATATAGTACACTATGATGGACCTCTGTTACTATATATTCCCTTAATAGCACCAGTAGCAATATAAACAATTGTTTAATAACACACTCAAAATTATGTTTCACAACAGTCCAATTTATTTGAAGTAGAATCAGTGCAGAGGAGTGAACAGAAAATTAATATTAAACTCTACCCTGATTTGTTCTCTCATTTCACTTCCACTCTGATTCCTGACCTGTATCTTTGTTTCAATATTGCAGTTATTCAACATAATTAACTTCACACGACTTACCCAAGTTTTCTTCTTGCAGACCGTGTGAAATAGGGGCAAGATGATACAGGAGTAACAGATGTACTTCCCCTTAAGGTAGGAAATTCACTATTATTGTACAGCATTTATTAAAACGGAAATACACGAAGCAAAGAACACTCATGTTTTCCTTTCAGGCAGAACTAAACTAAGACACTCAAATGCTGGAATTTTTCATATGGAACAGAATCCGCTAACAAGTTTGCTGTAACACTGCCAAGACAGAACTTCTATTCACTAGGGTTTTCTTAATCCTAAATTTTGATTCGATCCCAAGTATATTTCATCTCATTTTCCCTCAGTGTATTTTAAATACCCAACCTATTCACACATTATGACTTAGGGATGTGAAAAGTCAAGAATAAAAATATATCCTTTACAACATGAGAAATCCACTGCAGAAAAAAATAGATGTGACTGGCCTGACTTTTGCAACATTCCATCTGTCAATATAACATAGGTTTTCAATAGGAAGTATGGGTATGCTAGATTTTAAACAAACATTGCAACAAAGGGCAATCATATACAAGAGTTATTTTACTCTTGAATCTAATATAGTTGTGTCACACAAACTGTCTTATTCCATTTCCTTATAGTGGACTGATATCCTTTGTCTATGTCTGACTAGGTGGGATACAACTGGATGAAATCCCAGAAGAAGCAGAGCCATAGTACTACAAGTTATTTTGAGCCTTTAGGTTCAAAACATGACCAGCACCTACTTGCCCTTCTTACAGCAAGTTATAGCTACATGGAGTACATCCCATTTCCCACAAAGAAAAAATAAGGTATGTTTGAAATTCTGCATTTTCAGTGAAGAAATCCTATTTCCTCACACCACTGACTACTGTTTGTTCCACAGCTATGTTACTAAACTACGTATGGTTCAAGTATTAACTACTTTTATTTCAAATATGAGCTTAACAATAAAATAGTATATTAATCAGAAGAAAGCACTGCAAACCTGATTTAATCAATCCCTCATTAGCACGAATAGTATAATTGTCATCAACTGATGCCAGGAAAAGTACATAATTGCATTTTAAAGATTAAACTATGTATGCTGTTAAAGCTTTCTTATATATTTGCTGTGGCCTGGGCTCCAAACTAATTTCTGTAAAGACTTTTTAGCTGATCCACTACGTATTTATGGAGAGAGCTTACTGTTCTGCATCTCTATTTAATCTGCGTATCTTTCTCTTCACTGAACTCTCCTTTGGCAGCAGAGCTTGGTGCTGATGTTGTTCCCCAGGAGAGCAATGTGGACCCAGAAAAGACTTAACTTCTTCATTTTGAAGGCTGGTATTTTTTCCCCTCTCAAAAGAGTCTTCTTTGGAAACTGCAGAACTTTCAAGAGACTGAGAAGTGTCTTTCTGCAACAATAGTTAATTGTTTAGGATTTTCAGTGCACTTAGAACTATTGCTTTCAACACAAAAACCTGCAAGTTTGAAAGTAACTTTTAAAGGAACAAGAAAATTTATGCTACTTTCTGAAAGTCACCTTTTACCTAGCAAAAATTAACTTAAAATCATATTTTTATGATAAATTCTGTCTCAGAAGTGACAGTGAGAGTGTTGGAGTAGTTGTCTCTCCCATGCACTACTTTACGTTAGGTTATTCAGTCAAACTAGCAATGTCTAAACTTAAGTTTTACAAAGGACTGTCAGAATACTTTCAGAAAAGCACTGAATCATCGCTTTTTAAAATTCTGCTCTCAAAACACAAATTAAGTTAATCAAGAGCAATGTAACCAAGTTCTGAGCTCAAATGCAAAATTCTCCATTCTAATTACAATCACAGCTGCTCAAGTGCTATAGCATTAACTCTCACACACTGTACCTGAACAAGTTCCATTCCTGAAACTTCTTCAGCTGTGTTGCTACAGCTGATGTATCTTATGGCACTGATTATTCCCTGAATAGCAATGCGCTTGTGTTCTCTGTAGTGCAATTCTTCAATCTCTTTCCCTGTTTCACTGATGGGCTTCAAAACGGATTCAACTGCAAAAAAGGAAATTCCACGAACAAGTTTCAAAGAAAAAATCTCTGAATGCAAGTTAAAAAATAAAAACAAATGTTAATAAATATTAAATTGATTTAAACTTGTGTTTTTGAAGAAATTTAAATCTTTTTGTTGTCCACATCATATGGGAAAAAATTTAAACAATAAACCTTTTTAGCTCACGTGAATCCATTAGTATGCATTACTAGATATCACAATTCATGTTTCAGGTGAAGTTTCTAATTCACTGTTTCCTCCAGAATAACTATATTTAATACTGATTTAGAAGAATATTCAGAGTAAAACTTCTGGGCATATCTGTAGCTCATGTAAACTCCTACACTTCTCCTGAGCTAATAGTGCTGTGATACTTTTTGTAAGATGAGGATTTAAGCCATGAAACATTTAGTCACACAAGTGAGTTTTTCTTGGAGTAAGACTGAACTAAAAAGGCCACAAATCTTATAGATATTTGATGCATGATACCTTTACTGCTTTTACAATAGTCTGAGAAGTTATCTGGAGGTCGTGGAAAAGGGTAATAGCCACCAATGACAGTCTTCTTTATTTGATCAACTTCACTTTGCGATTTCATCCACTGAATGAAGTTTTTCACTTTGGTGTCCTTGGTGTATGGCTGGCTCTTGTGCCACCCTTTTAAAAGAAATATAATCAGGTATCAAAACCAAATCAAGAAAATCTTGACTAGAGAGTACAAAAGATGTCTTTGCACCAGTCAACAGTGTTTTATCAAAACGAGTCTCTTGAATTCCTTAACTACACTTGCATTTGACACTGAAAGTTAAGCAAATATGAAGTAACAGAACAAAATAAAACAACTTGCAAAAAAGCTACTAGAATATTTTCTAACAGGAGCACACAACAAAATGATCAGAAATTGTTTTATTAGCAGGAAAGAGCAGGTAAGTGTTCTCTATAGCATTCAGCAAAGACTGTTACTGACAGGTAACTGGTAAAGTATGTATTCATTGTTGGCTGGTTTAAAACTAAGGTATGGATTAAATACCAGTTTTATCAAGTAAATTGTAATCTGAGCATGTCTTCATCCAGCCTGTTAATTAAAATAGACCTTATGTGGTGGTTTGCTATCTCCAGCTGTAATCCTCATATAGGACACCTACAGATATAAAATGAACTAAAGATAGGGTGGGGGAAAGGCTTAAGTATTTAACTGGAAATTAAGCACAAATTATACTGAAGGAAAGCAAAGGAAAAAATCCAAATTCTCAAACATTTTACTTAGGAGTAAATTAAATCATTAGAAATCTATGAACAAAACAAATAGTTTACTTTGCTAGTCCAATTCAGCACAAAACACCCTATCCAGCCTGTCAAGAAAAGACCATGTGTATAGAACTGGCTATGATCAGGTATTCTTTCATGCACTTATTATTCTCTATTCCTACTTGTCAGTAAAAGGATTCAGACTGATATGCTAGGAACACTGAAGAAATGAGTTGGATTAACAAAACCAGAAAAGATACTGCTACTGCACCTTATACTACCCTTGCAATTCTGCCAGGACATCACTCACCTGCAACACTGCAAAAATCTGCCTCCAGATTCAAGAGCAAAGACACAATTTAGGACACCTATACACTTTTTTTATTTTAATGAAAAAACACCCTTTCTCAAGAAATAAGATGAGAACCACATAAAACCAGAACTCGTTTAAGTTACCTGTAATGAATATTTGACTTTCATTTGAAGTCGTGAGGTAAATTGTGCTGGAAGGATTCTCAGTGAGGTCCCGGACTACTCTCATCTGTGTGCACACCAAGTATGTCACTGGAGGAAAAAAACACTTTCATTTTTTTTTTCCCAATAGCTCATTGATTAATGTCAATGTGTCAAGACTGACATACACTGTATTAATTTTATTAAGCGTCTAAACAAGACAATTTAGTTTTTGATCCTACAAATGTTTCAGTATGTTTTGAGTCTCCATTATAAATTATAATATGGAGATGTAATTAAATACTCAATTTAATTTCAGCATACATAGGACTAAAAATAAGACATTTCATCAGGTAGGATATCAAAGAAACAAATAGCATGAATATGGGTATTAGATGGCTGTGTTTCTTAAAGATAAAAAGCATAAAATCATGAGAAATCATGACAGGTCACTGCAAAACTTCTAAATAGAGTACAAACTCACTCTTTTGTTAATATCTCAGTTAAACACTGGAATGTCATTCTTTGCCATTCCCCCAGAACACTCAAGATGAATGCAGCCATGATCTTAACAGGGTTGTGCAGCTGGTCCTGCATCATATGATATAAAAAATGCACATGACAGCAACCAACCAGTGTTAAAGGAAGAATGAGTGCTTGGAGGATAAGAGAAAGAAGACAAGAAGAAAAATGTAAAGCTCTTTTAAAATCCTTAATTAAGGATTCCCCATTTTGAAATCTATTTTTCTTAGCTAACAGGCAATAAATAACACAGCTGGGTGATCACTGCTGTTTGGACGAAAATATTGATTCAAAGAAATTAAGCTTTTCTACTTTCACCTCTCCCTTCATTCAATCTTCTTAAATAATTTCTGTCTATAAAAACACCATATATTTACAGGACAAAAGGAATAATAGATTTGACCAGTTGCTGTCTTTCATTGCCTCTGACGTAAGAGATGTTGCCCCAGGTGCTTCACTTCAGTTTCTGTCTGAAATTAATGAGATCAGGTGAACGCCCACCAATCCATCTCATTGTTCACACTGACACTGCAATATGATAAGATTTTCAAATATTTAAACCATTTTTTTAAGTTTTATCTGTCATTTATCTGTTTGAGGAGATAAACCTCAACCAGAGGCATTTTTTTATTCAGTGGCAATTATGTTCAGAATTTGAAATTAACAGCAAACTAGAAAAACAACTCTAAGTAATTATTAGTAAGTATTGTAGAGAGATGAATACTTGGGTGAATACGCTCAAACACATCTGGCTGAGAAGTTGCATATAATTCCAGTATGAACGGATGGTCTGAGGTTCCATCAATGGCATGTGCCCAACGATAGAGCCAGAAGTCTTCACAGTGTTCTATACAAACAAATATTAACAAAAATGTATAAGCATTTATTCAGAAATACAAAAACAATTTGATAAATTCTGAAAATCATATTCATAGAAAAACCTCTTTTTCTGGTTCGTTCAGCCCTTCCGACAAATGTCACAAGACCAATAACATCACAGGAATAATTGTGTGGTAAGTCATCCAGTTCTGACCTAAAACCAAAACAGAAGAAATATGTGGGTAAGCTTTCTCAGAAACTCTGCAAAAAACATTTCCAATTAACATTCACTATAATGCAGTGTAATTTAAGTTCCAGCTTGATAACCAACAAAATTCTGTTTTACCTTGTGATAAACCGATATTTAACTTCAGGTAATCCCCACTCTGGCTTAACCATTTCTTCTGGAATAATGCTTATTTTAGTAGGAGGATTTCGAACATTAAGGCTTATTTCTGACGAAGAAAAAAAAAAGGTAACATTTAAGGCATGAATACAAATCAGCATCATCGTCAATAACAACAACAGGTGCTACAGAATAGACAAAAGACCTTTTGTTTTCCTTCATGGCTATGGTGTATTTATATCATGTTAATAATTACTTCTACTGGCATCAGCTGGGGAAGTTCTCATCTGCTAGTTCTGTTTTAGTTCATTGTCTGCACATCAATTTTAGACCTTACTGGCATTTGGCAATAGCACCAGTGTAGAAAGTACTTTGTATCTAATCAGTACCGTGGTATTAATTGCTGTTAAAATATCTCGCTGGACTGGACTTGTTAGCTCATACAGGGAATTGGAAAGTTTATTCAGATTATAAAATTGCTTTGTTGAATTCCATACTCAAATTCCTTATTTTATTTTGATGAAAACCTAAAGTCACGGGAATTGATTAATAATTTAACGAACGGTGAGACAAAGTTGGAATCCTCAAGAAACTTTATCCTGGTTTCTTTAGGGGGAGGTTTTTATTATTATTGTTGTTGTTGTTATAAGATCATAGAGTACCACCTGCTGTATTCTGGATGGTGAAGTCATTCTCTCCGTATTATTTAATCTGGTTGCTTGGGTTTGGGTAAGGGATTATTCAAATAATGTACCCCAAAAAGTAATGAAATAAGTGTAAGTAACGTATACAATTGTTTATATAACTGTAATTGGCCCCTCAACCTAGTACAGCAAAATTAGGAAGGTGCTGTACTTGAAGTCAGACCCTCTACTTAGGAATATTCTTTTGGCTGCTGCTTTATAGAATATTTGGAAGACAATTGTGGATTTGAAAATGGCATTTTAAGACAATACCTTAGAGAAAATTCCGCAACCCAAAACCTTCTCATGCACTACTTATCAACTGTTTCCTAATTCTGAGATTAGATGAGAGTCATATACTCAACTCAGGACTACAGCCTGGGATGAGTCAGGAGATAAGATCAGGCTTTTGTCACTTCCACACAAATCCAGTGATCTGTGAAATGTACACATTGCCTGGCAGAGGAATTCAAGGTGGTGGTACCAACTATTTAAGCTCCAAAAGTTTTAGGTCCTGAAAAGCACGTCTCTGCACATCATACGATGCTGCAGCCGCACACAGAGGCAAGCAGTGCAGAACTCACTCCAGAGCAGGGTAGGGATATGCCAAAACCTCACTGCCTTGCAAGCACTCTTAGTTTGGAAATCCCTTTTCCCTTGTGGACTTGTTAACACTCCAGGTACACTGTACAATGTTTACAGCTGAATGGTCATAAGGGCGCACTGGAAAGTTGGGATTTGATGGAATTATAAATTGGAAATAAATTATGAAAAAGGAAGAAGAAAAGCAATTAAGTGGAACTGAAACTGAAATATTGCCTCATATGAGGCATATACAGAGATACTTAGTGAGGTATTAAATTTCCTTTAATCTGAACACAAATTGTCATCACCTTCCCTGACAAACTTCCATTCTTGGCTAAACATTTCTCTCTCCTGCCAACTCATCACAAATACTTCAAACATTAGGATCTTGTTTTAATGCAAATATACATTCAGGCAGAAAATACACACTAGCAGTGAAAATATTGTTTATTTTTGTGCACTGTAGCAAGCGCATTAGGAAACTGTCATTGTTAGCAGGTTATACATACATCATCCTTCACTAACATGAATATTCGCTTGGTTCAAGGAAGTTATTTGAATTTTCTGAGTGCTGGCTGTCATTTTGTTCTGAGTATAAAAGCACAAAAAGGGAAGGAATTCATGTTCAGTGAAGTAAGGAGAAAAAAAAATCCGAAGTTGACCAAATCCAGGTTGAAAAGGCAATTACTGTCATATTGCAGTACTTGTACTTCCGTAGTGTAGCTCCTTTGAGTATCTGCCACACTAAACAACTGCACGTAAGGAAATACTTTTTCACAGCCAAAGAATATTCTTCATACACACACTCCCAGGGTGATGCTTTTTCAGCACAAAGCAGTCATCAATGCAACCTTTTTATTCAGTGGAGCTGTGCAGATACTCTAGGTCTTGGAATAGACACTAAAATCTAAAGTCAGATCAGGTGATAATGTGCTTCAAAGGCCTGGAAGAAGGTGTGAGCAGTGCACAAACAATATGTGTATAATTAATCAGGAAGCAGAAATCAGATTAAAATTCAGTACCAGAGACTTGTGTTTATAATACCACTTGCTGATATCAGAGATTTTTATTTATTTATTTTTAAAATAAATGTTTTAACTAATTGTGGCAGTAAACTTTGTAGACATGACCCAAATATAAACAGGGAACAACAAAAACCTGGATGTTAAGACACCTTTCAGAGGTGGAACTATATTAGTCTCAGCAATTGATAATTTTCTATTTTATTTCTATGAAGAACTACGTTTCCACAGCCAAAACAGGTTTCTGTAATACTTAACCAATTGTAGCAAATCTCTTCATCTGTGAATCCCCGGGTGTTGGCTGTGTTTTGAACGGGTAACTGTCTTTGATGGCGTACTGTTCGAGGAGGAGGACTGTGCCAACCTTCATGCTGTTATACCACTCAGGGCACAGTGAACTCCACAGAACCATCGACGTCATGCCTGAACCATCAGCAACTTCAAAATAAGCCTAAGGGGGAAAAAGAGATAATATTTATTCATCTTTTATTTATCATCATTCTGGTATGTGTTTATTTTGGATAATGAACCAGCTACTTGACTCGTGAACAATTTCTCTGATGATTATAATAGATATAGAGTATGTTCCAGAACTTGAGTACTACAGTGGAAAAAAATCCCCACTTTCCACAAAGAATTCTTCCACAATTACCTCAGCCCAAACTCTTATCTTCCTAGTGCTCAGTAATGGGAGCATGATACCAACTTCACTCTATGGCTTTTAGAGGAGGTTGGGGAAATCTCATCCACATGAAACAATATGGAAAAGATTCTTCTTTATCACAGAGAATGCTGTATTTAGAGTAACATTTCTAAATACCCATGAAGGAAAAATGTATTTTGAAAGCTGAGAAGTTACAGGGCCATTCACTTAACATTCCTGATCAAAAAACTATACAAGTCTGATTTCCCAGCAAAACAAATAGTGCAGAGAACAATTTACAATTGAAGTTTTTCTCATTACAAAGTTTTCTACATTTTTTTTAAACTGGCAAACACTGAATCCATAACTGAGTATATCACTGAGCACTAAGAAACATTTTTAAACAGACTCAGAACGATTTAAAAAATATCCACTGAAAAGAAAACCTCATCTGAAATATATTAGGAAAGTAATTAAGAATTTTACAATAAAATAATCTATCTGGAAGTCACCTAAAAGTTGCTAAAATGTATTGCCTTTTTTTTTTTTTTTTGACAAGACACACTAACTTCCAAAGCATAGAGAACAGAAACATTTAGGCTGATCAACTACTAAAACCTCCAAATATCTGTATTTCTTCACAAAAAGCTCAACTGAACTGAAACACATCCACCAGTTTGTACATATGACCATTAAATCCAGCATTTCCTACTCTAAAGGGCTCAGCACTTTTGTCTAAGCAACAAATTTTTCATATATTTCAATATAAAATAGCTATAACATAAATCTTTACTTTATGTGCTTGTTACATGGGAAAAATGATTTTCAAATATCCTAGACCTATTTGAGTGTTAACCTATGTATTTATGCCTCTTTACCTGATAAGGCATATCCATTGCTTTCTCTGGTTTCCCGTAGTACCTTAGTCTAGATTTGTGCAGGATTCTCACAAGGAGTGGATGGAAGCACACTCTGCTTCTCCATGTCATTTCCAGATGACCAAGGTTAGTCAGCTTGGAGACTAAAGTCAAGGGGGGGAGGAGAGGTGGGGGAAAAGACCAAAAAAGAGCATTCATGACTGAACGTTCAGGTTTTCAGGAGCAAAGTGCATAGACCAGGGTGTCACATGTTATTTTCATAATGTTTTTAACATCTAAAAAGCCTCATCTGTTGATGCCATTCACCATTAAATCCTGTTATGAGCTATCTGCACACAGCATAGTTTTGCTTTGTATTTTTCATTGAAAGAGAGCGATGACACATTTCAAATGACACAGAAGCATTGTCACATGAGCAGAAGAGCTACTACAAAAAACAGGCATTAGTCAACACAGGCACCACACATTTGTGCAGAAGTCCTGCTTGTACCTCCCTCCTCACCAGGCTTCATGGAATGGCCCCAAGCCCCTCAACATTGAGCACATTTTGGGTGCCAGCTGCTGGGTCTGAGCACCCTGTCCCACAGACCAGACACGAGACCACTACTGGACTGGTTGTTTTTGACACTTCAGAAGACTGGACACAAGCACCACACCTACAAGTTTTCAGTCAATGTTTAGTAGAGTTTAAAAAAAAACCCACAAACTCTCAAAGTTACACAGAGCTACAGAATGGGTTAGGTTGGAAGGGATCATCTCCCAGCCATGGGTTGGGACACCTTTCACTAGACCATACTGCTCCAAGTCCAGTTCAGTGTGGTTTTGAACACTCCGAGGGACGGGGCATCCACAATTTGGCAACTCTGGGCAACTTGTGCCAGTATCCCACCACCCTCACAGGGAAGAGATTTTCCCCACTATCCAATGTAACACGAGCAGGTGAACTGTGATACAGGTGACTCCACCACCTTGCTGGGCAGCCCGTTCCAATGTCTCACCAGCCTTACTGTGAACAAATTTTCCCTTATCTCCAACCTGAACCTCCCTTTAAGACTGTGTTCCTTTGTCCTATTGTCTGGGAAAAGAGTCCGACTCCGACCTGGCTACAACCTCTTGTCAGGGAGCTGTAGAGAGCAGTAAAGTCTCCCCTGAGCCTCCTCTTCTCCAGGCCAAACATCCCCAGCTCCTCAAAGGACTTGCGCTCCAGACCCCTCCCCAGCTCCGCTGCCCCCCGCAAACCACCGCGCCGCCTCCTCGCAGCGGGTGCGCCAGGAGAGGGCACCCCCCGCCTTCCCCGCTCTTACCGTCCACATCCACCTGCGCCGGGGGCCTGTCGGGCACCCACACGTCTCCGTAGGGATCCTCGTTGTTCCAGAGCGGCAGGTAGTGCCTGTTCTCGCCGCGGAGGGGCTGGAGCGGGCAGGGTCCGTCGGGCGGGGTCCCCGCGGCGGCGGCGGCGGCCGTGGCGGTGTCGCCGGGCCCGCCCGCCCGCTCCAGCCCCTCCAGGCAGAGGAACCCGCGGTTCAGCCGCTTCTCGTCGTAGCGGTACGAGCAGCGCGTGAGGCGCAGGCGTGCGCCCGCCCGCAGGCGCGCGCGCTGCACGAGCCCGTTGAGGCGCGGCGCGAGGTGGCAGCGCTGCCGGCGCGCGCCGTCCGCGAGCGTCACGTCGTACCAGTACTGAGGGGCCGGGGGCGCGGCCGGGGGCGGCGGGGCCTGCGCTAGGTACCGCTCCACCGCCACCACCGTCACCGCCGGCGGCTCCGCGGGCGCCACGCTCAGCTGCGAGGAGCCCCGCACCTCCTCGAACACCTTCTGCAGCCAGGAGGCCCCGCCGCCGCCGCCCTCCGCCGCCGCCGCCGCCCGGCTCTCCTCGGCGCGCTCCGGGGTAGGGTCCTGCATGACAGCGTCCTGGAGGCCGCTGCAAGGCGAGAGCCGCGGCCCGGGGCACTGCCGGGGCGGCGGCGGGCGGCAGGGACGGCGGCGGCCGCGGCGGCGGGTTCCGGCTGTCATGGGCCGAGCCGGGGCGCCGCCGCCATGGCGCGCGGGGCGGGGCCTGTGCGCACGCGCGCCCTTCAAACCGCCAACGGCCGCCCTCGGCGGGGGCGGGGCCGGGGCCGGGCACAGTGAGGGGGAGCGGGGACCGTGAGGGGGAGCGGGGACCGTGAGGGGGAGCGGGGACCGTGAGGGGGAGCGGGCTCAGCGAGAGCAGCTGCGCTCGGGTGCAGGGGCGAGGCGGAGGCCCGGGGAAGCGGTCGGCGATGAACGGCCGGGTAGCGGTGGGAGAAGGGCGTGAGAGGGTTCCCGGTACCAGGCGCCTTAGTCTACTCCCTCTGCCACTGTAGTGCATTTGCCGTCTGGAAACTGGAAAACCTGTTGCTTGAACCATTTAAAACACGGGAAAAGTAGACAAAGGGGTGTAAACCCCAAGCTTTTTCTGGCCTGTAGACTTTCCTAGGAATGGTACGAGTTTATGCATTTCATGTAACATGCATTCCTTAGTGAGAAAATTGAAAACAAATCAGTTATTTTTCTTGTTTATGTTGAAGCCAAGTAAAATTTCCACATGGTATCTTTTTTCCCCCAGTAAACACATGACTTGTGTGGACTGATCAAATGCATTTACCACTTAAAAAAATCAACATGACCCCAAACACTGAGGTTGCACAGGATGTGATTTCACATCACATACAAGCCTTACCTGGAGAGCTGTGGTGTAGACTTTTTTTAGTTATTAAATGAACCTAGGGCAATAATGAGGAAATTGTGGACTGTTGCCAAATTATCCCCACTTTTGTCTGTGCTCAAGATGTGATTTGCAGAAGAAACTTATTTATACAGAGGTAACTGTTACATGTACATTTGTTGCCAGATTTTTTTTATTATTGTAAGTCACTGTGGTTTTATTAATGGAAACTGAACTGTACCTTTTGTGGAGCAATACTGGACAGATGTGAACTAATAGGACTATTAATACTTTATACTGGATAAATGTGTATGCACTGCAGTTTCAGATACAAAATAGAAGTCCTAGGAACTTGGTCCTGTTACCTTCTTTCTGACCAGCAGAGGTCTAGCTTGCATATCGATTTTATAACAGGGTAAATCTCTTTTGCTGACAGCATGTCAACATGTTTTAATGACTGGTTAGGTCGGTGAGTTCCTCTAAATGTGATTTCCCTACCATAACTGAACAGAGAGACCGATGTGATTGTATTAAAAACGGGAAGTTCAGAAACACTCGGAGAATCAGTAATCACTGGAGATGAGCCATCAGTAGGTGGCTGTATCGAATCACAAAACCAGAGATTTGTGTTATGTTGAGCCTGTTCCATCGGGGTGTGTGAGCAGCTCACTGAAGACAGTATGATTTTTATATACCTACAACCAAGTGTGCTAAACCATACCTGTGTTCACCTCTGGGGAATCAACAGTCTGGAATTCTCAGAGATAATGAGCAGTCAAGCATCTTGGTTTTTATGTACCACACACCTTAAGAAAACAGCAGTTGGCCTCTACAGCAGTGACAGTGAGGAATGAGCTATGCTGTGTAGGAGGATGTTATTACATTCTGTTAAATATTACATTTAAAATATGTTGGAGAAATGAAAGGCACAAAAGAATAAAAGATGAGGCTCTAGATTTAAAAATATTAATTGGTGTGCAAGGTCATGAAGCTTACTGTAAAAGTTGTTCACCACAAAGTCTTTTGAGGACAAAAATGGGAAAGTTTTCTGAAAGTTTTCCCCATTATCTCCTAGGTGCTTTTGATAAACCGTCTTAGAAAATCACAGGAAGTGGTTTAATAATGCTAAAATAGCATTTTAGGGGATTACCCAGCTGACATTCCCTTGCCCTTGAATCAGCTCTATGCACTTTAAGAAGCAGTTTAAGAAAGTGGTGGGCTATCAGCAGGAAGATCTCTTACACTTTTGGTGTGTGGAACCTTGATATATTGTGCAAGTTTTAGAATATAGAAGTCTTTTATACAGACTGCTGGTTTGCTTATGCTTCATTTAACTTAAATACAACTGTCTAAACATGGAACTGAACTTGTAAACCAGTTTTTATGATGGTCTTCAGAGAAACAATTTCATTCCAGACCAATCTGACACCATGAAAACAAAGTACTTGTAAATGTAAAACAAACTAGTTCTTGTAGCATCAATGCCTGCAAGCTGTGATTTTGGTCTAGTTCCACTGCCCTCATCCCACCAAGTATTTGTGCAAAGAGATGGGTGGGTGCACAGAAATTTACGTGTGAAGCTCAGCACTGTCCGTCACCATTACTAGCACTCTGTCTAGGCTGGAGTCACACTGCCACCTCGACATCTTTATCCACTGCAAGGAAATACATTAATTTTGTCCCTACAGGCAGATGTTGATGTTTCCCTAAGGATAGTGAATGGATTTAGAAAACAATAACAAAGGTTTCTAGGAAAACAATAACAAAGGTTTTTAGGATTTTTACAATAGCTTCTGTCTCTAGAACAGAATCTTTACAAGCATGATACTAGTTTTGATTTTCAGAGTATTTTTATTACCATTTCAGTTGTACAATTTCAGCATAGGCAACAATACATAATATACAGTACATGGCTTGCGTTGTTCCCAGGTTTTAAAGTTATGTGTCAAGGTTCAGGCTGCAGAATAGAGTTCACCATTCCTAAAATGAAAGCAGGCACATACATACAGTTCTAATAGCGCAATCCTGTGTGGCAAATACAACATTAGGAGCACCACCTGCCATTAGGACACTGCATGTACCAAAGGATTACTGACACGGATCCCTAATGTTCTGCCCTGCTGCCCCTGTAGCACTTGTTCATGTCAAATTGACATCACTAGAAAAAGACATTAAGCAGTTTACTCCTTGGTTTCAAAGGTTAGTGAAAGGGCATAGCTAGTGAAACACCTCACAAAGTGAAGCTACAAATTTGATACACATTTTGCATAGTTAAATTTATGTCTGGATAAACTTAGATCACTGGATTTTTGCTTTCTTCTGGCCTTTGTACTTTTGCTTCAAGCTGAACAGTTATTCAAAACACTCTCATTCAGTGTCCTCCAGTCACTCCAGATACCTTTCCATTTCTTTGGTTGCTCTTTTCCTTAACAATTTAACCTTAACCTTTTGTATTCCTCCTACAGCAATATGCTGAGCCAGACTTCCACTTCCTCCCCCTTGGCTACTCCTATTTATTTTTTTTTCAGTTTTTCCCCCCTCTTCCTCTTCAGTCACTTCCACTCTCTTCTGTTACTGTTCTCAACATCTCTGGGCTCTTTCTCATCTTCAACCATTCTGTTTCTCTCTTGATAGACAATGCTACAGTCTTCTTGTTCCATCCAGTTGCTATTGCTATTTGCAATACCACTTCTAAATCCTTTAAAAAGCATTCACCTCTAAGGGCCTTGTTCTTTCCATATTTACACATGAGTATAAACCCCAAAAATTCCAACGGTTTTACATTGTAAGTAGAAGATGAAAATCCAAGCCATTGCCTTGAACTGTAGCTGGAAAGAAGAGAGAGCTAATAGAGGGAAACAGAATGAAAAATTAAAATTCCAATATAGTAGTGCACACTCTCTCTCTTGAACTTGGAGTTGTTTGTTTTTTCCCCTCTTGGTATGGAGTTAAACATCTCCACAGTGTGTCAACTTACTGTCACAATTTTCTGTTACAATAATCTTAAACAAGTTCGATGACATTTGCTTCTTTGATATGTGTTGTTCTAAATTTCCACTGTTCTCTGCTAAATTCTTCTTAACTAGCGTCAGGAAAAAAATCAGCCTTCTACCTGTTGACACCAGAACAGGGGAGGGAAAATATTCACATGCATCCCCTGTAATGCAGAGGCTGCTGAGATAAGCACACTTAAAAAATATTATAGGGCAGCCTGGATCACTTGATTGCTTATAGCACAAACAGTTTTGCAAGCAAGTTTTGCACACCTACTGTGTGCAAAATGAAAGCTGTTCTTCCTTCACAGTCTCTCAGACTCTTAAGTCAAAAGCAACGAAGTTGTAATTCTGATTGTCTGCAATTTTTTTTCCTATAATTGTAACTTTCATCTCTGTTTCTGTTACAGGTTTGGGCTTGTTTGGTTTTGTTGGGGTTTTTTTTGTTGTTTGTTTGTTTATTCTGTGAAAGTTGAACTAAACAAGCCCATGTTCAGTAGCATAGGGAAGCCAAGCCAGGTTTTGCTCGTTTGCCCCAGCCCTGGCACTGGCAACAAGTAGGAACATCACTACAGTCAGACAGAGCTCCTCTTGTCACACAGGTCTGCCAGAACAGAGTTGCTATTCAGATTTGAAGTCTGCTCACAAACTGATTACTTACTTACATTAAGAACCACACTGGGTATTTAATTGCAGATTTTTTTAGTATGGCTTTAGGCTTATTTTTCTGTTAGTTAAACATTTAAAAGGAAAATACTTTGTAAAAAAAAACTATACATTTTGAGATAAGCTAAAAGTGTGAGGTTAACAACTTTGGAAAGTGCAGTCCTCCACATAGCCAAAAATATAGACAGCGACAGTGCAGACATCTCTTGACCTGCCTGCAGCAGTTGAGGTGCCAACATGGGGAAGGGGAGAAAGGGTAATTAGCCCCTAGTTTGATTCTCTGCTGACATATACAAGGATACGAGTTCTGAGCACCTGTCAGTCACTGCATGACTGCCAACACTAAGTGAACCTGTCGCACTGTACAGCACACCTACCAGTTTGAACAACTTCATTTCTGCCCTCCTTAGTCAACACAGAATCATCCTCCTTGAGGTAGACGACCAAATATTCCAATACACTTTCCCTGCACCTTTCAGTATCAAATATTTCAAGTAAAAAATACCTATTTTCAAACATTGTAGCTAGTGATTTCACTTTAGCCTACAGTATCACCCATACTGTATCATGTCTGGAATGAGCTCTTTTGTATTACAGTTGATGCTTTACATTTTCAAAGCACATCCAAGAATCAGCTAAATGAGGATTGCATTAAACCCTACAATTTAATCATAGTATATGATTATATATAGTATATATATATTATATCTCTATAGTTTTATGGCCAAGTTATAAGCCCCTGAGAACAGAGTTTATGCAGAAACACTGGCACCAATAACACTAGTGGACGCAGCTTTATTTAGATGTAATTAGCATAGAAAGCACCTGGAATTATTTATATTTTCTATTTATAATAGATTAACTCTTTGGATAATTTCATAACTATATTAAGAATACATTTGTTAATCTTAACATCCATTGCAGAAAGATTATATTTACACACAAATACACAAAGACTTGATGTGAAAGACCAAAAAGGAAGAAAAGAAGGTGCCTGATCTTGTGCCCTTATTTATATACACGGGTAGTGCCTTTAAATCAACTCATATGAGTGTGGGTCCCAGGTGTGGATAAAAATTACAGGTTCTGGTTCATAATGCTTTATGCATCTATTATTCTGACAAACTACTATTTAAACTGTTTTTACAAATACATTCTACAGTTACTGTGTCTATGGGCTCAGGCATCCAGCCCTGAGAGAAACACAAAGTCTGCATTTGTAAAAATCCCCCCTACATGTTCAGAATTAACTGTTTTTACAACTCTGCACTGAAACGCACCTGTCCACCCAGCACAGGGGATGATCCCTCCAGTGTCCCAGTCTGGGACCCACCAGGAACAGTTGCTCTTTATTATAAGACTTGGACAAGTGAGTCTTCGTGAAACAGTAACAGCTTGCTTGAAATGCAAAACAAGCCGAAACACAACTCAAAATAGATTCAAATTATGTTTTTATATCTATCTGCAAATGCTGCTGTCCAAAAAAGAGACTTCAGTTCAAGATAACAACATTACATTATCTGTGAAAATGAAACCATACACTTTACAGAGTACAGGAGCTTCTTATATTGGCTGCATTCTTCATTAAAGTCTCCTAATACAATCTTGGTTTGCAACATACTTTAGAAAACAAACTAAACATGTTTGCAACACTTTGACAGGAAAGTGGAATTCTTTCCAGACTGAAAGAATTTTGGTAAGTCAACAGTGACAACATTTTTGTAGGTAAAAAGTGCAAATTTGTGTATATTACCTCTAAGAATTTTACACTATTACCTACGGGGAATTTCAAAGTGTCCTTCTTTTGATGTGCTTTACCAGTTGAATAGTACGTTTTGACCAAGAGTCATAAAGTATATTTGACTGCTGCCTCCTGACTGCACAGATGCAAAGAACACCTTGAAGGGGGAAAAAAAAGGAAGAAAAAATTATGCTACTGTCAGTTTACATTTATGAGAATATTTTTACTTATATAGGAAGTTTGATAGAATGCCACAGTCCCAAATACAAGGATATATGGATATCACAAATCAATTTTAATCCCATGAGAAACTTCTTAAAGTGAAACTCTACTTGTGGTACAACTGGATTTTTAAAAATATATATTTCTTTTCTAATATGAAAAGACACAGGAAAGCATTTAAAAATAATCTAAACAGTTTGGGGGCCCCAGTTTTCTAAATATGACAGTGGGATTAAGAAGGTTTCAGAGAACATTTATCACAATTGCTATATACAAAAAATCATACTTGATTATCCATACTTTGGTGTCTTCAATTAGGAGTGTTGTGGGTTTTTTTTTTCCCCCACGATGGCTGCTCTGAACTGCCTGTAATTTCAGCAGCCCAGGAGAGGCAGTCCTGCAGCTGGGTGGTTTTGGGGCTGACTCACCAGCCCTCCCACTATACCTGTGGTGTGGCCAGTTAGCAATGTCTGTATTTGTTATCACCTCTGAGAGCAGTGAAGGCTGGGTGGAATTGGGAGTTCTAACAGAGCTCATGGTGGGAAAGTGCAGAATAACCATAGAGAGGGCTTGTGGGATCAGTGACTACACTGGCTTTGAATGGGGAAGTTATACTAAGGTAAGAAATAACCAATAACAAAGTTACAAAAATTAACTGGTCTTAGTGTCAAAGTCAGCTATTATTCATTTTTGCTAAATCACCACACTCTAGTAATCTCTGTACCTTGTCATTTCTTTCACATAGAAATTTTAGCTTCTGTGCTTTCTTGTGCATAAATACTCCTTCCAGATTTCCTGTCTCCACAGAGCGTAGTTCAATGGCTTTCTCTCCCCAGCCCATGACCTGATTAGATTGAAGGTACGCTAAAAGAAAAGAGAAAAAAATAATTTATACTATTTAACAACTGAAAGATTCTTGCCTCTTTTATATCAATATGGATCTGATGCATTTCTCTTTGATAACAATATATTCTGATTATTTGTATTTGAAATTTACACAAAAAGCCGTGGAGATAGTAACTAAATTTCAGTTTCTCCTCTCAGACTTATTCTGGAATCTAGACATAAATCTTAACTACTGTTGTACACCTTAGATTCACAAAAGGTTGAAGGAAACCTCCGAAGGGCATCTTTTTTAGCCCCCGGCCCCAAAGCAGGGTCAAATTAGATTGCACTACTCAGGACCTTGTCAGGACATGTTTTGATGGATATCTCACAACCTCTCCAAGACACTGCTGCAACGCATCATCAATTTCAATCTTAAAAACTTCGTCCTAATACCTAATATGATTTTTTCTTGGTGCAACTTGTGCTCATTTTTGCCTCTCAGTCTTTCAATATCCAAGAAGATTCTTGACTGTCTTCTCTGTAGCCATCAGGTAAAGAGACTGTTCTCTGTCACCATGAGGAAGCTCTGTTTGTATTTACTATGAAGTTCAGCTTAGTCTGAAACCTAAATACTTTAGAATTTGAGACTGTGCCATGATTAATTACGTGTCCTTAGCTATCGTCTTCCTATCACTTGGTTACGTGCAGTATCTCCAAAACCAGAAGAAGATTCTCCAGCACTGTGGAAGCTTACTAAGATACTTCCTTTAAAGCTGGCAATAAGAAACTGGAACAGCAATGAAGGAGTTAACACCACAAATTTCAAATTAGGCACAGTTTCAGTGAAAGCTCTCTGATTAGTGCATGTATGGGCTTCCAAGGTAAAATCACGTTAGTTATGCTCTACTGGTAGTCAGTGCTAAGAAACTGTTCTTCTTGCTCAACTATCAATTGCTATTTCATTAGCCTGAGAATCCTGGTGCTCTGAAATGATGTAAAGGGAATGTGTGCATTGGACTGGGTTTAGCTTCAGTGGACAGGGCTTGCCTGCCCTACATTACTAGTGTGAGCAATGTCTGTCTCGTAAAACCTTCCATGTTGCTTTATGTTTTTGTCTAAAAATTAAACTTTCAGCACAGACTGATACAGGACGCGACAGCCCATGATCCTACTTGGAGAATGACAGCAGAAAATAAAGGCAATATGCCTTAAGTGTCTGTATATACTTCTTGTAGCAGTGTTGATTTAAGATTAACTTGGAAACTTTGATTTATAATTGTTGTTAAAGCAAGTGTACAAAAGTCGTACCTCCTTGGAAACGTGTGCTTTGGCTACAATGTTGTGATTTTAGTTTCCTCAAATTCTATGAATTTGCTCTAAATCTGTTCAGATGAATTTCTTTTCAGTTACTATTTGTGCACACTGAAGGCTCCCTGTCACAAGAGCTGAGAGCAAAACAATTCTTTCCCAGTATCCCAGTCATGAGGAAAGGGGAAGAAACCAACCTGTTTTAAAAGCAAAGCAGCAGTGAGCAATTGAGGGTAAGTGGCAAAAGAGGAGGGGTATTTTCTAAAACTCAAACACATGAAATCAATAAATTTTTAAATCTTTTCAGTTCTTAGGCTGTACAACAGGGCATCATTGCTGTAGGCTGTGAGTGCGTCATTAACATTTCTGAACCACTGCAGCAGTAGCAGGGTGAGCCCCAGGGCAGCACCCAGTGAAGTCAGTATCTGAAAAGGTAAGCCCAGACCACACATAAAGTGAAGAAGATAAAAATGATACAATACTCAGACTTCTACTATTTTTGTAACTGGCAGCACATTAACCTCTTCAAACTTGGCTTTTGAAACAACAGAGGCAGAGGCACAGTACGGTTCTGGGGGGTGGGACAGCAAGGCAGGTGCATATATATAAACAGAATGGAAGCATCCTGTGGCTACACTGTGTAGTACAGGTCAGATAGGTTTAGCAACAAAGACTTAATCCACTCCTGAGTCTCCTGATCTTTTCCACTACATGAAATCTGCACTCCAGGCGTCAGTATGCTGTGTCTGTATCAGCTGTATCTGTGCCTTTGGCAGATTTCAATTTGATAGCTTCCTTTCAGCTCCCAGTAACCACTTCATTAAGCTCTGCTGCAACCTCTAGGTCATTTGGGATAGAAAGCCTGGATGACTGGACCACTACTGCTGTGTTCAGAAGACACCTGACCTCCAAGCAGTATTACAATAGGAATGTAATAAACCAGATACACCAAGTTCAGCACAGATGCTCTGCTGGTTGGCCAATGTACTGAGAACCTGTCAACTGACAATGGCTGATTTAAGTACAAATAGAATAAAAACCTCAGTCTTGTAGCAGAATAAAAAAATTCTCAGATTTCATTTGTGAAACAACTTACCAACAAAATGGCTCCATTATACCATTTGCAGGGTTATCCAGTTATAAGAATTTAACTATATATGGGAGATTAATTTGGAGGATAGCAGTCTATGAATTCAAAGTTTAATACCAAATCTTGATAATCTTCCCATGTGGGAACACTTTAGAGGTGTTTGATGTGAGATGAACTGAGAGCAGATATTCAAAGTTGTCTTCTTTTGGAACAATAGCTGCTATACTACAAGCAACTCGGGAATAGTTACTTTGAGTCCACTTTTCACCTTGAAAAGCTTTAGATAAAAATGTTCTGTGCTTCTAGCTGGCAACATACACAGGTGCTTATATTACAGATGGTACAGGTTTTTAGCAACCCTAGACTTAACAGCCACTCTGATCCTTTGCACAGTAACTAAGCAGAACAGGCATATACTGACTCAGAATGATGTGCCAGTAGCTGGAACAAAGTTTTTCAGAGTTCCCTGAAGCTCCCCTGCTTCACCGAGGTTACCGTGTATATTAAAAGACCTCCAACTGCGCATGAACTGTGGCTCTTGCTACACGATTTACCCCAGCAGTACAACCTAGACATCAAAGAATACACTAGCCAGAAAGCTAATGTAGCAAAGTGAGCTCAAAATCAGTTTCTTATAATGGTGAAAGCATTAGCAGTGCTCTGAACTTGTGCAAGACTTGGTATTTCCTGTTTACCCTGTGCATTAAGTTGAGTAGAGCCAGGAAGTGCCTGTTTCAAGGAAAAATGGTAGAGGGAGATAGGAAAGGTTAAAGAAATCACTGAGCCACATTGGATCCATTAACTTCTATGAAGTGTCACTGACATGAGCTACTGATCTCACACCAGTCTCTCAATGAGACAAGTGCACTTGGTATCAGAGAAGCCAGGTACTGTTACAATCTCACATCCCTTATTAACCTTTCTTTTTAATTTTTTTTTAAATCCCTTTTCTGATCTCACACTGAATTTGGCTCACTGCCCTGTAAGCAGTTATTCCCAATTGACCTCTGCATGAGAGCAGAATCAGGCCAGGTTTTAGCAAAATATCATAAAACTGGGCTTTTCTGATTAGTGTTACAAAAATAGGGCAGGAAAGGACCTTAATGCACCTTTTCTTCCATCCATATCTCTGTGCCACATCAGTATCACTGGTGACAGTTGTTTGTTTAACCTGACCTTAAAGACCTCCGGTGATGGAGACTCCAAAAACTCTCCAGGCAACTGATTCCAGATAAACCAAAAAAATTTTAAAATGAAGAAACAGAACATGATTTAAAAGAGTCTGACCCTCTTTTGTCTGAGTCACAATATCAAACTCCATTCCAGGGTGGAAGAAAGTATACACTGCTTTACTGAATGCCTTTTTGGAGACAGACAGTATGTGCACAGGTGAAACTCGATGCAAAAAAGCCACTGAATTTTGCTTTCTATACAGGTTTGTGAAAATTGCTTCAGGGAAGTGTGGAGCTGGGCAAAACATACAGAGGAGAATATCCAGTGATGAATTTGGTGACAGTAAAAGGTACCATCTACTGCTGAGTACACTGCTGTAGAACCCTTCTTTGGCATTTTAGTCAAACCCTCTTTTACTAAACAAGAGATGCTAGAGAGTCAAAATAAAGAAGGAAAAAAAGCTAAGGCTGAATAAAGTAAGACAAATTAAGAAATTAGCCCTGAAAGGCTGGTGTTTTCCTGCTGTATGTTTTGGTTCAGGAAAAAGGCCTAAAATACAGTAGAAGTGATACCCCAACCCAGAAATGCATCTGGGGGGGCCATTTTGTTTGAATGGCTTTTGCTGTTCCCTTGGGGAAAAGCACCCAGGAGATCTTCTGACCAACATCAATCACTCCGATATGAGCGGGCGTGTTCTGCGCACAAGCTGGACAGCAACTCTTTCAAGAACTGGTGAGTATGGTGGTAGAACACTGGGGCAGTAATCCTACCACCTTTTGGTAACGCTTTCTCTTCCTCTCCATAGTATCCTTTTTGCTTCTAATATGTACATGGAAAATGAAATAAGGGCTTTTACTGCTTCTACACTCTGGGAATATCCAGATTTGTGTCAAACCTCTAAGATTACATACTGTAAATAATTTATTACTCACACAAAAGGGCAAAAGTGCTCCCCAATCTTATTAACTTGATGTTTCTTAAAGCCTTTTTTAATCCTGTTTTATAGAAAGAAAATATTACATCTATATTTATATTTAGCCCTACATATGTGAAGTATCTTTCAGCTTAAACATAGAATACTTCTACAATTTTAATTTCCCATGGGATTTGAACTTCCTCTCTCCAATTTCTTATTAAAAGATCGGTCACAGAGGTCCCAACTTTAAGCCTATGAGTAAGTTATATTTAGATTCCCTGCCCTAAATCCATTGATTATAATACAAACTATTTACTTTTTGTATCAAAATATTCTCACCAACTAAAAAAGTTTTCTTTCAAAATACTTGTTTAAAGAAATCAAGAAATGAGCAAAGGATGACTAGAGAGCACCCTGAGGTTAACACAAGACCCTTTTATCTCTGCAACACAGAGTGAAAATTTTGAGGTAAGCTCATACAGACTTCAGGAGGTCTGAAATGGGTCTGGAAATGTCCACCAGGAAAACAGGATCTTTTAAGAAACTGCCAAGTTTCCCCTAAGCTGGGCCATGCAAGTAACAGTTAATTCACCCTTCTGTCATAATAGTTAATGTTTCTGTCTGGAGCCAAGAATATCAAAAGATAAAGAAAATTAATAGGAGTTAGTGGGAAAATTATTAAAATAACAGTTAACGGAGGTTCTTGTTTAAAGTTTGATTGTGTGTAGAGTTATAGGTTGGGTTAGTTTTTGGTGGAAATGTGATTCCAATCAGAAGTCAAATTTGTTTTGTACCACCTCACAAAGATTGACAGTTTCTGTTCCAATGAACTCCATTTCTGAGATCCAGAAGTGCTGCAGCAGCAGCAATGTAAGTGGTCTCAAGGTAACATACTGGAAAACGTTCAAATGACAATAAAGAGGGCTATGTGGAGACTGCCCTTCAACTGTGGAATCTGCCAAAGTATAAGCAATGACAGAGATGGATGGAGACTGACACCATTCCTTCCAGAGAACGTCCACAATCTTGCTTTCTGAGCACTAGGAAAAGTTCTCCAAAGAACTGGCTGTTTATTCTCCTCTCCTAACCTTATCATCCAAATTCATCAATTCATCCTCTGCTTCCTCAGCAAGATGTTTCATTATACCTGTCCTAGCTTCCTGTCCTGGGAGAGGCACCACCTTCCCACCTGGTGGTGCCCATTTCTCTGGACTGACTACAGTGAAAACATAAACTATTCATATAGACAAGCTTCTGTATAGTAAGATTCACCCAGACAGGATGCCACTCTCGGAAGCATCTTCTCCATTCCTTCTATTAAGATGTTATCAACCTTGAGAAACTGAGAATATCATGCCTAGACAGATGTATACCAAAAGATGTTTAAATTAGAGTAATTAACTGATATAAAAGATGACATTCAGTTGGTTCTAAGTGGTGAAGCTTAATTCACTTCAGTGCCAGCTGAGAACATGCAAGGAAACTTCTACTGAAGGCAGTGTGATTCCCAGGCTGCAAGAATGCTTTACAAACCTCTTGTATCTGTGGGTTTCATGAGTCAGTACTTACAGCAGCATTAGGAAGAAGGACTTAAGCTCTCCCTGGTCCACTTCTGAGGCATTCACTAGATTAAGTGCAAAAGCTTTGAAAGAAATCAGTGCCCAGTGACACAAACTGCAGATTTCCAAGAAGCAGTCTTAGATCTATGCAACTCTTCTTGTGTAATCCCCCTTTCTAAAGCAGGATGTAAGAAAGCCCTTTGTTCCTGATCTCTCATCTGTCTTAGAAACACACTCTCTAGTAACAATGACTGTTTAGAGCATGGCAATAGTAAGGATGATACAATTAGGAAAGTTACAGTACAAAACCAATTACAAATAACATCCATGGTTTAAAAAGTATTAAATATACGATTAAGGTTAATCTCTGACAGGACACTTATATAAATGCAGCTGATTTTAAAATTGTTTCTTCCCAAGACAGAAAAAAGGACTTCTAACTCATGAAGTACTTGTGGGAAAACAAAGGAGAGGCTTTCAGTGAAAATTATGAATTAGTCATTAACTTAGCTATTTATGAAAATCATATAACATATATGTGCACCATAGGGTGAATAAGACACTGCAGTTCCAAGAAAATGTTCATGTTAAGTAAGCTTGCTACTTTTAGGAAGGCATAAGCACATCTCATAACAACATGCTTCTTGAAAGCTTCTGTCTCTTTCAGGCTGATTCATCAGTCCAGCATCCAATTACATCAATACTTCTTATTAAAACTCTTCTTTCCCTGGCTGAAGAATTGCTTTTTCATTATCAATTATTTCTTATGGTATTTCTAACATTAATTCAGAGGGGATGTAAAATTTCAACATATCAAAGACTATTAGATATTCCTATGAAAAACACAGAATTGATATATCTTGATATATTTTGATGATGCCCTGAAGCTCTGAATCAGCCCAATCAAATATGGGCTGAAAATGGGAACTAAGGCTGTTCAGTGACAGGCAGAAAGCACTGTACAGGTCTATAACCTTATACCCATGTTTTGAAACTGCAGCAGTTTTGCAGCTTAATGTTACTGAAATGATGCAAAAAAACCAGTTGTCTTGTAGTGATCTATGTTCCAGAGGAGGGCTTCCTGCCCTCAGCACTGTTGAAAACCTTCCTCAAATGTCAAACCTGGCATTTACTCAAGGGTGTTATTCTACTGATTTTAATGGGCTTTTCCTAAAACTACTCAGCTAGAAATGAAAGGAGAAAGGTGAACATCCTTGATCTTCACTCTGGCATCCAGCTTCTTCAAAGCTAACACCATGCTTCTGTACAGCCTAAGTGTCTTGAGCTTGTTTTGTTTCTTGGCATGTTTGTTTTAAAATGCAAGAGAACAGGAGTGAGACAAATTAAAAGTAACAAGTAATAAAACCAAAAATCTGCCTGTGTTGTTCTTGGTTTTCCCCATAGTGTTAGCTTGAAGCCCTCTGGGGAAGGTGAAACAAACAGCTGTCCTGGCTCCATTACAACCAGAATCTCCTCCTACCCAGACAACTGCAAGCATGGGGAGCTTGAGAATCTGTTATAAATACCCTGGGCTGGCAGCCCCGTGAATTTAAAGTGATAAAATTAAGGGGCCATTTGACAGCAGTTACAGATCTCTTCAGTAACTGACCTCTCTGTAGCTGTGAATTTGTACATAAAACGCTGTGAGCTATGAACAACCAAAGCACCTTTTCCCCCTCTGTAATTCACATAATTCTCTCTGGGAAAACTGGTGGCAAGCTGCATCGCCAGTGAAGTTCATCTGTATAGTCAAAGTGTGATGCAATAAACAGCGTGGCAGGAATACAGACTGTGATCCAAATGTGAAGCCCCTATTGCAATCATTGGCTGTGTTAACACAAACATCCATAAATCTGTTTACTCTTTACACATCTGCTTTGCTCAGAAGTTGCTTTATGTGCTGCACACTTTCACGTGGATACAAACCTCATAAAGAAGTCAGGCTTCATGCAGCAGAATCTTGTATTTAATGAAGAGCTATTTTTCATACATACCTACAGATGCCGGCATTTCTCCCCACTGTAAAACAGTCTCCTTTGTGAAATGCCCATATATATCAATGTAGATGCCTTCATCTTCATAGGTGAGCAAAAGCTCCATTCCGCTGGTGTTCGGGAGGATGATAATGGCATGTGGGCGAATAGTCCCCTGGATCTAGAATCATATTTTACTAAGATTTATATCAGAACATAGACTGCAATTTTAGTGATGACATCAATCTAACTAGCTTGGCAGAGCAATAAAAACAACTGGTTCATGGAAAGTGAAAGAAACGCCCGTTCCCAAAGGCTGAATAGTTTGCTAGTGAGCCTCTGAAACAGGCTTTCTTCCCTCCTCCCCCCTTGAATATGACAGCAGGCTTGCAAACATATCAATGTTCAATATTTCACTTTAAATTTAACAATGTTAATTGGTTTCAAGAAACCATGGAGCCATTGAGACACAATAATATTTACTTAGTCACTCACAAAACACTTGCATAATATAAATTGAAGAAAGGTGAAATAAATTTGAATTCATAATTATTTCAGAAGATGGAGGAAGGACAGAAGCTTCCACATTCCAGGAGATCAGTGCTTTCACTTTCCATGATATTTCCCTATCCCCACTCACAAGTTAAAACCTGCAAATTCGACAATATTCACCTTGCTGTGAAAAGTTACCTGGACCTTTCAAATATGAGCCCCTCTCTATCCTTCCCTTCCCAAATCCCTCACTACAAACAGTTCCCATTTAACTGCTGTTGGGCACACCTCTCTGCCAGCCACAGGAACAGTGCAATTCACTCACACGAATCTCTCCCAGAAGCCAACATGTCCCAAACAAAAAAACCCCACAAAAGTCGAGGTATACAACCATGAAGGTGGGATTTTATGGAAGCGCTTTCAAAAGAAAAAGAGGATAGCCTTAAAAAACAGTAACAAAGCATTTCCTTGTTTAAAGCGCTACTCAAAACAGGATGTTAAACAGTAAATTAAACCACCACAATTAATATTTTTATAGGAAGCAGATGACTGGAGCTTTACATCATTCTCACAAGCCAGCCACACACAGAGATGTTTTTTTTCCTTCAAGCACAGACACTTAGCACACCGTGAGGGCACAACGAACAGTAAAAGAAGCACTGAAGCTGTACTTGCCAAACCGAATACACTCAGGCCAACCACTTGACTCCGTGCCTCCGCAACAACTATCCGTAACACTAGAACGGGTATCCAGAGCCGCAGAGCAATTTTAATGCGTTGCCTTGGGACTCGCATGAGCGATCGGAGCAGGTAAGAGATGAAGAAAGAGGTGGGGAACCAGGAAAAGAGGCTACCAGAAAGCAAGAGTATCTCAAGTCAGCCTGTTAAAAAGTCTGGGCTGTTGCCACCAAAAAGCTCCTTGAGAGAATTATCCAATTCTAGCAGATGCTCTTTAAAATGACAAAATACCAAAAAAGATAGAGCCGCTGTAGCAGTCGATTTATTTCAGGTCTAAGACTCTAAAGGGAAAATGTATTTTTAGTACATGCTAACTTTTGGTTTGAAGAGTGCACACAAATTCAGCCAGTCTTAGAGGTGCCCCACATATTCAGGGCAGTCACCTGGGAAATCTCTCTCATCAGGTACCTAATTGTATTTGCAGCCTGTTGAAAAAGCAAAGCCTCTAAGAAGGTTCACTTTTTTCTTTGCCTTTCTTCTCTTGGGCAATTACGCTAATGATCTCTTTGACAAGTTACAGTTCACCTTGGTCAAGCAACCCACTTCCAGAATGGCATGTAGGTACCACGCTTCAATTTATAAACTGATGAGGATTTACCATAGTTGCATAGTTAAAGGTACTAATTGCCAGATTAAAAAACCCTCTAACAACAATCCCTAAAACAGGACAAATATTAAGTTCCTTAAAAAAAAACCCAACACAGAAATAAACAGTTCAAGCCTTTAGCAGGTGATTCAACACTTGGAACAGCTAAATAAGTCACTTCTCAATGAAGAGAAGTTTCTAAACTTAGCAGCCATCCTCAAACACTGTGCCCATCTGGAACACAGGTCTGACAGGACATGAAGGCTGTCACTTGCCAGGGCAGCAGAGTCATCAAGTGGCTTGCACAGGAGGCTTTTGATTGGAGTTGAAAATGTGGGACTGAGAGTGGAGAAAAGTTAAAAAATAAATGGATTCATGGCACAGGCTGCAACATGCAAATCTGGGATGAGATTTCTTCAGATGTCCCAAGCGAAACTTTAGGACACGTGGCCTTGGGATGCAAGGAGGCCATGGCACCTGGATGAGCTAACCCTCGGCCCCTGTGGAGCACTGTTGACTTCAGGGAGGTTTCCAAGTGTGCAGAGAAGTTTCCTTGCCAGGAGCCTCCCATTAGACTAGAGCCAGTCTGGAACCTGCCACTTTACTGAATATAAGCCCCCAAGTTTCTCTGGCTTTTGGGACTCACAGCTTTGAAAAGAACTATCTAGAACAGCTAAAAAATAAGCAAACAAAAACATTAAAACCATAGCATAGACTTCCAATTGGACAGCCCTGTGCCTTTCATTCACTACTAAAGGAGTATTTGCTGCAATTGAGTTTAAGCAGCAATTTAGTGATCACCAATCACCTCCAAGAGAGACACAATATGTACACATCAACCTCAAATCAGCATTTTCATGCCAACTTCTTGACAATTTAACGAGAAAGTCTAGAGGAAAATGTAAAACTTCTTCTGAATTTACAGACTGATTTAACAGGCAACTGAATGGTAAGAAGATCTGCAAATTTATTCAGTTCAAAGTTGGGTTTCTGCAAAGTCTGCACAGTGGCAGATTGTAAAAGTCAGCTAAATTCATGTAGATATTATTGTGTCTTTGACTGTTAAGTCCTCAATTTCCAGGACAAATCGATTAGAAATAGTACTATCCGTGCAATAGGCTTTCTGATATTAAACTATTAAGACCGATATCCTAAATGTGATAAAATCATTTTAACAATACTTCAGTCTTATAGAAGTATAAGAAAATTGGTTTTCTATTTAGCTGTCATACAGTAATTATTCTCTTATCCTGTCTTTTGAAAAACAGCACAACTCTTAACCTGATCATCATCAATATACAGCCCAAAGAAAAAGGCAATAATGTTGTTTTTTGGATTATCTTACGTGTGTTGGAAGATACAGGTCATACACAGATCCAGAGTCCACATCAATAGCGTGAAAGCCCACTACTGAGCCATATATAACCTTCAATCTCTGTCCATTTTCAATAGTCAGGTCAACTGATAGTGGTTTGTGATGAAGTGAGGTAAAGGACTGGAAAAAAGAAAAATATAAAATATAACAAAATAAAGCTGCTGGTTTACAGATCTACATAAACAATCTTAAGAATTCTCAAAACTCAAAAGTTAGACACCTATTTTTGTTAAATAGTAGGTTATATTTAAGGAGCTGAGTATCCAACATCCACTGAGTTGCAAGGACAGTTGGATAATTCATTTGTGGTTTGAAAAAGAAATCCAGATTCTAGAAATGAACTAGGTAAAAATTAGGCTGAGTACCATTTGAGTTCAATTTCATCCTTTTTGAGGGAAATCAGCATCAACTTTGTGAATTCAGATGTACATTTTGGCAAAGCACATGTGCTGCATTTGGCTGGGGCAGAGACAAACACGTTACATCTAACAATTGTGACAGTTTTATGCCTGCCATCTCCAATGTATGTCAAATGAGCTACATTTTCTTAAAAAGAATCCTAATTTTATCTTTAAATCGAATAAATGTTATACAAAACAAACAAAAAAACCCAAAGAGCGGATGAGAGACAGTGAGAGCCACTGACACATCTGAACCAAAGTGATTTTCACGTACCTTAAAAGCCATGAATTTGTGATAAGGCTTTGGAGCCCAAGCATAAACCTCCACTGAGTTTTTCAAAGCAATTACGAGGAATTTGATTCTCTCATATTTTACTGTAATACAAGAAGAACAATTCCTTAGATACCAGACAGACACTTAAATCAAAGGCCATCTCATCACATGAAATAATTTCAATGGATTACTTGTAGAGGTAGACATTATCCAGCAAGAAAGACTAATGCATTCAGGACATCGATGTTTAATACCACCAGTGACAATACCTTGACTAGAACCTATAGTTAATTTATTTTCAATAAAGCCAAATGACTGTTAACAACATTTATATATTGCTTTTCACATAGCAATGCAAAAATAGTAATAAATCTTACTACTCAGAAAAAAAGGTCTTGACCCTGCATCTAAGCCAACCTATTTGATTTTTTAAGTGTGAACACATCCCAACAGCTGGTTATGAATAAGCTGCTGTTGGAGGACTGGTGGTTGTTGGCTGAACAATTCTGTAAGACTCTGCAGGATGAATTTTCATTTCACTGTTCCTCTGTGGGGTTAAATCCCCATGTGCCAGTGTGGGCGAAGGACTCGCAGTTTTCTGAGATGAGTAAGCATTTACAAGATGAGCAATTTCTCCAAAACGATTAAGGTCATGTTGGGCCCATTGAGAACAAATGAAGAATCAGGCATTGAAAATTAAGGTTTCCTTAGCAGAGTGAAAACACAGTGTACACAGACAAGCACTTGCTTTGGAAGCAGGATGTTATCTCATATAGGCAGAAAACAAAAAAACCCAGCAAACTCCACCAAAATACAAACCAGCACATTCTTTTCTTCTTTTACCTGGAAAGATGGCTGCAAAGCCAAAGGTCAAGATACAAGAAAATTCACCAAGAGAAAAACAGCAGCAGTTGTGCTGTCAAAAAAACTAAGTGTGGCTTGTCGTATGTAAACACAGAAGCTCCTACCAAATGCTTGCCTAATTTTAGGATAAGTATTTTGGTTTGTGTTTTTTTTTTAATAACACAGTGAACCCAAAGATGACCAACTGAAGTGGAATATGTGGATGCTTAGCTGTAATCACAACTCAAGTAACAACACACATCTGTTTCACATTCTCTCTTGGGTTTAACCCCTGCCTCTTTTAAAGCCAGGAGAGCCTGCTGGCTCACATCTCCTGCACTCCTGTAGCATGGCTCTGTTTGACTTTGAAGAAAGTCTCATTTTCATATACTACCCTTCACCACAGCAAGACTTGCATCATAGTTCACACCCTCTCACACAGTTAAATGACAGAAACTATCACAACACTGATGCTCATCTTCAAGAATGAGCTGCCTGAAAGCCAAAGAAAAGCAAGATGGATCATTTCCGGTGTGTAAGTTTAAACAAAGGTATATTTGGGTCTTTCATGACCTAGAGAAAGGGATGAGCTGTAGCACATCCAGTCTGATCTACCTAAGGACATCCTATAAATACAATTCACTAGGACTTTAACTAGGTCCAGTTTCTTAGCAGTTACTCAGGGCCAGGAGGGAAGCTGAACAGCACAGAGGTGGAAAAACTAAGTCTAATTAAAACCCTAAGTAACTACAGAACAACTAAGCCACTGACTGAGCACAGCCCGTGGCTGGCACTCCCTCCTTCCAGCAGTCACAGGAAACAGCCATAACATCATCTGGTAACTGCTGCAAAAAGAGCTGCTACCTGGAATGACAGGGACCAAAGTATCTGCCATGTAAAACAAGGAGGCTTGAAAGAACAAGAGATATTCAGAGCAATACAATCCTGAAACAAAGCTGAACAAAAATGCTGCCGTCACAAGATGCAAAAAGAGGATGATTAAGTACCTCTCCAAGTTAAAAACAGGAAATTCTTACCGACTTTGTAGTGCACACAGCCTTCCAGGTCACCCACGGACACCCAGCCTTGCCGCTTCTCCACCTCTGGATCATTGCGCAAAATTTTATTTCTCAGCCATGACAAGTAATAAACCCTCAACTTATTCTTCTTCCCTGGGTTTGCAGAAAGAGACAGAAGGCTTTAACTCTCTGAACTACAAACTCTCCCCCACTTACAAACTGCCAGAGTTTTGTGACCTTGAGCGCAGCAGGTCTTTGTGCCTTGCCAAGGTGAGAGAGTCCAGTGGCACAAGAAGAAAGCCCTGTGTGATGGGGGCATGCAGAGGGGAACTGGCACATGAGCAGTCCTATGGCATGTGCACTTACCTTGTTCCTCAAGCTTCAAGATTTCCACACCTGACTAAAATTCTTCCCTTCTCTACAGACACAAGTATCATCAGAAACAATCACACTATCTGACATTTACTCTGGAACACAGGCATGCCCTACAATGGCCATTTTTAAAAAGTGATTAATTTAGTTCTAATTAAATTACAATCTTCATTACAAGTAGCTATTTTTCTTTTGGATGGCTTTCCAGGTGAGAATTATTTTGTCATCTTTCACCTCAATTAGTCTTTCTGCTGCTTTAGTTTGTAAGTCTGTATTGTCAACTGCAGCTGGGACCACAGGTTAGTCTGAAGAGAAGGACTATGCCCACCATCGCTGGACCTGGCAATATGGGACAAAGAGCTCTTGCCATCGCCCACCACAGTGAGTCTGGACTGCAGACAAGGAGCTGCCATTCCCTGCTGGACCTACACACCCCTGACCTTGGTATGTGCTATGCACCCTTTGAGGCCGCTCTCATCCATGGGGAATAAGGGCAGAGCCTAAGCTGCTTGCAGCAGAGGTTGAAGATCTGCACTTAACGTTACTGATGCTCTCACAATACAGATCACTCTTATATTACTGCTCACACATCTTGTTGGACACAGGATGAGGTTATTTAATGATATGTTAACAGAATTGCATCTAGATGGTCATCATCACAGAAACAAGCTGAATGACAAACTATAACTTGCTGAGAATCAATCCATTTTAGGAATGAAACACTCTGTACTTCCCACAAACCATTTTGCACATTAACCAGGTAATGAATTGTTCCAAAGCCTCTCTGGAATGAGAGTGTAAATGTTAAAAATTCAGGAGAATTTTCCTATTAACAAGAATAACTGTCCTGTGATTTTCTGAAAGAGGAAATTCCTCAACCTAGTTTATAACCTAATTCTTCTTTTTAATTGCTTCCAACTCCAATGCAGGTCAGATACTTTTAGACACTGAACTAACCTGATATAGTAATTAGCACATTGAGTCCTTCCAAAACATCCATTTGCTGGAATCGTCTCCTTGTAATCAATGTATAAACTCTTCCTTGCCCACTTCTGTCCAGCAGCCACAATCCATTCTCTGTTCCCACCAGTAAATTCACTCCTGTTGATATATGAAAAAAACCCTGGATAAGTCACCTAATGATTCAGAGGCCACCGAGTGTTCACTGTTTTGCAAACTGATTCTTACTTAGTCTCACTTAATGGTACCTGATAATTTCTCTGTTGCTTCTGGATGACCTCCCAGAAAAACAGATCTCACCATTACAGTTTTTACCCAGCAGAACACTAATATACCCATGGAACCTGAAGGTTGAGTAGTTCTACTGAAGTCAATGTTGATTTAAACAAAAGGGAAAATGTTTTGTGAACTCGAACTTCTCAGGTGACCTTGGAAAGTGTCTGTGAGCAGTGCAGAAGTCTCAGTCCAGCACCACTACACTACTGACACAGGGGATCCAACCAAGTGATCGAAGGGTCCCTACCAATTAAGACAAAAAAACTCAACAAACAAAAAATTCCCCCTAAACGCTCTTTTTCCAAATACAACACTCAAAGCATAGGGGAACCAAACTTGTGGGAAGAAGCGCTGCTGTTACAAGGAGGTGCAGTGTTTGTCTGAAAACAGTCTGGGTTTTGGAAGAATGCCTTCAAATGCTAAATTAATTAAAGGAGTGAATCCATCTGAAATCCAAGTGCTACTAAGGAAGCGAAGGCTCCAACAGGTTGCTGACATCAGAGGATGTCAAAAATTGTGTTCAGCTGGAATGACAGCTAAGTTTCAGCAGGTTCTAAAGACACAACATAAGGTATCCTGCTGTAACAAGCACCCTCCTCCACTGCCAATGCTCTGATGCTCTTCAGCCTCAATGCATACTTAATTACAGACCTTGCCACACAGCTCTGTTCTTAATTTAAAATCTTGGATTCCTGCAAACACATAATACACAAAATCTGTGAAGCTATAAACTAGAAATCTATACTTGCTTTGGATAATGTTTCATCTACTTCATTCATTTGCCATTCCAGGCTCAAAAAGTGAGGAGTAAATGGGTGAGTCCCACAGAATGAGCCTGTTCTTTTGAAGTAGAAAGATGGTCGAAACAACTCAATTGCTCAGCTAGTGTGCAACTGGGACAAGGTTTACGGTTGTGGAAACATGGTCTGACTACACTCTTCTTGATTTCACACCATGTGAAGCGGATCCTGTAAAAGGTGTGTAAATTTACATGATTCAGTGAGATTCTGAATAAACACTGACAGCATGAATTAAGCCAAGCTTTTGGAAAGACTGATGCCTGACCTGCTTCAGATTCTTGGAATACCTTACACAGTGACAGTAAAAGGCTTCCAGTTTGGATTATTTCCACTAGGTCAGGGCTCAGTGTGATCAGCTGTACTCACACGCAGCTCAGTCAAGAGCAAGTGTCATGAGCTGCGTAAGCCACTAAAACATTTGCAACTTTTGGCTCTTCCAATGAGCACGGTTTCAGTTTGTTGCTCAATCAAAACATTTTCTCATTCTGATGCGCAAAGTCCTTTGCTACTGTAAATCATCTGTTTGCCATCTCGTACCAGGACAGCAGTGCCACGCGAGTGACGCAGGTATCTGCGCAGGGACACACTCCAGGACCCTCTGCCAGGAGAGGTGCAATACAACTGTGAAATCTGCCTGGCATACCCTGCCAGCCTCCCCTGCTGCTGCCTTCCCTCCAAACACATGCCCAAGTTCTCTCAAGCTTACCCCACAAAGCAGCACAAAGGACCTCTGAGTTGAATTTCTTCTTGTATTTACGAATTTCTGGGCTGTCACTCTGTGGGCGGATATTCGTTGGGTTGACATTGACAACAGAGCCCTTCCTTGCATTTTCCCTCCTGACAGGCTCAGGTTTGGCACTAGATGCTGGAATGAAAGACATATGCAATCATGAAAAATGTGAGTGAGTGGCTACAGCGCATATTTGACCTGTCTGTGGCAAAACAAAAGAAGCTCCAGAGGAGCCAGGAGCATTACATAGTCAGAAGAAAAAAAAAAATCTGGAAAATTCCTCAGACATTCCTGAGAAAGCACTGTGGTACCAGAGCAGCAGAGTAGAGCAAGCCACATCTGGAAGAAAAGCAGAAGCAGTACAATGAAAATTCATAGTAATGTGAAGCTTCAGTTTCAGGAGATTTTACTCATAGTTTCCATTTCCAAGCAATAGGCCCTCCCTACTCCAGACAGAAAAAAAGACCAGGAGTGACATTTTATGCAGAGGGAAGGCGTACTCACGAGAACTACAGGAAGGTCCTACTGGACTGGTGGGAGGGGTGATTGGCAGGAGTCTGGGATCTATGAACGACGTAAATGACGTTGTGGACGATGTACTGCTCTTGGGAGGTGGGCTTTCAGCACACGGGGTCTGCAATGAAAAGCAAGAGCTGCTTCAAGCAGAACCCTGACAGAGCTGTTAGCTGCCTCCAGTGGCACACTTCTCCCCTAGAGCCCATGCTCACAGTGGTGGTAGAGCCTCTCTGGGCTGCCAAGACTTGCTGCCCTGGCCCCCGTGCTCCCCACACGATGCTTGGGTGGGAAAAAGCCAAGGACAATGAGCAGAGGCACACCAGAGTGCTGCAGTGCTGATATGGCAGGTGGAGGAACAGAGGGTAATAATTCAATCTAATTTATCTCTTACCTTGTTCAGAGGTTTGTTCTGAGGTTCCTGGCAAGTCAGTGGCACTTGTGGCGGGTTCACAGAGGAGTCTGTAATTTGGCTTTGCTGGAGGAGATCTGGCAGGAGATAGTTCTGGTTGCTTATGCTCCAAAGGCCTTCCTGGGTGTTGGAAATTTGTTTCCCTAAAATCTGATCCTGCACAAGAGCACACAGTTAAACTCCATATTTAGCATATTTCCAATGCACTCTGCAACTCCTGTTAATTAGGATGAAAAATAATGAGCATACAGGGAGGGGTGCACTGTGTGAGGCATCATATAAAGAAAAACTCTAAGGAAAGATTAAATTAAAAAATTAAATACTAAAGAGTAATGCAAACGCCTGAGATGATAACATTGGCTTTCACTTATGAAGTGCTCCACAAATATTCATCTACACTACCTCAATCATAGGAAAAGAAGCAACTTCACCCTCAGAGACACAAAGTCAGATGACTTGCCCTGACATTACAGATCTGACCTCTGTGTACTGCAGACAGAAGTTGGTACTTAATTCTGGACCTGCATTTAGTTCAAAACCTCTCACCATTCATTTAATTTCTACTTTCCATTTACTGAATTAGGACATTATTCCAGAGAGACAACATTCAGTGGGATCCAGGATCAGCATTTCCAGTAAACTGATATTTGTTTCTGCAGATGTCCTAACACCATCCCACCGGCTTCATGGAAACACTTGTAAACTATGTTAGGTACCACTGCAGCTCTGTCCCTGACAGCACAATCCATGGAGTCAGAAGTCAGTTTCTGAGAATAGAAGGGTTGAAGTGTTGAGAGAAGACAGGATGTGTAAAGCAAGAGGTGTCCCAGATGGGAAGGGCAGTGCAGAGGGAGCGGTCACGGTACCTGGACACCACTGGCACTGGAACAAAGGGAGTGATGGGAACGAAGTCTACACTAGAAAATTTCTCCTGAATTTCACCAAAGCAAAAAGCACCTGCCAAATCAAGCAGCTCCTGGCTGGTTGAACTCAAAGTGAAGTCTGTGCTGTCTACTGACTTTGATAAACAACTGACTGAAATCAAATAATCTTTTTTGAATGCTGGTCAAAAAAAAAGTAAGAAGATAATTCCAAATAAAAGACATTTGCCTTTTAGAAGTCAAGTAATTAACCAGAAATCAAGCTGATGCTCCAAGTATTTTACATTTTAAGTTAGACATAAAAAGTGAAACCAACACATGGAAGTCAGCACTTGAGATTAGGGAACCAAGCCAGTAGAGAGGGTTTTTGTTCAGTTTTCAGTCACATTCAGCTGAACTGAACCAAACCAAACCAAACCCCCATTTGAATCATAGGGGAAGTCTGGTACACCCTAAACCACTTCAAAGCAGTTTACACTGATGGGCCAGGGAAAGGGATGTTGGAGAAGTCGTGGAGAGTCATGATGGCTGTGGCTGGTGAAAAAGGAGGAATGGATAGGAGGATCCATGGGAGGGAGGCAGAAGACTGGAAGGCATCAGAGAGATTTATGAGGAGAGGCATCTGCCTGTTCTTCCTCCCCCACTGTTCTCTCCAAACCCACCAGAAAATGTGATCTCAGCTCTTCCATTCTCCCTCATCCTCAGTGGCCCTCAAAGGCCCCATCCTTCTCCTTTCCCTCAAGCAGCCTATTTCCAATACCTGAATATCAGGGGAAAAGGAAAACACTGGCGTGTTTTGTCGCAAGAGAAATACTGGTCTATGCCCCGTTTATAATTCTTTCTCCAAAGCAGGGTCTTTTCTCCTCAAGGATGGTGGGACAAAGGCCACATGGAACTCCTTTCCCAGTCAGGAAGGACACCACTCTGGCCTGAAGCCTAGAAATCCTACTACAGGTAAAGAAAACTCCTTTTAGTTCCTAGATATTCCACAGCTCACAGCAGCAGCTCTGGGGAAAACACCAGTTTCACAGCAATTCATTTTTCCTATCTGTGAGGTGAGAGTACACTCAGTAACATGTGAGGAGTGCTCTGACGCCAAGTGTAAGTCTTATTACTGTAATTTTTTCCTGTTTTCAACCACAAAGAACATTGTTCTGCTTTGTCTCTCTTCATCTTTCCTGTGCTAATATTTATCAAGGGGGAAAATCCACACGACTGGAAGCCTCTATTAGAAACTACAGCTGGAAGGAACCACAACATGACATGAGAAGATAAGTATTTTTGCTAAGCCAGTAGAGAGAGATGGAAGTGTTTTCCCCCTCTTCTGGTAATATTTTAAGTAGTAGGAGGTAGTTCTCGTTACACTAGAGTTAAAAAAGACAAGACTTTAGAAAATAGCAACAATGCACACCAACAATAATCAACAGTATTGCTTTTTGCCCAGTGCTTTCACAAAATACCTTGCCATCAGAAACTACTACAGGTCAATAACAAGGACAAAAAGAACTGCAATTCTGTACCTTAATGTAAGCATTTTTACAGGAAGCACAAAACCTGAAACTACACTTTCTTTTCAAGGCTTATAGCTGTAATTTGCAATAACAGAGCAGGAGTTCAGAGTGAAAATGCTGCCGAGAAGTAATGGATACAGCGTTTATCACGCACATTAATGATCTCACTCCCCCCCACTGTACCCACCCCCTTACAAATGGCCAAATTACCTTCTGTTCTGTGACGGTGCTTTGGGGTTTCAGTTCAATTCCATCTGGTACTCTCGTCCTTGAGAAATCTGCGATTCTGCCACTTAGCAGTTGCCTGGTAACAAACTCCAATTAATGAACAGAACTACTTCAGGGGGGAAAGAAAAAGCAGAAAAGAAAAAAAAAACAAAAACAACAGAAAACCACACATATCCATGTTCAAAAGTGAGCATAATTAACATTCACTAGTTACACTCAAAGGTTCTTGTACAAAAGCAGGCTGATTAGTCTGTGGATCTGCCTGAGCAGCATTAGTTTGTGATCTGCCTGAACAGACTCGAGCCTGAGGACCACTCACACACAGCAGGAAGGTCCCCCCACCTCAACAGAGAACATCCTTTCATCTCCCTGAATTTCACCCATCATTTTTCAGACACTGAATAGCCCAGGGAAGTGAGAGCTGATCCCTCAAGCTGTCATTTGAGAAATGCCTACTCCAAAATTTCTGTCTATCCTCATATACTGCCCTGTGGGGTGCAATTATGAGCCACCCTGCTCTCCAGAGAGAGCACCAGATGCACTTGGAAGGGGAGAGCCACTGCTCTGACATATGATGGTATTAGAGACCCCTCTGCCAATGCCTACTGGGACAGGCCATGCTGGAATTTCATACTGTACATCAGTCCCTGAAACACAGACAACCTCACCTTATGTACAAAGCACAGAAAATATTGCCCAGTGCACACAGAAAAAAACAAGAGCTGCTGGACTGGCTGGGGCCAGAAGCTCCCCTAGCCAAATATGTCATCTTCAACAGTGACCAAAAGCTGATATTGAAAGAGAGCGAGAATAAGGCAAGTGTCTGTTGTGAATTCTTAGCACACCACTGCTTCCTGCACAACCTGAGGTATCTTAGAGTCTTAAACTTTTTCACTCAAGTGGAACTGCCTCAAACTTCTGTCAGCAAGGCTCTGGCCCCATTTCCGTACAATTCTACTTCACATGATTTATTTATCCCACTTACTTATTTATATTAATTTCTTTATTACTGCAGTCCATTTAAGCCTGTTACATTTTTGCCTCCTTTCCAGTAATTATAAAACTGACTGGATTCAGAATGTGAAGGGCTCTACAGTGCTTTGTGCCAACTGGTAGTAGACAGTAATGTGTTTTTTTTCTTTTAAAAGATGCCCAGTGGAATAACAAAGAAGGTTTTGTGAGAGAACAACTGATTTAAGATGGTTATGAAAGAGTAGAAGTTTGGGGGGGGGGGGGATTGGAGCTTTTTATTTGGTTTGTTGTTTTGTTTTTTTGGTTTTTCTTTTTGGTCTCAGATTGCCCCCCCTTCTATGGGAGAGGCAAATATTTACATACTAAACTTAGGAGGAATTACAAGATATGGAGTAGGATCAATGGTGAATGCAAGGACCCGTTCTTATCAGGAAAGCAAGCAGCAGCTTATCTTAAGTAATGTCAACCTCCCACTTAGTAGGGGAGAAAGTAACTCCTAGCCAAGCACACACCTGAATCCACTTTGTCCAAATGTTGATAGGAAACAGCATTGAAAGAGGAGAGAGAAGAAACTGAACTATACAAATGAGTCCCAGGATGCTCAGTGTTTTAGGGGGATTGTGAATACTGCAGGCATCAGAGGAGGAAGCACTGTCTGTAAAGCAGGAGAAATTGGCATCAATGGAATAGATGTGCTAGTCAAGCAGGTAAGATGCTGGATCATATACACTGACACCCATTTCTTAAAACAAATACCTGGGATGTGTGAGGAAGAATTCTGGCTCATCACACTGTTAAGAAAAACAAGACCAAAAGTTTTACTGGTGAAGAACAGCCAGTTAGTCATGGCTTCCTCAGAAATGAGCCCTCTCAAGGTCATTAGCAGGATTAGTCCAAGAGAATAGGAAGGTCTTTCTCTTGCATATGTCCCAAGTCCTACTGGGCACCTCCAGGAAAGCTGAAGCATAAACACTGAATGCTGTTCCATAGCCCAGGCAAGAACAGGAAAACACAGATTGTTTTCAGGAGCCAACCAAGACTTGGCCTAAGGTGTCACAGCCAAAGCCCACACAGAAACACTCCCACAGAGTGCAAGGGGCTTCAAATCCTACAGTCACATGTTTTAGAGAACAAAAACCTTCACACCCTGCACAATATGCAAAGTTTTGGTGCTGGTTACTCCTTCCCCTCTCATCATTATCCTTTTTGCTAATTACTTGGTAGCAATCAGGATATATTTCCTAGTATCTATCTTTTAATATAAATGATGTTAAGCCAAGATGAAGAAATAAAAATGCTCTTAATAGCAAGATTATATTTCTGATTTTACCGGAGCTCTGGCAACGGCTGCGTGCACAGAAAGGCAAACCTGGCAGGGAGCACCCTGCTAGCTTCATTTCTCCAGAAGGCTGGTGACTCTCACACGCAGATGAGATGCAAATAGCACATACAGGTTTCCAAAGGCAGTAATACCACTCCTTCAGATCATTACAGCATGCAAGGATCACAATAATCTAACACTTACAAAGCAAATTATTGCTACAGGGCAAATCCATATTTTTATGTGGAGTCTTTCTGAGGTCTAGGATGAATTATATGACCTAGAGTGAATGAAACCTTTCACAGATCAGAATAAGGTGGTCTGGAAGAGGATCAGTAAGAAAGTAAAGGCATTACAGTAAACAACTGCTCTTTCAGGTATGCTGAATAAGCTACAAGATTTTTACCATTCTCTCTCCTCATCTCAGCTTTGAAAATAAACATCAGAAAAGCAAATCAGAAGCATATAAAGGCACAAAAACTCTACCTCTTCAGAGCTGCTCAGGGGAAAAGACTGGTACCATGCCAACACTTGACAACAATGCTACAAATCTGGCCACCTCTGCCTGAAACTGCCTGTGCAATTCTGTCAGATGAGCAAGAGCCCCATTCCAGAGAGCTCCGTGGGCCTGGGATGCACTTTAAAGCAAATCTTATAACCTGAATTAAACTGAAGTCTGCAAGAAAATCAGAAGTTTCATTCATCAATACTAAAAAATAATTCTGTTTGTTGTTCCTAACAGCAGGGCTGGCCAAGTGACTTCCCTGACTCCCTTCTCTCTTGGACTACCAATCTATTCCCACTCCATTACTTCTCAGCAGAATACACATCTTGCATGACAGGTAAAATATCAACAGATGTCAATAACAAAATCAACAAGAGAAACTAGAGAGCTAGGAAGACACAGTCTTTCTTCTTGGGACAAGTCACAGCATCAGCTAGAAACCACAGCAATTGTCCAAAACATCAATATTAAAAATACAGCTTTACAACACTATTGTCCCCTTTTATAAACAGCACTAGTGAAGGAATCAGCTTTTCAGTGGTAATTGTTTCTCCCAGAGTAAACAGACTATTTGAATACAAGGGTCATGTTTGCCTTGTTTTTTTCACTGTAACCTGTATTTGGCATGAAGGCCTACAGTTTTCTTTCCTTCTCCTTTTTGCTTTCAAAAATTCCATGTAAACGTAGATCAATGGGAAGTAATCTCTGTAAATGCACCACCCTGAATAGTCAGTTAAAATTAGACATCTCCTCATTGTCCCAGGGCAGCAAGTCATCAAAGCTTATTACACTGCACACATCTGATGGAGCAAACATTTACCTCCGGGAGTTCATTATAGTGCAATTAAACTGCTTAATTACAACTGCCATAAATGACTGATAGTAACTTCAAAGGAGAGGTAGTATTTATGCATGCCAGCTTTCCTTCTAGATATTTAGAAGGGTGTAATAAAAAGGAAGAAAATAATAAAAATAATAAAATAAATCAAGCCAACCTTGTGTGGTTCATGTCATCTTCATCGCTGCTGCTGCTGCTGCTGCTGCTGACCTCGTCACTTGAGGAGGAATAGTCTGCTGCTTTTAACAATGAGTTGGCACTGTCCTTCACCTTGGCAAAGGAGACTGGACTCTGAATGAAGAAAACTCAGCTGAAGAACCCATCGCTAAACAGCACATGCAGTACTTTACTGCCCCAGCAAATACAGTTATTGTCACTTCCACACCAAAAAAACTTCATTAAGAAGCAGATGCTTTTGTTGGTCCATTACAAGCAGGTATTTCACACTGAAAAGTGACCTGAGCTAAAACACCTCATTTTCCTAAAAGCTGAAAGGTGACTAACTTTATTTAGTATGTGATTTTGATATTTTATGATTCAATCTCTCACTTTGCAGGAGCACAGACGTACTTCCTTTTTCACACAAGAAAAGGAGTGCTCTGCAGCAGGACTAAAGGATTACACTGGCTTGAGTGTCATTCCAGCCCTGGACCACCCTGAGGCTTGCAGGGCCCTGCCCTGAGCAGTGTCTGTGCCTGCACAGAGCAGGTATGAAGCACCTTTGGTCTGGAAAGGCAACACCAAAACAGACACAGCTTCATACCCACAGGGCAGTTGTGACATCCCAGTCCTACAGAAATTTATATACAAGTGTCCCACACTGTGGGCAACAGCCCAAACACAGAGTCTTCTTCAAACCTCTGGATCCTAACAAGCCAGGAGGGGCTGGCGACTGCTAAGCTGTAGCTTTGCACAAGCCACCAGCACAGTCTTGACTTCTAGGTTGCAAGAAAATGGGTCAATGGCTTCCTGAAATCTTAAAGACATACCCTTCCTTTCTAAAGACTTATGATCAGAAAGGTTTGGGCAAACTGAACACTCTGCTGAGGATCAGAGCTGGACACAAGTCTGACCTGGACCAGGAGCTGATGGACACGTTACTTCATCAGTAAAGCTCAATCCAGCCCCACACACCCCTCAGGTGGATTCAGCAGCAACAGCAAACTGAAGCACCAAAAGCAGAGCTGTCTGCACAGAGAGACCCTCAGTGAAAACCATAAACAAATCACAAATATCAGTGCATTTAAAAGAACCTACTGCAATCTGGCCTGGATGAGAAACTTTCTCAGCCTTCTTATGCAGCTGCAAGTGGTTCTGGGACAAAACATTCTCTGCCTTGGCTGGTCCTGGATTCCCTGGGGATAAAAAAACCCTCAAATTTTACTTTTTTCTAAAAATGTATGTGCAGCAGAGTGAGTGAGACAAACACACACGCAGCTACCATTTAAAGCAGACACCACAATTCCTGATACAGAGGGAAAGCAGTTGTACCCTCACCCCAGCCTGGAACACACCGGCCAGTTCAATGTCTACCTTGTTCAGCAGCGTCTCCTGTGACTATCCCACAGCTACCAACAGGACTCCTTGCAAGTTAAGGGAAAAAAATTCCATCTTACATAAATTAGGATTTGTATTTGGTGATTTAGATAGTTTTGTCACAATTGTTTTATGTCTTCATGCATTTTGCAAAGCTTTTGAAAGTCAGAATTCCTTACTGGTCAATGAGCACCTAAGCAACTCAGCAGAAGTATTAGCTTTAAAGTATTTATAGCCTTTTCCTGTCCAATTCATTATCTCTGTGGGTTTGGGAAAGCAACAAACTCTATCTGAAAATGCCGTATGCCAGAACTTGCTGTAACTTAATTCACTTAAGAACTCAAGAAGACAGTTTAAATCACAAGGGAGGTTTTCTATTCTTTCCATTGCTGGTGAGATTTTCAGTTCCCCATGCCAAAATAGCACAGGAGTTACACATCACGCGGACTGTGCAAAGTTGAGCTGGGCTGTTGCATGTTGTTCAACTCTGTTATTCAAACACAAAATGACATAAGAGCCAAAAGAAACATAATCCAAGGAATTTAAAGTGTGCTCTGGATTTCTCTTGAAGCAAAAGCCTCCTATTCTGTGTAGTTAGTGAAAGCAAAACTGGCTTGATTGTGTAAGCATAATAAATAAGCAATTTGTTCTTCATTTATCAAGGGCTTACAAATTAACAATGTAAGCCTCAATATAAAAATAAATGACCTCAGCAGCTCACTGGGGTGGTTTCAGAACATTTTTACCATCCACCCTGCTTCGAACTGGGAGTGCATGATTTGTAATGTTCCCAGTCTTTAGAAGTCAACCTGGACCACAAGGCGTTGTGACACACCATGGCTTTGCAAGCAGCTACACAAGAAACTGCCCTACAACTGACCCACAGAAAACACCCTTAGGAACAGCAATAGAGGAACAAAGCTGTCCACTTCTACTGTAGGTCTCCATCTGCCAGAATCTCAGGTCATGTCTCAGGAAGCAGAGTCTCTACTGCAAAAAAACTGCACAATCATGAGCAAGTCCAATTTCTACACCACTACCAGTGACATTAAAAGAACTTAGAAAGCCATACTTTGTTAAATTAGATGAGGTTTCCTCTTTCTTTTAACTGCTTTTGCCCCCCTTTTTATTCTTTTAGTTCCACTATCTTTCTGCAAATAAAAGAATATTGGAGGAATATTTCATAAGGTGCTGTACACAGAGTCTTATGCTTCCTTCAGTTATTAAAGTGCAGAGATATTAGTGTATATCAAATGCTCAGCTGTATCATCCTATCAGTGGGCAATGCAAAGAGCAGCACATGGTTATGCAGAATTTGCCAGTGGGTGAACATCAGTACTGAATTACATCTGTATGTCTGGAATGTAGGCTCTGCTGACTTTCAGTTGTGTAAGTGCACCAGAAGTGATTTTTTTTTTTGTTTTGGATTCTTAATTGAGGCAATTCAAATTTTCCATGTGAAAATATGTTCATAGTCACTTATTGACTCCAAAGAGGGAATGCTTACGTTTTAGGAATATGGAACCATAAAATCCAGAGGGCTTTCAAAAGCCTCTCACCAGAGGACATCGTTAAAAAGACATATCCCATTTTCAATGCAGAACCTGACACCCTGCAGAAGCCCATTTCACATGATAGGAGTTTAGTACATTTTGACTGATGAATCTTTGACTTAGGAATCACCTGAGGTTGACCAGCTGCTCTGATGAGATCCCATCTCCCACTGCTTGTTGCCAGGAGTGCTGCTGCTACTGTTTAGCTTCAGAGCGTGTCCCACGGGGGATGACTGATGAGTGTTACTAAACAGAAAGACAAAAAGCAGATCAGACCAGCTCATGTGGAGGAACAGAGACTGGAAAAGAGCTCTGAGGCCACAGAATTGAGTTCCCTGCTGTTACAGTATGATATCATACTCCTGATCAAGAAAAAATTTATTTACACTGCTGCTCCAAGTAAGGCCACCAGTAGTGAGACAAGATGACAAGTTTCCTCTGGGCAATCATTCTGGGAGATTACAGAGATTCCCAAGTAAATACAAAAGAACCTTCTATATGTATGCCTCCCTTGCATTCTTCAGATCTGTGTCACTCCTGATTCCAAAATCTCATGGCTTTTAAAACTAAAGAAACCTGCACCCCTATTTCAATAGAAGATACATCTTATCAATGAAGAAAGGAATGTGTTGGACAGTAAAATAAATTGTCAAGCCAGTGGCTCACCCAGAAAACCAGTCTCAGGAGCCACTCACTTGTAACAATGTCGATTACTTACATGTTTCTCTTCTGCTTTGCCTTCTATAATTCCCAAGTGGAGAACATTTAGGGCTTGACTTCACTTGAAAGCTATTTCAGATGATGTTACTTACTCTGGCTCATCAGAAATGCTGTGCATTATTTTGTTATTTCAGCTAAATCTACTTCACTTTCCAATCTCTCCAACACATTCTGTTCCCTGATTAGACACCCAGTGGGGGCTACCCTTTACTGCTGAGCTCTCTGCATCCTTGGTCTTTTCTCCTGGGATATAAAACAGTACACAAGCCTTAAGGGCAGACTGCCCAAAATTGATACATCCATAGGCAGCCTGTTCAAGCTACTACCAGGCAAAAGAAGCATCAAGCCATAATTGTAAGTGCCTATACAGGGAGGTGGAGCCAGACCCTCTCTCATCAATACATCCATACACCCCTCTGAAACGGTGCTGGCACTGACGCAGAGCATCTGCAAGAGCACCCAGGCAGCTCTGACCAGCACCACTGCATCTTGGAATCATCAGTGTTGACAGGCCAGGACTTCAGGTAACCTGCACCTTCTGCAGCCTCTCACTCCAGTGTGGTGGGAAAGTCCAGCACTACCAAATCACAAGTTCAATGACAGCATGACGTGCTGCCTGTTAACTGGAAATGGTCACGCAGCTGACCCGCAACTCACTCGGGCATGCCAAACAGGCTGAGTCAAAGGAAACAACTCACTGCAGGATTTGTTACAGATGGAACAGCTCTTGGGTGTTAAAATACTGCTTTCCAGCAGAAGACAGAACTACCTTGCCTGAAGAGATCCACAAGAGGCTTGTTTCTCTTTAAGTTGGTTATGACAATCATTTAAAGGAAGCTGGCTTAGACACTTGCTTCAGGTTTAAGATCAGGAAGTCTGGTTAGCTATTTTTGTGGAAAAACTGACTCGAAAGACAAAATAATTGCAACTGCTATAAAATGAGGAATGAACACATGTCAGTTTTGGTGCTACTGAGGTTACGGCTTTCTTTTAACAAATATGCTTTAGTTTTCCTGTTGACAAAAAAGCAGCATTAATATAAGCATAAAACACTTAAGAGCTTACCTTGAAAGGCATCTCTGATGGCCAGGCTGATCCCTGCTGTAAAATTTTGAGGTTGTCCTTTCTGGAACCTTAAGGATTTAATCAAATGTTTTAAGGTTGCTAGTGATACTTTAGATTCAGTTATTAAACCTAATGCTTACCCTGCATCAATGAAAAACTAAGACTAACCAACAAAAATAAATAATGCTTCAGTGGGATCTGTGGAGAGGTCTTCCATAATATCAGCACTGGAAGCTGCAAGTCAGCAGCAGATGCTTCCAGCCTGCTCCAAGCCTGTGCAGTCTATCAGGGTGCAGGCAGAAAGAGGTTTGAACCTTTCCTTAGAGCCAGCACCACTCCTGGTCAGTACTTAAAGCAGACAACAAAATGCATCTGCAGTCACTGAATGCAGCTTTCCCCAGATGGTGGGTTACCTTCTGTTGCTATCACAGGCTGGGGAACGAGAGACACACATCCCCCCAAGTACACAGTAATAATATGGACACACAAATGCACATACACAACCCCACTCAAATATTCTTATACTTGTTTTCAGAAATTCTGTTAGAAATACACCATCATCGCAATTATACAAACTAAGGAGCTTTTCCACGACAAGTCAGATTTTTCAGAGAAAGGGCAGACACAAATACCTGGTCTAACAAGAGGTGTATCATTCACAGATACTGCAGATCCTATGTATATGTACACATAAACCCACAACACTGACAGTGTCAAACACTCTGATTTCCACATACCTTCGGGGGCTGCTCTTCGTTTTGACTCACGCTCCAGAACACGTCGTCCTGCACAGGGCTGAGTGGGGCTGTCACCATGTCTGACAGAGAACTGCTGTGGTACACGTCCTTACTAGCCCGGAAATTTTCACACTTGAAACAAACAAAACACATGCTGAATTGTACTACCCTGCCTACGTAGCAGGTCCCAGTATCAAAAAGTATCAGTGGCTCTGTTTGTGAGATCAAGTTTTCAGTAAATGCACAAGGAGGATTGCGTTTGGATACAGCCCGACTCACCTTGGTCACTGTGAAGTAACTTATTCATTTCCAGCAGGTTAGCATGTTAGGCACAAATATTTCAAGGTGAAGGGTAAAATAAAAAGAAATAGTAAACACATCTATGCTATATATATACACACACATATATATACATACATATACACACCTTTCTTAAACCTATGGAGAAGCAAATAGGTCACTGGTAATGCACAGTGAACTAGTTACCTGGATAATGCAAATAATACTGCTGAATATATTTCATTCAAACCTCACCACTGCTTCCACTGCAGAATTTAGACAGCCTAATCACTGGGGGAACTCACCTCCCCAACACTGATGCTGAACTTATAAACTAGTCTTTGCAAGACCACCACCAGCCTGGAGTCAAAGAAGAAAAACTGGAAGCTCCAAGTGCTTTCAAGTGCTCAAGTGCTTATGAGAGGGCCCTTGCCCTCCTCCATAACAAAGTTTACAACTACTTGAAGGAAAAAATAAATCAAACTTGAGAATGCAGTAAGAAATGAAACTATGCTCAGACTACATCTCGTGGGTGGTCACATCCAGGTGACTCCATTGTGATCCCATGATCCCATTGTGACCACCTGCGTTTAAAAGATCTCTTCAAAGCTGTCAAATTAGAGCATCAGGGTAGCAAAAAACCCAATCACAGCACAGGAAGGGGAAGGAATTAAATTACCTCCTTACAAAGTTTTCACTCCAAGCAAACAAGAACCAAGCATGGTAAAACTCAAGCTAAAATATTCAACGTTTAGTCCTCTGATTCTTTTGGTATTTAAAAGAAGTATTAAAAAAAAGAGAGAGAGATAAGTATAGAGGTCCCTTAAATTCTACACACTGATGATCTACTACACTAGCATCTTCCAAAGGGGAAGAAACACATCAGCTGAGGGTACTGCCTCCCTGAAATGAGAAATCCTCTTGAACAAGACCAAGACAGAACACATGGAAACTCTGTGTGAGCTGGGCCTGTCTGCAGGGATTGCTGTGCTAGAACCAATTTGATGTTACAGAAATAGAAAAAGTATTAGGGAAATGCCTGAAGCTACACCACTTTGTGCTTTATCTCGTCAGATTTCCCACACAAAGCAAGACCAGGGCTTCCTGGGAGGTGCCTCTTTTGCATGGAAAGACCATCATCCCCAACACTTCGAGGCCTAAGAATGAGGTTTGCAATTTTTGTCTAAGTTCAAACTCTTGTGTCCCAACTGAGCTACTGCAACAGTAGCTGCAGTTCAGTTCCCCCAAAGAATGACTCAGATGAGTATTTTACTGATTTATCATTAGCCCAAGTCTATAAAATTCTCCAGTTCCCCCATCCTAAAAAATAAAACACAGTAACTGAGAACTGCACACAGCTTTTCAGGAGATAATATAATTAAAAACTCCCTGTAACTGTACAAAACTAATTATTTAATGGGAACAATGTTCAACATCAATTAAATATTGACAAGTAGTAATTCTAAAACCAGTTAAAGATGCCAAAGATGTTTCATCACAACTCCCAGATCAGCATGGCAAAGTCAACTGTCAAAAACCAGTTTTGCTAAGTTCACCTAGTTAAATATTCAGGTGCTTTCCCTGCCTTTTTGGGACAATATGTTCTGTTGACTCCCTTTACAGAAAATAGCTTTTTCAGCAGTTAGAACATCTCATAATCTATGTCCTTTCATTTTGTCAAAATTACTTTTATGTCCAACATGATTGTCACTAATAACAGTTTTTAGTTAACCAGAATTATTTGAGCAGCAAAGTGTTCCCTTGAAACGATTCATTGTAGCTACAGGAACAGGTTTTACAGCAAGTGTATTATTATCAGAATATAGGAGGATTTTTTTTTCTTTGTCACTTTCTCAACAAGATACGTGCATTTCTTTTTAAATTCCAGCTTTTGAGTCCTGCAGACTACCAGAAAATTATTTGTACTTAAAAGCATGGATGAGCTTTGCTGAATCATGATATAAATAACAGAGTGAATCCAAACTCTGCAGATGGTGCCCACATACTTTCTCTGGGCAGAGAGAGACCAGTACACCAGCTCCATGTAAAGCCAAGGAGAGACACCTGCTTCCACAGCAAGCCAAAACCATCTCAGATAACCCCTAAAATTATAGTGCCTGATATTCCTTTAAAGTTTTACAGATAAAATCATTTGTACGGGGAAAAAAATTTAAAAACCTCACCAAACAATTACTCTAAAATACCAAGTTTTGAATCTTAAATTGTTTTTAAGTAACACTGAAAGAACAGCAGCTCTTCTAACGAACAGAAAGCAGTAGTGGAGACAGTGTTACCTACTATGTGTCTTCAAACCTTAAAGGGACACATAATGGAGCTAAGGAAAAGAACCCTTTGATCCCTGAAATGATAACATAAGGTGATATAGAACAAAACACTCATTACTAGAGTTAGTTTAAAAAGATTTACAAGGAAGAAGTTTATAAAAGACAGGATGTGCTGCTTTTTGGAGGATGCCCAAGTTACTAATTTGAACTGAATCTACACAGAGGAAATAGATAAAGTGCAAGTGTTGTTACAGACCAGAACAAGGACAAAGAGTTTCTTAAACTTCTGAGCAGACGCACTCTGGGATACCAGGACAGCTCATGACTTTATGCACATCTATTTCTTGTAATACTGTTAGCCTTCCTGTTCTGATTCAGCCACATCACTCCAGACAACAGACATCTACCAGACCTGCTACCATACTGCAAACAACACGACACTGATACAAACCAGGCAGAAATGGTACACTCTGAACTGGTAACATCTCACATTCCCCTCAGCAGACAGGTAGCATATTGGACACTGAGAAATCATGCTCCTTGCACCTTAGGGGCTGTGGTAGGTTTTCCAGTGAAATAATTCTGAGAGATTTGGGCAATAAGGATCTGCCACAGGATCTCACAGAATATGACTGCTGAAAATAAGAGGTCACTTTTGTCTCAGCAGAGCAGTAATGATAGATGATCCCTCTCTGACAAACTTGGCTGGAAGTTCTTCAGTGCAGCATCTGTAATGAATTCAGCTTGCATTTTAACTCCACAGTTCACTTTTATTTTAAATCAACAAGGCACCCACGTACTGAACTTCACAAGTATATTGCTGTGAGTCTTTTAATCTCCAGGTGACTAACTGGCCCATCACCCCTACTGCCTGAACACTTCACACAGTTCATGCAGGCAGCATATCCAAACATGCTGTTATTAACATTACCAGCTGCTCCCAACAAGCAAAGGGAAAGATAACCCTTCAGAGGATTTACAAATTACCCATTGAAGTTCATCTGGTCTCCATGCAAACACAGCAGGTAAAGAGTACAAATTGGCTTCTCCCTGTCCACATGGGCTGTCAGCTGGAGCTGTGCCTCGCAAGTGGGCAACAGGGCAGCTCCCAACAGGGAGTGAAATCACAGGCAACAACTGTACATCACTTGCTGCTATTATCCTTAAGTAACACCATCACTTTAAACAACATAAAATTTTTATAGTGTAGTTTCCATCAAGGAATGTGAAAGAGGTTGGTAAATACACTGCTTCATTCTTCTCTGCTCCTCTTGGCAGCTGGGAGAGGTGCTACCAAACAGGGAAGCACTGACAGGGTTCAAAGAATGATCGCTTGTCCCAGGTGAAGAAGCCAGCCTAGAACGTAGCTCCTCTCATCCTGGGAGTGGCACCTCAACAGGGCAGAAATATCCTCTGTGCAGCCACTGTGATCCTGCAGAATCCCAAAGGCCCTGCAATAAACTGTGGATGCTCCCACTGCTACTACAGGGCTGAAATATTTGCTTCAGGGAAGCTGCCAGTCTCTACCCAAGGCTAAGATACAAATGTCCTTCTTGCAGACCTTGCAATAGCTCTCCAGTGATTTGATGCTACAAGCCAGGCCATCAACTCAGCCCACTTACAATACTCATGACTTCAAACAACAAACAGGCCCTGGAAAAAAAGGATGTGAGAAGACACACATAAAAAACCTTTCAGGTGAAATGAGACCTTTCTGCTCAAAGCATCTGTCTGTGGTGATTTTTGCATCATCACCAAACAGCAAATTGAACAGGAAAGGCACAGGGAGGCTTTGACTTAGAGACACCAACAGTCAGCTATTATCTGACTCCCAGACTCCAGACTCTCTCAGGGCACAAACTGAAGCAGAATAATAAGGAGAAGCTGCTTCCCTATATCCTGCTGGGGAATTTCAACCACCCTGACATCTGCTGGAAGAGCAGCACAGGGAGCTGTAGCTGATCCAGAAGACTCCTGGAATGCAAGGAGGACAACTTTTTAAGCCAGGTAACAGGCAGCCCTATCAGGGGAGACGCAATACAGGACCTCAGGGTCACCAACACAAGGGAGCTAATTGGGGGCATCAAGACTGGAGGCAGCCAGGGAGGGTTGCAGTGATTGTGCACTGGTGGAATCTGCAGTCCTGAGGGAATATAGCTCAGGCAATGAGTCAAGTCGGGATCCTGAATTTCAGGAAAGGAAGAAATTTTTTATAATGAAGGTGGTGCAACACTGGAAGAGTTTGCCCAGAGAGGTTGCAGATGCCCCATCTCTGAAAACAGACTAAATTACCCTTAGAGGTCCTTTCTAACCCAAACCATCCTATGATTCTATAATCTCTCATGTAGATGTTCACCTGAAGCTCATGCCAAGCAAAATTCCAGCTGCCAGCAATGAGTTTAAAAAAAAGTTTGTGATAATATAACCTAATCTCATAGCAATAACCCACAATAGCCTCAAAGAAGCCCACCCTGCTGCTTGGGCTCAGCAGTGAGACAGCTCAACATGCTCTGGAAGCAGCTGAGCTGCAACCAACAACCCATCCTCCTCTGCAGTCTGATCCTCCCCCTCTGACTTCAAGATCCAATACAGAAGGAAACAAGGCCACAAGATGCCACAGCAGCACACAAACAATGCTCATGCCTGCTCTGAGTGCCACTCCCCTGTGGGCACCACAGCAAAATCTGACTCTGCATTGCCCTTATTGCATCTCCACCTACCTTCAGATTATTTCATAAACTCACTTAACATTCTTATTTTTTACATGATTTCACTTATAAAAATTCTGGCTTTCAACTTTTTTTGTAAAGTGCCACCACACACACTTAGGGCACCGTGTAAATAATACATCATCCAGGGACTGCAACAGTGCAGCCATTCAGGCTGTCTGTGAAACATCTAAGAGGAATATCATGGAACCAGCAATCAGGCATCAAGTATATAAAAATAACTGTTATCTAACCCTGACCTGCAGTGCTTAAGTATAATTCCAAACAGAACTTAGCAGCAATGGTGTCACTGAAAAGCCTCTGAGACGGGTAGCACAGGCCTCAGTCATTTCTGCCAGGAACGAAGAAAATCAGTTTTCCGATGCATTTTTCTGCTTGTGAACCACCCAAGTCCCTCCTCCCCACCTGGGGCAGCAGTACCTGCACTACCACAGCTCTCTGTGGTGCGGGGGTGCAGGGGCTGGAGCTGCTGCCCGAGCCCATCCTGGAGTGTGGCGTGGCCTCGTGCCCCAGTGCCGGTGGCCACTGCAGGGACGGCTGGATGGCATCGCTCTTCTTTAGTCGGTCCTCGGCCTGAGAAGGAGAAAAGCAACAGCAGGTTGCACACTGAGCCCCAGGCTTTGGAGGCTGGATGTTCCCCCGCAGCATCACAGAGTAAACCACCTCTGATGGACCTTCTCATCAAGGAGGACAGCTCTGGCATAGTATAAACCACTACTTTCTCTCCATTTGCAACCCTTCCTTTTCCATCATGTTTCCAAACTGCAGTAAGGAGAAGGGCCCGAGTTTCCATCTGCTGTACTCTAGGGTCATCTCTTTTTCTGCAGGTTGGGATTTTAGCTGGGAGGAATCATCTGTCTATATTTACTTATCTTTGACAATATGCAGCTTGTTTTGCTGCACATTTATTATCCCCTTCTAGTGCTGACATTACTGCACGTTGCTTTTTACTTTAACACTTTTAACACTATCTTTTGGTATGTTACTTGCACTGTGGAAAAGACTGAGGAACATGATTTAGAAGGAATGAATTTCCTGAGGGCATTGTTCATTACAAAAATCTTTATCCTGTGGTTATGACCCCACTACTCTTTTCAGCTCCATTCAATATGACTCATTCCCATTCTCTAGTGTAAATCTTTAGCATATCCTCTGATTCAGCAGCCTAGAAAAGGCCCAACACAGTAAACTGGAGATTAATGCCATAAAAATACCCAGTTATCTGTGTCTGGGTGGGCATTCTTAATGGTATCTCTCACTTTATCTGGATTTTTGTGCCTGTGTCAGAAAGGTAAGCATATTCTTAACACAGCCAAGAAACTGCTGAGGACATGGAAAATGATTCCACTTAGTCTCACAGATCTCCACTGGGGGAAAAAAACCCACCAAACCGCCCCCCTCTCAAAAAATACCTTATTAAAACAAGCAACCACAGCCAAGCACCACAAAATTCTAACCCCAGTGAACTCAATCATTATATGCTCTTGAGGCCACATTTTCATTACTTGCAACTCCTAATAATGAAAGACAAATTCTACCACAAGCAAGAAAGATGTAAAAACTAGATATGACAATTCACCCCCCAGCTCTGTGCCCACAGGGAGCTTCATGCAATGTACTATGATCCAGATGCAAACTCATGCAGGTGACACTCCCCGAACTGACCTCAGCCTGTGCAATGTCAAGCCTGAGCTTGGAGTCTTTGCCTCTCAGCTCGTTCACTTTGGTGCTGGTGACACCAGATACAGCACCCAGTGAGCTCACATCTGGACACAGATGTGCAGGGAAACCCTGTCCTGACCTGCTGGTGACAGGGTAAGTGCAAAAGCAAAGCCAAGGAATTCCCAATAAATGGCTCTGTGGCCCTGATCCATCAAATCTTATCCTAGGACGTAAAAAAACAACAAAAGGCATCACAGCCTTATATTGGGGAGCAGAGGTCTGTACTTGAGAGGCATGATGCTGTTCTGTGTCAGTTTTGTGAACCCTCACATCAGGCAAAGACCTCTGTTAATTGTCAGATGATATTACCTTAATTCATTCCTCTTTGAAAGACAAGGGAATGACACCTAGCTGACCAGAAGAACTTTGTTTCCCCATTCACCAGTCAAACCCCTCTCTCAATTCAAGTAGAAGTGACAGAGCAATTTTTTCCTTCCCTTATCCTCTGAATATTAATGGCAAACAAAGACTTGACTGTAGCATAAGTGTGTAGTAAGACACAAGTCAAGCTCCTGATTGAGGTTTAAAGATCAGTCTGCTTTTGGCTTCAGCAGAACCACAGCATCATAAACTGCAGGGCTCCAAAATGCTGCACTGGACAAGACAGTACCTCTTTGCTTGTGCTGCTTGATGGAGGCTGCACTGGTGCATTTGAACTCGAGGAAGGCTCCTTCTTCTTCTGCTTGTGGTCATGTTGGAGGGACAGCAGCTGTGTCTGATCTTTGGGGAGAGTTCGATGCCCCCTCCTGCTGTGCTGCATATCTTCCATCTTCTGAAAGCAGAGGGTGATGAACCTCAGAGAGAACAATGCCTTGGGGGACAACCAAGTTGCCTGCTGGAAATAGTGGCTTTTCAAAGAACAGAGTGAGCACAATTCAAACAGGGCCCACAGAAGACCAGAACTCCGAGCGACAGGAAGAATACAGTGACACCAAATACTCTACCTGGCTTTTTAGAAAGCATGTCAGAAAATCATATTTCTTCTGTTTACTTTTCCTGAAACTGGAGGACTTTAATCAAACACTCCATGCTTCTACAAATCAATTTGCAGCTGAAACATCAGAAAAACACGGTGGCCAATGTACCAAACCTGATAATGGGACCTCAGCATTAAAATTAATCTCTACTCTAGTGTTTTTGTGAAAAAGAAATGGTCCTGGTTACAACCAGAATACAAAATGGAAGATAGAGATTTAAGCTTAGGTTTAGTTGATGCTTGGATCAGGGAAAAGGAATTTTAAATCAGAGTGAAGGCCATTTCAGCACAGAGAAACAGAAGGGACAGAAGTGGGAGAGGCAGTGTCCCTGCTGTAGATAAGGAGGATGACTCAGTACCATGTAAGTTAACTCAAAAAAAAAAAGGCTGAACCTGAGAACAAGAGGTGGTAAAGGCCTTAATGAAGCCCCTTTCTGGTCCATGACTCAAGAGGATGGGAATATCCTCAGGGAACAGAGAAAGACACCAGATACAGGAACAGGGAGCTGCAAACTGCTGTCAGTCAACACTCTCTTCATACCTGCTTCTTTTCTAACTTCCTCTGTCCATCTACTATGAAGTGTTCATCTTCCACAACCCTTTTGTCTTCTTTACCCTTTTCCTTTGCCTCTGGCCACCTCTGCTCACACTCCTGCTGCCTTCGTAGCTCCTGCTCTCGCCTCTGGTGCTGGAAGAGAGCCAGGGAACAACATTGCTCATTTCACTTTACTTTTGTACCCATCAATTACTTATGCCATTGCTCATTAATCACAAGGCCCATTTCCTGCTCTGCAGTCACTAACAGGGGACACCCCACACACCACCCAGCAGAAGCTGCCACCACCACGACTGCCAAACTTGAAGTGAAACCTCTGCCCTTTCGCCAGCCCAGGGCAGATTTGTCATTCATTTATGCAGGCATGCAAGATCTCCCTGACAGCTGGCAGCTAATCTAATGACAAATGTCTTCCTGTCATTTCAAGAAGGAAGGGTTTTTCCAAAGTGCCTGTTTTTCTGGAGCAGAACTATGCTTCACATACATCAGCTCCAGAGTTCACACCATGCTTGAGTTTTGCCAGATACTCATGAGAAGAGACATGCTGGTTATTTTTGGTTTGTGTTGGGCCGCTCACTACAGGAAAGACATTGAGGTGCTGAGGCGAGTTCAGAGAAGGGCAACAGAGCTGGTGAAGGGTCTGGAGCACAAGTCTGATGAGGAGTGACTGAGGGAGCTGGGGGTGTTAGGCTGGAGAAAAGGAGGCTCAGGGGGGACCCTGTAACTCTCCACAACTCCCTGACAGGAGGCTGTAGCCAGGTGGGAGTCAGTCTCTTCTCCCAGGTAACAAACAAGTTGTGCCAGGGGAGGTTTAGATTGGATATTAGGAAAAAATTCTTTACTGAAAGGGTGACCAAGCACTGGAACAGACCGTGCATCACCATTTCTGCAAATGTTCAAAAAACATGTGGATGTGACACTTAGGAACATGGTTAGTGGTGCACTTGTCATTGCTGGGGTAAGGTTGGACGGGATGATCCTAGAGGTCTTTTCCAACCTATGATTCTATGACTCAAGCCTGCCTCCAATACCACAGCATATCAGGCAGCTGAAAAGGCAGCAGCTACCTTTTAACATCTATAACAAAAGCAGGGCCAGGACTCCGGACCAGACTGACTAACACCAAACCGGGAAATGCACATGAGAAAGAAATGGGGATCTCTCATCCCATCTGCCTGGGCTTCCCACCAAAACTAACTCAAGCAAAATGCCCTTCCTCTTCTGTTTCCAAAGCTCAGGGCAGATTGTCAGTGGGAAAATGACAGAGGCCATTTAAAATCATTACATTCAAAAGTCTCACAGTTCTCCCAAGGTGGAAAACTACGCTCCAGGTTGTGCCGACAATTTAACACAGCCCTTTCTTGCCTTTCAAAGCCTACTTTCCACAGGCACATGGAACAACAATACAAGGCAGTCCCTACATCCTCCAGCCTCCTCCTCTGCTCCTTCTGCTGCTCAATCCGCTTCTGCCGCTCTGTCAGCAGCTGCTTCTTGTATTTCTCCTGGTCCTTCAGCTGCTGCTGCTGGCGATGAGGGTCAGAACGGTTCTTGTTCTCCTGCTGCAGCCTCAGAAATTCACGACGGAGAGTTGACTCCCCTGGGAGATTAACTATGGAGCTGAAACAAAGAGGAGGTTTCTACATGACTAAACATAACATTAAAGACAGAATACAAGGTGCACTGGGAATTGTTTGGTGTCCCGTGTTAGGAAATTAAGATTTATCTCCAGCACGTTGACTGCACATCTGCACTCGCTGTGCTACAAACCAGCCTAAAGCTGATTATTGGGTCCTTCATTTGAGAGTTTCCTCCCTATTGCAGGGGAACTAAGAAGCAGCTTATTACAGACATTTTATACCCAGCAGTTATGTTTGACAGCTACAAAACTGTTAAAGCTACCAAAGGGGACACAGGAGATTAGGGATTCAGAGCAAGTTAAGAAAGCTGTTCTGGCTGAGGAGAGCTGCCTTCAGTGAGAACAGCTTGGGCAGTCAAATTTTCTATTCCAGTAATAAAATTAACCTTGGTTCTCCTTCATCTTCATTCAGCTCATCATCTTCCTCCTCACTTCCACTGTAATCATAGTCCGTTTCTTCTAAAAAAGAGAATAAACAAACCCCAGAGGAGGATACTGTTATTTAAGGTATGATCTTGAACTTCGTTTCTGAGCTCTCAACCTGAACTACAGGCTCAGCAGGAATTGGAATTTAGAAGTCACAGATTGTACTGGGAGGCTGAGGGGAGGCAAAATATCCACGTATATAATTCAAAATCTAGTTCAGGTAATGTTTCAGGGCAGCCCCTTTACACACACACACCTTTTCTGTTGACTGACTGTGTTGGTTTTGCAAAACTAACCTATTTCCATCATCTGAAAGAAATTAGGCTAAACCCACAGAGAAACCCAACCCCCACAGAACCACCAGCAGAGGAGATCTTTAGAAAGACACTTAGATAGGACATAAAAGCCTTGCACTGCCCTGCTCTGCTGCTCATACCTGTTGTATGGCTATGCTGAGGCCTTCAATAAATCCAGGTTTCCCTTTGTATCAAAGTAAATAAGTAAAAACCCTCCACTAATGCTAGTTTTAGCACAAAGGTTTAGAAGAGGCTGACCCATAGTTTAAAATATGAAGGCAGTTTTAATGGAATAATTTCAGATAGTTCCTACCCTGCATTGCTGGCTACATTGCATGCTAAATTGGGGTTTTATTTTTTTTGGAAGTTACTATTTTGAAGTGTATAGTCTGGCAATCTTACAAGGTTCTCCGTTTCAGGGGAGCCTTGATTAAAATAGCACTTTTCAGGTCAAAATATCCATCAAGAAGTGATTGTTATCATTGCATTTCCCTGCCCCTCCCCAAGGGCTTTTGTGAGAAACTATGACTTACTATCTTTTCATTTCAGTGTGCTTTGAGATTCATAGCTGAAAGAGGAGGCAGATTTTGCAACTGCTACTGGAGTCAGTAAATCTACATTGTAAGAGCAATTTCATTTTAGGCACAAATATTCCTGTTGTGAAATCACTACTTGGTTGGAGTTTATAAAACACCTTCCAACACCATAGTGCTTTCCAAGTTTGCCCTCACAGTCACTGATCTCCACAGTGCCTCTGCCATGTAAAATACATAGAAGAGGAAGACAGGAGAGAAGGAAGGAGAAAATTGTTGGTTTTCAGGCTACAGGGCTCACTCCCCCTTTGCACAGCCCTTGGTCTGCCACGGCATTTATAGAGACATTTACACAAGTATTATCCCCTCTCCAGCACTGCTTTTTCCAGGTTTTGCTTTGAAGAGTAAGGCTGTTTTTTGTAACAAACTCAGATTCTCTCTTTTTCTTGATCCACTCTGTGAAGCAGATGATTCATTATATCCATTTGTGTTTTGCTGGTGGTCTTCTCTAGGTCTCTTTGGCGCACTCCACTGCAAAACACTGCAGTGCAGCGGTGCAGCAAAACTGCAGCCCTGATGCCCCCAAAGAATTCACAAGATAAAATTATGGAGACACAACAGGTGGATCTGGGACAGAAATATGGACTAAGAGACCAGAAAATGTTTGTGGAGCACCACTTAGATGCTCCAGAAAGTAGAGACCTAGACTTGGACTCCTCACTCCTGCTAGCATCAGGGTTGCTCTCAGTGACTCAGGGTCAGTCAGGTTCCAAAGACTTTAGCACTCAAACACCATGAAGGACCCAGGCTTTGACAAAGAGATCTTCAAAATGGACCCATCAGTATCAAGGACTATGCTGTCTCAATTTTCCTGGTCCTGCTGTTTCACTCGCATCTGCCTTGTGCCAAAATGCGAAGAGAACCTGCTCTCTGAAGTGCCTTTTATTTTGCTTTTGCCATGTTACCCTTTTCTCCTTTTTTCTTCCTCGTCCTGTCCAGGTGATCTTTCAGCATGATGCGCACTTGCCGTTCGTTCTGCATGTCTCGGATGAAAGAATGCTTCAGCAAGGTTTCAGTGGATGGACGGTGCAAATAATGTTTTACAAGGCAGCTTTCGACAAAGTTTAGGAATTTCTTTGACCTGAAATAGACAGAGCAGGTGAAGGTTTTCTTTATATACTTCATTTAAAAGTAATTATCTGTAGGGCAGATAATGACTGCCCTTAGCCCCACAATGTCCATGCAGTCTTCTGACAAAGCACTGACCCCAAGCAGCCCATCTAAGCCTTCCTTGCCTATCCTGCAATTTCAGGCACAAACACCAAAATTAAACAACTGCTGCAGTTTAGGCAGAGTTCAAAAGAAAGGTGTTACTTCCCAAAGGTAAACTTATACCTGCCCTCTGGCTTAATCCAGCACCAGAAACAGTCTAGGAGAAACACCTCCTAGATCACTGTAAGATAAAACAAGATCATTGTGTCTGGACAAGCAAGTTTAAAATCCTCCTAGGCCCAACACAGAAGCCAGAACTATAGGTTTTTATACACATTTCTTTACCATTTTCTGGATTTCAACTTTGGGGGTGGGTTCCGTGGGATGAGGAAGAGAGCTCTCATGGGGTGCATGTCACACAGGGCTGCAAAAGAAACCACAAATTACTGAAGGGTGCATGTCCTCCCTGTGTCCCTCCCACAGCCAGACCATGCTGACCCAGCTGGGCCGTGAGCCTGGCTCTACCAACAGAGAGGAACAGTCCTCCACAAACATCCCCACTTGAAACAGCACAGAACCTGCTCCAGAACCACAACAGTAGTCAACAAAATTCACACTACAGCCAAGAAACCAAGTCTCTGAGTACACAGAAATTTCCAGTTAAAAGAGATTCGAAAGAAAAGCTGCAATGCATGAAAAAGAAAAACTTCCTTCATATTTTTGATATATAAGGCTTCAGAGGGACATAAAAAAAAAAGCTCACCTTTTCATACACCAAAGCGTGTTTTTACATAAGCAGAACTTAAAGCTGAGATTGAAATACTTATCTAGTCATTATGTCTGGCTTATGGTTCAGATAAATGATAAGCTCCACTTAAACCGAGCTCTTTGCTACATTGTTCATGGCATATGAGAAAATGCAGGATGAAGAAAACCCGACGCGAAGCGAGGAGCTCATAACCTGCCTCACCGGCACAGAGCGGAATGACCGAGCATGCAGTTCACCCACGCTGTGCTTGCGAGTGTGAGCACTGTTATTAGGCAATCTGCACCAGATTCTACTCCTGAATTCATTCAGATGCTGGTTTCTCTCCAGCCCAATGCACTTCTCTTCAGTGTTACTGTTGTGGGAAGTTGAAGCTACGAAGAACTCTACAGAAAGTAAATACTGTCACATCTCATCTATCCCAGGCATTTTGTAGGGAATTACGAGTGTGCCCCATCTGCCAAAGAGAAACATCAGGGGTCAAAGGTTTTCCTTCACCAAACAGAGCTACTGAATGACAACTGATAGGAACTACATGGAGGCTGCTTTCATACATGTCGGTGTCCAGCAGTGATTCTCTTAACACAAATGGACTTAAACAGCATTACAGCATTAGTACAAGTGAGAAGACGTGCTCTGGTAAAGCCTTCCCTGCCTTCTATTAATTTCTGCCTGCATCCACCTGCTTTCATTTCTCACATTTGGGTTCTGGTTTTGACTTTTTTCTTTGTATTGTCAATAATACATGATACAGTGGAGCTGGGGCACAGAAGAAGTATAGTTTCTATCTCTGGGTCCCAGACACTGCTGTACTACAGTAAACAAAACACAATGCAACAGAATTTAATCCAGAGCATTTCCCTGTCAAAACTAGGGAAAACATCCAATACAAGTGGCACAAGGAACTGGCATGCAAAGCTACAAAGTCTCTCAAAGAAAACTCCCCATGGACTGATGTCTCAGGACCAGGGTTCAGTTTGGCTGAAGCACAGGGTCTGAAAGTGCTCCTGAACTCCAGCTGGCTCCTACTGAAAACCAAGTCTGATGGGAGAACAGCCAAGTGTGTTTTTAACAACACAGCCTACATGCTCTCAGGCTCAGGCCAGAGTATGATTTATTTCATCCCCTGTGCTCTCAGTGGTGACAGGAATACCCCATCACATCACATCTGCTCTGCAGGAGCTGGGGCAAAGCAGCCAGTCCTCCATGGAAACCACAACACACAGGGACTTTGCATCCACAGATCTCTGCTGCCAGAGGCTCACTGGAGGAGCCAGAGGGACACCTGGCAGGCACGGGCAGGCTGTAAAACCATGGCAATCTGCTGTCAGGTTGAGAATGTGGTCATGGACCAAAGCCATTACACGTGAGAAAAGAGTGTTAATCCCAAAAACTGTACAGAAAAATATAACCTTTAGGCCTACCTTCTCCAACTGCCATAATTATTTTTATTGACCTAAACCCAAAGCCACTCCTGTCAATGTTTTCTGCTAACATGTCAATCACTTCTACTCAGCTGAACCCACAGGCAGTGGTCAACAAAGTGATGCTAACAAGAGCTCTAAAAAAAAAAATAAATTTTGTTTCCCTAAGAAATGAAGGCAAGGAATCAAAATATAGACTGAAAGGGTCTAAAAGGAATAGGAAAGCAAAAAAATGCAAAGGAGAAAAAGTAATAGATTATTTTTAAAGATACAGACAGAACCAGAATTTTGCACATCTATGTGTTAGCCAAACACAGAACATGTTACAAAGCACAGATACCCCCACCTTTATACCAAATCACTTACGAGGAGCTCCTTCGGCCATTTCAATAGCAGTGATTCCCAGAGACCAGAGGTCACTCTGCAGGAAAGAAACAATGCACATTGCAGCTTCCAACATTTGAGCTTTTTTGTTTTTCTTCTGGGTTTTTAGGTTTTGGTTTGGGGTTTTTTTCTGTTTTATTTTGTTTTTTTATTTACAGTTTCCCTAGATCTCTCCTGAATCATGTTGTTTTAATAGGAATGACATATTCTGCTCCCTCCCACTCCCTACTGAGCTTTTAGGAAGTGTGCTAATAGCCTGAAGCTTTCCATTTCCCATGCAACTCTGAACAGCTGAGTCATCATTTAAGCAGCCAGCCCCCAAATGCAGACCTTCTGCATTCAAAATAAGAGCCAGAATATATCAGGCACCATTTAAATATATGTCTTAAATCTGTCTTCATGAGGTAGTGAGACACAGCAGTGCCTCACCCTCCTCCTTCTGGCCCCAAAAATTCTTGGTCTTAATGCTTATTTCAGAGCAGTCATTGCTGAGTTTCTACACCAATGGAACAGAAATTATATTCAGGACTCAGGGTCTGACTTTTTCTGTCTATAAAATCTCCAGTCACACGTTTTTGGGCACATGAGAGCATACCATGCAGTCAAAATTATGCTGCAGCATATGTTCAGCTCAGTTAACAGAGTGGAGTTCCCTTTAATCAGCTGATCTGGATGCCAAGGGCCAGGTTTTAATCATGAAGGTAAATCGTAAACACCATCAGTGACTGCAAAAACTTCACAGGTTTCCACTTGATTAACCATGTGCATTATTTCACTATTTTTGTGTCTAAATGTAGCCAAATGAGAGGAGACCAAACCAACTTGCAGAGCTTCTCCAAAACTATCTTTTAAAAAACACAGCGAGAGAAAACAAAACTTCAAAGACTAGAGGGAATAAACCATTACGTAAATAGCAGTTCATACCCAGCCCAGCTCTCCAACTAAACCTGACTTTATCAAAAGAGCCTTCTTAGTCCTGCTCTGAACTCTTTACACAAGCTGAAAGTGAGTTCATATCACAGTTTGTGAAGGGATTTAGCAACAAAACAGGTGGGAATTTCATGGATTCATGATCCGGATCTGTTATTAAGTAAATGACTACTGGGATAGTACCACGGGTTTTGGGGACAATGAGAGAAACTTCCAGGCTACAAAGAATTTTGGAGATCCAAAGCAGAAGAGGCAGACAGCTGACAGGGAGGATGAGGAATGTTTGCAAAGCTCAGTGTGTAAACACACATATTTATGTGTATATATTTTTACTCTTCTGGTTGTTGGGGTTTTTTTTGGGTTTTTTTTGTTTCTTTAAGACCAAGAAGCCACAGAGTGGCTTCCTGCTACGTAGCTCATCCTATCAGCTATAAATCTCTGTGGAAAAGACCGGTCCTGTGCCACCTTCTGAGTCATAGCACTGCTTGCATAAGTGCTTCCAAAACCCTCTGCTGATCAGTTTTCAACTCCCATCTGCAGAATCGATCTGAAAACTGACAAACTGTCATTATTACTGAAATCAAAGGAACCTCTGGAATTAGGAGTGCACATTCTTTATAACTGTATCTTTTGACAAGTACACATTCTGAGAAGGAAATCGACTGGGGACAGGGAATGAAGACAAGAAATAATTTCTTGAGTTTTCAGTAGAAGATTGGCATGGCACAAAAAATAAAATCCAAGAACATTCCTTGGTCATGACTGAGACACACAACATGACCTCACTCTGCCAGTGCAGCACAGAAGGTCTCTCTTTCTTTCTTTCCTATCCAGACCTGCAACCTTCACATATCAGTACTTCCTTATTGCAGAGAAGACCATTAAAGTCTATGTCATGTATTAACAATGCACACAAAATAATTAATAATGAAACTACAATCTTAAGAAGAGTTTTCACCCACATATTACAAATATTTCTATTTGTGCTGTTCTAGTATTATTGTGGTTTAAAAGGCAGGAAGTTAGAATTTTTCAAATTAGCAGAATTTCAGCAATAACCTGCATGTTTTTGTACCTTATGTGGAATTTAACACTTACCCTGTAATCATATGTAGAGTCTGGGTTCTCCTCACAAGCAATGACCTCAGGTGCCATCCAATAAGGTGTGCCAATAAACGTATTTCTTCTCCCAATAGTCCTGTCCAGCTGAGCACTTACACCAAAATCCACTGAAAATCCAAGAAGAGGTAAAGAAATCAGTAAAAAGTTGTATTCACATGGCAGAGCATGTGCTTGGTTACTTTTGTCCTGTTTGGAACACCAAATCTTTGGGCTACAAGGTGTATAAAATCTGAGTTCCTGCAGCACATCTTGTCCAATAGGTGAAATTTAATTTCCTTTTTTTTTCTCCCTCCTTTTTGATCAAATAAAGGATCAAATACACAGCACGCTGTGTATTTGGATGTGTATAATATGGCCAACTTGTGAAAGCTGCAAAGAACCATCACATCACTTCATTTTGAGCTGTCTGGAATAACTATGGAATATCTCTGAGATACATTAATTGGATCCACTGGGCATAGAACTGGAGGGATATTCCCAGAGGAGGCAAAGTAGCAGGGAAAAGAAAGGACTGAAAGGAGACAGCCCAATGGTTGCCATCAAGGAGCAGATTTTCCCATTCATGTTGCCTTACTGCAGATCATCTGCAAGCTCCAGTCATTTTTACTACTATAATTTATTGTGCCTGCTTAGCAAACCTTCTCCAAGAATAAGGTGGACCCAACCTTTGGGATCATCGTGCACTCCGTGCTTCTGATGGGAAGTGTGCACTCTTACACTGAAGTGGAACGGAATTGGATTGAGAACCTGTCTTTCTAGATTCTTTGCTTTAAGACACACAGGCTAAATATATCTGGAAACAACTGTTGGACTTTTTTAAAATTGTTATACTTAGTAAATCTGTTTCATCTTTACCCAGAGTAAGAAAGATTTAACTTTCTTGTCAACCATGTGGAGAATGGTGGGACTGGTAACTATACAAGACCATAAACACACACAACTACCCCATCTCACCTGTTTTAAGAAGGAACAGTTGCCAACTAGTTCATATGCTTTAGATACTACAAGCAAAATCTGCCTTCATTTAATATGACACCAATACTCCCTCTGACTTAAGTTTTTGCCACAAGGTTAAACCATAATGAGATTTAAAGTACTTACTTTTACCTGCTCCAAGCAAACATCTTACCCCACATCCACAAGCCATGTTTATTATTTTTGTTTTCCAACTCTACAGTGAATTTTTCAATTAGAGAGAGAGGGACCACAAAGATCATCACAAATAAGAGAAGTGCTTCCCTTGAGACTTCTCCTTTAAAACATTGCCATGCATTCCCTGTGATGTCTTTCCAAAACATGAAAGACATGCCCTCCTCAAGAGAGATATATACTTGAGTTTAGTCTTAGGAATTCACAAGTTGTCAACACTGACATGTCACAGGAAGTAAAGGAAATGAGTAAACCCTCCAAATTTTTGGAGAGATGACTATTAGCTCAGTGGTAGCCCTTATGCATGAGTAATTTCACATATTGTCAGACTTACAAAAATCTCCAAGACCCCTTCCCTCAGAGAAATAAATGGATTACTGTAATTTGTTCCCACTACTTTTTTACTTTGGAAATCTTTGCATGCTGGGATGAGCTGTGAAGGCCTGGTGCTGCTGTGACTTACTACACAGGCTCTGTGTTTGACTGCCCAGAAGAAGCTGCATTCCCCACAGGCTGTGAGAACCATCCTTGCAGAACATGTCACATTTTCAGCCTTTTCTACGTGACAGACACCTTACAGGCACAACCATTAACAATACTCTGCATACTTGTTGCTCTTAGGTTACTGAAGGTTCTTTCTGAGACAAGATGGAAATCTTAAACTTTAACAAACAGGTTTCTAGCACACCTTTAAGGGAACTTACCCAATTTTACTTCTGCATTTTCCGTGAGAAGAACATTCTGCCCTTTAATATCTCGATGGATGACATGGTGAGCATGAAGATGTGCCAAGCCCTAAAAGAAAACCAGACTTTCCTTATCCTTTCTTTCTAACATTATTACCATGAGTGTGACACTGTTGCCTTTTTGCACTTTCACCCTTTTCAGACTTTATTTGTAAGGAAAATACTTTAGATGTTACTAGCAACATGAAGAGCCCATTTTGGGGGAGGAGAGACAACAGCAACTGCAAGTTTGATTTTCTTCCTCTCCACAGACCTGACAGCAGTAGAGCATCTCTGAAATCAAGTGTGAAGAGAACAAGGTAGCAATATTTTAAAAACTTCTGTCTCAGAATTAAGGGATGCTCCTGACACTATGTGCTAAAAGCAGACCAAAGAGAAAAAGAACAAAGCAGAATGCTCTGTATAGACAGCATTCAGCAAAATGGTAAATTCAATGGTAAATGCACTACAGAAAGTTAAAAATACCATATCAGACCTCTTTTTGAATGCAGCAAGTATTGTTTTCAATCAGCTCATATTTGCTACATTCTCCTTCATTTCAGAATTGCCCATGGTTGAACTAGCATAGATATAAAGGAACACGCTGAAATAACCCATTACAGTAAGCCAGAGATACTTCACTCAAAACATTTATCCTCTCCAATATTAATGGATTCAAACAGAGCTTCCACCCACCCTGTAAATTTCCCAGAAGGAAGCACTGTCAATCCATGTGCAACTGGGCCACTCTGTTTAGAAACCAGTGTGATTAAATCCAATCTCTTGCTTTTACCAGCACGCAGTTGTGGCTTTCAACTGCATGAGGGTAAACCAAACCTTTTAAAATCAGTTGCTTTAGCAACCTGACCACACCATTAAGGTTTTTTTCTTTTGCAGAAGAGCCCCCCCCACACTCTCCAGATTCAGTTACTATAATCTGCAGACTAGTGCCAAATCCCTGTAAGATGGCCAATGCTCTCTACTGAGCATGTTTCTCAACTCCTGGAACAAAGTTTTACCCCTATTTAAGCATTACTTTGGCATGCCACTTGAATTCCATCTCCCAGAATACACATTTATCTTACCATTATTTAGAAGAGATGTAAAACTCCATTACAAGGAAGGTGGATCAGTAACCCTGTAATGGGGGAATTTAGAATGACAGGTTCCAACATAAGATTTTTTTTTTTTTTTCAGGCTACTTCACCAGATTACACTTGGGAATTGTTTTATCCTCTGTACTTCCCAGGGGAAAAAAAAAATAAAATAAAGCAGCCCTAAGCCTGCATAGAATGAAATATAGCTCCAAGAACCGTCTTGGGGAATACTGTCCCAGCAGGGCCACCTTTAAGATTCTGGAACACTGTTTAGTCAACGTTGTCTCTAATAGTGTGGAAAAGTGACCCTTGAGTGTGTGCAGGTACATGAACAGAAAGATATTACACACTGTGAACAGCTGAAGCAAATGACAGGAAGATCTCCTAATGTGGAGGACAGACTTACTGAAAACACAAAATTAATTTACTTTTCTAGATGCCCAGTGTTTGGAATTTTAGAAGATGGCTATTTGCCATAGGAAACAGGAATTTTCTGTTCTTCATACAGAAAATGGGATTAACTACAACAATATGGGATGTCAAGCAGCCGGCTCTTAAGGCTCTTCTGAACTCAAGGACCACAGACCATGAGCCCCATGGATCACAACCTTTAAACAATAATGCTCATTAGTGACCTATTTTAGCAACCAAAGGCTTGGAAAGCCCTTTTTGTTGCAAATGAGCATCAAAGCTCTGCTGGCAGGACTCACCCTGAGAACCTCTCTGCAGATGTAAGCAATCCAGTCTTCCTTGAAACAGTTCCCTTTTGTCTTCTTTACCAGGTCAGTGACAGAGCCTGCACCACAGTACTCCATCACCAGCTGCAGGGAGACAAACCACAGGGCACCTTCACCACGGCTCTGCCAGGCTGCCAGCACAGATGCCACGTGCAAACACCCACCCCACCACAACCCAGGTGTGGCAAACTACACGTGGCCTTCCCGGATACCAAGTGACTTAAAATCTCATTTCCTGAATCACACACACTGCTTAATAAATAAACAAACCCAGTAGTGTTCCTCTCCTATTGCAGGTTATAGGTAGGGAGTTTTATATACAAAGTACAAAATTGGAAAAGCAAGAGCTGACAGCACCAAAAAGCACGGGAAATTTTTAAAAATTTGAAAGTTCTCATTTTGATGCAGAGCCTTAAAAATCTTGCCTCCAAAAAATTGGAGGATTCATTATTCTTCTTTGCTTTATTGCCAATTCCACTGCTCTCTTTTTTTATTTTCCAACTGAAAAAAGGAGAGGAAAGCAAGAAGAAAAAGGAGAGGAAGGGAAAAGGACAAGCTCTTTCACTTTTGGAAAAAAAACCCTACAGAAGTGTTTAATTTGGACAAAAAAAGACTCAAATAACAAATCAAAATGACAGCACAAGTCACAAGTATCAACATACTTTATGCCCATCCTCAAAGGAAATCATAGGGGATGGAAGATGTCTAGGGAAGAACAATTTTTCTCTTTTATATGTTATTCTTCAGAACAATGACTTCAGAGCTTTGCTGAGACAGAGTCCAAGCCAAGCACACTGAAGCTCTAAGGAAGGAGCTGTAAATCTAGTGAAAAGAAATGACACTGAACACTTACCCAGAGCTGATCATCTTGACCTGCAGGACTTTTCTTTACAAAAGCACCATAATATGTAGCAATATTCCGGTGATGGGAGTACTTTTTTAGCATATTTATCTCCAGTTTGATTTCCTCCTCTTCATTCTGTAACAGAAGAGAGCAGAAGGCTCCTTAGGCAACCATAGATCACCAAGCAAAGCAAACTCTGTCTTTGGAGGCTTTAACACCCAGATGGAAGCACCCTGAGCAACCAGGTCCGATCCCATGGCTGACCCTGCTTTGAGCAGAAGGTTGGATCAGAGTTATCCTGGAATTATGAGACTGCAACTGATGGACACCTCTTAAACTGCCAACTGAAACACCCTGATCCACAGGTCTAAAACAAGGAATTGCTAAATTGACCTAAAGAATCAAAAATGTTCCCACTGGGGCACAAAAATCGCATATTGTCTCCTCAGGGAGCTTACACAGGACCTATTATGCAGTAATTTAGTCTTGGAGAAACTAACCAGATTCAAACAAAAATAAAAGTATTCCTAACACTCCATTACTTAAATACTTGGAAAAGCACTTAGTGCACACATCAGCCAATTTGTCTTCCCAGTCTTGTGGAGGGTCCTGCTGGGAGGAAACCAAAGCCAAGAAGGAGGCAACTCACCACAAATCAAATTCCAGTGCCAGCCAGGAGTGGGATCTGATTTTTCCTTACAGTTGTGAGGCTGCCCTACCTGAACCATGGGCTTTTTCTCCATTCTGTCATGCCATCAAGGAAGGCTCTGGCATACTGGGAGCTAAGCACACCTCTGGACATCCCCTTCCAGGCACCAGCTACCTGTTTTCCCATGGTCTTTGTTTCAGTCTCCTCAGACATTCCCTATAGCCCAGTACAGCACTCTGCACAAGACAACTAACAGAAATACAAGATTTTATAACTACATTAGAAGGAAATGCCCTTTTTCATCAGGCAGAGAGACTGCCTGATCTGAAGAGGGCCCTCAGATCCAGCCTGTTTGCTATGGTGCACAACACCCAGCGAGTGCACGTAGATTTTGCCATCTCATTCACTTTAATAGGAAACAAGTGGTGCTGCAAGGTATCCCTGTATCAGTTAAAAGGAGTACGACCAAGTTGAAAATTAATTTACCTTTCTGCAAAACATCCCAGTCAGCACTTACTAGCTGAAGGGAAAAAAAAAAAAAAAAAAGAGGCAGCAAGAATAACTCAGCCCCACAGGATATTTTCCTGCACTTTTCCTCTATTTTCCAGTAGCTTTGCCATCGAAGCATTCCTTTAACCATCACAACAGACTGCTTACAAAACCAGACACATTGTCCTTTCTACCTGGAGCAACACATTAAGGCCTGACAAGCTAAAGCCAAATTCCCCTCAAGAATATGATGTGTCTTATTAAACCCGACCACACAAAAAATCATTCCCAACAGAGGGGACCAATAAGTTTTCCCCAGTAACATCAATCCATAGGAGCCATGCTACCAGACCAAAGCCTAATTGTATTAAGCCTTAGAAAATGGGAAATGTAAAATAACTCAAAGCTAAATAAGGTACTTCAGGTTTCAGAACAGTCTCTTTGTTGAACACAGGCTCTCTAGCTGCACATACTACACTATATATCCCATTTATCTTCTGTATGCAGTTAAGGAAAAGGAGGACCTTTGCTCTTTGGCTTGATACAGGCCTGGATGTTGTATGGGAACTGTCATCCTGGACCTGACCGCAAGGGTCTTTAGGCAAGAAGAGCAGAAAGAAAGGTCAAGGTCAAGGCCTTCCCCAAATTACTTAAGATCTTTACAGATGTCAAGAGTTTGGGGTTTTCTTAACTCTTCCCATCTGCATGAACTTTGCACAGGCAGAGCCCTGCTGTGCCCTCAGCACCTGCCTGCAGCTTTCACCAAGTTCCCCTCGAGGAGCTGGCAGATCCCAACCACTTCCTCAGAGCTGCTGCCTATTTTTCAGCTCTTCTTCCTTTGCCCAATTAATTTACTAGATGTTGGAACCATGCTGGCACAGCACCTTAGTACTTTCCATTCCTCTGCAATCTCACCTCCATGTTTCTAGAACAAAGCCAAGCATGAGCCTGTCTGTGAACACAGCCGGGATACCCAGTAGGCTCTTCCACACCCACTGGCAAGAGCAAAGAGTAGCTGCACATGTGTAATGCTTCTTTCCCAGTACCAGCAAGATGATCCAGTTCCTGCTCTCTTTACCCTGCACCTGCTTCTTCTTCTCTTGCTCATCCTTGCCTGCAGAGGCAGCTACACGTACCTGCACAGGTAACGCTGCTCGGTACAGGCTGAGTGCCTTGGGGAGGCACTGCTTAGGGCAGACAGCAGGCTGAGCTTCAAACATCAGTCAGTCTGTAAGGAAAGGGCTGCACAGGACAGCAGCTGGGCATTTCACAGACAAATGCACTCTGGCTTCCCAGTGCTTGAGTGATTTTTGGAAAAATTACTCTATGCCATGGAAAAACCAAGGCAGAAGGGTAAACGTGAGTGATTCTGTCCCATGGGTCATGTCTGAGGCCCGGCCAGGAACTGAACCTGGACTTGCTAAGTCTCAGTGCTACAACGTCCTCCGAGCAGGGTGACCTGGGACAAAAGCACCCTCAGCTTCTCAGTGCATGTCCATGCTCAGGATTTCCACTTCCCACCACCCTCTTGTCAGCGTTACCATCAGCCCCATCTCTCAGGGGTCTACAAACCTGCTCATAAATAATTGCTGCTTAAGGAAAGGAAACAGGCTTGCAGATGTGCAGGTGTAAAAAGCTGTTTCCTTTCACAAACCAACGCGTTCCTGGGCACAGATGGCTTCATGCACAGAGATGACAAGCTCATGATCAAAGGCTGTTTTTGAAGATGTGGGCCTATCTGCAATGGCATTAGGAAGCACAGAACCAGAAAGCACACGCCTCTGACCTCAAATAGAAACAAGATATCAGTTGATAAATACTGCACCAAGAGACCCCTGAGTACTGAGGCAGGTCTAACAACAAGTTTCACATTTAAATGTTATTTTGCTCTCTACAAAGAGTGAAAGCAAAGACAGAGAGAGAATGATGTGCTGCCGAAGAGCTCTGTGATTATCTCCACCGGCAGCTGAAGAGACAAGCAGCAAGAATCCAATCTCTTTGCAAGCACTCTCTGCTTGCTTGGCTCTGTCAAATAACAGGAAGCAGAGCCTGCATGGAGAGGCACATGAGCACACGTTGCCATCAGCTCCCCTTTAACCATTTCAAAGGGCTCCCCCCGCAACACAACACGGCAGCACTTCCTGACAGATGTCCAGAGGATCCCACAATGACCACAGCATCCTGCTGCTGCTCTTAAGAATCTGGCCCAGGGCGTGCAGCTCATGACAGCAAAGGGCAGATTTGCTTAGCTCTTGGTGTGCCCCAAATCTGAACAATCACAGCTGCAGCTGGTCAGGCGATTTCTGATAAAATGACTTCTTGCTGGAAAAAGAAACTCTGTAGACCTGGTGAAGGAATCAGAATCTTTTGGTGATTCTGATGTAGAAGAAGTAGCAGAAGGGACTGCATGCAGGTCTGCCAGCCTGTGCCCTAGCAGCAGGAACACAGCCAACTCCGCATTGGGAAAGTGGAAATAACAGCAGAAAACCTTGCATTCCCCCTGTGCCAAGGCCAGAAAGCAGAAACACTTGAGAACAGCTGAGCTGGAATTGTTCAGGATTTAGTGGGGGACGAGCACCAGGGAACACCCCTCTGAGCAGCTGCACCAACATGGTCCCCACTGAACTCCCAAATCTTTGCACAACCCAGTGTGAAAACAGCATGATCTGCTACCACTACCCCTCAAGCAATGGGACAGGTTCCCCATCATACTGGCTTATGATGCTGGTTCTTTAACCTGCAAAGAAGCAGCAAATCAGACCTAAGCAGCTGGTTTTTGCTCCCAGAACCATGCAAGACTACCAAGGTGATTCCTGAAGCTGGATCACATAATTGTGCTGCATTTAAATTCTGTTTCCAAGCAAGAAGGCATTACTGCATGCTACAGTTTGATACTTGCATACAAAGGAAACTGTGAAGGGAAGGAAATCTTTCCAAGGTTCCCTTCCTGCAGCTTTTTCTTCAATTGTTTCATCAAGGAAGGGACTGTCACTGGTGTTAACATGATAGCCCACAAGTGACATCTTTGACCAGCCCTCACACTCTGTTGTCAGACCCACTACGGGTTGTACTCTTCAAAGGATAAACAAAAAACAATATTTAGCAACTTTTTCAACACCCTGTTCCAGCAGTGACACCACTTTATAAATGTGAGCAGGGACAGTGCCAATTAAACTGTCTCCTTCTCTCATCCGTCAAATCACAATAAAAAAGCGCTACATTTGCATTTCTAACATGTTCGTGCCTGCTGACTGTCAGGGCAGCTACTCTGAGAAATGGCTGGCGAGGGGATAGGATGTGATGAAACACAGCAGGGGCAGTGCAGAGCTACAGGAAATCTTTTACTTGCTATCTCTGGAAACAGATAATCAACTAGAAATAAGCAGCAAGAGACTTATTCTCTTTGTTATTCTTTGCCATCAAAATATATGGCAGTGCACTCCCTTATCACTTTGTCACCATTGGTCAGGTACAGTTGAAAAATCTGGTGTGTTAACACCTCTCAGTACTTTATAAAACACAAACCAATGTTCAGCAAGCATAATTTACACCACAGGATCTTCTTTTATAAGCTATCCACCTTCTCATGATCTGATTATTTATTTTTCCGTGCACCTTCATAACAACTTTTTTTATTTTTGGTTTAGCACTCACCTCAGTAACATTCATCACTTTGATTGCTGCTAGCTGCCCAGTCTTGACATGACGACCCTGTTAAAATAACGAAAGACTGTAAGTAAAATACATAGGTAAACTATGAATACAGCAACAAATTAGGCATATAACAACTGGGTTAGAGTAAGTGCTTTTAGTCATGTTCAAAGTCATGTTGAACAGAGCTTTGAGCAACCTGTTTCAGCTGAAGATGTGCCTGCTCATTGCAAGGGAGTTGGACTAGATGACCTGTAAAGGATCCCCTCCAACTCATTCTGTTTTGTGATTCTATGTACCAAAACCCTTTTGGTCATACAAAACTACCAAGGTGAAGTCTGGCGATGTGTCCTCACCTTGACCCCCCACATGTCCTGGTACACCTCAGGGTAAAGGGAAAACTCCAGGTTTCAGTACATCAATCTGGAAAACTGTATGTGGATGCAAAGAAACTAAAGCTCTATGTAAGTTTTTGCCTTTTTTTTTTTTTTTTTTTTATAATGCTTTTTACTGTGAAATGCTTAGTTTTAAAAATTCTTACTGCAACCAAGCTAACTATATCTCAGCTACTTCCCAAAAAGTATATAGGGGCTTTGAAATTAGAAATATCATCTTCTATGGTGGTGGGGAGGAACTCATTCGGTTTGACTGAGTAGGTGCCCACACATGTACACACTGCACTAGTGAAATGCCCACACCCCACAGTCACTATTAAGCAACAGATAACTGGCAACTTCAAACTAGGTAATTGGCTTGTTTTTGCAAAGAGAGGTAGGAAAAGGGAGGTAATAGGAAATAAAGCTATTTAAAGACCAAACTTGCTACTGAGACTGACAAAATGTGATTAACAAGAAGATGTATTAGGAAACAAAACCAGGAATCTTGCTGTAAATTGCAGTTTCTTGGTTTGGTTAGATCAAGTTGCTCAACAGATACCACAGGTGTAGTCTTTTGCCATGATAACCAGCAATCCCATACTGGAGGACAGTATCAAAAGATTTGAATGAACAGTGGATTTGCTACATGTCCTAACTCTTCACTTCCATTAAATGTTCAGAAATGAGTTTGAAGCTTTGAGACCGCAATTTTATTCCTGAAATAGTAGTGCCTGCAAAGCTGTATATTGAAATAACTAACTGACATCAGTTAAGGAAGCCATAGGAAATCAGGAAATCAAATATGAAATGCTGCAGTTTGCAGACAAAATGATTTGCAGGTGCAATTTACACCTGCAAAATTAAAAGCTGGGTTGATGTCATTTTAAAACCCAGGTCCTATCTGCACAAAATTGCATACAAGTGTTATTTCTAAGACTAAGCGATTTTGCATCAAAGAAAAATGATTCCTCGTTCTCAGGCGATATGTCACAGTCATGTTTTCTTTTACAAAAAACTAAATCCTGCTGAGTTTTTTGTATATTTATAAGTGTCCTCTTTCCACGGAAGCACTCCTGGGACTGCAAAGCTTTTTCTCATAAAGAGAGAGGATTTATGTATTATCACAGAGCTCAGGAGGAAGACAAATGGGGCACACTCTCCCCACAAGCCTCAGTGGGTAAGTGTGTTTGGGCAGTGACCAGTGCTATCCCGACAGATGCCGGTGTTCATCAGCATCCATTCCTGCTGACGTCAATCCCCGTTACTGAGCTTCCTCTGCACTGCCACAGCTCCTTTCTTGGAGGCCATTGTTTGCAAACGCTTCCAGGCATTGAATGTCTTGGCAGTGCAGAGAGAGAAGGCCCTCCACAAACACAGCCATGCTCCACACGCTGGCACTCTGACTTCACTCCAGAGTTTGTCTGGAGTCAAGTATGCTGGTAATTCCATGCCTCTGGCCACCACAGGTCACCAGCAACCAACCCATCGCAACAATGAGTCTCTCCTGGGCTGCTGTAGGTTCTGCAAGGGATGGTGTAAAGAATCAACACTACTTTTCATAACTATGGTGAAACATACAGAGGGTTTTTGGTTTTGATTTTTTTTTTTCAAACTATCAGAATTGATGTGGATTAAATGCTATAATCTACAATGGAACAGATCACTCCCAAAATTCAGTGCTAGAATTCACCACATGACTTCAAACTGTCTCAATTTTCTTTAACATATCTAAAAGCACCAAACATCCTGAACCCAGCCCTGGGCTTCTTATTAACCCACTGAGGCCAGTGCCCAAGCAAGTAAAGGTTTCAGGGCCTGGACCCTTATTTTTTTTTTTCATTTATCAATAAATCTCAAGGTTAGCCAGAGCTCATGGAAACTCTCACATTGCTGCTTCTGACGAAGCCACTAAGTTGAGCATACGTAAATTGTTTTGAGAAAACTGGCTGTTTTAACTGCTTCCCAACCAAATCAGACCAACAGACTCACTTCCAGTGACAAGATATGCAGAAGTTCACCCTTACTGATTTAATCAAAAATGTGAGGAAGAACAAAGGGCATTGCCCTCTGAGCCCTCTGTCCCTGCCCATCCTCTCCTGCTCATTAAAGGGAATCAGCCTGTTGTGATTCAAGATCCTCCCCTGCACATTTCCCCAGAAACTGAGTAGAGGGCTGGAATGGTCTGTGGGCCAGTTTCCCTCACAAAAGGTTTCATCTTTCACCCAAAGGCTCAGTATAAGAGCAAGTTTCAGCTCTGCAGAATGTAGCAAAAACATTCAACAGCCATCTGCAAGTCAACCATATTCCTACCCAAGAATATAGCATTAAACTCTATCAAGCTCATACAGAGCTTAGACATCAAAAATTCTGAAGCTTAATGACTTTCTAAAATCAAAGTTCCTCCCTTCATTTTGATGAGGTATCCAAGTTGGAAAAAATTCTCCCATTAGCTTTGAGTCCAGCTAAATTCCTGGACTCCTCCAGAAAATATTTCCGTATAAAGTCTGCTGTAGCTGCCAGTTAGTCACTAAAGTAACATTCAGCAAACCTGGAGCCAGCGCAGACATTTTTCAAATCTACATACTGCTCATTGCAGCCAGACTTATGGGAGATGCTTTATGCCAAAGATCTGGTTCTGATGAGCTCCAACTATGCATTATCTCTGCAGGGAGAGATACATGGAATAGGGCAGAGTGCTCAGTGCTATTTCTATTGGATGTGTATTTATCTTTTTACCTCAATCAGATAAAGGAACTGCTTATCTATGCCCTCTACCAGGGGTCAAGACATGCTCTTTTCTATTTACATCAAACAAGAGTGGCAGCATTAGCTGTCAGCTATTAGCGGACAAAGGGCCTTTACAGGAATTAAGTATATTTACAAAATGATGCATTCAGTCACATATAACACCTTTTATTTTTAGGCCCAAATAAAAATGTTGGACAGTCCCTGGCTCAGGCCATGATTACAAGAAGAAAGCCGAGGTCCCAAAAAGATCGTAAGGCTGCAGGTCACATGCAGAGGACTTGGTTGCACAGCTTCCCTCCCGGATCCCACACATATCTCTCTTTCTAAATGTGGAAAACAGCTCCCATCAGCTTCTCTGACAGACTTGGAGTGGACAATTGCAAGTCCAGACGACAGAAGCCAGCTGTCCTGTTAAGTGCTGCACACCATGCCAAGGCAGCCCACGGCAGTCCCATCACACGCTTCCTTTTTGGCAAGAGGCGCTTGTTTAGGGACCACGTGTTTCTGGGTCTGATGGAGGTGTCCCCATTTAACCGCTGCAGGAAGAAGTGCACATGAAGGGCAGGAACTGTCTGCTGCAGGATACCATGGCAGGTCCAAGCTGGTGGGTTTGACTGTGCAAAAGTCCTTGTTTGAGCCCATGTTCTGCCTGCAACCAGAAGCACCACCTTAGTTAAAAAGCAGGGGGTTTGGCGAGGCTGCAAGATGCCTATTTGCAGAGATACCTCCCTGAAACCAGAAGATTTGGACACCTATCAGTTTGTACCTTTGTAGCCATGTGAAGCCATGACACATCAAACTGTGTCTGCCATCAGGCACAGACACAACCAGCTCACAGCACCAGCACAAGAGTGCAGGGTTCCCAGGTGATCCTTCACAGTACTGTAATTCTGAAAGCTGACAGATACCACAACCTTAACTCCTGGGACCTTCTCTGGATATTGTACGTTTGCATTGGAAAGCCAGATCTGGCTGTTGGAGGTGTGGGACTTCAGATGCCAGAGGTCTTCCTCACCCAGAAGCATTAATTATGGGGTAACTGGTGCAGCCTGCAGCCACCCGCCCTTTGGGAGCGAGGTGAAGGCACAGCTGTCACTGCAAGCTCTTACCGAAAGTGAACTTAAGCAAGCAGATTTCCTGCTCAAAACCCACTGATGAACTTTGAAGTCTGAGCCCATCTTGGGTAAATCTGTGTGGCCCTGCGGTTCCTGGTAGACTGCCAGCTCAGCCTGCTGTGTCCTGTGGGACAGGACCCCACCCTTTTGCCCCTCTCCTCTCCACCCTTTCCATCCTGGTAATACAAGAAAAGCCTTTAAGAGATTATGGACTGAGTGAACAATGCTCTGCACAGGGATCCAGGAAACCCTGTGTCCTATTCTGCATGACCTTAACAAAGTCATGGTCCTTCTGTTTCCCTTTCCACCTACACATGGCTTTTCTACTAAGACCCAGCTCTTCAGAAGAGATGAGCAGTGTTTGCCATCACCAGCCCCCATGCCAGACTGGGAACACAAGCTCTGCCTGTTCACACTGCAGGCAGGCAAGACCAGCCTCCATGGAGCTGCAGCATGCTCCCCAGTGGGTCAGCACAGCAGGAGAACCCCAAGAACATAAAACCTGCAGACATGCTGCTCTAATGCTGCAGCTTAAGACAGATATCCTGCTGTCCTTCACGGTCCTGACAATGTAAACAAGTGGTCAGGGCTTGAACACCTGGGCCTGAAGTGTTCTGGTGCTGCTAAGTGCCACCCAAGAACACAACTCATAGGAGAGCTCTATCAGTGAGAGCAATCCATAATCCTCAACTCAGCAACTGGTACCACATGAGATGACTCACTGCAGTCATGGTCAGAGCTCTTCAGCTAAAAATACAGCAGTAATGCAGACCTTAAAAAAGGACAGGAATAAATTCCAAGGAAGAACTAATTCTGAGTTTGGGAGCTTATAGCTTGTTTTTGTTAGTTAATGGTCCAAGGCAGAGTTAAGGGCCAGTCATGCACTGAATTCTAGTGCCAGATTTCAGGAATGATCAGCAGTGATCACTGTAGACTATAACACGTAATCCACCTCAATTCTGATAGTTAAAAAATAAAAAACAAAACAAAACCCCAAAAACAACAATGAAAAACCAACCAAAAAACCCCCCACAAAACTCCCAACACACCCTAACCCACATCAGCTTTGGACAGATTAGCACTAGTTTCAGAAAGTCTTTCTCTTTTTTTCCTAACCCCGCCATGAAGAGCTCAGGACACCAACAAGGTGGTGATGCAGCTATCATTTTGATTACAGCTTCATCCTTTTAATCACATAACTCAGGCTGCAGAAAGCCTGCTCTGACTGACATTATAAAGTTTTGGTGGCACTTCTGCCACATCATCTCTGGATGTCTGTTGTATTTCAGGGCTGTAAATCAAAGATTTGTATTCCCTTAGAGCATTTCTTTTCTTCCTTGTGATACTGGGAGATGCTGAGATTTTGGGAGCTGTTCCAGGTCACCTTTAGGGTAGCTCCTCAGCTCCATTTCCCAGCTGGAGCACACCCTCCCTTCCTTGTAAGTGGCAGCTTTCATGCCAGCAGTGCAGGAATGCAGAGACTTCCGTAAAACCACAACCCAGCTGTGTTGCCTAAATGCTGACCATGTGCATGCAACACATTTGCCCTTTCGCCCCCACATCTGGCACACCATTTCCAGACAGTCCTAGGTCTCACCAAAAATCACTTGGGCAGCATAACCAAGTGTTGAATTTCCTACTCCCTACTCTCTTTCAACACCCTCTGGATATCTTTAATGCCATCAACTCTGTCCTAGTGAGAGGAAGAGCACAGAGCAGCCTCGGCAGGAGCTCCTGAGATCACCGTTCCCAACACAAAGGTCCTTTGTTGTTCTCAGACAATCCAACACTGGGATTGCCCATCCAATCCCTCAGGATGAAACAGGACTGTCTGACTGAGTCCAACTTAAAAGTGCTTTCAGAACTGACCCATGATATCACGTAATAGGGAAGGTAAAACACTACAGAACTACAAAATATCATCTAAAACACCTAAACACTACAAAATATCACCCTTGTCCACTGCTGATGAACAACATAAATATAAATACACTGTAGATAATCAAGACATGCTCTTCAAGGTTTATGTTGTTTATGTTTGTTTTATGATTAGTTATGTTCTAAGAAGCTAGCTCAAATTTACCACTTTCAGTACAGACCATACTATGATGTAAAATGTTAATTCACAAACCCTAGAACTTGGGTCGCAAAACGTCAACAGTAAACTCTAACCTGCCTGCACGTAGATATATAAAAAGAATGAAAGGTAATTAATAACAGTGCACTTTAAGACAAAGTCTGTTACATTAATGAAGAATATTAAGGATATATACTATTTATAACTAAATGAAAAATTATTTAAAAAATATTAATGTTATACTGTATTCCAAATTTAAAAAAAGGTTATTTTGTAAAGTTTAACAAATTTATACAGCAAAATTACGTGACTATTCAGTGAAAAACAAATTCATTTCCTAGAAAACACCACTGCTCTATTTCTATGTAGAACAGTCATTCCATCCCTCCCACTGTGTGCCTCTCCCCCCTCATCTCAGAAGTGAGAAACTATTTTGCACTCATTAAAAGTGAAAAAATTTTTACTTTTTTGTTTTTTTTTTTTTTTTTAATGAAGTTTAAGATGTTTCAGTGGTAAGATTGAGGAAAAAAAAATTCAGGAATTTCTCTCAGGGCCCCTATTTGTATCACATGCTTAAACAAACAAAAATATCTCTGTAACTCATAACACTACAGAAGATTAACAAGTTGGCAGTGGTATAGGAGGACTTCCCATACACTAAAATAGCAACATGTTAGCCAAGAGAAGAGATTAGAAAAATACAACTTCTGCCAGTCACTTAAAATTCTCCCCATGTCCACACTGTCTAGAAGGCAGGGATGGATAAGGGTCATTGTAGCGGTACCAGATCAAACCACCTTGGTCTCTGGAGGAAAAGGACAGTTTTTTACTCCCCACTGCAAGTGTCTGTACCACAACCCTCATGAACTGTAAAACCCAAGAGGCACCAGAAGCAGTTTTTCTGTCCAGGTTTTTTTTTTTTTATCCTTTCAGTTCCTATTTCCTCCCATTGTACAAGTGGAAACGCAGATTGTTTGCTTTGCTTAATGTTTGTCTGTGTCTGACTGCAGACCAGTGGGAAAAGAAAATGAAACAAAGGAGCAAATTCAAGCTCTCTCACAAACACATATTTGAGTACCTACATTTTTTTTCAGTATCAGTATGTTCAGTTGATCAGAGATTACCATCCTCATGCAAAACATGAACCACTCAAGGCTACTGCATACTTGTATGAGACTGGACTAGAGACTGATCTTTTGGGATGCTGAAACGTGCTCCCAAACAGGTCATTCACATGGTGATCAGCAAGAACAAGCAAAGCACTCAGCCCTTTTGAAAACACTATGCTAGTCATAATATGAAGAGTTTCATCCTCTGCTTATTTGAAAAGGGTGGTGTCTGTAGCAGAATATCCCATGTAATCTGCAGCTCCATGCTCATTTGTAGGGAAGTACTCATTCCTGTGGTTTCTGCTTACTCAGCTAACATGCAGACTTGATGCTTCAGATATTCAACTGCTATTTAAAGTTTCTGAACAATGTCAACAATGTGCAAGAAGGAAGAACAGGAACATTTCTCCTGGGGCAGGTAAAACCAGGGTAGGCTGTGGTGGGTGGCAGCAGGAAATCAAGAGCTGCAGCACACAGTGCATCGTGCACCTCGGAAAAACAACCTTCAGGCTGCCACCACTGCTGTGCTCAGGGTCAGCCTGGCTGGGGATACACAGGATTACCAGAGGTATAGCTGCTCCCGGTGAAGGACCAGACTCCCACCAACTTTGGTTTGGTCCAGTCAGTATCTGGAGACACTTCAGGAGTGTCTGAGGTGACAACAAACACTGAAACTCCAGCTCTCCCCTTTTCAAAAGTCATTCAGGTGTTTGAGTTCAGAGGGAACTGTAAGGCCCCTGAGTGGGAGAAGCTGCCAACAAGTAAAGAAAGGCAACATTTTGGGGCCATACCTGGGTCAAGAGAGTAACTCAGAGAGCAGCACAGTGAACGGGAGGAGAGGTCTGACAAGCAAGTTGTGTGGTTATCCCATTTTCCTCACACTCCATTTATTGGGCTATAAAACCTACTTTCACTGAGCCTAAATTTCAGTGTTTGCATAAGCAGCAGCTTCAACAGCCTTGCTATTCATCCTGGGCTTTGGCATTTGTCACACCTCCTAATATCTGCTGAAATGCTGTTGAGTTTCCAGCTTCAGACACCCCATCACAGCTTGCTACCCCTGCCAGGCACACGGAAGCTTTCCTCTTCCAATGGGTGTTCTGCCTTGGGGATGCTGGGCTGGTGGCTCTGCAGGCAGCAGCAGCAGCAGGGACCCCGGCTGCCCAGCACACGACAGTGGGAATGTGGGGCCATGGGAATGGGGGGTGTTTACAGCCCTGCAGCTCCTCTTGCTGCGGGCAGGAGGGTTGGAACAGCCCTGGCCCAGAGCCAGTCCCGCTCACCACCTGGGGAGCTCAGCGATGATTTACGACAGCAAAGGTCCACTGCCAATGAAAGTCTATTCATCCAGAAAAAAAAAAACAACTTTGGAAAAGCCTCAGCCTTTGCAAGGCCCTTATTCTGCAGAACAGGGGTTGTCAAGAAGCTAAGTCCGATGAGAGGTACAAAGCCCTCCACCCCAGTGAATTTTCACTGCCTGACTCACATGCCTCTGTTTACAGAAATACAGGGCACCAGAGAAAACCTGTACGCAGCACATCTCTGCTGGATGAAGTCACAAGCAGTTAAACGTGTCCCGCCAGCCCCATCCTGCTGAAAGGAAGTCAGGGCTGGACTGCAGGAGGTCAGCTGATGGGTGGCCAGACTTTCAGAGCAGGAATCCCTCAAAGGGAGGTTTTCTGGCTCACCATCGCTACAAAGCTCTGAAGGTCAAGCTGCACACAGCAATTACAAAACTCATGTTATGACAGTCATCTGTTAACTTTTTCAGTAATGCAGCCTTCCCAGACACATGCTAATAAAGGAAGGCTTTATTAGCCTTCTATACCACATAACCATAACCTTGTGTGCACAATAAGCTCTCAGCCATTATATCACTCAATTTTTAAAAATCCTTCACTGTTGTGAACAACGTAACATAGTTGAATTTTCTCTTTCATATAACACAGAACATGGACAAGGTTCTGCAAAGGTTAAAACTGTGTTCTTGGGTTTTTTTAAAAGGCTTTGAGGCAAGCAGGGTATACAGCTCAGACTGCAAGTTACAGCCTAGATGCTGACAGAGCTACAACCACCTTAGAGGTGATTTACTTTTTCATTCCAGTTCTGCTGGTGCTTTTCTCACACAGATTGCAATACCATGTGGGTCTGCATCTCTGCAGATGACTGTGGGAGACAGTACACACAGCACAGGACAGCCCAATACTAACATCTGGTATTAAATGGGTTTCTCTCAGGGTTTCGGAGTCTTTCTTTCAGTGTTTCATGGCCAACACCCTCCCTATAACTCTGTTCACCTGAGGTGAATCCTGAAATCAAAAACTCTGCTGACTACCACTGCCAAGTCAGATCATCTCAGGTTTGCCTAGGGAAAGATCATATTTTTGCACACCTACAAAAGTCTTCATAGAGCATTTAACTGAGGAAAAAAAGAGCACTTACTCTCAGTGCCTTTTCCTTTGGCTCTATTTGATGAATCCCGTTCAAAAGTTAAAAGGGAGTTAATGGACACAATTAGTCTGTGAGAAAATGCATCAGCCTCCAGATTTCTGAATGATCTCTGTAAGAGATGAACTACATGGCACTGATCTTGCAGCAGCAGTCAATTCCCACTTCCTTCCAAAATCGTATTGGCCAGATGGTCCACAAAACTCGAGGGAAAATTACTTAAGTGTTTGGAAAGGCTTTCAGCGTTAACTTGGTCTCCAAAATGAAACCAGACTACCCCTCTAATTATTCTTACAACTGAAGTGTACCTTGCTTTTCTAACAGAGTTAAAATGGAGCGGGACTTTCAAGTTCACTTTACTAAAGAAAAAAAACCGCAACTGAATTCATGAAGAGCCTTGGTGTTATTTTTTTTTCTAAACTGATCTAATCAGCTTTATACAGCAGAAGCCTGGCTGGCAAAGATTCTCCTCTCAAGCCAGCTGTAGGTCAGATGTACAGTAATAGTTCCTCAACAGCCACAAGCAGTTACTGTTCAATGCCGTATCTTCTGACTTTCTGTATTACTTGTAGGGATCGAAGTCAATCACAGCAGGAGAGAAATGAACAGTGAACTCTTGAGAGGAAGGAAAAAATAAATACCCCTGCAGAATAATTTCAAGAATATGGCTAAACACATCACAGCTGAAGAACCACAGAGCCTTAAGCAATGCAGACCAGAATAATTACTAACACAGAAGAAGCAAAAGCAGCAGCAAATCACTGGAAGAACTGGTCACAGGAGGTACCAAGACTTTCCTGCAATTAGCTACTGAACAGCTTTACCAGATTTTGAAACTCACCCTCTCACCCTGTTTAAACAACCCAAGTTCATTTTGTACAGCATAAGACAAAGTAGTGCCCCACACAGTGAACTGTGTGTGTGGGTAAAGCAAAGACAGAGCCCCAGCACATGCTGGGACCCCCCTGCCCTCCTCCAATGCACTGCTGGCTACACCTCTGAGAGGTTCCTGCAGGCCTTCCCACCAACAGCAACTGATGGATTCTCCTAACACTTGGGTTCTTGCATGCAATTCTGGCTCCACTGATGTCGACTGGACTCTATGATCTTAGAGGTCTTTTCCTATCTTAATGTTTCTATGTCGAAAGGAATTTCTGCTGTTGAGTTTACTGGATCTGCATTTGCCTCATAAAAGGTCAAATTTCCCAAAGAAAACAAATCCCATTTTACACTGAAAAAGAAAAGTGTACATTCAATGGTTTCCCTCTTGGAGAAGGTGTGTTTGCATAGATCCTGTCACAGGTTTAAGCCAGAGCTTGAGATGGAAGAAACTAATCTGAGCCATTGCTGCAGAGTCTCCATTTGTGAGAACTGCACAACTGCCACCCACAGCTCGCTGTCCATGGGAAATTGGTCTCTTCATAAAACTACCAATGCAGGCCAGATGGACACTGAGAACACTCATTATTCTGACTGATGACACATACATTCACATTGACAGGCATATAGTTTTGATTGGATCACTCTCATTCAGGATTTGTCAGCTGGTGTGTCACATGAAGCTTTCCCAGGCAGCAATGGCACCCCTGTGAACTTCAACACCAAATGCAATGGGGCCCAAGGTAATATGGACAAAAGTACAGGCACAGAAACATATACAGAAATATTCAAAACTGCAAAACTGAAATCCCCTGACTCAGCCCAGGGTACCTCAGGTATCAATGAACTGAACCAGAACCCTTCTCATGATTCAGTCTCAAACCCAAGAGAGAAACCGGTTCTCATTTTCCAAGCTCTGAACCCTATCTGCATCCTTTACCTTGTAATGCCAATAGCCTGTACAACCAGCTGCATCACATCACAAAACAGCTGTCAAGAAAGAACAGAACAAAACAGCAAAACAACCTAAACATTCCACAAGACATCCAGCTAATGCCAGCTTCCTGGTTTACATGTACAATACAAGCTTTAAAAACAAGCATCTCTGCTTTTAACATCTTCTAGCTGTACTCACTATAAAATTTACTTAAAAAGTTTAACCATCCACAAGTTTTAGAAGAACTTCCTTTTCCATATTCCATCATCCACATCTAGATGCCAAAATACACCACCAAGAGCTCACCGCTCCTTAGGATAAATCTGGTATTACACACCAGAGGAAAATTTTGCAGGGTCAGCTAAAACTCTACAGCATTGCCAGTGAACATATTTAAATAACAGAAATTTAAATAACTAAGTCTCTATTTGAAACAAAACTGTTTTTAAAAAAATAAATAAACCAAAGAGTGTATGAAAACACTGTATCAGAAAACCCATCTCCCAAGTGCTTTGCACTGCCTTCTAGTCTCTGAACCCTCAGGTTCAGGGGGGAAAATAGGATTGTAGATAATTGCAAGCTTTCCTAAATTATCAAAGACAGAAGCTCAGCCAGGTTTCTTAAGAAACCAGGGCATATGGGATTGTGCTCAAAGGGCACAGACAGCCACAGGCAGCAGCTGCTGTGCCACATCAGAGTGGTGGCTAAGGAGCAAATGGGGGCCATGGGTGTGTGTGCTACATAAAAGGGCTCAACAAAGCAACTGGGACTGCTAGGGTCAGATGTGGAAGACACAAAAAGGACAAATTCGCAAGCAACTGTATTTTATTAGTTTTACCAAATAATTCTTCCTCAAAACCCAAAAAGTGTAAACAATTTACCTTGATAAACAAACCCATCTCTCATCAGTACTTATAGGTTCCTTTCCTCTACTCTTAACATTAACCTTACAAAAGCGTTTTCACGCTTGCACCGAGACTTATAGAAAATATGTATTTTTGACATGTTTCTGCAAGAAACTACATTCAGTAACAGAAGGGTTACAGAAAAACAATTACCTAACAAGAAGGTGTTCTGAAATCAGTCACTGAGTTACCTTTAGGGACTGGCTCCCCTGCAATGATTCGGATTTGTCATTTACTCTGTAATCAAATGAGTGCAGGGTGAGCATAAAGCACCATCATGCCACTGTTAGCATTTTGCATCCACTTTGAGGTCAAACAAATGACATCATGTGCAAAGGACTGGAAAAAACGAGGTTTCAAATAATTATTTTTAAAGACCTGGTTTGCACACAGTTTGACCCAGTTTAATTAGAAATGTATTTCCAGCTCAATTTTGTAAAGTGTGGACATGCTCACTGGCCTGAATCAGGTTTGTTCATCATTTCCTTTTCGCTGATACTGGACATCATTTTCCAAAATGCTCATCTTTTGCATAACTCCATCTCTGTCTACACACTTTCACAGTGTCTTTAATAGAAGAAGGAGATTAAAGCTGAGATTTTTTGAAATTTCTGTCTATTTCTGTCACCAGCTTTATCTTCCTTTTTGAAAGAATTTGTTTTAGAGAAGTCAGCAATTAAGACTGATTAAAAAGCCGACTGAAGTTAAGTTTCATATTCATATGTATCATGATTCAGTAAGAACATGGGTTTTATCACTAACTGGGACAGCAAATGCTGCCCACAGCCAGGGGTGGGTCCAGTTAGTGGTTTTGCCCTCACTGTACCAATAAGTGAGAAGATGCTTCTGTGGTGAGATAACAACCCCCTACCTGCTGAAGCTTCCTTTTGTTTTCATCAAGATAAAGGAAAAAGAAAAAAAGACAAGAATAGTACTGTAAAAAACTATTTTCTGTCAAACCTCATGAGAGCTGTGGTTCTGCTTCACCACCAGGTCCAGGCACACACCCTGCCACAGAACACCACCAGCATTCACAGACCCAGTCCAGAGCACACGGGCTGGAACTGTGAGACCTCAGAAGCACATCTGCAGAAATGCACGGCTGCACCGATGGCAAACATAGTACAGGGGGGAATAATTAAAAAAACAAAACAAAAACAACCAAAAAACCCCCCAAGATGCAAAGCCCTCTGGGTAGTCTCATGTACTGCAAGCACTTGCTTGTTAACAAAGGTTCCTTCAGCCAGCACTGATGCACAAGCATGGATGTCCTCCTTGGCAGACAGGACACGAGACAGGCGTGGCTTATCAGATCACAACCAGCTCCTGAACACACCTAGAGAACTGCACAGTCAGCAGCCTGCCCTGGGGTGAGGAAAAACGCAGAGGCAGCAGCTTCCCTATTTCTCTTTCTGGTCATGCTCCCAGTTTTATGAGGAGATTCCTGGGAATGAAAATGCATCATAAAGTCTCTGAGGACTTTTCATATCATGCAATGACTACTGACAGTGAACAGATTAGACAATAAGGCACCGTCTGATGACATTCCTGCTACTTGCTTATCAATAAAGGAAGACAGAAAGGAAAGAAAACCCACTGCTGGCATATGCTCCCCTCATCTGAAGGAACAACCCCTCCTGAAATCCAGGCAGCATTTACATGCCATTAAGAACAACACTTTACAGAGCACAGTGTCATCTCCATCCCAAACTCCAGTGGGAACCCACAATTCCTGTCCAGTCCTGGTCCAGCTCAGCACTGACTCCACCACAAGGGCAGCAGAGGTGCCTGGAGCTTCCCAGTCAAGCCTATCAGAACTGGACTAGAAGGATATCTCCCTAATACCATGAATAAACTATTTTAATATTAATAACATCAAAAGGGAGAGGTCTGCCAGAACTCAGCAATGTAAAGAATGCAGGATACAGCAACCACAAAAGCTCAGACAGCCAGGTCGTATTTAATGTACTCAATACAACATTCAAAAACCATCTGCGTGACAGGGCAAACGCCACGCAGGCTTCGACCATCATCCAGGGCTGATAAGGTGATTTTCTTTCGTTCCTGGTCAGAAAACTGTGACTTTGGCAGATGCCAGAAGCCAAATGACGTTATACAGCCTGACCAGGATCTTGCTGTGACTATTTGAACAGCCTCTCGAATGCACTTGCTGCCTTGCAAACACAGGCAGGAACCTGATCATTCATGTAATGTCTGTGTGCGCTGATTCCTGCGCCAACATGAACATACTCTTAACTCTATCAGTGCAAGCCATGGATACAGGCCACGCAAAGTCTTCCATCAGGTGGGTACCTAGAGACCAACATAATGCAAAAAAAGGAAGAGAGGGTGAACCCCAAATCTTCTCTAACCTTTATTCTCCAACCTGTGGCATTCGGGATCTGAATTTCCAGCCTTTGTTTTGTGACTTCCTCTATTCAAAACAGTTCTGACTGACAACTCTCAAGTGTCCAGAAGAAAGGAAAGTGAGTGCACCTCCTTATTCCTTCATCCTTTCTTCATTTTCAGGCATACTTATGGAGAGCATGCTACAACACATGCAGCTTCTCCACATGCAACCTCTTTTTCTGCCAAGGAAACCATCCCAGCTGGGCACCCAGCAATCTGCTGAGCCCTGTGCACGTGCACACCTACCCAGCAGCGTGTGAGCCAGGGGCTCAACACATTTGGGAAACGTCAGACCTACTTAGGCTGATCTGCACATGCACAAAAAGCCCAGTGTGCCCTGAGTGCACCACACTCACTGGCACGTACCCTTTCCACGATGTCCAAGCCGTCCCAGGATTCCCAACTGCTGGGTTCACTGGGCACACCCTGTGCCCCAATTGCTAATGTGCCTGCCTGCAAAATTTGGCCACCTTCCACTGGGAGAGATGACAAAACATATTCTAATGTCTCTGGAAACAAATCACCCTTCATCCAAAAGGGATCCCACAGGACGAATGGCCTGGTGCACCCCAATCATGTACTGGCACTGCCTGTCCTCTTCTTCTGCAGGTCAAAATGCACACACAGGAAAACTGAAAGACTCCACCACAGTAATCTGATTTTCAAAGCAGGAGGGTTATGCTGGTCCACAATACCTAACTTTTACTAATAAAAGGCAATCAGATATCTACTGATATGACTTGGCTTCTGGAGCCAGAATGTTTGCAAGAAGCCTGTTACGATAAATATTTCATGCTAGACTGCAAAAAGCAAATATTAAAGCAAAACCATTTTTTGCTAGCTCTTTCCTTTTTCCATATAAAAAGACAACATCATGAACAATCTGTATAAATAATACATTTCAGAATCCATTATCTAAGTCATATGCATATTTATTTTATGTTGGTTTTGTTGCATATTTTAGTATAATTGTTCATCGGTTTAAAGTCAAGAGTAGAACAAAAGCAGACAAATCTACTACAGCAGAAATAATCAGTAAACTAGTTACTCTTTTGTTACTTTTAAATACTGGGAAAAAGTCGTGCTAAAATTCAGCATAATAAAGAAGAAATATATCTATATTTTACTGACCTTGAGGAATTTTCTTTTCAGAAGGCCATCACACATTTCTGTTATGCCCTTTTCCTCTAAATGTTTACACTTTTAACAATAGAGATACAAGAAAAAATTGCATTAAAAAAAGCTGATATCAGATGTAGCAATTGCACATTTGGAAAATAGATTTTAGTAAATTCCAGTAATCAGTAAACATCAAGAAAATGTCAGTATTGTCCAACTGGTCTCACTTTTGGCTGTAAACACTCCTCACAAAATGGAAAGGCAGAAGAATTCACATTATTATTCACATTTATTTTGGTAATGCCAAATTAGTTCAGTATGGTAGTACTTTTTTCCCCAAGTATGCAGTACTAAAGACAATCTATGAAATAATAAACATCCTGCTGAATTGAAACGTGTGTTCAAATGAAGCAAATTAAATGCAATGTTTTGACGTTTCTGAAGCAAAGTTTGAAAACTAAAGCCAACTCATTTTTTGAAATTTTCCCACTAAGGGTTCTGTTGAACTCATGTTTGGATTCAAGTGAAACTGTTTGCAAACAGCATGTTGTCCAGTAAGTGGCTGCTAACCAATTCTCACAAATCACCTCTATAAGCACACTCACTCCTCTCAACCAGAATCCCAAGATGCTTTACAAAAACAAGGGCTGCCTCCATTTTCACAGCTCCACTCCTAAGGAGAGCTCCATTTCCAGCAAATTCATGTGTTTTTTAGCAAGGATGAGAAGCAGAGGAATGAAGAGTAGTAAGATCTCTTGAGCCACAGCTGCTGACATCAACCCCTCTCCTATCTTCATGAAAAAGTGTATTTCTTACATGCCAGGAGCACCTAAAGGCACTGCCACAGATCACATGCCAGCTGTTACACGGGAAATAATACCATTACTTGTGCAGGACACCGAAAAGGTCACCGTTTGCTACAAAGTGTGTATTCTGGATTGCTCACTTTCTTAAGATGTCAGAAGTTACTAAAACTTCATGTTTTCACAGGGAAGAAGAAGGGGATGGGGAAGAAATGACCTTTGAAAAGATGCTTCTAAAGCAAGTCTTGAAAACCTTTCGGGAATCCCACAAAGTCAGTAAGTTACAAGGGCAGATTTATAAACACACAAGGGCTTTGAAAAATAATAAAGTATACTGCAAACAGTTGAAAAAGAGTTTCTTCTTGAATTTTATTCCCAATATCCATATTCACAGTTCTGCACAGGCCAAGAAAATTACTGCTGGCCAGCAGCCTGAGAACAGCTGAATACCAGACAGGAGACGCATAATTTTATCACATTTATGAATTTTACAATAGAAATTGGATTAGAATCCAACAGAAATACAATCCAATCAAATAGACTCCAATCCAATAGAAACTGGATGCAACAGAATTGCAAACCACTTAATGGAAACTTCATTATGATGGGACAAGGAGCTGACTTGCATCTGCGCCTACTGCCCAAAGGAACACCCCTCTTGTTCCAGCACTCATCCCCAGTGCCAAAAGTCTCACAGCCTGACTTGGCAGATTTCTGTGCAACCTTCACCCAGCCATAAATCAGTACGTCGTTTGCAGGACAGCAAGTTACCAGGCTCACAACTTCATCCAAATACCAAATAAAGCCGAATGCTTAATACTGTTTACTTCTGTTTGCTTCAGAAAAGCAACACACCAAAGGGCTGGCTACTCCCACCAGCTTGCTCCAGTCCTAATCCAAGAACTGCCCTAAGCTCAAGCACTGAGGACACACAAAACCTTCCTGGCAAAAGCATGGTAGTGCTTTTTAACTGCTCCCAGAGTAAAAGTTACAACTCTACAGCTACAGCTCAACAGCTGCTGTTACAGTGCTATTTCATGGCATGCTTGCTCTCACGCAGCCAGGCTGACTGAGAGGAGTTAATGCAAGCTCAACTCTGCAGTGAAGATACATAAATGAGGGCAAAGTGAGCTACGGATGCATTCAAACAGCATCCTTTCTGCTTGAAGAAAAAAAAACCCCACCAGAGAAACTGATCAGGTACTGGGGCGAACACAGAAAGGTGAAAGGGGGAAAGAGTTAGAGGTAGGACAGAGTTCAACCAAACCTGAGCTCATGGTCACAGTGCAGCAGACACCTCAGCAGAGACTTCAGAGCTCAAGTTTCTGAAGTGAAACAGGAGCTAAAGTGAGCAGTCCCACTGTGCACAATCACTGGTCTGGGCATGCTGGAAATGCTGGGTGACATCCAACCCATGGAAAACATCAATCCATCACAGTCCTCAACGGGAGAATTTGCCTCTCTGGGGACTGACATTTCTGCTGCTGGATCTTCCAGTGACACCTGTAACAAAGCATTGCTGGTACAGGGGTACTGGAGACCAGATAAAAATTTTCCTTCAGAACAGGGTCGCTATATATATATTGCAAACTCAGGCACATGAAACTCTGGTCACTCTGATGTGTACTGACATGATTCTGGATGGTACTGAGCACTCAGGAGTACTGAAATCAATGTCACTAGTGATAGGTGCTTTAAGCACAGCAAAGTGCTTGGGCAGGGAATTAAGAGCTTGGACTATTTCCTGCTATACTTACATTATCACCACTGCATTTTTAGCATGTTCCCTTACCTTCAAAATAGCATGACCTAGTGCCAAAATCTGAAGCGTTACGCAACGTGAGCTCAAAATGCCACCAGTTTAGGATGAAAATGCTTTGTAGTCTCCCATATGGACTTTTAGGTCCAAAACATGGAGGAGCTGCAAGTGCCAGGCCTGCCAACAAATTATTTGCAAGGATTTTACTACTCTCTAATGGCTGATATGGCACATCTAATTATTGCACACTGCTCTGTTCAGTCAGAGCCTTTATTGTGTAGAGGCAGTCCACAGCTGAGAAGTTTTCTCACATCCTTACTCTTCTATTTTTGATAAACTAGTCTGACTCTTAAGAATCTTAATTAAGTTCCTCTGAAATATTCACTAACTAGAACCAGGACTTCACAATTTGCTAATTAATTTCGCCTGTATGATCCATTATTTTAAATTCCAGTGCTGAATACAGTTTCACACTGCCATGCAGATAAGCAGGGACGCCAAGATTTCAAAGAAAAAAACCAACCCCAAACCCCAAAAAACCCCAGCACTAAAATGCTCCCAGCTCTGAGTGCACACAATATGCTACTTATTTTATATATATTTCAATAAAAGTAATTTCAGTATGCATACTTCACGGGTGTTATTAAAAATCAGAGGCCTGAAGAAGTTAAGCACTGAAACACCAACTCACATCTCTCCAGTGTATTAATGGCATTACAGCCATACATGCTTCAGTTTTCAAGGCAACCTGTTCATAAGCACCACAGCATTTCAGATCATTTTATTACAACGGCAGTAGCACATAATAATCTCAGACTTATTCCTGAAAGAGATCCCTGTTGCCAGAAGTAGCAGACAATCTCCATTATTTGTCTGGACTAGTGAACCAAGGATCTGCACAGTAAGTTGTTGACTCCATCCTCTACACTGTGGCAATATGTCTTTATACACTGCTGCCTACTGTAATTAACTAGTTTTTCATGTGGACAAGATAATTAGCTATGCTACTAAAACCCTAAATAAAGAAAACAGATAGATGAACAAACACTTTTACCAACTGCTAGTGAAACAGAAAGTAGAATTTCGTAATTTCTGTAGAATACAACTGATTTCCCAACTTGACTCATCAAAATCTCAGTCCTTTGAAGACTATGATTGGCTTGAAAATTGTAACTGACCACAAATGATAACAAAATAACCCAAGATTACATGACGTTTTTAACGTCTCAGAAGCGGTTCAGAGAATCTGAAATTGCATTTCAACCCTGAGACACAAACTTCTGAAGGTGGTTACTCCTGACCCACCCACAGATGGGACATCAGTTTTGAAATTTTCATCTTATACACATTCAATATCTGGATTACACTGAACATAACTGTAAAGTTTCTTAAATTTATGCTTCCAGTTGCTGTCTGAGGTGTTGCCATCAATTAGGTTTTTCAATTAGTCCACAGACTACAACACTTCATAACTTAGCATGGTCCAGTGATTTTTTCCACGCAGTACCCAGTCTCATAAAAAACTGTTGCTTCCCCTCACCACTCCCAACTTGGTCTCAAGTATTTCAGCCAGTCATTCAATGAAATGAGTTATGAAGAACTTAGCAGGCTTTAAAATTGTTTAAGATAAACTGAAAAGTCACATTTATGCTTCGCTACACTCCTGTCACTGTACCTCAACAGCAAAGTAACCAATAACTCATGACAGCAACTGAAGAACGATTCAATGCCAAGAAGCAGCTGTGTTCAAATAAAACTCAACCAAAATCCCATACACTTCCTTACTCAGACCTGCTTCCTTTTTGTAGATACAAAGTCTGATGTGACTGCATAGAAATAAAAATATTAGCTGTGCAGAGGCACTACAGGAAGGTAGGGTTGCTTCCACCCCTGCTGAGCCTCAGCAACGGCACTGATTCTTCATCAGTTGCATTACTGGGAAACCACATCTCCCCTCAGACTCTCACAGTCCCAAACCAGAGCACCTCTCTCAACTTCCCTGTGCCCTCAGACTCCCTTAAAAATACAACCCTTTTGAACACACAGCAGCTGCAAATCTGTCAGGGTTTATCATCAGCCTGCAAGATCATATGCCAAAAGACATCATCCCCTGGAACTATCCAGAGACACTGACCTCTCCTTCCCTAGGCCACTCAAAAATGCTGAGCCCAGGAGAAGACTAATCCACATCATTAAAACAAAGGAAGACAAAAGCCCCAATCAGGTGCCTCTTGAACTCAGAAAACAAGCAGATTGCACAGATGCTGTTGCTGACCTCATCTGGCCCATGAAAACTTTTTTAGGAGGAAGAGGACTCTCAGAGCTTGGCTGAATGAGTAGGATTAGGAGCAATTCCTCTTTATTGTGATAACTGAAAAAATAAAGCAGCTATAAATTCAGAGTCTCACAGACTCTTCCAGAGCTCAAGAGAAATTGTGTGACCCAAACACTTCAAAAATGGCAACCACTTCAATTGGCCACACATCTCTCTTTCCCCATTTAACAAATAGGAAGATGACCCTGCACTGAAAACTGGAAGATCGAAAATGCATTAACAGGCTCCTACAGAAGACACACCTCTCATCAAAGAATATGAAACTAACAGCTGAAGTCTTTGAAAAAAAAAAATTTCACTTCCCCCCCAAACTTACAGTTATTACAAAATGCACAAGCACAGACCAAGATACAACTGTTCTACATCAAGAGCGATGCACATTCACTATCCAGCACTTCAGAGCCACAGAGCCCAACCATGGGAAGAAAACAAGGCATCCATATGGTTAAACTTCTGGAGGTAATGGGAGCAGGCAAAGAATTACTCAAATCACAACAGAGTGAGGTCTCAACAGCCACACCTACATTACAAGATAACCCCACAAGCACAGTAAGAGCAGCCCACACAGCCAGGGGCGTTGGCTTCACGATGCTTTCAAAGGTTCCAGCTTTAACACCACACCATGTCACAATAGTAGCAGCTACTAGGAGATAAAAAAAGATGGTGTTTATGAATCTCGTAGATAATTTTCTGCAGTTTTACTGCCATCCCAAACAACACCCATTTCAAGGTTCCCCAGGCAGTCTGAGAGACAGAGTTCCAAGGCACTGCACTTTCAGCACAGGGAGTAAGCAGATTCCATGATCTTGTGGGTGACACCTTCAGCCATCCCACTTCCTCCCAGGTGACACCAGCAGTTCTGCAATGTGAAACATTAAGGTTCTTAATGGTCAGCAGCTCTAAAAAACCCTCAAAAATGCTGACCCTCATACTTTGGTGAGCAACTCCACGTCTCCCATGCAATCTTTGTGGTCCCTGGCCTCAAGGGTTTCTGGGAAGATGGACAGCCCTTGTGAAAAGTAGTGCAGAGGATGTTCAGAAACTTCTCTTTCCCATCTGCACTCAATGGAGGGGGTGCAGAGACTGGACACAATCTTTAGCTCTTCAAGGTTTAGGGAACAAAGGCATGAAAGAGACAATACTCATACTTCTACAACCACCAGCAAATGCACTATTTCCAACTGCCTTCAGGGACGACTCTCTGCCACCACCTTCCATGGCATTATTCTGAATTGCCTTTTACATAGTGCTGTTCTTCAGATTTCAGCACCTGGAAACCATCACTAGATGATGGTTAGATCTGTCATTTCAAGAGGTAACTAAGCCTAAGTCTCCTGACTTCTGCGTACCATCTGATTTTTTTAATATCTAATTCATACTTTCCAAAAGGCTGAAGTTGCCAGTACTGGCATATTTACATCCTACTACTTCATAAGTTGTCAAAAAACCTGCTTGCTTTTACTCAGTTATTATATGCAAATTCCAACTTTACAACATTTCTACATCGCTCTAACATTATCATGTGTACAATTTATACCTCTTCCATTTAATTTTAAAAGACACTGAACTGGAACTGGTCTGGAATAATTCAGTATGAATAATACTCTCCTTCAATAAAACTACTAAACATTGTTTTCCAAATCTAATGATGAATCCTCAAAATTTTATTTTCACTTTTATGGAGCTGCATATATTAAAATATGAATCATCTTCACAGCCAACAAAGTAATTTAGTAATTCTGGATATAGTTTATTTAGCCTGAAATAAGCTTTTCTTTGATTATGCACAAACTCTTATGTGTAGTGTCTGCACACATGGAAGATTCTGACACCTCCAGAGAAGGAAAAAAATCTTGCTCTAATGATATGAGTACAGTATGTGGATAACAGAGATTAGTTTATAACTTAATATATTTATGGTCACAAGCCTATACTAGACAAATTACAAAATTATTCCAGAATTCCACCTCTTCACTCCATCAGATCTATTACATAGATCAGAAGACATACTACACAGAAGTGAAAAAGAAAAGTGAACATCACAGCCCAACTTCTCGTGGCCATTGCAGAAGCAGTTGTTCCATTGCAGCTGCTCTCCTTCAGAGGAAGCAGACATTTGCTCTGGTTGCAAGGCCAGCATTAGGGAGATACCACAAAGCAAGATACCACCTGAGCACATTCAACTCAGCATCTTCTGCAGGAGGATTTCCAAACACACTGGAGCTTTGGACTGTGTGCAAACTGTTCACAAAAGAGACTGCCAGCAGTGTGCAGTATGAATTTTGTATCTGTTCAGCTCAGCTGTCATCATCTGTCTTCTTCAACAGCACAGCTCACTGCCATCCTCCTGCAAAGAGCAGCTCCATCCCCTCAGCAAGCCTCGACAGAACACCCCACATTCAGTGATCACACATATTTCTACGAACAAAGCCTTAGTTATGGGTGTGCTTGCATGGAGCCAGGGCCACACAGTCCACCACGCCACCAGTGCATGATGCATGTGCACAAAGCTTCCCCTCAGAGCCCCCAGCCTTGTAAGACCCTTTCTCTCAGTGCCTTGCTTAGATGTTCCAGCCAGTCCAAGTGCAGAATGAGCCAAGACTCAAATCACTTGTTTCCCAGAGCTGTCAGTCTCTTGCATGCTCAGTGGAGAGCAGCCTTTGGGTACAATTTTGAATTGTCATTGTCAATAATTCTTACACATTTTGGCAACTAACATTCTAGTGAGCTACACAACAATCAAAACATTTTCTTCTGCAGCAGAGAAGCAAACTATGCTGCTCCTTCCTGTTTCTGCTATGATTAAGCAGCTGATTCACTCTCAACATCCTTACAAAATGACTGGACTGAAATTTTTCTTCCCAATATAAAATAAATCCAGATACAAAAAGAAAGGTAACTATTTCACAGAACTTCAGGAGCTTTGGGATCTTTTTACAGATAAAACATCGTGATTACACTGACAGCAGCACCCCTGAATGTCTCCTTGCCTCTAATCTGTCCATGTGAACCCCTGAGCTTCTCTTTTTAATTTAGTAAATTCAGTATCTGAATGACAACCTCAGAAACAACAAAGACTTAGCCACTGCAAAAAGTTACTGAGAAAGATCCTGCTTCTGACATAAAAAAAAGTTAGTATGGGAAAAGAGAAACTTCCCAGAACCGTTTCTGTAAAACATTTTCCAGAACCTTTGAAAGGGTATTCATAGCTTGGAAGGGAAAGCAAAATGTAATTACAGCAGATCTTTCACCAGAGGATGGACACCAAAATGTAGCATGTACTCAGTGCACAGGCACTGGAGAAAGAACAGTCCTGCATTGCTACACCAGGGCCCCTTCTGCATTCCCCCTGCAGCAGGGATCAATGCACAGAGAGCCTGCACCAACACCAGGACTCACCACACAGGGGATTATCAGCAGAGGGACCTGAGGAAGAAGCAAGACCAGGCAAGTGATTCCAGTGCCACCATTCTTGTGGTGTACCTCCAAGCACAGGTTTTTCCTTCCTCTGTCTTCATTCTCCAAATGGGAACAACACAGACTCATTTCCCTATTTAATCACATCTATTTCGCCTTTCCAGGGAAGGCTTCACATGCTTTTCTAGGCTAGTTCTTTTAACTAAAGAAAGGTGTGCCCTGCACAGTGTACACAGCACTGTGTTATGGCAAACAACGTTAATTGCTGTAGTCTCTTGACTGGTGGTTCTGCTTTGATATCCCAAAGACAAAGGTAATGATGGAAATCAAAGATACCATCGCCTGCCTGCAGGGCAGGGTTAATTGACACCTCTGTCTTGAAGAGCACTGCTGTTTGAGTCTTGAGCTCCACTCAATCCAGGCCAAATTTAGCCATCACTGATGTGAATTTGTGCCAGACACCTATTTTGAAAGTGAAAAAATAACTGCGGGACAGAAAAAAACCACAGGACAGAGGGAGGTCAGTGCAAAAGCCAACACACTTATGTGACCTGTAGCAGCAGAGAGATGTGCAAACAGGACAGAAGGAAGGGGCACAGAGTTTCACATGCAACCACATTTTGCATTACACAGAAAAGACAGCAAGATAAACCAGGCTATTACTGGAACAATATTGTCCATCTTCTTAAATGGTGCTCATTTCTGCTTTAGGAAATACAGCTTTATAAAGAACTGCATCATAAATTAAAGATGCATCCAAACCTTATAGACTTGTCCATATGTTCCATTTCCAACAACCTGCACCAGTTCAAATATTCCCGCAGGGTCCTGCAAAAAGCAGAAGAAACAACAATATTTGCATTAAAGCAACCACTTCATAAGGGAGAAACTGTACACAGTCAAAATGAAATGTCTGTGGCACATCTCCTAATGATCTGAATTACATATTAAAGGGGAAATTGCCAAACCACAGTATAAGAAATGCATTAATATTAAAGTTTTCAGTCAAGTTGGTCAAACTTATGTATAGACAAGTTTGACCAACACAAAAATATATATACACAAAATAACTCAGTGAAGATTTGTGTGGCAATACAGCAGATACAACAAATAAATAAAGGTGTGTGAAAAATACAAGAATTCTACTGCTGACTCAGTCTAGTAGTAGAATAAGGAAAAACCTCCAGGCTTCCTAAGCCTTCCCACACTGAGCTAGCCTGGAGGCTAAGCTGCTGTCCTCTGCCATGGCACCAGCAATGTAACAAAGGAAAAAAGCTAAATGACAGAATTGAAAAAATTACTATATAAAGCATCTGAGCCCTGTTACCTTACAGAAGGGAAATGCACCATCCCAGGCAACCATAACACTACAGGCAGGCTGAGAACGCTCAACCATCCTGTTCTGCAAACATAACAAAGTAAATTTGACTCACTTATTGAACTCTTGGTTTTGAACCCAAACAAGACTGCTGGTAATTTACATAAAAGATTCACGAAGTCAGGTGATAGGTGTACCATTACATGTGAACCAATTTCCACCCTCCCAGTACAGCAGCAGTTGCTCTAAAACCAACCCCTGCAGCAGATGTCCTCCTCCAGCACTGAGATGCTGCAGCCCCTCAGATACAGGCAGACCATCTTGTTGCAAGGCACGGGCAATGTTCATTCCTGTATGACCGAGCACATTAAAAAATCTGGTGCTTCAGTTAAAACTCACTCAGAGATTTATATAAAACCATTAAGAACTCAAGAGACTAGTTTCTTCATTTCTGGATAAGCCATTTATCAGTCCACTCATTTCTTGCTATGGTATCATTGAGAGATTTATAGAAAATATTATTAACTCCATGTGTCAGTTTTACCACATCTGTTTCAGCAATCTGTCATGTCAGTTGATGCTTATTGCTACTGCTGAGGAATGCGATACAGAAAAACAATCTCAGAAGTACAATTTCAGTGACCCTGGTTGCAAAAAATCCTTTTTTAAAGGTATCCAGCTAGTTCTCTACTCCACTTATACGTCCATCTTTTAATATAAGTAATACTTTTGTCATATCTGATAGGGAAATGTTTACCTCAACAAAATCCCAGTGGAAACATCCAGGCTTTTTTTCTGGGCAGATTCTGCCTTGACTGGCACAATTGTCACTATAAATGGCAGTAGCTTTCAGTGCAACACAGCCCAGACTTCCACAGCTGAAAGTATTAGTGAGTTCAGTTGGGTTTGCCTTTAAGTTAAATGAGTTTTAATCTTATACTTCCAGGACTGTCAACCTCACAAGACTTTTTAAAAAAGCAATGCATAAACCAGATCAAGATCTGTTCTGTCTCTTACGTTTAAAACAAGTCAGTAAGGCATGGCCTTCTAGACTTAAGCCCCAATTCCAAAAGCCCTCACAATAAACAAAATCAATGCATACAGAGTTAAGCATAGGCATAAGAATGCCTACAACACTAGGATCTCTGTGAAGTGCTTTGCTTTCTCCTCATTTCTTCAGTTTTCTTTTTCACTAGTCTGGATCTAAATGAGCCACACACTTTGCTTCATTGGATCAAAAGCCAGCAAATAGTCCACTGCTACCTCCAAAGCAACAGGTGGGTGGTAAAAACCCCTGCTTCACGTGCAACCTCCCCACAGAACTGTGCTGTGGGTTGCATGTGGTCCACACAGCAAAACTCACAGCAGCTTTTTGAGGAACTCTACCAGACAAGGCCTTCCATGCACAATATCTACTGTACTCTGTGGGAAGCACAAGCAGCACCCCATTTTCCCACCTTTCCTGCAGAAAGCAGCACTGCTGAATTAAGAAGAGCTCACAGTGCACAGAAACCCAGAAGAATCTAAACTGAATTTTCAATTCTGAGTTTGCAACTGTCCCTCTCCTTTGAACACATGCTCTGTCCTCACTCTTCTTCTCTAAGCTTATTTATTATGCAAATATGGTAATTTAAGGTGCCTCAAAATCAGCTTCTCTTTCCCTTTCAAATCAATTTCATTCTGATTTAGCATCCTAATACTTTGATTCTAATGGTTGTTGACAATCTAGGAAAACCCCAAACAATTATCTAAATAAATATTAGCATCAACTTTAATACCGTTAAAATCCGTGCCCTTGCTAGCCAATTCAGCATTAAGATCTCAAGCCTCCTCAGCTCAGAGTGCAGCCAAAATACTTGGCCATCTCTCTTGTTTTAATCAGGACACCATAGTGAACCGAGCCTTGTTAAGAGTCATAAAGGATATTAATATGGGCTCTGACTTTGGTCCTTGGATTGCCCTTGTTTGCTTGGATACCAGCACTGCCTCGTTTGCTGGCATTTTTCACAATGGGCCAACTTCTTAATTATCTAGGAGTTAGGTATCATCTTTGATGTAGTGCTTCCTCTCAGCTACCATTTAAGCACCATGGTCCAGCTAACCCTTCACCAGCCAGCACCTGCCAAATTGCTACGTTCCCTTTGGCAGATGCCAAAATCCTGGCCTGAACATTCATCACTTTAAGGTTAATTACCGTAATACATTGTACCATATGGTGCCCGCCTTGCTTTCCTGCAAGTCATCTGCAGAGCACTCAGGAGGCAATAGCAAGACTGCTGACCCAGAGGCACCTAGGCCACATCCATCTCCTCCCCACAGCAGAATGAAAAGCAACACACACACAGCAAGAGCTCGATCAAATTGCACTTTTCACATCTCTGCAGTGAAAGAAGATACAGGAGTTTGAAGCACGAGTTCTTCTCCAGGACCTCTGCACCTCAGCGTGTAATGCAGAGTTCAGGGGCTTTTTAGCCATCTGAGTGCCCTGGTGAACCCAGGGCAGAAACAATCCAGCAAGATGCTCCAGCAACATCAGGAAACTACAGCCCCCAGTTCTTTCCAGGAAAAGGGAAAGCCCTGACAAGCACCCATTTGTAGGGGAGCAAGGCCAGCTCGTGCAGTTTGAAAATTACTCCAGCCACAGTCATACCTCCCCACAGCTGGTGAGGACACAACAGCACCAGGCAGCTCCCATTGGGCCCCGGAACATCTCAGACAAGGCAAAAGTAAGGCACCTGTATTTAAATAATTTCCACAGCTCAGCATCACCTGCCTCTCATTTCCCACCAAGCACAAACCCCAAACTAAGGCTGCTGAGTGCTTAAAAAGTTTCTTCCAAAAGGAGCCATTTGTCCCTTCCCCCATTGCGGTCAAAACCTGCAATGCTCTCAGCCTTCAGAGGTTCTGAATCAGATGGTTTTGACACAGAGGCTGCTGTCTGCCTTGCAGCATTACTCTTTTTTCAAACTTACATGATTTTCTTGCTTATTTAAGGAAATGAAATTCATCTGCTAGAACTCTAAAGAAGAACTTCCATTGCTTTGCTTTACGCCCCTGAGCAGAGCCAGGTTAAACTTCTGCTCACCTAGCCAGAAGCCTTTTGCCATCCTCACAAACTTTACTGTCCCTGATGCCTTTCCTCTTTTTGCCTCTGGTCTGGAACACCCTCCTTGCCATGTGATTATTGCAAAGGCTTCTCCCAGCCCTCTTTTTTTTTTTTTTTTCCTGATATTTTTAGAAAGTAGCTGCTTTGGTTTCACTGTCTGGGGATGACTGCTTTTTGCCACAATTGAACTCTTCCCTCTTCTGCCGAGAGCACTCCTGCTAGATGGTCAGCTTCTATGTAAAAAAGTGAAGTGGAACTCGGGGGCATCATACCCAGCCCTGTTTGTGGACATGAAACACTGACAGCACGGCTTTTAACGTGGCCAAAGTTTGGATTACATTAAAAAAACTAAGAAACAAGAGGATAACCATAAAAACTCATAGCAAACTTCGGTGAATGCTGACTTTTTTAGCTTTGGGAGAACAAAACCAAAAAACCCCAAGCCTCAACAAAAAAAAAAAAAAGCCAACCCCCCCACGCACACATTTCCTTCCAGAAGATCCCAAGTCCTCAACTGTTTTCTCTCCACAGCATTCTCAACACCTTTAGGAACGTCAGCAGGCATTATTTATTACCCTGGCCGGGGAACGCGCTCCTCCGGTGAAGCGCTCCCGGCCGGGCAGGGCAGCGCTCCCGCGGGACGATCGCTACAGGAGGGAGCGCGACCGCCGGAGCCCGCGGGCTCCGGCACCAGGGGAGCCCCGGGGCTGTTCCCTCCGGGGCTGAAGCCCACGACCCTCGGCCGCCGCTCGGGCATCGGCACGGGCGGCACCTCCGCGCTGTCCCCGCCGCCACCGCGCCCGTCCCGCGGCCACCGCACACCGCACCAGCGCCCCGCAGCGCCTCTCCCAGCGAAACCCCCTCCGACAAAGGGGCAAAACCCCGGGGTGAAGCCCTCGTACAGCCCAGCAGAGGCGAGGAGCGGGGTCGGGGATGTCACCCAGGGGGTCTCAGCTCCCGCCGCGGGGCAGCCCCCCCGTCCCCGTCCTTACCCGCAGCGCCGCCAGGTCGATGCCGTCCAGGCTGCGGGCGGCGCAGTCGCGGGCCATGGCTCGGCCGCCCCGCGCTAACGGTGCCGCGGGCGGCCCGCGGCGGCCCGGCCGTGCCCCGGCGGGCGCAGGGAGCCGGGCATGCCCGGCCGGCCCCCAACGCCCTCCCCGGCCCGGGCGGCCGCCGCCGGCAACTTTGGCGGAGGGAGCCGCTACGGGGAAAGAAAGTTTGCGAGGAAGTGACGTGCGGCGCCGGCGGGGGTCGGGGCCACCTGCCGCCCGTGGGGCGGGGGCGGCCGGTCCGCACCCCCACGCGTGCTGCCCGCGGGGTGGGGATTGCCTCCGGAGCGGGAATTGCCTCTGGAACGGGAGTTTCTGTGCACGTGTGTCTCCCGGGCCGAGAGAGGGGATCCACCCGGAGCGGCAGCCCCCGCGCTGCTGTCGCCCCCACGGCGCACAAGGGCGTTACACACAGCCACGAACGAAACCCCTTAAAGCCCCCCAACAAACTGCGTTGGCGGCATCCAAAAAAAGAGGGTTACACCCAGAGAGAGAAACTGCTAGCCCCTTTCCCTCGGGTAGCGGGCGCTGCAAACGAGCCCACGGGGGTGACGGCAGCGATGCTCATCAGAGCGCCGAGGTCGGAGCCGCTGCTTCAGCCCAGGGGAGATCCCGGCCCCGTGGCCCCACAAAGAACAGGCGGTCCCCACGGTGCGGAGCTGGCAGCAGCCGCCTCTGCCAGCACGGTCCCGAGTGCCGCAGACGGCTCCACCGGGGCACCGCAAACCTCCAAGGCCCCCTACAGCCTCTTTCCCCCGGTAATTATGACCACAGAAAGAACACACCATACAGCTGGAGTGGAGTGGAAAGACTCGTGGGTATTTTTGGGCCTCGAGTTTAGAGACAAAATTCAGTGGAAATGCACATTTCTGAGTCAAAGTCCTTAAACATTCCTTAAGGATGCTCATCATCCCCTCGCAGAGAGCAAGCAGAGGGGACGTAATTCTGAATGAGTACTTTCATAGATGCAGACGTGAAATCAAGACCAAGTGGTCAAAGTGTGTTCAGTGCCTATTAACACAACGGGGCAGCCGCGATGCCAGCAGCGAGGGGTAGTGTTGTAACAAAGGCATTTGGCAATTTCCTTAAAAGAAGTGCTGATGTATCACTCAGCTTCAAAGTATTCTTATACAAAAGCCCACAATGGGTACCTTATCGCTACAGCGACCCTGGATTTCTGCTCTCTGCCTGCCTGCGGGCCAGCATGTGGAGGCACTGCTAGGGAGTTGTGGCCAATTGCTGCATCAAAGTGTAAGTTTGTTGAAGCAATGCACGAGGTGGGCAGAAATCTACACACAGCAACAACCCAGCCCCCCCTCCCCCTACTCTCCCCTGGGCAGCGTTTGGAAAATTCTGGCCCTCGTGTTGCCTTTGACAAAGTTAAGCCACAGCTTTGCTCCCCATTCTAGCCTTCCTGCCTTACATAAATCCATCATTAGCCTTTTTGCTTGTGTTATTTCTCACAATCCCTATTTATCTCTTCTCTAACCTCCAGGCTGTCCTTTGTCTCCTGCCACTTTCCACTTCCTTCCTGCTTCCCTGGTGAGAACTGGTGTGAAACTCCAGGCTGTTGTCTACCCAACGCCCTCTCTCCTGCTCCATCTCTTAGATTCTTTGCCAGAATTAATCCTGCTTGCCTTACCTCTGACGAGTTCTCCAACCTAGGGATTCACTTCCACGTGACAGAATGCTCTACCCAAAAATGAGGTGAAAATATGGGTTTAGAAGCATAACACGGCTTGTAGTATTTTTGCAGGCAGGTATCAGTATCTCTGCTACATGGTTTTATCACCACCTTTCACTGCCTTCTCCCCACTGAACCCCGTTGCTGGTGGCTTCTGGGGACATGCCAGTCTCACTCACACCACTGTGGGCAGGGCTCCATGAGCAATTCCCCCCTTGCTGCCATAGGATGCGGTGCATCTTTTCTCCATGAAAGCCTTACAGGTCTAACAGAAGCAACAAATGCCACCAGGCCAGGCTTACTTTTCAGAGTAGAACCAGCTTTAAAAGCCCTGAGTTCTCCCATCACCAGCCTGATGACTGGTTCTACTGACAGAAATTGTGCTCCAGGTGTCCCCCGTGGTCTTGTGCCCAGCCCCAGCCATTCCCAAAGCCCTGTGCAGACAGGGCACTGGTGCTATTGATGACCTGCAAGTGGGCTGTCCCACCTTGCTCTACTGCATGAAGATGTGTGGCAGAGTAACTCCTAGGAATCAGAAATTCAATGCCTTAGCACAGCTGTCAATAACTTAGAAACCCACATTTATCTCACCAATAATAAAAAGTGAACACGTTCCCTTAGGAAAAATTTCAATTAAAAAAAAACCACCCTAACAACCAAAGCATAACAAACACAAGAGACAATTAAATGCTATCAGTACAGCTTTCCTTTCCAACAGCCGTAGTCAAAACCCTGCAGCCAAATTCAGGAACCACAGACCTGAACATAAAAACCTTTCAAATGTCTGTGTGCATGCAAAGGATGTTTTGTATTAAAGGGGAAGTGCAAGAATGAAGGGGGAAGAACTTCCTTTGTTTCAGCAAAGGAAATGCCATTGTACCCCAGAAGTACCGGGCTAATCCTGAGCTCCTCTGTCAGCATCCTAACTCAGATTTGGGTCCATAATAATCCTACCAATAGTAATTGTCCCTGCCAGATGTGACACTCAGTAAAGGATGAGAGTGTTTAAAGCTGAGGCTAGAATTGACATGCTGGCTTGCTTCCCTAAGCTTTGTTTACACTGAGGTCTCAGCTACAGGTGTGAAGTTGGCAAAGAAATAAACAAGAAGATAACTCATAAGTGAACAGGATTTCTGGTCAGCAGGAAATAAACAGCTTCTTAAAATGTGCATGAAATGGACATTTTAGCCTGAAATGGACAAATTGACCCTTTTCAGCATTTCTTGGTTCTCTGAACTGTAAATTCAGAGAAATTACCATTCAGAGAAACCCCAACACACAGGATCTTCTCACTGAAATAATCCCCCAGATGCTGCTCTGGGAATGGGCATCCCTGCTACCCTCATGGCTGTGGGAACAGCCAGGCTCAGCAAGCTCATGCCACATCTGTGACTCCAGAGCCAACCTTCTGCATAGCTTTACAGCATTTTCAGGATCCAAATTCAACAGGGAGCACAAACCCCAAAAGTTCAATTTAGGTTTTCTGCCACGGAGGTAGGAGGAAAATCCCTCTTCATGCTTTTCAGTTCCCCTGCTCCCATGGTGGAGAGCCACAGCCTGACCCATCCCAGTGTGCTGCCTTCTCTAGGACTGCTCCCTGCAGCAGCTTCCCAGCACATGCTCCAGAGTCAAACAGGATCCCTGTGAACACCAGCTTTCCTTGATACTGAAACATTCCCTGAGATATTTATTTTGCTGGAAGTTTTCTTACCTTCTGCAAGGAACCTGCATTTTGACAGTGTCTGAAGTGCCTGACTGGACTGATGCAAATGCTCTGACATAAGCACCTTTCTCCCAGAATAAAAATAATTTGCAAAACTCCCCATTACTTTTTTTTTTTTTTCTTTTAATATGAACTAGAAATTTTAGACATCTCTTCAGTGTTTCTTTAGGGAACAACCCTTGGCTGACAGACAGAAGTGACACAAAACCCATGAAATCTGCTTGTAACTACAGACTTCACCCTCCCTTTCCAGAAGTGCTTTCTGGATTACTAAAAAGGGAGGCCAATCTTTTTGCCTGATGATCTCAGAAAATAATTTTTCCTTTTTTTTTTTTTTTCTTTTCAGAATCAGAACTTGATAAACTGTTAAATGCAGATTACAGGAGAGTTCATGGGTGGCAGTGGCCAGCATGGTATTAAGCCCAACACTCATCCTTGAGTAGGGTCTCTTGGCTGCTGCTTGAATTCATTACCATTTACAGCATCATTCTGGAAGTTATTTTATGAAGTCTCAGAGTACAAAAACCCAGAAAATCTTGATTTATTAGGCTAGTTACTAATTTTAAAGTTGTCCCCTTCCGTTTCCAATTACAGCATGGTTTGTACCGTGGGTGGCTTTGCTAGACTGTCAGGAACAAGATAACACATAAAAAATGTGTATAGGATTGCATACAGCCTGGGTATGCCTGTGTTCTACCTTGGTGGGAGTCTCACAGTGCCAGGAGAACTATTCAGTGAAAACAGAAAAGCAGAGCATACTTTCATTAGGTCACACCTTGGAAAGTACCAGCATAACTTACTGTAGCTGCTGCAAAAAATTTTTTGATTGCATTGGAAAGATTTACGTTTCGGGCCATGGACACCCAGCTAATTACATTCCAATTTAGTTAAAAGATGCTAAGAAAGCTGAACCACCAACCCAGTCCACTTCAGAACTTCAGCATTTCTGGGCCCCATCCCTGCAGTGCTTGGAAATCACAGTAAAATATCTTTGTTTTCAATGGTTGTTGGATAGGGCTGTGAATATTTCTCATGCTTTCTCCTATTTGAACTAAAGAAAATTCCCACTTCATTCCAAAAATATTAAGGCTGGGCCAGAAAGTCATATTTAAATCTGAATCTGTCTTCAGATTTGCACTGTGCAGAGGCTGCTGCATTAGGATTGAGAGACAGGGTTACTACCCTGAGTAAACTGGAAATATCAGAAATCCAGACAAACAAACTAAAACATTCCTTTCTTGTATAATACGAAGCAGCACATACAGTAGTTTTCATCTCTTTAAGAATTAAATAACTTTTTTTCAGTTCCTGGCAGCCGTGCTAGTTGTTTCACAGGATATCCAAAATGAGACCAAACAGCTTCCTTCCCCAAGGATTACTGAGGGGACAGGCAAGCTGGAAAAAGTGCCTCTCACTACTGTAATCCCAGCCAGGATGTCCACCTCATTTCCCAGGGTAAAACTTAAAATATAGGTCTCCCAAAAAACTTCCATTAGTGCAAATCTGTTCACTGGGACTCCTGCAGAAAGTTTTTTTCTTTCCAGTGGCACACAGATGAGCCTGCCTGTGCCAAACGTGTCCCCCCACATGGAGCATGAGGAGCCCTCTCCTCACAGCACCGATAACCTTCCACTGCTGCCTGACCCATGACTTCACAGCATTGTTTCAGCTCAGCACTTTGGAGTTTCTCAAGTAAGAATGCTGCAACTGGAAGTTTCCAGTTTCCCATCAGCCCAGCACACATCCCTTCTATCCCTGAAAACAGCCACACCAAAGCTTTCAGGGAGAAGGGTCCTGTCTTCTGGAACTATGGTATTTTGCACTCCTGGCTTTTGGACTCTGTTCCAGCACCAGTTGAATCTTCAGTGGTGATTTTGTGCAGTAATACATGAATTATACAGATTACTGTTTCCCTGTGTGAAAGCCATTTCTATTACTTTGTCTCCCCATGAGAATTTTTCCTACTCTGATTTTCTTTTCTTTCCTGTGTCACAGGCTATTTCCCCGAGACTCTGCCTAGTATCAGAAAATCCAGGCAATATCTGCCTGCTACAGCAGTACCAATGCATGAAGGCTGGCTGACAGTTCAGCAAAATAAAGAGAAAGATAATTTATTGAAAGAAATTGAACCCACACATTTTACATAACTATTGTGTCTTGCTGTTGTACAGCCATCTGCCTAGCTATAAGTTTTTCCCTTTCCTCCCATCTTCTGCAAAGTTATTTCTTCATTCAAAGTAAGAACTCTTTGAAATCCTTTGCAGGGAACAGTAGCTATATGTTACTAGGTCATCAGATCCCAATGGAGTTTATGAATACCGTAATGAATTTCAGCCCAACATCTGTCTGCTCTCTGAAACAGATGCAATTATGGAAAAAATAGCTGCTGCCTCTTCACAGGCAGACTTCTCAGTAAAAAAAACCCAAAATACAAAGAAAACTGACATAGCACAGTTTAATCGCTACCACATTAAATGTATCAGTCAAAATATCACGTGGCAGATGCTTTTTATGTGAAAACAAGACAAGTTGTGGTAACTCCTCTGGCAGACAGGCAGGGGTTTTTTGACTTTTAGAAAATCCTGCAGGCATGGTTTTGCCAACCAAATACTAACTCTGGATGACTCAAACCACAGTTCCCTTTTATCCAAACCACTGAAGTTTGGTGGTTAGCTAAAAAGGAACTGGTATCTGAATCACCCTTAGTTTGGAGGAATTGTCAGAATAAAGTCTCAGGCGTGGGGCTTTGGGGGCAGGGTGTTTGTTGGGTTTCTGTTCCCCTCTTCCCTAAAGGAAAGAAAAAAAAATTCAACAACTTTAACTGTGAGGACAGTTTTCAATGTACTTTAAAAATATTTTTAAAAGATTTTTAAAAATCGACTTTATCTTTTTAACCTTTTCAATGTCATATGTCAGTCTGAGTACATTCTCAGTAAATTAAACAGATTTTTTCAGTCGTGTTGCAGGCCTAACTTGTACCTCACAAAATTACACAATTTTAAACTTGCCTTAGCTACAAAAAAGCCTACCTTGTTGCTCAAGTCCCTGTTACACATCTGCAGTTCCCAGGCCCTCTGCTTCTCCTTTTCTTAAAGGAGGAAAAAAAGAGGCAAAAGAGGAACTGTAATTTATGAGCCCCTATCCAGCCCTCTGGAAAAAAACCTGCCCTCTGTGACCTATTAAAAATCTTCAGGGAAGTCTCCTCTATTCTCACTCCAATTTCCATTTAGTTCACAGTTGCCTTTCATCTCAGTAGTTTGTCAACTTCGACAATTTCAAACACACTTGGGTGCCCCAGTGCAGTGCCTGAGTCTTTTAAATCCTCCTCTTTTCCTCAAGGGAACTGTATCCTGTATTTGGGAGGTTGCCTAATTTTTGTGTGTGAGTGTGTGTGTCTGCTGTATGGGAAAGGCAAAGGGAAGCTCATTTAGGCATTGAGCAACAGTGTCCTCTTCCAACATTAACTCATGAATAAGTCTATGTCTTTTCCTGTAGATCCTTGCCAGTCCTATCTAAACATTCTCTATCTTTGTATATTAATAACCTGAATATAACTTCCAGCCAAGTTTCACTTATGCCTGTAACACCATGCTCAGCCTGGAAACGAGCAGCACGGCTCTCATGAGGGTCTGTCAGCTTCTCGCTGCACTTCACAGCATTTTGGGCAAAGCACTGAGTAGGTGCACTCACCTTGATGTTGCTGCCACACAGTGCAGCTGTCAGCTGAGATAGTAAACATTTTAAAAATTAAATTTGACAAGTTGTCTAGTGGTTTGGGAAGAACGGGAAGGCTCTGTACATCTGCCAGTCATTCACTGATACTCAGTTTTGTGGGCAAGAAATGTGTTTGCACAGGTTTGAGACCGGGTGTATTCACTGTTTTTATTGATAACTCAGAAACAACTACTAAATAATCACTGCATAGTTAGCAGAGAGCATAAAGAGCAGAAGGTGGCACAGGGCTACACTATAAAACACACACAGCTCAGTAACTTAAACCCATTTAAACAACATTCACCTTAGCAGCAGCTCATGCTGGGTTATGTGCACACCCAGCCTGCACACAGTGGGGTGAAGGGCTGTGGCACACCCTGCTTCCCACAGCCTGGGCACTGCCCAGAGCACTCACAAACTATGTCAAACAGAGCAAATCTGTGGGAACATCTTGGTGCAGTACTGTGTCCCATGGGCTGATGGGATCCATGGCTGCATAAGCAAAGAAAGACAAGGGAAAGGATTTCCCTCCCATACTGCTTTGCTGAGATGGATGCTGGGGCAGCAGCTCCAGCATATTCCTAGTAATTCACAGAGCAGAAATGAAGACTTGGATTCAGTGCAAGGAGGTGGTACAAAAACTAATACTTTGAATACCTAATATAGCCCACTTTGAATAGCTAAAGCTCTAACCTTATTAAAAAGAGAAGTGACTTTGTATTTTCTCCTAAAGAGAAAATAGTGGGCATTTTAATAACAAGAGACATAATGAGAGCCAGTACTGAAGCAGAAACCAAACAATAAAACGTCCCCTGAAATTAAAAAAAACCAACAAAGTAGAAACAAAGGCACCACATGTTAACAGACCTGCTGGTTTCCATTTCTCATGAGTCTACCACTTTCTGGTTCCTAGGATAAGTGAAAGAGTGCCCAGACCTCCCTAAATTACAACTGGTGTCAGGAGCCTGACTGCTTCACTAGTCCAAAGTTACTGGTTAGCAAGATGTCCTGACCATAGCAGCTTCTGTGTCACACAGAAAACCTGACTCCTCCAGAGGGCTGCCTGGCTGTTGTGCAGGAGCCAACTTGCAGCCAAGCCCAGAACTGCCACCCTATAGCACACTCAGGCTTTGCCTTCCAGCAGGGAGATTTCAGGATTTGAACCAGCTTCCCTTTTCATGGGAGCTTAACTTCTTTAAGGAGTTTAGTTCCATAAACCAATTAAGCATCTTTAAATCCTTCAGCTCTCATACCTCCCCCAGTTTACATGCTTACATTGCTTTACAGGGTGAAAGCTGTTTTCATCTAGCTGAGATCTGAGCATGTTAGGAGGTCACGGGGCGAGCAATCCCAGGCAGAGTTGGTGAGTCTGGAATCCTCTGCAGACCAAACTTGGAGTGCTGCACTCCATGGCCTCGATTCTGAGACCAAATTCTTATAGGTTTGGAAAAGGGCCAACCCACCTTTATTCCTCTGCTTTCCAGAAGCCCCAGTTTGAGGTTAGAAAGTAATAGATGGCCCACGAGCTCATAAACTTGATATGCTAAAAGTGGGAGTAAACCAGTTATTATCTCATTTACACATCCTGTGGTAGTACAGGCAGACATAACTGCTGTCAGCCTCATGGGTCTCATTCCAACGCCTTATCTGTCCTTCCTGTCTTTTTCCTTCAGATTAGTTAACACTATGAGAAGGAGAACACTAATACAGTCATTTGATATTTGAATATGAAAGCTTACAACCAAGTCTCTGAAGTACTCTTTTGGGCTTTTTTTGTTAGGGTTTCTTTTGTTTGTTTTTAAGCAGACAAATCAGCAATATCTTGAAAGCCAGAAAACCACATCATAAAATTTTATGTGAAGCTATCACCAGCCTCCTTTGCTTCCTGTAGGACATATGCATAGCTAGATATATTTCTATATAAACTATATAGATTTGCATTATATATACATAAAAAAATATCACTGCATATCTCCTATATGTTCTTTTAAAGTCAGTTAATAACCATATATCATTATGTTCTGTTAGAATACAGTTTTAACTCCTGCACAGAAAAAACAGCATGCTGCAGTAATAACGTGATTCTGTAAACAGTTGTGGATTAACATTCAGTGACCACTGAATCTTCTCTGTGATTAAAAATCCCCACCAGCTGCCCAATCTGCTTTTGTCAGTGAACTTGCCGTCATTTTATAGCAATAAATATACAGTTTGCCCACATACTTGAGGTCAGTCATGTGCTTGTGCCTGAAAAGGAGCATTTACATGAGTGTTATGTGAAGGGCAGACCTGCTCCACTGCTGTGGAGCTGCTGCTGCTTTTGCTCACTTACAAGGTCACCATCTCCTTTTCTTCTAGACTAGTGACAAATCATCCCAGAAAAGGCCCCATCAATCAGCTCTGCCTGCTTAACACCCAGGTTCAACCCTCTGCATCAGGTTCACCTGAGGAGGATGTGGCATCGAGGCACAGCCCCTGGATCCTGAAGCAGACCTGAGGGTGCTGGATTTTTCCAAGATGAGCCCTGTCCCAGTGAGGCACTTTGTGCAGTTTATTACATGAACCCAATTCATCAACAAATCCAGTTGTTGCTCTAACCAAGAAACTTCCCAGCCTAACCCCCCAGTCAGCAGCACCTCAACAGTTCCTCCCTCCCTGCAAACACCAGCGTAACTGCAAACAGATTGTACTTCAAAAACATACCCCAATTTGATGCAAAATTCCCCAAAGCCATACTCCTACTAAAGCACTTCCAGCATAACTGTACTTACCAGCTCAGTGTACCTCTCATCCCACAGCCAGCACCATCCTCCCAGCACCTTGAACTCCCAGGGTGGGAACATAAAACCTCCTTCCCAAAGCTGAGCTCCCTCATCAGGCAAGGATGGCTGCAAGCTATCAGGGCTGATAGAAACTGTGAACACAAGTGTAGCTGTTTAACCTGATTTTATATTCTGCCTCTTTGACACAACTTTTACACGTGCCCTTTTCTGCAGGGACAAAGTGTGGGTGCCTTTGTACGACCTGGGGAGCTGCAGCTATCGCTTGCATTTTGCACTGCACCCAGTCTGATGAAGCAAACAGGAGTCATGGCTTTGCACAGTGATGCTCCCCTTTGCACAATGCTCCATCGTGCTTGCCCCAGAGCTTTCCACCCTGCCATTTTCAGGGCAGCCTGGCTGGGACTCGGTGGTTGTTGGGTGGGTTCAGCCAGCCCAGCACTGTTCCCCTTGGCCCTGGCCCTGGCTGTGCTGAGCCATTTGGGATGCCGTGGGGGTTGGCTCACCAGCCTGTCTGTACTGGACTTCTCCTGGTGTGGATTAACACCTGTGTGCTGGGTGTCTCTTCTGTAATCTGTTCTCTCAATCCGGAGGTGGTGGGTGGCTGTGAACAGACATGCTCACGCTGTGGGTGCTCCCACACCTCCTGTGAGCTGCATGCTTTGTACCATCTCTCACTTTGAAGCAGCAGTAGCACTTCCATTCTTTTTTCTAGGTGTTTTTTTCTTTGATTTAAATAAAATAAATAATTTTAAAAACCAACCAACCGACCAAAAACAAACAAACAAAAAAAAACCCAGAAAAACTTTCATTTTAACTCTGCAATATTTGAACCCTTTTGTTCTTTTTGCTGGATTTAGGTTACCCCACAGAGATTGATTGTTTTCTTTCTAGTCCAGACATGTCCTCCTGCTCAGGCTGATAACAATTTGCTTTACTTGTGTGTGGCTGCATGGCTTTGGGTTTTCCCTTGACATTTCTGTGAACAGTGTAGCAAAGGTCGGTAGTGTGTATCCTCATTCTCTTTCTTCTTTTGGCTTTTTTTGATGATTCTCTCATGCTGACTGTTTCTCCAGTCATATTAAATCCCCTTCATGGTCACCTCCACTTTTCCAATGCATACATTGGCATTAAATTGCCTGTTATCCTGTCCTAATTTCCATGTTACAACTGCTGGGATGCTAATAAAAATTTATCTTTTTTTTTTTTTTTCTTTCTCTTTGCCATGTCCCTTGTATTGTTTATTCTTCATCTAGACTGGGAGGGCCTCTGAGTCCTTTCATGACTATTATTTTTTCCACATGTCCAAGCTCAAACTGAGAATTAGAAAGCTTCCAGGGCTGATCCTTCCTTGGCCAGCATTTCTATTGCATTTTTCTTTTTAACCTTTTGAGAGCATTTTCTCTCAAGCAGTTTTGCCTTTCCAGCTATTGATAGGAACCCGGGAGTGGCAGGGAGGATTCACAGGGGGCCAGCCCTGGGCTGACTCTGCAGCTGAGATGTGCTGAGGCTCTTTATGGAGGCACAGGCAAGGAGAAAGGTAACTGAAACCTGGTTGCCCTTTAGGTCAGGAGGCACAATTCCAGCCTCTGCGACTTTTGAGGTCTTTTACAGCACAGCTGACTCTGGGAAAATTTGGTTGGTTTAAGTGGTGAACTCCCTTCTTAAAATTTGGTGCAGTAGTGATGCCTTATCCATGTAAAACGGGGGGAGTGGGGTGAGCGTGGTTTTGTACTGCAGCTGGCAAACTGAAAACACTTCTGGTAACTTCCCTCTGTTAGAGGGAATCACATGTTCTGCCAAGCCACATCACATTAACTAGTTACAAAAACACAGACCCTGTAACTCACAGGTCTTTTTTTTCTTTTTTCTTTTTCTTTTTTTTTTTTTTGTCCTCGATAAAAGCCATTGGATCACCTGAAGCCCAATGCTCAGCATTATTACAGTTTTCCTTTTAAGCCACCCAGATTAATGGAACAAATTCTCATTCAGAGAAATCAGGTACAGATCCCTAGTGACTACAATGATTTGACTCTGGGTTTTGAGCAGTACAAATTACAGCAGAATATCATTATTAATTTCAGCTGTCCCCTATTCTGGCAAATTAACATTCATCTCCCCAAATGGGTATCTCAGCTGGAGACCTTTATTTTATCGTCTTAGTGGAAAAAATCTTCACTGTTTCATCCCCCAAATTAGCAGTCTATGATTTCCCTGGGGAAGTCTGTCTTAGGTGTAGTGCTGACTAGTGCTTGACTAACAGGCACCAGCACATTTTTTACCTTCCAACACATACCTCAAATCTCTCACCAGGTCCATGACTGCCTGCTCAGGAGTTAGTCACTTCCTCCACAGCGTATAGGGAAGACAGCAAAGTTAAAGAAATGCTCTGTTCTAACAAAGCTTATTGTTGGTGGCTCACTGCTCACACGTACACTGAATTCATCTCACTCCATATGAGGCTGAGCCGGGGCTGATAGCAGCATCATTAAAGCCTGTTTTTTGCTCTTGCCTGGTAAGCTTCTGAATCAACCAAGTACCATAAAATGTAATTTCTAAGTGTTACAGTAAGCCTCACTGCCCAAGTCCTGCATTTCAAGTAGCCCATGAAGAACTTCTCCCGTTCCACAGCCAAGAAATTGCTTGTGTGGCTCAGAGCAAAGTACTAGTGTAAACATGAAATTGTCAGGAAAATGGTGTGGTGTCTGTGAGGGGTGACTGGCTGGTCAGCAGGGATACCCCAGCACACGGCAAACCTGGGGAAAAGCAGAGTGGGCTGGGACAGGGGAGGTCAGCCCAGGGGAAAGTCTCATTCCCAGTGGTGCCAAGCAAAGCCACATGAACACACTGAGGCTGATGATTATCTGAGGTTGTTCTGCTTCAGCTGCCTTGTAAAAAACACAGCTTCCACATCACAATCTTTCAGTACTATTTAAGAGGGCAATAACTTGCTGCAAGTTAAACTGGCCCTGATTAGGTTACCTGGTCTTCAGTCTCACTCTCACATTTTAGCTTTGCCACCACTGCTATTCCTCTGGTTTTTCTGCAGGTTTAGGGGAAGTAAATATTAGAATTCAGACACTTTGGTGATGTTTCAGTGCCAGAAAGGCCTGGTGGACATATATACTACAATGCTGCTGCATCTGCTTCCAAGGAAGGGACAATGACAGTGCTTGAAGCCCTATGCCCTGGATCTGGCCCCAGACAGGTGTCCCTGTGCCACCCCTTGCACACCGTACCCCTGATGGACAATAATTTAGTTTTTGGGCTTGCTCCAACCTCATCCTCTTTGCTGAGTGAAGGGGAAAGGCTGCCAAAGGAGAGGTCCAAGCCTGGCCACTAGACAAGGCCCCAAGCTCAGCAGCAGTGTCACAGAGAGGTGACCATGGGGTGGCAGTAGCCCATGGCAGAGTGGTGGGCGCTGCATTTCCCTATGCAAGGATTCTCCTGGCTCTGTCCCTGCACGGCATCGCCTGAGATGGGTGTCAGCCGTGGCTTCTGCCTTTCTGCCCATTCCCACCTCAACTTCTGTCACTGCCCTGCACAAACCACCACACTTTCCTTGGCTCTCCTGGGGAGAGTTTGTTCTTTACGGTCTAACTGTAAAATAACAAGAATCAGGCTTCTAAAATCAGGAAGTTTCTTTAAGAGGCTTCTGTGCTTTTGCTATTATCACTCCACATGCTCCTCTGACAATTTCCATGACCTTATTTCTGAAAAAGAAAAAAAAAGAAAAAAAAGAAAAAAAGAGAAGAAAAGACAACTCCCATCATCCCTCAAGTCTCAGAAGAGCTCTCCACACAGTAAAGGAGAAGCAGAGGCTGCCAGCTCTCTATCTGGAGCTCTTCTTACACGTTTGTTAACCCTCAGGGTACAATGGATGCTGAGAATTACTCTTTCGTAACATTTGTTTGGCTGCCAAAAAGGAAAAATGATTAGCAGCTCAAAGGTTACATTGCTGTATTTTGCAAGAGGAGCCCTTGTCATGGGCTGCCTCTATTTTGCTGACTGTGGACGGGGTGCTGTGATGCCCGCAGGGTGCTGGGTTACTCTGCCCGTGGGGCTGTGCTGCTCCAGCTCTCTGTCCTGTCCCAGTGCTTGTGGTGCAGTGTGGGACATCACTGCTGCCCTGCAGATGCCTGTCCTCTCCTCCTCCCAGGGGAAGCAGCACCCAGATGTTGCAAGTGGCCACCTAATGCCTCATCTCCTACTTAATCCGTGTGACCATGACCAGCTTTATAAGGTGCACAAAACACTCCCTGCTCTATGCAATGCTATCTCCATATCCGTTCCATGGACTTCAATTTGTTAAAGGCAAGGAAGATGACAAGTTTCTAAGATATAAATGTTTTAAGAAAGGGATTTAAAACAGATTGCTGAATTAATGACTACTGTTATTGTTTCCTTTATTAGTCTCTTATTAGCCTGTTTCCTGGGGGCAGAGCTGTTAGGACCCTGGTGAACTCAGAAATTGGGTATAAATAGCTTTGGAAACTTTTTTGAGGGTTTTAGAGCAGGCTGCTGTGATCATGAGATGCTGCTGCCATTGTGTCCAAGCAGAGCCCATGCCCTACACATCTCCACCAGCTGCTGGCATGGGCAGGTCTCTAGGCAGTGGTGGTGGGCTCCTTCCCCTCATGCACTCAGCTCCTGCCCCTCTCTACCCTGAATCCCTGCTTTGTAGCACGTCTGGGATACATTCATCCAGCTTGACTGCCTCTGCCACGTCACTTGTCTTGCAGGGCACTCAGGCTTGTATTTCACAGCTGGGGAATCTGCCAAGGACATACCAGGTCGATAAAGTTCACGAACATCCTCCTTTATTTTGCTGTCCAGGCTGCTCTCTTTTTTCCACCATGAAGGGGCTGCTTTGAATTGTCTGTTCCCTAACATATACCTACATCTGCATTAGTCTGGGCACTTTGTTCAGAGAATAGTTGAAAACTTCCAGCCCTGGATTGAAGCCTACCTTGCAGATTGGCACTGTCACATCACAGATGCTTCTTCTGTTCATTATGTTGATGGGTGAAAGCAATGAAGTTTGAACTTTGTTCAGATTTTCCCTGAGTTTGGCAGCATAACAGCCAGACCTCTGATCTGGGTTCAGGCTGGTTGTTAGGTACAAATTATGTGTCAGTTCAATGTTTTCCCCCGCTGTCTCCTTTTGCCAATAATTTGCTACAGCACACAGATTTCCTGTCATCTCGTCAGTCTGCGTCCTTCCAAAGGCGTCCTTCCTTCATTTCACTACTGATGATTAGCTTGTCTTTTCCCTTTTCTGCAATGAGCTGCTGATCCCACAGGGAAGCATCACGGCTCTCTCTGGGACAGCTCTGCCATACCCCCAAAACAGCCCCAGTGTGACCCACTCAGGGGACACTCAGAGGTTGTTCACACAGGCTGGAACAAGCTTTTTCTTTGGTTGAGACGATGCAGCCACAGAGCTAGGATGAGGCAATCCAGTTACCAGTCCAGTCCAGGGAATATTATCTACTGGTCAGAAGTCCAAACTGGGGCACTGTGGGCACAGCCCCAGCTCTGCCTTTGGGCTTTGGTGGGATCTTGGGCAAAATGGACCTTAACCATATTTTTCATTTGCTAAAGGGTGGATGAAAATATTTCCCCAGAGGAGTTAGGTGTTAGATTGATTGTTTCATGATCATAAAGCCTTTGATATCCTTTAATCAAAGAGCTGTTAAGGGTTTTAAAGTTTGTTATAATCTGTGGAAGAGATGCTAATTCACAGAACATGGAGTCTCTAATGTTATTTGGGGACTAAGTTTTAAATGCTCCCTTTTAAATGCTGACAGAAGTTACCTTTAAGCCTCATACACGAGCTGATCAGAGCTTATTGTGCTTTGAAAGCTTCTTCACATCTCATTAGACCCTCTCTTCTTGAGTCATAAGAGGCTAATTTACATGAAGTCTAGCCCATGTTAGGGTCTGGATTTCTCATGAAAATATGTCTTGGTAGTAAAAGCAAAGCCCCTTGTGCTCTCTGCATGAGAATCACTAATTCTCTCCTCCACATCATAAATCCCAGGGCATGCTCTGAATCCCAAATAATTTGGATTTAGAAAGAAATGAGGCACACAATTCTTCCTTTGACAATTTTCATTCCCACCTTGGCTTGCCTGTATTTCTCCATTAAAAGAGGGCACCGGAGTTTTGCAAATCCCACTATCCAGTGTAAGCACAGTCTTCACTTGTGCTCTATTCTCTAGGTATTGCCCAGACAAATATTTGGGCCCACCCAGTGATGCTGAGCACGCTGGGTACCCCACTGCCCTTGAATGTAGCCCTGTAGGTCTACCAGCTCTGCCGGGCTCAGCAGTAGCTGCTGGAGCTCTCACTCCAACAAACCACTCTGAATACCCAAAATGGATACTTGCAGCCAGGCAAACATTTACCACCCACTGCTGTGTATGAAGGGATTATTTTAGAGTCTTAGAAATTTGCAAAACTCATCTAATATAAAGTACATTGTTTTGTCTTTGTGCTTGTCCTGAAGAGAAGAAAGCTCTTAAAACCTTGTAAAGCCAATTACACTCTATCAAAATGAATTAGAGGAGTTGTTTATAGAATACCTACCGTGAGAATCTGGCTCAGCTTGACAAACTGTATTTTTATTATTATTATTTATTTGCTTTACTGCTTGGTCTGTAGCTTTGCAATGGTATTGCAAAGAAGAGAAAATGCTGACAGGTCATCTTATCCTTCTACTGGCAGTGCTGATGTTTTATATTTATATGACAAATATCCTGGCAAAGCTTGGTAACTTTTACTTTGTGTTTCCTTTTTTTTGAGACATTGTTTTATACCTCTTTGGAGCAGCCTTATTAACCTCCGAATTTCTCCAGTGGCATTGAACGTATCAAATGGCTTCCAGTGGTAAGCACTGCAAAGTTGTCCCTCCCTCAGCATCACAAATGTTGCAGGTCCTTTCTTTGGGGAAGCAAATTACTTTTCAGAATGCTGTTCTTTGTGTTTGCAGGAAAATGATGTGCCATTACTTTCCATTTTCAAATTCTGCTTTCTTCCTGTAACAAATTATTCCAAAATGCCATATTTTTAACATTTGCTGGGTTAACTAGTGCCAAAATGGAACTGTTTTAATCACTGTTATTTATGAAATTTCAAAAGCTTAAATGCTTCCAAGACCATGGAGGAAGGTATTTTTCTGTAGTTTTCTTTATTTTATAAACAATCAGGCCAATATCGATTATTTTAAATGAATATTACTTACCAGTCAGGTACCCATTTTCCTTCAGACCCATTGGCTCCCTGCCATCTTGGTGTGGGTCTTCCAGCTCCACTGCTCACAGCAGCCATCACTTCTCACAGTCCTAACTAACCAATGTTGGTATTACAAAAACTGAGGATCAGGACTAATTCCTGTGGAATTTTGATAAGATCTGGCTCCTGTGTAGCTTAATTGCTTTGGACAACCAGGCTCTGGCTGTGATTGCACTGTCAGACCCCCGGGGACAGCAAACTGATACAGCACCCAGCAATGATGTGTTGCAAGAGCTGCAGAGCTGCTGTTGAGACAGCCCTGAACAGTGATGTTTGGAACCCACTTTGTTTCTGGACAGTGCTCGTTGGAGTGTGCATCTGGTAGAGTGGGGCAGTGGCAAAAGTGAGCAATTCAGTTTGCTGGAATGGCAGTGCCAGAGGCTGAACTCTGCAGTGATGGGATCCACTGCACAGCAGAAACCATCATCTCATCCACCCCACCAGAGTGATGGGGAAACACTACTGGCATTACGTGCAAGTTTAAAACCCATGGGACTGCAAAAAGTGTGAGTTATTACTCTGTGGGGAATTTTCCCACACATAAAGAAGAAGCTTTTTCATTCCCCCTGCCCCCCCCCCCCCCCGATGAAACAAAGAAAGTTTTCCATCCAACAGAAAACTGAAAATTTAATTTTAAAATTATCAAGACAAGGGGTCTGAAGCAAGTGAGCTGGCAAGAAATGACATTTTTCTGGGGAACTTTGCACAGCATCCATTGAATAGCGGACAAACATGATGCATTCATGCAAGAGCTGCCATTGTCCTGTAGTCAATCAGTGTTTCTGCCTGGAAAACCCTTGGACTCTATCTCTTCTTGCCCTCTCTTCTTCACACTGCCCACTTTTTTCTTAGTGTCCCGGTAACTTTGCAGCCCCAGCATGAACCTCAAAGGGTGCACAAGAGGGGATGGACAAAATGCTGCATGGAGGTAGAGGTCTCTTGCACACAGTATTTCTAACCAAGCCATCCCATGGGATAAACTCACAGTTGCCCAACTGGGAGACAACACAAAACCCTCACTGATCTCCCATCTATGACACAGTTCCCAGGGCAGTGTCACTGCCAGGGCTAACATGCATTGGACACTTCCTTTCCTGTGACCAGGACTGTGAGACCTGACAGCTGCCCTGCCAGAGAGCTCAGCTCTCAGTGTCCGTTCAGAGATGGACACTGGGAAAGCTGCTCAGAGCATTCCATAAGGGCACAATTCTAAAGGCTGCTGAATGCTGTGATTTCTGGCACTGAAGTGCCCTTCCAGCCCCTGCTCAGCAAAGTATTTCTCACTGAATCAAGGGGAATTTAAGTGTGTGCTTATGCATTTGGATGAACAGAGAAAGCTTGTTGAATCAAAGGAACTACTGAGAGCAGAAGCCCTTAAAAATAATGATTTTTTTTTTCCCCTGCAAAAGTATCTGTTATTTATTCCCAAGTCCTTATCTTGTTTATAACAAAGAATGAACAAAATTCCTTTCCCAAGGCTGGATGGTCCTGGAGCATATCCACACCAAACAGGGACAAAAATAAGTTTGATTTCAGACAGAATAAATAAGCAAATGCTCCTTAATCTATTGACTTCTTTCTCTCCCTTTTGTCTTTTGTATTCCTCTGCACACAGTAAACATAAGATTTATGGCCTTATCCAAAGTCTGATGAATTTGATGGAACTCTTTCTGTTGGCTTGAATGGGTTTTGGAGCAGACCTGGTGGCAGAGTATGGCAATATCTTTATATATCTTTCTCATCCACTGTCGAGAGAAAGGATTGTTATTAAAATACCAGCCAACCACACAGCCCCCAAAAACTGTCAATACTCACTGTACTTTGTTAGTTAATTTAAAATTACCCTGTATTCTTGCTGAACTTACTTTAGGAACATAAAATCTGCAGCAGCTGAATAGGTTTCCAATTTCTAGCTCTTTTTATAGACAACCTTTAAATCACAATTGCCTCTGAAGTACATCACACACAAAGGTAAGTATACAAACAGTAGCTTCCAAACATTATAATAAATCATCTTTAAAATGAACGTGACAGAAATCATAAGTCCTGTGGTTGCAATAAGGATGTTTGCTGCTGGTGATTTTGTCATTGGGGAAGGCACAACCTGACAAAGTTGGGGGTGGTGGGGCTGCAGAGTCACCCAAGCGAGATGCAGCCCCAAGCACAGTCAGGGTAGTGCCCTGGCCTCTTCCCTGATAAATCCAGCTGATAAAGCCAGCATGGCTTTGGTGAGATAGTGGAATGCAAAATGCCCATATACCCTTCTATTTCAGCTAATGAGGTTCACATTTTTGCCACAAAGGCCCTGATCCAGCTGTCACTCCTGCCATGAGGGATCCTGCTGGAGGGCTGCTACGGTGGTGGTTGTCACAGTGGGACAAGTTCCTATCCCAACGATAGATGCATTTTACTGTCTGACTGTATTTTTCCAGACCCTTAAGTGCTCCCTATGGAAACATGTGGCCTCTTGCATGTCACAGATGTGCTGGAACATGTCCAGAGAAGGGCAAGAGAAGGGTCTGGAGCAAAAGTGTGATGAGGAGAGGCTGAGGGAGCTGGGGGTGTCAGGCTGGAGAAAAGGAGCCTCAGGGGTGACCTTGCTCTCTGCAACTACCTGAAAGGAGGTTGTAGCCAGGTGGGAGTTGGTCTCTTCTCCTAAGTAACAAGTGACAGGACAAGAAGAAATGGCCTCAAGTTGTGCCAGGGGAGGTTTAGATTGGATTAGAGAAAATTTACTCACTGAAAGGGTTGTCAAGCACTGGAAGAGGCTGCCCAGGGCAATGGTGGAGTCCCCATCCCTGGAGGTGTACAAAAGACATGTAGATGTGGCACTCAGGGACATGGTTTAGTGATGGGCTGGGCGGTGCTGGGTTAATGGTTAGACCTGATCATCTTAGAGGTCTTTTCCAACGTAAACAATTCCATGATTTCATACTGGTATTACATGAAACTGAGTCCACCAGAGGCCTCCCGAGCTCAGCTCCCCATCCCCACACTAGAAGCAGAGGGGTACAGGCGGTTCCAATTCATGTATATATTGTCGTAGTACTGAATACACACTCAGAAATCTTAAAGCAGATTGTGACTTGGCATCTATAACTAAAAAATATCAATACACAGACACTCGATGTGCTTTTGCAAAATGACAGAAAAACTGTTCTTTTCATGTTTCCTCCATCAAACATGACTGCATTTTGCTTTGGAATAACTACTGCTCTAGGAGACATATTATCATTGGGTGAATGAATTTGTTACCCATATTTAGTCCTTGTAAACAAAAGAATCAGACCAACCTGCATATGTTTTTACTTTTCTTGGTTTTTTTGGAGTTTGCATGCTTAATACAGAACTAGCGGGTTTAAAATCTCACCGAACATTCTATGTGAATTAACCAGATTCTAGAGTAATGTGGGAAGGAAAATAATGAAAAGTACAGCTTTTCATTTAAACATATGCAGCTTTTTTCATGCAGGGTTTGCTTTTAGGATTTTTTTTCCTTTTTTTTTCTTTTTTTAATTACACTTTGCATTAAAGAACATAGCCAGTGTAAACACAGTCTGTAACACTTATAAAACAGTGCAAATTTTGTAAATTTTTGGGAGGAGGTTGAAATACATATATTTATAATGGAGGTAAAATCGCTTTCTTTCTCAGTAGAAAAATACATCTATTAAACACCTATGTTTGGAACTTAACCTCACAAAAGAGCAAGTTATAGTTTCTATACTGTGTAATAAATTAATATGTTTTTCTAGATTTCCATTTTCAGTGTTAGTGTCAAATGCATAATAATGCTAGAAAAAACAAGAGAAACATATATTTTTTAGAACCTAATGAAAATCTTACAGACAATAACTGGTGTAGGAGGGCACAGAATAAAGAACTGGGGAAAGAAGCAATGGAAAAATACTGACCTCTATGAATTATTGCACATTTGAGATCATTCTCATGGCCTTTGGGCCAATTCTTTGACTTTTAAGTCTTAGGTCAGTGTTTGTTTCCATTTGACTGTAGGGTACAATTTAGGAACCACTGCAAAATGTCAAGGATTTACTGAACTTGTTTGCTGATGAAACCACAGGCAGCTGAGTGCAGAGTGCTAACTTTTATTCATGCAATCAAAGAGAACAATGCTAAAGACAGACTGAAACACAGGCAAGGCTGCCTGCCATAAAAATATTTTTTTGGAATTTGCTCCAGCAGATCTCATTGAGACAAAACTCTCATGTCTACTGTGTTTTCATTAGAGCTATGCCAAAACCTGCAAAACTGGCTTCTGCCTTCATTATTTAGGGCTTTTTTCCTTAAATACTCCACTCTGCAACTCTTAATCAAGTGAGTATGGAAATCTCACTGGTACTCACTGAGCAGCAATGCCTGATGCAGAGTACCTGTGTAACACTGCTCATCCCTCAGCAGCAGAATTGCCTTACATGAAAGATAAATGACAATATCCTATTTGACTGATGGGATCACTCACATAAGTGAGAAATGCAAGACCTTAACAGCTGCTTGAAAATATCACTTTTCACTAGTTGCACAGACAGCAGAAATATTCCTGCTTCTGCCATATTTAAAAGGTACATAAACTGACAGGTAGATGGTCAAGAGAGAAAATTGTCTCAGGTGATTATCACTGCAACTGAAGTCAGATTTACCAGTAAACCTGAATAATTTAGCACTTCATCTCTGAATATTGCTGTATTAATTATTTTCTATTGCTGATGTTCTCACAAAAAGGTTAATTTCAAATTGTAACTACTGATTTTGGAAAGAAAATCCTATGTAAAATTACATTGCCTTTTCTACAAATCTTAATAGGGCTCAAGAGATCTTAAGAAACTTCAAATTAATGAATAGACCAATAGACAGATAAATTTATACTTAAATTGTTTGGAAAAAGTCATTATAAATTTGCAAAAAGTTATGAAATAATCTATAATTGACAGAAAAAAAATGTTTAAAATCCTCCTAAACACCTTCCGATATTCTAGTAAGTTGTTTAGTAAAAGCACATTGCTAACCATTGACTAGGAATACAACATGCCTGAATAATAAAATGAAGAGATGCTGATGGGAGCAGGTGATTTATCCTGCAGTAACTGTTACTATGCACTTTACTGATAAAGCTTCATCTGCATTGTTTCAGCTGGTCATCTTCTAAAAAGTATTTGCGAGACAACGTTACTGGGAAGGTTTCCTCCTCCTTCCTTTTCAGGATGATTCACCCCTTGGGGTCTGTGCAGGAGAGAGTAATTTTTGTAGCATGATTAGAATTTCAAACTGTACTGTAGCCTATATGAAAAACCCAGTAACTTCTGTGTAATTCAAATACTGTTACTTAAATATGTATGGATGTTGGAGACCATATACAGTGACCTTTTACCCATCCCAGATTGTAAACCTACTGTAAAATGACGGGGTGCGTTTTTTTTCTCTCCCCCCTCCTTTTTAAAGAAGCAATAAAACTGTACATTAAAAGACAGGAAGGACATCACTGAGTTACAAAAAGAATGCCCCCTTTGTCAATAATTTTTAAATGTAAACAAAGAAGTTCAAGTAGAAAAGCAAACAAGTGTGCTGCTGCTTGGAATATGTTTTCTCACCCCATGGGGTTAGGGCAAAGTTCTTTAAAAAGGTGTCTTCATGGCGGTCATGAAGCATCTCGAAAGAGTCCTGATGTTCACTACCAGATATCACTGGTGAAGCTGAGCTCCTTGGCTGATAAAGGTAGCAATGGGTTGTTCCTGTGAAACTCCTGGGGGTCCTTCACGGTGTTGTTGAGAGGTAGCTGTCCGTTCAGGAGCGTCAGAGGAATGTTACAGTACGTGTGGTGGTTGCTTATGGAAGCGATTGGCAGTGTCGCTGCTGACACGTCGTACTCATACCCTCTGCAGTAATGTCTCATGTGCACAGAGTCTGCTTGATGGTAATCAGTCACATCAGCCCGTGATTCCACCAGCGTGGCAGAAGTGCCCGTGACAGCAATAGAGGGGACAGTCTGGAGGTCTCCAAAAAGGCCCTGCTCTGCAGAATCCAGGACCTGATGCCGAGACACCACCTCCTTTTTCTTCCCTGGCATTTCAAAGACTAGGCGCTTCCAAAACTTAGAATTCAGTTTGCTGCTTTTTGGTCCTTTCCACTTGACCACTGAGAGAAGTTTGATGGTGTGCTTTAAGGATTCCACTTCATGATAATTCACTTTCCCTTTTAATTCAGTACACTCAATCAAAATAACTTTGATTTCGCCACTGACTAGCATGTTATGGAGTCTGTTTTCCATCTCAAAAATACTCCATCCTCTCCTGAGAACATAGTCTGGAGTTAACACGATAATGAGTCTTCTGCTTTGCTCAACACATCTTGTGAGATCTTCAATGTAGGCTACAAATCATAGAAAGAGAGAAAGAGTAAAGAATAAAGAAGTCTATTGTATCAAAACATTAGGCTTGCAATCAAGTATAACAAAATCCTACAGCTTACTGATCTACACTGTTTAAGACAATGGGCATTTCAATAGTCTCCAACAAAAATAGGATTGTGTATCACAACATATTTCTATTTATGGACTACACATAGAAAATTCCTTAATAGTACCCTCCACCCTTTGCTATTTTCCCCTGTTCATAGCAGCAGAACGACATTTACAAAACATCCTCACCGTGCAGATGCCATTAGTGACTAAAAACACACAGTTCACTCAGTGAAAAGAATACAGGTCAAGATCAATGTAATGTTTGTGTAAATTTTAACATTAACATTGGTTATGATCAACACCGTGTTGAGGGAATCACACTCTGGGAAGCAGTTCTCGTGTTTCAGATGCAAGGACATGAGGGTGCTGCAGGGTGTATGAACTGTAACTTGCAAGAGCTCAAAAAGAAATGAACCCTCATCACATGCAGAACTTGTGCTTATTGCATAGAAGCATCATGGTAGCTCTTTCTTCTTTAGGGATTGACCATAAAGCCCAAGAACATTCTTTGTGGCCCAGTGGTCTGTTTTAATATCAGGAACCTGTGCTTCTATGTACCCCAAGGTATTAACAGAAAATTCACAAGTGACAGGAACAAATGGAAAATTTAAACATATTAGAGGTATTTATTTGTTGAGACATCAGTGACAAAGAAAATAGTAGAATTCTTTTATTCATGCATGCCAAGTAGTTGCAATTGATCAGTGTAAGCAGAAATGCCAGCCCATCATCAGCTCCATGATGCCAGCTTATGGAACTACAAAATATTCTTGAAGTTGGACTTGGCTCCCTGAGTTTCACTTATCCCAGGGATGGTAGGGAAGAGAAGCCAATTATGCTGGCCTGACATGGAACAGGACGGGGAAGAGATCTACTTACAGACCTGATCCAAAACCCTTTCCAGTGAACAGACTTCAGCAGATTTCAATGGGTTTTGGGTCACGACCAGAAAAATGAAATCACTTAAAAAAACCCAAACACTAAGGGCAGAGGAGTGTTCATAGGTTGCACAGCACTCGAGACAGGATATCTTTTTGTGTTTTTAAACTGCATGAACCTCTTTGACCATGCTACTGGGGATGTGCCGCCTGACAACAGAGGAAAGCACGTGTTATAAATGAAGACTTGGACACAAGAGCTGCACAGAACAGATCTTTACTCAGCACAGGGCAGGGCCTCTCTTACACACCTGCCCTCTAGCAGGAACAATAATCACAAATAACATCATTAATCAACATCTGTTACTGCAAGACTCATTTTTATAGTCCCAGGCACCACACCACAGCATGCTTATTCACACTACTTCCAGTAAAGTAAATAGCTACAAAATAGGCCAACAGTAACATTCTAAAATAGCTTATTTTCATGAGACTGAAGGCGTAGTTAGCATCAAATCTGCCTTTACCAATGTTTTATTTCACCACTTAGCAGCAAGAAGAATTTCTTTCACAAATGGAAAAAAGAGGCAATTGCAAACATCCCACAGACACACAAAAATTTAAGACATACACATACATTACAAATGTCTATGCAACAATCCTGACTTTTAGTTAATGGTTTATGACTCTTTAATCATGCAGCATTTACAGTTTGTTTCTTTTTCCTTGAAATATTTTATGAGGAAAACCCCCACATTGTTCTGTGTAAAATAGTTACTCATTAATGAAAAAAATTCAACATAAAAATCCATGGGAGAGGCAGCAGAGAGGGGAGAGAATCAGCAACAGTGAGAAAATGTTAAGCAGAACTGGTGAAACAAAACTTAAGGAAAGGTAGAAATGTTCAATACAATGGAAAGAGATTATCCCAATGTATCAACAGCTCAGACTCTTCATTTTCTTCCTTTCTTTCTGCTCCCAAAAAGAAAGAATTTAGGTGGGAAGCTTCATCATTAGAGGTTGAATCTGCAAGATACAGTAAAACAACAAACTATCATGCATCTTTCCTGAGACATATTCACCCCTCCTTCAAACAACTCAGACACTGCTATGCACAAGACAGTTCTCTGCAGGACACAGAACTGGGCAATACCCCGTGTCCAGGTTAGTGCCAAGCACAGCCACGCATATCCAATCTGCATCCAACAAACACAAACCAACAAAACAAACAAAAGTCAGTCCACTTTCATCTCTTCAAATATCCAGTGGCAATCATTTCAATAGCAATAATCCATTATACCATCGCAATCAAAAACGCATCAGACTTTGCTTTAGTCAACCAGGGAATGAGGTGGGAAGACAACAGGAAAAATTCCCTATTTTCTGAGATGGACATTTCTCCCCTTGGTGCCTCTCCCACATTTTGGAATGCCCACCTTTCTTACTGAGTATTGCAACAGGTTAGAGATCTGTCCTCAGCTGACTAAAAGATACCTTCCCAAATGACCATGAGGTGATGCCTCAAATTCCACATCTGGAGCTGTTATAGCTCCACAGACATGGTCAGTGAACAAGGGACTGTTCTGGTGCACTGAGGATAAATTACACTGAACAGGAAACTGGAAAGCCACATTTCCAGCCATCTGGTCCAGAAGTACTCAGTATTCCCCATAACTTCAGTTTGGGATTACTACTGAAGGTTGGTGACAACTTTCCTGGAGCACGTGGTTCCATTGGGTGCACTCTTTATAGTATGTCCACTGTGCACAACTTGAACATTTCTGTGAAGAAAAGCACAGGAAGACAGATTCCTGTCTGTGGAAATTCCAGCTTTGTATTTTCCAGTGGTACCAGTCTGACTGCACAAACCTATGAGTTGCTAAATCACCTGCTCTCATTTCACTTCAGAATTTGAGACTTCCCAAAACACAGCAGTTTCAATTGTCTGTCTCAAGTGTTGAGTCCATGAGAAGGTATCAAATTGAAGCAGTCTATACTGCAGTGTGGTGTGGAGAAAGGGTTGCTTTCACCCCTTCAGGGAGCTAAGCAATAATTGTCAGGCAGTGGTTCTGTTTCACTTACAAAAAAACAAAATCCTGAGCAGGGACTTCGGGAATGACATCACCAACTAGCATCAACTGTAAGATTCCAGAGCAACATATTTCCATCTGATAAATATAACTTTGCTGTAACTTCACTTTTGCTGAGAAGGTGTCAACTTCAATGACATTTCATTGTGAGGGGAGAAAAAGTTGTCTTGACAAAATCAGTATGGGATTATTCGCTTTTAATTCCCAAAGACTGTGTTTTTATTATAAACTAGAATGTAAAAATAAAATGTCAGCATTAGAATTAACCCACTTGGATTTCACTGAAAAAGAACATTTTAAATTTTGGCCCTTTCCCCCCCTTCTTTAAACACCATTTTGCAATATGGCACAAAACTGTTCTCGAAGTGTTAGCAAATCCCATAGGTCAAAAACCTAAAATTGTGAGTGACTGTATCAGTAACTTACTTGCATCATGTTCAATGCAAAGCCCAAGGAGGCACAGACAGCAAGAAATGTTATACCCCAAATCAAACATCTTTTTTGCATGGTTGTCCACAAGTAGTGAAGACAGATCACCTGACAGCAAACATGTGCTCACCAAACACCATCGACATGTAGTAAAGCTGAACTGTAGTTTGAAGCACTGACGAAGAGAATTTCAAGCGATGCATCCCATTTGCAATTAAATCATGCATAACTGCCTATGGAATCTTGAATGAGCTACATTAACCACAAGCTGGAAGGAAATGTAATATGCAAGCAGACTAACAGCACAGAAATTAATGGACACCATGGATACAGAGTTGCTTACACAAAGAAACGACTGACTAACCAGATTTAGATGATTTGCAGAAGTAGTTGAGGGAGAAAGAAAAAACACTAGAAATCATATAAAGTCCTATGGATATTTTAGGGAAACACCAGCACCACAAGAAACAAAGAGTATCTACCATCAACCCCCTGCTGGCTGGTTCCTGGCAGTCTGAAAATAACCAGCCTTTCTCTGTTTGGCAACGTGACCATCACTTGAGGAAGTTATTTATAGAAGAGCAATTCAGTTCTGGCTTCCTATCTGAATAGTTCCCAAACCCTCAATCTGACCACTTTATTATAACACAAATAAATGCGTGTATTGCTTTCCTATTTATTAAATATGTTTTGCTTCTATTAGCTCAGACCAGAACAGCAATGAAGCTGGAACTGCTGAAACACAGAGCAGAGTAATGGCCCCTCCTGAGAGAGAGCCCAATCCCAGTACAAGCTGACCACCCAGTTTCTGACCACCTCCAGGTGAGTAAAACTTTCCAGATGTTTAAATGGAATTTTCACTATTGCACCTAATACCTATGACCTCTTGTTCAACAACTGTGCACCTCTGGGAAGAGGTTGCCTCCACCTTTGTGCTGTCCACTGGAAAAATAACAATCAGGTTCCTCCTCAGCTTTATCTTTGGACTCTCCTCTCATACTGTGTACTCCAGCTCCCTGACCACCTTGGTGGCCTTCAGTGGGCTGTTACAGGATAGCCAGCCCTTCTGGCTTTTGCTCACATTTCTCCCTCTTTCAGCTGTTATCCCTCTCTATCCCTGCTACCCTCGCCCATGCCTGGCATGAAGTGTAAGACTCATACAGAGCAGACAGCCAGGGACTTCAGAAAGGAGTTGTTCCTGTTCTGAAGAAATGGCATCCCATACCTAATTAAGGCTCCTTGGGAACTCCAGACATATGGTCCTACTGGGTTTTCTTCTTCCAGGAGCCCAGGAAGCTGGAATTCACTGGGCAAACCCCACACAGACAGGCAGACAAAACTACAAAATGCCAGAACTGCAATACTGACTGTTGGGTGCTTTTTATCATGACTGAGGCACTCTCCTGTTTTGCTGAGAGTTATTTTTCAGGTAAAAAGCAGAGATTATCACTGTAGTTCTTTTCACTGCCTGATCTGTTTACCCTGGGCTGAGCTGGGGTGAATTGTTTGTATTTTTTTCAATCCTGTCAAGACCAAATGTACATCTGCTTACAGAGCAACTAGATGATGCTCTAATAGATTTGTATTGCTGGGATTAAAAATCAAACTTGACAATTTAGACCTCTTCACTTTCAGGGTTTAAAATAATTTGCAGAAAACATGGAGAAAAATATCTTCTTCTGAGTAGTCCCAATTTTAGAAGAGTGAAGGGCAAATAGATGTTTTTCTCTTCAGACACATCATCCTTAGCAAGACAGAAAATGACTCAGGTGAAAACATAACTACTGCTGTTATACACCCCTGCCCCCCTCCTCCCCTCTCCCCCCCACTATTCAGTCTCCTCAGGTCTCATAACACTGAATTAGAAAACTCACAGGGCTTGAGAGTATTTGCTGCAGGAAAGGGTTTATTTAAAAAGCCCTGAAAACTAATAGGGTGAAAATAATGAGAACTGCTAAGAAACTTTAATAACAACTGCAAGTGCATCTCAGGGATCACAGTCTCCTTACACAGGTTAACATAGCCAATTATGCCTAAGTTGCCTAGGCAGAAAGGTGTATGTGCTGTCAGCTTCGACAGAACGCAGAACACTCACTTTGATAAGACCAAAGAATATTCTTTGTGAAAAAATAGCTGCTATAGAACTTACCGTAACATGCAACTCAATTCCTGGGTTACAAACTTGGTCTTGCTGCTTACACAGCTCGCTGCATGTCACATCTCCCTGCTGGGTCACCCCTTTCACCTCCCAGCCAGCATGGCTGGGTGGGATTCTGCAGGAGCCAGAGCAGAGGAGCAGTGGCTGCTTTAGCCCCTTTTCCCCCTCACCAGTCCAGGGAGCCGGGTCCATCCCTGCTGCTCTCAGGCAGCACCAAGAGTCACCTCAAAGGTCCTTGCTGGCCATGGTGTGATGGGCACCACTGAGGCCCTTGGCATCCTTCCTGGTGTTCTCCCTCCCACTACGACAAAAAGCTCTGCTGGGATAAGATTTGTATCCTGGCAGGGCTCAGAAACCAACACCTACTGCAAAACATGATTCAGCCCCATCTGACCTGAACCCTGGATGCCAGGGATCTGCTTCCCAATGTTGAAGAGCGGCCTCAGTCCCTACAGCCATCACCTCTGTCTTCCCAGGGACAGCAGCAGTCGCTCCATGGACATCCCTGAAACAGAGGGTTCTCAGCACAGAGGTGCCATGCAGGGCTGGCATGCACTGTGAAGGAGGTGGCTGCTGGGAGCGTCCCAGCTAAAGCACATCTGGCTGTAATCTCCCCTCGGCTGCACAGGGACATGCAGAGCCCATCACAGCTTTCCCCCAGAGGTTAGCAATGAGCCAGCTGGACAAAAACATAATCAAACTTGTCCCTGAATTTTTCCAGAGTCAGCTTTTTAAGTCGTTCAGAGAACTGTGCAAGAAAATTAATGAAATACTATTTAACAAATCTATTTTTTGCTCGCTCTCAAATCCGAGGAGCAGCTGTACTGCTGCATGCCAGGAAGGAAGAGCAATGGTTCACACCCTCCTGTGGCAGCACCTCACAACTGCAGAGACAGTAGGAACAGTCCTACAGAACACAGTTCCTGTGCTGCACTAGTGGAGTGGCACACGGGATATAGAAGGAAACACATCAGAACAAAGTAGGAAAGTATTACATTGATTGAAAATAAATTGCACTGAAAGATGAGGAAATGCAGCATATGTGAGAAGAGATATTTCCTAAAATAAAAAAAAGATAGCTGTGATCAACCTCCCATTTTTCTATAGAACTCTACCCCGGAGAGCTACGTATTTTATCATATCTGCCGACTTTTTAGACAGTCACTCTTAAATATGCTATGTTTACCTCTGAAGTTTCTAGCAGGCCCATTCTACATCACACTGCCTTCACTAAGCACTGCAAGTCCTTGTGAGACTGGGGAGCACGAGGCAGAACACAGCCACATTCCACTTCTCCAGCACACACGGAGAGCTTACAAGTACAAGAGGCCGAGTCTTCCTTCCTTCCCCATCCCCTCTCCCTCCCTCTAGCCCCACTTAAAATAAAGTGCCTTCTCTCATATCTTTTTCAAAGCTAAAGCATGCAAATCACACTCATTTCAGTGGCACATTTTATTCTGCATTGTCATTATGTCTGATTAAGCGTTCTTGAAGCTCCATGTGTTAGAATCAGGCCTTTTCATAATACTGAAGAAGTGAGTTTGAGAGGAAAAAAGAGGGATTAAATCCGTGAATGTTCATAAATGAGAACTGACATTTTCAGGTACCCTACATTTTCAGGAGAGGTTTAATGAATACCCAAAGTGATGACAAGTATTTGCTGAGTGCCTGACTGACAAAAATAGACAAAATAAAATACCATGCTGGCTGGTACAACAATTGGGAAAAAGAATCTCATTTTGGATTAATTTGTGCTTCAGTATAGTTATCATTGAAGAGTTAACTTGAAATTCTTTAATTCACTTGCATAATTGCTATGTATAACTCTGCTATATTGCTGGATATGAAACAATTACAACAATTCAGTGAAAAAGGTGAATATATCTAAAAATTTGGTATGACTTGCTTGTACTGTCAGAAATAAGAAGGCTGTAAGCCAAGTCCCCTTTCTGGAATTTCTCATTAAGGGAGAAAAAACTCACACCTTGCAGGGGCAAAAAGAAAAAGGGAACCAGCTCTAAACTAAGAACTGCAAATGCACACAATCGATTCAAGCCACTACACAGGACTTTGCATGATCTCTGGCTGGGCTCCGACTCCTCTTTCCCAGTGGTACAGGATTCAGAGCTCTGCTTCCAGCTCTCTCAAATGTCAAAGAAGAAACAGGCCTTAACTTCTGGGGCAGGCAGTGGGGTTTGGCAGCAGCAAGGCGGCAGTTTCAGGTTTTTGGCAGGCAGGTTGCTAACACAGCTATGTTCGATCTGTTTCATGTTTGGGGACATCTGCTCCAGTACAGCCATTGCTTTGTTCTCTTGTTCATATTTCCTATACAGTAGCACATACAGAGAGAAGTTCATTTTCTCTTCTACTATACTACTATATTTTATGGAAGTGATTTGGAAATGGAATTTGTAGTAAAAAATGCTGATTTTTTTTTCACAAGGGTAGCATTTCAAATAAATGGGGTATTGCAGTAAACATACCGTGCACTCAAAATTCATCAATATCATGCATATGATTTGTGGTCTTTTTGATGTGCTCAAAAATGAACCTGGTAGAAAACATGCCATAACTACCACTAGGAAAGCATTAACTGTTGGTGCAGACATCCGAAGGTGCTGCTGCATCTTCAGCCACAGCAGCAAAACTGATTTGAAATGCACAACTGCATTTCATTGTCAACATGGAAAATAGTGTTGGCTCGTGGGGCTGTACATGGTCCTCTGAATAATTAGTATTACTTACACAAGATCAGTGACTTACACAATGCTCTCACTGCTCAGAAATTCAATACTTAGTCAAAACTCTAATTGTACCCTTAACATTAACTGGGAAACAACTATAGCTCTTTATGAGACTTCCAAATTACGGAAAAACTCGGAAAGATAAGGGAAAAGATGACTTTTACTTGTAAAGTTGCTGCAGACAAACAAATAACCACTAAAAAAGAATAATAATCTCATTTTCAACTATATACAGAGACCACAAAATCTTTTTAGGAAGTTTCCTGCTTAGTTACCTGTGTCTGATGTAGACGTTTTGGACTCAGTATTGCTTGCAGAGCTGCAGCCTTTCCTGTAGGAAGGTGCAGCTCCTTCCTCCACCACTGAAATCAATGGCAGTTCCATTGATTCCAGCAATGCAGGAGCAAGCTCTAATACAGAGCTCGAATTTGCAGAGCTGAGGAAACTTTTCCAATCCTTGCAACCACTTCCCAAAGAGAGGTTTTCCTCTAGTACCTCACACACAATGCAGGCCTTTGCAACACATCAGAGAGAAATAAACCAGAAATGTCAGAAATACTTACTTCCACTAGGGATCAGGTCCCTATCCGGAATGAAGAGCTTGTATCCATAGTGCTTTTCCAGAACATCTGGCAGAATTTCAAGTGCAAACTGCTCCTCTTCATTATTGTCACGATCTAACGCATCAGGATCCACTTTGGTGTATGAAAGATATGCATCATATTCCTTGTTGTCTGTAAGAAAACAAATTAATTTTCAGCCTTCTGTTTGCAGGAGCACTAAAAAGAATATAGGGAAGTACTAGGAAATTGTATCATTCCTTGAAATGACCACACATTTCCCAACCAAATTGGGACTTTTCACAGGAACAAATCATCTGGCTTCCAGAGAGAAATTTTACTGATCCAGACAAAGGATATCCTTTCAGTTTTCTTCTGCATGTGGAGCAATAACTCTGCTCCATGTGGTCAGAGCCATGTCACAGCTGAAAAGGTCATGGGCAAAATTTTGATACAAAATACTAAAGCTGAAAGTTTCAATTTTAATCCTTTACATATTACTAATGGAAATCTTTCAGTTCCTGTGCCTCAGGAGTGCTAGGATTATGTGAAAGTTTTGAACTTGGAAAAGTTTGTGTGCCTGGAAAGTTTCGAGCAAGGAGAACTTCCTCTCACAAGTAATTGTGAGAATAGGCATGGCTTAACCCAAATGAATACTGACTATGCAAAAAACCCCAATGCCAGATACAAACAGTTCAAAGCATGTTTTTTCTTTTCCCAGAAAATCCTATCGTTTTAAAAATCAGTATAATAATTTTAGAGGTCACTAGATCCAGGACATTTGAAATACTTGGGGCTCACATATGAGAGAGAAAAATAACTCCCAGATCAGTGGGGTGTAGGGGGAGACCTGCCCCTTCATTCTTCCTGCAGCTCAGGAGTGGAGGCAAAACCTCCTCCAAAGGTGGATAGAAAAGGCAATACACCTCCTCCTCTTCCTCCCGCACAGCACTGGGGCTTGTCTCCAGCTCTGCTTCTGAAACGTGGAGCTAAGAGCTGGTGACCATGCCAGGAACAGAAGTGATGCCACTACTGAGCTCAGGTTCCTTGCTGGCATCAGACTGTCTTAGTGACATTTCTCTTTCCTATTCCTCTGCAGTAATGGAAAACAGTATACTGGAAAAGTCAACCTTCAGCAATTCAGTCTCCAGGGAAGAGCACAGCTGCCATTATTTACAGAAAATGAAAAATCAAACAGTTGTGAGAACAAAACTGCATGAATGGAGGGTTTCTGGGTACCAATTATCTGTAAAGAATAGTGCACATGAAAGATAATTAAAGCAGTTAAAAATCATCAATATATTCTGATAAAAAGAAAAAAACCCTAATTGTAATACAATATATTCCTTGATGACCTTGAAATAATGGTTACTTATAATTCCTGACACAAAGCCAGACCCATGAGGGTCAGAGCTACAGTCAAAGCATGTGAATAATTGTATATTTGTAAAAGGCAATTTGCCTAGTGTCACCGTAGCTGTAGGGGAGGATGGAAGATATCCACCTGGCTTGCTGATATTCCTCTGAAATCCACAGGCCAGTCAGCTTTGGAGGCCTGTCCAAAACCTGCTCCCCTGTCCATAACGAAGCCTGCCAAAACCTTTTAAGAGATGCCAGCCACCAAGTGATCCTAGAGGCAACATCCCTGCAAAAGTCTGCGAGCTCTGCAGAGGAAGCAGAGCCCTGACGTGAACGGTCGTGGAGCAGCGTGAAAGCCGCACACCCACCTGCCCTCAGTCCCGGAGCTTCCAACCCCTTCCAGCTGCCCTGGCACAGCTGGAAGAGCAGCTTCCCTCTCCAGTCACCTCTACTCACAACACAAGTGAGCAAGATGCAGACAGAACCAGTTTCCCCCGGCTCCTGAGACTCATCTGCTTGTGTTACGTCTCCCTGGTCTCAACTCCTTCTTCACACGCTTCACACTCCAGGACAGAGCAGGAGGACCTGTCCATGCTTGCCTGCCACTTGCTCTGGGTGCTCTGGAAGCAGCACTGTTTGGAGCCATTTTCTAAATGGATCCTTTAATCCTCAGTGTCATTTTCTCTAAGAGCAATGCAACACACAACACAGGAAGTGAATGCATCCAGCATTGCTTACATAAGGTATTTTTAGAAATAGAAATAAATCAAATCTGTTGAGTTCCCAAATCTTCTTTTAAAAAGAAATACGTGTATAAATGGAAAATGACCCTGCAATTGCATCAATACAACTGACTGCTCATGGGAGCTCTGTATAATCCCACTATAGCCTGCCTTAGAAACATCCCCACACATGCTTTGACTTCAGTAACATTCTTCCTCCATCTTTTATTCTGCAGGATCAGAATGTGACACAAAACTGCAGTAGGTCTATAATCGTGCACTGGAAAAATAAAACGTTGTTTACAGAATTAACATGCACATAGAATACCCTATGTGCTCATGGGGCTTCCTCTAAACACCCAGAAAACAATACTGCTTCATAAATTTAAAAGTGATCAAACCCAAAAAGTTACATGAATAAAAATGCAGCAAATTCACACTGAAAACACAAGATAAATGATTCCAAAGAAGGCTAGAGGAAGTTACCACTTTTTGTTGGTGTGAACCAGGGAAATCATGCTGCTATAATCCTAAAGTGGTAAAGTACTTCCCAAATAATCCCACCCTTTACTTCCTCCTAGGTAACAGCATAAATACTGTGCAGGATCGTATAGCAAGAAAAAACATAATTTCAAGTTTTGCCACTCACACATGAAGATTGCAAAAGAGCCATTTTCCTGACCTCTATTCCTGCTATTTATCGTTCCTTGTTCTAAAATCCCCTAGATGTCATTCCATCCATTCTCCAAAACGCCCACGGATTTCATTGTAGTGGAACATTTTCACACCACATCTCCCCAGTGTGAAACATTTATTACTGTGATAACAGTAACACTAACTGCAGAAAGGAACATGTCTATGCAACTACACATTGTTTTGGCAGTATGGAAAATGTGTTCCCTGCTCTTTTTTTCAAAGACATTATAGTTTCTAGATGTAGCATTCCAGAGTGCCTCTGTGGCTCATTAAGTGTTGCAGTGGGCCGTGGCAAATGCCTGTATTCAACAATGTACTTCAGATCTTTAGCAGATACTACTTAGATGCATATTAATAACATATTAATTATAAGTGTTAAGAACATCATAATAGGATTTAATTGGAAATATTTGGATTCAGTTTACAGGGCTTACTCCAGCTTCATAGGAGCAGCAATGTTCTATATTCAGAATAGAATTCAGAGAATTAAATTAATTCAGAGAATTAAAGCTGCAATTTAAAAATACAACTTTTAGCCCCAAACAGAATATAAGCTAGTGAGAGGGAAGGTGAGGGAATAAAAATGGAAAACAGTCTAGTTTATTCCCAAACATACTCCCCAGGGAAGTCTTACATTTCCACTAAGTTGTTTACAGTCTCCCAATTAACTGAGGTAACTAGTTAGCCTTGATAACAATCACCTCTCACTAGTCAGAGGAGGTCATTGGCAGCCTGATGGGAATTCAGTGAAAATGTTTAATGAAGAATACCTGGTCAAAGGGCTGCCCACCTACAGTACAGACCCCAGGAGAAGTGATCCTGGGCATATATGGCCCTGGACACATGAATGGAAAGAGTTCCCTTGAGGAATGAGTTCACAAATGATGCTGAATTCTCTGTAACAGACTCATGAACAATTCTTCAGACTCCCACTCGCTTATGGCACGGCCCAGTGATATTTCTGTGAAAAGTTTCATTGATTTCAGGGGGCTTTGGGAGAAAGTCTTAGGGCTTTACACCATTGGATGATTAGTAATTTGAACTTAAACTAAAAGTAGGTATGTTTCGGGATTCATTTCAATCTAGAAGCTTTACAACTTTGGATCTCTGAAATATTTCCACTGCATATATTGAGTTTCCTGTGCAACTGCTTACCATCAGCTGCTTCATCTCCTCCAAAGTTCTGTCTGTAGAACAGCATTAACTCTATGTTGTAGCACTTATAGATGGTCACGAGCAAAATAAGCAGAAGAAGGATGGCTCCCAGTCCTCCAGCAAGCTCTATTTTGTAGATCAAATCTAAAATTAACAAGGAAAGACAACAAGGTTATGATATTTCCGAGCTTTATTTTCTCTAATCCACCATACAATTCCACATAAAATTGTGCAGCTTACAATTGTAACTGCTGTAACATTAGGAATGCCTAATATTTTTGTTCATTACCTATTACTTAACTTTACTCATTTACTCCACCCACCACCCACCTGAAATCACCATCTGAAATCCAGAATGCATTCAAGGTTATATATGTAATCCTCCTATACAGGAACTATGTAGTGCTTTTACACAGAGGATTAATTAATTTTTAATGAGCTAGTGGAGTTCGAAACTTCTGAATTGGCAGAGTGCATCAAATGCTGTATGCAGCATGTGAGAATAGACATATTCTATATATATGGAATATAGAACCAGACATACTGTACCTCACTGGGGAGGCTCTAGTCCCCCATTCCCCCATCCCCAAATGAAACAACTTTAGTTTTATATTTGTGAAGCCTGTGGTCAAGGTCATGTGAGCTGCCAAGTCGAGGCTTCAGCTGGATCACTGGAAAATGAATGGAGCATCCAGAAAGCCCAAGATAACATGAGAAGCCAGGAGCCCACATCAGGCTGCTAAGAGCCTCTTGGTTTGAATTGTAAAGGCTGCTAACAAAGTTCTCACATGCTTGTAGAGTACACATTATACTTTAATGGGAACTAGTGCTAGTTCAAATTTCCTACTGGGATGCTTTTATTAGGAAGCATCACAAGCAATAATTCACAAATTCATCCAAACACAGTGATCCAACTTGTACAGCTGGGGAAACAGAGGCATGGAAAAGAGAAACAACATGTTCAAGGTCACTCAGCAAACCAATGACAGAATGGGATAAAAAAACCCTTGATTACCAGTCCAGAGCTCCATTTGATGTAAGACATTAACTTGAACAGCATTACTTTTTAGCCTGAAATGTCCTCTGAATGTAATATTGCTCCTAACACTGCCTGGTATATTATTTAGACATAAAAGACAGAGGATAAAAATTTGACTGTAGCATTCCATATTAGTTCAGATAAGACGTCATGAAGATGTTTGCTGCTGTGATAAATACAATGAGAAGTTGCAAAACTAATACAAGACAAAGTTTTTGTGATCTTCACGCTTCTAAAACTTAGGTCAGAAAAAATTACTCCTATGTCACTTGTGTCATTTTCAAGATAAAAAGCAAATTAGTTGTGTATCTTTTGGGGTTATTCTTGCCTCACCAAGCCTTGTATTTCAATAATTAACATCAGATGTCAAGCTATTCCCAGTTTACAGTATCTCTGATGTCTGGCTGGCAAGAAGTCATGGACTAATAGATGGAAAAAGTCTATTATAATAGCTATTTAATCTCTGTGAGAACACAGGGAATTCATGGAACTTTTATTACACTGCATGATAAAGCTTAGCATATGCTCTGGGGATAAATCTGGGCAAATGGAGAACAGAGTTGGTTAAAGTCACTTTTTGGGGAAAAAAATATTTTTTTGTTGCACTGAACCTTCTTTGCTAGGAAACTGAGATGAAGGCAAAGCTGCCAGCTTGGAAGGAGAGGAAATGCTGAGTCTTACAGCCCACACAAGAGCTCAGACTTGTGCCCACTTTTGGGGGGAACAGCAGGGTATTAAGCAAAACCACAAAATCCAGCTCAAAAGGCAAAACTGATTTTGCACATCCTGCAGTTGTCCTTCTGCCCCAAAAACTCTCCTGGAATCCAGACATAAGGAGGCAGAAAACAAGGTTTTTGAGCTTCCAAGGTGGAGACAAAGAGAAAAACCCAGAATGTGCAGTTTTCTTGCCTACTGTAGCTTAGTCTCAGCCTCTGATTAATTCTTTCCTTGTCAAGTGGTCCTCACTGAGGTCAAAAGGAAGGCAACATTTCCAACATTAGGAAAGGAGGTGAATCTGGCCTTTGTGCTATAATAGTGACTGTAAAAAATAGCAAATAATAATATTTTGTAAAATAATGTAGAAGGATCTTTCCACAACATGTTACTGAGAATTATGGTCTTGAAAATAGCAAAAGTCTCCTAAACACTCAATAAATAAGAGAAAAATATATTTTAGAAGTTCCTCATAATTTACTATTACATCAGTATCAGAAAACCTCCAAAATTAGTTCCCTGCATGTCCTGATTAAAGGCAGCCTCCTTGAAATAAATCGTGAACAAAAGTCATAATATTTACTTTTATCTGAATTCACTGCTTCTTTCCACGAAGAGCGTGGCTTGATTTTATTCTGCAGTTCTTGACAAACTTTTCGTCTTCCGGGACAGTTATATTATAGACTATACAGACTTCAACCACTAAAATACTGGACTGTTTTATAATTCTTTTGAAGGGAATCCTGAACTATTCCCACAACTAAGGGACAAGTGGGTGTATATTGCGTTTCCATGTAATTTGAGCACCAAATATGCTAGGACAGCATAGAGAAAAAAAATAAAAGAAAACCAAACCCAGAATTGTCCAGAACTTATTTCTGAACTACTAGAAAGAAGTAACAATGCAGTCCTGAATTAAGTCAGTAATCAAGAATGTGACAGCAGACAATGGTATTCGGGTCTCAGAAGCATAATCGATTCTGTCTTTGCATTGGTAACTTGGGGTGTTTATAACTGGATTTGGTTCTTTTTCAGTCACAAAAGCCCAATGACAATAATCATAAATGATGAAAGGTGCTCTGGGGCTATTGGTACACTGGTGCTGTGCAGACAGCACTCCTGTATTCTCCTGAAGATTTGTGAGGACCACACCACTAATGCAGCAAAAGACTTCAATATATTTTACCTTAAATACCTGAACAGTAAATGTTTCTTTTTTAAAGCAAAGTATGTGTTAAAAATAACCATCTGATGACAAAACAAGAACTATAGAAACTCCTATACTAATCTACAACTTGAATTTGGGGTTTATTCCTGTTTTTTTAAAAAAGCCCTCCTAGTTTAGCAGGACTCACGATTAATGCCACCTTTTGTAGATCTGACATACTGCAATCACACCTTTGAGGAGAGGGCAGGTTTAACCCACAGCACTGTGTCAGCCTGGAGACAAAACAGAGCTAAAAATGCCTCTTGTCAAACACAGATAACGCAGCTCTTAACAGGTAAGACTTCGGAGGGAGAGAGATTTCTCTGGCTGAGAGATCTGTGCTGCTGCTGCTGCTTTGCCTCAGCACCTGGAAAGCTGCAGCACATTGCAATAGAAATCCATAGTCCTTTCTTTGAAATACAGAAGGGGTGTTGGTTAACAGCTTTCTACCAGTCCTGCCCTAAATCTTGTCTCAGGTCAGTAAGTACAGCAGTATTTCCTGGCTCATGAATACAGTCAAATCCAAGGTGGAGAAAGCTAGGATAAGAAGTAATTAAATCAAGTTCCAGAAAGTTAAAGTTTGGTCAAGTATTTGTAAGAACTTAATAAATAACAAACAGGACAATGGGACAGGCAGTCAAAGGACACAGTAAAATATAGTGGTTATTTTAAATGACACTTTAATAGCTTGAAAATCAACTATTGAGAATGCCTGAGGGGAATATAAGTTTTTTACAGCCACAGTGCAGAGTGAAATGAAATAGTAGCTGCAAAGGGATCCTTTCCAGCTCCAAATTCTGTATTCAGCAGTGCTTCTTCCATAATTTCAGCAGAGCTCTGAAATATCTGCATTTTTTTGTTATAAAAACCTAGCTTGTTATTCTAATATATGCACACAGCAGAACATTTAACAGTGCCAACATAGATACACTTACTATCAGTTGTATATTTATGAGGTTCAGTAGAAGGAAAGGTAGAATACTTTTTGCACTAAAGAGGCTAATCCTTCATCGTGATGACCAGATTCCTTAATTAAAATTGTGACAACCTGTCACTTTAGATCATAGAATCATAAAATCGTTTTGGTTGGAAAAGACCTCTAAGATGATTGAGTCCAGCTGTTAACCCAGCACTGCCAAGCCCACCACTAAACCATGTCCCCAAGTGCCACATCTACATGACTTTGAAATCCCTTCAGGGATGGCAACTCCAGCTCTCCCAGGTCCTTTTTCCCCAGGCAGCTTTCCAGTTACTCTGCCCCAGCCTGCAGTGCTGCGGGGGGGTTGTTGTGACCCAAGGGCACCTTTGCCTTGTTGAACATCATAGAATTGCCCTCATCCCACTGATCCAGCCTGTCCAGATCCCTCTGCAGAGCCTTCCTACCCTCTTGTATGTATGTATGTGTGTAGTAGAGATCAAAATAATCTGCTAGATCAACATTCTTGCCCAACTTGGTTTCATCTGCAAACTAATATACTGTATCTTAGAGAGATCACTGCCAAATTTAAATGCCACCCTACTTATGAATAGAGGAGGTGATTGAATAAACAACATAAGAACTGTAATGAGGAACTCTTAAACTCCTTACGATAATGACTTCTACAAACAGCAGCACACAGTAGCACTTTTTAATGTGGCACATTCAAATCCAAATGGTTTCCTCTCTGCTACAGATATATTATCTTCAGTGGTCTTCCCAATTCAGGAGCAGTATCAAGCAAGACAACCATGATGGAGTAATTCTCCATCAATTTGTAGCTCCCATTGCCATGTTTTCATTCTCAGTGCAGTTAGAAATCTAAATGCATGGTGACAGTTTAAAGTTTTCAGTTTAAAACACAAAGCCAGAAAGTGGAGAAATATGAGAACATCTGAACTCACTGCCAAGGTACCTGTTCTAAGAAATGCACATTTTAAATCCATCACACAATTACCCCTGGCCTAGTCAGTCAACTCTGGGTCAAATTCATAGGTTGTTTAGACCAAAATACTTCCACTGATCATACTGGTGTTTTATGGGTGACTGTATTCCAAACAAGTGCATCACCTGCAAGGCTGAATCACCAGACACTAATGAACAATTAATGATTTTTTTTTTCCCCCCACAAATGGTAAACTGAAGCTGTACACAAGCCTGCTTCAGCTCCAAGCAGGCACACAGGAGTCCAGCCTGGCTCAGAGAGGTCAGCAGGACCTCTGGCTGACCTGTTGCTGCTGCGAAGGGCGAGAGCACAGACGATGAAATGGAGAGAATTACCTTTCTTGCGCAGAAGGACACTGGCGTGTTTCCGCCCATTTCTGTTTTCTACGTGACAGGTGTAATTAGCCAGGTCTGCCTCCTCTACAGCATCAAAGATCAAAGTCAACTCCACTTCTTTTTCTCCAAGGTGTTCTCTGAGGAGTCTGAAAGGAAGGATACAGGCTTTGCTTTAGCTGAATTAAGATGGGTGGAAGACTTCCAAAAGAACCATGATTTCTCAGCACAAGATAGACAGTGTTCTTTGGCCTCCTTCACTCCGGGAGAAGGATTTAGAAGGAGACTCACAATGCCTGAAAGACTTGTCAGAGGCATCTTTCATGATCACCAAAAGCCTTTTTCTCCTTCCATGTCCAGTGAGGAGCTAAACCAAGTGAAGGAAGAGTGGCCATGAGTGCAGTGGTTGCATGTGGCTTGTTTACATTGGCTCCATCAGAATTAAATGCTAAAAACAATGCTTCTTTTTAAAGAAGCAGTAAATATCCATTTTCCAGAAGCAAATATGTGCTACTAAGCCATCACTGAACAAATTACAAGGCAGTATTTTAAAGGCTGGGTATTGTAATACATTTTAATGCAGTCTGGAAACCAAACAAAAGGAGCTGTGCTACTCTCTGGAACTTTCCTCTATTTTCAGGGGCTAGATCCTGACTTTAAAAGGGAGCAGTGTCAAGAACAAGAGCTCTCTGCTCCTTTGAGAGGACAGAGGAGACATGCAAAATCACTACAAAGGGAATAGAAAGTTCTAGCAGACTTTCAGGCCAGAGGTACAGTCTTTTCATGTCATTGTTCTCATATGAACATTAAAAAGAATGCAAAGTCAATTCAAGTGTTTTCTGCTGCTGACATTAAGTCTCAAAATACAATACCCTATTCTCTCAAAAGGCTTATCACTTGTTCAAGGAAAAGTTGCTGCTCCTTTGATAAAGGAAATGTAACATCAAGTAAAATCTACCAGGTTCATTTGTTCCTGTTTGGGTACTGCTGCCTAATGTGAAGGGGGTAAACATAAAATGTGGGGTGCCCTCGCAGACAGCTGTGAACTCACCACTGCACATTTCAGTTTAGTGAGTCTTTTCTCTGAAAAGACTGTTTACAGCACTGTGAGGTAAAGGTACAAATAAAATCCAGGTTCCCCAAACATGAAATATTTTCTCCAGGGACCAAAGGGAGGCACCTGGGCAGGAAGTAACTAATGGGAGCACTGCATGCTCTGGACAGAAACTGCTGCTGGAGACCTTAACATTTGTCCATAAACAGCAAACCCCAAACTTCTCTATTATAACCCAAGTTGTTTTGGAGTTTCCAATGTGCACACACATTTTCTTACGTATGTGATTTCACACATCACTCCAAATTTGAAAATAAATCAGAAGAGAAGTATGAGAGCATTGTAGTAGACAATGAAAAATGCAATCCTGACTGCTATAAACCACATCTTTACAGTAAGATTTTATACAGCACTTAGCCACTAAAGGCTTGTGGGATCTGACAGGACTCAGAAGATGTACCAGAGCATCCTCAACGATTCAGCCTCTTTCACTGTGGCTGTGTAATTTGGAAAAAAAGCAAGGGGAAAATCATTAGTTTAAAAACAGGTGTGTGTGTGTGTATTGCATTTGGAAACTTAGATTTCATCTTTTTTTTGCAAATTAACTCTCATTTATTACGGGTTTTTTTGGGGTTTGGGTTTTGTAATTTTGTTTGGTTTTGTTTGTTTGTTTGTTTTTAAATTTCTGGTCCAGAGTCCAAGTGGTGAAATAATGGAAGAAAGGTTGCATTTGCATCATTTCTGCTCAGAAAAGAAACCTCCTCAGAAACCTTGGTCTGTTTGCAGTCTCAGCCTAAATCACTGAGAGTCAGATAAATCAATTCTCATCTACCTATTAATCTGCTATCTATATAAAGACTCAGGAAAGTCTTCCTTCTCTGCTGGTAAAAAAATATGCCTGACAAAATTTGGGCTACAAATCCTGCTGCAAGGAACAATATAATCCTTAACAGAGATGATATCTGGGACACTAATCTGGAGCACTCTGTCAGTGTTCTGATTGTCTTGTGTTTATCCTATAATCAGGGTATTTTACACTGGAAAAAAAGTGAAGACAGATAACAATTAAAGTAAAAGAAACTATTATTTTGCATTATATCTAAATTATATTTATTTAAAATAACTGACCTTTATCCTAAATTTAAATAATACATGATCAGCTAAAAAGGAGCTTTCCCCAAAAAAAGAAAATGCATTTGGACTGAGAATTTTTTGCACTTATCTTACTTCTAATTGTAATCTTTAGTAAGGGAACTCTTTAGAACGGATCTATCATGAAAATGCTGACAAACATTTAAGCATTATGCTGGCAGCAAAGCGTAGAATGCTCTTGGTGGTGCTAAACCTTTCATTGCTGCTTTTTTGTTTTTCTTCTCTTTTCTTTTAACCAGTACTCTACAGCTAATAATTCATTATTGCCCAGAAATACACAGTTGGTCAGCTACATTTTTTCAATATTTGTACAGCCTTTAATTAATTGCATTTTGTGGTTGGTTCAGAGAACACTGAGCACAACATTTTTGGCTGACAAAAGGAATACAGTATCAAGTAAGACCTTAGAGATGCAGCAGCATTTTCTGCACACCCAGAAGATGAAGCTCTATACCTATCTGAGATGGGGGAAACTTCACCCAAGCAACACTGTCAACACATGCCAGCTCTCACAAGTCGAGAAAATAATAGTTGACTTTTTCTAGTTTGCTGAACAAACTGTAAGAGTAATTACATCATTTAATACATTGCTAAATCAATAGCGCTTGACAACTCACAACAAACAGGATGGAAAGAGAGAAAGAAAAGGTGGGTGAAGTAAAAACAACTCAGTGCCTTCTTTTTCTTCAAGCTGAAGCATTTTATTTGATCTGAAACAAAACATTTTGTCTAGTGAATATTTTTCAGTTAAGAATATGAATTAAAAAAAAAAAGAAGTGTCATTTCAGAATACAAATGTTTTCTTTGAAAATTATCCAGCAGTTTGGATTTTTCAAATCTTTTGTCATATTTTTTCCAGTGCCTGTGTGCACTAAGTTGAATCTGAAGTTAAAATACTTTTCCTTTGAGACCATATTTTCCTAAAATTTTTTAGGCTTTGTATGATCAAAGACGGGAAGGCCCTAAGAAAGCCTCACCTGGATCTCTTTGCAAGACCAAGGCATTATTTCCAAACCTTTTCTAACCTGCACGTGAGATGGGACTTAGCAGAAAGATTATTTTCATTCCTTATATAGCTGAGGATCTGCACAGTGAACAGGGTTATGAGCTCTACTGCCTTCCTTCTACTCCTTAACAACAGGCTGTCGATGAAAGGACAGACCCCTGAGTACATAAGTACCTCTCCAAAGCAAAGTAGTTCAACTGACCACAGGGCACAGTGATCTTTCCTCTCACTTTCCTGCATCATGTTTCTTATTCTTTGCCCAGAAACTGTCTACTTAAGCAGTGTAAGCTTTTCAGGAGAGGGCTGTCATTTCCATACTTCTCTGCCAAGCAACCCGCACACTGGCCAGGCAGTGGTGGGAATTCTGTCTCCTGCCCTCAGCACCCCCTCCTAACAGAATACCACATAACCTCATCCCTTCTGAGCATTTCATAACCATCAGTTGACTTCTGTGGGTGATAAATTAATCTGAAGAAATAAAGCTGCCATTCAAAATGTCTTTATTCACCTCTTTTCATGCCTCTAGAAGGAGTTAAACTATTACTACTTTAAAAATGGACAAGACCGAAAAAACAAGGACAAACATACTTTACAAGACGAGCATTATGAGGCAACTGCAAACTGTTTGGCAGTGCTGCCTGAAGAAATAAAAAAAGCAACTCATAGGTGGCTGGGAGAGTAAGATTTATGCCTGAAAATTCTTTGCTGTAGCAGAGGTGGTGTGGGCTCCTTTGCTGTGGGCTCCCTTGATAATTAGGTACAACTGACAACTCTGAAGACAGGCTTAAAGACTCTGATTCCTTTTTTAATAGCCCTCGTTCAATTTACATGACATTTTTATTACTGCTGTGAAAAACCCACCTGGCAAGCAAAGCCTCTTTCTCCTTTCCCCCCACGCATGTCTAACACCTGGGGATCTTAATTCAAGGGACACAAGGAAGCAGCTTGGAGAGGGGGTCATTGCCTCTGAGTCCTGCAATGCTGATTAGCGGCTTTTTTTTATGAGGCTTTGGAACAAGGTCTAATAAATAACAAGAAGCCCAGAACTACACAAATATTACTGACGGTGAAGCGTGGTTAGAAAAAACCCCTCCAGTTGCATGGGTTTGATTTGAACAGGAATGTTTAAGTTAAGTACCCCCTTGTTTCAGTGCTTTCATAGCAGCAGTGGCTGCTGACCATGCACACTGGAGGATGCAAATTGGGGATAGGGGGTTGGTGCTCCCACACTTCATTAATTTGCAAACCTGAACTCTCATCATACACAGAAAATTCAGCAACACAGCAGATTGGCACAGGCCAGGGTAATGACAGCACCAAAAATCCAAACTGCTCCTAAGTTTGTGAACTGATTTAAGATGGTGAATGCAGAGTTAAAATGTTAGAAGCTTTCCAAAGGAAAGCTGGAGTATCTTGGTCTGGTTGTAACAATTCCCTATTACTTTTAGTTTCTCAACACAACAGAAATGTGCTGGTAACACCACAGAGAAGCAAACTGATGGAAAAGGCATTTAACCAGCAAGATCAACATGGCTCATCAAATTTGAAACATACATGACAATTTTTTTGAAATACAACAATAAACACGACTGGGTGGAAGATGTGAGCTGGCTCAGAGCACTGTCAGAATGATTAGTGCTGCTTAGTTTCCCTGAAGCAGCATACCTGTAATGGGACAGGTAAACAAGAGCTCTTAACTGCGAAAGAATCATTTCCCAAAAGTTACCACTTCAGTTGCCATAGCTACTTCTAAATGAAAAAAGGGATGGACTGTGGCACTGCTGGTAATGATGCAGCAGGTTTTGGTAAATGCTGTTTTTAATGCTGGCTGTGATCACAGGGGATTAGGTGCGTGATAAGTAGATTTGCTGAGGAGAAGATCCACCGAAGTGTGAAGAGTCTGTAAACTGAGTTAAAGCATTTTAATGGAATGAGAAGAGGGAGTTGTCACATATTAATTTGCAACATGAATGTGTAATGAGATGGCACAATGAAGGACAAATAACAGCTTTTTCAAACTCAGTTGCACTAATAAATGCACAAAAAGGAAAAGTTTTGAACTGTGCTTAAGCTGGAGTGCTCTTTAAATACAAACCTCAAATTGTCCTTCTGATGCAGAGGAAGAACATGACCAAAATCACTCTGTTCATATATATACCCACACCAGAGAGGACACAATGTCATTAAGTGCTGATTGCTTACAATAGCAGAAGTTTCCAATAATTGCTTTTTGTGGTCAGAAGCCAAAAGAGGATCGTACACTGGCAATGTAAGATAAATTTCATCTGTGTGCAATTAAGGTGCAATGTTAGGTCAGTTATTTTAGTATATCTTAATAACCAGTGGCTAAATGGCTGAACTTCAAATTATTGATCAAGTAATAAAGCCAAGGAACCTCTCTCTGCCTGCTCTCCAAAATTACCTTTACAAGAAACTCAGATATGAGACCAAAAAAATGTGCAGTGGAAAGTGAAAGACGTAGGCTTTCTTTCTAATCTGTATTCATCGTGTCTATAGGAGCTGGGATCCCCTTGTCCATAGTTTAACCACAGCTTAGTCTTTGCTCATAGAGCAATAATCAGGTAATTGTTAAAGAAGAGAAGATGATGCTGTTAAGTGCAAATTCAATGGAAGTCCATGGGGATACAAGTGAGTGTTTTCTTTACAACTGGTACAGTAAATGATAACCAGCATCAGGAACAAGCCAAGAACAAGTTGGATATCGGACACAGCCACTTCTTTTCCTTCCTTTAAGTGTTAAGCCTGGAGGAACAAATGCTGCTCTTTGAAAGTCCTGGTTAAGGCACACTGAGAGCTGCATCACAGACAGACAAAACGTGCAGTAGAAGAGAAAAAGTATGGTGGCTTTGACAGGAGACCATTCATCTTCAAGATTAACACTGATGCTGAAATGAATGTCACCTTGCCAAGGACTGCCACATGGGACAGCTGCACTGGGCAGCACCATTTCCATGCAGGGCTAAAATCAACCCCTGGAACACTCAAGAGACGCTTCAGCTACCACCCACCAGGGGAATTTGATAACAGATTTTCAAGCATTTGGATAGCTACTGTGTCTTCAGAGTTTAGAAAGGGGAGGGAGCAACTCACACAGCCCTGGCTCCAAGTCATTAATCACTCTTTAGACAGAAAACAATTTTCACTTTCAATTAAAAATCAACAAAATTCAACAGGCTTTTGGGACATACAGTAAGTTTAACAGTAAATAATCTAAAAAGTACCTGACTTCGCCTTCTCTAATGTGACCTTCTAACTCTTCTATGAATTTCTCCCCTTTCATCCAGTAGATCATGGGGCCTGATTCTCCACTGAATCCAAAGAAAGCTTTGCAGGCCACAGTCAGTGGGTTTCCTGAGGACACAAAGAAGAGAGAAGGTTAGAGACTATGTCATAGCTACTAGTGAAGGAATTATTATACCTCAGATAAACCTCCTCATTTAAACCTGGAAGGAAAAAAAAGAAGGAATAACTACAAAATAGGAAAAAGAGTGATGTTGATTTCCATCTACAGGAAATAGCTGTGAAATGAAACCCTAAGGTTATCTATCATTTAATTTTTCCCAGAAAGATACTATGTGAACAATGAGAAGGTATGGAAATGGTGGCAACATAAGGTGATGATTTAAGCAACAGACTAAAGAACTCTTCCTTTCAGCTCTGCAAAAATACTTCCAAAAAAAAAAAAAGAAATTAAAACTTGGAAACTAATCAGATTTCTTTTCTCTTTGAGAGTTCAGCATTTAGATGGGATTTAGTTTGGCCACAGCTCTAACTGTGTTAGGTAGTCCAGAACTGTGCTTACACTGCCAGGACAGATGGTCGTCTGCCTGCAGAAGACAAAAAAAAACCCAACAAAAAACCCCAGCAAAACCTCAAACAAGACAGGAAATTCATGAAACCATTCCCATTCCCTTGGTATGCAAATACAGCTCCTGCACCCACTTTTCTCTGCCTATTTTACCCCACACAGGGGGTCCAGGTTACAGAGCAGAGGTAGAATCAGCAACTTAGATAGGAGGACAGAGTACATTTAATGTCAACAGAGACTCCTTCTAGGACTTGGATCAAGAATGGAAAGCCCAAATGAATTTTATTGTATTTGAAAGAAAGGTTTTATTATGTCAGCCATCCTGAGTGTCAGCAGGAGACTCTCCTGACATTGAAATATAACAGGCCTACAATTTTCACAGGGGTTAACATTTGGAGCACATCACTTGGTTGAGCATGGGCTAATGATTGATTTACTGTGCCTTAATCAGTTACCTCTTGTCTGCTCAGGAGTGTTAACTTGCTGTGTGCACACTCAGAGCGTATCAGAGCTGTGTGTTAAAGTGTCTTTGCCTAAACCCCCACAGAGCTGTCCTAAGTCAACTACTTGCTCTTGTCTATCCAGTATTTCAGCGCCCAATTTAAAACATGTCTAAAGAGCCTGATTAGTCAGGAAGCACAGCGCTCCCAGCCATGGAAAATCAGCCGCCTTTAAATTGTTTCCAAGTCAAGATCCAAAATTACAAGTCCTTTTGAAACATTAGGATACAGCAAGAAAAGATTTAAAGGCTGCACTTGAGTCTCTGTTTCTCAAATAGCAAAAGACAAAAATGGAAAGTGTTTATCCTGAAAATGTTTTCCAGACTCTTTAATTATCTCCACATTCATGATGAACTCTGGCACCACAGCTGGCCACTGAACACGTGCTGATGCTGACAGATTATACAACCAGAGCAAACACACAAGAGAGAAGAAGGGGTGGATATTCACAGTTATCTGCACATCCCACCACACTGGCCACCATCGGGAAAAAAATCCAAACTTCTACCTAACGGAGACTCAGAAGCACTTTTGGGCAGACTTTTAATTCCACTACAAGCTCACCCAGCCCTCCACGGGTGGAGTGGAGAATTGGAGCCCCTGGCTACATTCACCTCACTTTCTCCAAACATGCTGAATGCCTGTGTGGTGTGAGGTCTTTCGTGCCACTTGCCTCAGAGTGACAATACCCATCTTTTTAAATACCATTTGGTGAATCCTAGCATGTGGCTGCTCAGTCCATGTTTGATTTTAATGGAAAAAGACATTGTAGCAATGTGTAAAAGGAAAAGGATAGACGTGGCCTATCAGCATTGACAATATTTGCCCTTTTTCTGGCTCACCACGCTGGGCCCTGAGTGTTAGTGGCAAAATATATTACAGAGTGTGCTTTTTCTCAAACTAGCAGATTTTTACTTAAAAACAAGCCCTTAGAAATGAGAATATTCCACGGTGAGCCTAAGATATCTATACATGCAGAGTAAATATCCTGAGGTAATACGTCTGGTCTGAAGAAATAAAAAGTTTTCTACACAAATAGGAAAATCTAAAAAACCCAGCTGTTGGTACACAGCTTCTGTAATAAACAAACCCAGTATAAAGCATCAGGAGTCTTTACTGTGATAGCCTGCATGATCTGAACATGCCTGGGCAGATCTATTCCCTAGCTTTGCCACCAGGGAAACCAGCAGAATAAACTAGTACCATCAACAGCAAAATCTGGAGTGAATTTGTATTTTCAGCTCAAAGTCTTGGATCGGCCACACCTGAAAAAACCCAGAGTTAATCTCATCTGCAAACCCATCACTGGCTGGAGGGTGGCATAAGCAAGTGTTTCTCATGGAATAACTAATATCTCAGTAGCAGAATGATGTGCATCTGGGTTGAGATGATCTGTTCTGGGGTGGAAAGAGTTTGGGGCTCAATGACACTTTGAAGTCCCATCCAAGCTCCAACTCTCACTTCTCAAGCTGGTAAGGACAGCTCGCTCTTCTGTACCTCTCTGAAGCAGCTTCTGGTTTAGAACTCTCATCACTCCTTTGTGACTCTGGCAGCAGGACACAGTCAGAAAGGCAACACTGGCTCTTTCTTGCACTTTACCTCCCCAAATGAGACTCTGTAAGGAAAGTAAAGGAGGTTTTCCCTCTCCTGCTATGTTAAGACAGCCACAGCAGCAACTTGTTGCTACTGGTTTTCAGGGAACTCCAACCCATTCCCATCCATAAAAGAACACAGCATGTCTCACTGCATTTCCCCCCAATTACTGTGATCCTAAAAATGAGGCTGATTTCCCTGATTCCTAAATGTACCCTTGAATATGTGGAGAAACAGGCATTGAGCATGGAAAGTGCCCTTTTGCAGGTCCTGGTTTTGGGGCTGGCTTCAAGCCCTGCAGTATCACACTGAGTCACAGCTCCAGGCAGAAGGAACTAGCAGGCAATTTGTCACTCCAACAATCCATCTTGTGTAAGGCCCAAACTTTTGCACATTGTTACTGCTATTCTGCACGACCCTGAGTAGTTCCACCACTAAGTGTTCTTATTAAGAAATATTCCCCTTGCATCATTCAATTAACAACATCAGACCCCCTAGAATGAATGGTATCCTAATATTTTTTCATTTATAGATGGATTCTGTTTAAATCAGATAGATATTTCAGATGCATTTTTACTAAATAAAATAATTTGCTGAGAAACAGAGAAAATTATTAGTGAGATTTCTAATGAATTGACAGTTAGGAAAGTGTTTGAAAAAACAAGGGAAGAAAGCAGAAAAGCTTGTTTATGGACACCACTGAGTCTTCTGCTTTGCTGGGGTCACCTTGTTACACTAAAGCTGCAGGTTCCAGCAGAAGTCTCTGCTTTAGCTTTTCTCCCTACCCTGTCAATCAGGCAGGCTTGTTGCAAACTCCCAGCTGATAAGACACAACCGCTGGCAATAAGAATGACTTTTATTACTAAATCTTACTGTACAATTTTCACCTGCCCATTTTCACAATAAATCTGTGTGAACTCTACCATGCGTTTCAGCAACTTGTTTTTCTGACAAGGAGAATTCCACAGAAATGTAATTACTCAAGCAAAAGAGCTGCCTGATGGTGGTAGAAGTACTGGCTAAGGATGGAAAAAGGGTCTGCAAAAAAATTTAGCCAGGAATGATTCTGAATGTGCTTACTGCAGGGCCGACATGCTTTGAAAGAAAATCTCAGATCCTGCAGTACAGGCTCTCTTAAATGAGATATGCTCCAATCATTGAGTAAATGAAGCTCAAAATACCTAAAAGTTTTTTTGTCTTTTAAAAACTCAAAAGACTTTTATAAACCTAAATGCCAAGGCTACATGACTGACCAGCATGGAAGACAAAGGTTCTTCACAGATCATAACATCTGCCTTATGCCAAGGTATTTTTCAGGACTTATTTTTTAAAATGCAGATTGGTTGTTTGTTCTTTTTCACTTGTTTTGCACAAACAGGTGTATTTTGTGGCTTTGATGCCCACATCAGAGAATATGGACTGATGCTCTATGCTTCCAGCAAATCAGGCTTTCACTCATGGAGCAAATCATCTCAGAGCAACCCAATAAAGGAGCCAAAGTCATCTGTGAATCCTTGGGTATTCTTTTTTTCCCTATGGCTTGAAAGACATTAGTTGTTTTTCCAATTCTTTCACATTTTTTTGCCAGATACAACACTGGTCTCAGCAAGCCTGAATTGAAGAAGATGATCCTTCCCAACTGGCAGAACTGACTGAAAGTGCAAAAGGCTTCCTATTGTACTAAGCAACATCAAAAGTCAAACCTGCACACGTTGCTGGCTGGATTTAAACCTTCTGTTCCACCTGGGTGCTAATACCATTTACTGCAATATCACTGCTTTCATCTACTCCAGGGCTGGATGCTGTGTGCACATAGAAGGAAAGACAAGTGCACTCCTGCCACCAAAAAGTCATTTCATCACTCCAAGTCCCTCTTATCGATGCATATGCATCGTGTAGCTCCTCTCTGATAATGCTGCTTGTGTCTCTTTCCCTGTAAGACTAACAGAGAGGAGTGTTGGCAAAGGAGCAGCTTCCCACTCGACACATGCAGATGTTATGCAGGCACTTCACGGGCTTTGTTTCTTCTGTTTGCTGAGGCAGAGGACAAGAAAGGCAGGTTACTTAACACATCTCAATAAGTGCATTCTACAAGCTGTCTGCAAAACTGAAGCTGACTTTCCAGGCTGTGAGGTTTGCAAGGCAAATCACCATGTCACTGACAAGAACATTATTGTTCTAATGTGCTTTACAAGTGCTAGAAAGCGGCCAAAGAGCAGCAGAGTGATTTAAATTCCCCTGGCAAGGCAGGCTGGATTGTATACAACCCTGAAGTAAAGAACACATTTCCTTTTCTTTCAGAAGGACATCCTGGATAAGAAGATATGGTAGACAGAGCTTATGCCTGCAATTTATCCACAAAACAAATGCCGGGGGCAACACAGACCTTGACTCATGAAAAACAATCTCTGTGTGTGGTAGTTTCTCTCTAGTTAGCAGAGAATGTCAATTCTCTCCAAGTCCCTTGCAAGGACATCTTCTGAGCTGCTCTCCTACGCTCGGCAGCAATAGCAGAGCCCAGCAGCACACCACTACTTATTTACACAAAGCTACAAACACTCCACAAAAATCACGGATACATTATCCTTTATCTTTCCCTGGCCATCTCCCGGCATCGCTTGATCAGAGGTTCCATGGTTTGTTTAGTTCAAAAAGACTAATAAAGACAGTGCTAATTACTATACCTGGGCTTCTTTTCCCTTCTCTTTTACCTGGCTATTCTACAGAATAGAGGCCTAACTGTGTGCTGAACCATGTTATCACATTTAGGTAAAAGCCTCATGAAGTTCAGTGAGTAGTTTGAGCTTTAGTGGATCCAGTGAAAATAAAACATATTCAAATAAAATCATTTTCCCTCACCAAGAAAACATAATTACAGAAAATGCTGTAATATTTCAAAACTCTATTCCAGCAGCCAGTAGATTCATGACTGGATATGAGCCTTCCAAACATTTGCATAATTAAAGCTCAGCCAGGAATTAATGAACTGAAAGCATTTTAAAGAAAATTAAGAAACCTGCTTTGGGTGGTGATAATATTTGCCTTAATAAGATAAATTTATAGTGGAAATCAAACCTAACTAGCCTCCAGACATTAATTTCAAAACAGTTTAAGAACATCTGAAAGCACACCCATATATATATATATAATTAGATTGTTTTAGTCTCCAAGTGTCTAAAAGAAACAGCCTAAAGGAGGTGCTCTTCCCCTAAGTACAACCCTGTGCTAGAACAGCACATGCAGCCACTACAGTGGTATCCTGGCAGCTGTACTGATGTACAGGAAAAATAAATGGTGGCAGTACATAACTTACAGTAAGTTGGCTCTTCACTCACATAAGAACTTTTTGACTAAGGCAAGTCTTTGGCAATAAAAAAAAGAGACCAGTAAAAACTTTGACAAGAAAAATGCAAGAGGTCTTGTTTTGTCCTCTGTAGTTTATGATCTTAATTTTAACTTTCTTTCCTGCCCTGCTCTTATTTCTTATGCCCTGAGACATCACAAAATACACAGCCATGAGATATTTGTGCTTTTCTGTCTCACTCAAGTGAGCAAATAGCATATATAAAAAGTAGGATAAAAATAACAACTAACAACAAGCAGCAAAACTCCAAACATGAAACAAAGCAACTAAGCCTCTAGACAGTTTGTTGCCAAGAACACAAGCAAATGCATTTGCTGTCATTCCATCCCAACCGTTGCTAATTTAAACAACACAATCACGACCCAGTGCAAGGACTGCTTGTAGGCTTGGCTATTGACTGTAGCTCCCACAAAGAGAGAAAAACAAAACTAAAAAACACACACAAGGCTGAAATGTTGCTGATAACAATTTATCAGATGTTCCAAAAATGGATCAATCAAGACAAAATCACCTAGAGCAACTTTCTTCCAAAAAAATAACACCCAGAAAAACATCCCAACCCCTGCCTCCCTCCACTGCCAAAAAAAAAAAAAAAAGTTAACCTCACCTAAATCCTATAAAATCCTTTATCCCATTTCCAGAAGTGCCTGGGGGTCATAATTTAAAATCTTAGTCATTGAGAGCTCAGGTGTAACTGAAAGTCAAGGATTTTAGCTTTTCAGTTAGTCACCTCCAATGAAGACAGATGCTTAGTGGCATTTCCAGAAGCAGCTTGACAGCTGCCTTGTGCTCAATGCTGAGGTCCTCCTAAAAATCTCACTTTTGTGCATTTTGAGGCATGGAAACATTATTTAAGAAGAGAAGTGCCCTGCAGGTACCTGGAAAACATCCCCTCAGTGGTAGGGTTGCAAGGGCTGAGGCAGCCCAATGGCAGCAGAGCAGTGACATCCAGAATAAGGTGAACTAAGCAGAGTGCCATGGAACAAATCATCTCAACACAGCCAAGGCATGGACATGTCCCCATGCTGTCACAGCAATCATTCCTCTCACTGCTCTGAGAGAAGAGCAGGAAGGGAAGAATTATTCAGAGGGACACTTGCTTCCTTAAACTACTGTCCCACTGTGAGGAGGGGAAACAGTCAACTATTTGTTTGAGCTACAAAGAGATGCTCCTGTACTGTCACAATAACCTGCTGGCTCAATGGGAAGGTAGGGTCCTATCCCACACAGTGCTGCTCTGAACATACTGTGACATCAATTTTTTACAAATATGTCAATAAAAAACCCCTAATTCTCCCTGAACAGCTCACTAATACCTCTGTAGTGCCCTGCAGCAGGCATGTAGAGCCAGAAAAGTTAGTGTGTTAACAACGTCCAGGATATCACCTTGATGCACATATTTTGACATTAAGTAAGTCCTTTCCTCTCTCTGCTTCCATGCTCCTGACACAGCACAGGAGAAAGGGATGGGAGGGGTAAGAAAAAGGGCCAGACACAAGCGGCAGTAACTGCAGCAACCTTCTGATTTCTCCAGCTTTCCCAGCCTTCCTGACATAAATCAAATGCAGTGCTGGGTCCTGGTCAGGAGGATGAAGAGACAGATGTCAATCACCTCTGACAATGAGTGTAACCACAACTGTGTCACCTCACTTGGCCTCAGTTTTGCAGGTGGCCTCTCATCCACAGGGGACAGGACCTGCCATGGCTTCTGATAAGATGACGCAAGTTCCCACTTCCCCTGCACAATGGGACCAACAGGGACACAGCTACGAGATCAGCTTGTACCCAAACGAGAATCTACAACTGACTGATGTGCCAAAAACTCAGCAAATGCTCAAACGTTTTGCTGAATAGGGAGAGGGTTCCCTGCTCATTAAATTTAAGGCCATATTTAAGTGCCATGCTGAGTAAGGGCAACACTGAGTTCTAAATAAAAATCTACTTACAAAAAAGATTTAAAAAGAAAAACAACGGCCACAGAGCAATGTTTTCTCCAAGCTAACTTCAGTAAATATTTCCCATTTATTATTTACTAAATTAGAGATAGCATTCAAGTTGAGTAGGACAGTAAAACACAGTTCAAGAAATACAACCTGTATTTTGCTTGTTCTGTGAATCAATATTGTTCACCAGTTGTCCAATAAAGATCTTACAGGGAAGATCAACCTCTTATAATTTGTAAAAATTAAAGAGCACATTTTTATTTGTCCTTCTTATTGTTAAAAAAATTATCATGACAATCAACCCAATCATGATAAAAAACCCAAATAAACTAGGGAAGACAGTATTTAAAAAATATCAATCACACAGAAAACTCACAGTTTACATAATGTTTGTTTGTTTGTTTAGTTGGGTTTTGGTGTTTGTTATTTTCCCAAAACCTCAGGTTAAGAATTTTTTAACCAAGACACAAGACCTGCAAAAGAGACTTAAGGATGCAACAGTCATATAAAATTTTATTAATTCAGACAACTTCTCAGAATTAAAACTACCTGTTCCTAAAGAGATATAGTGACATCTCCTTGTGCTCAGTAATTTGAGCCATCATCTAGCAGTTCAGCCAAGTGCCATGTTGAAAGTGACCTTGTTATTTTTTCTGTGACAGATGTGATTTATAGAAGTCAATGGACTAATTGCCCTAAACCTATTAGGACTCAGATTTACCCTAAGCCTCTTGCCTTGCATTCAGTTGAGGGTATTCCCATTAACCACACATTAAATGTAATTTTAGTTGCACAGGAATCTAATAGTCTCACTTTTCCCTAGGTGAGTGCCAAACCATGACATCTGTAACTCAGAACTCCTAAATTCTGTCCCCTCGCTTTTTTCTCCCCCTGGATCTTTACACACAGTGAAGGCACAACTCATGGTTTCAACCTCCCCAAATCTACATAATTCACCCCATTTTCAACACTGCTGATTGACAATGATTCAGATAATTTCAAAAGTAAAAACCACTTCCTCGGCCCAAGCAGAAACTCCTGCAAATGGGAACTCTCCTCTTTTATAAATAAATAAGTAAAAGACCTTCATCTGTACCCACATCCCCCTCCCCCATCTCTTGGGGAGTAGGATTCATGTCTTCACTAGACTTACAAGAAGATGTTATGAGTTTGAATCTGAAACCTCTTGAGAAGAGGGAAGCTACTGCCGTGGAGAATTCAGCGTGAATATCCATTTGGGAGAGCCATGTTATGAGCACGCTTATTTGGAACAACCTCCTGAGAATTAATTGTGAACCCATGTGGTTGACCTTAAAAAGACCATCTGCTATTCAAAAATAAAGAGGAATCAGGAAATAGGGACCCTGTCTCTGTCAGCCCTGTTATGCACAACAGGCAAGGCATCAGTGAGCTTCTGTCTGGCCCAGCCTGCTCTTTACTCCAGCATACTGGGATCAGCTGTGCAAGAGCACTCAGCACACAAAGCTGGCTCCCACTGAAAGCAGCTTTGATTTTATAACTCCTGGAGCCTCAAAATACCCCCCCTGCCATGTCATGCCCACAGTGGTGTTTGGATATAAGGCTGTATCTTAGGAGCTCAGAGCAGTATCTTAAAAAAACCCTCCTGAGAGAAAAGCTTTGCTCTTCTTTATTGCTTATCTCTTTCCTTAGCTGTGCTAGTGCCGAGAAGGAAATTAAGCTGCTCCCTGCAAGATGTACTGTGAAACCTTGGCTACTTTCTGTGTCAAGATTGTTATTTGAGTTTTCCTTCAAGTGCTAGAAACCTTTACATGGCCTGCACCTCTGAATTAACCAGAGAAGGATACAGGCTTACTCTTCCCTCCCTTGGGAAAGCTCCTGCCACCATCCAAAAGGACCCAGGTAATAGTGATCATCTGGAAATGTGATGGTCTAATTACACACAGATGGGCAGGAGCGAGAGCAAAGGACAGGCCTTTAGAGATGTGCATCTGCTACCTCTCAGATCACTTAATAAAGCTGTGCCTGCAGCTGGCAACAGGCAGAGGCAAAGGTCTGCCCCAAAGTTTTGACAATGTTTCTTTTAAGGATTTCTAAAGGAATGCTGTGTATGTTCTCAAAAGCTCATGTAGCAATACAAAATAGAGACAAATACAACAGAAAAAACCTGGATTTTCAAAATTGGCAAAGACAGTATTGCTCTAGCACAGGGGACATGAACATGGCAGTGCTTTGCTGTTATTTCCCACTCCAACACCCAGAGGAATACTGGCAGAGGGTTACCAGAGCTGGGTGATACCTGTGAAGAGTTGATAGCTGCCCTGAGGGGGCTGCTGCACTTTGAAGTCAGAAGTTTTTCTCAAGGTCTTCTTCTGCTGACTCTGCTGAGTATTAGAGAAAGAAAAGGCTGGGTAAAAATTTCCCTCTGTTTGGATAATTATCTTCTGTGCTACCTTGTTGAGAACCAATGCGTCTGAGCCAATTTCTTTTATTTCTCTGTGAAAAACATAATTATTTCCTTAGCTGACTCATTCTTCCTTGGGCTAGGGCTCAGAAAAAGACAATAACTTACATTTGCCAGGAATCATCCTGACTGAAGTCTCTGCCCCTTAGCTCCCTCCTACAGCCTGAATCTCCACTACTGCATCTGTGCTAACTCAGGGGTTGACAGACAGCTTATTTTCTTGGGTGTGGTTTATGTACAGGTATGGTTTACTCTGGGATTTCACTGGAGGCTTCTTACTATTTTGCCTTATACACCACTGCTGCTGCATTTCAGCCTAGTATTTCTTGGCAACATTTCCTTCTGCTGAGTTGTGCAGATATTGGGCAAGATTCACTTCTTAGCTCTGCCATCCCCACCTGAAAGCCTGACTTGAGGAAGGTAGGGCTGGATGCAGCATATGAAAAATCCTTCCCATGTTGCAGAAATGCAGCTGTGGACAGTGCTGCATAGTGAGCAGGGGAGTAGGGGCAGTGAGAAAAGAGCCTGAATCTTCACAGGTAAAGGAAGGATTCTGCTGGCTCTGGTCATGGGAAACAGTGCTGACTCAAGGCATGTTGAGGAGCCTCTGAAAGCAGAGAAGCAGTGCTCCTTTGGGAAGGGTAGGACAGATTTGTGCTCTGTGCTACCTATACCTGTGTCATTTCTCATTTCCCACTAAGGATAAGTTCACAGTCCAGCCCAGAGAATGAGCACAGACCTCTGCAGAACACTGTACGTCGTGCCTTGGAGTGTGCTGAAAACCAGGATCCCTTGGGTAGCTATCAGCCAAACAGACCATGTAACACTCCCTATTCCCAAGTGCCAAACAAATTAGCTACACAGACGCTCCCACTCCATTTCAGTCCCATTAATGAAACCCTCTTCAAAAGTCAGCTCCACACAGAAACACAGCTCTGTGAACAAGTTGGGGTTTTCCCTTCTTTTCCAGTGAGTTGCTGAATGTTTCTCATTTTCCCAACAGACAGAAAGTACATTAATTACTTGTTATATTGACTCCTGTAGCACTAGTTTTTCAGCCTTATTAGGTTTACTGATCCCTACAAATTTTCTGTCAGAGCTGCTGACCTTATCTGCTCCCACACACAGAAAGGTAGAGCCCCAGCAGCCTTTCACAGCCCTGAGGAGGGATCAGATCCCAGTTACCAGTACACAGTGCTGCATTTGCTGGGATCACAGAGCACGTGCAGCAGCTTTCTGGGGACACCTGGGAAGCCAAAGAGCAAAAGCCCTTTCAGAGAACTGCTTCAAAGAGATGGCTTCAGATGGGAGAGTAGTGCAAGGGCATTTCAGTGAAAGAAGATACTAAAGCCCAGATAGGACAATGTTTCCCTTGTGTCTGGTACAGATACATGCCTAGACAGGGAATTAGCCTTTTGGGCAGTGAAACACCCAACTGTGAGAATAGAAGTTGACAGGTTGTGGACTCCTTTAAGCTCAGGAGAACTCCTTAGAGGGCCACTCTCGCACTAGCACTAGACCAAACAGCAGCATGGACATTCCAAAGGTGAAGGGCTGCCATAATGGAGGTCCCTGCCTGTGATTCACCAAAATAGTCTCAAGTTCAGTTTCAGCAGTGCAAGGGGTAATATTAATAAACGCTGGGCTTCCCCAGAGACTCTGGCAGGAGAGGGTTGCTCTTCAGCTGCTGTCACCTTTGGCAGCAAGGCATGGTTTCATAGGAGAAAACGAGAAGTAAAATCTGCCCCACATGCCAGGGGAACAGCACACCCATGACTGGCAGTGAATTCACTCAGAGCTGAGCTTGCAAGGGAAGTTACAGCCAGGGGAACCCCAGTGTTGCTGCCTGGCAGGATTAGCCATGCAATGGCAGCAGCCTTCCTGTCCCCACAGGGCTGGCACCACGGTCCCTGCTGCCCACAAGCGTGGAGCAACCTTGGGTGGTGGATGGTCCTTGGTTCAGCTGCCATCTCCTCCCTCCCATCTTCACAGCAAGCACTGCCCAGCCCATGGACCCTGGGCCACCTGTACTGCCACCACACTCAGCAGGCACTTGAGCTAACGTGGCTTTCCTTACGGGGTTACAGAAACTTCAGCTCCTCTGTGCACAACCACTGCTAAAGTGGGCCTGCCCCACCAGGAGGAGGGATCTGCAGGGCCCATGGGGTCCAAGCAGCTTCACCCCCCCATACTGCCTGCCCTACCTTTTTTGGTTGGCTTTTGATGTGAAGGAGACGCCAATGTGACAAGCAGTTTGTGGGAGACACTGATTGCTGGCACACTGCACTTTGCTTTTGTCATGTCGAGTCATCTGCAAGCTGCTCAGAGCCTCTGTGATGATGCTTTTTGCTTGCTCAAATGGAAATGAAGTGCCAGGGTGACATGCACTACTGTGCAGAAAAACTAATGCAGAGCCAGAGTAGCACTTCCAACAAATCTGAGGCCACAAGCCTCACCAGTGCCTGGGGAAAGTCTGTCTCAGAAAGAAATTTCACTTTGGACTACATGAAGACAAGGTTTATGTAACCTCAAACTCAAAAGCAATCAGAGGTGGGTGAATGGTCCAACAGAGGGCTGCTGCTGCCTTGCTTTTGACTGTGTTTTTCCTTCTTCAGTTCCTGGCCACTCTGAAGCACTTCCCAGGGGCTGTTTATTACATGGAGTAACACAGTCACCACTCTGACAGTCACCTGCCTTTAGTGTGAGTGGTGGAAATATTTTAATTTTCAATATGATAATTTCTGGAAAAGTCTTGTTTTTCAGTGATGGCAAAGTATCCACTTAATAAAATGTTTACTAATATGTTTACTCCCAAGCAGCAAAATACACCGTTTGCACTTTGGGACCAAAGTTGAACAGAAAGAAAGGGAAGCCTTAGGAGGACAGTTGAGGCAACAAAGCTTTTTTGTTGCAAACAGACTTTGAATGGCAAGATCTCAAAAGCATGATAGCGTTTTCAGTGAATTCAGTTTCACATCAAAACCTGAGCGGTGAGACCTGCTGTGATCACAGGTGACAGATGGAACTGCCGTGAGTCATGTCAGGAGCTCACTTCCTATGTGCAGACACATAGATGCAGTCAGCAGTTGATATTGGGTCCCTCCCAAATGAAAATATGCTCAGATGTCTCCAACTTGAAACAGAGAATAATAAAAATCTCCCAAGTAGACTCATTTAAAACAGAAATGATTCCATTTTCTTGTGTTTTACACCAGATGTGCCCCAGACATGCCAACTTGGTCTCTAAAGATTTTTCTGCCTACTACAGTCTCCTCTCCTAAACTATTCATCAAAGCACACTGGGTAAAAATTTCCTTCCTTGAAATCACTAGTCACCAATGCTACCTTGTCATTTCAATTTCTCACACCTCTTCTTTTCCCCTGCCCTGTATCTCTGCAAAGTCTCATCTCTACAGCTTATTGCCATTGGCTACTAATGTTGAACAAAGCACTCCCAATTTCAAACATAATGAAAAAGAAATCTGTAACAGAAAAGAGAAAATTAACCATGGAAACCACTCTCCCAGGGTTGGTCGGGTTCTTTAGGTTCAACACCTGACTATGCTGCTTTACAGAAGCACAGACTCTCCTGCTGCTGCTGTTCTTCATTTCCTCTGGAGTTTGTTCCAGTAATCAATCTGCTCCCAGAGAGAGAGGAAGAGCACTGGAGCCCCCCCCGCACCATCCTGCACAGCACAAAAGCATGGGTCTGACCCCAAGATCTTCCTCAGGTATACCCACAGACACACCTCCACAGCCCCCCCCAGCAGCTAAGATTTCTTTTACAACAAGCAGTGATTAGGAGACATGAATTGTCTCCTCAAGTTTTTCTCTATTACATGCACACGAGATGCACCTTTTTTCTCTGTTCCTGTTGGAACTCCAGCAAGCTGTTCTCATTCCAGATTTTCACTTTAGAAAGTAATTTTTCAGTACAAGTGATGCTTAAATTTTAAAAGGTAGTGACTTGTGCTGGGATTTGGAATCTCAGTCCTGACTCAGGCAGACCAAATCAGGCCGCTGCCTTTCTGAATTGAGGGTTGGTAGCCAAAACTCCATTTTGTGTTGATTGCTAGTATTTAAAAATTGCGCGTGTTAAAAATGGCATCTCAGGATGTAAGTCTACAGACACAGGCTGTGTTTGAGGGCACTTATGAAAGCACCAAAGCACACAACGTCTGGTTCATGCCTACAGCCATTTGGCTATGGGACAGAGAAGGAAGACAAAAGCAAGCAGGCTTCCCGGTGGGACACTGTCGCTACTTTACCCAATGTTTTTGTACAGCCAGAAGGCTGCTCCTTAGCCCTCATCCATGCAGGAGAGCAAAGAAGGGGAAAGCTTTGGGCTCTGCTTCAAAGAGAGCAGCAGTTGCCTAATTCCACTGGACCACAGACTGCTTCCAACAGCTGCTTTAAAAGGCAATGAGGAAAAGCACGCTCGGCCGCACTGTGGGATGTTTTGCAACTACTATCCTTCCAAAGGAGCATCCACCCACTCTGTGAAATGTACTCTCTCCTTAAAGCATGAGGTCCAGCCTCAGAGGACCTGGCCTTGTACTTCTGTCCTAATCTTGCAGAACAATGCACCATTCCTTACTTCTTGTCCCAAGTAAACTCATGCATTTATCCCAGAGCAGTACACATTTAATAGATTTAGCTAGCAAATCCCTTAATCCTTTAAATGATGCCTTGCAGAATTTTATTAAAAAAAAAAAAAAAAGATAAAATTACATGAGAAAAGTCTCACTCCTGCTAATACTCACAAAGTAGATGCTTCAGAAGATTACCTTCAAAGACATGCATTTGCCAGATAAGGGTGCTAGGCACTATATTGCCTTACAATTTTGAAAAAATGTAGCAATTTATTTATTTAATCACTTCATATTTTGCAACAAAAGACAAATTTGGCCTTTATTTGTGTGAATATTGGGCTACTCTGCACATTCCTAACGTCAGCAGTGCGAGGACACTCACTGATGTTGCAGATTGCCTTGCTTATTTCCTTAAACAACTGCAGATAGGGCAAGCCTATTACTGCTGTACTTTGTAAGACACTGACCTGAATTTTCCACACATTGTGGTGTAAAATAGGAATAGCAGCAACAGTCTGTTAAATCACACAATGGATAGAGAACAAGAATTGAACATGCTGATGTTTAGGTTGATTCAAGAAAAGAGGTCTCAGAAAGCTGCAGGAGACTACCACATAGTATGCTGCCTCTATAAGCCAAGATGATTCAAGCTGAAAACTGACTCTCTCTCCTGCTTTTTAATCTCTCTGGTTTTACTAACAACCAGCACTTCACTTGTCTAGTGCTGGTGTGCTCCTCTGTTAGCAGCACTGGGCTTTCTGCAGGTGTCGCAGATTTTTAAGGCTAGAACGGATCAAGACCATCTCTCCCCATCCCTGCTCATAACGGTGTTCCCACTGATCCTTACCCTGTGCCCATTAACTTGTAGTTTGGAGAGAGAGCATTTGGAAAGTATCTCTGTGTCTGGGAATGGGAAATGCTCTGTGATCTCTGATCCATTGCTCAGAAAAGCTGTGGTGTAAAACTGAAGACACAAAAGGAGCAGAGTGTGCCCTCAGCAGCTCTCCATCCTCCTCCTCTGTGGGCTGGTTGATAGCCTTGTGCATCCCTTGGTACCACAACAGAGATCAGCACCTGTTTTCAGCCCCATGACACATTGTTTTAAGAAGCTTGCAAGTTACCCTTCTGTACCACCCTCTCCAGGGCTTGCAGATTTTTTAAATTCTGGCTATGTATTCATGGATTTTTTTTAAAAAAGAAAGAGAACAACAGATTAATAAGGCAAGCAAATGTAAACCTTCTAGCCTACTTTATCTGCTCCTCAAGAAAACACTTCTGTGACAAAGTATTTTTAAAGTAGCCATTAGGAAGGTATAAGCTATCTGCAGTCCCTGTGTTTGATAGTAAATGTATTTTCCAAGACAGGTACAGCTACATACTCAGACATCTAATATCAAAAGACCCTGTCCAGTCCCCAGGAGAGATCTGTAAATCTGGCAAATCTCAGCACAGCTGGAAGGCTTTGCTCAAGAGAGAACGTCGTAGTGACAGGAAGGCTTCTGTCAGGATCAATTTACTTTGGCAAAATGTATTTAAGAAGCCTTGCAGAAAATATTATCCAGTTATAGATAGCTCTGGCTATGCCAGACAGTCTCTTGCATATACTTCCCCCAAGGCAAGAAGGGTTTATGGCTTCTTTGTCCTCAGTAAAATAAAAACTGTACTCAACACTCTTCTCTCCTTTAGCATCTCCTCCTTCTGTTTGCTGCCCCTAACCCACCTTAAAATAAAACTTTGGCAGAGTCATCTATTACTATGAATATAAGGGCAGATATTTCATGAAACTTAATAAAAGTAATACCCATATTCTTTGCCCAAACATAAAACATGATAGATATGGATTGGTTGCCATTTTTTATGAATCTGCTTAGAGCCCCAGTGGATATAAATTATGGTAAAGGGCAAACTACAAGTTCTACATGACTTGGCTTGCAGTAATGAGAAACCAATCCTGCACACAGCACGTCACCAGATGACATACTATTCTTGTAGTTATTGTTAGTATCCATTAACTTCTTGTTGAGGGAATTCTGCATGTACTTAGCTTTTCCTGTTTGTCAAAGCCCTTGTTAACAATTCAAGCAGTTATGCCTGTTCAGTCAAACTGACAGCCAGTGACCAGTTATAATGACTCTTGTTTTTTGTAGCCTAATTTGCTCTTAAGGAAGGAAGAAAAGGATCTTATTGCTTTTGCAGTACGTCTAATTTCTGTCACTCTAGCATTTCCCAGAGGTAGGTCTTCAAGTCCAAGGAAATTAGCTTTGCCTTTCTTGATGCATCTGTGCCTTCTATTAGGTATGGCAGCGATGCTTCTCTCTTAATGAGTGAGAACACCAGGCTCTGATTCGGTACCTGAGTGCTGATGTGGGATGTGCAGAAACCTAATAGACCCTTATCTAAAACTTAGAAAGGTAAGCAGAAAAAAACCCCATTCTCATTTAGAGAGAACATGGCCTACGTGCCAATCACCACCACTTTGAGAGTTCCTCCTCTTTGCATGAGATTGAGGAAAAGAAGCTATTGCATTCTTTTCACCCCCTCTCGTCTTACCTCCCTATCATGAGCACAGTTCACAACTTCAGGCAGTTAGCACAGAGCCAGGGTATTGCTGCCACCTTCTTTCTAGCTGGTGCAAACTTTTCACAGAGACTTTTCTCAGCAGGGACCTCCCACCTGGTGGCAGGTTCATTTCACATGTGGAGGCTAAAATAACCTCTATGCTCTGGGACTCATTTGGGACACAAAGGTCCACTATGCTGACCCCAAGAAAACAAGTGCAAGTAGTACTCTGAGGTAAGCTTGATGTGATTAAGTCTGTTGGCTTCAGCAAGGTTATCCAAATGACGGAAGGGATTAAAAGGGATAGCAGCAGGCAGTGGTAGAGAAGTGCAGGCTGCTGCTAAGGTTACTTTGTGACCTCAGGGAGCAGGAGCTGCTCAGCAAGCAACTGCCTATTGCTTATCTTAATGATATCAGCCAAAACCCACACTGGCTTTTGATGTTTACTGCAAGAAAGGACAGTTCTTGATGTTTACTGCAAGGCAGAAGAACTTCAAAGGGGACTGAAAAAACCCAAGTGGAGACCAAGAGCTGTGATCCTGTCCTCAGTGCACCCCAAAGCCTCCCTCTCAAACCAGAACAGCTCTATGCAACAACAGCATCTGATTGAGTTTATTGTATAGTTTGAGATTAACAAGAGCACACATGGCAGGCTGGAGTTATTTTTCCATTTGCAAATCTTACTGAGCTTCTCCCATCAGTATAAAAACAAACCCTTGTGTCTAAAGCAAAGAACAAGGCAAAGAGGTGGGCTGGGACAACTTCATGCCTTGATCTTCCCTTATGCTCCTGGGCACCTCAGACATGCACCCTATCCTTCATCCACTGTACCAACCCAGCCAGAGCTGAAATGCAGAAACAATTTTGCTTTAAATCATATTCTCTGCTGAGCAGCCAATGATGCTGAAGCTTCAGAGGATGGAAAAGTGCCAATGCCCTCTCCTGGGATTGCACTGTGGGACCCTGCTGCATAAGGTTTTGCACAGACTGGTGCTCTAATGCTGGGCCTCCTCGGGGCATGGATCTAGAGGAGAATGCTAGGCTTTATCATGTTGGTTATAGAGAAAACTGAAGTTCAGTGATCTAATTCAAGTATGATGAAGTGTCCAACAATGCCCGAAGACCATTCTGGCATTTAGAGATATATTAAAACCATCTCACGCAGTTTTGGAGCCTGTTTTCTTTTAACTCTTTGGGTTGTCAGTAGTAGAAAAGAGTAACATGGATTTCAGCTCCCTTCAAGGAAATACAATTGGCAGAGAGTCAGATCAGGTGCTCTCAGCTTGGGGTACAGGAATGAATCTAAGGCAGGAATCATGACTGATCTCTCTTCATTGCTGAACTGGATGGCTGAGGAAGTCCTAGAAGGACTTATGCAAAGACAGCGCTGGTTGGAAAAATTACCACAAACTACCCACGCTGAAGTGTAATGCCATTTATCATCTAATCCTAACTGGAATGTGTGGGTTTTTTGAACATACTTCATTACAATGCCCACCAAGACTCTGTTTTCCAAAAAGACTGTAGTTCTTAAATACATGTGTTGTATTTCTTACAGGCTCAAAGAAAAACAACTCTATAGGGACCAGATGGGGACACGTGAGGGTCAGAGAAAGAAAAGTGGGCCCTTCTTTCTGTGCTTTCAAAAAAAGCTCCTGCAGTGTATATTGCTTCTGTGAGACATGCAGCTGCTTCCAAGAGGTATCACTAAAGCACTGTTTGGGAATGTATTGATCAGTGGACATTTACAATGTTGTTGATCCCAGACAAGATGACCCGAGATCAATTATTATATTGGGTACTGCTTACAAATGTCAGAGGCATTACTCAGGAAATTGATCTTGACTTTATGCAATTCAAAGATCAATAAAAACCAGCAAACAATTAGCAGGCTATTAGTAAGGATGCACTAATAGTCTTATGGACAGTTCTCTGGGAATTTATGTACTCACAGATACACATACAGTGTTTACATACCTAACATCTATGGGTTATCTATGCCCTGAACAGATGCATGATGCTTTCACTGACTTACACAGCTGCTCCAGAGTCTCATCCCTTCATTACTATTATTATCTCAGTGCCATCAAAATCTTATACATGTTCTCCTTGGGATACACAGGGATGTACCAGCAGCACTCAGCACCTGCCTTTCTTAACAAGTGCTTCAGGTAACAATTTATTAAGAAAATTGAGCAAGTCAGTCAACAAGGGGACAAAATACAAAGAGAATTCTGGATTGCTGTTTTTCCAAAACACAAAATAATATAAAATATATTTGTCTTAGTGTCCTGAACTAATTCTTCTGAAGTACAAAGAAGTCTAGGAAAGCACAGTATTTCTCATTCAGTTGTGTTTGTGTCTTCAGGACTGACCTTTGCAATCAAAACTCTGCCACCACCAATAAGAAGGAAAATGGGGTTTTTGTCACATAATTTACAGATGTCATTTTAAACCCCTGTTGCCCCCCGGCAGAAAGAGTGGAAGCATGAAGCTGTCCACGAGATTATCTGTGTTTTCTTCCAAACTGTCTACCTGATAGATTGTAACTGCTTTTCTCTTTCTAAATTGCTAAACTGATTTCAAAAATCCTTTTTGAAAAAGGATTTAACAATGCAGAAAATGTAGCTTGATTTCCTTTTCTTCTCTTAAAAAATAAGAGACTCATTAGCTAGCTAAGATGCCAGTGTTTTGAAAGCAGATAATGACTGTCCGGTTGCAGGTGAACAGAAACCTGATACACAAACCTCTCAGCTGTGTTTAAACACCCTGCCTTCATTTTGGTTGTTAAAACTCTGCAGGTCCCAAGAGTGAGGATCAAGATGAAAGGTCTCCTATGATTAATTATAGTTGTGTAAGTCACAGCTGCTCAGTCACCTCATTTCCTCCCCATCTTCTTCCTTGTAAGCACTTGAGTTTTAGTCTGAATAGCCTGGAGGAGCTTTGCAGGATAGTGAACACCCATGGACACTGAAGGTCGTCAAAAAGTCTGCCTAGAGTTTAATTGCAAGTGCTCTGCATTGCTAGTTTAAGAGTGGCTTGAAGTCACAGAGATAAGAGGGGATTTAGAAAATCTTCTTTATTGCCTTCAGATTCAAAGCAGAATCACAGACAAGGAACTCCTTCATTAGGCCCGTTCTCTCTTTCAGGGTGATGCTTTAGAAGTATCAAAGAAAGCAAGCAGAAATACAGGTATGAAGCTCTACTTGGAGTCAAAAGAGGCTAAGAGGAGGAGCAGTGGTGCTTTTTTTGGACAGAATTTCTGAGAAAGAAATGTCAAATCAAGTGACTGAAGCAAAAATACCACTGTTGCCTTACAGGCTATAGAGCCTTCCCATTTCCTTGCTGATTTGTCAGAAAAGCATTAATGTTGAAGAACACATGATTGTCTTCTAATCTACATAACCTGAATAGAAAAAGTCATTTGAGGGGTCTTCAGATGAGGGAAAACTCCGTATTTCTTGGGGCAGAACAGAGAGATGAGGACTCCACAAGGACTTTGACTTTCTCACTTCCAACTCACTTTTGCAAAGTAACAGACTGTTATTCTCTTTCCTTGTCATTGACATTGCAACTGTCAAATGAATAAATAGTGATGTTTCAAAGGAACATCACACATTGGGAAGAGGGCATCAAGGAAATTAGAACGCTGAGCAGGAGCCTGTCACAGGAGGCATGTCAAGAAATGACTTTGTAACTGTGCCTGTGAGTGCAGCTGTGCGGTCAGTAAATACTGGCACAGCCTTTTCATTGCATTTTATTCCTAGTGGCACAGCTGCCAAAGGAAGAGCTGCTCATTTAACAGATTCCTGCCAAGTACAGTAAGGGGAATAGCCTCATTTGTGGCATCTGAGGATTTCATTACACGGCAGCACCATGTTTTAAGGCCCCCAAAGATCTGTCTAATAATGAAGCCTACACACTCAGATGTTGGTATTGGCAAGTTCTTTAAGTGCACTTGTCCCTTTGTTGAGCTACAGTAAACAAACTGTGCTTTTGCATTTTTGATGTGTGTGTAAAAGCAACGTGATACGACATCAAAGCAGCTCCCACAGCACTGCCCACAATCTCTCTTGCAAGGGGAGCAGAAGGCATTAGCAGCACCTGGGAATAAATAAGAAAGAATCCTGCTGATGTGATCCATCTACCCTGTGCCGAAAAAGTTAACTTTCCTAGAGATTAAGCACTCAATGATGTGACTCAGTGATTACATTTCAGCAAGTTGTGTGCAATTTCTTTGTATGCCAAATGTGGACTGGCTGACTGCAGCAAATTTAACTAAACTACTTGGCAGCACCCAGTGCTGAACAACACTTCTCTTTACGCCTGTGCAAAGGCACAGTCCAGCTCCCATCCTATCTGATAGGAATTCACAGTCAATGCTATTTTACCTGCTTAGCCAAGTCCTCAATTTACCATCTTTGGTCATGATTCTGTAAAAATTTCCTTAATTATGAAGCTAGTTCTATTACAGGAACTGTCCTGAGATGTTGGACTTGGCATCAACTGAGAAAGGCAAGCACAGAGAGAGGCCTTTAAGGAAGAATTCAAGGACCACTATGTTCAGTTTGTCAATAAGAGGACTGGAAAGCTGGAAAGTGCCTACATTACAACGTGCAAGGATTTTGCTGGGAAGAAAAGCAAGATAGTGGAAGATTTCTAAACACAGCAGAAAAGGCATTTCAAGAACTGAAAGGGAAACCCAGGAAAGTTTTAATTGCAAACAAAATATGAGTTTGAAACTATGAATCTAAACAGCAATCAGAAGAGATGGCTCTGGGAAACAGTGAATTCTTCAGCTCTCCACACTTTGAGATCAAGGCTAGTTGCCTTCCTGAACTATATGATCTTCTTAAAATACCCTGTGTTGTGCTCTGCACAGGGGATGACTGAAAATTTAATTGTCCATAATGCACACAAGATGAAATCAGGTGAACTAATGAACTGTCTCTTGAAGGTCTGTGAGTCTATGGACTAATGTTGGTGGGATCACCTGCATGAAAAATTTCCAAATAAATGAGACCTTGGATGACCAGTGAAAACTGCTCCCAACAGACATCATCTATGTGACATACTCCATCTCAGTGAAGCAAGATGACCTACATCTTAATTTAGAGAGAAACACTAAAACCCAGGGGACTTATGAAGACTTTTAGCAAAAAGTTGGCAACGGTTTTTTTCCTCCCAAAAAATTTCTTAGTTGCTCAGGTTTGTTTTGTTTTCTGCAGACTTGACTACTGAAGTGCTGTTGTCCAAATCTAATCTCAGCACATTTTTCATCTTTGGAATTTCACACATCTAATGAAATCTTCTTTCTCATGACTGCACATATCGCTTGATTTCTTCCCCCCTGTTTTACAGAGAGGAACAAAATATATTACCCCTTAAATGTAGGAGTCACTAATAGGATTTAGGGAAAGGTCATTTTAGCAATTTATCTGCAGAAGAAAAGTTATTCAAAATACAAAACATGAAATTCCTTAAATTAGTTTTAGGTTAAGAGGAGAAGCAAACAAATAGAAAAGCAGTCCCCAGGCTGGACTAAAAACCTGCTTATCTGTAAATGGGCCCTTCTTCTGAGTTCTCTTGGCAATTTTGGCCTGAGGGAAGGTCTAGATGATATGGCTGCTTTCTTAGTAGAGCAATAAGATTAATGGGACAGATTCCTACCCGCTGTATATAGACAGTTCTCTGGGACTTACACTCTCTGAGGGTCTAGCCCAATGTAATTTCACAAACCTGGATTTCACATTGATGAAACTATTCTTAAAGGGGAGGGTTACCTTTTGAAAAGGCTGTGAAAGCACTGAAGCATCATTTTAGCCAGTAATGCTAGAAATGGACATTTCCCCATCCTCCTAGAAGCAGAAGGAAGTGGACACTTGGTGATTCATTTCTAAACCTGCAGTTCATCTAAGTCTGCTGTACTGAGAATGCCAGCCCAACTTACACTGGCAGTTATTCTGAACCAAGAGGACATCTTTAACGAGCCAGGATTCTATTGCTGACCTGTTTCCAACTCTTCTATTGCTGACCTGTTTCCAACTCATTAATGCTTTTAAAGTCTTTATCATCTTTCACTTCTACATCAGCTTCTTTGCAGATGGTACACGTGGCACTTTGCTAACAAATGACACTGGCACACAGCTCTCAACCTGGAGAGATCTTACTCCAAAATTAAAGCCACACTTTAAAAGTGGATCTGGAATGACCGTGAACTCCATCAAGACTTGACTGCTTATTAAATCAGCAACACTTCAGTCAAAACCTGTGCAGTTGTGCCAGTCTATTACCATTTTTCAGTGATGCCATGCTATTTTAAAGATTTTCTTCTTTGCTCTTGAGTAATTATACAATATCCTTACAACACACAAACAGCCATACTGGGTCAGCCAGAAGTTCATTTATCCTTCTAACTTTTCTTTGACAGTGGCTGGGATGAATGCCAAATGAAAACAACAACCCTTCCCCTGAAACACACTTCATTCCTTTCAGCAATCAGCACTGTAAGGACTTCCTGAGCTGCAGGTTGAATTGCATTTCACAGCTGGTGATGGCCATACCTTCCCAGTCTCTGTTCCAACCCTTCTGACATGCTGAGGCTCTCTGTAGTAGTGTCTAGAGGCAGAACAGTCACAATTTCCAATGATAAAATTAATCAATTGCACAGAAATGCCAATATGCTATCACACAAAAAACTAGCTTGGATGATGACCATTCTCCCTGCTTATATAATAGATGCATAATAATTATCAAAATATTTCTGGTCTTATCACACACAAAAGTCAGCTTGTGACAAGACAGAAATAAACTTTCCCTGGTGGTTTGAAGTTTATTTACACACTAATCTCCCTTGTTATCATCTCTTTAATTGTGCTAAAATTTATTAGACTGTAATTCTTTGGACAGAGACTAAGGGACATGCTTTCTCCAGAGCTGAAATCCAGGTATCTTTGATATGTGTTTTGCTGCCTGAAAGAACACCGTGTTTTGTTTCACATTTGTCCTGTATTCTGTAAAATGGTTATCTTAAGCCTTCTGCAGGACAGGCACTCCTGGAGCTGTGGGCTATTACACAGCTAATCACTCCTGGACTGAATAAATGGGGATACACCAGCGGCTCTGTTACACTGATGGGCTGCTGAATTCCTGCAGTGCTGAGCTGGAGCTCAGTGCGAACCCAGGGGCTAGGTAAAAATTGCCAAGGCCTCATCCTCTGTAAATGTAGCTTTAAAGCCAAGGGTTGTGTCCTGCCTGGACAGATAGCTGTGCTCTAGAAAAACACATCTCTCTGAAGGAATAGTTGGGATGGACACAGTGTCCCTTGCTGGGAGCTCTGCCACACAAAGTACCTGCTCAGAGGCTGTCCTTGCACTGGAGACAAATGGAACGTCTCAGCCAGACTCAAAAGGGAAGAAACTTGTTGAGGGCAAAACCCTGGGATGAAGTGGGGTTAGGTTATCCTGTGTGGGTCCTATGGTTCCTCTAAGTCATGCCATGACTCTAGGACACCTTTCCTAACAAGCCAAGGACAAGGGGAGTGAGTGCTGCTCCCCCTTGCCTCTCCTCCAGCATGTCTGCTCTGAGGAGGGCGAGAGACAAGAGGGGCACATGAGAGAGAGGAGGGAAGGAAAAGCAGTTCTTCCCTATGGCCTGAACACATTATATGTAATCAGGGTGCTAAAGCTGTCACAAAGCAAATGTGCTGCATTGGTTAAGATGCAAATTGCCTGCGTAGAGTTACTTACAAATACAATAACAATAACTCACCAAGTAGGCGGGTGCAGTTGAAGGTGGAAGCACCATGAAAGCACCAAAGCCTGCCTGTCTCTAGGAGCTTTTACTGCCTGGATTTTGGTAATATTCCCAACACTGACATGGCTGATGCTCTACAATAGAGACGTGCTTTGTGAGATGATAAATGACATATTTATCCAAGAAGTGTCCTGGTAGCTGTCAGTGCGAGTCTCTCATTTATCATGCTGTTCCCTGTCCTAAGGGGAAGTTCACCTATCCCACTATACATTCCAATAACCTACTGGTACTTTAAGAGTACACTCTATCTATTGGAAATAACCAGTGGAAGAGGTTTGCTGCCTCTTGCCTCCATCACCAGGATTGTTTGCATTCAAGGTAATCTGCACATCGTTTTCAGTACTCAGAGCCCAAGCGGCCAAGGACAGAGCGGTTCCTGCAGCGAAACACGCTCCTGCTGCTGTCTCTGCAGGCTGACAGCTGCTGTGTGCTCAGCTCCACACTCCTGACACAGGACACACTGCTGGGCTAAAGTGGCATCTGCGGAGAGCCCATGCAGTCCCAGGTGCTGCTCCTCATTTTCTTCCTTGAAATGCAGGCAATTTATTATGTCTGCACTAAGAACTGAAATTCTTAAATGATGTAGTGTCCAAAAACAAATCCTTCTCAGCATCAGACAGCAAGCACAGCACCCGCTTTGCAAGAGGTCAAAGTGCTATTCAGACTAAGAGCTTAAACGCTCTGCTGCAGACCTTTCCAGGTCCAAACACACACATAAAAAAAGAAATGCCTTGAAATTTGCAAATACTTTTACTGATACCTTCTCTTCAGGTTTCACATGATTTCTGTTCCATACCAAAACAGCTTCTGCTCAAGTCCCTGCTCACCAGAGTGCTTAACAGCGTGTAAATTTAAGTTCCAACTTCAATGCACTACTTGCATGCTTAAAAGTCCTGCTAAGCAGAGAACTTGGGCCACATCTCACTGCAAAAACAGGTCTCTACATTGCCACTCTTGTGTCAGCTGCTTCAGCATAAATGCTGCTGGGTGATATGGTACATGAATACTTTACACAACTGCAATGAGCTGAAGTCACCTTATTTCCAGACATGGGCTTCACTGCAACTATCTGGACTGAGGTAAAATAAATAACCATCTCTGGTGTGGTTTTGCCTGGACACACCCACAACAGCACAGCTCCCAGCTGCAGCAGGGTTGCAGCATATTGTTATTTCTTTTTGTGGTGAGAATGTTCCTCACGGGAGAAAGCAGACTGAGCAGCTAAAAATGCCTGTCACTGATTTAACAAGGGAAGGAATGTGCCACAATCAAAAGTCTGTCAAAAAGCTTCTCCTCTAGAAATAAAAAATGAGAAATGACATCAGTAGGGAATTTTACAGTTCTCCTCTGTATCACAATAGGATAACAGAAAGGTATAAAGTAAAACAGCAGTGAGAAGGAGAGAAATCAGTGTATGAAAGTTCAGAGCTCCTCCCTTAAAATCAGAACGAAAATCTTCCCCTGCACTGTAGGTAAAGATGGATGAATTTTCCCCTTGGGAAAAATAAAGCTGAAACTACCCAAAAAATCTGCCTAAATTTACCAGCTAGTCACCACTTGAAAGCTAAATAAAACAAACTTTATTTTTATTGGAATTCTGTAGGAGAAGAGAAAGTTTTTTAACCAAGCAGCAAGGAATGCACCTGAGGAGGAACCACAACATTCACCCTGGAAATCAGTGTGGGAGAGAGCCACGGATGCTCCCGGAGGTCTCTGCTGCCTTTATGAACACATGAACCTGAAGCTGCACACATCCATCTTGGCTGCTTCAAGGAGGCTGTGCCTGCACTCCCACATCCTCCTCGTTATCACTTCTGTGACAGTTTTCTCTGTGGTGCTTCCTCCCTTCCTGTGTACAAACACCTCAGTGACCAAAACGAGACCTGTCATTTAGGCTTTAATACGGCTGTGAAACAAAGCTTTCTGAGCGTTTCCTTTTCCCCTTCTTTGAGAACCCCCAAAAATACAGACACTGAATCAGAGATTCCCTTCATCTTTTGCTTTGACTACTAACCTTAAAATTCTTGTGATCAGCATCTTCTTATGTATTTGGACAATAACTTTTGTAAGTGGATCTCAATTCATTACGGACAAGTTTCGAGGTGGCTCCCACAACATATCCTAAACACAGTCACAGAAAGCATCCCCAAAAAACAAAGGGAGTGAAACCAAGTGCTTGAAAGCTGGAAATATCTGCAACCTTAATACAGTCTCCTTGTGTAAGTGCAGCACCAGACAGTCCAGATACACATACACAATGTATTTTTTCCACAGAGTCACTGCCTCATACCTTGCACAGGAGGAATGCTGTCCATGTAAAGAGAAGCTATTCAATATTTTGTTTTCTCCCCTTTGTTTGTTGCATGGTCTCATGCTTTATTTACTTCACATCACTCAAACACTACACTGATGACAGAATTTGTAATTTCCTCCTCATCTTTTCTTTGGGTTAATCCCTCTAGTTCCTGTGGCTTCACAAACAATAACAAATCTAATTTTCATAGCAACTCTGAGGAGCAGAGTGTGTGCACTGAATCTGGTCCACACAAAATTACCACACATTATGTAGAAGATCACTGCATTTTGAATTGCAAACTGCCTTGGGCAGTGACTTTGCCTTTTCATGGTCAAGTGCCATGTGTATCAATAAATCCACACAGAGCAGCTGTAACATTACAAGATGCCTTTCTGAACATTACTAAACACCATGTCACAAAAACCTGCCTTGATGCCATTTAAAAGACACTTCCTAGAAAGAAGAAAATATTTCCTGTTACTTACATGGGTGAAGCAAAGTTGATGGAGAGAGACTAGGTAGGAATGTACAGCCAAGAAGGGCCAGAGCCAGATCCATATTCCACCGAAGCGCAAGGAATGACGACTCACTGGAGGACTGACTGATCAGGCCCTAAAAGCTAATGGTACAGTGTTTGTTGAAAACAGGCAAATGGTTTTTCAAAAGTGTTTTTTTCCACCAGTGGAGAGATCTAAAGCCTTTTTTATACAGGACAGCCTGGTGTTCTCTGTTTTAAAATCATTTGTTCAAGCTAGGTAGAAATAATGCTGTAGATTGCCAGGGGTTTATAAATATTAGTGGCGTCAGCACAGTTTTAATCACAGGATAAATGTGGTGCAAAATAGGATTTTTAGGTACCAGTCTCTATTCTAGATGAATGTTACAGACAAAGTTCTCAGCAGGATGATTTTGTAACCTCTTTGCAGAAACCATTTACAGTGTTTGATATATTTATATATGGTACCTCAGAGAACATTTTTTAGTGTCAGAGGAGAAAATCTTTTGCAGAGAGCTTCAGATACTGGTCAAATCTTGTTAATTAGTCAGGCTGTCAGCTTGTCAGATGAATTATATGGATTTGCAGGTAATAGCTCATTAACAAGAAATAGCTACTGCTAATTATAACAAGGTCATGAAAGCAATATCATCCCAAATTTATGAAGGAATTAAAAATAATAAGGGGACTGTCTTTTCATCTGAATGCAGATTAAATGAGTAGTAAATGTCTTTTCTAAGGATAAAGTAGTTGGTTCTGGTAGTTGAAGTTATAGTTAGGTATCTTTTTTACTAGAAAATAAGATTAAATTAGACTGCCACTTTAACTTCACTTGTTACTTAACCATGCATGTTGACTCACAACAAGTACTACTCAGCCATTACTAGTTTTCCTCTCAATATTTTCTATACCAAGACCTTTGCAATTACAGAATTTCGCTTTCCAGATTTGCTAGTAAATGGGTTTAACTGCCACAAAATATCATGTTTGTAATAAATTACTCTCCTCTGCAATTTGATTTAGCCTAAGGTAACAACAAATGGAACTTCTTTGGAACAAACAATTTACAGTTTGCACAAAGGCAAATGTTTGTATATTTGAATGCTCCTGGAAGTTTCTGTTTGACATTCTGAAACTCTCAACGTTGATGTAGCACATAAAGGACAAAGCACTACTATGAGGACACTGCTTTTTGAGGGGTGGGAAAAAAACCTGATTCCAGTCCCCTTTTCCTCCTGCACAACGCACTACTTGTGAATATTGTTGAAGTCCACTGCTTAATCAGGCAATTTTCCACGACAAAATTCTGGGTCACCTTGAATGCCACAGGAATTGATTGCAGGAGGGCACAAAATTATCATTGCATAAACATATTTAATATCTTTCTGTGGCCAGAATCATAGATGTCCTTCTAAAATTCACAACTCACGGGCAGTTTAGGAGGTTACACTCCCTAAATGTTAGCCTGGCCATCAGGCAGGTGGTACTACCCTGGTAAAAGGGATGGCAGAGTAGGTGGCAAGTCTGTGAATCTCCATCCCATTTTACAGCCTGGGATGTAACTTTCACTTGCCACCAGCTCCCTTGTACTTCAGCATTAAAGGCTGTGAACTGCAAAGGCTGTTCTGTCCCATCTTGTGGGACATCCTGTTTTCAGCACTGGAGAGCCTCCCTCACTTAGCATCAACAGCCAAACCTCCCCCTGCTCTAATTCTCACTCAGGAGCTAAGAAGCAAGCCATGCCCTGAACCATGCCTGCTGGCAGCAGTAGGGCAGTAAATTAGAAAGGCTGATACATACTACAGAAAATATTGGTCTCAAAAACACCAGCATTTCTCCTACCAGATCTAGCTATGGGCAATGGTTTCTTCCTGCTAGCATGGGCAGAGAAGGAGCTGATAAAGCATTCTTAAGTGTAGTTTGTAATAACGTCTCAATGACAAATTCCAGCAGAATTACAGCTGTTTATATGTATTTTTACTACCGAACTTAATGCAACATGAAGAAGCAAATTGGGACTTTCACCTTGAGGAAATTTCACTGCAGTCTCCTGTACGTGAAGGTCTTCCACTATATTGCCAAACCCCAAAGTCAACACACCTCCTCTATGAAATGTAAACATAAAGTACTTCAAAATCTGGCCTGAAGTTGCAATTTTTAATATTTTAACCTATCTCTACTGAACACAGAATGGTTTCCCTGCCAAGGAACTCTGCAGGGCAACAACACAAAAGAATAGCTTGTTTTGTAAAAAAATGGTAATGTTTTCAGAATATGGAACCCTACTGGATAGCTTTCCATGAGGATTAAAAGGTTTGTTTAGAACATACAAGCATCTGTAAAATATTTCTCCCAGTAGCTAGATAATTGTCCATTTCTGTTGCTTTTGTGGGAAGCATTCCTGTTGAATTGAGTCTTAAATGTTAGAACAAAGAAAGCTCTTAAGCACAATAGAAAAGCAATGTGTGGATTTAAAAAACAAAATCAAAACTCACGTTACCTCTTAGGAAGAGCTTTGTAGAAATGTGCTTAACGAAAACTGCAAAGAAGTAAAAACTATGCCAGCGTTAGCAGCCAAGAAAGCCTCATTCCTTTAAGATTAGAAGGCAGAGCCAATTTCAAATAATGCTTGTTGCCATATAATATATACAAGAAATAAAGGAAAAGTAAGGGATTGAAGTAATCCCTGGACACCACATATTGGTCTACATTTCCAAAGTGGTTTGGCATGTACAATAAAATATTCTCCTTTAATCCAGATGCATTTCAGTGGCCTGAAAGGCTACCTGGCTTTGTAAGCTACTAAAATGGACAGTAAGCAATGACATCATCTCCCAGTGATGATGATCTCCAGTACAACCAAGCTCCCATATCAAATTGGGAAGTTACTGTTCCTCCTGGTTATGCATCATGCTTCTTAGAGAAATTCAGTGCTTTACTTGCAAAACTTTCTGGTATATTTGAGGAATTATTCTCTGCGTAACTTTTTTCATCTCAACCTGCCAAAAGAAGTTGAGTAACCTGAAGCAATATCAATATGAAAATACATGATTTCCCTTTGCACCGCAGACCTACCATCTTTGTGAACTTGCACAAACCCCACAAGCCTTAACACTTATTCTGCTTCTGGATCTGTCTTCATAGGATCAGACCACCACCACTGGGGTCTAAATGTTCTCCAGGGCCAACCTGCCTTTTTTTTTTTAAGTATCTCAAAGTTGGGAAACTCCGCTCGAATGAATTAACAGTGTGGTTTGGGTTGTGCAACCAATAGGCAAAAGGTAAAAAAGAGAGAGGGGAAAAACTTCTTTCAACATAAATATTTGAGGCTTTTCCATTGAGTACCACCTTCTTGGAGCTTACCCCTTCTGCCAACCACCAGTTCTCAAGTGCCCTCCTGCATCCCCACAATGCCCTGCCCCTGCCTGGGAGGATCTTGCAATTTGCCTGTAAAAGCAGAGCTCTGTTCCCAGCCAGAATCCCCCAAAAAGAGGCTTAAAGGACAGATGATTTCTATATTGGAAGTCAGATTAGGACAATGCTCTAGGTTTTTATCTAGTCAGTTTTACAGTATAAATAGTAATGTATTTATCACTGCTTTTATCACAATCTGTCAAACTACCCTGTACCTACTAAAAACTGCTGTAGCACTATGAAGTGGAATGAGCAGAAATAATTCTAGGTTTGTTACTGAAGTGAGGGGTTTGTTTTCACTTAAAGACTCAAACTCAATTTCATAACAGTCAGAAGCCTGAAGCCATCACATGTGGCAATTAAAAATCCTTGGGAAAGAAAGCAAACATAAAATCAGAGATCGAGGGAGACCTTTGGAGAAAACAGGGTGAGTTCCTAGGGATTTCTATTTGCTCCAGAATTTTTAATCTCAGCAGGACTATAAGCGCCAAAAGTTTTAGTGAACATTAACAAACTATAATTAATGTCTCCATTTCGTCTGCACAGCCCTACTTCACATGAGATTTTGGCAACCGAGTCCCAGTCTTGGCACCAATCTATCGCGTGCTCTCTGCTCCGTGCGCTGCTCACCATCTGGCCAAGCAGTGGCCGGAAAAGCTCCCGTCACAGCCCTGTGGAGCTCTGAATTATACATGGAGCTCGAAGCCGCCCCCGACACGCTGGGACGAGGCCAGCAAGGGCCAGCACTGACCTGAACCAAACAGTTGGCTGATCCATCTCGCACATTTCCTCCAAGAGAGTGGCTGGACCAAACCACTGCTGCGCTATTGCTGGGAAGCCACGACATTTAATTAATGGCTGGTTACCTAAAACATTAAATGTGATAAAAGGAGGGAAGTGGGACATGCAACTTTCAAAGAAGTTATAATGAATATTCCCAGGACCATCTTGCCAGTTTTATGAAATACCCTCATTAAGCATTTACTTCACTGCGTTTATTTTCCCAGAAAATACAGCTCCAGTAAAGAGTTGATGTTTCCTTTAATTTATAACTTTATTTTGTACAGATACTACATTGAGCTGATGTATCTACATAAATAGATGTACAATAGATCATGCAGATACACATGTGGTACTCAAGGGGCAGAGGGAAGGAGAGGAAACTCAATCATGAGAGTTACAACCAATTGCCAAAAGGACCACCAATGTGGAATTGTGGTCTAAATTAGTGGTAAGGATTTATCTCAAATGGCTCTGCCTATGAAAGGTAGTAATAAATAATACAAACACCTAAATATATGTGTGTGTTTTATCTGGGAAGTTTACAATCCACTAATAGTGGTGATGATTTTTTCCACTTAAGAGAGGACACAAGCAAAGCACAGGAGGATGATCAATGTGTCTCATGGCCTAGTGGATAAAAGAAAGAAACAGTGATGGAAATCTGGGGTTTACTCCTGGCTCTGCCACCAGCCTGCTGTGTGTCCTTGGACAAGTCTGTAGCTGCCAGTTTCCCCATCTGTGGAGCGTGGAATTGCTTGGTGACAAGCTTTGAGCTGGACACACTGGAGCAGTTTTGCCCTGAGACAACCCATCTCTAGCACAGCTGGTGTTCAGCTGAAACTATAACATCCATATGGATTTTTCTTGCCCTTCCAGAATTGCCTCACTATCCCTGTGCCCTGCTCTGCAAGGCTCTCAGCAGAAGGTACTTTGTGGGCTGAGCACTGCAGAATTGCAGGACCAGCTTGAATCTGGTGCTGCTCCCAAGCTAGAAAGCTCCTCTGAAGCCTGGATGGTTGGGGGAGCAGATACAACCCCAGATGGGCTTTATTAGCTCTAACTCTGTATGGACCATCCCAAAATCTGCGCTGCCTCGGGCAGAAGCATTCAGGGTGTCCACCCTATACTTCCCCAGGCTCTTCACTGAGGCACTGACATATCCCAGTGCCACAGGCTGACTCACCAGATGCCTCAGCTCTGTGCTGCACAAAAGCAGGAGCCTGCACCCTGCCCAGGATATGGCCTGCTCCACTCCCCTGCTCCCTGCCACACAGACAAATAGCACTGAATGTGTTTTTACCTTCTCCTCCTGAGCCCTACAAGCGCCATCAGAGAGAAGATGTATAGGTTTGAATTATTACATCAGAGGAAGAAACCTCTTTTCAGTGTCTCAGAACTCAAGTTCCTGTACACTGTCTCTCCATGCCCTGTCACAGCCCTCTTGCTTTTTCATACCAACAGCCTCACAGAAATCCATAAGGCAAAAACGAAACCTTGCCTGTTGTTACTGAGCTGGAAGAAAAGAGAATGTAATTTTCAAGAACTATATTCACTGACTACAACAAATTAGTCTCCAGTGAACCTGCGTACATTTGGGTATTTTGCTTTACTGATGGCTTCAGAAGTTGTTAAACATCTGGCTCTTGCTATCTAAAAAGATTTTAAACAGAGTATTTATGGAGAAAAATAAATGATCGTATGGATGAGTGGGGCCTTTGTGTGCTAAGTAAGTTTGAGCACTTACAGAATTTAGCTGCAAACTTCAGGGCTTAAATCTGCAGGGACACAGCACAGAAACACAGCATAATCTTATCAATGAAGCTTTTAATCTCTCCATTTCTTCCTGCCTGCATAGTTCTCTTGACCAAATTTTCAGCTTATATTTTGTATGTGCAGAGTTCCCACTCCAATCCTTAATGAATATCCCTAACAAAAAAGGTTATATATCAATAAAAAATTGAGATTTTAAAGGAAAACATAATATTTTTCTATTACACAATTGATTTCTAGCTGACTTTTTTTTGCTTTGCATTTAGGGGTATTCTCAGAGCACATATAGGGTAGCCAACCCTCCCTTGAAACCACCATGATTTAGCACCACTTTTCTCAGATGCTTTGAAAGTCACGCTTAATTCTTCATTTTAAATATTCAATAACACGTCTCTAGGAACATTTTTCACTTGGTTATATTAACATGCTCTGACAAGTGAATTTAATAGTGAGATTAACAGCCCAGCTGTGAAACAAAACTTAAATCCTGTAACTTCTGCCAGATGAGCAGTTATGTTTTGGCAGGTCTGGTGAGCTGCTTTGGCTTATCTGCCATCCACTCATTCTCCTGCAAGAGGTATATGAGAGCTCTACAAAAACCATGAGACGTCTGTCTACTCATGCCACTGTGAAGAACCTCTGTCCCAAACACGAGTCTGAAGATCCAAACTTTTACTATTGCCTCTCTTTCACTAAAATGCAAAAGCCTAGAGAAAAACTGAATATGAAAGAACTCTTTAACAGTTTACAACATGTAGACTGTGGTGTACAAATCACAGGGAAGGGAATGTCAACTATGGTCATGAAATATGTGTCAGCCAGGACTGAGCCTTAGGGGTAGATGCTCCACAGGAGGGTTGCAAAGAAGAATACTTGTGTTAATGTTTTCATCAAAAGCCTTCGAGCAAACACAACATCACGTGCTGACAGATTTGCAGGTGACAAGTTGTGGCTCAGTGACCCATCATGAGGAGGCCGAGCCAGTGAAAGTGATGGGGATCACTGGCAAATTAAGTCAAATTAATGAAATTTTAATTTAGCCAAGTGCAAGGACTTTGGAAATAAGAAACTCAAATCTACTTGCAGGAAGGTGAATGCCTCTGTGGTATCAGAAAGGATCTGCATTACATTACACACATATCTATACATACCCACCAGCTCCTAGTATTATCTTAGCTGTATGAAAATGGTAACTTATTCCTTAACTTTGAATACCAAAGGGTAACAAGAAGCAGGGAAGTGTATGCAGAACTTGTGAAACCTTGTGTTAGCACACAGCGTGTTCCTGTCTTAGAAAAAAAATGGAGAACACAGAAAATAGCTCCAAAACCTTGACTACAGGGACTATATGAAAAAATCCATATAGTGAGAGAGTACAGAGGTCTCAATACATTTAGTTTATAAAAGAGAAGATTGACAAGTGACTGGTTTATACAGTGTAAGCACTTTCCCGGGGAGAAAACAAACACTGGGTACTTAGAGCCTCACTTGTCCAGCAGGGAAATTACACTAGAAGAACTGATGGCTGGGAACTGAAGCCAGACAAATTCATTTGGGAAACAAGGCATTGCTTTTGAACGTTGAGCCAAGCAATATATTGAGTTCCCTATTTCTTTACTCTTCAGCTGGAGGATGCCTTTGGAGAATAGGTATTGCACAGGCACAAGTTCCTGGGCTCAGTCTGACAGCACCAGGATAAGCTCTGATATAGAAGATCAAAATACAATGGTATTCCCTTTTTTTCTTACCTTAGAGCAAATAGATTTATCCATGTACGTGGATGTTTTGCAAGTGTCAAACAGATGCAATTATTTCTTTTAATCATCCAACAGTGCAGTGCAATAATGGGGACCCATTAGCACCAGTGACACATATGCTACTAACAGGTAGCCACACCCTTCACAATGCCCAGACATGAAAATGGTCTGCCATCACTGCTACTGAAAGAACAGGTTATATTAGTAAACTTTTAATTTTATGCTGTGAAGTACAGCTCATTTAGTATTATTAGGTCCTCCCTGGTGTGGGGACCTAATTTGCCAATTTCTCATCGGCAATTTCCCACTTTTCTCTGGAGTGGATTTAGATTTGCTTAGGAACCCTTTAGGGCCTTCCCAAAGCTGCCCAGTTCACTTTTAGCATGCCAGATGACTTGCAAAACTACTCTAGATTGGCTCCTTTGTCAGCAACAGACATGATATTGCCAAGTGTGGACAAAATCCCCAGTATACCACTGTAGAAAAGAGGGATAACCCAAGCCTAAAAGCTCAACAATTTATATTGGGAAAACCTGCTTCAGCACTTCAGGATACCTGAGTAGCCTGGCTGTGGCAGACACAGTAAAGGATCTGAAAACAAAGACTTATGCCGGTATATATATTATGTAGCACCTCAGTGTGCTGGGAACCCTTTAAACTCGTATCCATGTTGCTTTTGTAAATGGGAAGGGATGTCCCTAAATTACCTCTCTTGAACAATTTTAGTTTCTCCAATGAAACCCTTATGGACTTAGAGGTGATTTTACACGAGAGAAAAACAGGCAGATTTTGGAACTGGTTTTGAAATAGAAAACATCTCCTCGTTTTAAATGAGGCACTGCAAAAGCAGACAAGAAATTAAATGAAACAACATTGTCTCTGCAACAAAAAACATGTTCTAATGTTACCTGGAAAATAAGCTGAGAGCTTGCTTACTAATTTTTCCTCATTATTATGCATAAAAACTGAAGAGGGGAGCTGCTTAAACATGCCTTAGACCTTCCTCTGCCCATGCCAGCTGCTGGCAAGCAGACTCCCTGCAGTAGCAGCAGTATGGCACTGCTTCCCCACCCCACGACTACTGCAGCATGTGTTCTGCCATGAAATCCCCTAGGAGTGCTTACATTCCCCTGGGTGAAGTGCCTGATTGAGCTTAACAAGTCCCATGCCAACTCCCCAAACTGCATTCCAGTGATGCAGGAGCTCTGGCAGGACAACGGCATGTGCCAGATGGAAATCCCTCACACCTTATGTGCACAGGAAGGGTGTCACTGAGGACACCACCACAGGACCTGACAGGGTTTGGTCTCTCACAGCACACTTGTCATTTCAGCACCTGAGAGTGACTTTACTCCACACAGCTCCTGAATTGTAAACTCTTGTGGTCCTGATCCTCGCTTACTACTGGGACAACTGAATCAGATGACAAGGACGAGATTGATGGTGCTCTGTACTAACTTGTCTTCCTCTCTCCCTCAAGTAGAGCAGAATTAGCCTCTTCTTACAGAAGCCAAACCTGTAGTTTATTTAAGCCAAATGAAGAAGACTACATGAAATGACACAGCCCTCTAAATGGAGAGGTATTCCTTAAATACAAGGTACTGCAGGCACCTGCAGATTCTCTCTGTCAAAGCAAACCTTAGCATATGAGTGTTTGAAAAGCAGGATGGTATTTATTTAAAAATACAGGTTTCTGTAAAAAGAAAGAAAGAAAAAAAAAAAAGCCAAGTTTGTTTATTTTCATACAAATGGGTTTCCAAAAAGAGGTTTGCCTGCAGTTCATTAAATGAATTAATAGATTTATAAGTGCTGAAACAAGTCATCACAAATATCATCTGCTCTGGCCTCCAGTGTAATGGAATGATTCTGAAATGGAAAACATATAATCACTAAGGAAACTGCAACAATAAAGGAGTTACTCCCCTTGATAAGGCTTAACCACAAGCAGTGGAAGCTCTTCTCGTGTCAGGGGAAGGCCACAGCCCTGAAAAGCTGTGGGTTTGTTTGGCTGATGGTACTAGACAGAGCTTCTATTTCCATGAAGTTAACATGGCATGGCAAGGCCAGACTCTTCTTCTGCAGGACATCCCTTCCTTGTGGGTGTACACATCTCAGCACCCACAGGGACCTCAGCAAAACAGCCCACTGAAGGATTAGTAGCAGTAGGTGAAATCCTTAATGATGTCTCAAAGACCCGGCTGGAGGGAAAGGTGTTTTGTTTTCAGGGCCTCAAAAACCTCCCGAGCTCTATTTGGCAAAGCACAAAAGTGCAGGAGGCAATGCAAAGAAGTCTCAGATTTGCTGCCTACCAGGGGACATAGGCATATGCTCAAGTATTCAGCAATGGACTTCAGTACAACCTTTGCCAAAATGAGCCTTAAAATTTTAAGTTTTACTGACTCTCCTTGCAGCAAAGCACTCACAGATTGCCCAGTGCATCATAAACACCACTAGCACTCTGCTCCCAGTCCCTCCTTAGCTGTTGTATTGCTCTCCCTGTAAACCCACACAACGATGTGATTTCCAGGTAACTGGAAATCCCCAGTTTCCAGTACTTGAGGGTGAAAAAAAAACCAAACACATTTGGTTTGAAAATAGGTGATAATCAGAACTAGTATTCCAAGCTGGTTGTACCAGAACAGAACAAGAGCATTTGACCTGAGCTTTTTTGCTGTCACTAACTCTCAGATTGAGCTGATGCAACAACAGGTGTCCCTGCAGAGCTACAAAATGATCAGTGCTTCCACCACCCTCAAGCATAGATGGGATGTTATTTTTCTTCTAGAGGAATTAGTGTGGCAAACCAGCACCCAAAATGGTTAAAAACAGAGTTGGACTAAAGAAAGCAAGTTTCAGAAATTCCTGGAGTAGGCAGATTAATTTAGCAACTATAATTCAAACAGCCACTGATTTCAGCAGGATGAATTCCCTGGATGCTGCCATCACGTTTTCCTCATCACTTTAAAAGTTGAATTTTGCTATGTGTGCAATGGCCAAGGCAACAGTGAAAAGTAGTTTGGTGCTGTAACCTCAGATGGTGCCTTTTGGCAGTGGCAGAAAGGCAGAACAGATATTTCTCTGAATTCTTTTCAAACATGTCCCTCAAGCAGTACAATTTGTTTGGCTTCAGAGGTAGCAAAGGAAAACTATTTATTAGATTGACTGCTGCTATTTCATCTATTTAATGTTGCTGGTATAATGTCTCTACCCATTTTGTGACTTTAGTTTTTATTTATACTTGTAAATCTGTGCTTAACATTTCACATTATTACAGAAATAAGCTTCTTTTAAATGTTCTGCTATTTTTTATTTATTTTTATTTGAACATGCAAATCCTCACTGGCTTAGTTTCCAAGTGAACACATCCACTCCCAACCTCTTTTTGCTTCTGAAATAAGGGGTTTATTGTCTGTGGCATTTTACAAGTTGTTTTTCTCTTACAGCCTGCTTTTTGGGGGGTAACTTGTAATATGCCATCTGAAACTGCCTTATGGTCACCCTGGAAGATGAATTCAGCAATTACAGGATTTGTCATTAGTGTACTGAGGCACTTTGGAGCCACCTCTCTCTAACTACATCACAGCATCACCTGGGCTCTGTCCTCTGTTAAGGTGCCACATTCATGATCACAAATGGCACCTGAATTCCTGTTGCTGCAGAAGAACTGCTGATGTCCAGCCTCTGATTTTACCTCCTCAGCCCTGTTCATGTAAGCACAGCACAGGACTCTCCAACGTGCTCTGCTCTGGAGCACACACAGAGGCACCAGGAAGGTGTAACCTGGCCCAAGAGAATAATTGGATTGGAGTTCCTCTCCAGCCAATGGAAGCAAATGGAGAATGACTGACTGTGCTGCCTTCATGATGTGGTCCTGCACCAGGTAAAACCAGGGAAAGGGCTTATTTTAAATGCCCTTAGAATCAGATTAAGCCCACCATAGTCTGTCAGGAAGGGGTCGGTGCCTTATTCCCAAAAAGAGTGGGATGCTAACAAATGAGTTCTTGAAAAGACTCTACATCCAAAGTTATCTTTTTTTCTTTTCAGCAGCTTCTGAATCAAACGTGAGATTTTTCAGTTTTCCCTTAAACTCTGGTAACAGTCTATATTCTACAGACTCTCTCTCTGAGGAAATAATTTTTCTATAGCCTTAGCTCCCTTCTCCCTCCAGCTCTTTGAATAGCAAACCCCAGTTAGTGTCTATATAAGATATATTTTTTCTAGCTGTTGAAGGCTGCAGCTCACCGTTTCTCTTTCTTAGGACTACTTATTTAGCAGCTCTCTTCCGCCTACAGATTTCTTCTTTAAGATTGTTCATATTTTTCTCTAGGGGGAATGATTTTAGAGGAGCTGCTCTTGACAGGAGAACAAATGTTTAAGACCTGAACCCATTACTTTTACATTCCTTGTAAGAATAAGAATTCATAGTCACCTTTTGAAAAATATGAACTTAAATCCGACTTCCAAAAAGTAGAAAAGGTGTTAGAAAAGAAGAAAAAGCTGGGAAGGATGCTTCTCTCCTTATTCATTTTATTACATAGAGCACACCTCAATGCTTTTGAGATAAATTTTGTCAAAACACAATATGCCAGAATCTCTAATTTGCAAAACAGTGACACATTACACGGACAAACTGGAATTACGGAGTGCCATCAGCCTGCATGGTAAGAATTCATTTACATTAACATAAATTTAAATTAAAGAACCCCCAATTATGCACACAATATTAATGCACTGCTATTAATAACACTTTTAAGGTTCGGGTCAGCCTAATTCTAAGATTCATCATTGCAAAACAGAGTATATTGAACAACTCCTGGGTACATTTGTTAAAGTACCTGAGTGAATTAATACTTGGTGTTCCATTGATTTTTCCTACAGATGTCTAAATCACTAATGTGTACTGCTGAATACCATGTGGCTGACACATCCCAACACTGAGTAAAACTAGGCACCCAGTTAATCCTTCCATTTAAAGCAACTGAGTGCACCCGATTTTAAATCAGTTTGAGGAGAGAAGTTAAATATGTACTAACAACCTCTGCTGAGCAGGGAAGTACTTTTCCTGTCAGGCAGTCCCTCTGGATATGTTGGAATGCACGCATAAAAGTGCTCAGCAGTACAAGTACCCAGTATTTCCACATTAGAACCACCCAGAACTGGTAAGCTGCTCCAAAACAGTATTCATAACATTTTCAGAATAATCAGACCTAGTTTAGGGCTTTCACCAGCACAAAGACATACTGCAATGTAGCAGCCAGCCAGTCGCCTATTCACCTCTTCCTCCACCATCATCTTTTAAACTGTAAAAAATTTTAGCACACGCCTGACTTACTCTGGGAAGCTTTTTTACACCCTAGAAATCTGCTACAAGATACCTTGGACTCAGTACTTCTTCATTTTATTACAGCAGTGGTGAGAGAGCCACTGAAAGCTCCTTCATATCAGCAACTGTGTCAGTCTGTGTAGTTTTTATCTCCCCAGACAACTGCCACCACTAGAAAAAGAGGCTTGGGAAAGATGACATTCATTCTTTAAAGCTGACAGCTGTAAAACAAGGTTCTTAGGACTGCAAAGACACCTCAAAGATTACACCAGCAATCAAGTGAATAGTGTGTTTCTTTTTAATTCTCAGCTGTCTTGGGGCTTTTTCCTTTCCCAGCATTGCATCTGACAGATGACTGCTAGAGATTAGGTGCCATTCACAATTAAAGCTGCAGGAAAACTATAAAGATCAAGTTTCTTTTGACATCTCTCTCTCGCTCTCTGAGCTTGTAATCGAAAGCCTATTTAGCAGGTTACAAATATCTAGACAATGATGCCAGCTTATCAAAAACTTCACATTGCTGGAGTTTAGCGTAAGATGAAAGCCTGCAAGTAAGAAGGTTCAGATCCTCCTGTACTGTACTTTAAAAAAGTGCTTAAGTGCCCTCTATGTACATAGACTTCTTGACTCTGAGAGCCCACCTGGCCTGTTTCCTGCATGTTCTCCTTGTCTTTTAAACAGTGAAATATGCTAAATAGATAATGGGGTAAAGCCCGTGAGGGTCTGATGAAGGATCCTCCCAGCAAGCTGACAACTTTCACTTCACTCTGAAGCTTCAAGAGAGGAGGGAGCTGAGAGTCTGCACTCAAGCTAGGGAAGGACAGCGTGGCAGGAGAATGGGGAATGGAGATTGGGCAGGAGAGTGACAGGAGAATGGGCATGTGGTGTGATTCTCAGGGCTTTCTTGTGCAGGGCCAGGAGCTGGGTTTTGATGATCCTTGTGGGTCCCTTCCAACTCAGGATATTCTGTGATGCTATTTACCTTTGGGAAGGCTGAGCTGTGGGAAACAAAGATCAAGTCAGGACTGGAGTCACTGTTAAACAGTGGGCACAAAACCACTCCAGAGAGCTGCAAGGTTATGGATCTGTGCTTGCTCATGCTACTGAGACACACATTTATAGCAGTGGCAGTTGTGCCATTTCTATAGTTTTCAAGATTCTGAGTGGCATTCAATCTCTTCCAAATCTCCACTGCAGCAGTTCCCACTGCAGGGAGCTCATGGGAATCTACAATCTTCATGTGAAAGGGGAGAGATTCTGTGAGGTTCAGTTGCTCAAAATGCCACTGCAGAGCTGGAGACAGCCCTAAGGGGGAAATGAAGAGGAGCAAGGAGAAAGCAGAGACCTGTCTGGACCTGTGCAAGCCAAGGGGAACTTTTTCTATGAACTTCCTGAAGAGCAGGCTCTGGTGGGGCAGATGAAGGACACAGAGTTGAGAAACTGGCTTGAATATTTCCTACTTGAACTATTTTCCTAATTGCACTGTTTTCAACTACATTTTATTAGTCACCCTTGGATGACACATCTGCGTTTTATGATTCTCTTGGGATGACCTAATCGCATAAAAAATAGGGAGGCTGTTCATGTCTAATCAGATGGCTGTGTGATTAACTCATTCACAAGCATTTTAAAGGCAATTTTATAAATGCATGTAAAGGCCTTTGTCTCCAAACTTGAAAAAGTCTATTTCAGTGTGTGTACACAGTCAGGCTGAGTCACTCCCTTTCTGCTAGTCAGCGAAAAGACATCCTATTATAGGACACTGAACTCTTATCTATTTGCTGGTTACATTTATAGTTCAGAAAGACTCTGATTATTTATTTATTTTTGCCCTCTGCACAGATTTAACGCCTGGGGACAAACGAGCTAGGTGACACCAGTGTCAGGGCTGCCCAGAGACTATTTTTAAAACCAAGGCTTTCAAACCCGACTTCCTCCTGTGTAAAAAAGGCAGCATCACACACTAATACCAAGAACTGGGGAGGCCTTGTTCCAAAGTATAGGAGCTTGGGAAAAACAGATGTAGAGCCTAGTAATGCCTCGTATCCAAAACTTCTATGCCTCTCCTAGAAAATGAAGAGGGCAGCAGATTTTCTGCCTCTGTGTGTGCCATACCCTGCTGATATCCCAGTCCTAAGTGAGTGAGGCTTTCAGGACACTGCTAGCACTGAAATACTTACTTGCACCATGGCAGTGCTTGCAGATCCAAACTCACTGTAGAACTGTTAAATTCTACGAATAAGGCTTTAACACAGAAATGTCCTCTTTTAAAAAAATGAGTAACACATTCTTCCTCCAGAAGGAAAATATCTAATATTCAACAGCTTTACACTAGGTTTCCCCTCGAGTTTTACAATGTGGCTGAGACTGTGGATGAACAGCAGCATGCAGACTCTAAAGAGAAGGCTTATGAATCTTAGTAAAAAATATTTTTGACTTTGAGCAGAATGGAAGTACTTCCTCAGTCAATAGGTCTGAGCAGAGTAACACAAATGTAATGCATAATTCTGCCCCGGGTTATGATTAATTTTGTTGTAAGAACAAGACAAAGCCTACAGCCAGAGAGTGAAAGTTCTATAACAAAACTTGACACTTGGCAGATTTAATTACAGATTTCCTAAATCCATTTTCTGTGATTATTGCTATTATTTTTTTAGAAGCTGATTAGGCAATAGCAGATGTCACCACTATACAAATCTAGATGCACACACACAAATATCATAATTAGGAGATTTCTTGGGTCTCACTAAAAGTTACCTATTAAGGAGTAAAAAAAAAAAAAAAAAAGATTTGCTCCAAATATTTTTCAACATTTAAACACAAACCAAATCAACTTACTACTGGAGTTGAGCTGCAGCTCCCCACCACAGGGATTATCTGTAGCCAAAACATTCAAAAAGGCCTTGACTTGCACACATTTTGGGTGCAGGGAGGGCAGGTTGCTCTCAGTAGCATGCAGAGATGCGTGGAGCACCCCACAGAGCAGCGCTGAAGGCAGCACAGCTGTCATCTCATGTATCACTATCAGCTGATGTTCCTCCCTAAATTCAATGACTCTGCCGGACTGCTCAGAGCTCTCACAGAGCTGGGGCAGCTCTGCTTGTTTGCCACAGTTTTAGGCTCACTTCTGCATGGTGAATTACAACATCAGGGACAGCTCTGGGGCACTGCAGCACCAGAGCCCCGTTTTGGCTGGGCAGGGGAGATGTGGGACCCGACCCTGGCACTACTGATTTGCTCTGCTTTAAGACATTTTCTTACTCTACTGAATTGCAATAAATAAAAAATACAGTTTGCAGAGAAGATGCTATTGAATTCCATGTAAGCATCTTATAAGAGGATTTTCAAAAAGCACCTATGCAATCTGAAGACTCTTTGGTTTCCAGTGAAAAATCAGGGATATTCATACTTATACAGCAATTGGATTTGCATTGAAAATCCCATCCCTCTCAGCCTTTGAGTTTCTCCGATAACAGTCTGTAATTTTTTTCCCCCCACTCCACAACTCCTGTCTTTCCTTTCACTATCAGTAGTTAAAACCAATTCCTACCCAAGGAGTGTATTAGCACAGACTTCTGATACACAAGCTGAATCAGCTCCTGGATGTTTACAGCTATTTTTTTTCTTTAATTCAATTTCTCTTTTTGCTGAGCTGCTCCACACTGTTACTGTTATTCCCTTCAACGATGGAGGCAGGACTCTCTGTATTAATGCACAATAGTTTTGGAGTGATAATAAGCAGTCTTTTAGAGACACCTCAGCTTCATTCAAATGAAAAATATCCACTTTGTAAAGACAAAACCTAATGATGATTATTACCTGACTGGAAATCAACAAAAAGATGAGGAAAAAAAAATTCCTCACATGGGATTCAACTAATATTTAAAAGGTAAAAATGCAGGAAAGACTGATGCCACGTAAAATTTTAGTGCTTCTAAATGAAAGTCTTAGACATTTAAATTGAATGATGCATTTGCACGCAGGAAATATCTAAGATTAATAATACAATGAAGACATTAGCTCTTGCCACAGCAATAAGAAAGTTTCAAATACAAACCACTGAATTGATATTTAACTGTTGTGAAACCTATTTCAGTTTAAAAAGCTGGAGGAAGAATAACTCCATAGCAAATACCATCCTGAAGTTTACAGACAACTGGGACCCAGGATAACCATCAGCATTTACTGGGAAGGGAAAATGGACCAGCCTGCCATGCACTGCTGGACAGTCTCCTTCCCGCCTGGGAGGTGTTTCTGAGCGAGGCGAGGCTGTGGCGCTGCGATACCCACGGTGGAGCAGAGCCAGGGTCAGGATGCAGCTGTGAGCAGCAGCCACAAAAGGAGTGCTTTTGGAAAACCAGATAATCCAGCTCAGGATTAACAACTACTGTGTAGCTGTGAAATTTGTTCAACTAAACAAATACAACACTGTCTGCCCTCAATCCAGCTTTTAAATGTTTTTTTGGCTTTTGGCCCTTTTCCACTTCAAGGCTATTTTTAAGCTGATTTATCTCCCTCTAAATGAAGACAAGCCCATTTTCTCATCACAAATATTCTATTTACGTGGCCAGCGGGAACCCTCCACATACTTTCTTAGCACTGCAGAAACATCCCAGAGACTAGTGGGATTCAGCAAATTCACAACAGCAAAAAAGGAACATCCCCAGGTTTGCCCCAATCTATGAGAAGGATCTTGATTTGGCTCCAGACAACAGGCCCACTGGTGAGATAAATGTAACCTCACATAGGCTGTTTTCTATCCTCTCCAAAGGTCAGATGACAGGATGAAGTACTTTTCTTTTCTATAGACAGAGTGAAAGCAAATGTTTAAAAACCTATTTTCTCCTCCAGGTGATGTGGGAACTGGACAAAGAGTTTGTGTCCCAGAGCACAGCTGGTCTGTGCCTGGCCAGCTGGATTCAACTCTGTGTCCATATAGGAAAGCCCTAAATAAGGACAACAAACACAACACCTGTGAGAGGCTGGATGTTCATCTGCACTATGAAGGTTTTGGTCAAACTGAACAGATTTTCTAGGTGATGCCAAATAATACATTCTTGAAACCTGTGATAACTTTCCTTTCCAAACTAGCAAGGTTTTTTTTTTTACAAAGCCCTAGTTAAAAAGAATATTTGATTTTGCTTTGTTCCCAGATTCATCTGAGTTGACTGGATTTAAATTAACTGTTTGTCTGAGGCACACTCCCACAGAATGAATAATTTAAGTTCAAAGGTTACATTTTACCCAAATTAAATGAAGACAAATAAAACCAGTGCTTTATAGTGGAGAGTGTCCAACAACCTTAAAAAGAAAAGAGTGTGAGCTCAGCTTATAAAGCAGAAAGTCTACTACCACTTTTTAGCACCATTTAGTGAAGATGAAGACCCACAAAGCATATGCTAAATATGCTAGGGTTGGACAGTTCCAGTAACAAAAATACAAGATTTCATGTCGTTCAGTCACATATGGAAGAAAACAATCCAGGACTCATTCCAGCTCTGTGGTGGGGGCATGAGAGGATATTTATCACTGTCAGGTCATGCTGGACAGTCCTTGTCCTGTCAAATGAGCCAGGATACACTCTTGTTCCCAAGGCTGAGGGCTGAGGAAATGAGCTATGTTCCATGAAACTGGTTCTGCTGCCCTTACAGATCATAAACAAGTTTAAAAAATGTAAAGTAATGAATTTGTTGTTTGCAAACACCAAATGTGGACATTGAACTCAGGCAGCTATGAATGTATGATATGTTTTCTTTGCTATCAGTGAAAATGTGTTGATAGCATAGATTTTACACCAACTGTCCATACCGCATTTGTGGAGACCAGAAAAAACACCAACAAACCCAAACCACGGAACACAGGGGAAAACTATGAAGTGATTGTCATTTCCATTAGCAAAATGTGAATCTGGACCACAGGAGTCACATAGAACTAGGCTTTAGCAGACAAAAAGAAATAGTTCTAGGGTGGGTAAGTCATGTTTTGAACTGCTACCTGACAGCACAAGCAATATTCCATTTGCAGTCTTCAGATAAAGGCAGATAATAAATGATATAACACCGTGTTCATGTGAACTAAGCTGGTGTTCTGTGAGTAAAAATAGTGCTCTAGATCAGGCAGATCAGGCAGCCTCAGTACTTCTGAACAGTGTCTGTCTGAAACTTTCAAGGTCTGAAGGTATTCTCCAGATATAGTGTTCCCAGGGATGCTGCAATATATTGAAATAATGCATCTCTGTGGCCTGGAGGTGTTTCAAGATGGGATTACTAAACGCTTTTAGGCTTTAAAAGTTCTGTTTGAAAAAAAAAACATCAGCACGTTCTGTAACAGTCCTGGCACTACCCAAAAAATGCACACAAGGAACTTCTGCTGCTCTCAGTGAAAGCAGTGGACCCTCAGTTAGATCAGCTTTCCAAAAAATCTACCCAAGAGGCTTGATTTATCTTCAGGACTCAGTCCTCAGGCCTGCTTTCCAATATCAACCACACATACCTCTGGGTTTTGGTCTTTGTTTTTTTTTTTTTTTTTGATTGAGAGTATGCTCATATACTTACTGGTTGGATAATTACTGGTTCATTTATAAGCAGTGATTAGATTTGTAAATGTAACTAGCAGCATCTAAATCACCAGGGTAAATGATTTGAAAAACAAGCAGACTATTAGAAACATAAACCACTGAGCTGACTGGCACATCCTGAAAGCATTTTGCATAACGCTAATTCTTTGAAAGCAGTCATTCCTACAAGAAGCTACCACTTGGCACGATGTTAAACCCTTCTGCTTTGCCTTGGGCTGTTAGCTGACTAAATGATCATTAATTCTTTGGAAATAACAAATACCTCTGAGATTACCACTTTAATGTTGAAGGGAATCTATTTCGGTACAAGGAGTGCAGCAAAACATGATGCCAGTTTTCTGTAGTGTATTAATATTTCTAATTATCTTTAACACATTTTAATGCATTGAGTATGGCTAGGATTTAAAAAAAAAAACAACCCACAACAAAACCAAAAACAGAACCAAAAAACCCCAGAAAAACAGTAATATCTCTTCAGGTTGCAGTATACTTATTCAAGTATCTTCTGTGGCTAAGGCAGTCTCTAAACCAAAACAGGTTGTTTTTTTTTCACAGTCAGCCACAGATCCAACCCATAAATTTTCACATGTTCATAAGTTGGGATGTTGGAGCCTAGATCTTTGTTGTTCAAGATATAACCATTAATGGAAAACCAAAGTCAAGACCTGCCTACTCCACAAAGCCAAGAGAAGTAAGGAAGCAGGAGTCCCTTGTATGGAAGAGGTAGAGGTTTTATATAAGCACTGTCTGTCTGTCTCTTCCCCAGACTTTATTTGTTGGGTGCAGGGTGATACTTTAACCTGTAGCCTTCGCAAAGGGTTCTGGCATGGCAGAGTGCATAGGAAAAGACTCTTTTTCTCAGCCTCTCATTACAAGGAAGGCCTGGACTTAAGCTTTATCAATTTGGATATAGTTCTCAAATACACAAAACATCAAAATCTCCTTTTGAATTAAGTCAGACATCTCTAGTTTTCTCAGCTAATGGTACTGATGACTTCCATAGATTTCACATTAAGATAAATACTTAAAGGCACCATGGTGTGTCTGATCTGCAAGCATTTTGCACCTTGTTAAAATGAGATCAAAGTGACACATCAGTAGTTTGCCTTTGTCTTTTCTCATTATAGCCAAAATTTAGCTACTTGTCACATCAGCTTGCTGGAACATCAATGTCATCAGTAGCTAGTGATTGATATAGTTGATTCCTTGAAAGTCAGTTAGCATTCAGTCTCCTTTCATCCTGCAGGCTAATAAAATACAGCAGCCAAGACACAGGCACAATTATCCCGTGAATTGGCTGCACTTCTAAGTTCACATGGTCTTTTTGTGCCTTTTCCAAGAAGCCATTGTCAGACATTGCAGATGATTCAAAGACAGTTTGAGAAAGCTATCATTGCCTTCTCCAAGGAATTCCATCCTCTGTGGATACAGCTGTGTATCAAGTCAGAGATCTGGGCCAGGTCCTTACCAGGACTCTCAGCTCCACCACGCCACCCTTGGCAGCAAGGGCACAGCAACAGCAGTGCAGCAGTGATGTCCTCGTTCCAACAAAATGCTCTGAATTTGGGTCCAAAGATTTCCTGATCTTCTTATGGGCACCAAAACTGTGCCCAAGTGAAAACACTGCATTGGGATGGGATTTTTGCAACCTGGAGTGACTGCTGAGCTGCAGGTGTTTCTTAACTGACTGAACTGGGGCTCCTTTCTTCACAGTGGCCTCATCTCACTAACACTGACACCATCTGTGCTACTCTGTGATCTTAAAATGCACGTAGCATGAAAGAAAGAAATAATCAGTGCCATGAATTAATTGTTCCCTCCCCCAAGACAAATCCTTACAGTTTGCAAAGGACTATTAGAAATTCAACACTTGCTTGAAACCTGCAGCAATTTCCTATGAAAGCTTAACATCCATTTTTACCAATGTCATAAACTATTCAAAACAATAAGGATTATCACCAAATCCCTTTGCAACTCTGCTCTCTGAAGTGCCAAATCTCCACGGAGACACACATACCGCATTATCTACCACTTTCATGCAAAACACTGGAAAATAGATGCCAGAGAAGAGAACAGGAACTATGCAATTAACAGTCACTGTGAAGAAAATGGGAGAAGAAGTTAAATGAGGGGTGGCAGCTGGGCATACTCAAAGTTTCCACTTAGTTTTGAAATAAAGGATGAGCTTTTTATTTATAGGACAAAATTCTGACTCACGTTGCCATAACCCAACGGTTGACCTGAGTCCCACTGTTGTCAAAATGACTGTCTTTTCTTCAGCAAGGGGCATGAATTGCAAAAGTAGAGAGGTGCTCAGTGAGAAATAGGTCATGCCTGAGCAGGCAGGGCACCAGCATGCCCTCAAATTTGATAACAGCTGGCAGGCTCCTACCTAGAGCTGCATCCATCCACCCCCCAACCTATCTGCATTTTTTGGCATGTACATGATCTTTTTAAGCATAATACTGTGGGATTCTGCCAGAGTAGCATCTGACTTACTCCATGGCAAAATAGGGAACTGCACTGTTAAAACAGAATGATGCAAACTAGGGTATCACCAAGTAACTAACACCCAAGATTCACCCTAATAAATCTGTGTGTTACCAAACCCACTAAAGAGAAACTTATAAGCACTCCATGTGTCCAACATCACCTTCCTATTTTTGTCTAGGAAAATAAAACTGCAGTTTAAATTATGACAGTACAAGAGATATCTCTCTTTCATGATCTGTTGGAGTGTCATATACATGACAAATGATATTGGGTCTGTTTGTAAAGGGCTTAGAAAAGAGTTAGTGGCTAAGATTATGCTGAGGGATTCTAACTTCTGCCTTTATGGAGCATAACAGGGTTAGGCACCGTGGCATCTTAGCCAGTCAGAACCATGACAGCAACACAATGTATGGGATGACATCAAACTGAAAGATTTTCAGATAGAACCAAACTGGGACAACTGAAACAAAAGCAAAAAAATCAGCAAACACCTGCAGAAAAGCTGCCTAGCAGTGTTCTAAATGAATGAAACAGATGTGATGAGATTGGATTTTTAAAGTATTTGTAGGAAAGACTTCTACATTTAAAAACAATGAAAGTCTTTCATGCAACGGCCTATAATAATTCTCTTGGGCATGGAGAAGAATATCTGCTGTAAGTATGAGTATTCACTAGTCCAGAAGAGGAACATATCTATTTTCCAACCATTACCAGTAGCAAAGCCTTATTTTAAAAGACAATGCTTATTCTCATGCTGCTATAGTACTGAACTCAGTGATGCTGAGTTATGTAATGGGGCATTGAAAAAACCTGAAGTCTGTATTAAGAAATTCAGATAATCTTATAACACATAATTTAAGAGGTAATAGTCCAATTCTCTAAACCATGTTTCTCAAGACATTAAAGACTTGAAAGAAAATAAAGCCGATATAACTTTCTTCTGCCAGGAGCTGTTCAAAGCCTACTCAAAGGGAGAGTGAGAGTATTCAGGATAGTGTGCAATGATGTTTGCAAACTCCTCTCCTTTGGTATATTGATGTGCTGTGGCACAGATCATATGCCCATAGTTTTCCAGAAGTCCCTTCATAGCCAGACATGTACATTTAAAACCCCTATCTTTGCAGCTGAGAGTTGAGCCCTTGCCCAATGCTGCCCCCGACATGAAGCCTGCAGGGGAAGGGACAGTGGGCAGCGGGCTGTGTGAGTGGATTTTGGCACAGACTTCCCCCGAGGTGCATGGATGGACAACACCCTTTGGTTTAAAATCAAACAATGGCCTCTGATTAAACCCAAGTATGGGCTAGGAGTTGTCAACACTGAAGGTCAAAAAAATGAACAGACGAGGTTTTGGAAGTTGTCCTTCTTTTCTTTATGCTCTCCTTTGGACTCTGAGCTTCTCTGGAATTATATCTCTTTCAAAAAAAAAACTTGCCCATACAGCAAAGACCAACCAAATCCATACCCCCTTCCCCAAACTACTTGAAGTCTTGCAGCTCAAAGCAGAACGTGAGGCAGACATCCCCAATGGGCCTCTTTCCTCACAGCATCACAATTACAACGTAAATCATAGAATCCTCTTCCAGAAAAGCTCATGCAGCAGCAGCCCACTTACAGCTTTGTTACTACAGAGCTGAAATGGGGTGAATCATCTCCAGAATTTTTCATTTCATTGGACATTATTACCATTTGAGAATAACCACACACTCCTGCTGCTTGATCCCTGTCCCTTATCTGAGCTGAAGTTAAGCAAAAGCATTTGCACTTTCCACTTCTAAAGATCATGCGAGCTGACTGAGGGGAACTTTGCGATTACTTCTGAGTGAGGATTATACAGATGAGACCATAAATAATACCAGAGCTATTGAAATGACCTGACAGGACAGAAAGATTTATTTCATAGTTTATCTGAACACTTTTGTGAGATGATGGAATGAAGCTTGAGCGTTCAATTTAATCCCTTCCTCCCTTTTTTATTGAGTCAGGAGATGTTTAAAGAAATTTATGTAGCTGTTTGAAAGTCAGAATTTTTAATAAGTGACACAGAAAAAGAGATTACAGTGAGGAAAAGACGCAGATAACACAATACTGTACATAAGAAAAAAAAGGCTTTGCAGTGGCAGAGGGGCAGAAAATATTTTTGTGATTTATCCACACAGTTTCCTTAACCACTATCTGCACTTAGGTGAAGGGGGAAAAAAAAAAAAGCCAGTTGTTAACCTCGTGGTGGAAATCCAGCATATGAATGCAGAACTTTTCCAGGGGCACAGTGTATATATATGAATATATGCACGTGAGACAGTGAGCAGGCTGTGTGTGCTGACCAACTCTCTGTCCAAAAGCAGAATTCTGCTGCTCAGTTGTTCCTGTGGATACACAAACAGTGGAGTAAAATGTTGATTCCATTAGACCCAGCTCTAACCCTCACTTCTCCAAGATTATTATTTCACCCTTGACACTGAATCCTCAGTTTAAATCAAGGTGAGGAGAGCACCCGAGAGAGTTTCATGAAAATGTTTTCAGGGTTGTGGGCACATCCCCTTCGAAGGACATTTCTCTGAATATTGACTTTTTTCTCAAGAGATGATTTTGAAATAGTTAAAAAGCCAAGTTCATATCATCTCCCTCATTCATTTCAGATTTACTGTTGATAGCTAATTAAAAACTCATTTCAGATTTAAACAAATGGAGAATAATTTAGATTTACATCACACATAACTGTGGCTTTAAACATTTACTTGCAAGCAAAATACCATATATATGCAGAAATCTGTTTCCAAGCTTCTGCATGAAGCATAAACAGCAATAACTCATCTCTAAAGGACAGCTAAAATATGCACTGTTTTGAATTCTTTCAATATTGTACACAAGGGATTGGTGAAGAGAATCAAGTGCCTTATGCTGCCTGGTTGTATGTATCAGATGGAAAACAATTAAATAGAAGACAAAATCATTTAGAACTCTTTTAGGCCCATATGCTCAACCTCACAGGCAATAATCAACAATAACTGCAATACTGCATGATTCAGTGTGAAGAACTGGAGAGAGAATCTGTGCTCCTTAGGAAGAGCTACCTAACCCAACCATCCAAGAACCTGCTGTCCTGCCTGTGGCACAGCACTGTGCCTTCCTGAGGGTATGTGTGGCTGTACAGACTCATCCCTTTACTTACACCCAGTACTGATTAACTGAAAGTCACACATACTTACCAATAAATATGTAACAGAAGAAGAGTCAGGACCTGCTGTGAGTACCCAAACAATCCTGCCAGGTTTCAGGGAGTGGCAAGCAGATGAATTCCATTCATTCAGTGTTTGAATGGAATTTGAGGAAATTATTCAGACTTTAATAAAACATACATCTGAATAAACGGCTAGGAGAAGTGATGTATCCCATTTATGTACTTCATTTTTAGGACAGCTCTCCTGGGGCTGGATGCTAGGTAGAGCCATTTTTTAATTCTCTCACTTTTCCTTTTCTTTTTCTTTTTTTTTTTTTTCAAAAAGATACTTTCTTCTCCACCACAACCTTTACATTTTGCTTTTCTTCTCACTGACAGATGATGACTTTCTGCAGCTTTCTGTTTCTCTCCTCCTGTCTTTCTGCCATTTCTTTTCTCTTCCAACCCCCCCCCCCAAAGCCTTTTCCTTCCTTCACTTCAGCCCCTGCCCCACTTTTTATTTATTTCCTCGTATCTCTCACTTTCTCTCCTGCTGATGTAATAATCATTCACATTTCACTACCTTTTACAGGACAGTCAGAATAGTTAAATGATACCAGAGAGCCCCTGTGCAGAACCCTTGTTGGAGTCCCTGGAAAAGGACAAATCACCCAACCCCATCATTTTTGCAACATTTAAAACAACATTATGATTTTTTTGAGACATTTAGATGTTTTAACACTAGCATTATGAATTCTTCATGTGAATCCTTCTCTGAATAGCACATGGAAATGTTGACAACTAATCCAGGTAAACACGGAGTGGTGCTGAAAGAAGCAAATTAAACGACAGCTATGAAGGTCCCCGAAGAGCATCGGGCTGAGTAGCCATTGCTTTTATGGTTGGACTTGCAGGTTATAGTTAAATGAAATCCCTTTCAAGACTGTTAAACATTTGATTGTACATAATTATTAAGCTTTAGTTCCTTGTCACTGACTGGTTCTTCCTTTTCTGTGCTGATAGAACTCTATTAAATCATACAATTCATGGCCAATACAGCAACGGATGTAGGATGTTCTGGGTCTGCATAACAGCATAATTGCTCTAATTTATTCTTAATAAAGACAACTTGGTCATAATGAATTAGCCCTTTTGTCTGAATATCCTTTGATAGCACATTGCAGGCAAAAGCACAAGTTGTTCAAATTAAGGCAATGGCTCTGCTACAGTTTGATTGGAAAAGCTACAACTCACTTTAGGCAAAGCTCACTTGAAACCAATAAAATTGGGTCATTTGCAGTCCTGGATAAAATACCAGAGTTCAGATTTAATGATTTCCCTGGCAATTTGCCATACCTTTGAAAATTTGGCTCTTTACCTCAGAAATGGGGGAAGAGTGTATTGCCTCCAGACACATGACAGACTTACAACACTACTGTATGGTAAAAAAGACCACAGTCTAAAATGCAGCAATTAGAAGTCAAGCAACTAAGTGAGGAAAGAACAGATAAATGAGGGTCTATTTTCATTTTACTGGGGTATCTCAGCACCTGAAGCTGCAGATGATGGCATAACCATCAGGTACAATGAACACATCCATTCCCTGTACAGCTATTTATGAACTCATCTTTCAGGTAATACAGACCAAACTTGAGATTTACTAAACAAGAATAGGCACTACATGCTCCTGGGCAAACCACAAGATTTATAGATTATTTTTTTCTTGTAAGAGGCAGGACCAAGAGTATGCACTTCCATTTCCTTGGGAATAGCTCAAAAAACCTTTGTTTTTAGACTTATTCCTTCATAAAATACAGAATGGATGAAAAAAGCAGATTGTTCTGAACACTACAAATAGCTAACTCTCACAGTCTATTTTACTAACCTACATTAAAATGATTCAAAATGGAATTTGCTAGCAGAAAATCAGAGCTAACTGCATTAAAACAACTTCTGGAATCAAATCCCTCTTTGCAGGCTTTTAGGCATAGGTAACTAGAGCTTGGCTCCTTATTTATAGAGAAATAAAACCAGAAATAGAGCCGGCACATAAAAAGTAAGCATAATCTGATATTTGTTTTGTGCAAACTCAGATCATCGAAAGGGTTTATTAAAACTATATGTTACCTCAGAATCTTCACACATAAGCACAGACAATCCACACTAAGAACAAGAAAGTATTCTGAAATATAAGATACTTTCATATTAGCATAACTGGATAGCAGGGAGTGCACTGCAATAATCACTTCTATGAAAAAAACTCAAAAGATTATTAAATCACACCTTTGCCATGCAGGTGTATCTCCCAGATATTTTGCTATTAAAAGTTCGCTTGCAGCAAACAAAACTGGAGGTCTAGGAGAGATTTTGGGGCATGAGCCCTATCGTATATGAGCTCTGTTTTCTTCTGGAGTAAGACTATCCCCAGGCCCCCTGGGGTCTACATCTTAAACAAGTTCTGGTTTGACCAGCTATTAGAAATAGGACATTTTAGCCCGAATTGGGCTATTTTCTCTAATGTACTGGTTCTCTACAGTATGTACTTTTAAATAATGCAGCATTCACACAGGATTAACAATTATAGACCAAAAATTTCTCTCTGGCTATACACCAAGGCCCAGATCCTGTTGACTTTAAAAGATTTTGAAAATCAAGATGCTTATGTAAGTACAGGTTCAAGAGCTCAGCACTGGGCATCCAGCTTTTCGGAGAGGACAGAGGCAGAAGGGCCTACTGACCTCCCACTTCGAGCTCTCTCATTACACAGGCCACAGGAGGAGGCCACACTGCAGCATATCTTGAATGGGGCAAAGCCCAATTCTCAGCTGAAGAATCCACACTGATGGAGAGCCACAGGTTGATGAGCTGCTGTACTGCTTTATTACCTTCCCTGCTAAAGGCCTCTGCTGAAAGTCTGGTATACATTCATAGCATCAACACACAGTAATCAGCTCGTTATATACTTCAGCTAAACAGACACAAGAGCTCTCCATCACCAAATTTCAATTCCCTCTCTATGTAATTCACAGACCAAGGCATGTGGCACTGTGGGGAACACAGCAGAGCTTCTTTAACTCTTCCCAGCTCTTCAGCCTTTCTTGTGGGCCTCCCCAGTTGCCCTCCACATGCTCAGCTTCCCTGAAGCACTAACAGCCAGACCTGGAGACGGCTGCAAGGATCCCATCAAGATCCCAGACGCGGAAATATCATTTCTCCAACCCTCCATGAGTGTATTCCCTAAGGATTGTATTAGTCCTTCTGGTCACAGGAGCACTCCTGAAACACTTCCCAAGCAGACTCCCTCATCCTTTTTACAGCCTGTACTCTTACAGACATGGCTGATTTAGCTGTACTGAAATGCTGGTTATCTGGTGTGTCCCTGTCCCTGTGTACTGTCTCCATTTCAATGTCACTCAGAGCAAAGTCTTCTTGACTATTGGCTTTGATGTTTTTACTAAAGTTCTCTAACTTTTCCCAGTTCTTAGCTATAATTGTTATGTCCTACAAACTGATTTACCACACCACTTTCGTCAACACTGAATGTGGCTCCCATAAAGCTGCAATTTTTTATCCTAATTTTGTCACAGGCAATGCAACTGAAGCTTTTCAACAAAATTGATATAAAACCCCAATATCTCAATACAACAAAACATCCCAGTGCTATTAACCATTTGGTTGACTACAGTTTTGAAAGAGCAGGGATTGAGGGTTCTCTCTTCTGTCCATTTTGCATCCCCCAAGCCTGACAATGTAACTGCTCTTAGCAGAGTAACCACAAAATACCACTGGATTCTTTTTTGGAGCCAAGATTCACAGCAAAGTAGTGTAGAAACTATTGAAACAGAGATGGCAATCACTGACATCATCTCAGTGTTGCATGACAACCAGACCAAGTGATTTTATGGAGATTTACCATAACTCAGGTTTTCTGGGCAATGGGAGGAGAGGATTGGATAAGGCAGCAGAGACTCTGGCACAGAGATGAAACATAGGCACAACTTTACCATATTAGTGACAAATAAAGCTGGTACCATGCAACATTGCTCATGGTTTGATTTTTTTCCAAGTTTTTTTTAACTATTTGGGTTTATATATATATATATATATCTATATATCTCACATGGAAACAAGATCACCAAATCAGAGGTCTTCTACATCTACTTAAACTCAACCAGTGCTCTGATCTGTTCCTCTTTGCCACTCAGGATGAAGCCAGCATATAAATCCCCTGCTAAGGATGTATTACTTTAGGGGAAGTTTTATTGCTGACAAAGTGTGATGTCCAGCTTGCCACAATAAGAATGAAATGCAACACCATGGAATAGCTCTCCCAGCCCTTAACTAACAGTGAAAGGCTTCACAGTGGGTCATCTTCTTCCTCACTACAAAACCATGGTCTGCAGAGACATGAGCCCATTCCCCTTCCTGCTCTTTCGTGGCTAAAGCACCTGATTAATACACATTTATAAGAAATGCTTCCAGGTTCCCAGAAGCAGCAAATGCCACCTCTGGCAGATGGCTCCTCCTCCCCTCATATGTTCTTAAATAGGTTATAAACATGGATTTTAACACTTCTATCTCAAAAATCATTCCCACTAGATTTCTATTGACTAGGTTGAATTTAACCCCATAATCGTGCTGTTATCTTTCTTGTTTGTTACCCAGGTTCCTTTCATGGGAGTGAAAAAAAATTTTTTTTTTAAATTTTTTACATCCCCCGATGGCTTTATTAATTTTGTTCTTGACATCTTGATTTTATTCTAAATGAGTGCTCATTTGCTCCTTCCCCACCTTTCCTCTCTATTGCCATTTTAACGCCTTCTAGACTGCTTCACTCACTGACCTTTGACCGGGGCTCACAAAGTCTCCAGAAACAAGAAGCCCTCTGGGTCTCCAATTTCTATTATCACAGGGCTGAGCTTTGAAAAGAGAGCCCTGGAATACATTTTCATAAGGAAACAGCAAGTTAGCCTGTCTTGCAAAGTCACCCGTGGGAGTGGGACACAGTGATTGGCAGCATATGCAGTTTCAGCTGTTTGTAAATGCATTCTAAGTTATTCTAAAGGGAAAAAAACCCCCCCCAAACATCCAACCCTCTGCCCCCCAAAAATTACCAATCAAAAAACCGAATTTTGCAAGAGAAAAAAAAATGAAATTTCTACTTACTAAAATTCACTGTCTCTATGAATGGCTTAGTAATTCCCCATGCCCACAAAAAAAGAAAAGCCTAAAGCCACAAAGTTGTGTGGTGTTTTTTTTTAAACATATAGAATCACTGGACAGGCTGGGGAGTTTAAACACCCTTGCTGCACTGAATCCTGCCAGAGACAATTAATAATAACACTAGAAGACACAGAATTGGGCAAAGGGGGTGGAATCCAGACTGGGGGATCTACAGAGACCACATCATGAAGGATTTGCAACTCGGGCCTGACTCTCTGGGGATTTGAAAAAGTTTTATAAATGTGCATGTCTCTCTATTCTCATTTGAAACACAACTGGAAATCAAAAATGCATGAAGCTTTACACATCACACCAAATGGTTTTATTTTCCCAAGGTTAAGTGTAACAAAATTGGCTGATACACAGAACAAGAATGAACAAACCTCAAGGAAAAAAAAGTAAAAAGAAAAATCACTAAGTTTTTGATGGTGCAATTGTGTTTTCTCTTTGTAATCATCTGAGAGAATCATTCATTCATATTCTGAACAGGAAAAGGCAACTGAAACAGGTGTTCTATTACTAGATCCATTAAACAAGAGATTTATGCATTACATATCCATCTTGAGGCAATTAGACTGATCATTTTTTCCCCTCTTTTATGGCTTCATTGAAAATTTCTGGCAATAAAGCAATTTAAAAGTAACTATCAAAGCATTTATCTATGATATCAAAGACAACCAGCCTTTCTTTTATCAGAAAAAGGCTGCTTCACTTTCCATCCTTAGAACGTACAAATTTAGAGGCAACATTCCCAGTTAGGACAGTGACATAATGCTGTCATTGTCCCAAGTTTGAATGGTGAATGATGGGGTATGGACTTGCTAAATCATTGTTTGCTTCCTGTTTTAGAAAATGATTCTTTTAAGTTTGACTTTAATCTCACAAGGCACAGGAAGAGCATGCAGAGAAATGAGGCTGCCACAAAATAAATCTTGAAGTAACCTTGCTGCACATGCTTTGGGTTTCTACAGGCACTGTCCTCACAGGTGAGCACAAAATCCACAAGGAACAATGATTTTCAAAACTCAGGTGGATGTGACACATGGAGCCAGCCAGGCACTAAAACATAAAAGGATATTTCCTGCAGTGAGCTGCAGGTGCTACAAAGCTTTTTTTTTTTTTTAGAGGTACTTCACATGAATGGTGGAAGACAGTCTATGACATAGGCTGACAGGCCCCACAATCTCCTCTTCTGCAAGAAGAGACAAAAAGGGATGTGAAGAACGTAGTCCTCATAGTTCTCCTCCCCCCAAAATTTTAACTTGCAGATTCTTTCATAAACTTAACCAAAAAAGTCAAAGTTGGTTCTGTCTGTCCGTAATCTAAACAATCCAGGCACTGTGCACATGATTCCGGTCTAAGAACCTGTTGTGGCTGCCAGACTGTACCTGAGCATGGCCCTGAATGACTCTTTGGAAGTCACAGGACAAAACACTCAATTCCTCATTCTCCAGAGTAACAACTCCATCCACTTTACAAAAGATAAGGGAGACCCTTGTGCATGGGATGAGTGCAGTGATGCTGGTGCTCGGTCAGGGCAGAGCAGGGTGGCAGGGTGCCAAAGGGTTGTGCAAATCCTCACCTATTCAAAAGACTGAAACAACCAGAAGCTTTTTTAAGTGAGATTTTTCTGCTCCTAGGATCTGCCCTTCCCCTGACCTCCTGAAGTATGACAAAAAGAAAAATTCTGTAATGCAGGAGATCTGAAAACAGGCCAGACACAGCCTGAACACCACAGCAATAGAAAAGCAAATCATTTTAGGCCTTTGGTTTGGTGCAGTTGAAAGCAATTTCAACCGTGCTCATCAGGCACAAACAACAAATAGGAACATCCAACCCAATGTGCAAGACCTCGCTGCATTTTTTTACTGCTACTCTGAGTAAATGATTATACAGTGTGCTCTCTATTGTGTGGATAGTCAGATGTGGGATGACCTGGAAAGCCATAAATCCATTAACATAGGCACTATGGGATATACTGTGGGAAATGGAGAAGTTGGATAGTAGTTCTTAATGTGCAGTTCTAATTATGTACTTACAGGTACAGTGCAATCTCCACTTACAAGAAACAAAATGCAAAACCCCCCTCGAGCCTGATATGTAAGTCAGTCTTATGATTTATAAATAACCAATTCACGACTCCTGAAAGCTGATAATTGTATACCCTAAAATGCAGAGTGTGCAATCACACAATATTCTATAGGACTAACCATGCTACTAAACCCAGCAATTACAAACCACCTTATTGCTTTCAGTTCAGAGGCACACATTGCAGATGGAGCTCCTGGTCTTGTTCTACTCTATGTAAGATAAGTTCAGTAGTTCTGGAAGCACTGCAGCAGGTTGTGAATGATGGATGAAATGAAAAATCTCTGCTCAGTGCACAGCAAGTAGCCAACTCCCTTCTGTGCTGCATCATTTGCTTTCAAGGTACTTAATATGCAACTTCGGTGCGAGACATTCAGAAAATCCCAGTGAGCCCAGATGTCTCAAAAATAAAAATAGAATGTTGCAATTTTGTCCCAGGGCTTCGGTTGTTTTTATTCAATTTTAATTTTATTTCTGCCTACCTCTATCCAGTGACCTCCCTTGTCAGGGTGCATTATGGACTCAAAACATAAACGTCCACCACTGCTGGTTGCTCAGTCAGAGGAGCGGTTTAAGCGCCTGGTTGCTTCATCTCTCACTAAGCAGACAGTTTGCACTGAATAGTTCTTGCTGAAAATGTAGTGTAAGTGGGGAATAATCAGCTCCATCACATTTTTTAATCAGGGGCCACAGAACCACCTTTTTTTCCTAACGCTTTGGGCAGGTTGATTTCTATAAAATATAAATCAAGCCAAAAGCAGTTGGGATTGGCTTCCACTGATCTGATTCCCCATCAAATACAATCTGCTGGGCAGAATTAGCATGGAGAATGAAAGATTTAGGAATTGTCTTTTGTTAACAAACAGCACAGGTCGGCTTACAAAAATTTACATCAAGGTTTAAGTCACGGCTTCACTTTTTCTGGGTTAGAGATTTGCTTCTCCCTGGCTATATTGTTATGCTGTTTCAGATTATTGTATTGGGTACATGGTCAGCTGCTCCTGAAAGGTTAAAATTACAAAAATCTTGCTATTTCATTGCTTTATCTCTCTAGTCCCTCATTCCTGCCTGATAGTTTGTATTTTCAATTTATTATTACTTGTAATAACTGCATAACAGACAATATATCACTTATTACATGCGTGGGCAGAGGTCAGAAGATGCTTTATTTTTGTCTAAGTGCAACGGTCTCTAGTTGTAATCCCATCAGGAATGTTTAATAAGAAAAGCAATAAAACAGTTTAATAACTGAATCCAGTTCTACTGCCTCCCTATAATTAGTGGGGGCATAGTAGGGGCATAGCAGGAAGAGAAGAGGATTACCTCTATCACCACTATTTCTCCCACTAGGTTGTTTCCTTCAAAGAAGAAGGCAGGATATTATTTAGAGATTATATAGTGTAAGAGCTTTTATTTACTCCTTTACTGGCACCATAAGGCTGTACACAGAGCGATAGGGTTTTATATACAGAATTTATTGCTAGATCTGGAATTTCAACCTAAAGATACAAAATTTTCCTGAGGAAGAACAGTAAGTCTTTACTGTGTCCATATGCCAGGCTCTCCTCAAAGCCCATGGGCAAACAGTGCACAGCACATATTTAGCACAGTGGAAGTGTGTGATGCCAGGTTTGCACGGATCAGTTGTCCAGGGTCCTTTTAGCTGACGAGGTGGTGCTGACTTCCAGGTATCAGGAAGGTGTTCCTGTTTCTCTCTCACCAGCATCCAACCCCACTATAAATGCCTGGGCATTTTTTTGGAGGCATCATTAAAGCAATATCCACCGTGGGAATGCCCTGGGAGCTCCACTGGTCCATCACTAATTATCATTCAGCCAATGTGATATTTTAATAACACCCAGCTCTAAAAATGTATTTATTTTTATGCACATATCAAAGCCCTGACAGCTTTATTTGCTTAGAAGGGAGGGTGGAACTGTTCCAGCAGACTTTCTATTTTCCACCAATTCCCTCAAGGATATTAAGGGCAGAGAGCAGAGTGGGTAATTCCCATCTCTGGGTGGAAAATGAGTCAGACTAGTTATGCAACAGAGGCTTTCACTGATTAAGAAGGATGCTATATTCAGGTAGACAACAGTCCAGAAACAGATGCTATTTGTGGGCATAACTGAGCATTAGCAAATTGGCTGTTTATTAAAACAGGTGTTTGTGGGCACTCACGTGTCTGACACTGCAGATGTGGCATTCGGCTGCGAGACCTCGTTAGAGAACATCAGTTTGCTTCCCAGCTACACTTATGCTTCAACTGAGTTGATGCAGGAACTAAATTAGATTCAACAGAGTCAGCATCAGCTTTGAAAACTGGTGATTTCAATCAGGAATATAGCAAAAAAATATGAGTCTTTACTCATGCCAGCTGTTCTGTTGCCCACTTTTGATCTCATAATCATTCATTATTGTCTGGTCAAAAAAAAAAAAAAAAGCCTTCTTAAAAAAGTTTCTCTGGCTTGCATTAGAACAACACCAACAAAAAACAGCAAGCAGTCCCCACACACATACTTCCAAAATTCCCAAAGACCTAGACAAAATATGTCCTATTCATCCCATTACAAACAGGAACACAAGGAGAGCAATGGCTTCACAGATGGAAATTTAGCTCATGTCAGAGAAAGAACACTGCACTGTCAACATGAGACCATGCACCCTTTCCTACAGGAGACACTATGCTCATTGACACTTGAGGGTTAAGGTCTGTTTAAAGTGCCTTCACTTCCATGACAGGGGCAGCAGGCTACATTGATCAGATATTCTGAGTTTAAATTATATCTTGAAAATTGTTTTCTGAGTCAAAACCAAAGAAATTCCTGAACTTCCAATGACAAGAAGATGCCATGCCCTTCTCCTGACCTGCTTCTATCCCAAAAGTGGTAGTGAACTAGACTGGACCTGGGTATCTTACTGCTGGTTTAGCAACTCTGTTCATAATTTAGACCCTCAGCTTCTCCCATCTGTCACCTAATTTTTGCAGTGGCAGAAGTGAACATACACCAAGCTTCTGATAACAGCTCCCCAAACATTTAAAGTGATGTTTCTGAATACTTTTGAGGTGGTTATGTAGGATAACAGTGTCACAATTCAAAAATACTATTTGCAGCAGAAATTCCCCAAAGCTCTCTCAGATCAAGAGATATTTAAATAATGTGGCCTTAAAACCAAGATTAATGGAAACTCTGAAAGGGATTTCAGTGCTTGAGACTGTAAGGTGAATAAGTGTGAAACAGGAAATAAGACAATGATGTACATACATGCATATTTACAAGATAGTTACAGATGAGCCTTACATCACACAGAAAAAAAAAATGAATCTGCAAGGTCAGTTTTGCTGAAACGTTGGTAGAACACCTCACTACACAGCTGGCACAGAATATTGTACATGACAGGTGTGAACCAAGGTCCTGACACAAAATTAGCACAGAAAACAAGGCATTTGCAAATTCCCAGGTAGGATTTACAGGTATCGCCTCTTAAAAAGCTATTCTAATAATCTAAGCCATGCCTGCTGTTATCCACTACAATGTCGTAATTCACTTGTGGCTCTCTTGTGGGTTTTTTTACAGGAAAAACGATGGCTCATAACCCCCAAATGCCTGCTGAAAATGTAGGTGTTTGGAATCACAAGTTTGTTTAAGAGTCTCCTGACTGAGGACACATTTCACACAAGAGAGGTCAGGCTGTGAAGGGATGAGCTGGATTGTGAGACGCTGGGGTTTGAAATCCTGACACCGAGAGGAGTAGCATGCTTGCCTGCCTCTGAATAACTGCTCAAATGCAACAGATCCCTTCTCAGAGGCAATGTGCCCACAGGTTGAATAACAATTTGGTATCTACACATCACTCCTTGTGCCAGATGATATTTAGAAAAGTTAAACCACAATCCTAAAGAAAAGCGCTTGGTCAATGATCCTTAGTAAAGCAGATTTCTTATTGCATACAGTGCTGTCTCCACAACTTAGTTTCCAAACTGAGTAAACCATGAAAGGCAGATGAATTCAGGTGAAATTAAACTGCAAGTACCCACTGCACTTACAAATTAAATCCTCTGCTTACTCTATATGCATTCACCTCACTAGGGCAATGCTCAAATATTCCAGCAGAGCAGTTTTCTGCCCGCAATGTTTATTTTTACCAACAATTTGAATGACAGGCTACAGAATATTATCTATAAATTGGATTTCAAATTCATCAATGCAGATCAGGAAATCATTAAAAAGAGTTAACAGTAATTTAATCAGGAAACAAAGTTTGATTTGATCAGCCTGCCCAATCATAACAGCTTCACTTTTCAAATCCTGCATATTCAGGACTTAGCAAGAAACTATTCAAAATAGTGTGTCAAGTCCAGAAGCATTTAGAGGATGTGTCTAAGGAAAGATCCAAAGGGAAGATCGTTTCCTTCAAAAAGGGAGATAAAATTCACAGAACAGATTACTTGTTATTATTTACTCAGCTCACTAGTAATGAAAAAGTATGCTTAACATACCAGGGTTTTTTCTCTTTAAAATTAGTGCATCCTTAATATTTAAATTCTCAACTCAAACAACTGAGCTTGATCAGAGAAACATGGTAAACATTTTGAGTTTGCACAGTAAGGCATGTAACACCATTTACAAACTTCACCACTGAGATTATAGCAGTAGCATATGTAGTTCACTTACACTTGTGACTCTAACAGATGTCAAATGAGATTTTCTTAGGCCTGTTAATCCATGCAGTGTGCAAGACGATCAGTGAAATTTGTATTTTAGTAATATAAATCATTACTCAAAGAATAAGTGTTTAAAATCCTGTGAGCTGAAATAACTGCACACCTGACTGTGCACTAGTGAGAACTCTGTGGATGTTTTTGTGACTAATCATATTCACTGGTTAATGGAACTAGAGCCAAGTATGTAAAAATTAGTAAGCTTCCCATATAGTATAAGCAGATAACAAAAATACACTCAGTACTAGAAAGTTACAGTCATTTACTGTGGGGCTTGTTTTTTAAACTAAAAACGTGTGGAAGAAACCAGCATGCCTCTGCTGCCTTTCTACAGATTACTGCTTCCTACATTTTTTACTTTCCAGTTGATTAGGGGTCCTGGCAAGTGTCTTCAGAAGGCAATAGAAGTATCTCTTCATTTCAAGAGAAATCTTACTTTGCACATCTTTCATTTGGTCGTTGTTGGACCGCAGTGTCTAACACAAGTACAGTAAATCAACCTCGTTCTAATGGTCGAAGTTCAATTACCTAATACAAACTATTTGTTTCTGTAGGATGGAGGCAAAAGCAAGGGTATTGAGGATGCAGGTAAGAGCAACATTTATCAAAAATGGATTAAATGAAGCAAAGATTTGGTGAGTGGAATTCCATCTCAATTCTTTTGAAAGACTATGACAGTTTTGATTTTCACGGCCTCTAAGATCATGACATTACGATATTGAAATTTTAAGAAACACAAATTATACCATCAGTCTTCATTTTCTGCCCTGTTGCCTTTGGAACAGATGACAAAATACAATTTTCTATTGTTTTTCAGTGAAGAAGGAAAAAAAAATCACGAGAACACTTAGTGTAGATTTTAATCTTCCCTGCCCACTGAGCAGTGGTGCTGTGATGCATGACCCTGACCTTTCCCAGCCCCGTATATTTTGACTGTTTGCCCACTCAGCTCCATCCCTACACTTCAGTGAGGCCGTAAACAAAAGATGTGGAATGGCATGCCCAGCAAATCACAGAATGCTGAAAAGGTCAAAATAGTAGTGCCGAATGTTTCTACTCTGTAATTTACAGAATATACGAGGCATTCACAGCTTAATAACTCATCCACATGACAAACACTGTAGAGAGAATGTAAAATGGCAGCACATGAATTCCTGCAAGTGACAGTGTTTCCAACAAGCATGGAAAATGGTGCAAACTTTGCCCTGTGGTTCTGTTTTTTGGAACATTAATATTGTCTGACTTTCAATGCACAACAGCAGATGTCTGTGGACTGTGCAGTCAAATGTCTTTATGCTTGCAGTCAGGCTCAGAACCCAAAAGGCAAGGTCCCTGAGGAAAAAATCCAGGTCAAAGCCTTCCCTATCTGCACTTTCTCTTTGCCTTTCTTGGAGCACTTTCCCCATATCACGTGATTTTATTGTCACAACAATCCTGAAAACTAAAGAAGTAATATCTTCACCTTAAAAAAAGACAGTCCTGGCCAAGATCAGGAGAGATATAGCAGAACTCCCAACCCCCACCCCAGCTCTTACCAAGAGCCCCAAGTCCCTGTTCTCCACAAAGACCATTTTCAGTCCTGTTGGCCAAACTTCATTTTTGCAGAAACAAACTTCTGCCCATTTCCCAGACACCAGTCAAATGCAGTAAACCGAGAAACCAAACAAGAGATCCTTTAGCTGAGCTGATCACAGCTACCTGTCTGTGGCAGCTGAAGTGATGGTTGTATTTGTTAATGGCAGCTTACTCCCAGTGAAGTGCTAAAGGTCCATGTGCTGGACACCCCCACACTACAGTCATCACTTCCAGTGAAAAATCTACTGGCACAAGATGATTTGAGGCATTTCTCTATCATGACAAGTTAGCTAATGTCCTTGGATGAATGCCTTGGAACAACTGTAAGTCAAGAGATATTGGAGTGTTTCTTAACTACTTTCTTGGAATAAAAAGAGCACATCAGATTGATTTATAGTATTGCTGTTTCAAAACTAACTGCAAGAGTGTCTATCCGACATCAATTCATCAATTTTTTCTATAAAGGCAGAGGCATTTTGCCCTCAGAGTATATATAGGACTGACCTAACAACTACTGAACTCAACATAAGCAATAAATAGTTTATAGGAGAGCAAAAAAAATTTGGAAAGTGCTAAATCTTCCTTTCTTACATATCTGTGCCAATCCCAGGGATCTAAATGGGTGTAAAAGCTACAGATCGGCAGTCAGAATTTGGCTTAGTTTTACAAGTCCATTAAAACAAAAGAAAGAAGTGTGCCAATGAACTGTTCTCTGTTTCATAGATGTAAACCTGGATTAAGCATACAAAAGGCAAAACAACCATGGATTTACACCAGCTGAACCACAGATCCCAGTCCAAGTCTCTGAAGTGCAGCATTTCACCATTATCCCTGAGAGAGGCAGGGATATTAACAACATACCAAATTAGCATCAAAGCATTAGCAGTAATACACTTTGGGTATTCAGGGAACTACTTCTAAACCTAAATGTCAGACAATTTGTCTCTAATATTCCCTGCAGATTAGTACAAAATGACTGTAATAGATGTAAATCCTGCCTCCTTTCCTACAGGCACGTACAGCTGGAATAGCTGTGGAGCTGTACTGCTTGTGCTGCAGAGGAGGGCAGGTCCTAAAGACCATACCCTGAGTTTCTCTTCATTTCCAAGTGAAAATTGCTCCTTCATGTATTTTTGTGCAGGAACATGAAGCTTTTGGTTTGTGAGTCTGCACTGCTGGGAGAAAATGATTTTCAAGCACCGAGTCAGGTAATTTACACAGCGAGTCTGGAACCTCTCTAAGGGAGGGGAACGAAGGGGACCAAGTTTTTGCTGGTGTTGGGATGGAGGGGACACCAAACACAGGCCTTCTATGCCTTCAATCCCATTTCCCTTCTTCTCTGCCATTCAGATCACAGACCTAGATCTCTATAGGGGTAGGGGTTATTCCACACAGACAGAATAGGGCAGCAGAACATGATTTGGGGCAAGACTGTCTCTCATCTCACACTCAGTTCTTGCATGAGGAAAGAGCAGTGAGTCTCTATGGATAACTTGCAGTTAGGGCACTCAGTGCACCATTCAGCCAGCTGGGAGGGGCACCATAAGCCGCTACTCCACTTAATGTACTACTGCTTTTAATATTTACTAGTTCTATCAGATTATTCTCATAGGAAAAGGAGTTGTATCTTGAAAAGCTGTATTCAATCAAAATAAAATGGTTTGCTGATTGTTACTGTATTTTCCCAACCAGAAAAAAAAAAAAAACAAAACAGTCAGTGTTCATAGAAAATAATATCTTCTATCAAGGCTGTTTTCCAGAAGTCTCTGGTTTCACATGCTTATGATTTTGTACTGATTGATCTGTTAGGTGAAATCAAAGCTGAGATATTAGTTAATTATCTTAATCAGAGCTTTTTAATTTTGGAAGACAGGAAAAGGGTAGAATCTACATCAAAACCATCAGGCATTCTCATAGAATGTGTGAAGAGATTGGGGGGAAAAAAGTATTTCCTTCCTTCCAACCCCCTTCTTTTCACAATTAGAGATGTCCAATTTGTCAGCCAACAATCTCTCTACAAAACACTTCCAGGAAAGTCTTCCAAGTCTAATCAGGCTCTAAGCTTTCAGAAGAGTCACCCTGAACATGTTCTGTGGTGATTTGAGCATCAGCTGCAGAAGCCCAGCAAAATTCCGTGCCCACTTCTTTCTGGGATCTGAGAACTCCTTGCAAACATGTATTTTGGCTGTCATCACATTTCATACAGGGTGACAAGAGCTCTAAATCTCAACAGAAAAGGCAGGGAGCAGAAAAAAAAAAAAAAAAAGAATTAAAAATCTGCAGCCCTATCTTCTCCTTGCCCTCTAAGTTTTAATTTTATCCTCCTCAGACACTCCTTGGTCTCAGCTTCACTTTTTGCCCAGTTCAGCCTCTTTGCTGAGGCACTTGGGTCAGGTCACCTCTGATCCCTCAATATTCCTCTCTTTGGTGCTGGCCCAGCTGAGCAGGGGGAGCAGGAGCAGCGCAGGGATGAAGGGTTACTGCCCTCAGGAAGGTGCCAAGCTCTGGGTTTGGCTCAGCTCACAGAAACCCAGATCTCCATCTGAGAGCTCCTGGTAAACCCTAGGCTGGAGAATGACTGAGGGGAGCTGAGGGAAAGAAAGGCAGCAGGATAACAAGGAGAAACCATCATTAAAGATCCCTGTTTTTCATACGTACCTGCTACATTCCTATTATCACACATGACCCTTTAAACAAAGGGCAAATCAAAAGGCACATCCACAACACTCAGAGGCCTGACCACAGACAAGTATCATTGCTCTTTCCACACTGCAAACACACTAAATGAGAATTCCTTCCCAAGTTCACTTTCAAATGACTTGCTCTATTTGAATCACTTTACAGTTCAGAACTTCTGTATTGCCTTCTGTCCAAGATCACCACCACATTCAACTGTTTATCAAATATCTGTATCTTTAAATATGAAGAAGGCAAGACTTAATGAGCAAATCAGTAATGAGAGACACTGCTGGATTGTCTTGAATAGATAGGCTTGGTATGAAATAGATGTCTCAAACATCTTGCAGGGTTTTTTTTTAACAGTTACTATTTATTTTTAAGAAGAGAAGTGGGGTCGCAGTGAAAATAGACACTGTGGACAGTGAAGAAATATATTTAAGATGCCAGTTAATACACAAATTTTCACTTCCTAAATAACTCCTCCCAGCCCATGCTTCAAACAAAAAGGGTTTTTTCCTAACTAATTTTATTCTATTCCCATCCCTGTCAGCAGATGTAACTTTGTATATTCCCTTGCACTTGTTTTACAGTAGCTCTATTGATCTCTATTGATCTTCTTAATAATGAGTCCCAAGGAATTGCACTGTTAAATCTTTTAGAAACAAAATCTTTCTGAACAGGTCAGCTATTAGGAAAAGTGACAATCCTCATAAACTACATGTTTTCTTTCCTCAGCATCTTTAGAAGCAGAGAAACTACTATGACAGAAGTGACTTAAACCCCTTGACATTTTCCCTGTTCAGTAAATGAATTAACATAGATGATTTTTGATTTGTTTTGTAAGACTCCTGCTACATTTCTTAAGTAAATGCCTGAAAACAAAACCAGTATGCAGCTGAAAAGCATGATCTGTAAATTATATATTCAATGAATATAGATCCAAATATGCAAACATTTATTCCCATCTCAACTATCTCATTCATAAGAAGAGTAACTTAACATTACACTCAGTGGACTCCATGGAACAGGATTAACAGATGCAGCTTCTATTTTGATATTGTAATTTTAGCTTTTTTGATATCCTGTGGAACACACAAGTGTAAAATAGTAGTCATGGTGCAAACTGGATGACTCTGGCATCTGCTTAGACATAGACTAGCCAGATATAGCTCTTACAAGATCCTTACAGATCCGTGTCCAGCCAAAAATCAGCAAAGCACAACTGTGCTTTCCTTCCTCCTGCAAATGCCTCTGCCATGCTGTTTTTACACCAGCTGAGAATTGGCAGAACAACAGTTCACAGCTATCAGGTATCAGTGAGATTTTGGCTTCCAGAACTGTGCAAATGAGCTGCTTCAGAGAAGAAACCTACTCTGTAATCATATAATCAAAACACAAAGGATTGGTTTTCTTCCTTTCCATGTTCTCAAAGCACTAAGAGTTAGCAAATTTAGCTGGAAAATAATTTAAAGAATAAATTAAGAAATCAGCAGAGCCATGTCCCAACATGTCATCTTAAGACTTAGCAGCACAGCATGCTCCACTTACTGTCAGACAGCTGTATGTGAAAACAGATAATAGATCTTAAAAAACTTACTGCTCAAAGCACCTTCTGACCGAGGTCTCGATCTTCACTTTTCTAAATCACTGAAGGAATTCTCCAGCCTCAGGGATTTGGTATGAACAATCCACAAACACACTTAAGTTTACATAGTCAGCCAAAGCAACAGCAAGTTCCTCCTCTAAAAAATGGGGCCTTTGACCAACTACTTCTAATCACAATAGCATAACCTTTAGTAAATTCACACTGAGAACTTGGCATGGCAGGCAATCTTGAATGCCCTCTACTAAAGCCACTCCATCTCCTGGGCACAAGAGTTATGTGTATTTTGACTTGTACTATCGTATTTCATTCTAATGTCATGAAGTCAACTCAGGAATATCTTTTTACAGTAAGAACATTATATTATCAGAGTAATGTCACATATTTACAAAACATATACTATATAGTAAGAATAAATATTATTTGTTAAATCCAAGGTACAGTGTTGTATCCACAACATACAGTAATATTAAATGTAAATGCAATCAAGAACTATTTCTATACCAAACCTAAAGCAAAGAGCTAAAACACAAATAAAAAGGGGTTTTTTTCGCCCTAGTTTTGTTTTTATGAAAAGGGAGCAGTAAATGGACAATAAAAAAAATTTCAGTCATTATTTTCTAGGTTGGCCAAGAGATGAAATGATTGCCTGACTTTGTAAAGCAACTGAGACAGTGAAACTGTTTTTGACTATATTTCTAATCCTCTGGGATGCTCTTTTGTCCTGCTGTCAAACCTCCTCTATCTAGCTCTGTTTCTCCAGCACAAGTAAACATGGAAAATGGGAAAGAAGCAAATTCCAGTTTCTGCAACTCCCTAACCTTGACAGGGTTTGTTTTGATCTCTGTCACATGCCAAAGAAAAACAGAAAAAGCAAAAAGTACATTCATGCTCCTTAAGAAGAACAAGGCAGGCTCCAGACCATGTTTGAAGCCTGAAGGAGTTCTTTTATCTGCCATCAATAAGAATTGTGAATACCTGTTTTCACTGAATCTTCTTATAAATGCTAAAAGCTAAAAGGTGAATATTGAAGTCTGCAGTAAGGTCAAAAAAGCTGCTAAATAGTTAGGCCACTGCCTAAAGTTCTAGAGAGATTTTGCACTGCATTGTGCTAATCATTGAGGATAAAGACAGTAAATAATTATTAATCTCCTCTACTTATAGAGCAAAGACAGCTACTTCTTTAAAGATTAGTCTTCCAGTAGAAAAATAAAATAATCTCTGCAGAACAAGTAGATGGATTAAGCTCAGTTTCTTTTGTGGTTTAGTGGCACATTCATACTTGAAAAACCACTGGGGGAAAAAAAAAAATCAGGCATATTGGGTGATTTGACTCCATGTGCTAAAGGGCCTGTAAAACACAGGAACTTTGCTTTGCTTTCTAATAAAATACTGAAGAATATATATCTTTCAAAACTCCTAGGAGCTTCACGAGATTTCAAAGAAGTATTCCAGCAGGTGACCTTACATGCAACGTTCTCCTCCATTACTTTGCTGCAATCAAATGATTCTCTCTCCTGCAAGGCCCTGGCACATCGTGAGGGTCAGCACCACATTGCAGAGGCCAGAACAAGCCTCCCAGCCCCAAGCTGCAGGTGGCCTCCACAAGATGAAGGTGCTCCCTGAGAATCTTCCAGCTTTATCTTATTCCCCAAGTAAAATCAAGGGGGAAATCAATGAACTTCACTGCAAAAGAAGTCAGTTCAGGTTTTTGCATAAGCATTAATATAAAACACATAATATTAATATGGTTTGGTGGCAATAACCAAACCCATTAACATATCAAAAAAAAAAAAAGCACCATATGTAAGTTCCCTGATCTTAGGGGACAACTAATGGATTACATTTCAGCATATAAAGATGCAAGATTTATTTTTCCCTCTAGAGATATTCCAAAATCCTATTACTGAGCCACATCTCCATGGAGAGGAGGTGGTTTGTTTGTTTTAATTTTTTTTTAATCAAACCTCCTTTTAATCAGTCAGAACAAAATGTTTTCACATAGAAAAAAAAAAAATTAGTGCAAAAAAACAAGAGTCCTGATGAAACAGGGGAACTTGGAAGAGAAAACGAAGATGAAATGAAAACAGAGGAAATAAAGATGTGTACTCTTTCAGTGCCTTTATTACAAAGACGTATGCAGGGATGGTGTGCTCCCAAAGGAAATCATTAGAAAGTTAACTTTTAAGAAGCTGGACCAGGAGACTGAATTCAGTCTTCTGGGCTGATCCAAACTTCAGTGATAATATTTTGCTGCTAATTCAGGTAGGGTTTTGACTGTGGCTTCACATCATTTTGTATCCTCTTTTAGGGACCATTTCTGCTCAGCTATAAACATTTGAGCCCTGTGGAGGGGAACCTAAATGGGCACATATGCACCTGACTGCACAACTCATCTGGCACTGGCTGCTTCCCAGATCCACTGTTGTCTTCCTTCCTGTGAAAGCCCTTGCAGACCCCTGACTGCACTCAGTTCAGGTATATGAGAGAAAGCTAATCTTTAAGATTAGCTAAGGTCACAAATGATTCATATTCTCGTTTATATCCTCACATTCAAGAATTCAAACCCCATTTTTAAATGCTTCATAGCATCTACAGTGCTTCACTGACATTGTTGGGCACCCGATTTAAGAACAAGGATGTGCCTTGGTACTCAGCTCAAGCAGGACCCTGTAGAGTTTCACAAATACAAACAACTTTAACACAATGTCACCAGCCCCCTTGAAATGTTTCATGCTGACCCTGCTTGCCTTTAAACACCATTCCACCTCTGAATCCCAGCCAGCTTTGTTATAAAAGAACAAATAGAGTCAAGCTCAAGAAGGAAAATGCCACAGCTTCAGCACCAAGTGAATAATCTCCATCTGCAACACATCTCTTGTAATTTAAGCTCATGGCATCACAGTCCTCAACAGCAACTCCAATTCTGCCTCTCAGAATTAGAAATCTATTTTCAAGACACTGAAAAAAAACCTCTGGAACTTCAAAGCTGAGCAGTTCTTTCAGCATCAAGATGTGCCACAGTTCCTCAAAGTTAGCAGAACTCCCTAACATTAGCTTCTAACATGAAGGAAAATACAGGCTGCTATCTGAGATTCAGAGATGTGCATTCACAGAAGAATATATAACAGGAGTGAGAAAAGCATACAAGCATTTTAGTCAAAAGGCCTTTCTCATAAACATTCAGAACAACCTGAAAATGCACTGCTTTACATTGGCTTTTAAAGGAATCAGCACTTCTTTTATGAGAATATTTGTCTTAGGGTGAACATCAACTAATCAATACAGCATCAAGGCAAACATATATTCCTATATCAATCATATATTAAAAAAAGCATCAGCACTTTATATTTAATGCCCATTGTAACCAATTAGTACTGCCATCCCCTGATATTACACAAGTTCATTTCCTTAAATTGCCATGGCAGTAAATTCTACAATTATAAATGAGAAGCTGCAAATTGATTTGCATGTAATAACAGTACCACTAAACCTTTCTTACCACTTTCAATTTATCCCATCTGCTACCAGAGTGGAATTTTAGGATCTATTATTCCCAGAAGGGGACTTACCCAGCTGGACATCTATAACAGTTGGCTGGTTCTCCATGGGGAACAATGGCTTTGGAGGTTTGTCTGTGAGTAAAGCTAGAAAAGAAAATGAGAAAATGTAATGGAAAAACTGAGACCAACGACTGGAGAAAAAAAAAAAAAAAAAAAAAAAGCCCTGTCATGTAAGCAATCAAATGTTTGTACACTTGACAGCACATAAACATTCATTACATACTATGGCTGTTACACTGCCAATGTGTTAGCACTTTCCTCATGGCTGTGGTGATCCCCTGATTCAACAGAAACGAGCTATTTCAAGAATTACACTTTTAATACAAAGCAGCAAAAAAAATTCAATTTCTCACTTTTAACCTACATATAATAACTGGAGCAAGCGGTTTAGACCCTCATGTTGCAAAGTTAACACAATTAATTTGAACTGCCAGACAAAACTGTTTCAGTGTGACCAATCTCAACATGCCTTGATGCTTGTCCAAAGCAGCATATAAAAACTTGCACAGGACTGTGGTTGAAGCACCCCAGCAGCTCCACATTTAGCTTAGACTCTCACCCCAGCAAGTGGGGCACCTGGACCCTCTTCTCAAAGCCTGAGTGGGGACCCTGCCTCCTGCTAAACAGAAGTATCTCCACCTCAGAGCAGGAAAAAGTACCCTAGCCTGGTTCTACCAGGGGACTGCTCCAGCCACTAGATAATATAACTATTAAAAACATAGATACAAGTAGGGGCTTCATAACCCTGCTTGAGGGCTTAGGGCCAAACAGCGAAAATAAGTTTGCAAATTCAGTTTAGCTTGAAATAAATAATTGAATATTCCTAGAAATGGGGAGAAAGGTTATTAATCAGATATAACATCTTGCACCACATGAAATCAAACATTTCAAAATTACCTCCAACCTTTTCCCCCCTGCCATGCTGGGAGGACATCTCTCCCCAGGTCTGCTTCAGCTACGAGTTAAGGGTTCCACACAACCCTCTAGGGCTTTAAAACAAGCCAGCTGAGAGGCTGAAACAGAGGTGCAGCACTCACACCTTCCACAAATGTGACTCTGATAAACAGCTATCAAATCACAGCTGCGTAAAATTGGAGGTAGCTGAAAAAATCTGCTATAAAAAAACCCAAACCAACAAACAGTGTCAACCTACAAAACAGTTTTACATAAACATCTACAGAAAATGAAAACTGTATTAAAGAAATACTTGCTTGATATTGCTTTACAGTCAACACTATTTTTAAAACTCTCTAAGAAGTGATTGTCAGCACAAACTACTTCCCTGGTGCCATTTAAAAGTAAACGGGGTTCCTTCCACTGATGCCACAGCTGTGCTTAGCCTATTAAAAAATAGGCATTTTGGTAACAAGTCAGCAGCCAGCATTTCAAATCAAAATCATGTATGCTTTTAAGAACTCCTTGTACAGTGTACTCACAAGGACAACACAGGAATCTCCAAGGGGATTTAAACAGCATGCTATTAAGAGTAAAACAACAAGCAGGACTCAGAATAAAAGATAAGTGGAAAGTTCTGTTACTGAGAATTCAGCAGTTCAAAAATATTCATCCAATGCAGAGTCACAAGAGTGATCCAAGGGCAACACCAAGGCTACCTGTACAATCACATTATTTGGAGATTAGCCTGTGAGTAGAAAATTTCTGGTAGAAACAAATAACTAATTTGCTGTGCTAAAGCACCTAAGTCATCTGAACATCATTAGAGAACGAGACAAAGTACTGCCAAACCTGTAAGTATTTTCCAAGTATTTGCTTTCTAGGGAATCTCAATCCTAACTAAAGCTGAAAACTTTAAAGTAGGAGTTCTGGACATCAAACCTGCAGGACTCCTTCAGAAGACACGATGATACGTTTGAAGCTCAGCACACACACAAGTACACACAAGTACTCACAAGTACAGAATGAAATGCAGAAAGAGATCAGCTTGAGTATGAAGTTCTAAACAACTTGATATACCAGTCAAGTGTTAGTTTGGATGGAAATTTGATTGTGGGAGGAGAGGGAAAGCCCAACCCACCAAAACATTGCATCCCAGTTGAGCGTGTGCCTTGTAGTTTGTGAAGGGCCTCAACAAGGTTTCAATTTCTGGTATATTATCATTACTTTTTTTATCAACTTCTTTCCTGAGTTTTTCAGGCTTTTGTTGCTATCTTTAGGCTTTTCTTATATTATTATTTTTCATTTCTGGTACCAAATTGTACTATGTGCATTGCAGGATATGGAGAAAACTTGCTGGAGTAGCTGCATCCATGCTGTGCCAGTGTGGTCAGGCTTTTCTTGCTTAATGTTCTCTTCATATCTCATCTCCACCTGCACCCTTTGCAACCCAATCTGACCAGGGTTTCCCTATTTCGCTTAGTTTACTTGCAGTCTTTGGGTGTTTTCTAAATGTGCTCCTGCGAGTCACATTTTAAATGGTTACACTTTGCCATACTGTTCTTGGAGAGTAATCACCATAATGAACTGGCAGCCTGCCAGAACTCTTTCTGTAGGAACTGAAATGGCCCAAGGGGATTTTGAGACTAGAAGGCAATGAACTGCTGGCTCTTCAATGTCAGATGTGTTTACAGAAAACAAAACCCATTCTTATTTTAGAGGGCAGACATCAGATCACTTATTCATTATCATTTATGAAATTCCCTTTTGGTCCTTCTTAAACAGAAAGGCAATAGAAGATATTCTCAGCTAGGAGGGATTCTAATCTTACATGATCTCTGTACTTGACAGAAGTCCACAAACAACCTTTATTCAAATTCCCAGTCCTCTATGAGAAGTTTCTCTAATTCTCAGAACAGTTCGATAGATGTGTGGCACTCTGATTTCCAGCCTTGCTCAAGGGGAAGCAGAACAAAAAATTTAGTGCTGTTCCTGTATCAACATGTATTGAACAGACCTAACAGTATAACTCTTGCTTCACCTCCCACAAAGCCACTTTACATTGAAACAATTAAATGGACTGCAAACACTTTTGCTATTATTAAAGAGGCAGCAGGACTTCTGCTATGAAACTGAATCTACCTCATGAACTGTCGTAGGAAGAACTGGGATAGAACTGTCTACTTATTTTTCCTTCCAGACACCATGGAATGTGCCAGGGCCCTGGGCTGCTCTGAGCAGCAACACTTACACGGTGAAGCCACGAGAACACTGATGATATTGGTTTCCCAAGGCACAATTCCTTGGCCACACAGACCTGCCTTTGCAAGGTACCAGGTCTGGCAGTGCAGCACACTAAGAGGCTGCTTTGCCTTTGCCTGCTGTTCTAGGAATTCATTCTGTGAATACAGTGGGACAGCTTTGGTGGAGTTTGTTTCTGCAGGTGCCAATGGATGGATCCAGCACTGAGCAGAGACTGAGGGGAGGCTCACACCAGGTGGCTGTGCCTTGTCCCAGGGTGACACCAGGCTCACTACCTGGGGCATCGCTGGAAGTCACAGGTGCTGGATGACAAGCTGGAAAGACATTTCTTTACCCAGAGGCACCTGGCAATGCACGTGCCTCCCATAGGAGCCTGGTGAACATGGCCAGAGGCTGTTTAGCAGCCAGACTGCTTGGAGACTGCCTGAAGTGCTGTTTTCTCCTATGCTTATATTCACCCCATTCAAAAATAACACACAAACTTTAAAACAATAATCAAGTTGCTGCGATTTCAACACTTGTCATGTGGTTTGTCCCTAAGAATTTTAAAGATAATTTTTTTTATTCTCTCTTTGTCATAGGCACAAGGAGTATGCTGTCCCACCAGAAGTGCTGCAGGATGGCAGAGAGGAGACTTGTGAAAGACTTGGTCTCTGTAGTTAGTTACACAGTGATCATTATCAGATAAAGGAGAGCATGATTTGCTGCCCAGGTCAATGTTTAGCTACACACAGGAACAACTGAAGAAGAAAACTGCCTTGATGGAGTTAGCTTCTGCTTTTAAGTGTCAATGCAGCCTAAGAGCCTGAAGGCTCATTTTTTTCCCCACCACAGCCTTACTGTTTCAAAAGTCTCTTTCCATATTCAGACATAATCTGACACACTAATGAGTTCCCTTGAAAAAAGCACAAAGCAGTTGAAAACAAACAGCCTTAGGATATCATTATTTAGGCATAAGCAATGATAACTTGCTGGAAAAACTATCAGCCTCCTAAGTAAGGACCAGTTCCTTCACAGTTTGTTATTTGACACAGCTCTATTTCCCTACACTGTTTCCTACCTTCCTTCTGCAGCAGCCTCACAGTACTCACCCCACTCCAGTCAGACTTTTACAGCAGCCACAGTGACAGACAGACAGCTCAAGCTGTTGCTACAGTGAACACACGTCTTTTACTATGCATTTTGAGTGGCTCAGCTAAACATAACTTCTGAATTGAACACACATCACCTTCTCCAGTACCATGCAAAGGCCATGCTTTAAGCCACCAGGCATCACCAGTGCTCTGAAGACCTGAACTGCTGCCAGTGTGAAGCCAGTCAGCACCAGGGTCACGCACTGAAACGCAGCTGCTTATGATTTAAAGGGCCTCTTTCTTATGACTCTGCACAACTGGCACGTTTTCCACGTCAGATAACTCTTCTAAGGAAGCTAAAATGTTAAATCCCATGTGGGTAAGAACTGGTCAAATTCTGGGGAACAGTTTTCTTCTTCTTTCTTGTGGTATCACTCTTCTTGTGATAAGCACACAAAGTATATTTGCTGTTCTATAATTTGCTATTGATGTATCTCCTGGACATTTGTTCATGTAATTTGGAATGATGAAAGGAAAAATTATCCAAGTATGAACCAGAATGCAGGGAATCTAACAAAATTTTTTCATATCTTCTATGAGACAAGTACATACCAACATACTTTCTTCAATCAAAGGATCTGGCATTTTCCCATCATTAATTAACACAGAGCCTCTAGTATCATTCAATCAAGAATCTGGCTAACCTTTTGACAGCAGAACAGATCTGTTGGAATAGCAGGCTCTGGAGCAAATAATTGCATGCCAAATCCTTAATCTGAAACAAGCTCATACCCCAAATTAAGCTTTTGTTCACTCCTAGTTCAAGTACACATGCTTCCAGGCATGGCTTAGATCTACTTTGGCATCTAAGAATCTTGGCAGTGACATTGCAACTTTCACACCATAGATGACGACAGAACTAACTGCGTCTAAAACTCTAAATCATTATGTTAACCAGAGGGCACATCTTGCTAAGAGAAGCTCAGCATTATACCTTTTAAAAAGATATATACCTAACTCCCTTTGTCTCATCCAAAATCTCAGCTTGTGCCAAGAGATTTCTCAATGGCTGGCAGACCTGACCTGCCACTGCTTTATCTTTCGTGTTGCTGCTTACACCTAAGCAAAAGTGTGAGCCAATTGTGCAGATGTAAATGTAAATGTGACAGCTATAATTCGGCTGCCAGGGACCGAACTGTGCACTTGCAGAGTTAAAAGCTTCTTTAAAGAGCCAAGGGTTCCCACCTGGACTTTGCAGAATGAGCCTCTAACACAGGATCTCCAGCAAGCCCCGCTATCAGATCAGAACAGTTGCTTTTCGTTTTCTTGGCACAGCAGTAAATTACTACACAAGGTGAAAAGTAGTAGAAAACCACATAAAGCAACTCATTCATAAAAATGCAATTTTTTGAGGCTGTATTTATACAAGGACCCTGTTTCCTCATTAGCTGTATTGTAGTGTGTTCCATCAGTCAGTCAAAACACACTTCTCCATCAGTCAGCTATTGTGCTATTTCCTTCCCCACAGTGTCAAGCTGACAAAACGATTGCACCTCCGCCTGTCATTTGCTCTAACAGAAATAAAACCATTGCAATGAAATGTTAAGAAAGAATAAATGTCTACATCTTCGAAAATAAACACTGAACACTTATTCTCAGGAAACTCCAACTTAATAAACTCAGAACTTGTGTGGAAGTCAGGAGTCATTACCCAGTGACAAAGAGGTTTTCTCTATTTATTACTATTCAAGCAGGAAATGCTTCTTCTGGGACAATGCGGTGAAATGATTCAGCAACTGGATGCCTCCCCCTCTGCCACCACCACCATGAATATCACTTTTTGAAAACTCTACCTAGGATCAAGAGTGCCTTAATGCACTGTTTGGACTGCCTCTGTGGGACAATTTTCTGCAAGAAGGAGTTTAGCGCTTTTATATTAGCAGTAAATAATTGGCATTCATCACATGAATTCTTTTTATGACACAGAAAGAAGGGCAACACAATCACAGTTTTAAGGAAGATGCTGTGTCCATGCTGAAATGCAGCTCTCAAGGGAAATGAATTTTGAGGCACTCAAATGCTCTTGGATCATTACTGGTGGGTTTGATTCTAACCCATTAAGTCCTCAATGACTCAGAACAGCCCTGTGCTTGACAGGTCATACTACTGGCACCAAGAAGAAGCTGGCCATGACTGCACCTCCCTTGACTTTGAGAGCAGTCAAAATTCTAAACAACTGGCCTGTTCTTGCCAGCTGCTCCAACAGCTTCTGCTGCAGGCATGACCTTGCAGCCCATGGTAACTGTTTAGAACTAGTAAGAGCAGCTGGCACTTCTATATGCAAAATCAACTCCAAATAAAAAGTCTTGCTGCCAGTCTTCTCATCTGTCTTCAGCTATTGCACACGGGATGCTATCAGAGTGCACACACATAGCCAGATAGCTTTGGAGAGAAGAGCAGGAGCATCAGGTACTGGATGAACTCTGTTGAATTCATGAAATGTTACGAGAAGTAAAGATTAACTAGATTTCAGGGTTGGAATCTTCTAGTTTTCTGATTTGTGCTGGACCTTCTTGCCCCTTCACACAAGGCAGTCAAGTCATGTAGGGCTGTAGAAAATGAAATGGTGAGATTCTGGCAGAACTTACGCAATAGAGTAGGACTTAGGAGGACTCTGGTGAAGTGGAATAGAAACAATAGCACAGATTGCACATTACTGAAGCACAGATGGCAAAATCCCACAAGGTGCCTATCACGGAGTAATTACAACAGGGCTGAACACTTCACACGACTGCAATATACGTGTTAAATGCCAGTGGCAGCTGACTGTTACACATCTCCTGATGTGAAACACACAGTGACACTGATGGTAGGGGTTACCATTGGTGCCGTCACTAGAGTCATTGCAAGGTGGGTGCTGGAAAGCAGAAGAATTCTGTTAGCAGGGCTCTCACTATATGATGCTATCAAGTTTCCTTACTCCTACAGTTGCCAACACACCTTTCTTTTCACTGCATTTCCAAATTCCACAGATTGTGTTATATTATGCAAAATTCTTTCCCAGCCAAAATGATCCTATGATCGTTTTATTCCTTTCCTAAATGTGGATCATGCAGCTTGCTTTTATGAAGAAAGCATGAGTTTCCTCTGAAGTAGAGAAAAAAAGTGTAATAAATTCTTACTAAATGTAAATTGCATTTTCCTGCGATGTAATTCATGAAAATCTCAAATGGAGTGTGCTTTATTTAATGAACAGAGTGTATTTAGCACAAAGGACACGTAATTTCATCTGCACTCAAAATGTTTCTCTTGGACTCCGGGCAGAAATAAGATGCTTGAAATTACCCTCTATTTCAAGGAGATCTGCAAAGAACATTTTATGACATTTTATGGTTTGGTTTTTTTAATTCTTTTTTCTTTCTGTCTTATAAAAAAGTAAAGAAATGGTGACGGATGAAGCCAGATCCTATCATCCATCTTAAAAGGACAGCTGGAGCCTTTGCATGCAAATGAAAGCTATCATTCTTGTCATCCTGAAGCCAAAGCACCAAAAGCTGCAGTCCACAACCAATTAATATTCCATGATCAATGTGACCACTTATACACAGTGAACTACTGCACCACAGCCCAGCTCAAGCCAGATGAATCATCATGGAGTGAATTTTATGCATTGTTTTAATAAAGCTCAAAGCAATCCATTATTCTCTGAAACCAACAAAATTTGTATTAAATACAGATAGTGTATCAAAAGAGAATTGTGGATGATGAGTATCAGCTGAAAAAAGTATTAAGCCCCTATGGTACTATACACAGGCAAAAGAGTGAGTGCTCTTTTTGGGGCTGGGAAAAGCCATTTCCAAGCTCAGCAGCAGCTTCCAGCCAGTGTTCATCACCATCTGCCAAAGGAGGACATGGTGCCATTTTGCCACCTCTCTTAGTTTGCTGCTTCAGCAACCACGTGGCTGTGCCCTGAGACAGCCCAGATCAAACCCTCGCTCAAGACCAAACATTCCTGTTCAGTTTTTCAAAGAGGACAGAGCTACTGAAGATAGACATTAAAAATGCATTTCACTTAAGTCTCAAAGGCAGTAGAAACCATTTAAAACTTGTACTCTGGACAAGATTAGAAGTTGCACAGTGTAACAGCTCAGCCTGCTTTGATGTTCAGCAGCACCATCACAATTTCAAAGCTACCATACCGCAAACAATTTTTAGGTGGAATTTAAATTGTAAGTTTCTTAGATTAAATAGATTCACAAGTAAGACACATGGAACTTAAGTCATCCCTTGCCAACTGATTTTTCTCTGTAGGGGGCTAATGAGTAGGTTTCACCTTGCCCCATACAATCTACTAACTCTGATCCATTCTTTGGATTAGCACCCTGGCTTCCAAAGCTTGTTACCGTGATGAAAAATGTTACCATCCTTGACAAGGAAAACCTTTTCATAAAGCGTTTATGCAATATTTATGTAAGTTCTTTGTCTCTAATTTGCCTTCAAAAGCTGCAAAATATATTCCACCAGGTTTTGCTAGTATTTTTTCATTTTTCCATTGAAGAACTTTTGAATTATATTATTCACTAAGCACATGGAACACTGTTAAGAAAAAATTGGGCCGAATCATGTCATTGTTGGTTGGATGAGCAGAAAAATGAATAAAAGCAGGCATAATAAAAGCACATAAGGAAATCATAGATACATTCACTATTGTTTATCCTGCCTCATGACCAAAGATCAAGAAAATGTAAATCTTCTGATGATAGACAATGCTTTAAGAAATTAAGGAAACAGTTATCCCAGGAAATTTGTCTTCTTATTTGAGGCAAAGAATTTAAAAGAATTAACAATAAAAGTAGCAGCCATAGAAATCTCTGGCGGGACGACCCATTTTCATAGTCAGCACTGCTGCCTTTTACCACTTACATCAGAGTTTATACCAGCTGATGGGAAGCAGAATAACCCCTAGTGATCAGCCCAGGACCTGAACCTTTCAGTTTCAGCTACCATCAAACACAGCAAGGTTTTCTGATCTAAGAACTCAATTTCTTTTTCACAAAAATACAGCGAAAATGCAAAGCACTGTGTCAGGTTTGCAGCAGGTAACTATTCAACAATAAACAAGTAATATTTTAAAACTAACATAACACTTCATGGCCAGTGGGGATGCAAAGAACTGCGAGCAAACCTCCAACAGGAACATGACTAAAGGCTGCACAGAGATCCATACATACAAACAGTGTGAGGATGGATGTCATTCCAGTGCCCACTGGTGCATCTCTGGGCAGCCCTGTTAAGAAGCCCAGTGAGTGACACGCAGCACAGTTGAGAGTTAAAAATGAACTTCCTGGTGAAACAATTCAGAGACCTCAAGGCAACACTAAAAGCAGTGGAAAACAGCGAAGACGTGGCCAAAAAATATCTTTGGGACTATTCCTGTTTTTAATCAATGTGACCATTGCTAAGCAGGCTGTCAACACACCAGACATTTATAGCAGAGGAGTATAAAATAAACTTGTCAGCAGAGTGAGCGATGGATTGTACCTGTCCCACAGGTCAATTTGAGCACGTTACATATACTGCATGCAGCAGAAACTGCAGGAAGGCCTAGCTTCCAAATCCCCTGAAATGTGAGATTAAACACTCCCACAGGCACTTCAAATGGCTGCTGATAAGGATTTAATCCTTCAGTATATTTCCTCCATCCTTTATTAAGAGATCGAGATAATCTTTAAATCAAGAGAAAAACAGAAAAAAAAAAATGGAAAGAGCCAACAAACGCCAAGCAGAAAAACTAGAGAGGAACCAACCCTTTTTTTATTAACAAATCCTCTAAGCCAAGGCTTATACACCCAAAATGTGTGGTTAGGGCAAATTTCTCCCCTCAGCCCTGGTGGACAAAGCAGCACCAGCTCCCTGAACAGTGCATGGACGTGACATCAATGGAATGCCTGAAAACCCAGACCCTCTGCCTGAACTCCTTGTGCATAAGCAGGCTCTTAAGAGGGGTTTTCTGTTCTCTTGTAAGTTCTCCATCAAGTGCCAGGACAAAAATCAGCACTGCTGCCCCTCAGTCACTGGGACACTGTTGGTGAAGCAGCTCAAAACAGAGATCACTTTCCTTGGCTTCTTCATTTCTCTGCTGTTCTCAGAGGGCCATTCATTACCCAGTTTTCAGGTTTTCTGCTTTTTCTCCAGAAGCCAGATGAAGGTTTTGCACCAGAAATGTAACTTCTGAGAAATTCTTCATGAAATTGTGTCAGCTTATTGTAACGAACCTGCTTGACACTTCATTTTCCTGTAGCAAGTGTCTTCTGTTTGTCATGTGTAGAAGAAATTTAAGATTTTGCTTTGACATTTTCAACAAGAGAACAAGATGATTCAATCTGTTCTAGGTAGTAACTGCCATTACATTCAAACTACATCATTTACATGAAACTCAACATACTATTTTGACTGCCATTTTATGTCTTACATATGATGACTACTGCCCAATCTCATGGAAAAATGTTCAAGCAACAAAGACTTTTAAAAAAGACCTCCTGTAACTGTCTAGTAATGCCACTCTGAAACTTCTATTTCTTTCTGAAACAGCATTCTCACGTAGCATTCATCAGATGTGCCTTTATGACAAGATTTTTGAGAATTTTGGCTTGTTTTCCACTGTAAAATGAAAGCAAAATCTGAGGAAAAAAAAAAACACACCACAAATTTTCTCCCAAATACAAATTTCTGACTAACTATCCTACTTCAGTCCCCAAGGATGGGATGACTGGCTGATGAAGAGGCTGAGCACAAACTCAGCAGTGGCAGTGTAGGAAACAGTAAAGGTTGCATTACTTACCACATTCCTTATACGATGAGTGTGGTAACCTGCCCAGGTACATGGGATTGTTTTACCTACCACCTACTCCCCTTTGAAAGCTTTTCATCATTTTGTTCTCTGCTTTCAAATGTATTATGCACCACACTCAGTTCTCTCTAATCAACATGTAGACATCCAACAACTCTTTCTGATACACAATAGTCATCAAACACCTTTTATTTATTACAGGAAAAAAGATATGTCTTATTCAGCAAGTCTTTTACCTCAGTTCTAAGGCCTGTTTTCTAGAAATGCAAGGCAACAGTTTAAACTGAAAGACGTGCAATGCATAGCTAAAGAGGATGAGAGTTTCTCAGGAGGTGAACAGTATTTGGATTAATAATTAGAGAACAAAGTATTTTAACAGGGTAATATGGAGATAATCTAAATACAGGATTAGAGGCAGGAAATATTATCACTTTCTCTCCCAGATTTTAATTAGTAATTAAAGGAAATCTTTGTGTGTCAGCACACTTGTAATACAGGCACTATATAAAGATCTATCAATTATCTACACACTGTATGATATCACTGCTTTTTAGAGAGCCAGTGGATTAAATACAGAAAGGAAGAGCTGGTGTTTCCTTGGTTGTTGTTTGGGTTTTTTTTAATCAGTAAAAGCATAGTGGCATCGTAAAAGGGCTGGATCACCAAAGCAAAACCACAGTGCAGCAGAACTGTCAGACACACTCTTAAGGCAGAATGTCTGTCTTAATCTGTTATTATTCTCAGTTTGTGTCTACAGACTACTTTCTGTACTACGCTTTTGTTGTCTGTTACCAATCCAGAGATGGGTCCCTATACATGCATTACTGATATCACAACTAAAGGGAGTCTTCAAATGCAACTGCAGGATTGGGCTCCACTTCAGCAAATACACCACAGTAAGTCAGAGACCTCTCCCAGCCCTTGATATTACTCTGCAATGATGTGCTTCCTTACCAAGGTGCTGTAAAGGGATCTCATAGACTGTACTGTACTGTAAATTGGCAATTTTGGCTGAATGCATTGTAGCACTGTTTTTTAACTGCTCCAGAGCTAACATTTAGGGAATTCTGAGTTGTTGCTGGAATGCTGCTTTTCTCCTCCTACATACTCCCAAGTTAGTATATATCTTTCTGTAGCAAATAAGAACCTCTGTGTTCAAATTAGGTCTAATCTGGAGCTGTTTAACAGTGAAAGTATCATTAACACCATATACTGATCTTGCAAGGAGCAGAAAACTGCAACACCATTTCATATCAAAGCAATGGAGCCTTAAGCTTTTGCATCTATGAATGATGAGCAACATTACTTCAAATGACATCTTTTGTCAGAGTTGCTTGAGCTAAAGACAGAGTGAATCCATTTGTATAAATTGTGGCTTCGCTGCTGAAAGATTACAAAAATATATGGTGCTATCCTTAAGTCTCAAACCATTAATATAGTTAAAATATGCCATCTTTTCCCTGGAAGAACTAGCAAGTCCTTAAAGCACTATCATCAATCACGACTAATTCACTAAATATACAATTCCAACAGCAATAGAAAAAGAACATACAGTATAGTGTATCATCTGTCACTACATCAAACATCTCTATTTTTCAATGGAAAATGAAAGTCAAGATCTCCTAGGTCTGTGCTATAGATGGTTCGTAACTGCATTCCTGCTCCATTGGGATTAGTCCTTTACTTGTTTTCCATTAGCTAGATATTTTTATTTGGAAAAGGAAACCAACATTAATTTCACTTCCCAAGAAAATAGTCTGGATGCTAGTTTAGTGTCGTGGTTTAACCCAGCTGGCAACTGCTGCTTGCTTACTCCCCCCCTCCTGGGACTGGGGAGAGAATCAGAAGAGTAAAAGTAAGAAAACTCTCAGGTTGAGATTAAGGCAATTTCATAGATAAAGCAAAAGCCATGTGCACAAGCAAAGCAAACAATGACCAACACTTTTTCCAGCAAAAATCTGAACCACTGTCCCATACCAGTTACTATTAAGAAAATTAACTCTACCCCAGCCAAACCCAGAACATTTTATCACTGAAATCCTTAGAAAACTATCAGCAATCAAATGGATCTTATAAAATATATTTTGATTCCTCAAACCTACACATTAAGTGATTTACTAGAATTACACAGGTTTTATGCTGGCAGGGTATCCAAAACCACTACAGTGTGTAGGCCAGGAGCTCACTGCATTCTACAAGAAGTTCCTGCCCACTGGTACTATCCTATTTGATTCAGATCATTGCTTTATCAGTTGTATTGTCGTGGTGTTAGGTCATGGTTTGGAGCAATAAGCATTTCACTGTGCAAGACTGAAGGTCACACTAACCAGAAGGAACACTAATGGGGTGAAAATGAGGATCGTGAGGACAATAAATCATTCTTGGAATCCCATTTAATTGATCATTTTGTAGCTGCCCTTGCTTCCACAGAAGTCAATGGCAAAGTTTCCCTTTCTCTGGATATGAACAGGATTGGGTCCTTTAAAGGATGGCATGTTTTATGAATGTTGAAGGTAGCATATTTTACACTGGAATCTTCTTTATTAGTTCTAAATACAAAACTTCATTGAGAGTGCCAAATTGCTGTATAAAAGCACCCAATATTAATTTAACACATGATAAATTTTCCTGTTAGTAATATTAGGTGTTGTCACTTTCAATACACAGATATCTAACAGAGTGTGTTTTTTAACCCTCATCTTCCTCTCCAGTATTTTCCTCTCAGATTTTACAAACACGCCTATCACAAACCACCATCTCTCCACCTTTGGCTGGCAGTCTGATGTTTCCTTTAATAATGTGAACTACCTCTGAGGCAATGGGATCTCTCCCTGAGAGCCAGCTCCCAGCAGCACAACACCCACAGCTCTGTGACAGAGGACTTAGCAAGAGGGTTTATGCTCACTTGGAATGGAAACAAACCAACAAGGATTATTCTGTAGTCGTGTTTTTTAGGTTAAAGAACCTGACTTAACCTAGTCTGATGTGAGCCATGACAGAATCAGCAGCTCAGGGTCAGCAGTCTCTGCTCACCCTGCCACTGAAGCAGAGGTTCTTTGCTGTTACTGAGCTGAGCTGGCCTGGGCAGGCAAACTGGCCTGGTAGGAGATTTGGTTGCATCTGAGGAAACTCATTTATTCTCCTTCTTTTCTTTTGTTATGAGCTTAACTCAAGAAATGTCACTGTCTCTTTTGTACATGGATCGCTGCTAGTCATAATCAAGAGGCTTTGATGAGGTGTTTTCAGAGAAGCACAGGTTTCTCTCTGGTGCTCATCTCTGCTGTGTCAGCACAGTTAAAAAATTTAATTGGGGTGAGTGGCATCCACCAGGGAATGCTCAAAATCTCCAGATTTGCACTATGGTGGGAAGAAACAGCACAAGAATGTGTTCCTTCCATCTTTCTAATCCTCCTTTCCATTTCCCTGTGCCTCTTAGGAAGATGCTTTGCCAGTGTCACACATTGAAATGTCTCCTTTGGGAAACAAGCACGAGGGATCCTAGGTGGGAAGAGGAGAGGCACGAACAGTAACAGTACAAGCCATGGGCCCTGTCAGAGATGCACTGGGATAAGCACAGAGGTGTGGGGATGGAGCATTTCCTTGAGGGACTCTGTACAGGAAACGGAGATGTGAGATATGGGATGATATTTAACTTCCTCCAAGCTAAAACAAACATACTGAGGAGGTTTATAGTTTTAAAAAAAAGGTAAAAGCTCTCTACAAGATATGGAGCAGTGCTTTACTCAAGACCCCACGTGAAGGCACGGTCTCATATCAATTCATGTGTTTTGGACTGCTGCAGGGGAAGCACGGTTTTAAAAGCAGGGAAAAACCCTCAGATCAGGAAACTTTCCAATCTGAATCCCTCTTGCAAAGTAAATTTCATGTGGGGATGCTTCCTTCGAGAGATGAGGCTGCAGTCTCACAAGCAAGCACATTCAGAGGTTTTGGGCTAATTATTGTGATGCTGCTGTTTATCTTGATCTGTTATGGTTTTAGTCTCCTGACTTTCTGTGGTCAAAGCGCTGGCACAGCAGCCTATCACCAAGGAGAGTAAATTTGGCACCCGAGTTCCAAGCTCCTAAAGCTTGGGGGTAATAGTTTGGCTGTGAGGGATGTGATTTTTAGTGTTCATTTTTGCTGGTACATTTTTTAATTCATAAATTTAATTATAAGTTTGGGGTATATTGCATCTTTTCCCAGATGTCACCCCTCTAAGGTTATAACTCTTTCACTTCTACATATTGTTTATTCTATTTAAAATATGACAGTGGGTAGAGGCAGAAACTAGGAAACTCCAATTATGTTTTCACACTGTTTGAACATTGAGCAGTTCTCAAATATTAAAGGTAGGAGCCCCATTAATTTTTTCAGACAAATGGTTTATGAAGGAAGAGAAATGTGTTATTGGTTGCCTGAAACTGTTTGCAAATTAATGTCAAATTCAGTTTTAGATAATAATAATAAAAAAGAAAAAGAAAAAAAAAGAAAGTAAGAGTAATATACCTCTTCTCCACAAATAGAAACACCTTGTTATGACATTTTTACTATATAAAGCATAGTTATATATTTTTCTTCAGAAAATTAAGGCAATATCTTTGAAGCATACTTAACTTCATCCAAGCTAAAACAAATGTGCTGAGAAGGTTTCATAAGAAAAAGAAAAAAATCATATTACTTTTTTCCCCAAAATATTATATTTAACTAGTATCCTGAGAAAATTGCCATAGAGCATTGAGCAATGGCTCATCTTCCCTTTCCAAGGCTCTTAAAACACTCTACATCTGAATTTCTACATAATCTCCCAAATGTGTCCTTTTATACCTTGCCATTAATTTGATTAATCTGTGTGTAGGATTTCAGGATATTGAATTTCCCCTGGTTTTGCATAATTTCATATGATGCTTTTTTTATTTCATTAAGCAACTGAATCGACTGAAATGACTCTTACATTTTCAAGCTTCAGATTCAGGCAGATAAAACTTCCTAATTTAAACTCATGGTAGCTCTGAAAGCTTCTTTCACAGCTGCAGCAGCTAGAGTCTTAACTTTTGCTTTTGTCTTTTTTTTCTCTAAACCAGAAATTCTGAAGAGAAAACAAACCACTATCTGTACCTTCCATACCACAGCTTTCCAAGGAGGAATATCCCATCCCTCAGAACTCAGTTGTCTGTCCCTGCACAAGTAGGTTTCCTTTGGGTTGGCAGACTGTGGTCTCTAAGATAATGGAAGAGCCCTTCAAGCCTGAGTGTCTTGCAAGGTATGATACTTCTGTGAGGCTCAAGAAAACCCTATGCTGAAATCCAAACCTACACATAATAAAAATAGATTTGAGTTATTGCCTAAACTGAGAAGGAAAATGGAAAAAATGCACAGAGATTCTGTTTGAGAGTTCCCCATTCACTTATCCACATGTACAACCTATTTTATACCAGTATTTATGGTAAATGAGTGAGCTTCCACTCTGTGTTAAAGACGTGGTTGGGGAAGCAGGAGTAAGGACAATTACAGTAGTAATTTGAAAATGAAACCAACAGAAGCACTTCCTGGCCCTACTTAGTTCTGCTCCTATGCACAAGGTTGCTCCACACTGATACTTGCTCAAATGAAATTACAGCTACAAAGCAGGCTTTGTCTCTATCCTAGCCCCATCCAAATCCTAAACTTAATCTTTGGTTGAGCCTTAGCTCAAAGACCTGCAGCCATTGCATATGTTTGACATTTAACAGGAACATAAACCTGTTCTGCAAAAAACCTTGATGGGCTGGACAAGCACTTCATATACTGGTAAAATGTGGAAGGCATCCAAGTAGTGACTCTCCTAGATTCCTTTAATTCTTTTAAGCATTTAAAATTTATAAATCACCAGTTTCCAAAATGTGGGCACGTCAGTGATTACCCCCACAGCTGAAACATGTATATCCCAAATCCCAAGCACACTGATAAGTAAGTAGTACATTTATAATAAACCCATATGCAGCAGGAGTTTGACAGCAGCAGGTCATACAGCTGTACTTGCATGGCACACTAGCATGGCAAGACTAAAGAAAAACAGACTTGCCATTGTCCTTTTTCATTAGTGTTATGTCCCTTACGAGACCACACAAAAGGCGTAGGGCCCATTCTATGGGGTAAAGGAGACCACTACTTTGAACAGGACACCAGGACAACAGCTCTACAATGCTCAGTCAAAGGATCTGGGGACAGGCAGGAAATTAACCCACCCTGGCTCTGCTGTAAATATGGGTGACAGGCAGGAACACACGAGACAGGGTCAGCTGAGGAGACCCACGATCTCTCCCCAGTGTAAGATCTTTCTGTTTGCTGATTCCTCTGTAGACCAAATAGAATGAGCAGCAGCAGAATGAAATGTCAACTTGTCGCTCATGAGCTATGAGCATGCCATAAACCAACTGTCCCTCTCTCACATGGAGGCACAAGGTCGCAGGGATGATCCAAATCACGTTCACCTTCACTAGGAATCTAAATGCCTATTTCCTAAAAAAGCACACCTGTGGAACCCTTTTCCACATTGCTCTTGACAGAGGGAGCCAAAATTCCTCAGGGTGCCTACCATCTCCAGAGTGCACTGGTTTGAAAGCTTCCTGAGATCTGGTATCCAGTCTTGGATGATGGTAGGCACAGGACCCACTCAACTGAGTGCATTTACACTGATGGGAACTGCATAAGTGCTGTCTCCTTTCTGGGGACGCTGGTCAGCAATTCTCCAGAGTCATTCCAGACACTGAAAGTGTCGAGGTCAGTCGGTTGAGGAATATTTCCAGTGACATGTTCCTGACCCTGCTGTGCACAAGCCATAATGGCTTCTGTGCCTGAGGGCTGGGATGCCCTAAGGGGTAAATACTGATGATGGCCAGGCTTGCAAGTGATAAGTGCATAGACGTTTCCAGATGCCCCTTGTATGTCCTGAATGCACAGAACAAACATGACCATAAATTAGTAACATCCCAAACCTTGGCTTTGATTTAGTGGATGTTTATTCTGAAGCCCAGGGCTTCTTGTTGAAAAGCATGGTTGGACACTTGGCTCCTAAATAATCCAAGTTGGCCAGTATGTATCATGTACTTCCATTCTCAGTTGAATTTTGCTGTGCATTTTTCTCCTCCTGCTGCATTTTCTTTACAAACAAGGCCTTCTATTCCTCCACTGCTCAGTTAGTCTGAGACCAGGCAGTCTCCTCAGTACACAATGCCCATTTACCAGGATCTTGCCCAACCCTAAGCCCACTCCTCCAAGTCTCTATAGCATTTTTAATTAAGTGCTACTACACAACTGAAAATTAGCACGTTTTCTAGCTATTCAAAAATCAGGGAAAATCAACACATCACCAACTGCTACGGAAGACTTGCTAAAAGGTTTCCCCAGTGCCAATTATTGCTGCCTCAATGATCACTAATTCTATGAAAAAATCATTACATATACACAAAGTCAACAGTCCGTTAGCACAGCAGAGTTGGAGCAGCAGCTGCCAAACATCAGTTACTTTGCACTTGTCTACTAACAACAGTCCTCTTGCACACACCATCCCCAACTGAGTCATGTTACACACCTCTAATTTTGCTTCCTGAATGCAGTCAAATCAAACAAGCATAATCTAAGCCACAGCTGACAGCTTTGCAGGTCAAAATCTTGACCCTAGGTGAGATGAACTTGGGATGAATTGACTGGTTTAAATGGCACTTTGAGCTATTTCAAATGAAAATGGCATATTTTCATTTTATATATGTGGGAATTTGGGGTACCTGCCTGTGGTTACAATTCTTTAATAGAACATATATAAAAATCAACAACCTGCAAATGTTGGTTCTTCTTAAAAATTAATAAATTTGAAAATTGAACAAAATTCATACTATTGAATAGCATAATGGACAAAGATTTCATTATTTTTTGGGAATTCACTTCATTAATATTAGAGATTAAATAACTTCACATTATTATTATCCTAATCATCACCATCATCCTCATTATTATTCAACTCAAACAATTTAACTTTTCAGTAGAAGTGACCTTGAGACCTAATGTATGGTTTTAGTGTTTTTATTCTCCTCATGATTCTTTGTATGAAAGGACGGAAAAGCAATTTGGAAACTCTACAATCTGTCTGTCCAAACAAAATAATTTATCCAAACCAGGAAATGCATTGCATTAACTGTGTAATGTATTTTCTAGCTACTTCCTCTGGAAGAGTGGATAATCTCAGGTACAGTCACCCAGCCTCACAGAAGACTTTTATATTAATGTAATGCAACATCACCAACCCATCCCACACCAGAACAGCGGGAATAGGAAGGGTAGTGTCTGACTGAAAAAGTGTATGTTTATCCTCTTATAACTAAATTTAATGTACTAATCCAGTGTCCATCCTTTGGCTGGAAATCCTCCTGTATTTGAAACTCTGATTCTTCAGGACAGCAGCTTCATAGACCTTGCTCTCAGTAAACAAATATAAATAACTCTTGGCACAGTTAAGTGACACAAGCCCCGATGACCTGCTGTTCTGACAGTGACACTGAACTGCCCTCACACAGCAGATGGAGGTTTCTGTCCTTTAACACAGCCTCATCAGATACCTGCGGGCAAGATCCAGTATTTTTCCCCAAATACACCATTATTCAAACAATTTACAAGGAAAATGTCTTCCAGCCAGCATTTGAAAAATCCAACCCACTCCCACTCTCTCTGTGGAAGTGCACACTGCAGGTGCTGCTCGGTGGAGCTCAGGGGCTGGCACGTGCTGATGCCTGTCCTCCCATTCCAGCCAGGAGGGGCCAGGGCACGGAGACATCACCATCACCATCACACGGACACTTCACTCCAGTGTCAGCAACTCCCAGCTGTGTCCTGTATGCACCTGTCTGGCTTCACTTGACACCTTCTTTCTTCTGTTTTCTCTTTTGCAGTTGCAGTCAGTGAGCCCTTCTATGTGAAAAAACCATATATATCACCAGAACAGCACCTTCCCAGTATTGTTACCAGTACAGAGATTAAATTCTCCCAATATTTAGCCCTTTCAACAAGCTGCTAGCACCAGGCTCTTCCTGCCAACAACTTCCCTGGCCACCCTGGTGGCTCCACTGGCACAGCACCTTAATGTGCTCTCACCCCTGAGCCCCTGAGGGTGCTTTAGGTTTTTGGGATACATTTTGTAGGTGTGCCTGGCTCTCCCTCTTGCTGGGCACATCACTTTGTATCTGCTAGTGTTAAAACATTTTCTGGTTTAATATATCCAGCTTGACAATAGATCTGGATAAAGCTCTGAATTTTTAATAAGGCAAGGTCTGTTTTGATCAATAGGTGTTTTCTAAGAAAACAGGATCATAAATAAAACAAAGTTAATTTTTAATAACAGAATTAACATCTGATGGAAATCCTAGCAAGGCAGGAACAAAGCTAATAGTATAACTATTACTTTAAAGTCTTTATTACCTTGGGAACTTTTAATAAATAATTCTTGCCTGTACAACAAATCTATTGCTTGCCCTTCGATTTTCACATGGCTTAACCTCCACTGTTTTGGGAGGCTGTTAGAAAAACCCTGCAGTACCTTTGGAAAGGTGACAGTACATTTAAGATTATTCACTTAGGCAAACAATGTCCTGACCCACTTTCAGATCCTCACTAAGGAAAGGGCTCCCCATACAGTGACAGACAATGGGGACAACAATTGTGAGGAAGGACTATGGCAACAAAACCATATTTGGAAAGTCATCTTCACTTAAAAGAACAATATTTCTGCTAAAGGACATTACTGGTATTGAAACAAGTGATTAGAATTGACCATGAATTCATTTAAGCTACGAAAAGGTATTTAAACCACCAGAAAAGTGAACATTTAGAATAGGCTTAGAAAGCATGAGCAAAAAAAACCTCAATTTCATTTAAAACAAGACTCACTAGCTTATAAAGTGAAGTATTTGATGTTATAAAGGAAATTACTGTAACAGATGACCTGGGATGTCCCTGCCAAATGCTGTTATTTATATCAATAAAGGGAAAAGAGTCTTGCTGTAGGAAAAGAAGGAATTTGCAAACACTGGAAAGCAGCATTTCATACCCTTACCATGTTGCCATTTGAAAGCAGACAAAACGTCTTGCTAAGTGCTAGAATCTCCTTTTCCATTAAAATGCTAATAGGAAGGTTAACTTCAGCTTAAACCATTGCAAAAACCGCAACATAAGCAAAAGAGTTTAGCTTGAGGTTATACTTTGAAAAAAACCCCACAAGTTTAAACTAAATGAGATTTCACTGAGAAAGAAAAGTCACTCAAACAGGAGAAAAAAAAAACCCACAACGAAGCAGGGAGCAATTCTACTACCTGCATTTGCTTATGTGACATAGCCATGGACTAATGTTTTCCTTTAAGAAACACAAATTCTGTGTCAAAACCCAATGTCTCCTGCATGAAAGTGCATCACATGGGAGCTTTGCCTTTTAGATACTGTAAAATTAACTAAAACATGCCACTCCCTTATCCCCGTGCTGGAAAGTGAGCACAGCACAGTCCCTGTGCTGATTTACGTGGACCCACAGAGAAGGAATCCTTAAAATCCACACAGGGCTCAGCCACACTACGGTTTAGGAAGCTTTTGTACATATCCCACAGTAGCTCAGAGATAAGGATCAAACTCCATAATTATATGCCTGTGTGGCTGATGCATTCAAATTTGCCTTCAATCTTTCATCTGAGAATTGGGGCTTTTCTTTCGTGCTTGATTATGCTGATGTTTGTTCACCAGCATACGGGGAACACACAGACAAGGGAACATTCCAACGTAGCCAAAATTCATCTGTGACTATCGAGCAGCCTCATCCTTCTCTGGTGCAGATACAGACTTGGAAGCCCCTTTCATACAGACAGCTCTGTCCATATAGAGCACATGGCCCCTTCTTGCCCTTTTGACAACACTGGATGCAGAATAACGAGTGTCAGGCTATGGAGTTTGGAATGTCTAATTACACAGTGCACATGAGCTGCTGCAATATTCCAAATTAAATGGGAATTTCAGACCTGAATACTGTCAAGGAATAGAAGAAGGTAAAGGTGAAAGGAGGAAACATCTTGGCCCCAACAACTGTGCAGCCCTGAATTGTGAATCCATACTGGTCAGCAGACAGGGGGTTCCATTTTCAATTTATGAGCAATTCCATCAAAGCTATGGGAAAACTTGTTTTTTAAGCAAAGCCCAGCCAGTAGCCTCCAGCATCCTGAGAGTTACACAAAGTCTGAAACCTGCTTCTAATGGCCTAAGTTCATTTCCAGTTTACAGAATCTTTTATTCTGAGAGTAACAAAATTCTTGGAGAAAGGATTTCTTCCGAGGACTGTACTCAGTATTTTGTCTTTCCAGGAATGGAGATATCTGCATTCACTGATGTTAATTCTAGTCTGAGGAATACAAATGGTGAAAGTTTTCTCAGACTGGAGGACAAGTTGCATTGATCTTCACCTGAGCTGTACATGCCCGAAACAAATTTTTATGTCAAGGATCTACCCCAAAAGTGAGATAACCATGACACATCCAAATCAGAGAAACAACTATGTCCAGTGCTGCACAAACGTTTCAAATGTTTTCTCTAACACAAGGAGTGTCCTTGTAAAGATGGAACACATTTCCTTGAGTTCAAAGTACTCCACATGCAACAGGGAGGGAAGTCAGTGCATTGTCAATATGAAGGCTACAAAACTGAAAAACTAAAATGCATGTCCTGCTTTTATTCTCATTTTTGTGCAATTGCTATGTGAAAGACTGTCTCTTTTTCTTGATTCTTCACAGATCCTTGCTGTCATCCTGAGATTCCACAAGCACAAGCTCTCAGGAGGGAGGCGTTCTCTGAAGCCATTTAAAATGGCAACGTTCAGGGGCACCTTTCACATGAGGATTCACCTCCTTGGTGACCGGTGGGGAATGCAGCTGCCTGAGGTGGAGTAAACCTATCCCATGAAAACAGAGTTTGAGAAGCAGAGCCCACCTTGCTGAACTGAGGAAACTCACATTGTTCAAATGTATATATTTTAACTAAAAGCATAAGACAGACATGAATTTCCTCACTGGCTTTGTTTTAGAATGATGGAAGAGGTGGAAGATTGGAGAAACGTAATAACCAGGAACAGCTGTCATAAGCATAAGACTAATAATATCCAGAAGGTGTCATTCTGCTCCCTCCAACCAACTCTCAACAGACACAGGATAAGACTCAGAATGAAAGAACCTCACAGTTTCAGAGGTGCCTTCTGTAAGTGCTGCCTCTCCTAGTGAAACTGCAAACAAACAAATAAATAAATCCCACTTTAAATATGTTTGACTTCAATTCTAAGAGACTATCCTGCATCTACTGCTAAACAAAACTTCCAAAAGATGAGTGATGTGCTATCCAGCCAAACTCGGACTCAAACTCAGTTTTGTTTTGAAAGTTCACACAGAACCTGTCTATTTCCATAAACTTTTTAATATATCATGATTGTCTGCAAGAGAACTGCAGCTATAAATTTCACAAAATAGTTTCACAGAGTCCGGAATCAAGGCATTAATGTAACAGACAATGTTTTTGATTTTCTGCAATACTTCGGGTGCAAGGTCTTTCATACATTTTAAAATCTAATATTTCAAAATGTCATTTCCTTGCCTGAGGATACCACGGAGAATGACATTATTGATTCTCAAACAAACTGTGCATTTCGATGTTACTCCTGTTAATAAGACTTTTACAATAAAAAGGTACATTAGTCTGCAACTTTTTCAAAGGAGCCCACTGTAAACAATGAACAGGATGTTCAGATTTCTAAGAACAAGGTGCATTAAGATCAATAGTACAGCTGTTGGTCACAATTCTAACTGCAAAATAACCAGGCAGCTCAGGACACCAAGTATTAGGAAGCCTGATGTGATCACAGATTGCACAGGCAAACACTGACACACCTTCATATGTATGTGTGACACACATATCACACAAATCTTCATATACTGTGGAGTTCTCCTCATGCTTCAGGGACCTTCAGTGCTCTAAAGGGTCTCACGAGTAGAACTAATGACAGACAGAGAAATAAAAGCAACTAGACAGATTATCAGCGCTACATTTTACTGAGGGCTGACAAAAAATAGTAAGGTACCCACAGAGAACAGTTTTACCATTCCCTCACCCCAAGGGGGGATCAGCTTCACTTTCAACAATCCACTTCTACCACTGCTTTCTGGACAAGCGCTGATTGAACTTGTTCTTCAATATTACAGTAAGATATTCAAGGTGACATGAAGTTACTATCTGAAACGTGCTTTGGAAACCTGTTCTTTAATACTTCATACAATTTATACAATGGAAAGCTCAAGTATTCGCCAACTGAGCTCAGGTTTTTTAGCCCGAACTAAAGTACCCCAAGCGAGCTGATACAAGTAAACATACTCAGAATCAGATAGTACACATACTGTTAATCAAAACCAAAACTTCAACAGCTCAGCACTGATTCTCCCTAACAAGAACAAAGTCAGAATGGACACGCATTCCCCTCTTCCCTTATCTTCTGATTTCACCGCTCCCAACACATCTCAGTGTGTGTTTTGCCTTATTTGCAATCAAACACACCACTGCCTCATTTTCAACTTGGCATCCACCATAACCACCGGGCCCTTTCCAGCAGCCCTCCGTGCAGGAGTGAATTGCAATCTCAGAGGTTGTTCACCCGAGGCTAAGCACTTTCAGCTCCCACTGGCACGGAACTACCTGCATTTTTAGTGAGATGAGGGTATCGGATTCCTGTAAGTTTGGGTTCACTGCGTGTCAAGTGTTCCCTGCCTTCCCTTAGGCCCCTCACTGAAATGTCTCAATACTCTGAAATTTGTTTACCCCTTCACATGTCACTAATGAACAACTGGGAATGGGAGGTTCCCCATTAAGTGCCTTTCTTTAAAGTGCTTGAGAAAGGGCTTCGATGCTATTTTTCCAACCATTTAGACATGACGGGAAATAGCTGAAACTTTTCCAATTATTGAACTTCTAAAAAGTTACCTAAAGGGGGGAACTCGTAGATACCTCATATTCAATGATTAAGTACAATAGCTGGGTCAAATTACAATGGCAAAAGAGAAAGCTGGCTCGAGGCTTTCAAATCTCTGTTCTGTGATATTATGCCCAAGGCATACTTTTCAGGTCTTATTAAAAGAAATTCCCTGAAGTATTTCTTGGAGAGCTTCATCCTTATCTTATTCATGACAGTCTTTGGTTCAGGATTCATCATTTTTTAAACGACAGGTGCTACTGTATTCTTTTATAATCTTTTTTTATTATTATTTTACAAGACTGTGACTTTGCCCTGCACTGTGCTTTCTTTAGTTTCACTGTAAAAACATTCTTAACTTGTTAGATAGGCAATCATTAAGATGAGGAGTCTTCCTTTGACAAGGATTAGTCCCTTGATGACATTTTTTCTTCAAATGTTAGATTATCATGCTCATTTTAGGCCCAGATTTCCATGCCCAAAACAGAAAGGAGACTCAGGAGGAACACTGTAGGCCAGCTGCCTGCCCATTCTACCTGTCCATCTACAGATTAGCAGTCACTCCTTGATTAAGAGGATCTTTTGGTGACATTTTCTGTTAAACACTGCAGCAAGAACCAGCATAAGAACAACATGTAGAGAAGGGAGAGAGCAGCCTATTGCAGCCACTGCTTGGGTTGCCTCCACAGCATTTTCCACCCTCAGTTGCAGATGCTCAGTGCCACTTTGAAAACCAGGTTACTGAAGGCATCTCACAGAAAGCTTCAAAGGAGAGTTTAAAAAGTATGGGTAATATATACATTTCTCCAAGACACTGGCTACCCCACACTGATTTTTCCCCCTTTTTTTCCCTATCTAATTTTTTTAATTATTATTTTTTTAAAAATCTGTGCTCCAGCAGCATCAGCACTCACTAGAGCACATGCAATTGAAATACTCAGCACTGGAAGGAGTCAGTATGCCCACTCTGGGTTGTATCTTCCAACTTGTAGCACCGAAATCATCTTTGAGAAATTGCCACAAATTGTCCCATTAATACAGAAATCAAGACCGTAGATTCCTGACTTATTTATCACTATGGACTAGAGAGGCAGCTGGAGCTAAGCAGCTTATCTCCCTCGACTACAACGGGAGCCACAGTGATTTTGACCAGCATGGTTTGGGATAATGAAATAAACACATGCTCAGTCGAGAGCTGGGACAGTACAGACAGGCATCTGCACACCTGAGCATTTGTGAGCATCATATCTTGCCACTCTGATTTATGGGTTCTTTTGAACTAATGGGAATAAATGCATTATTCTGACTGCTGAGGATAAAGCTCATAACTCACAAACATTCGGTGTATGTCTTAAAAAATATTTCATTGTCAAAATACCTTATGCACTATTTAAATCTGCATCACTCTGCATGCAGCACCTCAAATGCAAAAAGTAGTTTTGATATGTACTGTTGTTCTTCAGTGATTCCAGTATCAAAACTGCTTTAGACTTCAGTACATATCCTTGAGAAATGACACAGAATTGTTTTGCAGGTGAGTTCCAACCACCACATAGTAAAATGGAATCCCCAGAGGTTAGCCTGTTTATAAGCATTTGATTCTTTATATTGTTATTTTCACATTTGTTTGTTTTGAAATTACATTGCTTGAAAGAAATGGTAAAATTTACAAACTGTGATACAATGCTCCATGACCAGACCATGGTTCACACAGTATGTTAGAAAGACTAGAGACAGAAATGTAAGCTGAAAGACTGATAAATTGGTACAAATCAGGTTATGTACTGTGCAGTGGAAGAACATAATTTCATGATTAAAGTTAGCATGGATTTTGTATTCCAGATCTCTACAGATTTGTACACATTACAATCAATATTGGTTGCAGGTACAGTGCCAATATGCAGAACTGGAGCTGCCACCCCTTGAAGGTGAAAGTCCATAGGAATTTAGCAAGAGAGATCTGACCTTTCTGTAAAATTAAAAAGTCCAGCTTGTAATGGAGGCAACCTATTCCAGAATGTCCCTCTACCATCTTCAAAATAATTGTGATTCTGGGGAGAGTCACAATAATAATGTTACTTGAACATAAGAAATATTCTGGTAGTTTTATAAAATTAAAGTACTGCTGGACAGTAAAAAGTAAATCATAAAGTATGTATTTGGGGGGATACCTCTAGGCTCCATCCATAATGCAAGGAAATCAAAAGCAAACAGTAAGCCAGCTAAACTACTTCACAATTTATCATTGGGACTGAAATAATTGACTTACTTTTCTGCTCTGCAAAATATATTTTAATGATATGCAAAACATTACAGTACTTGAGAGGAACATGTAACCCAAGGATTTCTTAACCAAGATTAGCTCAAACTGACACATCTTTTATTTTTTTCAGGCTTTTTGCCCCACTTTTCTTCCATGTGGCAAACCACCCTTAATATGTAAGACTACTGATACTACACTCTGCTGTTTCTTGGGAAAAGCTCTCACCAAGTACCTCCCAGATCAGGATATCCATACTGAGATATCCCCATCCCTTCTGCTAAGCAGTAATCTACATCATCATGAGGATCCCTACTGAAAGGAATGCACGAGGCCAAGGCAGACACTGCAGGGAGCTGTGCCTGGCTCCACTGGGGAGATGCATGCAGGGAAATCCCACATTTCCACATAACCCTGCTGACTGTGATACAGCAGCAGGGACATCTGGCATCTCACTGAGCCATGCATAATAACAAAACAAATAGACAGAAGTATTAAGACTACAACTAGACTAAAAACAAAGTTAAAGGTTACACACACATTCTCCCCCTCTGCCTGGCTGAATGAGCACACAGTGCTAGTCGCCTTTCTCTATGTGAAGGTACCAGGACAAGCAAAGCTCTGCCCACTCTGACCTCAGACAATCCCTCACAAGCACCAGCCAAAAAACAGATTCAACTTCTATGAAGTTCAGTTTATCACTGTACTCCCAAGGGTGCCTATATGTCATTTCACAGAGGAGAAAGGACCACTACCCAGGTCAATGCCTCAGAGTTGTTGCAGAGGAGGTGGGAATACAGGCCTCAAAATCCTTAGACCCCTAAGGTTGTTTGGATATGGATTAATGCTGTAAAGCTTATCGTGACATACCAGAAAGTCAGGAAAAGGCTTGGGTTTTGTTCAGCCTCATCTCCCAGGGTATGTTCCAGAGGCAAGTAACACAGAGAGGTTTACTCCTTATACCCTGTTCCCACAGGTTCTCCCTTTTGAGCCAGGAGCAGCAGCTCAGGTAAGCTGTGATAGAGGGACCTTGGTCATCATCAGTGGGATCACATATCACATATCACAGCAATTATTAGGATTTTTGGTGAAATACAGGAGCATCCTACCAATTTTAAGTATTGCTAGAACCTTACATCTCACTTCCCATTATCAGTTTTCCTGAAAACATTTCAGGTCTTAATGCTCTCCAAAGACCTTATAATATACAATGTGATGACACAACAAAACCAGAACAGAATAAAGACAGGTGTGAAAACCAGTAAAAGTCCTTCCTGCCATTTACAGAAGACAATATTCTGAACCAAACAGCTCTGTAGCAGTGAAGTAATGAAATCATAAAATGCAACATGGAAAGTAATAACTTGGAAAGACAAGCTATGTTCAACTAGTAACACAACTGCAGGACAGAAAAAGAAGCCTTGGAAATCACAGCTGGAAGAATCAAGAAGTACTGTAGTAAACACATACAAACCCACATAAAATATTAAAGTATCATCAGTTATACTGACATGATTTCATGCTAAGAATTCCTCAGCAGCCAATTATTTATCATCAGCCATACAGCTCATTTATTGTGGTACAAATCTCCACTGACTCTAATAAGGTACTAATTAACAAAGATTAGCACCCTTTTTGTATAACAAGCCACAAAGCAAATCAAGACAAGATGACAACAAGATGCAATCAAGAGGTATTAAAGACAAAAAAATAGTGCCTAAGACTAGAAATAAATATGCTGAAAGAAAAGAAATATCCAGCCAAAAAGGAGTCTTCTTCCTAATGAAGTGGTCACTTCACATCTTTAAATATTCACTCAATGTATTGAAGAGAGGGCAAGGTTTCTCTCATAATTGAGAACTATTTTAAGTTACTGAGATTCCTGGACTCCAGTAAAATCTTTGTCCTTGTTGTATTCCAGCACCAGTGAGGGATTGCTGATTCATTTGCCAGAGAACATGATACACCTGCCCTGTGCTACCACACACAGACGCCAGAGGATACACCCAGGGGGCTTGTGTATCACTTCCCAGAGCTACACCGGAATTCCCAGCAGAAGGAATTTGTCCCCTTCCACGTATCTCTGAGCTGTCAGGGAGCAGTCAGCCCAGTCATGCCCAGCACTCCAAGATTCACCTGACCCCGAGCAGGGCTGGCATGAAGCAATTCCCCTTCTGGTGAGAGCACATAATGAAACACTGCAAAGGGAAGACACTCATGATGTTAATCACCTGCCACAACGGCATTAAATGGAACGATTCTCAGACCTTGAGACGATTTAGGCTACGACACCCAGGGATACCCTAAGGGCTGATGTGCGCACAGTGCGCAGGCAGAGACTGGGAGTTCAGGTCAAACATATTTCATGTGCATTTTCCACTATTTATAATTGTAGTGATTTAGAAATAATCAGAAAACAACAATCCAATCTGGCAGGAAAGTCAGAGGAAACGTTGTTTGTTTGGGTTTTTTTCCAGAATTACTTTTAACCTATAAGCAAATCCCTATCTTTCTTGCCCAAAACCTGAATAAATATCAGAACAGGAGACACTGGAATAGATGCAGCAGTGGTCTGGTAGAAAGGGCAGTTAGCTAGTCATGTGGAGATGAGAACTTCAGTCTCCCCAGGATGACTGCATGGACAATCAGCTTCCTGGCTGTTCCTATAATGCCCTCACTTTCACCAATACCCTGGAATTTCCACCAATATCCATGCATTTCCATGGGCAGGTCCATATTGGTGAGACAGCATTTACCAAAGAAAAATTAAATTTTTTTTTTAAAGATTTTTGAGTCAATTAAATGAACTCTTACTTTAAATTGTTTAATTGTATAAGGCTGGGTTAAAACATTGTTACTAAAGTTATAAAAAACCAACCTAAAGCTAAAACAATCCCAACTGTAAAGAGTTCTTGAGTAATGCCTAAATCTTCTATGAAAAGCAACATTTCAATTAATTATAAATTTCTGTTAAAATGCAGATAAAATGGAAAATGGGATACTTTCATAGCTTGTCTCTATGAAAATCTAAATCACCACAAAATAATTCATATTTTAATCTGAAAGTAATTTAATTACTTCTAAATGGAAATACGATGGGAGTCAAAAGGTACTGTATTCACTTAAAGGCCTGTGATCAGATCTGCTCTCAATAGAACATCTCAATCTATCAAGTATTTGCCCTGTAATAACATTAACATTCAATTCACAGGACATACTTTATCAGCTTCCTTTGTTTCACTGAAAAGATGTTTCACTTTTCCATTCCCCAATCAAAACCTGAATGCAGTGACAGCCTGGCTTCTGTAATGAATTCTACAGCAATCTGCTTGCTAAACCTGCATTAAGACCCAAGTGTGAAAAGATATGTGAGATCTGAGATAAACCATACTGATGGCTGGAAAACTGCAGGGATCAGTGACTGCTGCCATTCCGTCCTCCCGGGCTACTTGATCTTGCTGGGGCAGAACAGGCAGGAAGGCAACTCTGCTACCATTTGCCCTCAACTGCTTTGTGAAACCTCCCACTCAACCTTGAAAGTTAAAAAAAAAATGTGGTTTCCTAGAGAAAGAAGCAGCTGTGGATTTTATCACAGGCCTGTCTCAAAATGAATAAATTACACACCATAATTTCATAATTATGCCTAAACCAAATTGCATAATGAGAGATCACTTCACTAGTTCTGTAACTACAGAGAGAGCCAACGGTCAATGCGAGGTAATTAAAATAAACTCACAGGATAAAATGCACCTGGAGGGACCATAGAGCAAATGGGAACACAGACCACTCACAGATGAGAGCACAGGCAGACCAGGATGAGAGCAGAGCAGCCTTTCCTGGCGTGCCACTGCATGCAAGAGCTCCTTTTGGGAAGTGTTATACCTGGGTTCAAAAGCCTCTACTCTTTATGGCAAATAATGAAGTAACTGAGAACAGTTAGGCAGCTGCCAGAACGTGTGTGCTGACAGCTTGTATCTGTGACAGCAGTTCCAGTGTAGATGCCCATTTCTGGGCCTGCAGTATTTAGCCATTAATGTTCTTGCACACCTATGTCTGTGTGTCTGTCTGTGCACTTACATGAAGTTTCCCCTCTAGGTAAATACTGGGAATGTGAAGAAATTATGCATCTATTCTCCTTGCTCTCACATAACTGCAGAAGATACCTAGGGAGATAAAAAAGGCAAAACAAAAGCCAGCATGATGAAAAATGTCTGGGGGAAAAAAAAATCAACACAGGTGGACGATACTCATAAAGACAGGGAAGAAAACATGCTCTCCTCCTTTTCTTTGTCTTGCATCCCCATGTCTGGGGCTGTGTGAACTGCTCCCTGTCTGAGATTTTCTTATGCATTTCCCCTTCAGGGCCAGAAGAACACTTGATGGGATTCGCAGGAAAGACAGCCTTCTGCTACTGACTCCTAATTCCACATTTCTCCTGTTCCTCATCCCCCTTCCTTTCCAGCCACAGGAAAGCTCCATGACAGATCCAGGCAGACAAAGCTGCTGCCACAAGAAAGGATCATCTGAGGGTAAGAAGATTCCTGGCACTCTAAATGAGTGGAGGCTCTGGGAGCTGCTCTGGCCACCAACACCCACATCTCCAGGCCTGACATCCCTGGTCTGTTCAACTAAACCAGTCTATATACAAAGGAAGAAGAGGCTTCCATGTCTTATTCCCAAGGAAATCACATTTAGGATTTAGTCCTGCATGCACCTTTGATACCATAACTTAAAGCAGACAGAAAACATTGTCTCTGTGCACACAACCAGCAGACAGACTCACTCCAAACCACAGCACTGGCACTGCAGAGAATAAAAACATCTTACATGTTATGGACAGGCTGTTAGGACTGACTGGGAGTCTCTGCTTGAGCTACATGGTGAAGAACAACAACAAAAAAAAATCACACAGTGAACAGAGAAGTGCTGATGGGGAGGGAGGCTGCAAGATGGCAGGACAACACTGCTGTCACTTCCAGCATTGAGGAGAGAACAGCAGGAAAAAGGATTTTCTTCACTAAAGACTGAAAAATAGCTTAATATAAAATATAAAAAGCCAGAGGCAAATTTCATACTTCTTGGAGGTTGGAGAGGTAAGTACACTCTGACTGGATGATAGCAAACAATAGTAAGTAAACAGTAGATATTACTTGGGAATGTCTCACCAAATGCAATAGCACTTTCATCAGGAGCAGAGAAAAAACCTGGACTTCACTGAGTGCTTTGAGTCCCCTTAATTTCAAAGAGAAACCTTTAATTTCACTGATCACCTTTAGGAAACTATTCTCAATTCCTGAAAATGAAACTCTTACAATAGTAACCCGAGGGGCAGGGACTCTGAAGAAAGATGGGATGGTTCTCTTTCATTTTGTGCAATCAAGATTAATGTCAGATGTTCCCAAAACCAAAATAAAGAGAGATGCCAGCTACGATGCATGTCCCCAAGCTCTCTACAGTTTGCTACTGACAACTGGGTTAAGTCCATTTTTTTTCTTAGGCATCCAATTTCCTTGCATTTCCTTATAAATGGCATTTTCCAGCACAGTTTTAACAGAACTGTTTTATCTACAATCTGAAGAAACCAGACACAAACAGGGCTTCAACACTGTCCCTTCCACAGAAAAGACTCAAAATGTCTAAAAATCTACTAATATAAAAGCAATCTTGAAAAGGGGTGATTTCTCTTAGCTTTTTTTTTTTTTTTCTTGTATCTTTTCTATTAGTTTGAACCAGACTTCTTGAAGTCAATAAAAAATAATCACAAAAACAGACAAAGTGCAGACCAATACAAACTCCTTTCCTGTACACTGCTGACCAGGGGGCTTTAGCAGCTGAAGTAAATGCAATCTCTGACTCATTCAGAGGAGTGGAAAGCTCTACATCAACTAAAGAATGAGCTCAACAGAAGCATGGTAGCCTTCATAGCTCTTCGTTGTGTCTAGCAAACTACAAGAGCAAAATAACCCTCACACCTCCTCCTCCACCCCTCAAAGTACCACTCTCTGAGTACCCCCTGGGTAATGGCTACACAAGCAGCAGGCAGCATGGTACACACAGAATTAACCACCCTAGACAAACTGACTGCTCTTTGGCAGAATTGTAACAGGAAAGGCAAGCAGGAACACAGGCCAGAAATTCAGATGTTAGCAAACTATCTGATATTGCTCCTTATTAATTAATCAACAAAATGTGCAGAAACATCCCAAGAAATGCATATTGGCACATAAGCTGAAATCTGGCTGCTAAGTTGGATGTAAAAGGGGAGTTACAAACTGTCCTCTGTCAGAGTGAAGCACAGCCCTCAGAGAGATGATGTGTAGAGTGGGGCACACAGTACCAGGGAAGCAGGGCTCCTCCAAAGAGAAAACTAGGTTTTAGTAATGCTCTAAGTAATTTTAAAAATGATAACTCAGTCTGTCAGAGAATTGCCTGCAACCCAGTTGCTCAGGGAGGGCTTTCAGGGAGTAAACAAAGAGGGCAGGATTCTACGGTGATGCCCACCCATCCCCACTGCACCATCCAGGGAAGGAAGAGGAGCTTCCACCAGGGCAAAGGTTTGTCCACTGAAAACTGCCAGAAGAGTGAGCTCCCTGAGCTAATCCCCCTAAACATAGCATGGTTATGTCCTGAACAAAACATACTCCTTGCTCAGGAAGTTACTGTGCTTTGAAAAGTGTGAATGTGGACACACAAATCATCGGGATTGGATTTGGAAACTCTTACCAGGTGAGCTAAGCTCTAAAGCTTCTAAAATGAGAAACCTGAGCCATTCAAAATCTCCTCAAAAGACCTATTTTTAAAGTATTTCCTATAAATTAATATTTTAACTTAGGAACTGCTTATGTGAGAATTATGTCTTATCTAAAGGCCCTTCAGCATGTCCAAATGGACAAATCTCTTTTGTTAGCTGAGCTCCATTACTCTCTTCTGAATGAACGCCTCTGGGATGGATATAATAGATATAATTTTTAACACCATATCTCGTCTGCTAATAAAATTATGCCAGACACTGTGTGTAGAGAGATTTAACACCAATAGGCCTCACCAGCAAATTTTTGCTCCTGTTGTGGTGGATGACTTCTGAGTAGACTTCAATTGTATGGCTCTCACACAGAAATTTTTATTCTCTATGAAGAAAATTGCTAATATGAAACTACATGAATAGAGTTGCCTTTTTAACAAGAATGCTAATGTCACAGAAACCATGGTGAATAGAATCTTTGCTGTTATTTATCACTGTGTACAGCCCTGGGTTCTGTGTTAACACCTGAGATCAGGTGCTCTGCAGCAAGGCACCCTTGAGGTCTGGACTCAAAGTCACAGGCCAAAACCGGAAGGTCTGCACCAATCCTCCTCAAACCCCTGGTGACTGATTTAATGTCTCTGTCCATAACCATTTTTCTGATTTCAGGAACAAAACTGAATTTTGTATGATTTGTCCTAAAAGTATGGAAGAATTCAGACTTATGGCTCTGGCAGATAATAACTATTATTTTTAGTTCTTCTCCTTCTACCTACAGAGTATTAGAAGCATGAATTCCCTGGTTGTCCTACACTCTGCACATACAGTATGTATGCTCAAGTTTTTACTGGGAGGGGAAAAGGACACACTCCAAAGTGAATAACGTGTTCAAAGTCATGTGTTGAATAGGATGAGCAGCACAGCTGAAACCTTGAAGGGTTAAGTTTTGGCAGCTTCAGATCTCCATGTAGGCCACACATAGCAGCCATGGTAAGGGAGTGCTGCTAATTGCAACCAGCAGTGATATATTTTTATCATTCTGGGTCAACCACTAGTGGGGGGAAACAACTCATTCTCTGCCAATCTGGATTCCATCTGTTCTAACCCGCTGATCACAAGCACCTCAGTAACACATGAAGAGTTATGTCCACTAAAACCAGAGACACTTGCACCCTAACAGAATGTTCATATTCTTTTTTTTTTTTTAAGTTATTTAAAGAATATTTAAGTAGGTGCAGTAGGGCTCTGCTATTTAACTGGGGTCCTTGCACAGAAAAAATATTTTTCAAGCACTATTTTATAGCACCAAGTGTGTAAAACCTTCACAACTTTCTTTAGAGTTTGGAATGTAGACTTCTAGCAAAGAAAAATGTAGTAAAATATACAACTTCTTCTATTTCTACTTGAAAAAGCAAAGCTGGAAAATATCTACGTTAATTATAGGCTAAAAAGCTATATGACTCTCTTCAGATCAACTAAAATCTTACATAATTATTTTGAACAGATGATTATGTGTCTGCTGTTACACGAACTCAGCAAATGACAAGATTATTTAGCAGTCAGCAGATTCGCAGAAAGCAGCATGTGCTCCAAGAATACAACCAACATGGAATGGGAGCAGTGACAGACATTATGTATGTATTTATATTACATTTCTTTCTACACTATTGCCAGAACTCAGAGTGCTTTGAATTTCAATGACCTCTGGGAAAGTTTTATGTTTTGTTAAACTATTTTGTATTTCACAAAACATATCCTTCTCTAATTAAAGGCCTTTTTTTTAAGAACAACAGAAAAAAAAGAGGGCAATACAGTAACCCCAACTCCTCACCTGTGCCAGAAGAATGAAAGAGAAGTGTCTGGAGTCAGACTCCCAGGTGGTCTCACTTTTAAAAACTTCTAAAAGTTTTAAAATTTTTGAAGGAATGAACAGTGTTGGAAATCAGAGAGAAGTTACACCAGAGCTGAGCAATGATTTAGTCACATGCACTATTTTGTTAAGATCTCCTCCTTTAAATCCAAGATCACACGGTTTACAATGACAGGAAACTTTTCCAAAATCTTTAGCTTTTCGTGCTTCCAGGGAAAAAAGCATCTTGGCGGAAAACAGAATTGAAACCCCTTTGACAACCTTCAAATTGCACAGACAGTTATGGTGCTTATTTTCCTCTTGTTCTTAGCCTTGGAGCATTAATTTCTGACAAACTGAACCCAGACTGTGTCCACTTCACTAAGTGATACTTTGTTCAAGCTGCAGAGACCTATTAATTAGGTGTCCAATCAGACACACTAAGTTAAATCACCAAGTACGTAACAGACTTTTATTGTTCTGTTCCTGTGTTTTGTTCTGCTTTTCTCTTGAATCAATGGAAAAGTTCTGAGATAAGCATGTTGTAGAAGTGATGGATGCCACCACTGCTAATTATTCCACCCATTACAAGACATAGTATAAATCACTTTTTTGTCTGGTGACTGTCGCATCGAATTTGTAGAGCACAAAAGACACTGCAGATCTGTGATACAGCTCTGTTCTTCTCATTACATAAGAGATAAAGATATGCATACTTAATAAATACATTTATTTTAACAAGATGAAGACAGGCATAATTCAAATAGTAGCACTTTCTGAACAGCTTTTCTTTTTTGTTATTATTATTACTTGGTACATGAGCACAGGACAAGTTTTATTTTCAACATGGTCTTCACAACAGAGCATAGTTTTTTGTCATTTATGTTTCTAGTAGCTGCAGCTAAAAATGCCATTTAGAGATGAAACTGCTGCACAAGTACACTTTGTTCAATATAAGAGCCAAACACTCATTGCTATCAAGAGCTCTGTAAGAAAAGCTTCCTTATTCATAAGGTATTGATTCAGCATAAGTTTCCCGTATACTTTCAAGTGTTTGGCATTAGAGGGCATTAGGGAAAGGGACTGGATGTTTTACAACAACAGTTGTAGCTGCCATGCCATCACAGCTGGAAAAGCTGCACTCTGACATGTGCCAATGGAGGTGACCACAGGCAGCCCTGGGACACAGGAGGGTTCTGCACAGGTTTTCACATGCACTGCTTCTCTGCAACTCCATTCCTCTCCTGCCAAAGTCTTGTACTGCGTGGCTGTCTTTAAGCATCGTGCTAAAACCTTCTCAGCTTCAAGCAGAATAAAACCCTTGTTTACATTTGCTGAACAGCAACAGACAATTGATCAAGGGATGGGCAGTAGCTTCATGCTTAACCTTGGTCCCACAGAAATCAATTAAGGTCAATGAGTACCCTGCTGACATTTCTGAGAAAGGGACTTCAGAGTCAGAATTGAGACCAGAAAGCTCAAGCAGCTCCAAAGTGTTTCTCTACACAAGCAGCTAAACCGTCAGGAATAATGAGGACCTCTGAGTAAACTCATGCATGTGATATCATTTCAACAACTCACATCACGATGTACATGCATGTCTGCTCCTGGTATAAATGCATTCCTACCTCTACTTTTATTTTAATGTCCTCACATCTTTCTGCAGAGATGAGAAGACAATCCAAAATTTAAGTGAATAGATTATTTTGTAGTTAAGAAACAACTGTTTCTTCCCTGCTCTTTTTTGTCTTTTGAATGAAATGTCTAAGATAAAATACATTTTTCATCTGTTAAATTCTCCAGGGGCATTTCTTTTTAAATGCTCAGGGATTTCACAAAGTACCTCAGTTTCAAAACTCAGAACTTGATTTGAACTTAGTCCTGGATGAAGGCCTTTGCTGTGATATGCTTCCAAAATTATAACTATGAAACAAAGCAGCAAAGTCATTTGAGACTAATTTACCACATGGTAATTTCCACAGCTGGAACTGCATATGTTTCTCTTCAGCTGGGAACAAAGCATGGCTTGAAAAGCTTGCTCTTCATGGCAAAGGAAACTTCATACCCACCAAAAATTCACTCTCCTCCATGGAAATGGAAGGTCCCTTTTGCCAGCTCCCCTCAGCTCTTACTTCTCTAACTTGTTAGCCTATGCATCCAAGCAGCTCTTCTCCAGCACTGATTGGCATTTATGTCTGCCACAGACCAAATACTCAGCTGTCCACTGGTGGAACACCACTGAGGGCAACACATCATACATACTCTGATTAACATTAACAGAAGCCAGGCTCTTTATTTCAGATGGTTTGCCTCTCCAGTGACACAGAGAGTGAGACCAGGAGTGTCACATCCATCTAATTGCCCTTCAAACAGACTACCCCAGTAAAACCAGTTGAGTACATTTGCTTTTGCATCCTAGAATTTCACCTCTGATATTGACTGCCCAGAGCATAATAACCTTCATCTCAGGAAGCTGGCAAATACCTCAACTTCAGTGTCATGCTGCAATGGATTTCTTGCAAGCCTTGTACTATTAACTCACTTGGTTACTTTTCTATCACCTCCACTTCTCACATTATGTTTTACCGTTTTGAGTTTTCCTCAGCAGGAGCACATTAGCCTTTGTTACAGCAGTTACAGCTATACATACACATACTCTACAAGGTTGCCCTTTTGTGGGAAGTCAGTGACTTAGAAATCTTCCCCTTTCAGGCTGAAATTTCTCAGGCTCCGAACAGAGGCCAGAGTTGATTTTGATGTCGCCACTTTTGTTGCAAGAAAAATATCTGTTCAGATGCTCATTTTCTCCTTTGAAGGTCAGAAACCCAAAAACAAGGTCAAATTCAGAAAAAATACTTTGAAAATACTCAAAGCCTTGCACCAGTTTTCCATGAAATATACACCAGTGCACTCTCAATTTCATTAACTTTGTTCTTCACACAAACGACTATAAAGGATGCTATAGCCAGCCCCTTTGCAGACCAGATCTCAGCCTCCTGCTTCTGATACAAATGACTGCCTTCAGAAAATCAAAATAGGGCTGTAAAAAACATCTTGCACTTATGTGTTTAATTTTAGCAGCTGCTCAGACAATGAGCACACTGTACATGTGTCTACATGACACGATGGACAGCAGCACAGAGAGCCCCCAGCAAGTCAGCAGTGCAGGAGCACCCAGGCAGGGCAGGGGAGCTGTGCCAGCCAGCCCACCAGGCAGTGCTGTAAGGATGCAGCAGCACGTCAATGTGGTGGCATCTGCCCTGGACTGTCCTTTGGGACAGACATCGCATCCTCTGACAGAGATGGAACTGAGCTACGTTCCTCTGCTGCTTTATATTGCATGTGCATCTCACCTCCAGGACAACCCCTGCAGTGATGTACAGCACACACGACAACAACCCCATCACTACAACACCGCACCTGTTACGCTGACAAATGAGCTCCACACAAGAAGCTGCAGCCACGTGCTCTCAGATAACTCCATCTCCCCCCATCTTTGCTCTGGCTAACAGGAAAATAGCACTTAATATTTCAAAAGTGTTCCTGCTATGAAAGGTTTTATGACAAACATTTTAAATAATAATTTTAAATAGTAATCAGTGCACTAAGGCTTCAGATGAGAGGAGAACAATTGCTCTTTTTGTGTTATTTTGCAATGGCCTCTCCAGTGGCAAGGTCCTTGGCATATACAACAAGCTGCAAGCTGAATCTAAATCAACAGGAGGAACTTTTTTAAGACTCCTCCATAATAATCACCTGAGAATTAAACATAAAGGCCCTGGATCAGTACAAAGCAGAACTGCCTCCTTGATTTCTAGTGCTGATTTGAGCCAGTTGAGGCTCCGGATTGTTTTTAGGCACCTGTTTTAGCTGCCTCCTTCCAGCTCTCCATCAGGGTTTTGACTGATTTGGATGACTGATGCTGGGTCATTGATGGCACCTGCCCTTTGAAGACTCCCTCTTTCTCTCCCCAGGATAATATAGCACAGCCTGGTTGTAAGTTCTTAGCCAGACATGCAAGAAAGCCTTAGAATGGCAGAGAACCTCAAATGCAAAGATGGAAACAATCTCTGTTTGGGTTTAACTCTCATTTGGTCTGGGTTTAATGGGCATGCCTATGTCATGGGTTTGAGAATTCAAACTGTCACTTTCCAACTGCAGATGTTTCTTGTGTCAGCTTCTGGGATTTAACTACGCCTTATATTTAGCAAACACAAGAACAACAAAAAGATTTTCTCTAATTTAGGCATCTTTCTTGAAGATAAGGATCTGCAGTTTCATTTCCTCTTCTTATTTTCATAATGTAAACCCAGCAAGCTGTTATTCACCAAGCATGTCACCAACAGGGAAAGCAGAGAAATGCAAATGTCTGTGAATTAAGGCAGAATCAGAGCAGTACAAGCACAGTAAGCCAAAACCAATCCTATTTAAAGGATAGAAACATGCCATGAGGTGTCCAAATATGATCGATAATACTCTTGAAAAGTAGCATTTTTACCCAAAATGAGCTCTTATCTGTTTTCCTTCATCACCCAGAAGATTCAGACAAAAGAACAGCCTGTAATGTTTGGCTGAAAATATATGCATTGCACAGTAACTTCTTTTTTAACCTAGACTTTATTATCAATTCTTTTAAAATGTCATGTTTTGGCAACACTTTTCTATCCTGCAGCTCAGCTCTTTTCACCCTGGCTACTTCAAAAGAAATCCTAACAAGAGAGGTTGGTCCTTTTGTAATATTAGGGGGGAAAAAAAAAATCACTCTCTGTCATACTGAAAACATGAGAATGATTCAGAATCAAAGGAAGAGGATGTCATCAAAGGTCCAGACAGATGATGAGTAGCTTCAGGAAGAAAGTGGGCTTTTTTAATACAGTTTAACATTGAGAATGAATGCAAATATCTAGCCTGCTTGTGCAGAGATGGAAAGTTTGGAGGGAAGGAGAATGGGAAGAGATACAATGTACACAGGAGGGTATACACAGTACACTGAGGAGTGGGGGATGAGTGTTTTTTCCAGGTTTTTCTAGAATTTTGACTGTCTGTCAAAGTAAACAGCCCCAATTATATTCAGCTGGATTGACACATACAGAGCTCAAGGCTGGGGAGAAGAATATTTCAATAAGCAGTTCAGTTACTGTAGGGATGAGGACATCAAGTTTTAGTCTCACTTCCTCCTCCTTCTGACATTTTAAAATGTCAAGCTACTGTCCACGTTGCTGCCTTGTTTCCCACCTCGGCTAAAAGTGAGCAAGAGAAAGTTACCTATTTACAGCATAAAAAGAACCAAGTGTCACAGGTGATTTTAAAACGAGAAATATGTGACCACAAAGTCGTCGTGCTGGCACAACTGTAGGCCAGCAACTATAACGTGGTCAGTTTTACCTTCCAACTTGAGTGACGTACGTTTTTGAATACCACAGTCCTGGGTCGAATCAGCCAGGGCTCCGTGCTGGGTGGGGTCTGCCCTGAAGCACAGCAAGCTCCCAGCAAGCTCCCAGCAAGCTCCCAGCCATCAGTGGCTGCGTTACTGTGACAGGCTGCACTCGCTCTGCAGGGAGCTTCACGTGAATGCTGGGGCAAGTGACAAGTTCCTGTCACCTTCAGCTGAAACCCAGGTGTCAGCAGCTGTGCTGGTGAGAAGCACCTCATCTTAACAACAAAGCTTTTCTCCTATGCTAAAGAAAAGCTGGTGCAGCAATGCAATATTTAAACTCTACAAAGTCCTTATTAAATGTGACAGCAACAGCTGTAGCAGCTAGAGCACTGGCAGAACAAGGGAAAGAATTAAAGCCCTTTCGAGGGCTAGAAAAAGAAAGCAAGTACCATTTTTAATATTAAAGTGAGGTCTGGGCTGATGGGGAATATAGATTTGGTAGCAGATAGAGATTTTGGTGGTGCTCAAAGACATTGCTCTGACTCTCCCACAACTTAATGGACAGGAACCTACTTTCTTTCCAGTCCATATCCTCTACATTAAACTAATATATATAATTCCCACTCCTTATCTTTAGAATATGATGTGTCCCATTAACCTCTCCCCTACATCATGAGCTGCAGCCGACAAAAACCTCCATATGTATTTATGAAATGCACAATTCAAATTGTAATGCCAGAACAGAGGACAGTGAGGAATAGAATTATTCATATTTGGGAGGTGGAGAAAAAGCAGACATCAAAAACAAAACTCAAAAAAAGGGCCATTTTTCCCTACAGGGAGAATGACTCCACATGTACATTACATGTGTACTTAGCTTCTGTGACTGCTTTTCTGGAATGAAGATACTGATAACTATCCTCGAGGGAATGGTTGGAAATACTTCCATGCTTTATTATACTCTTCAGTCACATGGGCATCATCTACAGGAACTTGAATAGTCCTGTATGGGACGTCATGAACATGGAAAAGAGAAATTTCTCTTTGATAAGTGTTTAAAACAAACAGTCTCAGGTGTATTAATTTCAGTGCATGAGTAAATTGTAAAATATTTCTTTGTGTGAGCTGTATGAAACCTGTTAGAGGTGAGAACATAATGGGCTTTGTCACTGCTGGAGGTGCAAGCACCAGAATTCTAACCCCTGAGCATCATCTTCCCAGACTGACCTCTCTTCCCACCTGCAGTCTGTGATCACAGTAGTTCCTCTGAGCGTAGCATTGCCCAGAGCAGTAGGGCAGCTTCTTTTTTAAGTGATAGAAAAAGTCTTTTAGCTAGAAAAAGAGTGAATTATCTCCCTCTGGAGAACACCAGAGAAAAGCTGCAGTTTGACCCAGACTGGAAGTCCTACTATGAAATGAAAAAAGTATTTCAGAAGGGGGCAATTGCTAACATTCCTCTCCAAAAAAGCTCCTGTTTTTTTCCCAAAAATTCCCATCAACCTGATGCTTTGGTTAGGTTTTCCACCAGTTTCAAACAGACTTTTATATCAGAAAACCCAACCAAGTACCAAAGGTCTTCCTCTCTGCCCATCTAATCCTTCCCACAGTATTTCTGTTCCTCTCCTACTGGCATCCACACCATGCTGAAAAACTTACTGAGCACCCCTCATTCCAATTTATTTACAAATTAAGTTGCCTGTATTTCTGCAACATTTGCATGTCCCATGAGAAGCACAACTGAAATCTCTAAACGAGATCACTTTACTGCACATTCACATGTACATACCTATATTCCAATAACAATATTCTCTTTAAAAACATCTGCCTAAATACAGTTGCTATGGCCACTTAGAGGTGACAGACCTGTCATATCCCTGGCAGGGTCACACCTCCCTTGTTCCAAGTGCACATCTTCTCCCACACAGGAAGAAAAAGCAGCTTGTAGGTGCATTCCAGAGAAGTTGTAAGGGCATCTATGGCTTATGGCAAATTGGTTCCTTCCCTGCCAGAAACTACAACCACTCCTGGCCCAGGATGGGTAACTCAACTACACACAACTGGATTGCTAATGTGAGATGTACTGTATAAAGATGAAAAGCCATCTGGCTTTTGGACCCAGCCTCCTTCAATATAACCAAAGCCCTTTTATCATCTCAATCCATTATGAAATTATCTCAGACCAATTCCTGGCAGACAGGTACCCACACAAGAGAAGGAGCACCAGCCAGAATAAAATAAAATCTGAGACCGCACAGACCACACTGGCCTTTACCAGTAGAAACAGTCCTTTAGGTCCATTGCTGGCTTGCAGCAGAAAAAATAGAGGATAAGAACCCAAAGCTGCCTTAGAAATTTATAACTATATTGTTTTTTAATTTTACTGCTAAATCACTTTGGTTTGCAATTCTGCACTTTGTATTTCCTGCACTTTCTCAGAGTACTTCAGCCCACAGGGCTTGTCATAAAAAATACCTTGGAGAGCTTTTCATTTTAAGCCAAAGGAAAAGATGAAAAGTTAAATCACTTACTGCTCCCTTCCCATTGGCTGCAAATTGATTTTATTTACTGAAACATGCTTGCATTGCAAAAACCACTCAACACACACAGTAAATAAGTCAGCACATGAAAGTCTAATGTAAGCGAGTAGCTACCTATCCCTTTGAAATACACTGGAGTCATAAACGCCTAAATACAAGTTTAGTTGAATGCTTATTTTTCTCCTGCTTACAAGAGGTCAATCAATACTATCAAAGACAAAAAATAGCTTGGCTGGTGCTGATAAAAATTAAGAACATATTTTCCATCCTGTTCCATGGTATCAAAGACAAACAAGCTACTTAACACACCCAGCATATTTCTGTATGTCCTTTCAACTTAAAAATTGCAAGGCACCGAACAAACATCAGTAAGTTATTAGCTCCAGTCTTCATAAGAGCAACATCAGAGCCTGAAGCAATACTACTACTGTCAGATCTCATAAGCTAAACAGGGTCAGGCCAAACAGGCACTTGAATAAGGCACCTCTGAGGATCACATCACTGCAGCAAGAAATAATGCTGACAATTCAGTAGTGAGCACTGTTCCTTCCACAGCAGAACTTTTCATCTCAGATACACAGCCACAAGTGCCAAACCAGCTCTGAAAGGCATCAACATTGTGCTGCGAAAACATAACCCTGATGCCCAGTTAAAGTTACTGCAGTTCACCTATTAAAATTTCTCCAGTCATTTCACAGGAACTAGATAGTCATTGCTTCCTATTCTCAGGCTTTTCTTATGAGACAAAACATTAGGCAAGATTTGCAATTTCTCTGGGTGGGAAAGCTGCATTTTCAGTGGGAAAAGCAATCTGCTCACTCATGTGTATCTATTTTACCATTAGCAAAATGGTTTCAGAGGCAGCGTTATTTCGTGTCTGTGCATCTATCTGCCTATCTATTATTAATAAAGAAGAATGAGCATTCTAGCCTACATTTTCATGATGAAGGAAACCTCTCTTATACAGGAAATGAAAATGTACAAGTTTATTTCAGTGGCCGTGCTTTACCTCACTGTAGTGGGCAAAAAACCCCCACAACCCTATCATTTATGCCAAGTCACCTCCACTACTGAAGGCACAATACACTTAGAGAATGGGGCTCAGCAACTCCCAGAATAAAAGGCAGTTTTTAAAGTGGGAGCTCATATCTGACATTTACAGTAGAGAGTAAGTGATTCAGCAAGCTACAGTTGCTGCGCACAATGGCAGATCATGGGATAAATGAGCAACCCATAACAAGTGTGGAAGCCTTGGCTGTCTGCATCAATAAATTAGACAATATCAAATAATCAATGCTACAAACTGCAAACTGCTGATTTAAGGTGGAAGGAAAAAAGCATGATGTTCAAGAACATGACAGAGAACTAGGGGGCAACATAGGTCAATAAAAACTAATGCTATTTGCCATTCTAATTACTTTGCACGTTCATGAGCCAGGAAGGCAGTCTGTGAAGCTGTAAGTAAAGCGCCAAGAGTACTGACACTATATATAATTCATAGACTGCAGCATATTGCTACATTTCTCATTGCCCTTAGAACTTGCACTTTCCCCAGGAAATATGGAGGTAATACTTAATGTTTATCTTCCAAACTTCTTTTTCACGAGCCCTATATTAACAGGTCACTCTGGTGAATGGAAAAGTCATCAATCTGGATCATTTGAGGGACTGAAAATGAAGGAGCTTTTATCCCTTACATGTGTTGTCACTTCAACACAGTTCACACAGCAACCACAAATGGGCGCATGCATCCTTCAGACACTGTCCAGATCCTCAGCTTACAGACTCTGATGAGGTGCTCCTGAAACCAGCAGAGCTGGGCCAATTTATCAGGACCTTGCTGGGTGTCAGGTGAAAAGGAGATGTTAAAAGAGAGAACACGACCGGCTGTGTCACTTCTTCCACGTGAATGGGCATCTGCATTGTACTGACACCGTGCTCTGGATTGAATTTTCCTGTTGACTCTTTGCAGACACAGAAGTTGCTGCAGATTTATGATGGGGCTTTTGCACGGTTGAACAAGAAATACCCTGAAAAAGGCAGAGAAATCACTCCATTTTCCAAATGGGTTCAAAAGCAAACGCACACATCCTTCTTGCTGGATCTGCCTGAGCTAAAAAAATTAAAAACACTATAGAAATTAGTGGCTATTAAGTGTGCTTTGACCACAGAAACATGCTTAGCTGTCTACAGCAGTAATGGGATGGCGCTGGCCAGACATGTAACAAATCAGAATTTAAATTAAAGGTTGAAGATAAATACTTTGCTGTAAGAAATAGAAAGCTAATATTTACAAAACAAAGACCTTGATAAAAATTAATACAAATCACACAAAATATATAGAAAACTCTAATTGTTTGGCACTTCCTATATGTTGCTTTAAATAGATAGTTATTTTGGCAATGGTTTGAGAACCCAGCTGTGAAATTCATTTCCTGGTCTTTTAGTACTGTATTTGTCAGCACTTAACCCATTTTTGCCTTGCTTTTTGTCACAAAAAGGAAGGTTTCCTTTAGAAAATAAAAATACTAGAAAATCCAATGCATTATTTACAGGAAAGAGCAGCAGAGGAAATGCTAAGGACAGTGTCTCCTACCACAGATCTTTTAAAGTTTGAGACTCTCAGTAAAAAAACTTACTTTGGGCAGGCTTTTTGCTGTCCTTTGCATTTAATGAAAAAATGATGCCCTGACTGTGTCAAGATATTGCAAACAGGGAGAAGAGATGAAATCTTGCTATGGAAATGTGTAATTTATATGAACAAGAAAATGTCACTTCAGATATGACGTAAATGTTATATATTTTAACATGTCAATATTAGAAGGAATAGGAAGGATTTTCTGTTTCCAAACAATCTGTAGCATCCCTCCCACAAGCACAGAATTTCTGCAGATTTAACTTGTTCACCTTTAAGATTTCTCTTCCAAACTAAAAAGTATCTCATTTTCGCAGTTATTAGAACTGTAGTCATAAGCAAGTTGCTGTTCTCTTTGCCTTTTGTTATGTAAATATTTTCTTCCAAACAATTGGTTTATGTAGATTTTTTCCCTTTATTCTCTTTTGGACTCAAGTATTGGTAAAATTCTATTACAAAAGAATGTTAAAAAGTGTTTTCCAGAAGGAAAGAAGGCCTTGCTGCCTCTACCACTATAAATACAGCCCATTAGTTGATGGCAAGTACTAACACTATGAATTAAAAAGGAAATACAAGTCCCTATGAACACATTACCAGTTTCTTGGCTAAACAAACTGCTTATGCTATATTTGATGAAAATCTGAAAATGCATACTTTATTTTGAGCTCAGCACCTCTGCTTAATCATTAAATCTTGTTTTGTGATGCTATTAGAGAATGATACCTAAAGCCCACCATGGCACACAGACAGGCATCAGGGAAGACACAGTGTGACCCCCTTCTCCCTGGAAACAGTGGAAACATCAATCACCCCCTTGCTTTGGAAGCCTTCTGCACAGTGATTTGCTGTCTGTATTAGTAAATATGGGAGGGAGTTAGAAATCATGGACAAAATAGCTTGTTAAGTACACAACGGGGTTCTGAAGTAGAAAGTGCCAATATTCCAGTGTTCTCTGACTGTATTCCAGCAGTTCTCCATGAAGTTACAGGGAGCAGAAGTAAGGTCTTCGGCTGGAAACAGCACATTTTTTTTGCCAAGAGGAGGCTCCAGCTATAACACTTGCATGGGATACAGGGATGAGGGACAGGCACCCTAGGACAGATGTCAGAAGTGGAGGGGACTGCCAAGCACTGGGAGTGAGCTGAACAATTGTTCTTAGCAGGGAAAGAAAGGCTAAAGCTGCCAAGCCTCAAAAGGAGGGAAAGAAGGAAAAGCATGTTCTTGGGTCCAGCAGCTGCTGACAGCTTTAACTCCACTTTAGAATTCTTGAACCCTAAATAAGGGAAATTATTCCTTTGGAAATGTGGAGCTAAATAAAAAAAGAACTCTCTAGAAGGAGCATCTGTTTTCAGGAAAACATTCCAACTACAGCAAACACTTCCCATGCCCATCAGCACTGGGCATGAAGTATGTGAGGAGGAGCAAACCCTGAAGGCCAGACCAACTCCCACCATACGCACGTCACCACGTTTTACCTTGGAGTGCTTTTCAGGCTGTTTCATCAGGAAAATTCACAGGCTGCTTTAGGCTTTCCTTGAAATGTTTTCTGCTTTATTTGAGACAACAGGCTCTCTGACCCATGCTTGAAAATACAAATAAATAAGAGAGTGGGCAGCTAACAGTTCTCACCAGAGCTGCTGGCTAAAATCAGCAATAAAACACCCTGGCACTCAAGCAACTCCCAGATCCCAGGGATTAGGTGAGATATTGAGTGCTGCCAGGACTACATTTGGTGAAAATTTAGGCATTGCACAAGAAATATCCTCTGAAATATCAATCAAAAATTTTTTAATAAGAACTATCAAAACATCTCATTTCAGAAACGCTGAAAAATTCCAGTAATATACATTAGTAGTTATATGTGTTAGTAAAATTATGCAGCCACAAATGAAATTAAAACATCTCAGCTCATAACAAAGAAATCATTTGACATAACAACACAAGAAATGCAAAATGTTGCAATATGATCTTTGATGTTAAAATTACATAAATTGAAATGAATGTTATTTGCATGCAGTGGTCTAATTGACATGTTACTGCCTTATGTGATGATAAAACAGTGGTAAAAACAGCTATTTCATCCCACCTCCAAAGAAAAAGCTCTGGAGCTTAGAATACGAGGCAACAATGGAAGAGTGAGAGTGAGTCCAGCCTCCACCAGGACCCGGAGGCTCTGCCTTCTCTACAGAGTGCAATGCCGGGCAGAGATGTCAGAGTCAATTTGGGTACCAAAAGCCATGCAAACACGTTAACTAGCTCTGCTGGAAAAGCTCCTTCAGAGCTAACTCGGGAATCCCTACAGAGCAGAGCTCTGTGCGACAGGCACGTCCTTAGCACAGGACCTGTCACTGCAGAGAACTGCTGAGTATGTTCACTTCATCTGCTCCTATTCCTCAGCCACCTGCTTTTCTAACTTGTGTCTTATGCTGGCCCTGCTTTTGTGTACATCTACACAGTGATATTCAGAGCTCAGTGACCTTTCAGAGATAAACTGGTTTTTTGGATAAGTAACTATTTAAGCAACACTGAACCATTCCATAAATTCATTGCAGATTACTAAACTGCTTGTGCCAAAGCACAGTGCTGTTGGGAGAGAATCACAATTACACCTTTTCAGATTTTTAAGCAAATAGCAAAATCCCTTACAAAAGTCTGAATTCCAGAGGACAGCTACAGCTCAGTTTAAATAAGCTTTTAATTTGTCTTAACACTTCTTGCTTTGTTTGTTCTGGAAACTGTCAACAGCCAAAAATGTTGTCAGTCAACATGTCATTTGTATGATTGTGGTGGCAATGCTTTATCTACTGTAAATTGATAAGGATTAGAGTGCACTACAGATTACTGCAGATGTAAATTTGTACTGATCAGCACCCAGTGATTGCTGCCAAGGTGTCACCAGACTTCCAATAATGTAAAACAGTATAGCCGGTTTGCAGAGCACTAAAAATGTGCAGAAAAGAAACTACCACCCAACAGTGGACATACTTTTAGCTCATCCTCACTTTTTTTGTGGTAGCTTCTCACTGTACATCCCTAGAGCTTCTGGAAAGTACAACTAATCGTTTGCCTTTCTAAATCCAGTTCACCCCCTTGGCTTAACAATAGCAAATTGCCATCAACTGCTTGTGCTAATAAAGGGGTCCCAAACCCACAACCAAAATCTAGCAACAGCAGCAGGTGTAATTTGAAAAGTGAGCAATGTAATGAGACTTGAAAGAATTTAATTGAAAAACTGTGAGCAAAGAGTGAATTCAGGCGGAATCATTCAATTCATGTAGCCATGTGGAATAATTTGTCATTTACGATGGTCAAAACAAATATTGCTGCATAAATGACTTTTAGGAACAGCCAGGCATTTTAGCAGCCTATGAAGAGTATGCCAGAGTAGAGGCTGAAGGAAACTTGGAGGACAGGGCTGCTGGATGGAGTGGTCCAGTAATTCCTGCATATCACTCCAATCCATCACCAGCACTTTATGAAGTTGGTCAGATGGCCACCTTCTGCTGTCAAACTGGAAAATAATTCACCAGTACAAGTTCACAAATCACCTCTTTTTGCAGGCAACAGAAAGAACAAGGCAACTCCCCCACTAGCATAGCTATCCATGGAAAAAGCACATCCCTGCAAAACTGCCCCATGTGCCAGGGGACAACTGGGCCACCCCCCAAGAACAGGTTTTTCTCCTTTCTCAGGGGGGTTACCCTTTCCCAAACCTCCAAAATACATCCCCATACATCTTCTCAGCCTGTCTCCTCACAGATCAGTGGTCAAAAACAAAAAGAGGGCAGAAGCAGCAGGTAAATATAGCAGGTGTTTTTTTTACAATTGCACCTTTTCACCCCCACAGCTACTAAAACATTGCAGAGCCTCAAAACAGAGTGAATTTCTTGGTAAACTGGGGAAAACAGAAGGTTGCATAAATTGCCTTTTAAAACCAATGTGACTTTTTATGTATGGGGTTTTTTTAATCTGAATAGTATAATCATCCTTCAGTAAACACTGGCATTTAACAATACTCATTAACATGCTTATGATTGCTGATATTCCTGAACAGATGTAATTTTAATAAATTTTGATATTGTAGGTTATCTGTAGATTAACTTTATACTAGTGCATTCATTTTTTTCTATATGGGGGCAGTCTAATTTATTATCTAATTAAAAAAGTAGTTTCTGTCACATTTTTAGGTTTTACAACGCTAGATCACAGTTGCTAACCTCGCTTTTTGTCCACAACAAGATGCAAAGTGAAATTGTATCTATTTTTTTTTTTAGTATAGATTGAAGGGTTACATGTTATTTGCTAAGAAATAACACTGTTGTCATGTTTCTTCAGCAAAAAATGGCTGACAAGTCTTGTTTCACATCTGTCTGCATAATGTAACGAACCCATGAAGAACTAGTGATGAAAAAGATGTTTTGTTGACAATCTATTATTGTCAAATGCACCCAAACACCAAGATTTAGGCAATGCTCATTAGTGCTGTATTGTAGCTCAGGATTTTGCCCCTATAAATACATAGTGTCAAAATATTTTTCTAATGTATTCTAGGCTGCAAGTCTTTCCCTTGCAACCCCCAAGAGCTACAGCCGTTGAAGTCCTTTGTTATCTGAATCTCACTCAACCCGGTGTCGCAGCCATATAAGAACACTGCCAGCCCCACAGAGTACCCCTCTGTAGTCCAGCTCTCAGGATGTGTGTCAACAACTGCACCACTGTATAGTTTACTTTCTGCCTCCCATGAGAGTTACTATTCAACGAAGTCCCTGAGTACATCACCTGCTCCCAGTCCATGACCTGACCCACCTCACGACCCTCCACCTGGCTTGGCTGTTTGTTGTACAAGTTTTCATTGACCTCTCCCCTACAAAGATCTAAACCCACATGCACTTAAAATTCAAAAACTGAAACAAAACACAAACAGGAGAAAGAAATTTGCTCAACCACAAGCTGTGAGATAATATGTTTACATGGTTCCATCTATTACATTTGTAGTTCTTAGCCATATTTTCAGGTTGTCATCTACATAAACTTACTAGTCTATTTCAGCGATCTACAGAGATTCTACCAGCAAACACATAACACCAGATATGTTTCCCAAACATTTCCATCTGGAAAAGGTGTTTACTAACATATGTGCTTTTATAAACTAAACGAAATTTAATGCAACATGAACTTCACACCAAATTACAAGGGGGAAAATCTGCTTCTCAAGCATTTTGCAAAAAGGAGAACACGTATCTCATATTCATATTTTATATAATTCAGGTGGTAATTTTTTAAATAAAAGAAATAGCTTTAATAAATACTCTATCTAGTTTAGGATAAATTCCTTACATGCTGAAGTATGAATGTACCACAGTGTTTAAATAATGCAGAGAACACATGACTTCTAGCAAGGTCATGATGAGAGGGAGAGCACAAACTATCCTTCGTGGGGAATTGAATTAAATGCATCTCATTTTCACTTTGTCAAACTTAGTTCACATTCTGTTTGAAGACCAGCATGCTACTTAGGGCAGCAACTATCCACAAGGCAGGTATTATATCTTTATTTGACAGGTCTGGGGTCAGGTAGGTCGAATAAATATTGTAGAGATCTGCCCATGGTCAAAAATGGACAATAGTCACATGACATACAAATATGGCACACGGGGAAAAGAACTCATTGAAAATGAGGAATAATGATAAGAATAAAAAAATGGGTTCCACTCAAAATAAAGGGAAGAATTTTATTTCAAGAACATATGAGAAATTTCATATGGACCAATTCAGTCTGATATAAGAAACTGGAATTCTACTTCTCATTGCTTTAAGTAGGGCCCCATTTTAATCAGTTTGCTGGGAAAAAGACCTAACCATTTGTTTACATGGTTTTGTGGGAAAGGCTGAAGAAAACCTCAGTGGTTTTCAGATACTTGCAAAGTTCCACAGACATGGAAGACAAAATAATAATTATAGATGTTACAATGTACAGTGAACTGGAAAGGGAATAGGACTATATTAGTAGACAATACTTTTTTACCTATTCATTTTTGGTATCTGGCAAAAAGAGACAGAAAAACACTCTTGTCTAGTAGATACTACATGGGGTTAGAACCACGCAGTGTATGACCTCCCCATAAGCAGGTTACTTTCCCTTGACAGTCCAATGCTCATTCATAACTTCACTCCGTGAAAACATTGTGCCATACTCTTCACTAAAGACAAACCATGGACTGAAGCTAGAAGCTGATCATCGTAAATTAAACCAAAGCTTAAAAATATGGAACAATCCCTTATAAAAAAACCCTAATGGCTGAAGATGTCTCTTGTGCTTGTGTTTATTCTAGGACAAAAAGCCTCACCTAAAGCCTGTTTTACAGCTTCAGTCAACTTTTCCTCCATTCAGCACTGAAGACAAAAGTGGAGTCTGAGTTAATTCCAGTGTATATGGAGAACTTAGGTCTGGTCTGCCTCTTGCTTTATAACTAGCATTTCCAGGTTTTGTACAGAGAGAAAAGTAGGAATACTCTTCTGTGAAATTCTGTAATATACGGATATAAATTTCCCCGAGTTTTGGACTGCTCAGCTACTGGGATTTGCTTTGGACTTACTTCTATCAAACAGATTCATTGACGTGAAACCCACTTTTTCTTATTGTTTCAAAGCTTTCTTTTTTTCTATTGGCACAGAACAAAGATTCTTACCAGTAACCTTCAATTCAACCGTCCTTCGTATAAGCTTGCCTTCAAACTTTAGTTCACAGGTATAATTTCCTCCATCTTCTTCCTTGACCTCTTGAATTAAGAGGGTATTTCCCTTCTGAATTACAACGCTTCTCCACATTTTTGGCTTACACTCCTGCAGAAAAAAACCATTGCCAAAATTACTCGGCTTGTACAACATAAGACAGTCTTGCCTGATCAGATTGTCAGTATTATAAACAAGTAAACAATCACCTTGATATATTTTGCAATTAAAATTCAAATATAATTTCAGAAAGCAGAGTTCTGAAACTGGAATTAATTCAAAGATCGGAATTAAACAGAAATGTTTTTAAGGTTCAGTCATTCCTACTGCATTACATGGGTTGTGTTTAATACATGGTGCCCTTAAGCAACGGTTAAGTATCTTCTCTTTTTCTTGATAACAACTGCCAAGACCTCTACTTTAGGACAGACCATTAAAATACATCTCTGTTTGAAGGGAGTAAAGGCAACATTTGTTAAAAATTAGCCTGGAGGCAAACTTTACACATAGTCCCAGGCTAGAACCATTTACCAGTAGAAGAAAACAGGAAGAACAGTGGTTTTGTGAGCAAGAGAATTCAGAAACCTGGTTTTCTTACAGTCTTGTTTCTCATCACTGGCTTCTCTAGCACCTGATGAGCTTTGATTCAGCTTTTCCCCCTCACTAGGCTCTATGTAATGTCACCCCCACGTGTCCTCTGATGCAGTATATGGTACTGATGGCCTGCAACTCCCACGGACTTCCCCAGGCAGTCCTTAGCTGTTGTTTGGCAGATTTTGGTCCATCCCTACAAACTGTAGTCCTACTGGAACAGCATTTGAGTCCTTCTGTACAGGGGGTGATGCAGTGTCAGAAGAGGCTCTCCCTTTCCTAAAAACCCATATCCTAGCAGGCAGATCAGTCACCTTCCACATGAATTGTATTCATGATGGAATAGTTCTTGGAATGCTCTGAACCAAAAGCAGGGGCCCAACCTGATTACTGCCTCTTGAAAATGGCACCTTAAGATGATGCACTTACTGTCTCTAAATATCTTTAACATCAAACCTGTTCTGCCTGCAACAAAATCACGCTTTTCTCAGTTCCCTGAGCACTCAGTACCCCCAACAGTTCTGCAGGCTCTGGCTAATTCTGTACTCAGAGAACACAAAGCAACACAGGGCCTGAGTACCTTCAATGCCCCTCTACTCCCTCCCTCAAGGTGACAACCTGGAATAAGCTCTCAGACTGTAACTAACAGTCTTGCATCAGTTAAAGCAGTCCCAGCAACTTCAGAGACTGGTGATGTGCCCAGACCTCTGCCCCATTTTCTGCTCATCTGCAACAGCAGTGTCAGAAACAGAGAAAACAAAATAGAACAAAGCTTTCTCTTAAGAAAACAACCAAACAAGAAAATATGTCAACATGCAAATATATTGTATCACAGCAAGAGATCAGGATGACACAAACATAAATTTTTCATGGGACTCCATGCGCATTCCAAATCCACTTTAGATTCTAAATTAAAGGATAACAGTGGGGAAATAAAAAGAGAGGACTGAGAGCTTCTGGCCTTGCACTTGAAAATGGAGCACTGAAGAATTACCCCTATCCCTAGGAGGCCAAATCCAGTTACAATGTGGTCAGATTTCAATTTCTGAAGCTGTGCAATACTACTGCAGGACACAGAGTGATCAGGTTATCTCTGTTTCCAAAGTACAGCTTTAAGGTCAGTGTAATCTTGCCTTGCATGTGAAGTTTAGTTAACAGCAGTGATAGAGAATGATCAAATCCAGATCCTATCTGCTGTGCTGAGAAGAATCAGAGCTTATTTTTGTTACTAAATTGCACTGTCATCACTTGAGATTCACGCAGGACACAGATCTGAGCCAGGAAAGGCCATTAAATCCTTTCTGATTTGTGCTCGATATTTTAGGTCTATTGCAAGGTACATCAACCACCTACTTGGAGTAACTAAATTTGAACACTGGCCAAAGAATATGATTCTGTTCTCTTCAATCCTAATTTAGAAGGAATACAATTCCCAGAATACACAAAGTAAGCATATTTCAGATATACACCTTTTAGTGTAGCACTGAAATTCTCTATCATGTGTTACCAGTTTTATATTCGCTATTTTTAAAAGTATGGTAGAAAAGAGATGGAAAATACATTTTAATGTGCTTTATATTTTTATGTACTACATGTTTGTAATGAGAAGGGCAACACCTTTACTACTACAGAGATTAATGATTTAGCTCAAACAATGTGCTATTATATTTTTACAGAGAGAAACTGCTCTGGTGAATTATACCACTGATTTCCTAATTATTTCTTTTTGTATCTATTTAGAACACTTCATATTAAAAATTATTTATAAGCCTTTCTTTCTCAAAGTTCAGCTAATTAATTTGTCTTCTACTGACTATGTAGGCTTTATAAAAACATGTTGAAAATGGCTGTTTATATATTTAATACAAAAAACTAAAAGCAAAAAAGGGGAGAAGCTGGAAAATTGTAACAATTTGCATTTTAGCAACAAAAACAGCTGAGAAACAAACAAAATTCTACCTAGTCTTCATACTGGGAAAACAATGTAGATTTTACTGTCAGAGGTGTGGTAATTTCTCTAAAAGGTAAGTGCTCACTTGTACGACTCATTTTATAGAATCACAGAACAGTTGGGGTTGGAAAGACCTTACGGATCAACTCATTCCAACTCCCCCTCTCATAACCTTCCACTAGACCAGGGTGGTCCAAGAACAATCCAACTTGGTGTTGAACATTTCCAGGGATGGGGAGTCCACAGCCTCTCTGGGCAACCTGTGCCAGTGCCTCACCACCCTCACAGGGAAGAACTTCTTAACACTTTATCTAAATCTACCCTCCTCCAGCTTCAGGCCATGCCCTTGTGAAAAGTCCCCCTCCAACCTTCTCATAAAGCCCCTTCGGGTACTGGAAAGTGCTCTAAGGTCTCCCTGAAACCTTTAACCAATTAATTGTTCTTTTCTGCTTTTGCATTATGTTTACCTGCTAGAAGAATCTGAAAGTTTCTTTTCCAAGCCTATTTATTCTCCTTAGAGATCTTAAATGTTTTTTTGTTGGGTTTTTTTCCCCAGTAATTAAGTTGTGCACTATTATGCTCCATTTCTCTTCCTTGAAATGTTAGTGGCAGCACCTCAACAACTCTATTTTTCTAGGGTAGATAACAACTACCTGTCCTTCACCTGACATTTTGATTGTTCTCACAGCCCTTCCTTCAACCCAGTTGTGGAAAAGAGATGATAGAAATGGATTAAGACTCCACACTCAAGATGTAATATACCCTTTTCCTCTGCCAGTTGATTTTTCATGAAACTGCTTTATTCTTAAATCCCATTCATTCAATCATGCCTTGACACATTCATTTACTTCAAAAAAATCCTCACACTTCTTGTCAAAACAGTTTTAAGAGGCATAACAGAGCTCCATATATATCAATGGCATTAATTGAGGAAATCTTTGAAAATAAATATTTCGTATAATGTAATTCTAGCCAGAAGTGAAGTTCATCCTACTGTTAAAACAAATCCTCACAGCAAATGTTTTATTACTTACCGAGTGTGCATGGGAAAATCTATTCAGGCATAACTAAGTGCATGTTTAAATTACAGTTAACTCCCTGTAAATTGATGCAATTATTGGCTCAGATTCATTAATCCCTCAACACAGAGAAGCCTTTTGGAAGCCAGAGCGAGTCCTGCACGCAGTGGGCTTGCACCATGACTGTCCTGTCTGATGGTGTTTCATTGCTCACAAGTACAGATTATTCCTGCCAGACTATTTTTCAGTGCGTTCTTGCAGAAAATGAGTGACCTGGCGTTCAGCAATACCTAAGCAGATAGGGCAAGAAGCAGCTTTTCTTCAAGATTTCAGACTTCCTCTGCAGAGCCAGGAATTGGACTTGATGATCCTTGTGTACCCCTTCCAACACAGGATATCTATGACTAACTAAATACATATGTTTGACATATGAACAGCACTGAAGATAACCACCCATATGCTAAGAGAAAGAGGTTCAACGGCTGAAAGAAAATTTTGTTTGCACTAACAGTGGGTTATGGCACACATTTTATTACTATGAGATAGAATGTGAGATTTTTGTAAAAAGTAGAAATAAATGACAACTTTTATAATTGCTCTTTTCTGATGGAACCTGCTAAGGATGAAAAAACCCTGCTGCTCTGCACGTGTTACTTATTTCACACAAGATAAGTGTCTTTAAAGAATGTTATTAAGGTTGGCAAATCAAGCACTCCAAATTTAGGATTTAACTAGTTTGTCATTTCAGCACAAGAATAATGAGTCATCTGTAGTTACCTTGTACCACACCACATCTGGCTCTTGACTGGCTGTTTTGTAATCCTCAATATCAGGACAGGAGATTGTCTTTCTCTTGGTGACTTCTGATTTTTCCAGATATCTGATCTTGCTGTTGTAGCAAAGCCCAGATTCATTCTCAGCTACTGTCAAGGACATGGACACCTTCATGCAGTATGTTGAGTTTCTGCAGGGACAGAAAGATGTTTTCATTTATCCTGCCTTCTTTCTACCACGTTTGTTTCAACAGAGTAAGTTTCTTTGTTAAGCTCTCATCTTCACAAACACTTGAGTGACAGATTCAAATAGTGACTGTCATGCTGTATCTTTCCAACACAAAGGAATTATAGAAAATGTAAAAGCTCATTCCTGATTTACTATGGAGACTATGCAGAACCTTGCAGAAGTTTTGTTGACAAGTGATCCAACCAAACACAGCAGCTCTTTCCAGCTTGCAAGTCTATGAACACAGGAACCTGCTGGCATCTCAAATGTCAGCCAGGATTCACTTTCCCATTTCCTCCCATGCAGTCCTCCTCAGCTTCCTTCTCTCCCACCATCAGAAGTTTTCACCCTAGTACTCAGTGCTGCAGGTTTGAGAAGAAGGTTTATGTGCTGGGTCTTAAAGCACATCATGCAGGAAGGATTTCTCGCTCAGAAGGAACTGCTGTACAAAATCCTACAGCATTTGATATTGTGGTGGGTCAACCTGGACCAGCTGCCCACTCACTTCCTCAACAGGATGGGGGGGAGAAAATAAAATGAAAAAGCTCATGGGTCAAGAGAAAGACAAGGAAATCATTCACCAATTAATGTCATAGGCAAAACAGACTTCACAAAAAACTTTTTTTCAATTAATTGTGAATTATAATAGGTTTGGTGGTAAGAAAGATAAAAAAGCTAAAACATGTTTCCCTCATATCTTCTTTTTTTTCTCCTCTGCCCTCCCTCCCTCACTGATTGGTGCAGGAGGTGGGGATGGGGAGTGATCCATTCATAATATCAATTCCTCCCTGTTGCCTCTTCCTTCTCACATTTCCCTCCTCCAGCATGGGTGCAGCTCCTGTCTGGTAAACCAGCTCTCCAGAATCCCTCTCTGGCCACAGGGACTCAGTGCCTGCTGGGGCCCAGGGCACCAAAGAACCCTGACAGCTAAATCCAGGGAGCAGATTGCTACGCCCAGTTTTTCTTAATATCAGGGCAGAATAAACACAACCAGCTCAGCTGCCATGCTGCGTCACGATCATGACAACAGGATTAAATTAAATTCCTTCAGCCTTGCAGCTTTAACAGAGCTATCAGACACACAATAAACCCCCCAAACCGGTGTTTGCCATGGTGTTACTGTGAGGCACTGGCACTCTGCACGGGATGGCTGCAGCCCAGGCTGCCAGCTCTGCCCCTCACTCACTCTGTGCCACAGCAGGCTCAGAGAACAACCCACAATATAATGGGGCTCTCACTCTTGTCATGCATCATCTTGTCATTTTAACTGATTGCACCACAACCAAAAAAGCCAGGAGTGAACCAGTCGTGCTGGGTGGTTACTCCCATCGAAGAGAGCTGTGGAGAGCTCCTGTGGGAGGTATCTTGGCTTTGCCACTGCCTCTTCCATCACAGCTCTGCTGCAAACTGATTTAGCTGAGACAAGAGGGTGCCCTGTGCACCTGGAAAGTGATCCAGCAGTCACACCCCGACACTAACGATGCTGGCTGCTCACTCCCTCCAACTAGACCCATGACAATGCTTGTAATTAAAAAAAAAAAAAAATCCAACATGCTCCGTGACAAATCTTTTCTTATGCAGCATTTCTACATTTCACTCTGCCAAGTGAGCCTGTAGTTGGGAAGAAAATAAAAAGGTCTACAGGGACACTTCATCACAGCTCGAAGCCTCGTGCTAAACAAGTGCTGACAAAACACTGTAAATGGGTTCTTGTCAAAGGTGTGCCATGAGCAGGTTTTGGCAGACAGAGGCATTTGCAAGGCAAATCAGCAGGCAGTCTCAGAAACCTCCCATTTTCAGCATCATTAGTGCTATGTATTTGGCAGAACCACAGACTTTGTCCATCCTACTCCCTTCTCCTCAAAATGCCACCTGTACATTTATGTAATAAAAATTGGTGGATATTTTCTCCATTCCCTCACCTCTCAGTGGAAAGGCTCACTTTGCAGGCTGCTGTGATGCATTTCAGCTGAGAGGTTATAATAAAGTCTCATCCTCACAAACTGCACAAAACATGTTATTTTACCTGAACGAAAAATTCTCTGGACTGAAAAAAAAATCCATCATTTGGGGATGGGCTTTTCAGAAATATTTATATGGCTTAGGGAACATAAGTCAACTTTCTCCTAAACTGGGTCCTAAAAAGAGTTACTTTTCTTGTAGGAAGAAAACAAAACGTATTTGAAAGTTTCAATGCTTCCAGCACTGAAAATCCACAAAATATTATACAACCACTCAGTATAATCAATAGTAATTAATCACTAATGATTATTTAACTTTCCTGAATGACTATAAGTATTACTGAGTGCAAGTAAGGTCACATGTGCTCAGTAATAATGATCCAGGCTAATCAAGAATAATGACTTTGAATAGTTGTCCATTACTTGGTGCTATTTAATAGTGCTGTATTTTCTCCTAACAATCTTGCATTATTTAGATTGTATTTTGAACAGCGCTGGAGGCTACTTCTATTTAAAACGCTTCCTGGAACCAGGACCTAAAAATGTAGTATTCTTTTCATTAGTTACAATTAGAATTGAGTAGAATTGAGGAAACTAAGTGCCTGGTGAGTACTATCACTTTTGTTCACACTCCATGACCGAGACAATAAATCTATTCAGGCTCGAGATGAAGAAAGCCCTCACTAAGCCAACAGCAATAGACTTGAAAGCTTTATGAATGCTTCTTCACCAGCCACTCAGGTTAGTGCTACTGCTGCTAATTCAGGAAAGGGCAACTTCTGCTGGAATGCCAGTGGCTGAAGCAGCAGCAGCCTTCCTTTGATCTAGTCAGTTATACTCCAGTTATGTGCGAAAGCAAACAGGAGTTTGAGCAGCCTGTTTGTCTCAGTTTTGAGGCAGAAGTCTGGGAGCTGAACTCTGCTGAAATTGTGAGCCGTTCCACCCTGTGCTGGGCAAGCTGTTCCTCAGCTGTATGGATTTCATCACTCAGTCCTCTGAGCAGGTGATGCATCTGTGCTGACTTTTTCTTCTTGTCTTCCCTTCCTTGTGGTGTCTGGAGCATAAAGGGCTCTCTAAAAGGTGACAGCTTGAGGGAGAACTTAGGCAGGGGGATCACAAAGAGGATTAGTACAGAAGCCCATAGAGCTGCTGTGCTGGCAGGCATGCAGTTCTTTCTTTCCAACTGTTTGCAGGACCCCGTGAACACAAGGGCTCTCCTTCATGAGTTGCATTTAAGTTGTTTGTGGTCAAGGGTCTTTTTTTTTTTTTTTTTTGTAAAGGTGTGGAGATTAACTAGTGTGAATTAATTAGTGTGAATCCTATATTTTTGTTTTTCTTCTTTTAAAAGCTAAACAGATGGTCTATGAATTATAAAAAAGAAGATCCAGTTTTGTTTTCAGTACATGGTCATGGAGCTTTGTGGGCGAGGTCAGTGCTCCCAGCAGTCTCTGGCTGACAGGAAGGGTCAGTCACAGAATATTCTGAATTGGAAGGGACCCACAAGGATCATCAAGTCCAGCTCTTAAATGAATGGCCCATAAAGGAATCAAATCCATGACCTTGGAATTATTAGCACCATGCTCTAACCAGCTGAGTTAATCTCAGGGCCATTATGTGTCTTAAATATATATATAGGGTTATATGTTCATAATTATTGAGGGAAGCTGGACACAAAAAGAACAGTAGATAACAAAATCAAGGCTGGTAACCTGGGTTCTGCTGTCAGAATCAGTGGCCAAAAGGAATAAAAAGGAAGCATCTTCCATTTGGATGAGGAAGATGCTGGAGGGCCTCCAGCAATGACCTTGGTATTGTGAGGCCAGACAAGAAGAGTTGTATCCAAGTAAAGAATAAATGAACCCAAATGAACCTGTCAGGCTGCAGAACTTTCTGCACAGACATGCAAAAGAAATAACCTATGAGTCTGAAAGTGTATTTTTTTATAGTCTTTTTTGAAAGGTTTCCAAACCATTCCCTTTCCACAGGAGTTGATTTCCAATGGATTCCATTTCTACAAGAGGTAGCAGTGGTCACATGGAGAGAGGGAAGAAAAGGAAGAATCACTCCATAGTACAATGAAAAAAAAGTCTTATATTTTCATACTGAAACTAAGATCTGCAATTCTTTTTTTCAAGGGACTGCAATTCTTTTTTTCAAGAGCCTACTCTCTTGACTGGAAATAGGAAGGGTTTAGCTTTGCCAGAGTTCACAAAGCAGATTCCTTTGTTTTGGTGGCAAGGCATCTGTAATCCCCAGGCCACTTGGAACTGGCACTGAACCACAAACTGAAAATCCAATAGAAAACCACAGGAAAAACCAAGGGACTTTAACAGGTCTCAAAAGCAAGAAAAATTGTGAGTTTGGCTTGACTTCGAAGCAAGGGCAAGAGGGAAAAAGGAAGAATGTAAAGAAATGGATAAGAAGAACATTTGAAATTGGAGTGTCAATCCCTAAATTATTTTTCATCTTGTTTTGGATTCAAGACAATTCATCAGCCCTAAGGCTGAATTAAAATCAGAGGAAATAATCACAGCTTTGGAAAAAAAAATTTTGGGCATTTGTGTTTCTGGTCAGCGAGGGTGGTTTGTTAAAAGAGTCAAGCAAAACAATTTTGGCTCTACTACAGAGAATCTCCCCCTGTCCCCATTTATTGATTTTCTCATAAAGAGGAAGGAAGCAGAAAAGTGGTTGAATATTTTATATTTCTAGATTGAAAAACCCCACCCAAATTTGAATTGCATATTTATACAAAAGGATTCACATTGGGATTTTTTCCCTTGCGGGTTAATTTTTCCTTGCATTGGATTTTTTATTCCATTCTAATACTTTGGTGGTAGATCCAAAAGTGTATTTATCAAAGCAGTGCTCAGGAAACAGCACAGCTCAGGCTTAGATCTCTCTCCATGTACCTTAACACTCTGGCTGTTATAATGATATTTTTATTGGCTCACTGACTGCATGACTGTGTAAACCAACACATACATTCATCCTGCTCATTTTGAGTTAGAACAGTAACAGCAATAACTACACCACCGTCTTTGTCCATCTGAAGGTTCACAGCATTAATGCACGACCAGCTCCACTACTGGCTGCTCTATAAATGTGCTGTGTTATCAGCTTTCAGACTTAATTGAGCATTTGATTGTTTTCCTCTGTCTTCATGAGGGTTTTATAAATTTATTCCTGTCCAAATTTTGCACTTCACATAATGGTTACCAAGGTCATGGTTTGGTGATCGCCTTAAAAAAAAATGAGTTATCATTGTTTTTTTAGATCCCACAAATGTAATATCCTAAAAAAAATGGATTATTACTTACTCTTCCAAGGTTTCCTTTAAGTGCTAACTTATTTCTCAGTGACTACCACTGCTGCATGTCTGGGGTTATTGTCTGGAAAAGATCAATTTCCTGAACATGGAGTAAGTGACTGTTGGAGGTTACAAATCACAGACCCTTCAAAGTTTGGGGATTTTTAATTCTTATCAGTTTGTCAAGTGAAAGAGCAACATCTGAGTAGAACAATTTAACAGATGGCTGGCACTGCTGTAGTTGCTCCCTGAATCACAGGGCACAAGGTGCAGCGATTCTGCAGCTCATGTGTGTGGTACCTTGCCTTGGTACAGCTCCAAACACTCCCGTCCTATTTTTTGTTTGCTTGTTGCTGTTATAACAGTAATTCTAATACCAGCACCTGCTAAGCAGAAATCCTAATCCCACGTTACCTTTCCTTTAGTGTTTGACATGTTTTCAAGATCCTCCTAGTAAATGAAAATAACATCATGGAAGTATGATCTCAGAAGTGCTAAAACAGAACGATGTTACAAATCCAATGTTATATTATCTCTACTTCCTTTGATCCTCCAACAGAGACCTGGGTTATGAATCCAGACAGAGCTACTGTTCAAGGCCCTGTTCCCTTCAAGTAGAAAAAGTATTTGTGCAGTGCTAACCCATTACTCATGAAGAATTTTTATTCTTTCTGCACTTCTTTTCTCCTAAGATTCAATCCCTACACAAGGCTCACTAGAAACAAGACAATTTGAGCTTGACTAAAACACACTAGATGTCCCAGAGGCCCATGTTTTACAGTGAAAAAAGGCTTTACCATCACTCTTCAAAAAAAAAAGAACTGAGCAAAGTCACTGAAAGGTAATTTTAAAAGGCTCACATTAATGACAGCTTGAAAAACGGATATCCAGGGATGTCTCCTCAAGTTAAACGTCAACAATATAGTTCTCACCAGAGGCACTTAAAAGCAAGCCCTCTACTCCTCACTGTGAGTTTAGCTCTTAGAGAATCTTCATGTTTCTTAGATACTGGGATGGAGAAGAAAAGATGTTTGGCTAGATGTTTTGCAGTTGGGTAGAGCTTCTCACAGCTGGGTCTCTCCCACCAAAGCTTAGTTCTAAGTTTAAGCTGGATTTCAGCTAAGATCCTTATTAAGAGGGAAATGTGACACAAAAATGTCAGGATGTGCCTACTACAGTCAGTGATACAGCCTGAAAGAGCAAGGCCGTGATCTGAAAATTCAGGGCTAATCTCTACTATCATGCTTTTTAAGTCTCTCTGACAATAGTAAGTGACAGCCAGCCTGGTTTGTACATGGTTATGGGTCAGGAGGAGCTATTTCTTTTCTGGTTGCCTTCACAAATGCATGCACTGGTCCTGATAACCTCTGCATCGTGACAGAAGAAATTCAAAAGCAGTCACCAGTCAGTCATTCCAGCAGGGGCTACTCAGGCACAAAGAGAAAATTTCCTAGCATTTAAGTTGAATCACACAGGCCAGTGGTGTCCCTTGGGTTTGGGTTGGGTTTTTTTTAAGTCTTCATTAATGTTAGTTATTAAATGTTAGAAATGAATATATGAAAATATAATGCAGAACATAAAAGAAATGCAGAAGCTAAAAGAACACCGTGCTATCTCAGCATATCACAGCTAAGTTCACAAACCATGTGGTCTCTCTCAGCTTCAGCACATCCTGTTCCAGTAGAAGAAATCCTGTAATTGGCTGGGTTTGCTCTCAGGGAAAATTTCTTCCTTGCTCTTAAGAATTACAATGCAGTGAGTTAGTCTAAAGTTTGCTGCTGTAAATGACTAAGCCCTTTTCATTTATTTCCTAACACTTCTGTATTAGAACTCTGGATATTACTGTTAAATTACACTGTCTTACTGAAAAGCCCCAGTACAAATGACATAAATCTGAGGCACAGGAACAACTGCTCCCAGGACAGTACTAAGAAATCCCCTTCCAATAATTTTGCATTTGCAATACTCTGTTTCTAAGAGCACTGAACACATTCTTTTCTATTTCTTCCAAACCACACAGAGTGTGAAACACTATATTTACTCTTCTATGCTTTTCCTTAGTGGACACCTAGCACACAAAACAAAAGTTGCATTCAGGACACCCATCAGACTTGTCTGCGTTGCTAAACCTCACTGATTTCATTGCCTTGGGGAATAAAACCTGTGGAGCACATCCTGTGTCCTGCATCTAAGTCCAGTTTTGTAGATGCATTGTTGAAAGGCAAGTCCTGCTCTGTTTGTATATGGACAACTGAGCACATAAACCACAGTTATTGTCTCATAGGGTGTACACAGAATGCTATCATCAAGAATCAGGAAGATGTCCTTATGTCAATTTGAAATGAGAGCTGTTTGAGTCCTGAACTGAGTCCTCCTGGCTGTGTCTTCCTTTAAGTGATGGCCAGAAAAGAAAAAATTATCTCCCAGGACCACTCACCAAATATTAGCTTGACTCCCTGTGGTTCTGTCACCTCGTACTTTGGAAAGGATGGATTTCCTCAGGAAACCTTCCACATGTCTGTCCACTCACAGGACACAGAAAACATCGTCTACTGACATGTTATAGTCACAGCTGGCTAGATGTGGGTTCCCACAGGAGTGACACCTGGAGCAGCACATTCATCTCCATTGCTATGTGGAGAACAGAAGGGAAATGCAAACTCCCTGATTTGCTGGAGAGGAGGTGGCTGATGAGGGTTGAACATCTCAGCAGCAGGTCTCCTGCATGCAGAGTGGACTGCATGAGGAAGCAGTCCCTCCACTTTGCATCCTTTCTCTCCACTAGCCAAGGCTGGAATCCCACCAGGGAAGGCACTTCTCCACAAGCAAGCAGTGACAGTGAACTGAAATGCCACTGAGGCACTGCAGCACAGGGAGCTTTCGCTGTGACAATCTGTACAGGCTGCAAAGTAATGTCACTCATTTTAAAGGTACCTAAAGCTGGGATTTCACTATTAGGAAAACTAAAGGATACACAATATTCTCATTCTTGTACATGCTGCTGCAATGGGGAAGTCATCGGATCCTCTCCAACCACAGAGTAACACGAGCATTTCTGCCTGAAGCCCTGACTGTTCTTGCAGCTTCTCATCAACAGTAAACACTGGCTTTCAGAAAGACAGAGGATGAATAATTTCTCTTTTAAAGTTTTAAAGGAGGAGGGTGAGTGAGCAGAAATATACATATCACCAGGGAAAAGAAACAAATCTTTGTTTTTCTGCAAAGAATAGATAGAACTGATTTCTCTCAATAAAGACAACATCATCAAAATGATTTGCAGGACCACCATCAGTTTCTACACAATTTTAGATACAAAAGTAGAAGCATTCTGATTCTGCTTTCCCCTGCATTTTGATAATGCCAAAAACATTATATCTCAGTGATAAAAACTCAAAAAATTTTATTTTATCATGAATCACACTGACTATAATGTATCTGCTCTAGCACTGAATTGAAGTATTGAATACTATATCTCACAGGGATTTTGTTTATACAGAATCAGTCAATTTTATTGTGGCAAATGTCACACACTTTTAATGTTTGACATTTAATGTTAGTGTCATACAGAGCCTGGGAAGCCTGTGCTGAATGCAGTTGCTCCAAATGTGAGATGTAACTGCTTCTGTAGACATGCCTGGGACCACTGGAATTACAACACTGCCTCTGAAGGGATTTGAGATACAAAATCACCTTTGTCATGGGCAGGTGAGCACTGAATAAAGCCAAAGCAACCGAAAATGAAACAGTCTCTATTGCCCCTGACAACATTAACAACTGTATTAAAACACATACTGCAAAAACTGTGAGAGATGGCTGCAGAGAAAGCAACCTTACTCCTGCAGATTTTCACATCATTATTTAGTCCAAAGTTCTTGTTTGGCCTTTGTTTGGATCCAAAACCACCTCTTCTTTCCTCTTGTTTGGAAGCCAGATGTTCAGCACTTAGAAAAGTGGTGCAGCTTTTCCTGGGTGCATTCTGCAATCCAAGTTGTAGGTACTTGAAATAAGCCCCTCAGCTTGCCCTAACGTCCCCTGAAGTGAGAGCACAGAAGTTGTGCCACAGATGAAGTTTTACTGCCAGCCCCTCCAGGCTGTCTAAATCTGATTTTGAGTTGGTGCTCATGTGCTCCACAGACATTCAGAAGCTGGAAGGCTTCTGAAATCTATTGGTCTATTTTATCACTGCTCAGAAAGTAATATCTCAATATTTCACCAGTGGCTCAGCAAAGGCTCAGTTCTTCTGTGCATGTCCACAGCAATGCTGCTCTCCATTAAGAGCTGTGCAGACAGAGACACAGTAAAGGAAAAGGGATACACAGATTTCCTAACTTGATTGTCGGCAGTTCTCTGGCATCAAATGCTGGAATTAAAGATCTGCAAGCTTATTCCCTCATAGGCATTCGAGGCCCTCGCTCCCTTTTTATTCTGCATCCTGTAGCTCCATCAGCCAGTCTGGCGACCACAAACCTCCACCTCCTGCTTTCCTGCACTCACTGAAGGCCCAGACTTTCTACCCTCCTGATTCACATTATGGGAATCAAGTTATTTTATTTCACCAACAGTTAATTACCCGCAAATATGCACTAATATTTTTACTCCTACCGGTTTTATTCTTTAAATGCTCATTAGAGTTTCTCTTGGAGCTGGGACTAGTTAGAAGAAAGGCTTCCAGGAGCAGTCACTTGATGAGGGCAAATTTGGGCTAAATTTGCTGAGATTTCTTCCCCATCTTCTCTTCTTTTACCAGGTTAAGAAGATTTAAGCCATCCCAGTTTTTGTTCCCTCTTTAAAAAACCAGGCTTTTAACACAGAAGAACAGATGTATTTGTTCAGAGAGAAAAAGCAGCATATGATCTGACAAATTACTGTCCTACATACTCGGAACTTTAGGGCCACCCATTTAGATCTGGTTGAGTTTCCACGTTTAGTTTTGGAGTTCTCATCTCTGAATCCTTCAGTGAAGAAGCTGTGATCCAGAGTGCTGATGTGAATATCCCAGAACATCAAACCTCAGAAACAGAAATGCTGACAGCTTTATCTGAAAGTAGCATTGCTGGGTGCTGGAAGATTAAAGGTACATCCAGGGCCTGTACTGCAAAGACACCTCCAGAACACAGCATTTCCCTACTGGGCAGTAAAGTCATGATACAAATGATGCAGTGAAAAACACATTTATCCATTAGTTAGGATCCCTTTTTGATGTAGTAGTAATATCTCTGATTTTACACAGAAAAAGCACCCAAGAACAAAGCAGATTCCTTAAAAGGAAGTCCTTGCAGAATCAGGACCCCTTAATATATTACATCTATGCTTAACACTGGAGACGAATATCACACTTTGGTTTGAATTTGAGTGTCAGCCCAACGCTAAAATGTATTGTGAGAAGGGAGAAGTAGGTTTTAATGCAACAATAACTTCCTCCTACTATACACACACCCCCACACCTGTCTGTGCAACAATGGCTAATTGGTTAATAAAGGAAAGGCAACATTTAAATTATTATATCAGACCTTTTCAGCCTGGAGAAGAAACTTCTTATTATGCCTGCTCTAATACTCCTTAATTTTATTCAGTATTACAGGTTCTTTTACAAAACAGACATTATGATTATTGAAATGACAATTCTGTATAAGAAAGAATTCACTGACACATTTAATTTTTACCCATCTCCAAATCACTGTCATATCAGCCTATCCTTCACCTGCTCATAACCACCCTTTTCAAGTGACTTCTGAAAATTTCCTTCCAATTGCTTCAGTGATATTCATGCCTTGATCCTACAAGCACACGTGAGCAACCAGATAATGCAGGTTCTTGGAAAACAGGTTTGGTCTTTTTTATAGAATTGTGAAGACATTCAACAAATAAGAAATTCAGTGAAAAGTGCAGTTGACATTTTCCCCATACACTTCTTTTATCTGTCACATTGTGTTGACTGGGAAAAAAGTAACAAATTGGGGGAGAGCGAATTAGCAAAGCTCTCACTATTGCTGTGATATCCTTTATGTACAACTTACTGAAAAGCCTTGGTGTTCAAGTGCCTTTTATCAGAGAAGATCTTCATAGCACCAGACTCTGCCCTTTCCTTTAAGCCACAAACTGCTTCTGGGAAAGGATCCCTTGTCTCCCCTTGGTCTTAGCACCACATCCAAGCATCTCACTTTGCACACTTTCGCAAAGACAAGTACAATAACAGACAGAGCAGTTCTAAGGCAAGAGACTTGAAGTGGTGGAACTCAGCACAGCCTGGCCACTGGGATGTGTAAATGTGGGATTTAACACTTTGGACAGCACAGAGAACTGTACCAGGGCTTCACCCATCCTTGGAGAGCGGATAGAAGGGCATCAATTTAGAATTGAATTGATCCTGATTTTCTCTTACAGAACCTAAATGAAAACTTCTTTCTTGAGAAAAACTTCAAAAGTTTTAAATTTATCTTGAATCAAAAGCATTTTTCTCCCCAATTTTTTTCTTTCAGCAACCAAACCAAAAGATTCAACTATGCATGCAAGCCTAAACCCAGTGCTGCACGCTGATGGACACATTTCCACCGCATCAGGTTCTATCTACCCGTCTCTGTTCGCTCAGTCTACAAAAGACAGCATTTGTAACAGAAATTGTTAATGCTTCTAGAAAATAAAATCATATTCTAAAATTACTGCTCTCATTTGTGACCTCTTAATTCTCATAAAGCAGGTGATCCTGGTTAATGACTAAAACGCAAACATCTGCTTATCCCCCTCCAAAAAATGGATTAATAAGGTTGAAATTACACAGTTAATGGTGTGGATAGTCTCCCACAAAAGTGTGATCATCATTTCAGAACATTACATCTAGCTTAATTTTAATGAAATTAAAATCAATTACTATTGCTATTTTCTCAGCTATTTTAAGCCACCTAGGGTTTCATAAACAGTAACAGCAAGGATACCTTACTCAGTTTTTGGAAGAAAAATTAATTCACTAAAGGAATAAATATAGTCTTTTATCTGTAACTACCACACATAATATTCTGCACTCTGACATAAATCTGAAAAAGGCAAAAATATCTGTAATTGTATAGGAAAGTTCTAGTCAAAGCAGGGAAACTGCATAACTGACAAGGAAGATCTTGTTGCTGTATAAATGCCTTCCAAGAAGCATGTCATATAGTTTTTAGCTGACAATGAGGAGAAGCCATGAATTATTCAAGAACTTGCCCATTTGTTACCAAAACTACTTTGTCATGTAAATGAGCAGAGTTTTGAAATTTCCTGGAAAAAAGTATGTCCCCGAATTTGATCCAAGATCAATTCTTCATTGTTCACAAAGGATTTGCATAAAAAATTTTCAGAGTATTAAACTAGTAACTTGATTATCACAACAGTGACTTCTTATGAAAAAGGGACAGCTCCCTTGAAACATGTAAATCACCATCTTACCGTAACATTGCGAAATCAAGGAGCTGACAGTACACCCAACCTGTGACAGGGCAGCTAATAAAAGAAAAACTCCAAAGGCTGCAACACAGACTTACTGGTAAGTTTGGCAGATGCATTTGATATTTAAAAGGGACATTGTGCCCAGTAGAACCACCAGGCCCCACGGCACAATCTTTGATTTCAGCAGCGTTCCTCAGGATCAAAATGGTCTGAGGCAGCTGAGACAAGGCAGCAACTCAGCAGAGATGGAGAGAGAGCAAATCCTGGGTTCTGAGCAGTGCTGTTATTTTGCTGCAATATTTGATATTAAATTCATCAAATGTCTAATTTCAGTGTGGAATGGCAGAGAATGATGAAGCAAGCTTCATTCTCTGAAACTAAACAGTTTTAAACCAAATTATATAAAGTATCTGCAAACTCCTTTGAATTCAGAACTGGATCATTTAAGGAATATTTATTCATTCATTCTTAAAGAATTCTCCTTTTTTTATCTTCTCATTTTAGGCATAGAGCTGACATCAACATCCACATGATGGAAATCACGAGCTCCGGCACATGTTTAATTTAAGGCTCATCCAACAGTTCCAAAATACTTCTGAGACATGCATTTTGGTGCCTTACCAAACGAGGTCTGCTTAAATTTATGACAAATCATAACTGTATATTAAAATACACATTTCTTCAAAACCAGACAGAACTGTAACTCCCCATGGCCTAACCCTGTCAGAATAATTCAAACTGTAACTCTCAAATAACTCAGAGGATTTGAAACAGAACATTACTTAACCAAAATACTTCATGATTAAAGAAGTATCGAGTTCTGAAGGTTTACGGCAAATTGAGAATTTGTGAATGTTGGACTAAAAAAAAAAGAATTAATTAAGTGAAAGCACATTAATTACAGCTATTGGACAAGGTAACTATAATTACATAGGAAACTAATTTTGAGACAAAGCATTATGTGACATATATAATTATAAGAATAAAAAAGGATTATATATTAGCTGGATGAATATCTCGATCCTGATAGCTAAAATTAAACATATTTTTAACCAAGACAATCCATACATTCTTACTTAGACTTTAACACAATACCCACCTTAGAACACATGTGTAGAAACCACTGTCTTGCAACTCAACTGAGTGAAACCATATGGAATCTTCATCCTTGCTCATCCTAACTTCGGAAAATATAATGGGTTCTTCTAAATCTCCTTTGTTTTTGTACCACATAAGCCTAAGACCTGTGCTTTGGGCCATGCTATAATTAGTTCTGATATAGCTGTAGAAAAGGGCACATTTCACTCGGACTGGTTCACCTGCCAAAGCCATGTATGTCTTGAGATCCACTGACCAGTCAATGCAACCATCAACTGAAAGCAAAACAATAATAAAGAAATATTAGATACAGAGATATTTTTCAACACAGTGAAAGGACATTTGAGAAATACCATGCAATACATTAAAAGCAAAGAACCTTTGTTTTATGGCAATACGAAACACATAAAGCAACTATTGGCTATTAGGGTTTCATAAACCTTTTTCCATCACATGTAACTGTGAATTTGCAGGCAATAAATAGAACACACTGAGCCTGCTCAATTCCACTTCTTTAGAATATCATTACTTTCATCCCCAAAGCACTGATTTTTTATTAAATAAACTAAATGCTTCACCTTAACTACTTGCCTCTGTAAACCAGTTTTGAAATCTTTATTTCCTTATTGGAGGAAAATGCACACTGGCATCTGATGCCAATCTTATCCCTTAAAACTTTTCCATCCACCTCTGCTAATTACGTTATGCAAATCCCCCCGCCCCAAATAACAGATATGACATTTATCATTTTCTTTTCGAGGCAGTTCCACAGAAGTTTTTTCTTTTCTACAGCCTACTCACGCTGTAGAGATGTGTATTACATACACCAGGATACAATTACTACTTGCTGCCTGTGCAATCAAGATTAATACAGGAGTTGTACAAACAAGAAAAGAGATCTTTTGATGTTCTGTTCAGCAAAAACTTTTGAAACCATTTTTCTTGATATTTCACTTGTAAAATTAACATATGTCAGCCAGTTAAATAAAAGATTACTTCTGCCTACAATTTTTTCTCCCTTTATTATTATCTTAGTTACAATACAATCCTAGAACACGAATATGTATCCATGTGTAACTCCCCCCCCTCAATTATCAGAGACCTTCTAATTCAATCTTTCTCATTGCTGGGAAAACTTTAAGTTTGAAAGTCAATCAAGAATATAACCAAAGACAAAGAATTCAAAAGCAGATCATCAATAGGCAAACACACTATCTAAAATTATTAGACTTGATTAAATATGTAGTTTTCAGAATTTATTGATCGTATTCAGCTACAAGTAAGTGGAACATCTTTACCCTTCATGCAGGTACTTCAAATGCAACCAAGTAACGCTCAATTTTCCTGCATTTACAATATTAACACTCAAACTATAAATGTTGCATATCCTTATACACTCTTCAGTTTATATACATCTTCAATAGCATTCACTCTTCAAGTGATTTTTTAATTTACTCCTTAAAACACCCAGCGAACCAAAATTTGGTGGAATATCAGGTCTGGTCCCTTTTTTTAGCGGTTTTTATGGCCTTTAAATTATGTCTGACATCTTTTCAGGCTTCTCTTCAATCGTTCAAAAGTATCCGTGATAAATGGAAGGTTTTAATTTTCCCATTGCCATAAATCAGCTTTAACTGTACTGGGATCACATGGGCCACGCACCTGAACCATATTTTAAACCTGTGACCACTTCCATACTTTTCTGATCCATAACTTCCATGTAACATCTCTTTGCAAAATAAACTTTATTCGTAAAAAAAAACCCAAACTAGCCTAAGCTCAGGTGAGGAAGGAAAACAAATATTCAAACCTATGTTATTTATGTACCTACTGTCAAGAGGGTATTGGCAGGCAAAGGGAGGCCTTACAACACCTCTACCCAGAAGGTGTTACCTGCTCCTGCCCCACCCTGCAGGCAGGTGCAGACAGAGCAGCTGGTTGTGCCAGCTGACTTCTTTCCTCATCAAGGAAAGTCCCCAAACCAAACCCTTCACCTGAAGTTATGTGTACACAGTTTTGGCTAACTTCAATTTTCATTTCCATTCACATTTTGATGAAAACATCCTGCTGATTTAAATTAAAATTCATTGCTTCTTGCTTTTAACCGCTGCTGTTAATGACATCAACTGAAAGGCCATCAGCAATTTACTGACTTTCCTTTTCCTCACTGCTTTCTCTGTGTTTTCCCTCTCACACTTAGTGCCACACACAACAGGACAAGTTTGGATAATAATTAATTGAAAATCCTGCACAGAAGTATTTGCTCTCAGTACATCCCCTCTGGGTTTATAACATCCTTCACTGTGACCAAAGCTGTACATTGTAATTTGAACACGCCCTTGCCAGGACCACATTGTTACACAGACATGGGCAACCAGCAGCAGAGCTGGTTCTCCCAGTCCTACAACCCCATCCAATCCACTTTTATGCTAAAGCCTGGTTCTGACACCATGAATTATTTTATAGAATGGACTGAAGTCTTTTACACCAAGCAGGTATCATTGTACCTCATACAGAGCTTCCTCACAAAAGCTCTGTGCTTTTTATAAGCCCTGCTCTTTAGGCTGGTGTGATTTACAATTAAAGAGCAGTGCAGAGCTGACAGTCACCTTATCTCAATGAGGGATGTGAAGGCAATGCTGAGCCCTCCAGATGGCTCATCCCTTGTTCCTTAGGACACACAGATATTCTCAAAGGCATCCTTCCTCCTGCACTTTAGCAAAGGCACAAAAGTCTAAGTAGGGCCATAAGCTGAAATGAATAGGGGTGCCCAGAACTGGAATTCAGATCCAGACTAATTAATCCTGTCAATCTTGTGTCAATCGAAGCCTGTCACATCATCTAATGCTTTCAAACCTGTGCTGGTTCAGCAAAGTTAAACCACAGCAAAGAATGGCTGACATTCAGACACACATGGAAAGCTTGGGGGTCAAGCAGAATGGCGCCAGTTTTTCATTTATTTCACAGATCAGAGTCACAATTAGGAGTTAGGTACTGACCCAATATGGAAATCCAGTTTTGGAAGCTGAAAATGCCTCTGATTCCAGTAAAATTTCTCCCACATCCACTCCAAACAACTTGTCGAAGCACAGCTCAAATCATCCTTCAGTGTCATTCAATCTGTCTCATCTTCCACTTTGATTTGAAAAATTCTTCTCCCTTCTAATGTGCACTTCTCTACTGTTTTATTTTCAAAATCTGAGTTGTTAAAGGCATGAAAGGCATTTGAAAGATTATTTACAAGCAGGTCACTAGAGTGGCTAAAACCTATCTCTAGTTGCCCCCATAGGAGAACAAGGCAGTGGTGCTAGTGCTCCATTGGCCATGGCCAGCGCTCCAGTGGGCACTGGGCACAGTGACCTGAGCCCAGCACAGCACCTGCATCTCAAAGAAGAAATGAAAGAAAAGGAAATTTACACAGGAGACCAGAAAAGGAAATTTACACAGGAGACCTTTTTCCCATTAACAGTATCCAAATGGAAGAATTTCAGCAGCCCAATCGAGGCTGACCCCAACACAGGGAGCCCAGCAGAGGGGAAGGTGCAGGCAGGCTGTGCCTGCCCATCGCCCCTGCCTGCCCCCGCTGCTCCCCTGCAAGAGCTCCCTCCCTGCAGCATGTCAGGAGGTGGTAATTACAGAGGACAGCACACAGGGAACGGAGCAACCATTCATTACAGGGTTGATGACATCTGCGGAGGGGAGAAGTCTCACGGACCGCCTTGACTAAATCTTAATTATCGAAGAAAGACTAATCAAACAGGAGAAGGCTTTTCCCCCTCACTTTTTTTTTTTTTTTCCTTGTTAAATACACAGTCAAGAATGTTTCCTCTTATGAAGCCATAGAGGCTAAAATCTAGGTCAGGCTCCCTGCACTCACATGGAAGCTGGAATTTTTCCTCTTGCCGTGCTGTCAGTCACTGGAGCGTGAGCATTGTTAGATTCGTTTGGAGTATTCTCCAAGCTGTCATTACAAATGACTGGAGCTGCCTAGGTGGAGTTCAGCACTCCATTATCCAGAACAAAGTTTGCTGTCATTTTTTTGGGGGCTGGCTCTCAATATGTAATATAATCAGAGTGATAAGAAGAGAAAAATAATGACATTAGAGAAAGGAACTTACTACATAATAAATGTATAGACACTATTTCTCTGCTACTCTATAATCACCCGGTAAGTTCCGGACTGAAAGCCAATTCAAATTAAATCCTGTATATTCTGGGTGTACTTTGGATGCTTACAATAATTTTTTTTTTTTTTTTTTTTTTTTTTTTTTTTTTTTTTTTAATTTAGAGCACTGAGAGAATATGGAAAAAAAACTGTCCCGTTTTTAGCCCAGGTTCCTAAGGAAAAGAGGTTTGCCCATCAGTCAGTGTCCCCACTCTGCTAGCATAACTTCTGCCCCAAGTGACTAAATTCCACACTATTGTATGGAACATGAAAGTGCTCAGGTACACGAGAGCCCTGCACGGGTGCAGGAGAGAGTCCCAGTATGTCCCCCAGGGGCTGGGAAACACAGAGCAGTGAATCACAGCAGAGCCCCACTGAGCCCATCCCAGTTATCTATCCAGGCTAAAGCAATCTGAGGAGACAGTGAACTGAAAAGGAAGGTTTCCAAATTATTAAGGAAATTAGACAGTAAGTTGTCTGACAGTAAGTTACTATATTTTCATGTCAACAATCACCCAAAGTGTGTACTGCATCTTCTTCCTCCACATTTCTTGATAATTTCCCATTGCTCTTATTTTAAATAAATCTCACTGTCTAGGGAGTCTAGATGCATTTTAACATGAACCATAATAATTTATGAGCAATTATGGAGGAGCATGTACATAGTCTCTGAGTAATTTGTCTTTCTGATTGCTGTCATATAAATAATTTTTTGCATAGCGAATCTGCCTGTTATAATTTTTGTAGGGATCTGTCACCTACAGCAATTTATATCAGGGCATTGTTAAACATGTTTGCCTACCTTGTTACCTGAAAATCTCATTTTAAATTGAAATTATCTACAAACAAATAATTAAAAAAAACCAGACTAGCTAATGTATTAAATTTATTGCTCCACAAAGCAAGCAATGCTTGTGACTGCAGGTGCGTAGTCAGAAATAAAACTACCGTTCCTCTAATATAAGAGTTATATTTTTATGTACATATTAGGTGAAGAACAGCAGAGTCCAGGAACTGATATCCATCATGCTCAGGCTTTGCAGACATGTAGGAATGATAGATGCACTCCATTAAGGATGTCCAAAGAGGGATGCAAATTTTTTAGATTCTTAAAGGAGAGAAATCAGTTACAGCCCATGAACATTTGGCAACTTGGTATTTTCAGATCTTGATTCTGGAGAAGAGGGAACATGTCCTGCATTTGAGCAAACACAGTAAAACCTTTAACAGCTTTGGCTGGATGTGATCTTCACAAGGGTCAGGGTATTGGATAAGCCTTGCCATGCATAATCAGTTTTAAATCTCTGGCTTTCTGGCTACACTATGCTAATGCTGCTGTGGTGCTTGCAGACCCCTGCCAGCATCTCATCACAGCCTGGCACTGCCACGTGAGACCTGACAGTCAGCAGAGCCCAGCACGTGGTCCTCTGCTCCTCACACCACGAGCCGTGTCAGGGAGCTGAACTGCCTAAAACCTGCCAGAAACCACCCCCTCCCTTTGGAGTACTCCTTAAATACTCCAATGTTCAGAGATTCATTTGCTGGTCAGAGAACACATTTCAAGTAAAACAGTCCACTGACCACTTTGCTCACTCTTCAAAGCAAAGGATGTCACCTCCAAAGCAGGGGAAGCTCTTTGTGTGTGGAGCTCCCTCAGCTTAGCTGACCCACCAAACTGGATGGTCAAAGGACACTCTGACAGCTATTAATAAAAATCCACTCTAACTAAAGATATCTGAGCTGATATCTCCAACACAGAGAGCAAGTTACCCAGTTTTACAGGGGAGAAGGAGTTGTCCATGCTGGTGGTACTTCAGGAGGGAGTGGAGGGAGCCCTTTTGCAGCAGCAGAGGAGCGTGTTCGTGATGGTTCTTTTCTGTGAGTCACAGTTTTACCCTTCTTTGAGTTAAGTGGACCTTCAGTTTTGACTCTAACTCTGCTCAAAATTTAAACAAATACATACAGTCGTTTCCTGAGAAATAGAGTAAATCAAAAATGTATCTGTTGAAGATTAGACCAATTAGGAAACCACCAATCCTGAGAAAAAAACCAAGTTTATCATGATCCAAGATGGGTGAATTTTGCCATGCTTCTCCTACTACCCTGTTAACAACTCCAACTAATTAATTTCTATCAAAGTAATGTCTTGTTTCAGCAATAAACCAAGATTATTTTACCATAGAAACACAACAACTAAGAGGAGAATCACCCATAGACTTTGTAGTTTCTATGCTCTGATCTCCACTTTTTAATTTTTTTCTAGCAAGAAGCAGACCATTCAAACTTACTGGTGAAAAAGTTTGGGACTTCCAGGACATGCAAAAGTGCAAATATTCCAAAATTCCTAAATCAAGTGCTGATGAGTGCCAAAAAACCCTTTAGATTTAGCAACATGTAAATATTTATCCAAATCTGGGTCATAAATAAGGAAAAATGCATTTAGTTATCCGTATACATTACCTGATATTTTTCCAAATTTTGATCAAAGCTTCAAATTTCTCTAAGATAGACCAAAAGGTTTTTAAGTCTTTTAAGTCCTGCTTCATTTTTTTTGACCAGCTTTTCTTACGATATACAGTTAAACAACCCAACTCAAATGTCAAATATTCCAGCTGAACACTCATCATTTCCTTTGAGGTCAAACACACTGTAAATATATACTGCCAGAGGTTCAAATAACCACGGATTTCTCTGCTCTGAATTACATATGCATGTGGAGCCAGGAGCATTTCAGTCTTATACTGAAAATGCAAAAAAAAATATACTAGTAGATCACCAGAATTCTCCAGGGAGAGAAAAAACCCTGAACAAAGTCTCAGCTTCCAGGAGTGATGGCATATTAATGAGGTCAAAACTTGAAAATCATACTTGAAGAACAAAAATGCTGCAGCAGTGTCAGTAGAAGTGACTGGACAGAGGCATTTCATCCTGTAGCACTTGTCAGAGCCAGCTTTTCAGGTGGCACCTCACCACAGGGGCTTTTGGGAACGCTTGCTGATGGAGAGAAGAGCAAATCGCAGCTGGCAGGTAAAGATTTTGCTGGGGACAGAGAGCTCTGAGACACATTCTGTGAGGGAAAGAAAATCTCTGTTCTCATCATATTCTTTGCTACCTCTTCCAAGTCAGATGTTCCTGGAGACAGATGGAACCTGAAGTGCCCTTCCAAAGCTGTGCTCTTTGCGTTGGGCGGATCGCTCTGCTGAGCACAGAGAGAGAGGGCACTAAAGCAACTGCTTAAAATGCAGCATATTTACCTTAAAAATGAGTGTTTGGTGACCTTGATCTCCTAATCACTTCAGTATCTGGCAGGTTTTTAAAGAGCCTGTGTTGAAGCAAACAGTATAGAAATTGGAACTTATAAAAGCGGCTTGGTTTTAAATATTCAATATAATGCCTTGATTCTCCACAGCTGTCACTATGCTGGAAAACAATGTAAAAGGCACCTTGAAAATCAACAGCAGTAGAGCCAGGACATGAACAATAAAGAAATCATGGCTTCATGATTGCATGTGTTTTGTGAAGTTCAAGGAATGTGCCCCTGTCTGTCCTGGCTTCTCAGCCCCTCTGGCTCTGCTTGGCCCCCACCCTTCCTGCTCCAGTTCTCCTCCTGTAAACAGGGCAACAGATTTGGAAGAGTTGTGGGAAAGTTCATTGACAAAACTTCTGCCTCTGCCCAATCTCCCTCTTTGCTCCACAGATGTAAAGCCGAGTGGATGATCTGTGGCAAATGAGGTATCCAAACCACTAAACTTTTTTTTCTTGCTCGAGGATCCATAAATTAATCTCTATTTCTTCAAAGTCAGCCATGCAATAACAAAATTTGCATATCTGCTTTTTCCTTTATCCAATTAGCAAGGGAATATAATTTTAAGCAGAAAAAGTATGCTGCTCTAGATTGGGGGAGCCAGATCAGGTATGTGACATTACATCTGCTTCTTGGAGTGATCAAGTAACAAAACTTTCCTGTTTAAATCCTAAAGTTCAAATTCCATAAATGAACAACTCAAGCACCCAACAAGTGAGTGCAAACACAGGTATGAACTCAAAGACTTTAAATTAGCTGTTTATCCAGTTCTGAAACCTGCCTGAATCCTAATTTTTTTAAACATATTGTCCGTATGTCTAGTAAATAAAAATACTTCCATTTTCCAAGCTCCAGAAAGGGGAAAAAGTAACTTTTTCTAACATGTTGTGCAAAGAATAATGCCATTTTTATTATCTTTTCAGATTCCTGAGGGAATTAATGAATTATGGAAAAGCACAGAGATTTCCCAACATCTCTGATACTTCTTTGGTGCACAGAACTATCTTCACACAAAGGAGGTACAAAGACACAAGAAGCCGTATCGAAGGAAGAATAGTAACTGATACTACTAACGAGTAAAACAGACTGAAAATATTCCATTGCATTTATAAATAAAACTTTTATCCTAATAAGATTTCAGGTAAGGAGCGACACACTGAAAATACACTTTATACCTGAAGGTGTATGCATTTAATATTTTAAGTGGTGTCAAATATACATGAGTTCTTTACGGACACTCTCCAAGATGGTTTTAATATTTTCCAGCCAACCACATCAAGCACAGAGACTTTCACACACTCCTGTTTTCATGTCTTTAGCACCATGCAAACTTTGGGAACAAAGCTGAATTCATCTCAATAATTGATGAGTCTCTTTTCATTAGTCCCTTTGAATAAAGTTACTGAAGGTAAAGTAAATGGCAACTAGATCCCAGATCAGGCAGTTGCAGTCTCAAGTAATCACACAATTAGAAAACTCTATATCCACTGCTTGTTATTCCCAGAAGGGAGTTATAGGAAAGAACTGTGAATAATAAGAATTAAAAATTAAAGGGAATGAACCTCTATTAACTTTCTAGTCTCTGAGGGGCAGACAGACTGATGCACATGCTCAAGATTACTTTATTTTTCATCTGTTTTTCAAGTATGTGGACAGTTTGAATTGCATTATCTGCTTTGAGGGCATAGTCCTCTTGAGTTTGGATTAGGGTAGGAAGACACTCCCAGATGAACACACCAGGCAATATTGATTTCTTCCACTGTCTGCAGAGGGGAATCCTTCAGAAACTCAGGTCTGCTCTAAGGGCTCTTAGCACATCTCACCTGGGGCAGAGGGAGATTGCTCGACAGAAGAAGAGAGCGAGGAGACTGTCAAAAGAGCCATGGGAGGGTATCACACCCCACCACAAGAGGAAAGCAGGACTAAGTTATTCCTGTGAATGACCTCCATGGTATTTGGGCAAGGTTTAAGCAATGGTTCACTGGAACAGGCAGCTGTGCCATCATGTCAGGCCTTCGAGCAGGAGCCCACATTCCAGACTTCCAGGGTTCTCTTCCAACCTACCTATCACCAACACAGCCCTTGCTGGTCACAATTTGCAGGCACATAAAAGGAGCCTTTCACACAAATATCCATATCTGGGTGCGCTCATGCTCTGCCCTACCCACTGATCATTTATTTTCTAACTTACAAAGATGTAGTCAGTTCATCAGAGGATTACCAAATGGTTTACAAAACTAGTTCCCTTTCATAAACACACCAGATAGAATGAATGTTTAAGGCCTTGGATATCTGCAAACTACTGCATGAACACACTAACATTAAAAAATTAAAAACAAAACAAAAAACCACAAACAAAACAAACACAAAACCAAACAAACAAAAACAACAAAAACAAACAAACAAACAAAAGAGAATGCACAATTTTTCAATCAGGACATGCACATGAACACAAGAACACAAGTCAAATTTATCTGAATTCACTTGCAACAAATAACCAGCTTTGGTCATTTGCTTTGCCTCTACACATTTACCTTTGGATATCTAGACATACTTGCCATTCCTCCTGTTATCTGGCACAGATAATTTCAGCTTAAGTGAGCCAATTACCATTTCCACTTGCATGACAGAAGGACCTCTGTCTGAAAATGTTGCGACCCATGCACTAACCTAGGTTGTAATTCCTCCTCTCATTTTAATTCATTATTTGCATTTATTCAGCAGAATTTAAATAGGAAACTCTCCTGACTCAAACACACCAAACTCCATTCCAGTAAAATGAACATTCACAAATCAAAACAGCATTTGCTTTTATAGACAACCATGAATAGAAGTGTTAGAGGCCTATTTGATTAAAATATGTCTGTAAACGGTGAATTATGAAGTGCTTTCAAAATGAGATATTTTTAAACAGTAAACATTGTTCTTAAGGCTTGCTTCTATTTAAAATAAACAAACATACAGTTATCCTCTTTCCAAGCCATTATAATTACACATAAGAAGGAAAAGTGAAGGATGATTGAAAAATGAGCCATTACAAGAGCTACCTATGCTACAGACACATCTCTCTAGGTAAAGCAGCAACTGGTAATGAAGTGCTGTGCTCTGTAACACAGCACTGCTCATTTGCTTAGGAACACCTTTGCATTTTCTAAAAGCTGCCTATTGCAACTTCCCACAGCACTGAATCCACCAGCAGTCCCACATCCCCCAGTTTTGCACCTCCAGTGAAAACAAGTGCTGTGTTGATGGGACCACATCCACTTCAATTTCTCAAACACAGATTGTGAAAAGGGGGCTGTGGTGGCATCTCTCCCTGCTGTGGTCTGACAGTTCCCCCAAAGTCCCAACCCACTTCCAGATGAGTTGTGAGGCCCTGAGCAGGTCTTGTCACCTGTACAACTCCTCACAGTCCCCTCTGGGGCTCCTGTTTCTGGGTCCTGGAGCTCCTCCCCAGCCCCAGCCCTGCTGATGGCCCCTCAATGGAGTAAAGGGGCCATTTTGTTATCACTGGGATTGCAGCTCCCCACATGGGCACATTCCTAGGAACTTCATCCTCTTTCCAGTCATTGTCCAAAGCCTTTACTCAGGAGACTCAGAACAGGACCAACACCAACTGAAGCTCCACAGAAACTGGCCCTGCTTCCAGCTGACACACAGCAGTGACTATATTTAAATGAGAACTATCAGAATGCAGACAGACCTCAAACCAGCCCAGTTTACAGCTTTTTCCTCACATTTCCCTGTTACTTCATAAGCCAGAAACAAAACCTGGCAACAGGAACATTTCATTTATTAGTAAGCAAAAGCAACAAAACTGCGAATACTTCATTACTAATACATCATTTGCTCAGAACGGCACAAAACAAACAGGTCTGTGTTTTATTCATGGGCCTCCTGTCATCCTCAATGGCCTCAACTCACTGCAAAAACACGCAGCTGCTGCCTGTTTCACCGAGCAGAGCCCGAGAGGGATGGGGAGATGGAGATGTTTGAGCTCCGGGCTGAGGCTCGGCAAGGATGGGAGTTCAGGTCTGGGATGAGGGGAGGGGGGAGTTGGAGAGCCCTGGGCACATAAGGCTTTTCTTTGGATGTCAACACGTCCTCCAGGTGGGACACTGTCCTGCAGCCCCACCATCCATCAGCACATTGTTATTAAATCATCACAGCACAACCCTAAAAGACAACTCGTGAATTCACCATGAAAGCCTTCACATGAGCTACTTGTAAACCAGAAAAAATTACATAACTGGAGCAACATGTTTAATTGATGTCTCTCCACTGCTACTGACTGGTTACCCAGCACTCAGTAGGTAATGTGGAGGCTGCTCATTTTCTGTCATGTTTCTTGCTTGCTCGCTCCCAGTTTCTTGACCTAACCCCCAGCCATCATTTCCTGCCCCAGCTTTGGGAATCGACGGCCATAACAGCTGGAGGACAAGTTCAAAGTGCTGAGGTGGCTACATCTGGATTGGCCACTGTAGGGATCACCCCAAATAAAAACACTATGTTTTCCACTTAGGGCACCATCCTTTGAAACATGGAAAATCAGCACTTAAATTCTCAAACAGAAAAAAACTCACGGTGACTAGGGAGGACATACAAAGCAGGATATCTTCTTCTTCCATCCATCTTCTTCATGAAGAGGGGGCTCATTTCAAAGCCTAGCTGAAGGTATCTCAGTGAGTTTGAGGGGCTGCAAATGCTCAGTGCCTGGGGACTCCCATCCCTGCTTGGGGTGGGCAGGCTGACCCCGCTCCTCTCGGCAGCTCAGGGAGGGCTCTTGGCTGGGGCTCTCCTGCCCCCTGGTCCCTGATCCTTCCCTCACTGCCCCTGCTAAATGTAAGTAGAATTCTGCAAATCAGAGGGAAATTCCCCATTGGGGAAGCTGAGGATGGGAGGGAGGATTAATTATGACACACAGTGTTGTGAGTGGATGCCTTCTTAATTAAAAATGCTCTATTTAACTCAACCCAGTCCATTTTAGTATTGTTTTGATTGCATTATTCTTTCAGTTCATAATGACAGATTTTTCAGTTGAGATGACAGAACTGTCATCTGTCCAGCTCCACATCTGAAGGAAGAGGAAAATGACTGTTCCTAGCCGGAGGGGAAAAAGCACACAGGAGGCCTGTGACCTCAGGGTAAGGATTTTGGGCTACAGACAGGGAAGTGAAGTGAGAGGTGTCTGACAGTCTAACACGTGTTCCTGGGGCACAAAAGGAAAAAAGAAAAAGGCACTTTTTAGTGCTCTTATCAAGGTTAAAACAGAATTTAATGGCAACAAATCAGTCCTGTTTTCATAAGATACGGGGTCTAGCCTCAGAGGTGTGGATGGCATCCCACGGGGATCAGCACTCCCCCACAGCCTCTGCACCCTGCAGAGGGTGCTGACACTTCTGGGAGCACGTCCCTACAGCAAACCCTCTTTGTGAGAAGGGAGGGAGAATAAAACAGAGAGAGGCTGTGTTGGACGCACAAATAAAGAGATGCAGACGTCATACAAACTATGTTAGGGACACTGCTGATAAAGAGAAGTTCTTCAAAGATGAAGACTGTTTGCTGCATTTCTATTAAAAATAAGAGTATCACAAATGTAATCATATTTCTTCATGTGTCACTTGTGAAATAAATGATATTTCACTGTGAGGTTGACAGTGTAAGAAATGCAATTAGAATGATTTGCATATTAAAGACATTATTATGTCTTCATTGTAAATATTTCCATCATGATGACTTTGAACAGAATCTTTGCAAACAGAAATATAAATATCCTCATGCCAGATTTCACATAATCTGAAATCATGCTGTGTCAAGTTGTCAATTTCAAGAATTCTCCTAAGCCATTACAAATCTCATTTTAATCTCTCCAAAGACTCATCTTCTTTTACATAATTGAAAATAACCACTGCTTGTAATGTGTTAATTTTGAGGCGCAGTGAATAACATGGTGCCAGAACCCTTCCAGCCAATGACTATTTTGAAAAGCTGTACTAATTTTTCCATCTTCAGACTGCCTGGGGCTGCATAAACCTTTACAATGCAATTTTTTGCTATTGTTTAATACCAAATATTCCAAAGTATGTCATCAAAATTATGAGAATTGGATTGTTTTTTCCTCTTCCCTGGGACTGATTAGTGTGTCTTCAGTACGAAAGATAAGCAAATACAACCTCATTAACGAGCTACAAACTTGAGATAACAAAAAGCTCCACTAATAGCTCAGTTGTTATTGAACTGCTTCTCCTGTTAGAAGAGACAAATCTACTCAGCAGGCATCACGGACCCTGCACTTCTTTGCTTCTATTTGCATATATTTAAAAATAGTCTTGGCACTCCAGAGAGCACAGATAACATGTTGAAGGGTGGAAGGGATGGCAGCAGCGTCCTGCCAGACCCAAACCAACAGACATGTAAACAGAGGCATGGACAGAAGGGAGTGGGGTTACAACCCCGAGTCTCAAGAATATTCACAAACTTTCACTGCACAGAGATGTACAAAAATCAAAAGAATATGGTGCAAGAAGAGTGACTTTCAATCTGGTTTTGCAAACTTTACATTAATTAGGAAAGGATTTCTCAAACGCCCATGCATCTCCAAACTTTATGCTGGGAAAACCATTTACTGCTAAATGACAAGTGTAGGCTGCATGCTAAATATTCTGAATTTTTGGTTCTCTAAATTACTGTTAACCCAACATTATTCCTTTCTACCTTGGGTTTTTAAATGGAATTACATATAGCCTGCAGCTCCAAATCTAAATGAAAAATGTAGCTCCAATTGAACCTTAAGAAAAAAAAAAAAGGCAAAAGTTAATGAGATTTAAATTAGTAACAGCCAAAGCTTTCCCTTAAAGAAAACATTATTGATTTTAAAGAGCTACCTAATGAAAACGAATGGCACTCATTTAAGACTTTGCATGAGCTACATCAGAGTTTAATTTATAATAATAAATAAGGATGTGCTTTACAGTGCAATGAATCAGCAAAATTTATGTACATATTTTTATGAGTTAACTATACATTCCTTAAGCCTTTAATCACAGTTTTGGGTGAAATGTTTTTGGTAGTAAAGAAATTAGTGTCTAAGGCCCAGACCATGAAGATAATTAAGCATTCGTTCCCTAAGAGTTAAACACCTACACAGCTCTGGGGTTTATAATCTATTCTTCATTTGTAAAATGGAAATGGATACTGTTTCCCTTTATTCTTTATTAAACAATGTTTCTATTTTAAATTCAATTAGCTGATTATTGGAAAAATTCTCCTCCTATGAATGCTCTGTAGCTTTTACACACTAAGAACAAAAAATTATTATCACCAGAAAAAGCAATACATGGACTCTTTGTAAACTCCCTAAATAGGTAGGAAATTTGTCGGGCTACTGGGCTTTTTATATTTTCATTGAAACACAATTCTATACAATCACAAGATACTTCATCATATCAGTCCAGTTCAGGAACATAATATTGTGATCCCATGGCATTTAAATATGAAACACTGGTGACTGAGCACAGGCCATTATCTGGTTGCATTTCATCAGCTTACTAAGCCCAGTTCCTTCTCTGAGAACTGCTGAGAAAATACATGAAGTCCAAAGTGCTCCAAGCAAGTTTCAAATGACTTTTAAACCCAGCCACTTATACAAAAAGTAAGCATGCCTGGACCCAGTCCAAACAGAACTTCACCTCGTAATTAATTAAAGCTCCAGACAAAACCCCATCAGAACAAAAGGAACATTCAGTTCATTTGCTGAGATACCTAAAAGTGCTAAAATTTTAAACTCTGTAAATTGTTAAATTCCCTCTCAGTTGCTGAAATCAAGCTTGCCTGGAGTACCCCGAGTCCACTACCTGGTTCCCCACCTCTCATCCACAGAGGCATCCACCCAGACTGAGTGCTCAGGTCATAACTCTGCTCAGAAACACCTCAAAGGGCAGTCAGTGTGTCACTACATGCAGTCAGACTGACCTCCATCTAGCACTGATGACAAACAGTGGTGTTTAACACCTCACCAACTCTAAAAGTGAAATTTCTCTCCTACAGCAAACCCAGGAACAAAGGTAACTGCAGTTTCTCAATGAAGCCAGCAACGTGTTTTTATGTCTCAAATTAAGCCATGACATGATGACAAAGAACACAAACAGGCGCCCCACACAGCACTAACAAGTACCACAACCTCAGCAGAGCACTCTTCTTCAATGCAATTCACTGGGGAGATGATACTTGTCTAAATACATCTGAACAGTTGGACTTCATTTCTTGCTTTGTTAAAGCAAAAGGTAGATTTGCAAAGAGATGCATTTATTTTTAATATAGAACATTCATACACATTAATTTCACCTGCCACAAGACTGTGCCTTGAAGAGATTCTTTAAAGTAACTGCATAAAACTTAATCCATCTGTTTCACAGAACTAAGAACTACACTTGCCTCTTTGTGAGCCAATTTACAGATCCCTGGCAGATCTCCTCCTCTACCTTCAACATCCTGCTATGGCCTTGCTGTATAGATATTTAATCCAGAGGGTATTACCCCAAAGGCTCCACTGCAGGTACCCACACGTGCACCCTGCCCCAAACGGAGACAAACAGATCCAAGTCAGGCCGCTCTGTGAAGCTGGTAGACATCCCAACCCAGGGATCAGCAGAACCCAGGATTCAATCTGGTTTGAAGCAAACCCCCACAAACCACACAACCATTTAGATACACATGCTTCTGCCCCAAAGCCTTTGCTCTTACAATCTGCTCTCGCTGCACCAAGTTGCATGCTAACACAGATCTAGCCAGGGTGCCCTAGGATGGGGCTTTAATTCATTCTGGAGGTGATATGCTTCAGACTTCATGCATGAAAAGAAGAGCTCCCAGAGGCAAGACAACTCTCAAACATGTAGTCTTCGGGAAGAACTTTTGGTGGAGAGAAGGAAACTGCAACTAAAGTACACTAAGTCGGTTTTGTACTTTGTTCTTTCCTTTGTTCAACTATAAAGGAAATTATTAATCGTGAGCATTGTGTTTGTGCCCTGTGGCATAACAAAAACAACTGAAACTGCAGGAATTGCATCCCTGAATGGATCTTAGAGGAAATAATTAACAGAATCTAGCCTATCATTGCTTGGTTCTCTAAACTCTATCATGTATTTTATTAATGTTCAATAAAACTCTTTGGAGATGAACAGAAGCCAGTCCTTCCTTCCCTGTGCAAATGTGACCAGTGTACATTGCACATCAATGAACCAAAGAACAAGCATGAAGGCTTAGGACAGAAGTGTGGATGGGCACAGTCACTCCTGAAACCTCAGTTTGGGTTTAGATCTAAACTAAAGGGACTAAGAATTACCAGTGGAGAGAGGGCATCAGCTGGCACTTGGAATAGTCCTAAATTGAGTAATCTAAACCAGATCTCAGGGAAGCAATAAACAGTTGTTACTCACCCTGCTGCCATAGTGATTTTCACATCCAAGTAAGCCTAAATTTTAAATTTCTCTTGCTTTTATTTTATTCCACTTTATACCACACTGTTTGTTTTCAGTTGTTTCACAGCTGATGCAGAGGTCACTTTCTGATGTATAATGGACCAGAGCTCAAGACACCCCAATTTAAAGCCTGATTCCCAGCAAACCAGTTTGTACACAGCTCAGACTGCTTTCTTCTTATTAACATCCTCCTGATTTTAATTGCCATTGCCCACATTCAGTGAAGAAAGATTAGCACATCACCTCTAACTTCCAAAACTTCCATAAGTAACAGGCTTCCACAGAATACTTTTTCTAACTTTTTTCCCTTTTGTCTCCTACAGGTTGGGTTTCTTGCATTGTTTCAACCCACAGAGTTTAACTAGGTTCATGTGCACTCTGGAAAAAAACACTTGGACATTTAAAGTTTGTCTTCCTCCCCAAGAGCCTTTAGATGAGTGTTTGCTCTGTTTTAAACGTTCTAATGGGAATTCCTACAAGCACCTTGCCCTTTCCTTTCTGCCTGCAGGAGGATTTCCACTTCCATCGCAGGGAGATAAGAAACAAAAATATCTGGCCATACAGACCCAAGCTCCCCTGGAGAAATGATGTACAAGAGACATGGGATTTCTTTGGGGATGCAAAGACAATGTTCACAAAGAGGTGGCTGAATCATTCAAGCATTCATTATGCCTGTATAACTTTACCAAGTCTCTTTTGAGCTTTGACAAAAGTTTCGTAATCAGATGAGATCAAGTGTTGTGCTCTGTAAGCTTCAGCTGCAAATGAAAGAAGTCCTCCTACAAAAAGCATCTGAAGACCATTTCTTTCAGCTTTGCCAAGGCCAGGCTTTCACTGGTGTTGCATCCCCCCAGATGGTGAAGGCTATCTTAGGACAGCCTTCTCGAGGAGACAAAGTCTGCCCACCATTCAGATTAATATGCCAACAAAATCCCTAGGCCATTAAAGATGCAGTTTGAAATCTGATTTTCTTTTGTTAGAAAAAATGATCTAGTACAGACTTTGTCAAAAGAGCTTTGTTAACACTAACACTTGAAAAACAACTATGCTAATATGACATTTTCCATCCACTTGTTCTGTACTTTAATGCCACTCAGCAATGAACTACAGCAATTCCTTCCCAAGCTATATTATTTGGCCATGTGAGTATGCAGGAGGTCACTTTTTTATTATTTTTACTGTGTTAACTTATTGCCATTTTTTATTTATCTAGAGGAAACTTGCACTTTAAACCTGATTAAATGTGCCATCTGGACAATAGCCTTGTTGACACAATTTAGGTTTACTAAAAATAGTTATTATCTAGTAAACTAGTACCCTAGAAAAAACATTTGGGACAAGACCATTTTTACATGTGCAATGTCTCCATGCTTTCACACAAAATATGGCCTGGCAGTCACTTGGTCACACAAAACACCTGTAAAGCTCAGCTCAGAAACCTAAATGAAGCTGAAAAGGGAAGTTTTGGGGAACTCTGGCACTTAAAGTAATAATATCTCCGTGTGACACTGGAACCATATTTAGAAAGAGGATAAAATGATCATCCTTTCCTAATTACCATTTTCAAAATGCACAAGAGTGTTTTAAAAATGTCAATTCTGCAGTTCAAGTGTGCAAACTGGTACTTGTGCAGCCACCAAGGTTCAGCCACACAGCACTTGGTTATCTCCTCTGTGTGACTGCAAAGCAGATTTGCCCTTAGTGCTGAATAAAAATCACAGACCATGCCAAGATGTTTATCAAAGAGATAAAAATAAGCTTATCTCCAGGAATATAAAAGGTTTAATAAGAAAGGCAGATAAAAGAAATTATCTCCATTTTCTAAAGAAAACAGAAATACTGAAGTTCCAAGACAAAACCCCAGTTTCATACACAGCAACTCTTTCAAAAAAAGACACAGTTCAGGCAGTTCCTGAGGAAGGTAATTTTACTGAAGGGATCAGCAAGGAGAGGAGGATTACACAGGGAAGCTGCATGACTCAAACACATGGCCCCAAAACATTCTATAACAGAGAGAAGTCCATAACATCATCACCAGAAGAGACACTCTGCTGCAGGCTGGACTTGAGTTTCAGCCCATACTGAGGAAACAGCACTGTCACCCAGGAATGAGCCAGCAAGGAATATTTAGTGTCATATGGCTACGCTGGATTGAGTGATGATCACTAAGGCAACAGTGCAGAACCTGCTTTTATTCTCTGAACAGACAGAGCCCTAAAATCCCCAGGCTGACAGTTCAGTAGGAAAGAAGAAACTTATTTATTTGGCCAATTTCTTCACAGTTTTTTATTAACATTTTAAAGATTTCATCCCCAAATCACGTCATGCAGCTCATGGGTGAGCCAGCTGTGGTACAAACCTTCCACAGAGCTGGGATGATTTGCACGACTCCAGACAACTGCTTATAGATCCAACTAAGTCAAGTTTATGGTTTGGGGCAAAGGTTGCCAAAAATTTTACTTGTGGCCACGTTGAATAGGTGGCTTTTTACAAACAGGCTGCTATATATCCACATTTACCACGGTGGAGTTCAAGGGCTGCCAGCCAGTTCACCTGTCACAGCAAGCTATTTGCTCTCATTTGAGAGCAGGAGAAACCCTAACAAGCATCACCAATTTCTCCCACTATCCCACACAACAGCAGTGAGCGTGGTAGCAGCTCCTGGTCATGCCCAGCAGGTTTGCCACTGCCCCCCTGGCTTCCTTCTGCACTACCCATACCTGAGCTTCAGAGCAGGCACCAAAAACCCCCACTTTTTAAAAGGGAATGTACACCTGAAGCAAATCATGAACCTGATAAGAGGTTAAGTGACTTTTTTTCACGTTGGCTCAGCTGAAGCATACAACGGTGGTCATGCAGTAGTAGGAGCCAGTAGAAGGAGACACACAAAATCCAGATTCCAGGATATTACAGTAACTGGCAAGATCTTTGCTCTTACTCCTACTTTTGCCACTTTACCTCCTTTCTTATACCTCTTGCACAAAGTACCACAGAGCAGCGACTGGGAGATCATTCCTTCCCAGGGCAGGCAGCTGAGGGGCAGTGGGCCCTGGGAAAGTTCCTCAGCAATAAGTCTGGGGGGGAATGGGAATCTCTGAGATGTGCAAATGATGAACCCCACTTGGCAGAGTGCCCCAGCCACGCTGTGCTTACCTCCATAGCAAACAAACCCCCCCTCTGGGGAACCCAGTCTCCCCAAGGGCATTTCAGAGGACCAGTGCTGGCAAACAATCAATGCAGACAATTCTGTCTTTAGGTGTCTTCTTTCCAGCAGCAGGGTGCAGGGATGAGTGGGAGAGCTCTCAGCAGGACCTCAAAGCAGCATCACCGCTACAAACACACGCTTGCCTCTCAGCTGAGCCGCCCATGTCCTGCTGCACAGCCCTGGCAGCCGGCGGGCACCCAAGGAGGCTGCACATCCTGGAGCAACATCCCGAGGGAAGGAGCAGTCTCAAGGGAGACATCCAGATACTGAGCCTTACAGGAGGGCACCAGACTGCACACATGTGTTTCAGAGCTGCACTACAAGCTGCTAAACCTGCCCCAGCTCTGGCCCAAAACGCCCATCCTGCGCTTCCAGGAGCGGAGCCTGGGACTGCTGCCAAGGCACTGGGGCTGAGCGGCTCCATCAGCATCTGTGCCACATTCCTGCACACCTCACTCAGCAAGGGCCTCACTAAGCAAGTGGGAAGGCTGTGGCTTCCCCTCCCCAGCTGCAGAGCAATCCCCTCACACGGGCCTGATGATTCACAGCTCCTTGCTGTGCAAGGCTGGTCGTGCACAGCAGCACTGACCCATGAGCAGCCAGTGGTTACATGGCTCCTTCTGCTCGCCGAAGCAGAGAAAAGCCTACAGGGACTCTGCTCACTAACCTCCCACAGCAGCCATCACACGGTCCCTCCACATGCTCTGATCAATATTTAAATGATGGTGATGGCATTAAGAGGCCCTCCCCCCTGCACTGATACGGTGCCTTCAGCCATCCCATCTGGACAAGGTCTGAAGGAAAAAGAAAAGATGAGTCCTGTACTGTATCCTGAAGGTCAGTAGGTTCAGGCACGTTTGAAAGTTTAACTAAGGCTTTCTGGCAGGTCATCTCCCTATTTCATGATGTGGAAACAATTTTATTTAATACTTCATTGAAATAACAGACCGTTGCATAATACCCCCGACAACAGTCTATGGTGCAAACCTGCCACCCCAAACAGGTAAAGCTTCAACACAGTGCAATTAACAGACTGTGAATTAAAAGCTCTGTAACATCCCCCTGAAGCCGAGACACCCATCCCTTCCCTTCCACATCAGTGCTGAAGCCAAGCATGCAGACACAGCAATGAAGCACTGCCTGCAACCCTGCCCAGCCTCTGGCCGCTCACACCTATGGCCTCATCAGGTCACCCCAGACACGATTTTCAGGTCACCCCAGACACGATTTTCAGCTCACTCACACTGCTTCAGCCCTCATTACTTAAAAGGTGCAGTTCATTACCAATGACACAGCTAATGGAGTTTCAACTGTGAGGCACAATATGGCTTTTCCAGGAGGGGAGCTGGGAAATTGTGTTCTGATAAAACATTACATTACCTGCTCCAAGACACTGTGGCTCTGAGGCTCCCTGAGCAACTACAGTGGGGATAAAATGCCTTTCCCCTCTCCACACACACCAAAAGGCAGCATCAAACACTCACCATCACCCAACTGCTGCAGGAGCACCACACCTCCTGCATCCCCTCATCCTGTGACACCCGGCATGCAGGCAAGGGGAAAGGAGTATCCCAATCTGGTATCTAAACCATGAACCTAAGTGAGATTCCTCACTCCTAATTCTGACTTTCTTGCTGCTCAGCTTAATGCCCACTCCCACAAACAGGCCCTACTATCCTTCTGTAGGATTGATTATGACCTTCCAAACACTGCACTCATTCCAGTAGCAACATTTTTCACACTTCCTGTCAGAACAAAAACCCGTGCCCACATTATCTGAAGACAGACACTTGTGGGAGCGAGCATTAAACAGACTTTCACAAGGTAACACAGATTCAAGCAGATGGACAGCCCCTGGTTTTTAAGCTCTACCATTCCACGGGGTTTCTTTCAGCCAGTTTGATCACCTCCAAGGAAAGGAAGCTTTACACCTGATACATCTGTGCTGTAAGACCCCCTGCCTTAAAAACGACTTTTATGAGTGTTATTGGAAACAACAACATTAAGATAATGACAAGACTGGCAGTGAGAAATTCACAGGGGATGCAAAATAAATGAAATCAATTAGTATTATAAATACAGGCTGAGTTTCACGTGTCTCACTTGTCGATTACTCATGCTGAACTTTTGAGACTTCATTATTAACAGGTTTGTTTTGGCAAAAGCTATAAAAAAAGGAAGAGAAAAACCCAACAGTGCTATTTTAAACTCGTGCCACCACGCTGCAGTTTACATAGCTGCAAATAAAATGGAAGAATATTTTTATGAGCCATAAAATGGCTCAGCTGATACCAAGAGGCATTTACTGAAACAAAAATTTTGAACAAGCCTGTGTCACAGCAAACCCAATTTTGATTTTCCCAATTAAATGGAGAACAATTAGTACCCATATATGAAAGTGCATGAGCTCTGTTTAAGTATCAGTTCTGGTGGATCATATATTAAAGAAACTCATTGGTTTTGAGGTCAGCTGTCATTCTTTCCAAATTGCTCCCAGAGCAGATCACAGAGCAGATGGAAAAGGCCAGTTTGACATGACTCTTTGGCTTAATTATAGCATTACTAAGACAGCATATGGAGTTGGTACGTACAGTAAAATTTTATCCAATAACTTCATTTTTCACAAATTCAGAGATCTGCTTCATTTGCTTTGACTTGATCTCCAGTACGTACAGTCACTGTGACTGAATTATTTTTACCTGTGCCTTAATAGGTCAAACCTTCTCAGCAAATCCAAGAACTGCACATCCACAGTAATGTTCATAGAATTTAAATTCTATATCAAGTACAAGATCTTTTCCAAAACATCAGTATTTAAACTGATTCACTGTTTCCAGTGCTAATTATGTCAGATGCCTCGAGTCACCCTCAGAGACAAGTGATGCCAGACTGGTCTAGTGACAAAAAGGTTTTGTATTACATAGACTAACATCTCCCAAAGAATCATCTCATGGCATATGCCTGTCCATATGCACAATGCACCCACAGTGCTAGCAAAGATAGCAAAAACAGGTCCAGTAGGAAGAGCAGAACAGATAAAATCTCTAACACAGTACATAGCATAGCAGTGTTCCACTCGATATCCTTGGCTTACAGAAATCATTGCAGTGTTCACATCTGCAAAGTAGCCACCTATCAACAAGAGATTTAAGTTTTTGACACTGATCTTCTGCTGGAAATTCTTTAGGCAAGGTGAAAGCCAAAGAAAATTGAAAACTGTAGTTCTGGTCCTCTAAATACCGCAGTTATGTAGGTGTTTATAGCAGTTACCCATGTCAGCCATTCCAATTGCAACACTGATAAACTGCTCAAGGTTCAGATCAGGTACCAGGGTATATTGTAGGTGCTGACACGATAAAATACAGAACCATTTGCCATCGTGGAAAGGCAGACTTTAAGTGGACTGAAACCATCACTAAAATTCCTCCAAGGTCTCTTATCACACAGGAGGTGTTTTGCACAGAATCCCAAATCCCTGCCAAATGTATCCAAAACAGCTTCTACTTGATTATTTAATACCCTTTGCCTGCTTTTGTAAAAGAAGGAAATGGGAAAAGGACAGAGCTATCAAATAGTGAGAGAAAGTGGTTCATTTCCTCTGCCCTCTTTCTAAGCAGTTGAGCTTTTTCCTGATGGGCAGGAATGGGAGGGGGAAAAAAACTACCACCACCACCAAATAAAAATGTTGGGGCTCTACGCTTTCTAAACAGAAATGTCACCAAAAAGCTTCATTTCGAAATTTCATCATGAAATGAAATAGAAAGCAAAACTTTTCTTGTAAAAATGTGACCTCTGAAAATGAAATTTGGACTAAGTTGATGTCATTACGTGCATACAGCCATTGGCTGTAATACAAATGCAGCCACTTGCCCTGACAAAGCAAACTGTCAAACCTTCGATTGAGATCTTCTTTCCAAAGGTTCTTAGGGCGCTCTAAACACCTTTGACACCTTTTATTCTTCACTTTATCTTTCTTAAGACAAATCCAACTCAAATTAAAAAAATAAGCATGGGAAAATCAAAATAACATAGAACAAAAAATGTAACAGTTTTGAAAAATTCTCACTGCCTAAAACATTAAAATGCCTGATTTAGGAGGCTGGTTCCTCACACTGTCACATTAACAAATGATCACCATCAACCTGTACTTTAACTACTTACATTTATAATCCTAGTGAAAATAGATGGATGGTGTGTAATAGCTCTTCATTTTTTTCCTGGACAAGAACCAGACCCCATTGCACCAACAGGCAAGCAGGTACAAGCTCTCTGAGGTGCCCTGGAGTCTGCCTGTGGATGCTCCCAGCTCCTTCTGAGTGTTTTCAGTGCCCCTCACCTCTGTGACCCCCTGCAGACCAGACAGTGTGTGGCAAGTGATGCCATGTGAATCCACAGCCCTGCTCCAAAGAACAACCAGGATAACTAGCACTGACACAAAAATATTGAACAGGGAAAGAAAATGAGGAACGAATGTAGCTGAATAAAAAAGAATCACATGAGTACTTCTGGATGGTCCTCACAATGTGCTCGCTCTCTCTCTCTTTAGAATCTTGCTGCACTCAGCTTCAAATCCATGTAAACCTACAATTTAATTTTTTTTCCAACCCTGCTAAGAAAAAAACCCTCTTCCTGTATGTTTATAATTCAGAAACACAGAAATGTCCCCTTTGAATTTTTTTGATGAAGCAGAGGTCAATTTTGGCTGTTCCCTCTGTACCTACTCTGGTATCTATGGAATCCCTGCATAATTCTGGAGTTACTATACCACACACAGAAAGTTGCAATTCAAACTTAGAAGTGTGATGACCCAAGTTAACAGTTGCTCTCAGCAACCCCAAACACCAGGAGCTCAGACTTCCATCCTGACACAACCCAGAATTGTAGTTTCAAGACTTATACTTTTGTTAGAGAGGGGCTGTGGAAAGTACAATTTACTCAGCGTTGTAACTTTGATCCAGTTTTTATGTTTCCACTAAGACTTATTTGACTTAAAGTAAAAAATCTGCGAGAAAAAAAAAAATAGAGATGCTTCTGGCTGAAGCTTTTAAAAGACTTAGGCAACCAAATGTCATTGGAAATTCTGAGCCTACAAAATCCAGTGCTATATACAGAGAGCTGCACTCCACCCTCATAAGATCACATACTTCAGAATCCTTCCTATATGCATATTTTTTCTATATTTTTAACATTTAGTATTATAAAATTACTTCATTCTGTAATGCTTGTTGATTTTAAAAAATGCACCGTTCATGTAAAAGTTTATCTAAATTTCATAGACAAAACTTAGATGCTTCTCATTCACACTTGTTTTGGAAAGATTTTAAGTTACCCTGTTTCTATCCAAAAGGCTTTGTACAATGAAGTGCATATCTGAAAGATAAACAACAGCCACCTATTAATGAAACACAACAGCATCAACCTTCCAGTTAGCTGCAAGCATAACTTACAAACACACCTTCCAGAAGTGAATCCCCACCCTATTACACCCCAAGGACAGATACAAACTTGAAAGAAGTTTTCAAGTTTTATTAAGAGATGCTTCCACAATCACAGCACAAAAGCACAGGTGAAAGGCAATTTTTTCCTGCTGGTGCATCTCCCAACAAACAAATAATTCCTCCTTCATCTTGGGAACACAGAACAGACATTTAGATAACCTAAAACAGAAATTATATCGTGCTATTTTAGCAAGAAAAAGATGTTGCTTCTACCTAACACCAAGCTGTTACGATTAGAATTCAAACTGCAGTTTTACTACGACAAACTTACAAGGCAAAATTGGAATGTTTCAACCTGACAAATATAAAAACATAGGGAGAAAAAATTCCCATCTAGGTTTTAAATGATGCTTTAGATAACTCAGTTTGACACTTCAAAATTCCAAATTCAGCTTCCCAACAAGGAAGACAGGCTGCACAGGATATAAAAGATGCTACATCCTTACCTATGGCCTAAATTAAATTGTCCTACAAAAAGTTGGTACAAAGGGCAACCTCAATCCTTTTATCTCAATAGAAATATTTACCCAAGAACTGGGGTAATCTCTTCAAACCAGGCCACTGTGTTTTATGTGAAGCAGCACAGAGTGAACCCCTGATCCTGGCAGGGATCCGCTGATGAGCTCAGCAGTGGGGACCCTCATGGGGGTGACCTGGGCAGCAGTGACAGAATTAGCCAGGCAAAAGCAACCTGAGATGCCCAGGCTCCAACTTATGGATGCAATAATAAAAACACTGCAACTCAGATGCTACACGGGGGAAGAACAGACAGAAAAGAACAATGTCAATGTGATGGGATGACTGAGCATGCAACCAGTGGAGTCACAGCAAGAGGCTCCACTGAATTGCTAAATGCAGCATTCCTGAAGTCTCTAACTAAAACATTTTCAATGTCTATTTAAATAGTAAATACCTAAATAAACAAAACCCAAAAATAACAGCAAGGTGGATAACTGACATGTAACAGAAGAGACACTTTGTTCAGATAACAAGTCCCAAAGTAACATCCTCTAACTTAGAAAACCACATACAGTTCAATAAAACCCAAAGGTGTATTTTTAATGAGAACAATTGTGTAGTCAATAGCTTCATCTTAAAAGAGTCTTTTCTAGGGTGTGGAGGAAAATAATAAAGAAACTTTGACATCTCTGGCATTTGTCGTATGATCAGTTTAAACAAAATTCATGGTTTTCCTGCAGGCAGAGATTGCTACAGTTATCCTGTCCACATGTTGATTTACCATGCTCCAGACTCCAAGGATAACAGAATTCCTGAAGAAAATGCAAGAAGAATTCTATAACTGGAGAACTACTGTGCAAAAAAGGTAAGTTCATGTATAGACTAACTGCTTTACAAATCTTTCTGATAACAATTTCCGGCTCATGGGCTCTAGAAGTGGTTTCAGATGCAGGAACCAAGTTGCACTATGGGGAATTCAGAGAAATGGTTTTCTAAAAGTCTCTCCTCCTCTTTAGACATGACATGATATTCTTGGAGACTCCCCACTGATCTGTGCAACTGGGAATGCAGTGAAAGATGCAGTTCTAAGTGCATGACTTGCTCCAAAACAAAACCAGAGCTTCACTTTGGTAAAATGAGCTGATAAGTAAAGGCAGGGTGTGAAGTGTCAGGAGCAAAAAAAATCAGGTGGATACTTGTGCCTGAAAAGGTTGGAAATCCAAGGCAGGAGAGTCTGAGGATTGCAGTAAGAGCCCAACTCAGAGCATCCCCACTTCATTTCAAAACCAACAATCTCTGAACTCCTGAGTTTAGAGAATTACAGGTTCATTTTCACAAGTAATTACTATGATTTAAAGTGAATAATTTGATCTTGGAGATGTTCTGAAGTCAAGGAGCTATCCAACATCCATTACTTTTACTACTGTGTTGGGAACACAGCACGTGAAGCTAAAATAATTTTCCTCCACAGCAGTCGGAATTCAGGGCAGGGAGGCTCATTAGGAATGTGCACTTCCATCACTCTGGACTATTTCCAATCTTCAGCTCCTGCTTAGAACCCTTCATTCACCCTGAATTATTGACAACTGGAGGATAATTAGTCCATCATGGCTTGGGAAAACTAAAGGCTTTCTATATTTTTCCCAATCACTTAAGCTGGCACACAGTAGTACATTATACCATGGTTTTGCTCTTTATTCTTATTAAGGTCTTTCACTCTCTGTTTCTTAACATTGAGATACCAAGCAATTCCTTGGCTTCATTCTAAAATAAAAGTTACATCACATTTGAGCTGATGCCTTCCAGCCAACTTCTGCCAAATACAATTTGCTTAAAAACCCAAACCTATCTAGCTGAGGTTGGATAAGAAACTTGCGGCAAAAGCTGCTTTATAAATAAACCTTGTGCTCTTGCACTTGAAGAAAAAAAAGAAAAGTCTAATACAGGAACCTGAGAAAACCTGACTCCACATAACCAGAGGAGACATTCAACTGTATCAACACAGCCAAAAGGTTCTGCTAATTAAAACCAAATGACTCCTTACAAATGGAGCAGCAGTTTAGCTGGGTTTGAGTAGGCAGCATGTGACTTTCTGCTTTCAGTTCCTGAAAATGTGACAGACATAACAGACAGACGTTGAGTAAGGAGCCGCTGCCTCCACAACGTGCTGAGGGCCAAACTTCAGCTTCCTTGTAATGCTGCCGTGATTCTGAAACACAGCATGAATGGGCTAGAGGTTTTTTCCCCTGAACATACTCATAGCCACGTTAGAATTATTCTGATGGCCACCAACTGCAGTCTGCTGATGGAGGAAACCCTCCATTGGGTTCTTCCCAAAGTTGCACTTGGACTGATCTAAAGAAAAACGACAGATTTTAAACTCACTGCTATGGAAGTATCTTAGCATGTCAGAAAGAGTTTCAATGAATATTTACTGGATGCACAAGATGTTCTTTTCAATGCCATGAATTATAAAGAAAAAAATCAGATCTCCCTCCCTCATATATTAATCATACTTGTGAGACCATGTTTGGTCCACCTAAACTAGAGGTGGTTACAATTCCACAAGGATGGCAATCAGACAAACTAGTACAGATAGACTGAGAGCAGGGGTAATAATAACATCAGCCACGTGTTAGGGTTAGGTTGTCATAAATGCTTGACACTTCTGTATAAATACCATTAACTTCTTAGACATCAAGCCAATTGTTTCAGATCAAAACTGTTCTCAAGTAATTACACCTCAGTGGTGACCATCACTAGCACAAATTTCAGGTGTCTCTCAATATCTGACTTTTAATAAAGAGGAGCTCCCAGTGTGCCCTGAAAGCTATATTGGAAAAGATATTAATAGTGACAGAAATAGGAAATAAATTCCATACTCTCCAAGGCTTCAAAAAGAAAAAGGGAAGAAATTTTTAAGAGAAAGCAAGCTGAAAATTACTTGAAAACTTAGGAGTTAGGATAAAGAAAAAATAAAACTTCTGAAGTCAGTTTTTGTGATAATTTCAGAGTCAATTAATTTTCTATGAATTCTTTCAGACACTGTAAGAAATGCTGTTAGCACCATCACACACAAAGAAACTAACCAAACAAAACCCCCACCATTCCAGCGCACATGCTAATTTCTAAAGCTCCAGGTGATCATTACCAGTGCACTTCCAATCCTTACTAAACACTCAGCATGTCAGAGTGCTTTTGCTTTGTCTACTATCAAGTAAAAAGCAGACTTATTTGTTATCATTAGAGGCCTGGCAGAGATGCTTTGAGAGGCTCTTTTCTGTTGATGGAAACCAATTTGTTGGAAAGAAAGGAAATCTGGGTTCTTTAAGTTCACTGAGAAAGTTAAATAGGCATCTATATCACTACATGATGTATTTACAAAATGAGTTCATTTATCTATCACGTATATTTAGTCTTTTGTGCGACTACAGAAGGGGAAAAGGACAGAAAGGGCAGGAATTTATGGCAGAAGCTCAATAATAAGCTAGTAGTTGCCTTGCCTTCACTGGAGTCTCTGGAAAGCTCATGATAGCAGCTCTCCTTCCTAAGAAGGGAGTAAAAAACCTGGCATTGACTCTGAAGAATAACTCCCATGTTAAGTCTGGTTGACAGCAGGATGAACTGGATGTGTTTTTTGGGATGGCAGTGGGTGAACACTCATGAATGTACAGGCTGAAGAGACTGTCTCTCAGGAACAACATCTGAATCCCATGGAAAATGGAAGAGACAGGAGCCTGAAGACTACAATAGGTGTCCAGTAGGACCTGGACTTCCTGGCCCCCAAGCTGCTGCTTCAGCCCGTGGCATGGAGATGTCCCTGTACAAGGGACAGACCAGAGGCAAGTCACACCAGGCAGTGCAGAGCATGCACAGGGCAACACCAGCGAAAAGAGGGCAGAGAGCCTCTGCACCTACACCCAAAGGGAAAGAGCCTGCTGCCAAGCTGGAGGGACAGCAAGCAGGGAACTGCTACCCGTCCCAGCCTGTGGCTGTAGCCCAAAATATCCTTTAATTGGGTACTCAGTACTACCAGTGTGTTGATGTAAACACAGCCAGTTCCTCAGTCCAGTTCAACAGATGACTAAGGCCAGAACCTTCTCTTACTTACAGAATTATCTGTGACTTGGGCCACCCTGGAGCAGAGGGACCCAGCAAAATCTGCAGGCAGTATGCTCCAAGAGAAGTTGGTTACAGGAGTGAGTTCAAATGGGGAGATCTCACAACAGAATACTGTTCATGTCAGCAATTAATGAGGTTTAAGAAAGAGGTCTGACAAATTGGGTTGGGAGGTGAGGTGTCAGAACAAGCAAGGACTCAAAATAGAAAGAAACAGCCTCTGTCTAAGAAACATCATTAAATTGGAGGTTGCTGGAACTGCTGAGATGAACTGGAGGGCACTGCACTGTGTTCTTCCTCTCCTCTTGCATCCTTTCCCTTGACACTTTCTAAGTAATTTTCAGTTGCAGGACACTAAATGGATTTTAGATCCTGCCTAAATCTGTCAGATCCCTCAACAAATTCCCCTACTCTTGGGGGCTTAAATACTCGGGCTCAGGCCAAGGACAGCATACAGGACATCTCCTCATCAATAGGTTCTGCTGGGTGCTGAGTTCAACACTCTCTCCTCCCCACAACAAACAAGTTTGCACAGTGTGAGTTTCTATCTGCCAGTCCTTCATTCTGGTCACATCAAATAAAGAAAGGCAAAAAGCCATACCAACAGCAAAGACCAAGCTATAATTGAAAAACTGACAACTTCCCAAATCAGATGTGACTGTGACCCAAATCAGGAGGGGAAGAAACAGTAATTCATCCTGGCACGCTAATTAATTATCACACAGATTGCTTATTGATTTTCTTGTGTTTCACTCTGATGCCTTATGAAATACACTCATTTCATGCAACTTCTCACAGAATGGCAGACACTGACAGATCAAAAGCAGATGCAAATGCACAGGTAGGTCAGGTGTCCCCTTCTGCAGAGGGGTAAAAGCCATGGGCAAATCCATCCATTCACAGCATTGAAACTCAGCATCAAGAGACTCATCTCCAGTCCCACTCATAAAAGCTAAATTCTTTAGTAATGAACTCCCAGTGAAGCAAACCAGCCCTTGCTGATAAAAGCAGCTAAATTGCCAAGGTCATAACCAAACCACTTCAGCTTCCTGAAGGCTTCCTGCACTGGACAATGGCTGAATTCCCAAAGTTATCTAATAGGACATTTTCTAATTATAGAATTAATTGCTGCCACAGAATAAACAGCAGAGGCACGTCAGGCTGGAGATAATGATTTGTACAATTAGCTCTTTCACATCAAATAAACATTTACAGCTATTCTTGAACTGGGAATTTGTAATATTAGGGGAGGTCCAACTCTCATCATCCCTGGGATATTCTGCCACTAAAACAACCAAGTGAAAACAGTTTACTTTTTTTCTAAAACAGTACCAACACATGCCATTTAAGTTGTTGATTTTCTTCGGCATTTTCTGGGTACTAAGTAAGCATCCTCACTACAAAGGTTTTAGTCTCCTTTGTTGTGTTTTGATGGGGTAACAAACTGGTTTGCAATGCAGGATCACAGACAAAGTGCCTGTTCTCAAGACGTGCCTACAGCAGATGTGTCACAGAGATCAAGGAAAATTCTTGTGGACAGCAACTTGTTTGCTCATGCACAGAGAAATAGCGACGGTCTCATTTCCAGCTCTTTGCACAGTCAGTACAATCATCATCATTACAGTGATAAAAGAAGCCTCTGAAGATGTTTCTGTCTAGTGAAAGACCTCTTGAAGAGGAAGTGTGAACAACCTCAGGAGCTAAAATACGAAAGGGTTTAAAAACAAACATGAGTGAGCCACAGCTAAAGCATTTACAAAGCTGTATAGCTTTAAGCATGGAACTGTTTGCTGGATTCAGATACAATTCAACAAAACATTAACATAACCCAAAATCAGGATTACCCCCTGGTCTGTCATCATCCCTTCCAAAGTGCCAGTGCCCAATGCCATGCTGGAATTTCCCTCCAGATTCCCCTTAGACACAGAAGAACTGGTGTCTGGCAGAGTTGACTATCCAAGTCACCCCAAGAGTCTATCCAAGTCATCCCAGAGTCTATGCCAAGTCAGAGGCTGGGGGATCCTGTGATGGCCTGTATTCCAGGTAGCTCAAAGAAGGGCTCAAAGGGTCAAAATAAGACCATTCCCATTTAACAAGGAGAATTTTTAACATTAGACGAGGTTCCCAGTTTGTGTAATAGGCTGGCTGGGCTTCAGCACTGCTCTGAATTTGCAGTCTCCTTTCAGCCAGCTCTGTCACTTCAGTTTGTATTTTCCCTCCCAGCTGTATCTCACCCTAAGGATCCTCCACAGCCTCTGCACTGAGCACAAACCCTGAGCTGGAGCCAGTGAGACCAGGGAGGTCCAGAGGCAGCTGACAGCGAGTGCGTGGGATGCAAGTGCTGCCATCCAACCCTCAGCTACAGGGGCTTCCTGCCTCACAAGCACTCCAGACTCCCTCAAAGCCTTTCCTTCTTGGCCAGCAGCAGCATCTCTCTATATACTGCAAAACCAGGCTTTCTTGTGAGATTACTGATAGCTGCTTTGTCAAGTGCAGAAACACAAGTATTCCTGTGGGATTTACCACAGCTCTGCACACCCAGAGCAAGAAGCCGGGGTTCAGACCTCTGTGTCATGCACTCCTGAGAGAGACAATGTCAAAAGGTGGCAAGGTAACCTCTGAAAAAAAATTATTATAATAATGACCAAAAATATGGAATAAATTGCAAACTAATTTCTGCTTCAGTTTGACCTGCAAGTGTGTCTTTCCAGATGGGTTGCAAAGCCTAGGAAAAGTTTGAGAATTTGACCTATTTACAACTACACTGAGGCCTCTGAACTACAATGAAACTGTGAATACGAGTGAAGGGCACCAGTCTTACTCTGTACAAATGAATCACTGTAGACATATGTAAACTCTTCTAGCCATTTTTGCAACAACCTGCCTCAAAAGTTACCTTGACAACCTTCTCGTCTCTGATGTTACATCACTACCTCCTCTAGGAAAGATGTCTCATCTTTGAATTGCTCACTTAAAACAGACGGGCTTGTTGAGGCAACATTGCCATCTAAGGAATGTGCCCCGCTGTGCTGAGACACTGACAGCTATTTACAGCTCCATCTCCGACAGCCGCATTTGCAATGAACACAATTTAAAATAGGTTCCTTTTGTCAAAAACCCCCAGATTAGTCAAAGAAACAAATGTTTTGGGACCAGCACATCTAACAAATTCTGCTTTCTCCTGGATTTATTTCTTGTGGTTGAATTCCCTGTGTTCCAGAAGGAGTGAACTTGAATCAAAACTTTCCATGTGGCTGGTTTGTCCATTACCTCTCCCTCTTTCCAATTTCCAGAAGTGCAGTCAACAAGTTTCTCCTTCAGGTTCCTCCATATCAGCCACTTGTAACTGGTATTCATTTTCATAAAACTATAATTGCCTGTAACACCTCCCTTATCAAATAGGGGCAGTGGTTTGTAAGTTAATGAGAACTGGGTAAGAAAGAGCAGCAGGCACATGTGCACTGACACACACACAAGCTGATCATGTTATCCTCATTTCCTTAAGCAAGCAGGCTAAAAATGATCAGACAAACCAAACTGAGAATATATGAGCTCACACTCGGAAGCTGAAGCCTTCTGCACAGTGGCAGGGACAGAAACCCAAGTCAATTTACCCCCCAGAGTCAGGATATCTCACGGGAAACTCAAGCAGCGCACAAGTTTTTCAACCCCAAAGCTCTTAGCAAGAACCTTCCAACAACTGACAAATACAGACACACTCTGTGTCCAAACCACTCAGACCACAAGGAAGCCACCCATGCACTGGACACCCCTCCAAGCCCCTGTGAACCACCACAAGCACTGGAGCAGCTGCCTGAGCATCCTGCAATGCTGTGCTCAGCTCCCATGGAGAACCTACAACAGTGTCACTGCTTACCTCCCCAAATTCCTCCCACAAACGAATCCTCTAGAACAGAAGAAATAAATGTTGTATCCCAAATTAACCCACACATCAACCAGAGAGATGGAAATAACCAATATTTTGTGTCTCCTTTTTAATTTTAATTATTTTGGACAAAATTATCTCAGATGAAAGGATGCAGGTTTCAGGGAAGCAGGTGCTTGGGGAGAGTGGCTCAGTGCATTCAATGATGGATATCTGGATCAAACCAGCAGCGCTTTCCCTGATCTAGAGGAAAACATAAGTAATCTACTTAAATGAAAATCAATTTTAGATGTTCCTTTATTACACTTTATGGTCTGTGAAGATCCTTTCTTTTCATGCTGTTATGTGGATGGTATGTAATTCCCACACTGGTGATAGATTTTCCTTTAGAAAAGTAGTGAAGGTCTTAACTTTTTAATACAAATTATTCCTCAGGAATCCTTAGCTGCTATTCAAGCAGTTTAATTCAAAGAGTTATATCTCTCATTCAGGAAACTTTAACTGACATTAATCAGACCCAGCTATTTTTATTATTAATGTACAACAATACTAATCTGGTGTGACTAGCGTCTTTAGCCAGAGTATTAAGGCCTTCTTCTCCCTAAAGTGCTTTTTAATAATAAAAAATTAACAGTTTTGTATAATCTACTTACGGGTGCTGCGACTGCTGAAGATTAGCTGCAGCATTTTATTCTCTTTTCTGATCCTCAGCACAGACAGCACATCCCAAAAATGAATTGAAGCCTGTTTCTGAGCTGATGGGAATGTTTCGGTGTGCTGGTCACAGCTGCAGCATGTATTACATGACAACATGCAGCCTCTGTGATAACTCACACAGAGTTACACAGTGATAAAAGATCAGGCAATTTTCATATTACTTTATATTTCAAAAGTTCCAACAAGGCCTGCACATGGCAGGTCTAATTCTTTTAAACTGTACTGGCTTTATATCACCTCCCACGGGCCAGGCTGCACAAACACAGGACCTGGCCTCAGTCCAGGACAGTTTAGGCAGAGGAGGCAGCCAGCTCACAGGTTGATGTTTACACAGAAGGCTGATGTATCAATACACTGTATTAACACAGGTAATTATTTTATCAGTGGCCAAAATGTTACAAGCAGTAAACTTTAAACAGACACACAATGCAAATTGCAGTCCAAGCATATTCAAGAGCCTGTAGCGACCTAAAAAAATGGAAATAGTTGTGGAATACCTTTCTTCACCTTAACTGGGTCTTGTTGCTGAAATATAACCAGCCTCTTAATGTATCATCCATTCTAATCAGAAATAGGGCACAGAAAACCAACTCCCTTCACTGTTTGATTTTGACTAGTCAAAGGTAAGACATAGGCAACAGAGCTCTTGTGATGTCTACAGGAATTAGGCTTTTTTACAGAACTTGGTCTCCCCCTGCAAGATGCACTGATGCATCTTTTTGCTTCTGATCCCTTCTCACTAGAGTTCAGAGCTGCTCACTTCTAAGAACAAGCACACCAGACAGGCTGGTTGTACTCAGTGTGCTCTGCAGCAGTCTTGTTTTAGAGCCAGTTTTATTCCCCAAATCATTCTCACACACAATTCCCTGCCCCAAAAAACCAATCCAAAAATCCACCTGGCCCCATCCAAGCCCTGGTGAGGTGCACAGCGACGCCCTGAAGCTCCTGGAAACCACCTGAACTTAAAGACAAACAAATTCATCATAGACCAGAAAGACATCTCAGTCTCTAACATATGGCCTGACCTCAGATGAACTACATCCACACCTGTACTAAGAAATTATTTAGAAAGCAGGAGCAGGGCCAGCCAGGGGCTTGGCTCACACAGACCTGTGTGGAGCAGCTGATGAAAGCTGGGAGTTACTGTTTCCCCAGTGATGAAAATGAAGATCCCAGTCTCAGCAATCAGCTCACAGGAGCTTCCATTCAGCAGATAAAGCGGCTTGCAAATTCTTTTCCATTTCTCCTGAAACCAATTTCTGTGTAGAAATCTTTCTGTCTTGGCTTTTAAGAGCTTCCACTCCACACAATTAATTTCAAACTTTTCTTTTTAGCTTTCTGCCCAGCTTTGAAATGAGTTTCATTAATGTAAAGCATCTCAGAGAAAAGAGCTTCTGAGCTAAAACTGATCAAGATTTCAGGTCACTGCATTAACATTGATAGCTTTAAAACAATAACCCTGCATCAGGTACAGGACAGGATATTGTTCTATGCAGCATAATACAGCATAATATCATGTCATTACCACAAAATCTATTTCAAGTTTATAGGAAAAAACTAATTAATTTCATCCAAAGAGGCAAGAGGTTTCTGTGTCTAAAGCACACAGAAATAGTGACCCATTTTGCCAAGTGCCAGGCAGCTGCTGCAGCCCAGAGCTGGCATCTCCAGGAACTGGCATCTCCAGCCAGGTGGTGGCAATTCCATGGGAAGTTGTGCTTTCCCTTCTACAAGCAGGGCACACTAGTCAGCTCTTGAAAAAACTGGGGTGTAAGGCCAGGTATGCTACATAAACCAAGCAGTTTTCTCAGTGTAATTCAGCTCAGCTTCTATTTCCCCAGGAGGGAGGAAAGGTTTCAGTGTTCCCAGCTGTCCCCCCTGCTCTGCCCTGGTGCCCATGTGACACTTGCTGAACTCTGCAAACTACAGGCAGCTACAGTATGAAAAAAATTGATGCTGCCCTACATTAACACGTCAGGCTTCAAACTGACATGTCAGGAACTGTAAAAGATACCTACATTCCTACCTTGCACCTTACAAAGTTAAGGTGAACAGTGATTTAAACCCTGACCAGACTCCAAAGCCTCCTGTCACTTGAGCTCTGCTGGGGAAATCCTCTCAGTGGAGCATTAGCATCCTGTGTAAATGGAGCATGGCATTTCATCTCACATCACCAAGAGGGACTGAGGCAGAAAACACTGGCTTTGTGATCAGAAGGCTTCCTCTGCTAATAAGATACAGCATTTGAAACACTGATGCCTTTTTCCTGATATTCTTTCTATATTTATTTTGGCTAATACAGTGTGACAGACTCTAATATGATCAGTCTCTCATAGCCTACTGGTGACAACTAACTCTAATTCAGTGTGATTCTTATATGATGGGATAGGTGGAAAATTGTCAACGAGATAGAAGAGCAAAGTGCCTTCTAGTAGACTTTTCAAGAACCAGATTCAGGTCTACTAGTGATTTTCAAATAATCAAATAATCTTTCCTAAAAAAAATAATAAAAAAAAAATTAAAAAAAATCCTAATCAATACTTATCTTCTTTTGGTTTTGTTTGTGGTTTTTTTCTTGTGCCAGATAAATACATAAAGATCCTTCAACAACCCTTTATAAGGCAGCTTTATTAATCTGAAATTATTTTCCTAATTCTTCCCAGTTCTTTGCAACCACCAGAACGGGATACATTGCAGTAACTTCTAGTACTGTACACAGTGAACAAGCTGCCTCCCTCTCCCTGCTTGGTATTTCAGTCCTTACATATTCATGCTATTACTCTTAACCACAGCTCTACATTTTGGGATTGTGTTCAGTAGGTTCTCCAACATGAGCTCTGTGCCCTGTTCAGAGCTCCAGGCACAGCTCTTCACCCACATAAGCACAAGCTACATTCTTACTCCCAGATGCATCTCCAAAGTAGTTTAAAAGAAATTAATCTTACCACGTTGACAGACCTCGCATCAATCATTATTTTCCACTTTGCCAACATTTAATCCTTCTGCTAACTTAATCAGAAGAATTTTTTATTTTACTTCACTGAAAAACAAGTGTGGCAGGACCAGCACAGGTCTCTGCAGACCATCCCAGCTGATTGCTACTCCTCATTAACTTTTGGTCCATTTGAGAAAAGCAGAACATTAATAGTTTTTTGATCTCTGATCATGTGACATAGCTTGTGATCTGAGACAAAATCCTCCATTACTCTACAGAACTTTTAATTTGAACTTTGCAAATTAACCACAGCAAAGAATCCTTCACGCAGGACATCACATAGGCAAAGATGTCACATTACATTTAATTTAGTGAATACCCTGATCAGTGTGGTTTCACTGAGCAGGATCCCTTGTGAAGCTATTGATATAATACTATCAATCCTGGGAGCATCAGATTCATAAAAGCAAATATACAGTGTTGCATATTTCTAGCCCTATCAAAACAATTATCTGGCACTGATTTCTTATGGAGATAAAAAGCATGATCGTAATAGCAATATTTTCCTATTCCTTTTTCCTTTTTGTTCTGTTTTAAATCCAATACTGGTTATTCCATAACTTTTTCACAGTCTGGGAAGACAGCAAACACTAATTAGCAATGGGACTAATGTTACTAAAGTAACAGGACCCTCCACTTCTACAGATCACAGAATGCAATTTGATTTTTTTTTTTCCCTGAATACAGCTCTTGCTACATGAACAGAACCATTGTTTAGAAATCAACTGAACAAAACTTACATTGACTGTAATGAGCTTTGGCTCAAATCCTGTGTTGATCTGCTTTAGCCCACAATAAAACTGAGAAAAACAAAGGACTCTTGTAGCTGCCCAAGCAACGCTGAAGTCAGATTCAAAGCCTGAAGTTCCACTGCTAAAGCCAGTGTATGCCTCAGTGCTGCAGAGACATCTACTCATTGGTGCAAACACTGTCAAGCTCTTTTTGAAAAGATATGATTGATTTCTACCACAGATGAAAATGAACAATGCCCAGATAATACATTTTTAGAACTGCTGGGAACCACAGTCATGTTTGCATCTCTCTTCAGAAAACAAAATTATACATCTATTATGTTTACTTATGAAATATATAAATCTCTGCCTGACAGCACAAAAAGATCTTTTCTCTTGCTTACCAGACACCCCAGTGCATGGCCAGAGCCATATTTTTAAATATTTGTGGCAATTAGCCAAAATACTGTTCACACACTCCTTTCTCTTTATCTATGTAACTGTACTTAATTCTAAAATCTGACAGACCATCACATCATTTGAATTGATTTAATTCTACCTTATTCTTTCAACCCCAATGGACAGATACTTCCCATTTGTCCCCCTGCCTTGGCCTTGCAGGGCTGTGTATGCCTTGTAAACAATCTCCCAGGAATTTACCTAATTGTGAGCCATGACAGAACAACACAGGAGTTTCAGGGGACTGTCTGACCAGGCAGTGGATGGCAGTCAGCAAAACTGAAATACTGGATTTATTATGAGAGCACACAAAATCACAGAATGGTTTGGGTTGGAAGGGACCTCTAAAGGTTCTTCAGGAGATCCTTTCAACGACACATCTGGGAACCAAGCAGTTCCACGCTCTAATCTTCTGTGTCTTTTTACTCCCTTCTTCAAAGTTAAACCAGGAGTGAAGAGGTTTTTAAGGTAAAAAGCCTCTCATCCCTATGTCCACAGCATAGGAGGCCAGGTGAGAACCTCAACCAGCATGACCACCCATGATGGCCCAAGGAACTAAATAGTACAAATTAACAGGGAAAAATGCCTTAAAAAAAGGCATTAAGCATAAATGTCTATGTAAGAAAAAAGCTGAGACTGGACATGTTCTTTCATCATAAATTGATGCTAAAATATTAAATGTTCTGAAAAGAAACAAAAAGTTTTATCTCTTGAGCTGAATGTAATGACACATTAGTCACTTGAATGCCCACTCTGAGAAACGCTTTTTTCACCCTCTGAATAAAGGTAATCAGAGAAAGTTCCTGGGATTTGTACAGTTTCACTTAATTGCAATTCTCATTTGTCAGTTCTCATTAGTGGCCTCACTGAGTATCTCTCTTGATATTCTCCAGCATTTGATTCTTTTCAAATAACGTTTCAGTGGCATCCTGGGATGAAGATGGCACTTCAATGGGCTGCTACAGAGAAGCGTGTCCTGCTTCAGAAGGTGGCTGTTTTCTCCCACTTCAATGGGAAACCTCTGATACAATCACAGGAGGACAGAGAACCATGGTATCCTGGATATGGGTTACACCAGGTCAAGCAGCTCAAAACAGGCATAGCTTGAAGTGTGAAGGATTTCAGAACAGACTTTTTGCAGCCTCAGACAAGCACAGGACACCCAGAATCTCAGGATGGTAGGAGGCCTCTCCCAGTAGCACTAAATAAACCTCCTGGGAATACCTACATGCACTGTGACAATAAAGATAAGGGTTCCAAGACAGATAGATCCAAAACCAGTGACAGCTTTCACATTTTGGGGTAATGTCTTCCTGTGGTCTATTTTAACAGATGGCTGCGTTCCTGAGCCAATCTGCAGGTAGTCAGCAAAGCCCACTTCTTACCAAGACTGAAGAACTAAGATGTGGAACTAAGGATCTAGTTTATCAAACCTTATGAGCCTGTAAAAATCAAACCATCCATAAGAATGGGCAGATTGGCCTTTTTGCAGCATTTCTAAAGGCCCATGATTTGCTTGACAAAAAGATCATGTCTTTAGTAAGACTTGTGGAAATCAGATGGGAGATGAGCAACTGCAAGCAAGTCATCATGTGAATTCCTGACACTCAGAAATCATTACACAGAGTTCAGATGGTTGTGCCCTTTTATACTCCACAGGCAGCCAAGGTCAAACTGCACAGGCCTTGCCACCTCTGGCTGGCAATGGCTCCTGACAGAGCAGGTTTCAAGCATCCCACAGAGGGCTAGGAGGGATGCAGCAGCCCATAATTCTCACTCTTTGGAACTATTTCTACGTGCAAGAGCACACTCAACTGCATATTAAGGCCCTGGTGCTCAGCTCTCCCTTACAAAGGCACATTTCAAAGCTGTCCCAGCCAATAAGCATGTTCTGCTGAGGCAAAAGAGCTCTGGATGAGGTTCCAAAGGGCAGGGGCATCTTTGCATGTGAAGAGGGCAGAGCAGTCAGCAGAACTGACTTTAAAGGTAGGTGTCTCCTGGCAGTGCCACCTGGCAGCTAAGGTGACCAGAGCATGTGTCCATAAGTGCTGCAGCCTCCAAGAAGTCCATCTGACATTGCCACTCAGAGTCTGTCAGTGCTCAAGTGTTTACAGCAGGTGGTCTTCATAGTTAATAGAATAAAATACACTGGATTTCCTACCCTACATTTACAAATATTTGCTTCACTGTTTTAAAAACAAGTGTTTTCAATCACTACCACCAAGATCATAATCTCACCCTTTAAAGATCAATAAAATACTTATTTCCTTAAGTTAATACATTTTCCATGTGAACTGCCAGTGCTTCATGTCCTAGAGCTCCATTTAAATATTCATATCTGAACTTTACAGACATAACTTTATTTACTGTAGAAAAGTATATTAATACTGATTTATTTAAACACTTTGCCAAAGTGGCAGTTCAGTTTAATCAAATACCAAAATAATTGGGTTATGTTTGATTTTAAACTTTGAAAACCCAACTCCAAGATTTATCAAGGGCTGAATTTAGCAAAGTTCTCATCAGTAAAAATTGATATAATATAGTGGGGCTGTGCTGGCCTCCCTGGCACATTGCCAAACAGCAGACCTTTTAAAAGACTAATTGTCCGTGCCTGTGTAATTCCCAAAGTGCTCTGCACAGCAGTCACCAGCTCCCAAACACCAAGTCAAATAGTGCCAAAAGCACCAGGAGGAAAATATTTTTCTATCGCTGAATGAGGGAAGGCACTGCTCTTTCATGGTACAGACCTGAGATGCTACAGAGATGCCAACGAGCGCTGTGCCCTCCCTGCTCCCTCCTGTCCTCACCCCAAAGCTCAGTCAGTTCCTTCCTGACAGCAAGAAGGAAAGGGGCAGCCAAATTCCCACAGGGAAGTGCTTGCAGAGGGCTGGGGAGAAACCCCACGACTCTGAGCAGCTTGCAGAGTGCTTGGTGCACTGACCAGCTTTGACTGCTGTGGGACACAGCAAGGCAAGGGATGCTCCTGCTGCCTCCCTAAGGAAAATTTACAGAAGTCAATTAGTTAACTACTCCAAGCTCAGGCATCTCAGCCTGATTGGAATGGGGTGAGCAGAGTCCTGCAGCAGCCCCTGGGGCAGGCATGCAGGGACCAGGTGGCAGCCAGATAGCTGCAACACCAGCCCCCACTGCCAGGGTCCAGCACCTCACCCATTCACATGGATGGCCCCAGGAAAGCCAAAGCACAGCAGAGAGTTGCAGCCCAGCTCAGGGATCAGCATCAGCAGTGACATCTCACTGGCAGTGACCACCTCTCTCTGATGGATGGGCACAGAGCAGATGGACCTCCACTCGTGCTCCCCAGGAGGCCTTGGAGCTCTGGGAAGAATAGCAGGAAAAATCCCAGAGGGGTGGATAAAATGATTTCTGATAATTCAAAGGAAATACTTCTCAACTAACAGTAATGCAACTGAAATGCCTGTATTTTTAGGAAATGCTATGGCCCCAGCTTCACCACTGTAGACCCTCTTGCCTTACAGATCCATGCCCGTGGAGACAAACATCCATCAGAGGCATTTTTGGTATGAGACACTGCACCTCAATAGCTAGCAACTACCACAAGGAGCAGATTCCCCATGTGTGAATTATCAGCCTAATTCCATTAATCAGGCCATAGGGATGTTTCATTAACATCCCTATGATCTTGCTGATGGACACCAGGTCAGGATTTATCCTCACTCCTCCAAAGCAGCCAAGGAGATAGTTTACACTGCTCATCTGACAGCCCCACACATGGCACCGAAGGTTTTGTGTTCTCTAATTATCAGCCCTCTTCTCTGCATCACTAATACATGCTTCAGGGGTGAGAACTGAATAATAATCCTCCAGTCTGTGACCTGTGGGCACAACATGGTGCAGAGTCTGTGGTACAAATGTGAGGAGCTGCCAAATTTAAATAAACAAAAGCCCTTGCTCTGAAAGGCTGATACAGACACACTCACACTTAATTATTTTTAAAATCTTTTCTCAAGAATGTAGGAACAAGAAAGCAGTGACAGCTGGAGGAAAACCACTACATATAAGTAAACATTTAAAATTATCTTCTGGAAGGAAATCTGTCCCATTGAACTGAATGTTTTTCACTTTAAAAAAAAAATCCTCTTGACAGAAGCAACCAAAATAGAATACATCTGTAAAAGCTGAGATCCTTGTGACAGCTTGTCAAATTATTCTTCACCAATAAATGATCAGAATATTTGGGTTTGTACAGAGAAGTAAGTTCGTATCTAAATAAGCTAATTATTCACATTTTAAGTGATACACTGTCCAAACAGAAATTTCCTCAGAATGCCAACATTTTCCACAAGCGAAAACCTTTGAAAAAACTTAGTAAGGGTGTGTGGAAATTAAAAACTCTGCACTGTCTGCTGCAGCTGAGAGTGTATCACTTCACAACTCCAAAATAAAACACTTCCTCCCAACCACCCCCTCGAAGCGAGGAGCTTTGTTTGCCCCTCGAGCGAACCCCCCGCAGGCACCCAGCTGGCAGCTCACAGCCAGCTCCAGCAGCAGGTCTGGGGAAGGCACAGTCTGATGCTCTACAGTGACCTCCAGCACCCGTGGACTGAGCTCTGGGGTGCTCAGCCATCCGCAGGAGGGATGTGCTGCTGACCCGCAGGTGCCCCCGGCTCAGGACCTTGCCCTGCCAGGGACAGGAGCAGGTGGGACACTGGCACGGCCTTCTGCATTCCAGGAACAAGGAGCCTGGGACTCCCTGGAGCGGGAACTGGATGCAGAGAACCATGTTTAACAGATTTTGACAGACCTATCCCCCATTAACTCAGCCAATGAACTTCTAACCTCTCTGTACATTTGATCTTCATAGCAGGCAGTGGCAATGAGTTACATAATTTGACTTCATGTCTCGTCTAAAACATACTGCTTTTATGGTTTTTTAAATCCGTTTTCTCACTCCTGATCAAGGGCTTTCTAGTATTTTTGTAATGAGGAATGATAAATATTTGCTCTCTAGTCACCTTCTCGAATCAGTTATTCCTAGTGTCAAAGCTGCTAGATCTAGGACAAAAATTAAAGCAAACAATATCTACAGTTTTTAGTGTATGAACTACAGACTGCATGCTCATGACAGTGAAGCTAATGAGAATTTTGCTTGAGGAACTCCAGAGAAGACAACCAGATTTCTTTGCAGAATCAGTTTTGCTTTACTGAAGCTTCATTTTAATGAAAAAGCCACATAAGCCCTGGGGAGATTGTTAGATTGTGACCTGAAGTCCATTTTTTGTGCCTACCTTTAATTAAAACTAATTAGGTTTCCTCTTGCAATATGGCTTCAACACCCTACCTTCTTAAGAGCAGTCAGTGCTATCTCAGGGTACTGCAAATTGCATAAATCGTTGCTATCACAACAGATTTCTAGTATTCATTTGCAAATTGTGGTAGCAAGACAAACATGACAAATCCTTGCTTAAAAATGTGCTCAACTGAGTCTGTCAAATACCTGAAGCCAAAAGTGTAAGATTATTGAAGGGTTTTTTTCATTAAAATTGTAATGAATTTTTATAATAGTATGTAGTTTACTAACAGTAATTTTCCTATAGTTTAGGGAACCTACTTCTCACTTGCACCAGCAAGGTAAATGAGCCACCTTCAGCTCATACTGGAAAAATGCTTAAAACTCTATGCATTGAAGAACAATTTCTTTTTCCACAAAGTTCTAGCAAATTAACCTAAACTTACACAAACTTATTTCTTTATGAAACCTAGAGCTGTGGTAAGACTCTTAGCTATCCCATTTGCAAAGATCTTCATCATTCCTCTTAGCAACACTACCTTGTAATTCACCCAAAAGTACTGGTCTCCCACCTGACTCTAACCCAGCAGAGGGATCCCTTCCCAGCCCACTCCACGTGCTTGGCACTGTATTACCATAAAGAAATCAGGGTATTTGCACTGGATTACCCTAATGAAGGCAAGTGAGGGCTTTGCACACTCCCTCTGTGTCAAGGTGAATTTCAGCACAGATGATTATCCTGACAGTTCACATTAAAGATGTACTATTGACCTCAGCAGCGCTTGTCTCTCTGCAGGAACCCTGGCTATTAATGCAGGAACTAAAATGAAGAAGAAGAGGAGAAAAAAGACTTTTTATATTCATGCCTCATCTTGTAAACATGAATGGACTTCAGGAGCTTTTAAAGGGTTGCAGCTATTAAAGCTCAGTTCTAACAGCTTCAAACAATTCACCATAATGCATTTCACAAAAACCTTTCAAGACCTTTCTGAAATTCCTCCTCTCGCATTGTTACAGCCCTTTGCTCTGGGAGCACTGGAAGCTCGATAGGTGGATTTTTGACATAAGGTCAAAAACTCTTTATGACCAACTATAAAGGTGGTTCAAAATCAAGTAAAATAACCTTCTTTGAAGGTAGTTATCAGTGATGGCCTGCCCAGACAGAGTTGATGTACTCAGTGTGCTCAGCCGGAGTCTTGTTTTGGAGCCAGTTTTATTCCCCCATTCATTCTCACACACAGCTTCCTCCCCAACAAAACAAAACAAAACAAAACAAAACAAAACAAAACAAAACAAAACAAAACAAAAACCAAATAGAGAATTCAGGATGACAAGTCCTCCCAAATGTCTCTGCACAGCAGAAGATGGTCCAGTCCCCCAGCCATGAGGGCATGAACCATGTGTGGGTCTGCCATGCGGCATCTCCATGGTCTCTTTTCCCATCCACAGTGATCAGTCCCCAGTTCCCTTTTCTACCATCCCACAGTGCCAGCAGCTTCAAGCACCAGGTCACTGGCAGCTGTGGAGGAAGAGGAGGAGGAAAGGATGGACCAAGCCCAGGGGTCACAGCTGAGCCTACACAGCTCTGAGAGATGAAACACCACGTGTGGGTCCATGGCCTGGGCCATAGACCAGAAGCTCTCAAACCCACCATCCACCTTTGGACTAATGACTTTCTCTCTCCACATTTTTTTCCCCCAACGTTTCCCCCCTCCATGAGACACTGAGCACTGATGACCAATTGTGGAACAGTGAATTGCATTAACTTTGAGTATGAAACAGAAAGTGTAAAATATCCCTGTAAATCGCTCCTTTTCTCTTGCAAGTGGAAAATCACAGGAATGGGAAATCCTTTCCTGAAATCTCTCTTCACTCTGTTTGCTTTAATGATTCAATCTTTTGACCACCTTATGGTCCCCCAAATAAAATAAAAATAAATGGCCCCAAACTAAGTGCTGTGGGTTGTGCTAAGAATCAGAATTATTTTAGCTGTTAAGAAGAAGGAAATCCCTCCTTAAAAAGGTAGACGACTTTAAAAAATGCTGACAGCACATCAATGATACTAACAGAAATAGCTGTGCTCTAATTGACAATTCATGAGGATTATGGAAAGATATGGTATTTGTAGCTCCTTTTTGGTTTATAGACCATTTCCTACTCAAGCAGATTCTGAAGTGCCATGGTACCTCCAAGCTGGGTTCTTATCAGCACTGGAAAGCAAAGACAGCACCAGAACATGGGCAGGCATAGAAGTGTCATCTGGTTCTGGTACTAAAATAGCAAGAAAATTTACTGCACTCATTCTTCAAAATTTCTTTATTTGAGGGCAATCTTGATCTCTTAGCTCTGCTGAGACATACACTACTAACACTACTCACATTCAGTGACATTCAACATGCACAAACCCCGTTAAATCAGGGCAGGGATCTCAAAAACGTTTACCCTTTCCTAGAACCAGTCTGCAATGACACCAGTATCCCCAACACTGGCCACTCACTTCAAAAGCCCAAAGAGCCAGGGGGTGGAGCACTGCTGAAACTTACCTCCTTCCTTCTCTAGGCTGAAAATTCTCTACCATGCTACAAGCCTCAGCTGTGCTTTCAGATACTATTTTCAACAGCGAAACAATGCAGCAAGTTCATTAAAATACACTCAGCCATAAAGGACTTGCTTACAATTAAACAAAATCTGCTGCAAATGCTTCGCACTCCCGTGCGAGACTCTCCCAGAGCTTTACAAATAGTTCTGCAGACTGTAACTCCTGAAGCCTTTGTTTTGCTTTGTTTTCCTTAGGCATCTATCACCAGGATATTTAAGCATCCAACAGTTACAGAAAACACTCAACAAGTTATAAAAGGAAAAATTGAGATAAGAAAAACTAACAGCTTGCCTGAGATTTCATAACAAAGACTAAGGATGAAATTCAGAGAGGTAACAGTGTGTGAATGGAGGTGCAAAACATCTGATGCCAGGAAGCTGCTAAGAAGGGGGTAGGATGAGGCAATACTCCATAGCAGCTCCTCTTGACTTGCTTCTAAAATTTACCATATTTTTCCCATTCTTGACCATAAAACTGAGTTTGCAGCCTACAGAGCTAGTGCTGGGTCACACAAGTCTGCCCTGTCCATGCTGTTGGCTTGGCCCAGGGAGAGCAGACCCTGTGGCCCAGAAAAACAACTACATAAGCACATTAAAGCACCTCATCCTGCAGGTGGTGGGGACACACCAACCTACCAGAAAGGAGGGACTGGGGGAACTGGCACCTCTCGCCAGCAATGCCAGAGTCAGAGAGCCCCCATCTGCTTCACTCCTCCCTCTTCCCCCTTCACTTGCAGCGAGACATTCGACTGCTGCTCCTCCTAAACCACATGGGGGAAAGTGGAGAGTGATGATAGCTCATAAGAGGAATGTGAAATTAAAACATTCAGAAAAACTAGCTATTAAAAGTGTCTAGGAAATTATTCATATTTATTGACTACTTTGACCATTCAGACTCTGGTCGGTCTTGTGAAAATGCACTTGATTTTAACACTACTATCAGTAGGTTTTAAAACTATGGTTTCCTTAATTGCTAAGAATAAATGAAAAGCTTGGAATGAAAAGCTTGTAAATTAAACAGACAGCCATCTAAACCCCCCAGAAAATGTATATAATTTAATATAATAGCACTGAAATAGCATTTCCTTCGCTCAAGTTGGTACTTACAAATCTAGATGGGTATAAAGGTTTCATTATCTAAATGATATGCTAACACTTTTTAGAATTTCACAAATTACATGTTAGCAGTAGCTTCTATTGTACTGCAACTCATTTCAGTATGAAACCACCTTGTACAGAAACCAGCAGTGGGATTTCAATTATTTCTGGGAAACATTATGTATTTCCTAAAGTATGATTAAGTTTAATTTGATGCATTAAAAATAATCAATATTTAATTTTTGCCTAGCACTTCACAAGTGTTCTTCCTGGGGGTTTCCCAAAGAATTTTCATTAGCTAACGAGGCAATTCTACTGCAAGAACATTAGTCATTAGAGCAGTTTAAGTAGTAAAGAAGCATCTAAATTTGTACTGATCTTAACAGTAATTTCTGTCAAACAGATGTACTATTGTTCATGTCCCTATTTTCCTGACTTCTTAATTGCTAATGTACATGCTAGTACTAATTGTACAGTACCAGTAACCTCTTGTACAGTAACAAAGAGGTCAAAGCTGCTTTCAGTTCAGTTTTGGTTCTTAAGGCTGCAGCTTATTATATTATACAACAAACACAGCAAGAGCAGATACAATTTCTTTGTCCTAACATACCAAAAGGCACAACACTCAGCTCTGCAAGCAGGGAGGCTTGTGCTTGTCTGAGCTCTGAACAGGGCTCTGGGAGGGCAGCAGAGATGATCAGGAAGCCACTTCAGCTGAAATGTGAGGGTTTCAGGTCCTGCATCTTCTTCTTTTGCTCCTTCATGGTGGCAGGGAGGGCTTGTGGCCGTACATGCCTTCTCCTGCTGTGTTACATGGGCTGAATTTGCCATCATCGTTTCATCTCATGACATGGAAAGAAAATTAGTTTGTTGGACAGAAAGGGCTCATATTTGAAAATATTGCTGAGCTGGTGCTTTACTTAAAGCATTTAACACCTGTAAACCAAGCTCTGAAAGAAAAAGCAGTTTAAAAGCTTCCCTGAGACCAGAGAGAGAGTAAAAAACCCAATAGAAACAGATGCTAAAAGCAACAAGTCTCTTGGGCTACTCCAGCAGACGGGCACTTGACCAGAGTTGCCCTTGGCTGTGAAGATTTCTACCTGAGCCACGATGGTGGCAGAGCTCTGCAGTCATCTCTAGTGCCAGGCTACTGCCAGCACCACTCAGTGCAGGCATTGTTTGCACCGTGCCAGAGCAGCAGTGCTAGGTTTAAAATGTGAGGTAACTTTCAGAGACACACACATTTGCAATTCATGACTTCTTTTCACAGGCCTGGCTGCTTTTCAAAGAGGTTTAAAAACCAGATGTGGAAAATAAGATTGCTGAAATCATTTGGCAACTTAATAAAGGGGTGCTGCATGTTCCCAGGGTAGATTTTCAACAACAGAGCACAACAAACACATGAGAAAATGTTTTGAGGGCAAGGGGTAAAGGCTTTGAAAATTTAGCACTACAGGAGAATGAAATATAATGTTTTCTTTATGTGATTTGGTTTTTCCCATTAAGCATTTTTGTTTATATTCATGTAAACAATTTTGAGAAGTTTAAATTCTTATTTTCTTGGGGGAAAAGGATCAATCTCAATTGCATGTGATTTCAGATCTGAGTCCTGGTTACGCTTTGTATCTCACTCCTAGAAGATTAGGCACCGTAACATTTAGTCACAATACTACAAATAAGGACAATATGAAAAACACTATTAATATAAAACTCATTTGTAAACTGGTACTAAAACAGGAACAAGAATGCAAAAAGCAAGAAGAGAAAACAACCTCAGATAGCACTTGCTGTCAACATAATCCTACTTGGCCAGGCCAGCAGGTAATAGTGATTCAAGTACCATGAGATCCAGCCCTGTTTGTCTGTACAAGCCACAATGCCTCCATTTGCCATCTCAATGCTTTGAAGTCTCTTTCTTTCTCTAGGTGTTTTTTTTCCTAAAAAAATCAAACTCTTTCCAAACATGGAAAAGCATTCTACAACACAAAACAAAGAATGGTACAACATCTGGTGAAGAGCCTGGAAGGTTTCCGAGGGGTTGGCAATCTCCTGACACCCGCAACTACAAAGCACTCTCAGCCCATGGCAGCAGCTGAGAATGGGTCCCAGGTAGGCTCTGGGGATGGGACAGGCACAGAGGTGAGAGCTGCACCCAAAGCACTGCCCAAAACTCGGAGCTCATGGAGCCAGCAAACAGCTGCATTTGTGGAGCCCTCAGACGAGGGGAGAGGTGAGAGCAGGAGCCACCACTTGGACTCTGCTCCTCTTGAGAGGGGATCAGGCTGAGCACGAGGAGGGTGCAAGAGTTCAGCCCAGGAAAGGTGCAGGAGCCGCTGCTGCCCCCTCAGTGCCAGCAGGGATGCTGAGCACCCTCTGTGGGCACGGCTGCTCTCCAGTGCTATGAAAAGAAAATATTACAGGTGGCACTTGAGATAAAGGAAGGACATCAACTAGAAGCAATGAAGGCAAACCAACAAGAAAGCCATGGAAATACTGTTACCTGTGCTATGTGTGAGAATGACATCACACCTGGAAACCCAGTGTGCGAAATAATCAATCGCCCTCAGCAAAATAAAATGGGGGCATTTACACCAGTGGGTATAAACTGGCAGAACATTCCTGCCACCTCTGCAGCCTCACCTGTTCACACAGCACTGAAGACAGAAAACCATGAAAGGAAACACAGACACACACACAGCATGCACAGGAAGAGGCACAACCTCACTGCGGGAGCCGGGCTGTGCTGACCCTATCGGGGCTGGCTTGCCTTGAGCTTCGTGGGCAAGGCAGAAACACCTGGCATTTAGAGAACAGCAGGAAATGGTATTGCTCTCTAGAGGTATTTTGCGTGCCAATTAAATATTCTAAGTTTATATCAAGATTATTGTCACCTATTTAATGGCTCGTTGATTTTAGAAGCCATACCAATTTTCTCTTTCCTTTCTGTCGAGTTAGTTACAGTAATGACTAACCATAAAAATTAGGTAACATGCTGAAATGTGATTTTAAAACATCTGTGCATTTGACATCCCTACTTTTAAATGAGAGACGAGTTAATATCCCCCTGCCTTACTCCACATCACCACCTTTGGCCTATGTGACTCCAAAGACAGAGAAAGACAAATTGGATTAAACTGAGCATGATTTTAAAGATAAATATAAATGTAAAATTCTAGAAACTCCCTACCATGTAAATGTAGCCCCATGTAAATACACAATCAAAGAGTCCAGTATTTTTTCTAACTGTAGGATTAGTTTCCATGGAAAGGCTGCAGCCTTAGATGCCTCAGAAACACGTGTGCTCCAAATAATTTCTGTGCCTATCTCCAACCATAACAGATCAAAAATTACTCCACTGTAACTTATTCCATCAGATGAACAAATGCACATCTGATTTTTATAGCATCAGATCTACTTTCACATTCTTATTTAGAAAAAATGGAAAACATCTGGAAAATGCAAACAAAGTACCACTTCTCTGCATTTATCTAGCAGCAGGTTTCAGTTTTTCATTTCAAGCAGACATTATTCAATCCACTAAACTTCTAAATTAAATACTTTTAAGAAAAATGAGAAAAATAAAAATCTGACTAACACACTGGAAGTATACTCAAATATTCCAACAGAGAAAAAAAGATAGATTTTATTTACAAAAGAAAGTTCTTAGTGGTTTTTAGTCCTATGCATGCTCTAAAAAACCCCTAAAATCTAAAAAATTTAAAACTTTTAAAAACTTCTTACCCATAACAGAAAAATTGTGTTTTCAAGCCAGGTTACCAAATTTTAACCCCTTGATTCCCATTTTCTCTTGATCTTGCCATTGCTTCTTCCTTATGCCTTATGGAATCCTTGTATCCAAGGATTTGATTCAAGAATAATTTGGGATTTGGGGGCCATGCAGAGGCATCCTCCCCCATTTCTTCCCAAAACTATCTATCCACCCTCTTTCCAACCCTCTTCTAAAGGTTCGTTTTTGCAGTGAATTCTCACTTCAGGTTTTCAGCTACAATTCCAGCCAGTGCAGAAACTCCCCCAAAATTGCATTGCACTTTGCCAGATGGGAGCTCACCAGATTTCAGACATGCTGAAACCACAAGATCACTTTTTCCTGTGACCTTCTCTTCACTATTAAGAATACAATCCTTTTTTTCCTGAAATATGGCACAACTTTCTCTTAGAACAAGCATAGACAGCACTGCTTGTGACACCTGTAACAACTGTAACATCCATACCGGTAACACACCAGCACTTTACTGTCCACCTTTTTGCATACACTTATCTTACATTACTGCTTCCACTCTGCAGTAATCTCAATGTTTATAATTTAAAACCAAAGATCTTTGCATATCCCTGTTCAGATATACAACCCTTTTTCCTTAAATCCCAGTATTTCTGTTGCTACGTAACCTGGGTGACCTTTGGTCAGCTGGTTAAAGATCTTTGAACACTTTCCCCACTCCCACCCTCTCCTTGTGGCACTCTCTCCTATTTGTAAAATTTCATTTTAGCAGCAATTAGTACACCTGAATGATTATCCAAAAATGCTCAATGGGTCTCTGCACTTTGTTTTCCTGTGTCTCCTCCCAGCACCCAAGGGCTCCAAACTACCTGGACACAACCCCTCTGAAACAAATTGTGAGTAGTTTTGCAGATCCTCACAGTTCAGAGCGTTGCCCATCTCACACCCCAGCTCAGACCATAACTATCAGCCACTGACACCACAAACCCTTCACAACCTACACATGCCCCATCAGAGCCTCGCACAAAACCCAAAGGAGCTACAGGCCAAAACCTGCTCATTTAAATAATCTGTTGAATGTTCTTGAATGAAAAACACGGCTTCATCTGTCAGGCATTTCACATACCCCCAACCAAAGCCATTTGATAAATGACTAATTATCCTAAACTGCATTAAAATTCAATCTTGATTGTGATTATTACTGATTAAGTACTACTCAAGGTCCAAACCTGTGATTCCGAAGATGAGAGCAGTACCCATTGCCCATGGCAGCATTAACACACACTCCAGCCACAGCAACGTAGTTCTAACTCGACACGTACAGGTTTTCAAACAGCTGGGATTCATTACTTTCCTAAAATCTTTCAGTGATATTCACAAATTCAAAATTATTTTTTAGCCTTTCTTAGCCACTCTTTAACTCTGTCCCCTCTGCAGCAGTGAGCCAGTTCCTATCCCATTTTCATGTTCTCCACAGACATAACTCAGCTCTCCTTTTCCTTGCTCATGGCTGAAAACATTTTGATTAATTCTTTACCCTCAGCTGTTCCTCACATGAGATGCTCCAGTTCCTTCAACAACTATGGCTCTTTGTTGGACTCTCCAGTATGTCCATGTCTCTCTTGCACTTGGGAGCCCCCTGACCAGTGCTGAGCAGAGGAAAAGAATCACCTCCTGAACTGCTGGCAGTGCTGCTCCTAATGCAGCCCAGGATACCACTGGCTTTCTTTGTGGCAAGGGCACATTTGTTGGCTCACGGCCAACTTGCCAGATCTTTTTCTGCAAAGCTGCTCTCCAGCTGGGCAGCGTGAAGTGATGGATGATTAAGGCTGAGCTCAAGACTTTCACACATGAAAGGGTGCATACTCCACACACTGCAAATGAGCATTTAGTTCAAAACCAAATCTTTCATTTTGCTCATAGCCCCTGACCCAGATGGTCTGGGCAAGAATGGTCCCAGTTTACTGAATCACTTGCAACTTTGGTAAGACCTGTAGTAAGCTCTTTATCAGCCACTGCCTGCTTGCCTTTACAATGTGTATGCGGCCAAAATACTTGTTCATGTTGACAAGTGAATACTCCTACTGTATTTGTTGAATATTGGTCTTTCATTACCTGTTGTACATCATGTAAATAAAATTACATCCTCTGTGAACAAATTTCTTTGCAAATGTGAAATCAAAGCAAACAACATTAAGTTGAAACACAGCTGATAGTGCAACATTAATTTCACTGCAAGGAAGAGGTTCAATTCTTGCTATTTGATTTTCTCTGAATAATAGTGCCTATTTACTAGACCTAGGAGTAAATCATTTTTCCAATTCTCTACTGGTAAAACACAGTAGCACATAATAGCGTGATTTTGCTGTATTATTAAAAAGATGGTCAGTATTTCAGTAACATTCTTGTTATCAATAAAGTTACTTAGCAGTCAGAAGCATAAGCTGAACATCCTGTGACTCTGAAATGTTAAAACATATCATTCCAATCATTTTTCCACTCCTTGTTAAGTACCACTGTAACTTAGATTGCAATGTCAGCTGCCTAGATAAGGATTATGTAAGCCAGCGAAAAAAATAGCGTGAACATCCAACTGCAAGTCAGCATGAAAATAAATGACTCAAACATGGAAGAATTCAGATTTTGAGATTGGCATTGCAGGTCACGTCTGGGTCCATTTCTGTGCGAAAACTCACATGTTTATTACCAAACCAAAAAAACCACTAGCGTTAGCTTCTGCAAAGAACAGATATATTTCATTGAAATACTCAGCTCCCAGACTGGGGTGTCATACAAGATGGGAATATTAGGAATATTATCAACAGAGAATAAAGTTTTGGCAGCTCATAACACTATTACAGTGCTTTACAGTTTGTCAAAAAAAAAAAAAAAAAAAAAAAAAGTGTAGAAATGAAAGCAGTCAAAGGACAGCCAACACAAGAAACAAGAATTGGAAATCCTGCAGTATTAAGTTTTTTAAAATGTAGATAAATCTGTTTTGAGAAGAAATTATTCAGAAATGGCATGACACACTCAAGCCACAGTACAGAAAAGACAACAAATCTGGTTGTTTCTTTTCTTCTGGCATAAAATACCAGATGTTACCAAATGGTTATATAAAAAGCAAATTTTTGAATTGGATAGGAGGCTGCTTGGGTCTAGGAGAATGCTCTGGAAAAACTGCCACACGTGTCATCTGCCTTCTCACCCTTGTTCACATCCAGCCATTACTGGCCACTGTCACAGTGGGATACCAAGAAAGTGTGACCTGTGATTTGGCATGGTATAATCACCCTTACATTCTCTGGTCTGTGATCCACTCTGCTGTACCTGCACAGGAGGAATTTGTATTTACTCACAGTTGGAGGTCAGCCCCACCTTTGAGCATGAATATTTTTAAAAGAAAAAATGACAGGAATTAACACAGAAGGGAAAACATCTCTGTTCTCATGTTGAAAAAACATCAAGATCTCTAAGACAGAGCAGCATGCCATCTGAAACAGTTTTTCCTCTGAAGCTGTTGACCTACTTTGTTAGCTATACAATTTCTAACAAATTTACTATATTATAACAGCTGTGTTCATGCTGTTCTAGTGTCAGCACTTCTATTCTAAACCCCATTTTTTACACACTTCCATAATAACTCAATTATAAAACTTGGGTAAAACTTGGCTCTCCATGAGCATTTTCTTCTCCGAAGTACATTTGACCATCCACAAAAATGCACCGTTGCAAAATGCCAAATTGCCCACTTGGGTCTGATTCGTCCCCAGAGTGTGGCGAGACTCTGCCTGAGGGCAGCTGGTGAAGATTTCTGAGTCCGCCTGTGCTGTCTGGAAACAAAGATCTGCTCTTATCTCTGCCAGGTTGATGGCAGACATGTGGTGTGTGGCCCTGCACTGCTTTTCTGTGTTCCCTGGGTGGGTTTGCACAGACCCCCAGCACCCCATGGAGATGGTGAGTGGGGCTGCTCCACATCAAGCACCCCAGAGTGGTAAAGAGGAAGGTCTTGGGAGTGCATAGCACTGAATAAAGGGGAGGTTTGGGCAGGACAGAAAGAGCTGAGGATAAACTGGTGTAAAAAGAGCAAAAGGAGAAGAAGGGGCAGTTTGGTTTCCCACGAAGAGGCAGCACACTGTCAGTCATGTCCTTGCAGCACAGCAGTTGGGAATGAGGGAGGGGAACCCAACAGCTGTCCAGATAAAATGGCAGGAAGAAATCTATCTGCTCAATTCAGCTACTGCCGAGCTTTGGCTTTTCTAACCCCTTCCCTGCCAGCCTGGGGCATGTCTCCATGCTCCTCCTGGAGGGCCCATCCCTGCCCCAAACTCACTTACAGCCCTCCAGTAAGTTTTCTCTATTCTCTTCCATTCTGTTCTTTCTGATAAAAAGGCACCAAGACCACACAAGATATTCGAGTTGTTGAAACACCACAGATCTATGTGGTGGCACAACAGTGTTGCTCCAGTTTGTTCCCTATTTCTCTCCTAATAACCCATAATATTCTGTTTGCTTTTCTGCCTGCTACTGAGTCTAGCACCCACACTGTCACAGAGCTGTCTGCTACAGACCCAGCTCTCACTCCTGAACAGGAACTCTTTGCTGACAGGTCATGCCAGGTAGCACAGACTCCTCGATCCTATGTCCACACAGCCATACCAGCGATGTCCTGGAAGCAACACTGTTGTAAATTAATATCCATTTTCTCTTTAGGAGGGCTGTCATAGCTGTTCACATCTGTCAGTAAACCACAGCTGCTACTGGTTCCCCATGGGTCACAGCCCTCCCTTGTGCAAGGCTTCCATCATGTCCCTCTGTGGCTCTGGCTGGACATGGCCAGAACAGGACACAACCTGCAGGCAGGGGCTCTGGATAGAAGATGTTCTCTAGCAATGCCCTCACCTGCCAGCCCCAAATCCCAAATGTTTTAAGCTCAAAAACTTCACCAAGGCTGAAATAAAATCATCCCTCAGTACATCCGTGCTCATCCAACTTCTTTCCTGCCTGAAGGGTAATACACAAGATAATTCCCACACCCCACATTTATTATCTCTTCTAAATACAGGATTGTCGTCACTCTTGAAGACTTACTACTTTTCAGCCCAGACTGCATTTTTCTCTTTCTGGACCTGCTTCTGGAAGGCTCCAGACAGAGCAGCTTGTTTACATTAAAACCATCAGAAAATCCTAATTCAGGAAATGGGCAAATGTTAAGTAATTACCATTTTTCATATGAAATACATCTTGAAAACTTTTTATATAAAAAGACTGAGTTTTTATGCATAAATGATGCCCTACTGAAATAAATGAAATTCCATGTCTGCACAGTTAGACATGACCATGTCTGGTAGGATTGTGCATTACAGTGATTTTCTTTGGCTTCTTACAGTAAGAAATCTTGCTTTATATTAATTTTGATGAATTACAGAAATTAGATTAAATAATACAGTTCATTTTAAAACATCACAGAAAACCTTTTATCTTCTCCCCCCTTCTTCAGGTGCATTGACCAAGTGAAAGAATTCAGATATAGTCCAGAAATGGATATTCCCAATCACTACCCAAGCACGTGTGTGACAGCTGTCAGTGCAGTGATCGTTTATCACAACAGAAAGATGACAGGAAAGCACTGCTGATACAGCAGCAATGGCAAAGCTGTGTTGAAGCAGGCATCCCTGTAGGAAATCCTTCCACACTACAGCAGATGGTCAGCAGTTAGAGGAAACCATTAAAGTCTGAAATTGGTTAAATTTTTCACAGCAAAGGGTAACAGATAAAAGCAAACAAACTTCACCGACTTTCCAGGGAGAGCCAGCCCTTTTACAGAATGCAGGTACCTCCCAACAGTGCAGGAAAGGTGTTGGGTTCACAGGCACACTGCTAGGCTGTATAATGACTTTCTAATCACGGTATCATTTCCATATACCACGCAGACAATACAGTCACGAGTGTCATAACTGCATAATTGCACAATTATTACATTAATTCACACAGGCAGCAATTATACACAAACTACAGCTGCCAGTGCCACACAGCCCACCCCTGCCGCTGGCACGTCTGCTGTGGATCTGCCACGGAGCCTGGGAATGTGATTGGGTGCATGAAGGGTGGGAATTTCCTCCTCTAATGCTTTAACAGGAGCTGCAGAGATATTGTACTATCAGCTGTTTGGAATACAGCAATTCACCTGAGATGGGGTGTGACCCAGCCCTCTATATTTGGGGATTTTCCATGTCTTAAGAGATACTGGCAACATACACAAATATTGTATTTGGGTATACAAAATATCAGCAAAGATTGACTCTGACCACCTCCAAAGTTCATATCCTTCCAGACCAGATGTCTGCTCTTTCACATTATTAAAATATATTCCAGCACATGAAGATTTCCTAAGAAAACCTAAAACTTGGAGAAATCCAAGGTGTATGAGCACTGCAGCACATCTGGGCTGCATTCCAAAGGACAAGGGCTAAGATAGGGGATCAGGGAATTTTAGAAAGGGAACACTTCTCTAAGCTTGCTTTTGGGGCCCATTCAAATGTGAAACTCAGGGACCACAAACCTGTGGGAACCAGTGAGCAGGTGATCAACTCATTCCCGTTTTTGAAAGCCTTTTTAAAATGAAAAATAAAATCCCGTGGGAATGCACAGCAATACCTGTCTGAGTGAGAGCATCTCAACAGTTGCATGTCTGAGTGCTGCTCAAGGCTGACAAGCACACCTTGCCTTACTTGCAGAGTCTGGGAGATGTGCTTGTTATAATAAATGCTGTCAGCCCATGTATGTTAAAACTTTCCTGACTTTAATCAGAAAACAAGAATTGAAGTAGGAACAATCCTCATCACGCTGTGTATACAGGAGCCATGCAGTGGACATAATGAGCTGGTGGCACTGAAAAGCTCACTTGGTACCAGCTCTGAATTTGATTTGAGAAGTCCTTTTGATAACTGAAAAAAATAAGGAAACTTCTCAGCCCATGAAATACAATTCCTATTCTTTCCCCAAAAAAACAACTTCTATTTTAAGACTGAATCGATTTTGAAGAAGCACAGGAGCTGTTTCTTTAGCCTTACCGTACACTCCTGTGAAGTGTGCATCATAAGCAACAGCAACTAAATTAACTTCATAACAATGTGGTGGGATTCCAAGGAAAAGAAAAACAAACAAACAACATTGTTATGTGAAGAGATATACTTTTTCATAAGATCTCTGCCCTCTGGGTGAGAATAACCATGCTTCCAGCACACTGTTCTCGCTCATTTAATAACGGAATACAATTTTGGATTGTGTATATGTTGACAGAAAGCAGAAGTGACAGAAAGCTCGGGAAGCTTTGATTTTAGTATTTGCCTGTTGGAATAGAAATAGTTGAAGAGAACCTCTAGGCTGATAAAACCTGTCACTTGAGCATCAAATAATAATAAATAAAATCAGTTTTATCAGCCAATAGAAAAATCCCGTCTATTTCCATTGTGAATTGCAATAATATCTGGTTTAAGCCTTTACTGTTTCAGCCACTTCACAAGATTCCTTCTGCTTTGGGGATGCAAATATTCTGCACCTGCCAAGGAATATAGGAGTGTTACCTCAAAGCTGTGTCAAATCCCCTGTACAGCCAGAGTTTGAAGTTCAGAACCTGAAAACCAGCAGGATTCAATGCTGAGGGGCATGAAAACCCCAGCTGATGACCAACTCACACAGACAGAGCAGGGTCAGCGTGGGCTCTCCTGACTATGGGCAATATTCAGCTGATATAATATACAGCTCTGCTATATCTCCAAAATCAGCACCACCCCTTAAAGGTGCAGGAAGATCCATCCATCTGATGAAACAGGATGTATTAATAAGGGTTAAAAACTGAATTCCCAATGCACTGAAACATGCTCTGTTTCTTCAAATCCCTACAATCATAAACATAATAGCTAATTCTGACAAACATAGGCTATTTAAGTGCTTAACTCTGATCATCTTGACTTCCTAAACCTAATTCCATAAATACACAAATGTGTATGTACCTTCTAGACAGAAGCAGTAATTACAGCTGACAGCTGTGAGGGCATTTTACATGTTTCAGTAATAAACCTATCTATCCCTATTAAATATTAATACACAATCTCTCCCTATTACCTATTATGTCATCAGTCACATTGGTTTTAGGAGGAAGGTCAGTAAAAACAAAATAACAAGTATTTTGTCCTTTTTTAAAATACAGACCAAGCAGTTTATAGATGCTAATAAAACCCTTGACAAGAGAAGCACTATTTATTAACAAGACTGATAAACAAGCAGGAAAAAAAATAAACAGAATATTTCCCTGCCTTAAATTTGTGTATGTATGATATAAACATCAGAGGTCATATTTCAGAATAGGAAGGACATGAAAAGGAAGGTGAAGTGCAAATACATCCTGGTCCATCTCCACGCTGCCACCTCCCAGCCCCTGGACAGGGACTTGGGGAAATCTGCACTGGAAGTTGGTGCCACTGTACCAGGCAGGACACCCAGGAGCCAGGTAGGGTGTGTGGGTAGGAGTGTGCCAAGATAAGGGCTTAGATAGCACAGTGCTCCTGATTCCCCCATCTGTGGTGAAGACATGCAGAGGTAGCTTTCCAGATCGGCCATAAACTCAAGTATCTTCAGCTGTCATGTTTCTCTTAACCTCACCAATTATTTCCATGTTTTCCCAAACGAGGAGGAAGGTTCTGGCAAGTGAAAGCACATATGATACCCACAGACACTGTGAGTCATTTGCAATTATTATTTTCATTTTCTAACTTAATAATACAGTCTGGCATACAGTTCAGAAGCTGACTCACTTGACATTCAGAGTGTTCTACTGAAAAAATGCTTACTTGATATAAACTGAGACGTTTCAGAGGACTATACTTCACACACACTATTTCCAAACAGTTAAACTGAAATGTATCTTATTATGTTTGAAATTTTCGAACTATATCTACAAATTTCAAGAAAACTCATACTACTGATGACACTTTGGTTTCCTTTTCACCAGTTCTTTTCACCCAAATAACTCTGATACTATTCTTTTGAAAAATTAAAACAAAATATGTTTTCAAGTTTCTTTTTGTGAGAATTTTAGTGATTGACTTTTCACTCCAATTTGGTCGAAAACAAGAAGCTGGAAAACTTGGACTTGTTACTGGAATCTGAGCTTTTTTTAAAAAAAACACAACACCTTACCTTTGAGGAAACAACTGTTCGTATTTGGTTGCCAAATTTTATGTTTAGTCACAATTTTTGCTACACTTCAGTCTCCCCTCTGCCTCCCTGCCCTTCGAAATAGGGTAAGGGCAGGCAGCCTAAAGTGGAATTCTTTTAGGGGCCAAACGGAGAATAGGGAAGAATAAAATTCTCCAGTCATCTGTCAAATCCATTTTCAGTCTGAGGAATGGGATGAACAAACACATCAACAGGTACTACTTAAAAACAGAACTTCTCCACTGCTACCTACAAACACACCAGCCAGTCTTTCTCATTAGCTGACTGAGCTCAGCCTTACTAATTGCTTTCTACTTTCACTGCTTATGGTAGAAAACTCCACTAGAATCTCCCACCTAAGTAATTACAGATTTTTTTTTTAGTTTGTGTATATAACCAAGCTACAGTACATTATTCTTACAGCAACCCTACCCTTCTTCCCAAAACAGGTATTTCTTTCACTCCCAGGTGATAACTACCCTAGGTATCATCAATGGCAATTAAATCTTACAGGTTTCATTTTGCTACAGAAACAACTGTTTTCCTCATCTCCATAGTAAGGCTTCCCACTGCCCTGAGTATCCAAAAAAAAAAACCTTCTCCTTTAAAACTTTCTGAGTTTTAAAGCATCTTTCATAAATTGGTAATTGGCAGCATGCACAAGACTGGAGTGCAGAGAGCTCCACACTTCTCAGACTGCTCCATCAACCACAGCTTCCCTTCAGCCAGAATTATCTTTGCTGACACACAACCCACAGAATCTTCTCTCCCTCCAAGACCTGAAGAACTCAAGCAACAGAGTCATCACCTACACTATACTACCCCTTATTTTATAGGGCTTTCTCAGATCACACCTAAATTTCTCTGCTCTCTCTACCTAATGCTCTGAAGTCTCCTCAGCCAAAGCCTCTGAATCATCTTCAGATTTCCTCCATAGGTTCTCTAAACTTCAGAGATGAACAAAGGACTTCACCTTGAGTCCCCCTTTTCAGGTCCATGTCTGGTAGGTTAGGATTGCAGGACCTACTTGTTTTGGTCCTTATCAATTGCTGGTTTTTTCCCTTCTGTGATAAGTTCTGTGAAACAAAAAAATCTTTACATCATAAAAGTCAAAACATAGGGGGAAGTTCCTGTTTTGAAAATATGACTGTTTTTTAATACACACACCCACCCCCACACATATATATTGTCCACGTCACTTTCTTCCTTTTCTCTCTTTTTTTTTTTTTTTTTTAGCAATTCAAAACCAGTTTTGACAACAAATTTTGAGTCAGCCTCGGTGCTTATTACTGGCTTCAATTTTCTTTGACTAGGGGATATAGTTCCATTAAATCAGTGTCTGGAAGATTGGAGTCCAGGAGAATTCCATCCTATTTCATGCTTCATTATGAAAGATTCATACAGCCCTACTCATCATGTTTCTACAGCCATCTACATCAACTTCAGCGTACTGAAATGTTGCACGGTACCAAGTGACACGTTGAAATGATCAGTCAAGTTCACTGGGCTTAAACACTCTGACAGCGATATGTGATCTCACTTTGGTTAGGGATAAAAAGACATCCTAATCAGCATACAAGGGCAATCTTTATTGTGGTAATTAGCATTTACCAAATTGCAACATTAAGTACAAAATGTTGAAAACTGCCCTGGAGGCAGAAGTACAGGAGAGAGATTACCCACAGGCCACAGAGAATGGAAGCTGCCTTTGTGCTGGAAGAAGTCCTGCAGTGATGAGAGCACCACATGCCTGAGCTTGTTTTCTTTGGGGAAGGCTGGTAATAGGATGAGTTGCTACAACGTGACATGTTAATAAACTGTCTCTCACAAACACACACACCTTCCTCAAGGAAAAAACACCACAAGTCATTCCTGTGCAAGACAGACTGAATAATTTAATTCAGTCAATTTAAGTGCTACCTGGAAAGCAATATTCAAGAGCAGAGTTCAGCATTTTAATTTCTTGGTCAAGTACCAGCTGGTGTTTTGTTTTACCTGGTTTTCCCATTGCATGTAAGATACCAACAGAAAAACATAAACCAGGGCTGAAATCAGAAGACAAACCAGGTATTAGCCAAAGTCTGTCAAACCAGGATTGTGACAGTGAACTGCTGATAAACGCTAAATATTGTACAGCTGAAAAATCTCTGTGTGTGTGTGTGTATCCAAAGGAAAGGTTTAGATTGGATATTGGGAGAAATTTCTTCACTGAAAAGCTTATCAAATATTGGAACTGGCTGCCCATGAAAATGGCTGAGTCACCACCCCTGGAGATGTTTAAAAGACATGTAGATGTCACACCTGGGGACACGGTTTAGTGGTGGGCTTGGCAGTGCTGGGTTAATGGTTAAAGAAGATCATCTCCAAGGTCTTTCCCAACCAAAATGGTTTCATGATTCTGTATGTGCATGTGTTAATGTCTTAACCAAGTCTGAGTCAGAAATCATTAGTCTGCAGAAGTGCAGGTGCTACAATGTTAAAGTCCCTAAGCCACTGTAGAATCCTTCACCTGCTTCCCATGAGACAGACCAGTTAAGACTTCTGAGAAAACCACTCACAGGCTACAAATTGCCAGATCAGTGTGGGGTTCTACAGCTTTGGCTTGGTTGTTTTTAAAATCCTCATCCTGTTGTATTGTTTAGTAGAGACTACCTGGAGTGGCTCTTACAGGAGATAATTCTGTATAGTAATACCTAACAGCAGATACCTAAATATTCAAGCATTCAAGGGACCTTCAGTTCCTTACCAGGCTGATATCACTAGAGACAACAGATTGTTTCCTTACCATCACTACTATTTTTATCACTCATGATATTTCCTGTTTCTGGTTTTGTTGCCTTCCAGTGATCTCCATTTTAATTTATACATTTGTGCAACTATTTTACTAAGAGAAAAATTTCAAGAAACTTTACCGGGGGCTTCATTTGCATTTGATGATTCCACCCCTGTGGGCTAAAAACCAACCAGTGAAAATTTTTAAATCATAATGGCAGAGGAGGATGTTAACCCCATTAGCATCAAAAAGAAATGACCAAGTGTCAAGACAGTTTTCACAGTTCCATTCCTGTCCTTTCAGACCAGTTAAAGCTCCCAGAATTAGGTTAGTCAATGGTGCAGACTAGTTCCTCAGTGAACATGTCTGATGTGCTGCTGGACACGATGCATCAGTCATGCTGCTGGATCCAGTTACTGGAAATTTAAAACAAGCAAGCCAAAGGATGCACAATGTATTCTTTATACTTGAAAGCTCCTTGTGGGGAAAAAGAAAAAAAAAAAAAAAAAAAAAAGAAATTCTCTATCTTTTTTCCATTTAAAAACAAGTTCACACAAATAAAATGGATGAGATGGGGAGGATAGGTATTTTCTGCACTGTATCATTTGTCCTTCTTACTATCATGACACAGGAAAATTAGAGCAGCTTTGTAGTACTCTCAAACTTGACTAGATAAATCACAGGGTAAGCAAAGGCTTTTATAATACTCTGAGCTCAGAGATCAGTCCCATAAGTTTGGCTGGATCTTCATCTCCTCCCTGGCCTCATTTTGACAAAACCTCCCTGCTGAAAAAGGACTTGTTCCAGGCTGACAGATGCACTGGTGCTGGTGTTAGTAAAACTTTACTTCAGCCTTTTTACTTCTTTCTTAGGACCTACTTTTCCTCACTTTTCTATGTGAACTTCATTGATCTGAAAAATCTTCACATCCAGCATTCAGAAAAGGTCAACCAAGGACCTCCACATGCTTCCACATGCAGTACAAGTAACCAGAAACACAGCAAAATAAGGCACATTTTGCAGGACTGATCTTGCTTGGCATTGGCTGTCCACTTCTACAAGGCTGCCATCCTGCAGGACTGTCTTTTAACTCAAGTGGGGGAAGTTCTTGCTTTGGAAAAAGTAAAAGCCATGTCAGTGGCCAAGCATGGCCAGATTCAAAGACAAAACACAAAGGAATAAGAATTTTAACTCTGACTCATTTTTTCTTTCATTAAGAAGCTAGAACAGTATTTTTGCCAGTCCTCATATAAGCACTTGTCATGGCCAATAAGGACATTTAGGCTCTGGAGAGAAATATTAAAGAAAAGAGAAATTATGAACAGTCTTCCTTCACGCCCTGAAATAACCGAAAACCATTTCCAAAACAACAACACAATTCTCAAAAATGTGGGTCAAAGAAAACACATTAAAAAGTTTCACTTAACAACAGCATTTTTCCTTCCAACCAAATTCCCAACTTTCGTCTTAGGCAATCTTAGACTCTTCATTCTATTAATAGCTTAATGCATGATAAATAATACATTATTCAAAAGGAACTTGTACTTTCACATTTGGTACAATACTTGCAAGCTACTGGCACTGTCTTCCACTTGATTTCAAGTGACATGCCCAAAGTTTCTGCAAGGAAAAATAAATCTTCCCATTCAAAACAGATACCGTCCCTGCCCAGCTGAATGCGTCTTTTTCTTGTAACCAAAGAAAGTTCAAAATGTACTTCAAAGGAGAGGAGAGCACATAAAAAAGGATGAGGTGTCCTATTTAATTCGGGTCACACCCCTCCCAAAAGGACGTAGCAGAATTATAAAAGTTCCAAAGATAGGCAATAAATGTGATTAAAGTCGTGCTGATTCTTCTGTATCAGTAGAGACTGAAGATGCTGGGACTTCTTAGATCAGAGAAGCAAAAGCAAAGGTAGAGACGACATGAAAATAAAGAAGACAATATGATAAAAGGTACAGCAAAGATAAATTGAGGTCTACCATTCAGTCTCTTTCATAACAGAAGATCAAGGACACATTCAACACTACCAGAAGATTGCAAAATTGGTACAATGCATTATCCACCTGCAGAACATAAAAGTATGTGATATTATCAATGTCAAGGGTTCAGGCTGACTAGAAGTCCCAGGCAGGTTATGCATGCACAGGTTCCAATGGCATTTTTAAATTTTATTAATTAGTGTTCTCACATGTTCAAATTAAATACTTTTCTTAGTTTTTTAGGACAGAAATTCCCTGGGCTCTAATTTTGACAGTCGGGAATACTTCATTTTTAGTTTATCGGGTGGTTAAAAGACTGCACTTTTCCTACAGTTATAAATCACAATACCACAGATATCAAAACAAAACATTCTAGTTCTTACTAGTGTCCATAATTCCATGACAAAATATCTGTATCACGTATTGAACTTTTAAATGTCTTGGCAGTCTACACTGGAGGAAAATAAATTTATAAACACTGGAATTTCAGAAGTGAAGGTTCTGGCTTCGCTTAGCACCTTCCCATAAACATTGTAAATATCAAGACTTTCAATGTGTCTTTAGTAGGAAAATAACCCACATTGCCAAGAACATAAACTAAAACAGTATCAAACATGAATTAACTGCAATCACAAAGGAGAAAACAAAAGGTGCATACGAACAGCACCTGTTTGGCAACACATCTCTATCACAAAGCTAACAAGGCCTCCATGAGAGCATCAGACATCTCACGTTGGAAGGGATCCACACAGATCAGGATACTGGGCACTCATTCACTCTGTAAGTGAACAGAATACACTGCAAGGTTTGAGCCAGTTTTAAACAATGTATGGGAGTAAACTTTTCCTGTCTCCCACTCTTCTCAGTTTCCTGGTTGTCACCAGGAAAAGAAGGCACCTCATGCCCATGGCAGCAGCAGAAGGCTCGTCCTCAGCCCGTGGCTGCTCACACACAGCACTGACCCCCTCCTAGGCCTGCACACAGCAGCGTGTTCGGGCAGGCAGGCTCTGGACACCGTGCTGGGCTGAAGCTGCTTCAGAAACCAGAAACACAGAGAGACAAGTACCTATCCTGCAGTAGCTCTGACCTAGACAGCCTTTGCACAGCAGAGAAGACACTCAACCAGAGCAGAAAGGAAGAGAAAGTCTATCCAAAGGACAAGATAACAAGAATGTCACTGATATATCACTTTACATCTGTGTTACTATTTTCCTGTTGCTATGGGAATACTAGAGAAAGTGGTTATCACTGAGTATTCAAAGACCTATGGAAAGTCTAGGTGTGAACAGTATCATTTGTTTGCAGCCTATAATTTTCTCTTCCAAGCAGTGTTAAATAGTCTTGTTTAAGGGGAGGGTATTAACAATATTCCCTTCTCTATTCACACGTTAAAATTAGCTAACCTTCTACCTGCTCTGGAGAACATCCAAAAAAATCTAAAGCAATGACAAGCCCTAACTTATCAGGGTAAAACAGATCTTTTTTTCCATATAATTAAAATTAAGGCACTAACTGGAATACTCTTCACTGAGCTGATGCTATCTTGATTTTATGACGAGGCCATCCACAAAATTAATTCCATCGTATTTAACTTAAGTGTCAAGAACCAGGCTTCAAAGCACTTTAGAGGAAATAGCTTTGAAAATTTTAGTAATGATTACAGGGGCAGTCTAGAAGTCCTTCCTTATCCTAATTAAATAACATTTCCTTCATTCTCTGAGACAGAATCAGTGATGAAGGTCAACAGAGGTAAATACTGGGTTTTTTAGTAGTATCTAGACAGAAGAGGAGAAGGAAACACAGGATACACTGGGTTGTGTTTGTATACTCCTGTAATGATTCCTCAGTTCAAGCTCAAAGAAAATAAGGTTCTCAGTCACAGATAGGAACAAGCAGGTCTTGGACAACAGGCTCAGCACCATAAAAATACTACCAACACTTTATTTGTGTATTTCAATTAACTGCTTCATGTTCTGACTGAAAATTTCAATCATGCTGGAGTGTGATACCCATTGAGGGATTGCATTGCTGCTCTCTCCAAAAAAAACCCTTCTCCTCAATATTCTCAGAGCTAAACCCTGTGAGGTTCAAAAGTGCAGTCAGTCCTTTCTGAAAGTGTTTTTACACAGTTTAAGTACAACAACAACATAACAGATAAACTAACATACAAAATGAAGAAAGTGCCAATATTTAGTCTCTAGGCTATTTTCACTGAGCTATGAATAGAAGTTTGCAACTCAAGCTAAGTATTAACTGGAGACAGTTTCATGGCATGAGGGAAGAGCTGCTCAAAAAGGTTCAAACCAGCAGGTTTCCCAGAGTAACAACTTAGTTACAAATTCTGAATTATCTCTCCCAAGCTGCAAGGGCCATAACAGTAATTTCTCCTAGAAATCTTGACAGGGTTCAACCATAATCAGAGACTCAGCATTCAGACTGATAGCAGTGTGGACAGGGAGTTACTTAGTGTGCTTCCACTTCTATCAGTCTTACTCAAGGCTTGCATAGATCAACTGAAAGAGTCCACCTGACCTCAAAAAGTTTTGAATCAGCCCCCTTAGTGCCTGTTAACAACACTCCAAAGATGTATTTTATGTTGTTGATTACTCAAAAGTAAATATATGAAGCTGTAAATAGGAATTTAAAGACACTGAAGTGATTGTAACAGGAAAGGCTTTTTCCCAAGAAAGCCAGAGAATGAAGAACTCTTAACAAAAGGCCACTTTGAAAACAAAAATATTTTAGCTCAGCACCATATTATCTTAGCAAAGATCACTAAATATTAGAGATGAGTGAAACAGAGAGGGTAAAATGTGTCCTAGATTTAGATGAAGACTGATGCTACTCACTGAAGGAGCCAGGGGTATTTGATGCCACACTGAGACCTGTAGTAGAAGGGGTTTTAGCTGACTAAAATTCAGATGCTATAACCAGTGTATGAAATGTAGAGCTACATAATTCATAAATAGCTAGCTACATTAAATTGATTAAATACCTTGTTTATGCAAAACCAAAGACACGCAGAGTGGGTGCCAGTCCACGGAGCATACAGACCAAGTCCTGGCTTCCCCTCGCAGGCCCAGGGAGGTCCTTCCCACTCACACTCTGCATCGAGCCAAACATCCCGTGGCTGCTCCAGCAGCACGAGGAGGACGGGATGGGAGCTCCCTCGTAGCAAGGAGAACAAGGAATCATCAGCTGAGGGATCCCATAATTAAACATTGTGGGGAGCCTGCACTTGCTGCAGGTGGGGAGGAACTAATCTTTCAGGTTTCACAGCGGACTCCTCTCTGCAGAGACGGCACCACTGAAGGCAGCAATCAGTGAGCAGCAGGGCCAGCTCGGCACCAAGACAGCTGGTGGTGTACAAACTTTTGAACACGGCAAGTCATCCACTGCCATATAAGAGTTACTGCCAGGCATTTAGTTTGGGATTAATGGGGAAAAAAAATGAATGCTAAATTAGAGCCAATACTATATGCTCTATTGCAGTGACTCACCTTCCCTGAGGTCACTCAAACTACATCAGCAGGAAATTTTGTCCTATTACAAGGATCTAAGCAAATAATTCATACGAAATCATTTATCTAATTAATCTCATTTTTTCAGCATGAATGCTAACAGGCTCCTAATTCCTTTTATTTTTATTTGCAGTTATTCACTGAATAATCTTTACCCATGACACTGCTGCAAGGCGCCTACAGAAGAATGGGACAATTTCTGATTTGTCCTCAAGGTTAGAGAGCATGTTTCTGTCACCAGGAATACATGATTCAGAAAGCAAAATTGTTTCCCACCATTATTCTGTGCCACTTGCTGAAAGGTCAAGGCTATTATTTAAAAAATTTTGCAAGGGAACTGACTGAGTAAAGCACTCAAAACAAATGAACGCTACAAATTCTGTGAAGGAACACAAAACAAAGATCATTTACCACTGTTCCTCTATTGCTCATATTAAAAAGAAAAAAATTAGGAGAAATAATCCCTTTTGGTTTTTGCTCTTTAGAATAAATGCAGGGGGTTTGTATGGATATGAATAATTGAATAACCCAGTGATTTATAGCCATTATATATTTATATGTTCTCTCTCTCTCGTTGTCTTTGGGGGTTTTTTAAATCAAAAGAGTCTGCAGAGATGCACTATTCAGTGGATCTTCCTGCCATGCCCAAGGCTCAGTTTTTCCAAAATGCTCCATATAGGAGCAGTTTATTCATTACAGTCATTGTTTTAAGGATGCCCTTTCAGTGCCCCTTTTGTTTCCTGGAGGGTCCCTTGTTAAAAACCTTGAGAGCAGGTTCTCTTGGTTTTCCCAGACATCTGTTTTTGTTCAATCCTTTATGCTGCTGCTCATTTGTACTGAGCTAATGTTGCCACCATTCAGGTTAGAAAGCTCATTCCCATCCCCACGGTGGTGATGGAGAGACAGCAAACAACACACAACACAGTCAAGGCCAGTGCAAGCTGCAACTGGAACAGGGTGGAGCAAACCTTAGCCTTGTAGGAGCCTTTTGCCACACGGGACATTTATCAAAGGCACTGCTCCAAAGCACTGGGTGGCTTGTTCTGGAGTAACCAGTGACTGTGCCCTCCTCCTGCAAAGCCATTAACTTGGGAAGGTGCTTCATCCTTTCACAACAAAACACAGTGTCATCAGAGAGGGCTGAATCAAGAAGTGGAAAACATCTCACAACTTTTCCTGGCTGCCAGTTGTCCGAAACAGCCATTCGAGGGATGTTGTTAAATGCTTCTCACAACATTAATGTCACCACCAAAAATTGCTCAGAGTCACATACGTGGCCACAAGTGTGCATTATCTGTCATTTGCTCATTTTCAAACCACCATATTTATGCTCTGCAATACTTGAAGCGCTTCTGGTGTGTCCCAACTGTCCCCCTCCCGGTGAATTATCCTGCCTTCACCGGAGCTGAGGCAGGAGGAGCTGAAGGATTTCTCCACAAACCTCTTGTGCTCTGAAAAAGCACAGCCCTTCTCCCTCTTTCATTTTAACAGCAATTTGTTGACTGGAGGAAAACAAAAGCATTAACGGCTCTCAGGCTTCCAATTAAATGCTTTGGCCTTCCCTACCTTGCTTTTTAATCAGTGGCTCAGGGGCCTGTTCCTTGTATACACTAGCGAATTTATTATTAGGTCTTAATGAACCATTTACTGACAGCCAAAAATGAAAGCTGCAGAGAATAGAGGAAATTACTATAGAAAAATAATTTGCCTTTCAAACTGTATGTAAAAATAATGACAATGGCATGCCAGTCTGTTTATTTATGTATGTTTTACCTATTTCACCGATTATTACATAAGCCACTGCTATGTGTTAGAAGGCCTGCTGGGGTCAACCATCTTATTTTAACTTGTTGAAGTTACTGTATTTAGTTCCAGAAGCCATGCTTCCCACCTCCCACTTACTGACCCAAGTGGTCATCAACCATAAACACCACGTCCAATGTCAAAAAATCTCCCCGGATGTGCGAAGTACACTCAGAGACAACATCTGAGCTTTCCTTTCAGCATCAGAAGCCAATCCCTGTGGTGATTTATCCCTTCATCACCTTCTGGAGCTTTGAAGCCTGTCAGCAGGACTGATGTAGAAACTGCAGTGTTCCCCATGACCTACAACTTTGCTTAACAGAGCAGTCAGACTCTTAAGTCCCACACTCTTTAAAAAGGAAGAATTATTGAGGGTCTAGGAACAGAGTCATCCCAAAGTAACCTTCATCAGCAACCATGACATTTGAATCCCTTTAGACACTTACTAAATAAAGAAGTGTGTAAGGAATTCAAAACCATCAAGAACAAACTTACTTACTTACTCTTTTTTCACCTTCCCTTTATTCAGACAGAGAGGAATTGCACCAGTACTACATCAGACCTACCTCACAACTTTTCTTAATTGGCATTAACCAGTATTTCAGGAGGCAACAAATCACTGATTAAAAGAAAATCAGATGCAACTTATTATAGTCAGCTTACAGTAATAGTACCCTTCAGATTTTGGCAGTAATGAAGATAAAGCAATAATGCACTCAAATAATTGTTCCCCTCAATTTTGAATCCCTTGGATAGCTATTAGCTTAAAGCACAATCATGGCTCATTAGGACTCTCCAAATAATAACTTAAAACAAAAAAGAGAAAGACTCTTCAAATACAAACTCATATAGTTTGCCCACACTGCTGAAGTATTTGAATGAGATTAGACTTGTGGCAAACATCATAGGTTTAAATGCTTTAAGCAGAAGAAGAAACTTTTAGAATCCGTTCATGCTGTGTCCTGCTACATCTCCTCTCTCTCATCTGTGCTTTCCTTTACCCCTAGCCCCTGCTCCCACTTCTGCTTTTTATTTCTACAACACTCCCATTATTCTTTCAGTGCTCTCTCAGAGGGAAAGCAACAGAGGAAGACAAATATCAAACAAATCTCAAGCACCCCAGACCAAAGGATGAAGGAAGCAGGGGAGGGAGACATGAACAAGGAGCACAGTAGGGCTGCACAAGGGTGAGAAAGCCTCTCACTATTACCCCTCTTTCTTTCCAAGAGCAGCACACCTGAGGAAGTAGACAGATGCCTTCTTGCAGGCAGAGCAGCAATGTTGGTGTAGGTAGTGGAACAAAACCTTCCAACACGCTGCAGAAGCCCAAAGCCAAGAGCAGGATCATTAGCCTGATTATTCCCAGTGCTACATATTGAGTACTGTAGGGTACAACAACTGTTGGAAGCAAATTAAAAAGGTAAAGTCAATGTTGAGCTTCATCAAGGCTAAAATCATTAACTCCCAGGATATAATAGAGATTATAGCCATGGTACCTGTATAAACCTACAAGAAACAGAGAATACCTTTTCTGCAGAATATTGTCCAAGGTGACCATCTTGTATCCCACACAATTTGCCTGCATCCCACCTTGTCCCCTCCCATCTGTACTTTGTCTCTATTTGGTGGACAGACAGAGCCTCTGACTGCTTAATTCCTTCCACTGAGGACGTGAAAAATTAGAGACATTGGTTGTCCCAGAGGGACTGAATATAAAAGAAACTCTGAATGGAGTGAAAAGAGTAACTCAAGAAACATACCCTTAATACCAAATCTGGCTGTGCCTGCTCCTCATCCACAAATGTTTTTGAGTCAGCTCTAACAGAAAGACAGGAAAGTTAGGGCTTACTGAGGCAGAAAAACTTATAGTGGAGAACACCAGAATGGTTTAAAAAAATTAACAGGCCCTTTTTTAACCAAAATCAGACTGATGCCTTGGGGGATCGAGAGGTGGTCTGTGAGATAAGTGGGTTGAGCAAAGAACAAAAGCAATACTTTGGGCTGAAAGTCAGAGACCTGCGTGTCACTCGCAGCTCTAATACTGTCTTCCCATGTGATCATGAGCAAAACAACTTGATCTGTCTGGGCCTCTGGGTCTTGCCTGCTCTTTCTCTACTTGCCCACAGGGACAGCAGCAGAGATTCTCTCAGTTTGCCCAGTGCTCGGCCCAGCTCATGATCTCAGTCAGGGTATTTGCACTGGAATGTGGTAAAAACAATTAACAAGTGACTGACCATTGCCAGCATTTTAATAAATTGGTCAACCAGCGTAATAGCAAATGAAATCTTCCATTTCAGAAAACACAGGGTCATTTCAGCCACCAAGAAAGAGAATTCATGTGAAGGGGCTCACACAGACAATTCCAGAACAAATACTTTCATTAAGATTATACCAGCCCGGTCATGGCAAAAATTGATAAAAATGACAGATACACATGTCAAAATAGATGAAGAACTGCTGCACAAAAGCCCACACCAGGTAATGTGCCAGAGCAAACAAAACTACCTGGAGTCATGTCAGATAAAGGCATAGATAAAACACTGTCAACAACAAAAACAGTAATACAAAATGTTTGGCTGGTGAACAAAAAACACACTTGGATTGAGGAAGCATCAGCAGTCACACCGTCTCTGCTCAGGACACCCAGTCTGTCCCTCCTCACCTCTCAAAGAAGGGCTGCAGGAAAACCATTGCCACAGCAGGGTTTCTGTACTCACACTTTGATCGTTCAACATCAGACTACTGCAAGAGGGATGATAAACTTCCAGTAACCTGAATGATGTGACTGAAGCTGTCCCACAGAAACCTTTTCTCCTGGAGAAGGTGGTAATGAAAAGGCAGATTGGCTGAGGAATCTTTGGGAATCTTCTTCTGGCACTGACTGCTATCAACAGCAGCCCAGAACAGAGGACGGATGCAAACAGGGCTACCCTGCTTATCTTGTCTTCTATCAACAGAATTTGAAGCCACTAACACCAGTTTTAAGGCTCCTGTTCTATTCTCCTGTTAGACCAATAATTTTTATTTCTAGTTTACAGCATGAGACCCAGATGACCCCTCACGTCTGCTATTACAGTTAGACAAAGGAGGACACGTGGGTGTAAATAACAGCAGAACTGACCTTCTGCATGGTCAGAATTCGCTGGAGATACCAAAGGGATTGGGAGCAGTACAGGAAAGCAGCACTGAACAACAGGCATGAGTATGGATGGAAGATTGTCAATTATCAGGGTACACCGAGAATTTCTATACCAGTTACATTTCTGAAAAATACTTGTGACTATATCCAGGAATATTCTAAAATAACCACTGCTTTTAGCAGTGCTTTAAATTCCCATTTCCCCCGAGAAACCCCTGTGGTTATTATTTAAACAAAAACAAATATAGAGGGTGACACGTTTTTGCTGAACAGGTGAAACCTCAGTGACTGCTTTAAAGGCCATGATGTTCAACCCAAATATTTCACTGATTTTAAGAGAAAGAGGAAATTAAATGTAGGGTTTTTTTCTGGTACAGCTTCTGTAAAACACCCTTGACTTGCAGGGAATGATATAATGGAAAGGCAAACTAAAAAGGTCACATAAACAAAATAAACAGGTGTCCCTTTGGAGGAGTACAGAGGAGATTATCTAGCACTGCTTGCTGAGAGCAACAGGATTGTGGAAAACGAAGGGCTGAGTTTTGCTGTATTCTTCCTTGCTAAAGGCTATGTTGTGTGCTTATCTTTGATTATCTGTGTCCTTACAGAGCAGAGAAAAAGGCCACCTACTACATCTGCCTCACTTATTTTAAATCTATTTACACACAAGAATTGTGTTTTAATGAATGCATGTTGACATTTTGGTCATGAGAGACAGCACTAGTGGCAATAAAAGGGGTATTACAGACTCTTTAAGGAGATCATATTCAGGATGATGAGAAGATATTTGACCCACATAAAGAAGCAGCTCATTCCCATCATGTATCAAGAAGTAACATACTTGCTCTTTACTTGGCTGCAATAGTAATTGAGACAAATTGTCTAACTATTACTAATAAAAGGAAATCGTAAAGATTCATAATTCATACAGATTATTTTATGCCTGTGACCCTACACTTCTGATGTAAGCATTTGATATACTAAAATCAGTGAGTTATTGATTGCTAAAGCCCAGGCTTGAGATGACATTTTCATCTTCATGGTGTAATTAGCTTGATGCAGTCACTTCCTAACAGCAGAACTCTGTTCCATCAGAAAAGAATAAATTCCTTTCAGTAATTTGGACTTCAATTAAAATCAACTACCAGGATGCATCTTAATTTGTTCTTATCATAAGTACAAAATAGACTAGACAACCTCACCTGTATGGGACAAGCACAAGGACTCATCCAGCATACACTACCACATGGCTTTGCTTGTCCCCAGAAAAGGGGTTTGTTTGAAAACTCAGTAGTAACATGAAAAAAATCCCTATTTTAAACACATATACACCCCCTGAGTTCCAAAGGCGGCTGCAGGGCTTGTCCCTACGCTCCTCTCTGAACCTGCTTGGAACAAAACTGAAAGGGAGGGACCTGACCCACAGCATCAACTCCTCACTCCCTGCAGAGAGTAAATTAAAAGCCAGATCTGTGAAGTTCTTCAGGTGCCTAATTCCCATTGATTTCATTGAACTGAAAATTCAATGGGAGTTAGACACCTAAATAGCTCTCAGAATAGATCTGAGAGATTTCTCAATATATGCTGCTCTTAGAAATCAAGTAATGCATTTGTTATTTTTAACCTGACACAGACAGCATCTTTAAGGAAAACATATTCTTTTTGGTGAAATCTGTAGGCTGGTTCTCAGTCCCATGGAAGTGACTGATGTTTGATCTAGACAAGGATCTGCTCCACCTTGTCCTTCTCTCTTTGGTGTCATTTCCCCATACACTCAATAAAAAATTTACACTTGAAAGTTGTCTCTTTGTAAGAATTAATAAGCTTTTAGGATCATATCTTTGACACTCATTTTCCTCGTACTATATCTTAAGTGTATAAACTATTGCAAACCCCCAAATTTTAGCTAACTCTTAAAACAGTAAGCAAGTGCAGTTCTATGTATGACAACAAAAGCTCTACAGACTTTTTAAAATGGTTATTTCAGGAAAGAGTCTCTCCATCAAGTCACACAGTGAAGCAGTTGTGTTTGTACAAGGAAAGCAAACTTTAAAGACATTCAGAAGAAAAAAGGCAGGGTGGGAGAGAAAAAGAACTATTTTACAGCTACTTCTGTCACAAAGAAGAAAGCTGATTATCACTCTTTGATAAGGAAGAAGAAAGCTGTCTAATGCTTCTAAAGCCAAGCTGGTACATAATTTCCCTTTAAGTTCTTTGACTTTCCCCGATGAGCCTTTCTTGTGCAAGGTTACATGCCTAAGCAGCGAGCAGTTGGGTTTCGGGCTCTTTTCAAAGCACATGTTAGGATGTCTAAACTCCTGCGAGTGTCCTAAAGCAGACACCATATGAGAACGTTTGCAAATCCTCAGTGCTGCCTTGTAAAGGGAAAAAAGATCAAAGCAAAGAGCAATGCCAAGGCAAGCCTTAAACAAAACAGACTCATGTGGGCAGACACACAGTTCTGAAGGAGGGGTGTCGCCTCCTAAATATTTTCAAATCCCCCACATAAGCTAACATGACCATTCTCAATTCCAGCAGGATATTTACAAACACACCACTCCCAGCGAGATTCCCACAGACCTCTTCACGGGAGTGAGGATCCATGTGTGTAAACACTGAAAATGCTGCACTATGGCAGATCCGACCTTCTTTTTCATCTCGAAACCCCATTCTCTCCTTATTTTATGGGTGATCAGTAAATGCTCCAGAAAACAAATTCCTCTGCCCTCCGAAACTCAAGCTCTCCGTAGTCCAGCTGAGCGATCTTTTCCTTAACGATCCTGCCAGAGCACTGATACAATGACAGGGTTTGTTCCACAGCTCCTGGTTTTCTGTTTTCCCAGGAGCTCCATGCTAGGTTCAGTGCTGAAGCACAATCACTAATTGCCAGTGACCTTGCACCCCCCCAGCCCTCTACTTCTGCGATTACAATCGATTTTTCTCCTTCTCGGCATATAGCAATCTCACACACTGTCCTTGCTTTACTGTTAGACAATGTAAAGTTGCACCCTGAGCAGAACATGGGAAACCAGGCTTTTGTATGCTACTGAAAGCAATTAGTCTCAGCAGCCAGCAAAAAAAACTATATGAAGACAGCATGCAACTATCCACCTCAGTCCAAAATATCCCAAAAGAGGCTGCTTTCAGCTTGTAGCAGCATATGAGCTGCTCAGTGGCTGGGTGAAACACAAAGGCAATAGCTTATGTTAACTGGAGTCAGGAGCATGAAGCATGTTTTAATAATTAATCCTACAAGAAGCAAAGATTAAAGGACTATTAAGAACAGAACAAGCTATTAGTAGACTACTGAAGGTACATTTTTCACAATCAAACACTCTGATTATGAGAAGGGACATGGGTCTTTTTTCCTTAGATGGTAAAGAAAGCAAGTACTTTCCAAGATCTACATGTTTTACTGGTCAGCTACACCACAGTAGACCAGCTACCCCAAGAGAGCAACAGCAAACACGACCATTTCACCCATTAGAGTGTTCAAGCAGACTTTTCTGGACACACACAGAAAATTGCTTCTGTCCTCAGAATCCAAGCTGCCAACACCAAGTTCTTCAGTCACCTCCACAGAGGTCCCATAACATTGGGGTGAAGAACCACCCCAACTCTAACGTTTGACCCCTCCAGACCCCAGCAAATGGATCTGAGCTTTTCCCATTTCCCAGATATTTCATCACCTATCTGAGGCTCATCAGCTCTGATCTTAAGCTTCTCTGCATACCTGGACAGGCAGTCTCCTATTTCTGAGTAGAGACAAAGCGTTAATCTCTCTTCTCTGCAACACAGGATTTTATATTCCTGTTAAAATAATGGTTTTTCCTTTGTTTTAAGATAATTATATACACAAATCAACACAGTCCTCTCCAAACAGCAATTGCAATCCAAGAAAGATGGCAATGGGTGCTATGGAAGGCCATTCAAGTAGTGGCAGTTTTTTGCATTCCCAAGCACAGATATGAAATAACACTGGGTTTGCTTGCCTTTTTGGAAGGTTGCATTTCCACAGAGAGAAAAGACAGCTCAGTATTCTGCTAGTCAAAGAAGTAACAGGCTCAGGAGCAGATCCCTGAAAGCAAGTTGTGCATGTGCAGGAAACATGGCATAGGGAATGAGGAAGAGAGACTAAGCTGCTTTAAGAGTGTTGTTCAGTCTATCAGAGTCATTCTACTTCTTCCTGTTGACCAGTAAGAGTGTTACCATAGCTGATGCATTGATCTATATTAAGGAGATGAGTTAATTCTTTCATCATAGTCCACGTTCCTCACATCCTCATGACCCTGGCTCTCAATATGAAGAGGTGGATTTCAAAGAATTGAAATACAAACAACAGTAATAATTTAGAATTTTTAAAATACCTTAAGAAATCCCCACTTATGTTTTGGAAGCACTAAGCCATGAGTCTGCAAGGCTTATGTATCAGTTGGAAGCAAAAATCAAACATGCTAAGAACTTGTGAAATCTCTGTAATAGGAAAGAAGTTGCAAGCAAGATACCCTAAATAAATTTGACTACAGTAAAGCAGGAGGGATTAAAATGGATTCTACCTGTGACCAAGACATTTCCAAGCATATCCAATCTAGTCCTGTGTGCTGCCTGCATTTCCAGAGCATTCAAGTGCTCTACAAGTCTTACACCCCAGCTACAAACCTAAAACATTGTTAAAGGAAGACATCTTGATCTGGAGATTCTGGTTGCCAGGGCATTGCTGCTCTTGGTACAGTGTTTTAATTCAGAATTGCCCCACCTCCCTCCTCCAGAGAAATTCTAGCACTCTTGAAGCAGACAGCATCAAACAAAATTGTGGAATCCACTGGTCATCAACAAACTGCACACGAGCCCTGCTGGAGAGCATGAAATTTAAATACAACATTCATATTTTTAAACATTCTGAAAATCTTGCCTTGAACAAACTCTAATACATGGTCAATCCCTCTAGAACTACACAGATTTCTAATGGATCCTTTACAAACCACTGAATTACCTCTGCAAAGAAAATCAGTAGGTAAGGACAGAATATCCTCAGGGATAAGAGATAATTCTGTTCACATATTGGAGTACCTGAAGTTAGAGCTTATTTTAATCATGGTTACCAAAAAGAAACTAAATTTGAAAAAAAAAAAAAAAAAAGTCAATTGCAAAACTTCTTTTTGTGACAATAAAAGAGGAAAGCATTCACACTTTTCTTCTCTGCTCATTTTGTCCCTGATTTAATATAACCCCCTTCATTGGATATGGGAACTCACTTCCATAGTGTCTTGTTCTGCTTTTACAACTCCATTAAGGTCACAGCTCTTTCTGCTTCACTCACGGAATGATCTCTGCTCCCCTTGGCTAAAATGTCACTCCAATGGGACTGACCTTCAAAGCTTTCAGCTTTAAAATAACTTGCTCGAAGTGGCAGCTTCATTTCCCATTTTATTTCCCATTGACTGAGTAAAAGAGGTATCTGGGAGCAGGTTCTCACTACTTTCCTTCCTAATCACTGAACTCAGACTGGAAAGGTCAAAGCCTGGTGGTCTGTTACAGTTGCATATACCTGGTCTACACACACAATCACTCCACTACACCTGATTTTTTTTTAATTCACCCACTCCCACCAGGAGCTCAGGGGCTCAGATACCTTCAGGCAGGCCCACACAGGTAAATGAGTGAAGAGCTCAGAAGCAGTATTTACTGAGACTTTTATGACCTCTTTTCACCTTATCAGCAACTTTTTTTCCAGACTTTACACTCGAGCTGAAAATGAAGGTGGCTCACCCTACAACTCACGGAGGCAGATGATGTCTTTGGATGCACAGACCATGCTGGTGTCCTCCCTGGGCACCAGACCCTGCCTGTTTGAAAGCCAAGAGCCCTGGCACAGTTTGGCTCTAGCACTGGAACTGCACAGATCCAGCTACATCCAGGGCTCAAACTGACCTCAGCTTTACACCCAAGACTCTCAGCCTGCCAAACTCCCAGACAGATGCCCCTATCCTTATGTAATTATCAGAGTTACAAGAGAAACAGCACACAAGAACAGAGACTTCATTACTAGCTCTAATTGGCTTTAAGCTAAAGGGGATTTAACATCATTTTCTCCAGCGGATGTCAACGGGGAAAAAAAAGGTTTTTGTAACCGTTCACTTAGTTTCAATACAAGAAAATTTAGTAAGTAGCCAGGGTTGAAGAGAAAAGGAGGCCTCTAAGATCAGAAGAGGGTTAAGCTATATTTAAGTTTATTGGTAAACACTTCTTCAAATAGTTTATGTTAGCTAAGACTTCTTTTTGAACAAAGAGCTTTATGACAGGCTTCAGCATCTACCAGAGCACCTCTCAGAAGCTCACAACTACCTTTCTCCTAACAAAAGAGGTGTCAGTAGATGCTTCAAAAATAACTCTTGCTTATTCCTCCCTGATATTTTGGGGTTTCACAGTTTACAGTTGGTTTTGTGCCAGTTTGCTTTACTGTTCTAGGCTGTGAAGATGTGAACACGCCCAGGTGTGAATTTCCAGGCACCAAACGAATCAATGGGGAGGCAGCAAAGACCCAAAGCAGCTTGTGTGTAAGTTTGTGACTTCAGCAGGTTGAAGTATGGAGGTTCTTCCACTGCAAACCCAAGATTGGTCATGCCATGACTCAATTGAAACCACCAGACAAGGCAAGCAGACAGGTATTTCTGCTTTTCAGAAAGTCCCAATACATTCTACCTCCTCAAGCACTCTGGTGACTTTGAAGAAAAAGCAATGATGTACTAGGTAAGAAAAAGAAAAGAAAAAAAAACACAACAAGGGAAGAGATTACAGCACTGATCAGATTGCAGTTCTTTGGGTGAGTATTACAAGCTACATTCTACAAGCTGAGCAGACTGAGCTACCTAAATTTCTCTTTATTTCCATGACTGATTTTTAGGCCACAAACGTACGTATGCACACAGTGGGATTATGTCACTCTTGTTTTCCTGGGAAAAAAGGAAAACAGCAGTTTTCCTAGTAGATATATATATAGAATACTCACTAACCACTATTTTTATATCCAGTTTCCTTTTTTTAAATTATTTTGATATTCCTCCAGGGAAAATAGAATGGACTCAGACACCTTCCAATGTGTGAAAAACACAGATTTTCAGTGTTACTTCATATAAATGTTTATGTTTGCTGTCAACATACAGATATGTGTAAAACTTGTAGTTTGCTAAATATCAAGTATTTTACCCATGAAAATTATGAAAAGCTAAAGTACCAGACCACAACTATAAAAAGTTACTAGACTCATCTAAGAACAAATTGAGTTTCAGATCTTGCTTGGTTCATTGACACTGTGAACTGGCTCCTTTGAGTAAGTCTATGCTTACCACCCACAAAATAAAGCATCTCCCCCTAAAATCAGTAGGTTGCTCCAGATTATATTGTTCCCAGGACTATAAACTGGCCTGAGATTAAACTTCCATTTGTCACTAATATTTTCTTTATTTTACATTGTCTAAGATGTGTGAAACGCAGCTGGCTCAAAATGCTCCCTAGTCTCCAGCATGGCACACTACAACAAACCCACATCTAATCGAGGCAGAACTGTCGAGGTTTGCAGAGTTTCACAGCATCAATAATCTCTTTTCATAACGTAGACTTCACATTATGATATCACAAAAAAACTCCCTAGCCAGGAGCTGCTCAAAATTTCAGAGACTGTTTAATGCCCTGATTCCCTCCCTGAACACCCCTGCACACGAACTGCACGCTGCTTATTGGTGCCATTGCAGATGCTCGTTTCACTTTTGGCAGTAGCTTAAGCAAACAAATCCCCGCACAGAGTATGGACTGCTTTGCAGATTGGCCCCAGATTGTAACAGCCCAATTTGACATCACTTCATTTTTGGTGCTGTGCACACTTTCAACCCAATCAAGTCAAAAGGAGCTCCCAAAGTCAGAACCAGAGCATTTCTCTGAGTTTCTCTTGCCCCTTCCTCTCCTGCCACATTTTCTAACAGGACTTTCCTTTTGAGGGCACACAGAACTCTTTGCAAAGTCTCCATCAAAATCACCTTTATCCATATAAAGCCTATTTTGAGCAACTCATGCTGTGTTCATCTTTCATTCCCCTCTTTCTCTCACTGCTTTTCTTGATAAAGAGTCAAATTAAAGTTCACTCGAGCAGAGATGCGGCAGAGACGGCTGCTAGCCCGAGGCCAGTTTCCACTCCTGAGATTTACAAGGCAGCCACTTGGAGCTGATTATACACTTTCAACCACACATTTCTGACTTGACATTGGGTTGCACACGAGTTCTAAATTTAAATCCCTCCTCATTATAGCACAAGAAATGTCTTGCACTGATCTACTGCCCCTTCCCTGTCTACAGTCACCTCTGACCTTCCCATGCATCTCCACATGGCACTGTCCTCTCATCCTCAGAGCCATGCAGGTACCTCCAAAATCTGTGTCATGTGCATAACATACTACAGTTAAAACTCACCTGAAAGAAAATCATGCTGTGGGTATAAATACAACATATTAATACATACTCTTACCTTTTCCTCCCAGCAGGCCATACTATTTTTAAACCCTCAATAGCTCTGATTATAGCTCAGCTAACAATAAATTCTCCATGCTCAGCAGTTCCATAGCAGACACATCCAGGTTCCTCACTACTAATGCCCAAGTCCATTAGAAAGTCAACCTCTGTTAGGATGCTCAACAGCTACCAAACTATAACCACTGTAGTCTTTCCATAAGGTATTTCTTCCCATTTATACAGGCAGCTCAAACATTAATCCACTCATTGCTACCACCCAGAGCAGAACCCAGACCTGCTCAGGCATCCCAGCCCAAAACACAGAGGAGCCCCAGGACAGAGCAGCCCCCGACTCACACCAAGCCCTGCTTGCCTGTTTTGAACCCTGGAGCAGAGCAGCACCATGAGGCCAATACATCAGGAAGGCAGGACCACCTGCCATGTACCCTATTGCATCTGCCTCCTCTGGCTACTGCTTCAACAGTTTTAACATGTCCAACAGTATTAATCAATATTCATTATTTTCTATTAAGATGGAGTGTAATCATCTGGCCGAGTTCATTCCTGTTATGAACAGACACAGCTTCAGTGAATTCAATACCAGTTATATCTGTCAGTTGAAATTGGCAGAGCATGTCTGATCCTGCTTTATCTCACACCAGACTTCTCCACCTTTTAAAAAGATCTGCCAAAAAAATGGTGCACATTTACTTTTATTTTCTGAGGTTTTCAGGGCTTTGGCTGTTGGGATTTTTTAAACCATGCCTAATAGAGGAGAAAAGTCGGAGGAAATTGTGGGCTCTAAACTCAAACCAGTTATGGAGGACTATTCATTATTTTTGTTTCTATCATGGCAGCTGACTGACCATTTAGTAACATTGCTCCTGTTTCACAAATAAGCTGGTTCTTGATTGAATTTAAGAATCAAAAGCCATTGTAGCTTTGAAAGATGTTTGTCTTCTCAATTTTAATAGTCTGAAATTCAGTAGAAAAATAAGATCTTTAGTATTGTGTCAATTAAATTGTGTTAAACCTGAAAAGAAACTGTTCCCACTGTACTCATGTACCTGTGGAGTCAAAGTATGAATGCATTCAGGCCACAGAAGAGATAAGGAAAACAAACTGCATGAACACTAATGCTCAGTGACCTAACAGCTAAGTGCTTTTTGGAAATGAGGTCTCAATGTCAAACCTGAGTTAACCTGACCCCAAAGAGGAGCATGGCCGTAATCACTTCAAGGATTTGGATTTGTTCATAATCAACTTAAATTACTGGCTGTTTATCCTGCAAATAGTAACAATATATAATCTCCAGATCACTTGCATATTGAGTTCTAAGAAATATAACCCATTTTAAATTACCTAGGCTACCCAAGCCAATTGAGAGTTACCGTATTCTTTACTTAATAGAATATTTGTCTCATCAGAAGTAATTACATTTTTATCATAACTTTTGGTGACTCCATTAAGCATGGTGGCATTTTAATTTTTAAATCTTCGGTACTGCAGGCTGCCAGCCTGTTGTTTTCATGCTAAATTTTTAAACATCCTGGTCCACAGCTTTACTGCAGTCAAAGATTTCTGCAAATTTAAGCCCACTTCTACCTTCCCCCCCACTGCTACAAACCTGCTACCTTGAAATTCCTGTTTAGCAGTATCTGTGTTGAACAACAGGTTCCTCTTAGAACAGGATCTCTGGTAGACGCTGGTTTGTTGGGTTCCTGCAGGACAGTGTAAGATTACACAGGAAATTATAGATCAATGTATTTTCAGATCACTGTGGTGGTCTCATTGGCTGTTCCACTGCCATTTGCCTGTTTTCAGGCTGTGATGGGGATGTGGACTTCATCCCTGGCTCCGGTGCAGGGAGTTCAGACCTGCTGCACAAGCCTGTGGCTGCACTGGGATGGGAGGGATGCTCTTTCTGATGAGCCCCTGACCCCATCCTGAGTACAGATCCCACTCCTGGGCTGGGTATGGCCTGCCTGCAAACACTGTGCTCCCACAAGCACAGGCCAGGCTCAGCAGCCCTGACTGTTTCCATACCCAGGAGCATGAAGGTGCTCCAGCAGCCACAGACTGTGTGTGCTGGGCTTGACCCCTCCGCTGCAAGAGCTGACTAAGGCACTTTAAAATCCAGAGACAATAAAGAACAGATCTTGCTTTATGACACAAGGAGGTTGCTTGTGGCAACACAAGGTAAAAACATCAAATCCTGCTCCAGCCTCTTCAGGATTTCAGACCTTGCCTCCACAGCCTGCTGAGCCAGACAGTTCAACCTCACCAGAAACGACCTTACCTTTCTAAGCCCTTGTCCCTGAGCCCAGAATTGCAAAGAAAACCAAAACTTAGATCCATCCTGCTGCTGCTCTGGGCTCACCTCCTGGGTCTGAGAGGTGTAGGGTGAGCAGAGCTGAGGTCAGAGAGGAAGACTGTGGTGGAAGGGGCCTGGTGAAGTGGGTTAATAGCGAGCAGCACAGAGCAAGGCACTGGGGCACTACCTGGGCACACCATGCCTGCCCCGCTGAACAACTCACCCCTTCCAGAGAGAGGGAAAGAATGTTTAGACATCTCTTTGTCACTAAGTCGATGTTGTGGGAACACCTGCATTTTCACAACCATAAGTTGGACTAAACATATCCAGTGCTAAGGCTCACTGGGATAAGCCCCAGCATCTTCACCAAACCACAGCAGGCAAAAAATGGGCACCCCAAAATTCCAGTGTGTTACACCCTGCACACACTTGATAATCTAATGATTATCAAGCCAGGCTAGGTTTAAACCACCCTAAAGCCAATACTGTAGCTTTGTAATGTAAAATAGGGTGTTCTACAAGGCGAACTACCAGGGGTCAACGCCACCAAAATCATGACACACACAGCACCTGTGTCACATAGGCCAGTGAACATTTTTTCAGCGTGATTACTGCTCTCCAGGGTGATAGGAATCTCTCTGTAAAATCACTCTTTTTTTTTTCACTAGGCATGAGAAGTCAGTCAGTTCTTCACTGCAATACGCTGTGCTCTGTACTTAAATGGAGAAGTGGATGATTAATGCCTGTGTGAGAAATAGCAGGGTAAAAAACTGTAGAACATTTTGGAAAGGTGTTTTTGTTTTTAAGCTGTGATTACTGGAAATATATTAAAATATGAGTTTTCTGAAGGAATTGCAGCCCACTCCCAAACCAGGCAATTCCCATCCCTGTAAACAGACAAAAATCTCCTCTGGAGTTAATGCCTCTGAGGTCGACCCTGCAAACACTAAAACAAATGGAGAGCGTGGCTGAACGGACAGAGTCGAGACACGCTGTGCTAAACAACCCCAATCAAACCAGAGCAAAGGGCTTTCCACCAGCTGTCAGTCAGGCACCCAGACCTCCAAATCCTTGTGCACAAGCTGAGACACAAACTGTCCTGCTGCCCCCATGTCCCCCACAACACACCCTTGGAGGAGGCAGTTCTCTCAGGCCACCTGCAGATCTCCAGCTGCACAAAACCTCTACCAAAACCCCAAGGGGAGGGACAGGAGCAGGAGTGATCTCCCACGATAAGGAACATAAGAGTGTACCCTAAAGGCATAGAGAAACTAACTCTTGTGAGTCGAGACCAGCAAACATAGCCAAGCGTAAAGTAAACTTGTTCACATGTGCCAACAAAAGAAAAGTGAGAGTTTTAACTTTCCAGCTATTGCCATAAATCTGGGCAGAAAAACATTTGTTTCTTGCCTAGTATTTCAATCTGCATTTCATCTACCCAGGGACAAGCTGAACTTCTACAGCAAAATCCCACAAATTATAGTTTACTGTATTAGTGCTTAGTTGAGAACTTAATATTTAATTTTTACTTTTAAAACTGAGTTTAACCTGAATTTCAACACAGTAATCACTATGGGTCTCTTCACTTTTATTTGCAATAATTGCAAGGAAGAGCTGAGCAGGAAGACATGTAATGGGCTGTAAGAATCCAGCAGCATCTCTGGTCAACTCCAGCTTCTGCAGAGGAAGGAGAAGTCAGGAGCCAGATCCTCCTTGGGAGCTGGGTCTCCAAAAAGCCACTTTTTGTGGTGTCCCATGTGCTTGCACCAATCCCCCAAACCTGGCAGAGCTAAAAAAGCTGTGCATTGCAGGCTGAAGAGCCTGAGCAGTCATGGGCTGGATGAGCAGCTTCTCAGTCCAACATAATAACCCTTTTGGCCTTCACCTGCACAGTCCCAGCACGTGAAAATCCCTCATCCCGTTAAGAGGCATTTAACTGCCAGAACCACATTTTTTACTACCAGGGAGCAACTTGGGGCTGCCCCACACAGCTTTAGAGGGGTAATACCTGTAAGGTACTGGCACCCCAAGGCAAGAGCAGGTTACTCCAATTCACTGGTGCTGCAGATACAGGAGACAGGACAGCCCAGACCTGCAGGAGCAACTCAAGGACCAGCTTCCAACCTCAAATCAAGGACCAGCTCCCAAACTCAAACCTCCAAAGCCAAGGACCAGGGATCTGTTACAATTGGCAGTTTCTGTCTGGGAAGGCCCAAGGGGGCCAGCATAAGGCCAGGGCCCCGGGCTGGCTGATTGCCCTTGATGTCAAGGGGGGAGCTGAAGGGGCTCACTCAGGCAATAACAATTTACATTTTCTTCACATAAGTGCACTTCTGCCTTGCACATGAGTCAGGCTTGTGGAGGATGCTTCAGATGGGTCAAACAAGCAAGCCACTGTGCAGAGGGTATCAAACCTGGGAGCAGTCTTCTGACAACAAGCCATAAGAAAAAATATTCAGTAGCAATAAACTGCATGTTAAATAAATACCAGTAAAGCTTATAACAAAATTACAGACAAGAAATTCAACTTCTCTCAAGAGTCTTGCATACTTCAAGGAAAATCTCTCTCAATTATCATAAAAAGCTATCTCAAATTTTCACAGTTCATCTATAATATGCTGATTGAGGATGTAAAATGTATGGCTCAGGTATTTTTGTATAATCAGCTGTAACCATATCCTCAAGTGTAATGACAAGCAACTGGAATAGCAAGACTAATACTTTAGCTATTTAAATTCAGATTGCCTGGTGTTTATACTAGTATTCCCAACAGAGAAAGGAAACAAAATATTTGAAACAAACAAGTATCTTCTCTGTAATATTAATCTTCTCTCATAACAGAGCCCTCGTGGAAAAACAGATTAATCAACAGCAGAACAGAAACAGACAGCAATGCAATTTGCTACGTCGCACTTTCAAGAATAAGCAAAAGGCCAACGTGTGCAGGGAACAAATATTTCACATCTCTGGGAAAAAATATTCCTAACCTCATTGAAGGGTCACTACAGACACAAGGAAATAGGAAGGATTTAGTCAACAAGCAAACACAATGGTTCAGGAGGACGTTGAGGGCAAAAGAGAAGCACCCAAAGCAGCACAGTGTCGGGCAGCCAAGGAACCAGCCATGCTCCCGGGAACCAGCCATGCTCCCGGGAACCAGTCACGCTCCCGGGAACCAGCCACGCTCCCAGGAACCAGCCACGCTCCAAGGAACCAGCCATGCTCCCGGGAACCAGTCACGCTCCCGGGAACCAGCCACGCTCCCGGGAACCAGCCACGCTCCCGGGAACCAGCCACGCTCCAAGGAACCAGCCACGCTCCCGGGAACCAGCCACGCTCCCGGGAACCAGCCACGCTCCAAGGAACCAGCCATGCTCCCGGGAACCAGTCATGCTCCCGGGAACCAGCCACGCTCCCAGGAACCAGCCACGCTCCAAGGAACCAGCCATGCTCCCGGGAACCAGTCATGCTCCCGGGAACCAGCCACGCTCCCGGGAACCAGCCACGCTCCCGGGAACCAGCCACGCTCCCGGGAACCAGCCACGCTCCCGGGAACCAGCCACGCTCCCGGGAACCAGCCACGCTCCCGGGAACCAGCCACGCTCCCGGGAACCAGCCACGCTCCCGGGAACCAGTCATGCTCCCGAGAACCAGCCATGCTCCCGGGAACCAGCCATGCTCCCGGGAACCAGTCATGCTCCCGGGAACCAGCCATGCTCCCGGGAACCAGCCAAGCTCCCGGGAACCAGCCATGCTCCCGGGAACCAGTCATGCTCCCGGGAACCAGCCATGCTCCCGGGAACCAGTCATGCTCCCGGGAACCAGCCACGCTCCCGGGAACCAGCCACGCTCCCGGGAACCAGCCACGCTCCCGGGAACCAGCCACGCTCCCGGGAACCAGCCACGCTCCCGGGAACCAGCCATGCTCCCAGGAACCAGCCATGCTCCCAGGAACCAGCCACGCTCCCAGGAACCAGCCACGCTCCCGGGAACCAGCCATGCTCCAAGGAACCAGCCATGCTCCCGGGAACCAGCCATGCTCCCAGGAACCAGCCATGCTCCAAGGAACCAGCTGTGCTCCCGAGAACCAGCCATGCTCCAAGGAACCAGCCATGCTCCCGGGAACCAGCCATGCTCCAAGGAACCAGCTGTGCTCCTGAAAGACCAACTCCTTGCTTGCACAAATCTGACAGGTCTAGACAAGGCCATGGGATGCACAGAATGATTGAATGGTTGGGGATGGCACGTTGCCTTACACATGTTAATGTGACTTTTTAACAGAGCTGCCCCAGGAGCAAAGAAGGTACCAGACATGGTACTTTCAGATCTGCATTAAAAACTAGCTGTGGATGGCCAGAGAACTGGCACCTGCAGGATCAGCTGCTTTTCAACACTGATTGTAAACACCCAGATGGCCTCAGCACACCAAAGCCAACTCCTATAAAAACAGGCGCTTTTCTTCACAGAGATGATGTGGCTGCTTAATAGAGTAGAAAATGTGGCAGAAGATTGCTGCATTCCCTAATAACCACGTCTGTTAAAAGATCTGGTTGAAATCACCCTCTTAGCAAACTATCAACCACTCTCATGACAAGGAGGTTGTACAAGTGCAAATGACCATTATGAAACAATAACACTTAAAAAGAGAGTATCAGCAATCAAGAAGCACCTGTTTAAACACCAGAATTCCTTAGCAGCTACAGGAAGAGTTTTGGAAATAACCCCTTATTCACACACTGCAGCTCTGCAGAAGGGTATTCCCTCTGTTTCAGCTCTCTGCTACTCGTCATATGTAAAAGAGCAAAGAGCCAAAACACACACGAGGCTGCAAACAGGTATAAAGTAAAAGTGAAAATACGTCAGTGCAAATTAAACATCTATGTCAGGAGGTTTTACAGTCCAGCAGGCCCCCAGATGTTCTGTGTGCACACAGCTGTCTGCAGTAATGTCAAAAAAATAATGTTGAAAGCACACAAACAGATGTTAAGGAGGCCCACTCCCAATCACAGTGACACTCTGTGGTAGAATTAATGCAATAACAGCAATACAAGCAGTAACAAGAAATTATAAAGAAAAGAGAAACAAAAAAAATTGATGAAGAGACATGGGGTATATTTTTATAACCAGGGGGACAGATGTAGTGGCCCATCTGGCTCCCCAGTTTCAACGGATTGCGGGGGCTGAGCCACTCGAGAGCAGAGCTGGGAGTGAGGCACTTTACAGGGTCAGGACTCAAATTCTCCTCCAAAAATTGAAGCGCTTCAGGAGAAAAAAAACCCTGGTTTAAAGGGAGAGGATATCATATGTCTGTTAGATTATTCATTTCATTGCTCAGATGCTTTAATTTCTTGCTAGGAAGTCATTTCTTGTTTGATTTTCTGCTTGTTTTCAGGTGCTTGTACACTGGGTAAAATATCTTCCTGTTTTTCTACCTACCGGTCCTGTCCCTTTGGGTTGTACTACCTCTCTTTTCAGGCACACACAGTACCAGACTGTATCTGAACTCTGGGAAAGCAGCAATTTGGCTTCTGGAGTAACTGCAATCATTTTCCCTAAGAAGTTACCACATTTCATCCTATTCAAAAGTGCAGTGTCTCAGCAGTGTGGTACTACTATCAAAGGGCAAAAAAACAGCATTCAAACACTGCCCAAAAATAATGATATTTTGTGCCAACATATTCCTAAAGAAATTCACCATTTTTCAAAAAGAAATTTTAGAGGAAAAAAATTTTTGAAGTTATTTACACTTGTGCAATGACTTTCTTCTGTCCTATGCTTCTCTAAATATGCAAGTCAAGGAAAAGAAAAACTACATCATTTTTTCATGAAGAGAGGAATTTTCCCCTAGAGCTGAAGCTTCTTCCTACTTCTTTGTGTTTTGTCAGCTGCCATGGGAGGCATTATTATCCAGGAGTTAGGCACACATTTCCAGAAGGGAGAGAAAACAGACAGGGTAGACAGTGCATCAAGAAAGGGGATACTGAAAGTGTCCAGTGTATGAGACACACCAGATAGAAGAATCCCTTTCCTTTAGTCCTGCTGTGTTTTTCTCTCCCTGTTCCCCCTCAGCAGCCCCATTTCCTATTTGCTTATTTTTGAGAGAACAATTGCCTCAGAAATCACAGGCAGTAATTCCAATCCTAGCATTAAACCTGTACTTAACTCTTTCCCTGCAGCCAGCCCTTTGCTGATGAGAGGGGTCAGAGAGCTCCCTACGCTCTGCATGGAAGAACTGGCGGGGGGGGGGGGGGGGACATAAGGAAAAGGAGAGGAAAAACCAACATATCTCTCCACTGAGGTTTTCAATAGCGTTGCTCATCCTTCACATTCCCACCAAGCTCAGGGGTGCTGGCCCCACCCATGCTCAGCACAGAAACTCCCATCACAAACTCATAGAATTTGGTGGCACGCACGTGGCAGAACCACCTCAGCACTGGCACACACCACGTTTAAACCACTTTTGGATGAGCAGCTTCTGTGCAACCTGAAGTCTAACAACATTAAATACCTGTAATAAATTGTCAGCCTGATCCTTACATACCACTGTATTCATGAACACAACATGCAGCACTGTACCAAACTGCAGAAAGGCAAAGGAAGAACTATGGAAAATGTTTCTTTGTTCCCTACACAAGAGCATTAGTTCGATGATTCTTTAAAAATGGAACACAGCTGGCATAATCAAATAAATTATTAGAAGGCATATAAATCATTACCACCTAATATGACTGCAACAAGATTCAATGCAATTTACAGATAAGTATGAGGAATGACTATTGCATTTTACAGAATTAAAAATGGCAAAAGTTCTAAGAAGACAAATGATATAAGATGACCCTACATTCATTTGCAAACTAAAAAGGCAGAAGGAAAGCAGCAGACAGATAAGTCTTACTTTTTCAACTATTTTGCAGCTTGCCCTGAAAAGAAGGATTAATCATAAAGTGGAAATTCTTTCAATTTAATTAGAGATTGAGTGGGTGGGAATCTGGAGACAGTCTAAAGCTGTATGGAAATTTTTAATGCTTCTGGAAATTAGGTGTCCTGACCCGAGACAGGGAAGCAGCCATCCAGAAAGTCCAAATCCAGATTTGCTTCTGCTGGCCCTCACCTTTTCCACCTTGGAAAATCTTTCAGAAAGTTGTTCATTCTGCCTAAGAGCACACACCAAAGCGTGTGCACAGTCCCACATCAAGCAGTAAGAATCCATAATACCCATAAGCTGCTTGTTGGATCCAGATTAGTGCACTTTGCACCTATGGGATCTCTGTTTCTCCACTCCTCCTTGTCTCTGACATGCCCTTTGTTATAGTTCAGATCTTGAATGACTTGCAGTGCTAAGCAGGGATTCAAAAATCACTGCAAATCCCTATGCTCTTCTGCAAGTCTCTGGACATTATTTCCTGCTCATCTCACCAAAACATTAGTCCTTTGCACTGAAAATCTGAATAGCCTTGAGCACTTTTCTCTTTTTGCTTCAGCTTCATAGTCAAAAAGAGTAGGACAAGAGCAGAAGATGTGCAAGATGAGAGTCTTCAGTTTTTTAAATCCTAATCTCTTCTTTGGGGTTTATTATTACTCTTTAGTTTATTTTGACATTGTCAAAAAGGAATTTCAGCTTCTAATCCAGACTCAGTATGAACCACTCACATGCTTAAAATCAGAGCACACCATCACCTGCTAGGGCAGGGGACAGCACTTCTCATCAACTGATGTGACAAATTAATTTCCCTGGGAACTGTGACGTTATCATAAACCCCAATCCCTTCTGTTTCAAAGTCCTCTTGGATCCAGACTTCCCCAACAACAGATACAACTCCTGCCACACCAAAGCAGAGCAGCAAAGCTGACCAAAACACTCTGCTCCAATCCTCCTCCTCCTCCAGAAGGAAATGGGAGAAATCAGACTTAATATTAAAGAGGTGGTGGTCAAAGTGCTTGCTACAGAAATAAAAGGCACTCCTACATCATGGCAATGAGCCACCTATAAAACCTAGCCAGAACAGAGCAGGTTAACACTTATCTTAGGGGCAGTGAAGGGCACACACAGCTCATGTATGGTAATGACGTGCATACGTACACATATAACCACATGCAACGTGTTGTAGAGGAAAATGACATTTACTTTCCTCGTAAATGTCAAAACGATGCATTAACACATCAGCATGACTTGTTGCCTACACAATGTGTAACAATCTATCATGATAGACATCTCTTACTGAAGCCTGGCCATTCTCTTCTTGGAGTCCTCCAGCCCTGTTCACAATCAAAGGCCTTAAAAATTTTATACAATTCAGTGTGATCTAATCACGGGTTTGCCAGCATTCCCAAAAATCTGGCAGTTCCCATCACCACTTTTAACTGAAGTGTCTTTCTAATGTCTTTCTGTCTTTCTGAGTCCACTGTTTTAGTTTTACAGGTTGTTTCCAGGTCTTTGACTTTATGCCTTACCTGCCATCCCCAATTAAAATACCAGGGAAGACTACCAAGAAACGAGCACACGATTTCAAAGAAAGTTTAAAGCCAGGAGCTGACACAGGCTGGAGACAGGGAGCTGGAAAAAGGAAAGAGAGGATATGGTTGTTTCTTTCCCTGGGGCTGCAGCCCTGCAGTTTCAAAAGCCCCCTGGTTTCTAAACAGGATGCAATCTTTTAAGTGCCTGTGCCACTGTGCTGCCTGTCTCTGTTTGTGACATGTGCAGTCACAGTATTTTAATGGGGCCCAAAGCCCAGTTTTTAATGCAGACACTTGTGCTGGGGTCTGGATTTCTGCAGCTGACATGACCCTAGGGAACAGCTTTCATTTCAAATAACAGCCAGAAAAATGTTTCTTCCCTGCAAAGGATTTTAAGCAAGTAGAATCCACTGTAGCACAGCACATGCAAGTAACTAAGACACAGCCATGAACTAGGAATCATACCAGCTTGATTACAGATTAAAGTGCTGTACAGACACGTGCTGTAGGCTCAGTCTCCTGCTATTGCTTCACAGATTACAACAAACATTCATTGGTAGTGGAATTTACTTCACCTTGACAGCTCTTCGGGGAGTAAGAGGTTTATGTACATCTGTAACCTGAGCTCTTAAATAACCAAGCTCCAAACTGCACTGCTTGCTGCTACTCCACATCATTGGAGTACTGGACTAAGTATTTCAGAAAGCAGAATCCAAATCACTGTCAATCCTCTGCCATTCCACAAGAACAAAATCGACAGAGAGGACAGCAGCAATTTGAGATGTCTTTCATGAAAACTCACAGTGCTAGCACAAACATCTGGGGGCACAGCACGTCCCAGGTGCTGGGAGAAGCATGGTATATGAGGAGCAAAGCCCACCCCAGCTCATGATCCTTGTACAGAGTTTGTACTGACACTCACTCTGAACAAGCCCCAAAATCAGTGTATAAACAACCCCATTTCCATCTGCCTTTGCTGAGGCCAGAGGAGGATCAACCAACTGCATATTACTCAGCTGTATTTTTATAGCGGTTGCTCTGTGCTTCTTAAACAGTGAGGAAAACTGAAAAGTCTTTTCAGTTTATATGTACCTTCCTCCTTACCATTTGCTCACTCAGTCATTGATTTTGCTCAGTCTCCATCTGTGTGGAGCCAACATGCCCACCAAGCCTTATGCCCATCTTGTCACTCACTCTGCTGCTCCAACAGCAAATTTCTCAGGGAGGACAGTGCAGCCAGCCCTGCTGCATCAGCCAAATCAGCAGTAGAAGGGTGGATTCCCATCTTTGTACATAAAAAAAGATTTAAAAAAAAAAAAAGTCTGGCCAACTCATGCAAGCTAGCCATGGAGAACTTCCAAATAAACATTCAGACAGGATGAGCCATAGCAGCATGGAAAATCAGTGTTAGGAAAGGCAGCAGCTTCTGCAAACTGTGTGCTTTACTAACTTCTAAATCCATTGGAATGCCTTACCTTCTTCAAGTCCCACAGAAACAGCAACCACTAGGTTGCCTTAATTTCCATGCAGCAAAACAATCCTGAAGACTTAATTGAGAAACCAGGTGTTCAGTGATATTGTGCCTCATCCTCCCTTCCCATACTGCCCATGGGGACAGAGGCTCCCAATTAGGTGAGGGGCAGGAGATGACACAGAAGAACCACGAGCTAGAAACTTCTCAGATCCAATAGGTTAAGAGATCCAGTAAAAGTTATCTGGAGAGACACCTTGAAAACATTCAGCCAAACACATCCTTCCCAAAACATGCAGTGCTCCACTGAGGACTGAAAAGAGTAATAAAGACCTGACTCCGTGCTACAAACATTCCCAGTACAATTTGCCTGGTTTCACTTTGGGGAATTTAACATAAATCTCAACAACTAATTCCCAAACAGAATGTTTTTAACACGTGGGTGATCTCAAGCATGTGGAATCTTCCAAGAGCTTCACAACATCCATATGTCAGATTTTTATATATAGGTGCTCCATACGGCATATGGATTGCATCACTCTTCACAGCTGCTGATAATAGTATAAGGAAAGAGTACAAAAAGCCTGGCTTTCCTACAGCTGAAGTACCAGGGCCATTTTTAAAATGTTCATCAAGAGCCCACAGGCTAGTGTCACAAATTACCCTAATTACCCTCTAAGGAGCCCAGCTCACACTATTCAGCCACTTGGGAGTATTTTTAACTTTTCTTCAAAGTCCCCAAGACAAAATCCTGGACTACAGCATGGGGCAGTGATTCTCATCGCTCCACTAAGCAAGGAAGGGAAACTATCCAGAAGTTATCACTAGACAGTCTCTCACCTTCACCCTCTTCCACCCCAGTGGCATTTCAGCAGGCCAAGGTCAGGCATACCCTGCTCTCCAGCTCTGCCCTTCCTGAACAGCCTCTAGGAAAGAGCAAGTCCTTGCTCCTCCTTGCACCTTCTCACTCTTGCAAAGAGGATCTTATCTCTGAACTGCAACAAAGACCCTGGCCTTGTCCAAATGGCAGGGCACATTTCTCTAGCACTGTCCTCTTCCATGTTTCTCCTGATAGATCACTACACTGACACCACCATCCCTGGCTCACTCCCTTGATGTTTTGAGCTCAGAAGTATTTAATCAACAGGAATTGAGCATACGTAAGGTTCTATGCCTTGAGAGAAATTTATTTTTATTATACATCAAAAAGGCATGTTTCTGGTTTGTCAGGCAGGTTTCATTTACACAGGCTTGCAGCACTTGCACACAGCTCATTTTATTCTCAGCTTGCCTCCAGAGCGGCTGTAGGAGTACATCCATATGGCCAGGGCTTTACAGCTAAACTGGAAGTACCAAAACAGGGATGCAACTTTCCTGCAATTATATGCACTGCTTCGCTTTCCACATTGGGAAGCACACACCATCTCCCTCCCACTGCATCCGCACACAAACACGTGGCTACAAAGAGGTCCACGGCAAAGAAGCTCCTCCTCCTGCCAGAGCCCGGAGCTGCTGCTGCTCTGCCCCTGCAGTGACACAGCATTAACAGAGCCCCCTCGGCCACCACACCCACAGCTGCCAGAGAAACCTTCCTTCTGCAACCCAAGGTACACAGGTACATATGGAGCACCTCTGGCCTTCTGCCTCTCGACCCTCAGTAAGTGAGCACTGAAGCTGCTGACTGTCCCTCCCCAGTGATGGTCCTCAGAGAGCCTGGTTCAGCCATCAGGGTCCCCATCAGCACCCAGGACTCTCCCCAGCCGGGATCAACAGGACCCTCCTGTAGGCAGAAAACAGAGAGAGGCACAAACAACCCCAGAAGTTTCCTGTGCTGAAGTGAAAGGAATGTACTGGTCTGGCACCAATCTCTGCGGTGAACTCTACCTGCAGAGCACAATTCCTCCAACTGCTCTGAAAGCAATAAAAGTTTTCATAGTTTTTAATAAGCTTGTTTTTTAAACCAGTGCATACATATATATATATATATATATGTTTGTGTCTGTATATATATCTCAAAATATAAAACCAATTCAATTTCTCAGTGAAGATTAAAAATGGAAATACCTACGACTATATACCCACATTACAAGCCAGTTCATCTCCTCAGAACATGAAGTTCAAAAATTCACAGAAAGAAGTTTGATAAGCAAATTTAACGACTTTACACAGACGTATCCACCTCCTTTTATACCGCTTGTGATTAGATGACAGACACTCCTTGCTAGACTTTTTATGTACCTGCTCATTTGCATGCACTCCAGAATTACCCATTAAAGGCTGTCTTTTCTTGACGAACTTTTGCCTCTGATAAATGGCCAACTCTGCTGGCCTGACTTCATAACAGTCCTTGGTGCTGACAGTTCAACTTAATTAATCTATTTAATTTATTGATCAAGCCCATGGCAAAGGAGTATTCCCCATTAAATAGGATTTTTATCATCCTGAGTTACATGACTACAGCCCTTCCTAAAAACTGAAATTTAGTTACCAACTGACATGCTGTCCATCCATAAAGCCACTTATGAAGAGAAAAAAGTCGGAGACTAAAAATGACTCGGTGATTTTAAATAATGACCTGGTCAGGATATAAACTGAACTGTAATCCAGTTGCCTCTTTCACAAAAAATGCATTGCAAAGCAATAAAGAATCCTTGAAAACATAGTCTAATGGAAGAGACAGTCTTCAGAATATGTTTGTGTCACTATATTTGTGTCACTTGCAGAAAACCAAATGGTTCTATTTGTGCAAACCATGACAATCATTTCACTTGGGAAGTGCAAGTTATTTAGTGCTACAATACTTCTTGGATGAGTTATTAATATGGATGTAAAACCTTGCAGTTAAAAATAAAACATACAAGGAAGCAAACCATAGGCTGAAGCAGATATGATATGAGGCAGCACAGTCTTTAAATCTAAAATTAACAAATCATGTTCAGATGAAGGGCATTCGGGTAAGTCAATTCCCCCGCTGCCTGAGCCCCAAAGTGCTTGCCTTTCCCTTTACAATCCAACAATCAGAAGCTGTTACAAACTGGCAGGAAATTATAAGCCTAACCAGCCAGATCAAAAAGCTGACATACCACTCCCCCTACACATTAGCCTTGCTGTCTGCAGTACCACAGCTCTCTACAACCACATCTGTTTGTAGAAAGAGGCAAATGAGGTTTAACTCTTGCAGTAGTCTGGCCACTAGAGGATAATTAGAATAAATACTGTTTCTGTGTTAATCACTATTTGTGTTTTTGCTATAAAACTCATTTGTTCAGGGAAGCTTGTCTGAAGAGGTAGGGACAGCTGGACTGAACAAAGGATAAATGGTCTCACCATAATTGCATACAATTTAATTTCTAGATATGAAATAGAAATCCTCTTGTTATAGGATGCTTGTCGTATCATTTTAGCATTAATATGCTGTATATTTACAACTGTAGCCTCATTTCCTTTCTAATATATTTTTAAACTGATGACAAGCAGGATGAAAACATTTTCAATAAATCTATCCAGTATCTGAAGTCACTTGGGTTTTGTGAGCAGCAAGTTGGGGGAGAAACACCAATTTGTCAATGTGTGTATTTTCAGGCTGTTTTCCATCAGTGTAATTGGATCTACGTCTCTGTTTTCTCCAGAAGGGCATGTGTATTCCTGCAGGACCCCTTCCTGTTGGCCATACCTCCTCCTGCAAGGCAGGGAGTACATCACAGTCACTCCGCTTCGGCCCCCGGAGACACAGTCGGCAGGCAAACTGAGCAGTCTCATCCAGATGGAAAAATCAGATGACAAGCTTTTTTTATCCCAGTCTTGAGTCTGTCTAACTCTGGCAGGTAGCAGTCTAGGCTAACACATTATTATGCTTAATTCCTCTCACAGAGCAGAAACCAACTGTTACTATTTACCCTTATTATGCAAGTTTTGAGAGGGACAGGTTCAGAGCCACGTGGTGTTGCCTTTCATCTCCCAGGGGTCGCACACCCTCTCACATTCGGCTGCTGCCCCCTCACCCACACTGCACAGGGAGAGCTCTGTGGTCCTGAGGGCACGGTGCTTCCCACCAGAAGGTGCCACAGCCCTCAGCTCTGCAGTTGTCATGACAGAGTGCCCTGGTGGAGCTGCCTGCTCCAACTGCATCTCTGCCAACGAAAGACAGCCTTGTGCTGGTCCCCAGCACCAGCAGAGACGCACTGGGATCCTTCAGTGGGCCATCCCTAACCTAAGCCCTCGGTGCCAGAGCTCCACAGCTCCACTAAGCCCCAGTCCCACCTGCAGAGCCAGAGCTGAAGCTCCTCCTCACCGAGAGCGGGTGTGCTCATAAGCACGTGTCAGAAAAAGGAAGCACATGCATTCTGCAAGCAGGTCTCTTTTCAGTTTTTCATCTCCAAGCAGCTTTATCTCCTAATTAAAACCCACACAGTTTTTAGTCTACAGATTCAGATAAAGAGAGTGCAGAGTCTGGAAGCTGTCTGTTTACACACCGCAAATCACATCACAAACATCCAAAAGTGCATTTGATTGTTCAGGGGTGGGGTTTATCAGACCTTCAAGGCCACTAAATTACTTCTGACAACAAAGAACATTCTGAAATTAACTTTGAGAGGTGTCTCTGCTTTATTACGACAGAGGAAGCAAAAGGGACAGGTCATGCTTCCTGGCAGCATTTCCGTACCTGAGTCATGAAGGACAGATTCCTGCAGGACCTTTGTACAGCTCTGGCCTGGTGCAGGAGCCTGGAATTTACAGTAATTGCATTTAAAGGCAGAAGTAAGGAGGGTTTGATCTGTGACAAATGCACAAAGGGAAAAACTGGATGTGATGACAGTGGAATCCACAGGACTCTGCTTTTCTGCTGGGACAAAATGAATAGCTCCTCTGCAACCCTTCCCGTTTCCCCCAGCCTTTGATGAAGCAGCTCTGCACAGGCACACATTACATGGCAGCAAGTGCATCTGTATCAGTACACAGTTGCCAACAGCCATCAAACACTGCACTGCATTGTTATTCCAGTGGGACCGCAATAAATATGCAGTGACGGACCTTGTCCCACATCGGTACTGAAAAGAGCCACCCTGCTCCTCCTCTCAGCACGAAGCTGGACGTTCCTTTGCCTGCTTTCTTTAGATACTCCTGCCCAGCAGTGAGAGGTTGGTATTTGATGAAGAGGGACTGTCTTTCACTACAAGCTCCCTCCTCAGAGTCAAGAGGAAATTTGTTTGCCTTGTGGCCATTTAGCAAAGTGGTAAAACAGCATCTCTCTCATTACAGCACATACAAAGCACAAGTCACTAATTGGCTCTACTCACACTGCTGTAAACATTGACAATAAGCCAGGATTCAAAGGCCTCCCTGTTAGATGAAGCTCACAGGGACTTGCAAGACCTGAAGCTGTCCCACGGCCAAGGCTTCATCTTTGACCACAGCCTGCAAGTGCTCCTGCAGCAGAACCAGTTTCTGGAGCCTGCCTAAACATGGGCATAGGTCTATGGCTGTGAGGAGGAGGTTGGATGACTTTTCCATTGCAAGTTTCTCTTCCAGTATATAAAGCTCACTTGTGCACAGGAGAACATAACCCAGACTTGGAAATTCGGGAGACATCTCACTTCTTTGATGTTAATAAATGAGATACAAAAATAATAAGCTATCAACAGCTATAGTCCCAATTCCCTCTCGCTGTGTCAAGGGCAAGTCTGGGGCAAAGACTCCATCCCATCACCACCTGCATCAAATACAAACACAGGAGACTGAAAACTTCTAACCCAAGGAAATAATTATATCATTATTTCAAAATCTTCTCATTCCAAGTCCAAGCTGCCCAAAGGTATGTGTTTTTGTTAAGCCACTCAAAGTTTGGCCCAACTCCAGTTCTCCTAGTGGAGTCTGCTTTCTGCTCACAGGCAGCATAAACAATAGCTTTGTACCCCAGTGGTATTTAAAAGCTACCTAGATATGTAACTTTAGCATATACTAAGCAAGTTCTTCAGGTGCTGTTCAGCTACCAGAAACTCCTCCAGTAATACAACTACTCAAGATACTTTTGCAAGAGTATTATGAGTTGTTCAATCATTTGGTATCCTGAATTCACAGAACTGCAGTGTATATAAAATTATTATTTTTAATTAACATGATAAAACAATGTGAAGCAAGAGAAACATTCAAATTTTGTAATCAAAGTGAAACAGAAAAAAATTGCCTAAATGATTCTATAACTAAATTTCACAATAGTTATGCCATTTTAAAGTTACAGAGCCTGGAAACTAGGTTGCACTTTTAAGAGTCTCTTTAATAATTCAAGACCTTTCAAGGTCAGGGAGAAAGCAGTGATACAGTGATTTCTTGAAATTTAAGAGCTCTGTTTATTCCTCTCATACACACACATACATATTCCAAGAGTTACCATGGGATCTCAACAGTCAGGGTCAACATGTCAAGTCAGTGCATACAGCCCACTACTGTGTACTTGACTCTGCTTCAAAACATCATCTTTTTGTTAATTCTCAGTTTGACAACAGGGCCAGGTAAACACTTTCCCTCAAATTCAAGGCAATGCATTATCCAGAAGTATTTGGATGGACCAACATTATTCTCCATGGCTCCTCTGAAATGGTTATTCAATCTTTGTTTCCAAGATTTCTTTTTCACTGTAGAAGTGTAACTGAGCTATAAAGCCTCTGGAACAGGAACCCTCTTTTTCAATATGTCTAGATGTCATTTAGTGTAGAAAGGACCTGATCTTGAACTGAAGATTTTAAATGCTACTCCAGGAAAAACAGTGATAGCACCTACAGACTGTAGAAAAAAAGAAGTAATTCCCAATTAGCTGCCACCAAAGCACGGCTTCAGCTTGAGATTTGGTGCATTGAGTACTTGTATGTGAGCACTCAACTCCCAAGCAAATCAATCAGACCATTACAAAAGTCATCCAGAGAAAGTAAGAAAACATTGGAGAATTACAGAGCAAAGAACTGCACTAGTGATTGTAAGCATGAAAAAAGCCTCTGGTATTTCATGGAGAGATACAGAACAAAGTATTGCTACGTGTAATAGTGGGCAAAAATAAAATGCACGGCTGGGCTACACAAATTAACATTTACACTTTCATACAAGCACTGGGCAAAGAAGCAGATGAGTGAAACCCTTTCTTATCTTGCCCCATTGTCTGCTTTGACAAAGGGGTTTTGAGGAAACCTTTCTTCCTTCTGTGCTAAAATACCGTGGCTGGTCCCTGATGGAAAAAGGTCCTTTTGAAAACAGTTTCTTAAGAGTCCAAACATCGAGGTGACATTTATGCAACCAAAACACAATCTTTCAACTGTGTGTGGACAGAGACTAGAAAAAGTGCTGGCATGTCCCAAAGCAAGTCCGCATTCAAATTTAGAAACAGATTGATTGGAAATTACTGACATGACACCTTGCTCAATGAGGGACATCATTCCCTGCTTTCAAGCCATTCCCTATATAGTTGCATTCTCTGTTCTGGCTCCAAAGAGCTAAAACACAGCTTCCCTCCCTCTACCTGAGGTTAGGAAAAGCCCATTCCCTTTAAAGAGACAACTAGAAAGCAACAGTACCAGGTACATAAAATCAGTGCAAATATAAGAGGCACAACTCCAGCAGCTCTCTCTCTTCTGTCTTTGATAAAAGAATTAAGAATAGTGTCTGTGAGCTCTCTGTTAGCTAATTTGGTGTCTTTGTACATTTTTAAAATGTAATTTTGGTAGGTTTGTTTTTGCACGGATCTGTCAGTGTGTTGTGTATAAAATGACAATTCAAATCTCAAGCTATCAGCCTCTTTCTGCCAAGTAACAAATGCTTGAAAATGTCTCGTGGCATTCCAGAGAGGTAAAGAATAATGAGTCACAATCTCAAAAAAAAAAAAATCCTTTGAATTATTTTTTCTTTCTCCACTTCCCTTTTTTCTTCTCCCACCCTCCCCTGGTTGCTCACAGGAGGAGGTGGGGTCACTGGGCTCAAGAAAAGAGAATTTTCATCTTTGAGTTTCAGCGTAGGGTTCTCAAGCACCACCGGAACCTCATTTTCACTTTGCACATTACATGGGGCTTTGTCATTAATTTACACAAGATGTCAAAAGAGCAGAAAACAAGCTGTAACACCCTCCCCAAGCTACTCTCTGCTGTTAGATTGAAAAGGCCAAGGTAAAAAAGGTGCTAACAAAATGTTAGCAGTGTTTCCCTTCTCTGGTAAAACAAACTTGCCAGTATGTAAGGAAAAGAATTAAGTTTTTAGAAGAACTATGTGAAACCTATGTTTTAACCTTTATTGCTTATTTTTATTTACTTCTTTTGCCATATTCACCTTTAAAAGGTCTTTTCCAATGTAGGAATCCTGTCCAATGCTTGGAGCAATACACAGGGAGAAACCATAAGGAATCTTACTATAACCACACACCCAGAAAATAAATATCACGTTGCCCATTCAGGTAGTCTCTAGAAGAGCAGAAAGAGAAGGAAACATCAGGCATCTGTTTATCACATCTCCCAGGCACTGAAGTCTGAAGAGCTGAGATGATACAGATCATAGTGGAACCAGAACGAACAAGCAAAACAAAACCAGAAATCTCCCAGATGTTACTAAAGATAAATAAATCCTCCTTGTCCTGGCCTCTATTTTTACTGTTGTGCTCATCACCTATGCACTCAAATTAAACAAAAAGTTAGGCAGCATCTTTCACAGAATTTCGCCATTGAACATTTTCAAACCACAGCCTCTCCCGAGCCTCGTCAAACCTCTCATGCTTCATGACAGCAGCATCTTCAGCTGGGACAAACCCTCTAAGTGTTCCAGCTGCATCTCTTCTCTGGCACCCAGCCAGCCCAGGTCTGGCTCCCCTGGCCAGCCTCCATGGGAACAGGCAGGGGAGTCTGTAAGGAAGCCTCAAATCCAGTCATCCCAATAGTCTGAGTTCCACTGAAGCAACAGCTCTCTTGTCACTTACAATACGAAGTTTTTAATCCAGCCTTGTTTTCATATTTTTGACCTTGCCACAACAAATAAATAATTCATCGGGCTACTGAGATGGGACACCTCTGTCTTTTGAAGCCTGTTCACAGATACATCCAGCTCTTGAGCTCAGTTCAGGGAAAAAAAAAAATCCTTACTTAGGACTGAATATAAACATCAACTTACTATTCAAATGGTTGTCCTAAAAAAGGGTACATGAAATCATATGGTTAAGTGATTCTTTCATCAGTCTCACAAGACTAAAGAACATGTGATGAAGAAGGATGACAGACAAGCCACAGAAGTGTCCCAAATACCTGGGACATTGTCTCACTACATGAAATGAAGGCAGTCGGTTACGATCCAGCATCCCCAGTGGTTCCTGTCCTGAGAGGAGCTGTTCACAAGCCTCATTTTAGCAATGAAATTCCTGACAGACCCAAGAAGGTAAATGTCACACGGTCAGCAGGGCTGCTAAAGGCCATTCCCTTGATGCTTTGAATAAATACATCCCTGTTGCTATTTCTGTTTCATGGGAAGAGTATAAAATTGTGAGGCAGGGGAAGCCTGCACCGCTAGGACACATTAGCAGGCTGTGTACGAGGCAGGCAGCTTGCCACGGATGCAGGCACGAGATCAGGGCCCCGCGGCTGGGGTGGCTGAGAGCATTTCAAAGCAGACATAATCTGCTGGGATGGGTAGCTTCCAGCAGCTCCTCTGCTTCAGTGCAGAGCCAGCTGTTGGGCTGGCTCAGGCACTGGTTTCCAAAGAACCCACTGACCTGCTATGGAAACAACAGAAGAAAGGCTGAAACTACCACAGGAAGGACAGGAAGAACTTCTATTTTTGTTTCAATCACCAACTTCATCAGTGGCAAAAGTGCCCCGGGCTGGATGGAGGATATTTAAGTGCCAGCTCTCGCAAGTGTCAAGCACGAGAGATAGAAAGTAACAGTCGAGGAAATGCTGGGATTCATGTGCTGGGAGGGCTGTGTGGCCGCAGGGAAGCAGGTTCCTGGCCCCTTGTCCTGTGACACATATCAGCATGTCCATGGGGACACATGCGACCCAGAGAGCCACACACCAGCAGTGTCCAACCAGCAAGCACTTCTATGGGGAAAACAAAAGCTGTCACCGAGAAAGCATGTTTCTATCATACAGCTGTCACTTGCAACCATGCTGGTAATCAATCATAATGGCCTGGACCCAGATGGACTGAGACTGAGATGGGAAAGCTCACCTTTCCTTCTGCACTTGTGTACCACAGCATCACTCCCCACTCCACTGTGCTTCTCTCATACTGCCTGAGCTTTCCTTGGGTTGGCTCAGTCTGATGCTAATGAAAGAATCTGAATATTAATTGGAGCCACCTTATGAAACCAGGCTCCTTATGCACATGTTTGACTTAGGGGGACTTACAGGTTGTGGCATTTTACAACTAACCAAGCATTTAACAAGTGGCCAGCACAGCTCTTCTGTCACTCAGCCAACCATGTTGACATTCCTGCTTTTAAGGCACTTCACTATAAGAGGTTTGGCAGCACACAAAAGTGGCGTGGCAGTATGTGGTTCCCTCCAGGCTTTTGTCCTTCACATTACAACAGTATGAAATGGAACGCTAAAAACAACAAAGAAGGGGAAGATTATACAGATCACACAGTGCCCAGGTTTATAAAAAAAACCCAGGTGTTTTACAGTAAAACCTCTGAGGCGGCAAATAATTCAAATGTGATAAAAAAAGTGTCTATGCCAATGTGAGTGAAAGCTATCAGCAGCAGCAATGAGACATTGGCTTCTAGTCACAGCAGCATCTGCACTGCTCCAAGGGAGCCCAGCTGGTCCCACTGCTCCCAACTGGAGCCCACCAGGCTCTTCCCTCTTTCCTGAAGAAGGGGCTGCTACTGCACAAGCAAGTTTTGCCACATGCTCTATAACACTCTGTGCCCTGTGTAAGATCTTCAGGCTCCGTGCTGAAGGGCAGATATTTTACAGACATCATCTTTCCTAAAAGAACAACAGAAATGCTCCTTCACCTCCTACTGAGGTGACTCTAAAGGGCAACTTGAACCTAAATCTGCAATCTCTCCAGCAAAGATCCTCTGCAGATTTTGACAGTCACATTTCAGGAGAGTGGGAAAACCTGGTCTGAAGTGGCTGCTGCCAATGTGAAACACACATCTGTCCTCCCCATTTAAGCTGAGAAGTGTTTTCTGTGTTAAAGTTATTAATTCATACAGTCACCGGGCTTTGATTCCAGACTACACCTTAGCCACCATGAATGATTACAGTAGGTCAACAAAGACCCACAAGCAGCCCTGTCTGCCACCATCACAGCCCACCAGGACACACAGCATACAGTTCTTCAGGTGGAAATTCCCACCCTGCCAGACCCTAGTCCACAGCAATGAGACCACAGGGATTCCCACCATTAGATTCTGCTCAGGATTTGGGTTCCTCCTACCTTCAACTCAGAAAGAAAAAAGGTAATTAAGAAGTGGCATGGCAGAGTACTTAGATGTAGGAAAAAAAAGTCCTAAGAAATTCAAGAAGGAAAAGAAATAAGATCAAGGGAAGGTAGAAAAGGCTATTGCTGGAAATTTCATTGCAAAAGTTGAAGTCAAAAATATTTTCTTCACCATTCCAAAAAGCATCAAATTCTGCTCTACTTGAACTTTATGATCAGTGAAACATTAGCAGTTTGCACCAGGTGAATCTGTTTGGGAGGGAAGCATAACCTGAACATTCTTACAATAATGAAGTACTGCAATGGGTTCGAATTTTCTGTGAATTGTATCTCTGAATTGTTTCTGTGAATCTGTATTTAAATGAGTACACTGTATTCACATGCACTCAGCAGAGAAATCAAATCCCTACCCTTTTGAAAACTGAAGTTTCTAAATGGAAATTGTTTTTACTACTTAGAAGCTAAAAAGGGAGACGAAAAATTCAAGGGAGTCAGTCAAATTAACCTTTTTTGATCAATGACTCGTTTGTAGGGATAGGCACATTTTTAAGTTGCGAAATTTCTGATGCATGCAAGCCACCAAGGTTAGAATCAATAAAAAGTGAAAATGAAGTGGGTTTGTGTAGACTGTTTTTTAAAGCAAAATTATGCATTATTCATACAGAAATCTGCCTATAATGACTGGAAGGCAGATTGAGAAGTCTAAAGGTTTAGACCCAGTTGAAAATTTAAGACAAATCACATTATTAAAATGAGCTTTGATTAGTTCTGCAGAATAGAGAAATCCAGTTTCGCTCATCTATAGACGAATTTCTCATGTGCACATTTCTAGGTCACACTGTACGTACAAGTAAAACACATCAAAGTTTCAGAATAGGAAAAGCTGGACTTTTCAGGATAAAGAACAAATGAATTACACAGGTAATTGAGATGTCAAACATTTACAGCAAACATTTTTGTACAAGGTACCTTCTTAAATATTTGGAACAGCTGCAGTGGGAGCCACCTTCACATTTGTCTTCACTGGAAAGGAATTCAGGCCCTGCACTGAGACTGCCCTACAGTGCAGAACAAGCCTGGCAAGTGGGGACATGCAATATTCACTTAAAAATACATTCCTGATCCAAACTAAAAATGATGACAGAAAGAATATGCTTTTATTAAACACTAGTTTTTAAAGATGACTTCACTATAACAACCAGCCCACGCCCAGTATTTCCTGAGAAGTTTAAATATAAAGCATTTATTACTCTTTCATCTTGAACTGTACTCTTCGAGAAGACCAGATGATCCAGCTCCGTGCAACAAAGTCAATTCACTTCAATTAATACTCTCACATATTCTCAAATCTCTATTTAAGGAGACAAAAAAAAAGGCGCAACCCAGATTAGAAAAAAATAATTCTTCAAAACCTGCAGATAATACAAGATTTTATAGGGAAGAGGAAAAGAGCGAGAGGAAGCTGGAATTTCAAAAATGTCAAGAAGAGAGCTTGCACAATTTCAACAACATCCAGCTGCAATTCAACCCCTGCTTCAGCTGGAATCTCTAAATCGATCCAGATCTGCCTAGAAATGTTTGATAAGGTATATGGGCCTACAGTTATATACAAAGAGTACAGAAAGCAGTTTCTATCTCTTTACCAGTACTGTGGTTCAACTTTAAAACTTATTTACCTTGAAAGTACTCAAGGGATTGCAGTATTAATTATTTTTAAAGGACGCTCAATGCAATTGGTAGCCCAGAATTGATGAGTATATTAAAAAAAAGAAGAATTAATTGGGGATCTTGGGACCTTATTAAAATTTGTTCTTGACTGTAAGTTCTTTGACATTCTACTGCTGAACTTGTCTTGATGAGAAAACCACATTTTTACTTTAAGAATACCATTTGGTGGAAAAAAATAACCAGAGTTTAAAGAATTACACAAACATATCTGCAATACAAATCAGCCATTTTCCAAGGAGAAAGACTGGAAAGACAGAAAGCTTTTGCCCCTAACACTGAAACAGGATCTGGTTCTTGTCTGTCTCAGATGCAAACCTCCTCTCCAAGCATCACACTTAGCAGTGAATCTCAGGAGGCCAAGAGTATATTCACAAGGCTGCGTTCCTGACAGAAGCATCAAATTGGCCAGGATAACGAGAACCTGCACCCTTGCAGATCATTTTATTATCCATCTCTCCTTTCAGTGTCATTAAAGTCTGAGCCCTGTGTAAGCAGCCACCTGTCTGTCCAGCCTCTTGTTCGTCCTCAGTGAAACTGCAGGACACACGGCATCAGACTCAAGGACTTCCACGTCCTGGTGCCTGGGCTGACAAAACACAGGAAATTTTGATTTCCTCAAGGCACTCATCTGTTCCTGCCATTCCCTGGTAACTGCTGAGTAGACTTTTCACAGGCTTCATTTAAAACCTTCATACACTCCCCAGCAATTTGTCCCGTTCGCTTTCCATGCAGATGACTCCCAGAACACTACTTTAAGTGAGCAACCACATCTTTGCCTTCTTTTCTTTTAAACTTTTCTTCCAAATATAGACAATGTCTGCTGTCATTTCACACAGTGATGAGAAAATCTCTAATATTTCCAGAGATAATGTTTCGGAAGTCTCCATCTGTTTCCCACCCACCACTACAAAGAGAGGCAAAAGGAGTTGCTCCCTGACAGTGGGCCTGTAAAAAGGGCAAGGATCTTCCCTTTCACTGTATTTGTAATGGGAATATATCACTTGTAAAGTACCTGAAAGAACATACATTTCATAAGAAAGATATTTCTGCTCTGGATTAATGCTTGAGGGTAACAGGAAAAGCTGAATAATTTATTCCTAGCTGCTCAAAAAAGGATTCTTTCTAACAAAATATTTAATCAGGCTTTTAATCAGAAGACTCATACAGACAGCAAAGGCAGATAACTCATTATAAGACACACTAGATAAACTTTTTTTTTTAATACTGACACATAAGACACGTCTGGGTGGATGAAGAGCTCCACACCTCTAGGATGGGACAGGAGCAGAACTGACATTAGGACAGAACACAGCCTGGATGGTTGTCAGGAGCAGTAGAAGAACCTGCTTGAAGACAAATCTCCCTGGGCTTACTGGTGGAGGAAGTGCTAAAATTCCTTCAGAGAAGTTGCACCTGAGATGAAGAAATAATGCAAGAAGGGACAGAAGTACAGCTAAAGCATCCACACTGCAGCCAGCAAAGGCAGCAATCCTTCAGACTCCTGGTCTCTACCACTGACACAAGGCTTCACCTTGGGATGTGCTCAGCCCTCAGCTTTCACAGGAAAGGGAGCAGACCTGGGACCAACACCAACCACACATCACTGACAGTCTAGTTGGCAAGCCCCACACAGATCTGTGACCCAATATCACAGCTATTCACCCATCCCAAGCACTGGCTTGGACAGGATTCTCAGGCAGTGGAATACAGCCCAGCTCCTCAGGTTGGCTCTACCAGTTCCCATCACAGCAGCACCAGCCTAAATAAAAGCCACCTGCCCCAGGAAAAGAGTCTCTCCAGAGCAGAACATGACAATGAAAATAGCATGGGAGGGCCAAGAGGGCAGACATGGATCTGAATTGTGAATGGCAATGGCAGAGTCCCAGGACTACTGAGGCTGGAGGGATTTGTACAGCCAGGCCCCAAGCAACACCATTCACCAACGTGCAGCAGAGCCCTTGGACTGCTGAGAACATCACAGTGGTAAGTAAAACAAGAGCAAGCAAAGGAGTTCGTCTTGATTTAACTTCAGATCCTCGTTTTAACTTGAGAAAATTCAATTAGTTTCTACCCAGAAGCAGTTTAGCTGCCATTGTTGGCAATCAATGGTCCCTAAATGCTGAGAAACTGGCAACTGTTCAATGTGCTGGCAGAGAGGCTTTCCTAATTAAAGATGTCACTTTTCCAGCTAATTTAAGTCTGCCATCTCTTTAAAGTACCAATTGCCACAACAAAATATGAATAGGAAATTGACTTTCTGTGCATCTGTTTTTGCAAAATACTTCCTCCGAGTCATATGTTTCAGCTTAAATGGTTTAGGTCACTTGCTGGGAGGCAATAGCAGAGCTTTGTTCTGCCTCCCGAATACCTCTTAAATAAAGAAAAATAAGCAGGAGTTCCATCATCTGTGGGAATGAAAAAGGTATTTGTTGGCTTTTCCATCTTCAGTGAGTTGTACTGTATTCCATCTGATACTGATTTTGTTGGGATAAAAGAAATCCCCACTGGATCAGGCTGCTTATCTAAACAGCTTCCCCTGCACAACATACTTATCCACACAACAACCCTGGGGAGAGGGAAGTGCTGTTATTCCTGCTGGAAGGAAATGTAGAGGCATAACACTGAAACACAAAGATTTTTAGATATCCAACTTCCACTAAAATCAAGTTTCTTACTCATGCTATTTACCTCCTTTCCATAATAGCTAAATAACATCCCATTTTTTTTCTGAATCCAGCCATCCAAACACCTTAGCCAACAGCACAATCTTAAGACTGTTCACACTTACACAATAAATGGAAAGCAACATCTTAGCACCTGGGAATGGAATTCCTATGTTCACTAATGAAACAGCATCATAACTTCAGCCCAGAATCTAATGCAATCCCAGCTATGCTCACTCGAGTCCTTTCTGCCATGGCCCCAAATGCAGTGCCCTTCTGGGGCAGCTAAGGAAGGGAGCAGCAGTCTCAGCAGAGCTGTCTTCATCAGAGGGCTTTTGACTCCCCTCACTCTTCCTAATCTCTTCTATTTTTATGTCTGTTTGTGAGTCTGTATGGAGCAAACCGTACTGCACACACTGCTAATTTGAGCAGAGCAATAGAGCCCATGTCTAAACTATTTCTTTTACTTCCCAAACATCTGGACAACAAAGCAGTTAAAAACAGGACTTTAAATCTTCTCCTTCCCTCCCATCCAAAGATCAGAAAAGCCACTGAATTTTAAGCAAAACAAAAAAACTGAATTTTGTTTTAGCAGAAATGCTTGAGACAGCTGGATAAGAGGCATCCTATACTGAGTGCCACGAGCAATAAACCCCTGATCTGTGACTGGGACTTATTATTGTACACTACAGTTAAATTCAACATGTATGAGATACTTTCAACCACCAGTGTGGTTATTCTCGTGAGCGGTACCGGCACAATGCTGTGTTTTGTGAGCTTGGAAATACTGGCTGGCTAGCTACAGCTGGTTAAACAAAAGCAAGTCATAAGTTATTTATAATTTATTAAAATTTATTTTAAACAATTCCTCTCCCACACCATCATTTGATCAGCTCTGTTTACAGTCTACAACTGTGGAGCAGAGGCGTGCAGCATTAATTACACCACTGGGCTCTCCCACCCCCAGGTATGACAGAACAGACCCACACTTCCTTCCTGAAATGGAAACCTCCTAACATTGGGTAGGAAAGGGGGAACATTTTATATTTCTTTTTCCCCTGCCAATTCAAGTTCAGCTATCCCCACTGCAGTATGCCCCTGTCTCTTCCTAGAGCCCAGGAAAGACTTCTGGCCGAGTGACAAAGTGTCTGGGAGCTGAAATAAGGGACTCCATGCTACACTAGGGAAAGAGTATGGATATATCCTTTCCTCATATCTAGTTGCCTAGAAGAGAATTTTCCAACTTCAAAATGCATTGGTTAAATTCTGTAACACAAGGAGAGAGGCACAGAATGGTTTGGGTTGGGAGGGACTTGAAAGATCACCAAGGTCCAATCCCCACTGCTGTGGCCAGGAACATCTTCCAATAAAACAGCTTTCTCAAGGCCCCATCAAACCTGGCCTTGAACACTTCCAGGGTGCAACTGCAAACCCCAAATTCTTTGCAAATAATCCCTCTAGATTGTAAGAATGGTAAGATTTTCCAAGCCCAGTTCAGCAATGTCACCACTGTGCCCTGCTCGAGCCCTGAGGCTGGATGTGAACTCTGTACCCCACAACCAAGGTCAATGAGGCTTTCTTTTTTTTAAATTAAGTCACAGAGCATTGGAATGAACGCTATGCAGAACTAACTTGTCAGCCCAGCCACAGCGTCTTTCTGTCTGCATATTTGCTGGCAAATTCCCTCCCCTCCTCCCTGGTCCATGTCCTCCCATCCTGAACAGGCACACCATGGCTGAAGTCAATACGTGGACTGTCTGCCCTTGCTCTGCCCCCTCCAAAGGAACAGTGCACATTGCATTTTCTACTCTCCCTCCAGAAACTCTTAATTATCCTCATGAGCTGCATAATAGCAAAGTCATGCCAAGAGAGGAACAGTCACCACCACACTGGGGCACCACCAGCCCTCACCCCCAGGGCCTGCAGCTGCTGCTCAGATCAGCATCCACTGGATACCTTCCTAGAGGCCTGAGGGGAAGGGCAGAGCTCGTGGACACTCTTAGGGGTGGCACAGCCCTGATGTGGGACACACACAGCAGCTCACGATCCTGCAGGAGGCTGCCGTGCAGGATGGATTAATCAGAGGGTGCCCCACGGCTCCTGCAGCTTCTGCCTTCCCCAGCACACACATGACAGTGGTCACAGCCCACCCACCCATCGGGACAGGATATTCCCATCTGCAGCCATCCAAACTCACAAACAAAACCAATTCATGAGCAGCTTACTGCAGGACAACATCCAAAGGCAAAGCCTTTCCCAAGCTCTATGAAAAGGTTGCTCTGCAGAGCAGGAGCCCCCTCATCACACCTCTGCAGGACATGTCCTCAGGTGTGAGGCAGAAGGAGTGCTGGGAATCATGAGTACAGCTATAAAAACCAGAAAATCAGGAATCTCAGCTCCTCATCAGACCTAATTACTCAGTCCAGTAACACAAATGCAATATGGAAACATTCACCACCAAGAAAATAAAAAAGCCTTTACAACTTATACATGTACACACATATGTGCACATCCAGTTTACTCTACAAAAATAAAATGTTTAACTGTATATTTTGCACATTTCATCTTAACTCAGGGATATATCATACATATTCCAAGTTATTTTATGTACATAGCAGCTGTGCACCAACACCTCTACGAAGAAACCTGCAGGGTACTGCTGCCTCCATCTACCCAAGTGCTAATGGAAAAATAACCTGCACAAATACACCTGTCAATGGACAGGAGAGGATTTTATCCCTTGAAGCAATAATCACATTGTGTCTGGCTTTCCATGGATAAGTACAACCTCTTTCCACTAGGAAAGACTCTCTCTGTAGGTCTGTACTTGAGACAGAGACACAACCAAACACGTGTAGCCGTGCCTGTTCTTTGCTTCACTGGCAAAGCATCTTCTTTAAAAGCCAAAAATTAGAAGCACCTTCTGTACAAACTCTTACTGGTTCTCCTTGTTCCCTTCTATTGCTTTCCATGCACCAGCACAGGTCTTGCCTGCACAAATCTGCTCTCCTAGTTCCCATTGGGTAGAAAGAGTCTGAGCTGTCTTTTTTCATGCTGTCCTGTGACAGTCCAAAGCCTTATGCATGACACAACAATATCTGGGCAAGGAGGGGGGCTGCGCATTTCTGACAAGATTAAAGTAATCTCCACACTTTTATATTTACTACAGATTCTATAAATTATGACAACAATAAAAAGTGGCAAGAACAACATCCATAACTCCATGCACAACCCCATATGATCTGATATACAATTGCTCAGGGCAGAGCTGCTCCCTGTTCTCCAGATAAATGGAAAAACCAGACCTTTAACACAACACTGCTTGGCTTTGCTGCTGTCACACTGCATTCCCAGAGAGCACACACACAGGCAGACCCCAGGAAGGAGTGGGAGGGATCTGATTATTTCTCTTTAAATTATCCCCAGTTTAAAACTGTGGTTTGAAAGAAAAGAAAGAGGAAAAAAAGAAACCAACATGAAAACCCCCAGCGTAGCTGTTGAGGGTGGCTTGTTCTCCAACCATCTGTGCTCCTGGCAGGAGCCGTTCTGCTCCTACACACCCTTCAGCACCTCCTGCTCCCTGAAGTGTTACACAACTGTACAGCAAAGGAAAACCAACAGAATTAACAAGTGGCCAAGTACAGAATTACCAGCGGGGCTGAGTACACCTGCTGGTCTCACATCACTTCTGTTTGGTGCAGAGTGTTTGCTCCTCAGCAAACAATGCAGAGAACCCCAAAACACGTCTCCTTTCTTCCTCTCCTTTCAATTACAGATCACCCTCCAGAGCCATAACTAATTCGTTCTCATGACCAGAATAACTGAGCTGCAACTTCTGAGTCTCAACCAGCAGCACTGCACTGCTGTCCTCTCCCCAGCTCTGCTCCATCCTGCTGGCTGCCCACCCACAGTCCATTACCCATGTGCTGCACAGCCTCGGGAAATAACTTCGCTTTGGTACCTCTTCCTTGCTCCTTCACCCTTCAGCTTTTGTATTAAGACTGCAAACTCGAGAAAATGAGTTGATCTCAGCTGTAGCCCATGGCTACCACTCTAATAAATAATTACTAATTACTTAGTAGAGCAGTGTAGAAGAGCAGAAAATTAAGTGATACTGTTGCCCCTGGCTCCCTCTCATTTCTACAGCTTATTTTCTGTGGCTGTACAATGCCTTCCACTGCACTAACACCATGACTGGCATTTCAGCCATTCTCAGATCTCGTGGATGAGCTTCTCTCTGTCATTGGGTTTGGGTTTTTTTTGTTGTGCAAAGCTCATTGTAAGCCAGAGTCTGGATCCATAATTTCCATATGTTCCACCATTTGGATTCAGGATCTAAAATTACCTTCATTGCCACAAAAATAGGAGCTTACAATTCCCCTTTGCCTTGCAATTAGGTCTCTAAATCACTTAATTGTGGGAGCCAGATTTTCTAGCAGAGCTCATTCATAAGCAGAGTGAGTCAGCTGCAAAATATTTATCACAGTCCAAATTCTCTCAAATTTCCAGCATTTGGATCACAGAATTCTGTTCTGATCCAGATCTAGGAGTGATGACAGAAAAATCATAGGAGGCCATAAAATCAGAAATAATTTTCATCAGAAAGCACACTTCTTCTTCAGGAAATGGTATATCCTGCCAATTCTTGCATTTAAACTGCCATTTACTCCTTCAAACTTCTTCCTTGTTCTGCAAATTACAAGACATGATTTGAAGAACACTGAACAATTATTCTAACAATGACTTATACTTTTTTTTTGCTAATTAGTTAGCTGAAAATTTCATTAGCATGAAATTTATCAGTCTGATTATTTAAGCACCTTCTTTAAAAGCCAAAAATTAGAAGCGCCTTCTGTACAAACTCTTTAATACACCAATTATATGTTTTATCAAAAGACACATGTACACAACTGCAGAGTAAAACAGCCTCGGTTTCATATAAATTACTTTTCCCTCTATATTCATCAATCTCAACAGTAATTTCAGTAATTAAAATTGCAAGCCAACAAAGCACTACCAGCAGTGGGTACCTCATGACAGGTGCTCAGCACATCCTAAAATAAGCAGTTCTGTACTCATACTAAGTGCTTATGTTGTCAACGGCACTCTTTTAATAAATGGTTGCATTTGTTATGCTTTCTTAAATAATTATTTGCTAGAAGATCATAATCATTTAATAAAAATGTATTTGGTTTTGAACTGGACCTAATTATAGGTTTTAAAAGCTGGTGACAACACATGTACTGGAATCCATTAGCGAGTTCTGAGTAGAAAAGGTGACAGAGTAAAATACCAAAAATTACTTTGGTGTTTTATGAGACCATGTTCCATGGGAAATCAATGGGATTTAAGTGCTTGAAACCTAACTCTCTTTTCAAAATGAAATTTGTGTAATTATTATGTTTTTTAATTATTGGGATGCCACAAGAACACTGCAATCATCCCAACAAATCCCTCTGGCACTTGTGCCAAAGCTCTTTTTCTTTTCTCCATAGGCAGAGAAACAACTCAGTAACCTGAAACATATTCCAGATTTCAGTAACTCCAAACACTACAGTGGATTTCTGGGAAGGAGCAGAAATCAAATCGTGCACATCACACTGCAGGGCTGAGAAAGAGAACAATAACTTACTTACAGAGCACAATCTGCTACTGTAACTGGAGGATCAAGGACTTTCAGGATCAACTCTAGTCAAGAGCACCAACTTCTCCTTTGTCAATGTGTGTCAGAGTTTTAGCATCTTTTAACCACCATTTCTTTGTATTTATGACTGAATTACAGTTCAATAAGGCAACCCACTGAATCATCACACTTCCTCAGGATAAAAATTCTGCAGGTTAACAGCATCTCCCTCCCCAAATGTCCTTCAGGCAGCAGTGAAAAATGAAGGAGGCTGCAGTGTGCTTATCGTGGTGACATGAGTTACCTCTCTGAATAGTTCTCAGTGCAAAGCAAGACTGAAGTCACCAGAGTCTTACAAGAAGAATATAAAAAAAGAAAAAGGAGGAATGTCAATTTACATGACATGCATAGCAAAGACTTGCTTGGCTGTATCAAAGAAATCATCTGAGCTTCCACGTATCAATACCCATAGCAATAAAAAATAACAACTTCAGAAGAAAACAGAAACCTTGATGCACAAAACAGTATTTGGAGGCTTTCAAAGACTTTCTTTGTGTAACTGAACATTTGCTTTAAATTAATAATCCTCTTTCAACTGCACAACAGAACAGTTTCTGGCTACAGGACACAGGTTTCCAAAATGCTGGCTATTGTAGCAATGCTTCAAGAAATGAATATGCTATCTGAAACCATAGGGGCATTATTTACCTCTATTGAATGCTGATCTAGATGCTTAGCAAATAGAATGTAGATTAATTAAGTGCTTTTATCTAAGGAACTTTGATTTGATAATAAGTAGTTTAAATATCAGCTAGTATTTTCTTATTTCAAACACTTCAATTATTATTAACAATAGAATAGCAATGACAATTTCTCATGCCAGTGGAAAGGACTTTTAATATAAATTCATAATTTGTATGGACCTGATTCTAATCTGGAAAGCATGCCGTGCATCCGAAATTGGTGTTCATGAATCACAGCCTGGCTTCCTACTGTGGGCACCATTCCTGTTTCTGACATGTCTTCCAAAAGCACCCAGTGGTGCTGCCTGCACGCTGCCTTCAGAGCCAGCGTGTGCAAGGGCTGAAGCTTAAGCACTTTCATTTGTTTCCATTAAGAGATGGATCTATTTACTCATTTGTGTTCTGTGCTAGATCAAAGTCCATCTCTCTAACAGCGAAACTCACACCTTTTCTGTGAGTTACACTAAAGGTGAAGGTTGGGCTACAGGCAGTAAATGTGTGTAAGGTGCTGCCAGCCAGGCCACACAAGGTCAGTACCAGCACCTCCAGCACACACTGTTTGCAGCTACTGGTATGTGACTGACCACTGGAGCAAGCCAGGACAGGACTAAGTTTAATTCAGAACAGCAACTGCTACACTTTGGACCCATACTTGGAACATGTGCTGACAAAATTCCTCAGGAAGTATTTAGCCAAAGCTACAGAGTGGTATGTCCTGTATCCACTCCACAGTTGATGGAGGAAACACAGAAGGTTGCTCCAACACAAAGGAGCTGGAGGAGGAACATTTGTATTCACAGTTCCATCACTGGAGATGGCAAGCAAGGGAGGAACTCTGGCCAACAACACTCTCTCTGACTCTGGGGAAGTGTCACAAACAGCACCTCTCCTAGAGAAAAACTTGACCAGTGGTGCCTTCTGGACTTCTAAACATCCCTGGGGTTCAGTGCTTCCCAGGAAAGGGTTCTGCATGTGGGAGGCAGCAGTAGGTTGTGTAGGTGCTGGATGCCGTAGATTGAGACATTTTCTGTTGCCTTCTGCACATGAATCACTAAGCAGCTCTTCACAGCTATTTTCAAATCATAAATCTGCAAGGCAGACCCCCTTTGGCTAAAAACCCAGCTAACTGGGGTAAAGAAAATAACACACCTGTCTCATCCTGAGTGTTGAAGTAGCAAATGCTTTCTGAGCTTTATGTGCAGAAATGGGACAATCATGGCAGTTCTTCTAGTTTTAGAACAAAATTTCCACCTAAAAATAGCACAGCAAATCACCACTGTAGTATCTCTGCTTTTTCAGACACGCAGCCATCCCAGAGCACCTGTCTAGAAAGCTGCCCCAGCATGTCCCATAGTCTGCAAATGGAAAGTATTCTGCACATTGAATATATACATCCTGTGTGTGCATGTATGTCTCTAGGCACACGCATATTTCCATGCTGATACATCTGTATAATCCATCTTTTCCCCGTGAACTAAGCCAAACGGTGACCACAACATGTTATTTAAATATCACCAGGGATTAGAAGGTTCAGAAAGACTCCAAACCCCATAAAGTGATGCTAAGAAGGATTACTTCCTGGCAGCATGTGGATACATGTGTAAGCTGATTATTCATTTTCATGACCTACATTGACACATAAGGAAGAGCCCTCCTCAGATAGAATCAAATCAAACTGTATACTTGCCAGTGACAGATTCAAACTCACCTTCTTCCTTTCTTTGTCTTTAATGAACAAAAAGCAGAGGAAGATGAGAGAGAGGCTTCAGCAGCTGAAACAAGGTGGAACTGCTGAGCTATAGGAATAACCACAGTGTTGAGCCAATGGCATTCAAAGCACTAACAGCGGGGATAAATTGGAAAAAAAGGTAGCAAGGAGTGAGAATCTCAAGGTAGACACAAGGTCAAAGCAGCTGGTGGGAGAAAGCGAAGCAATAGGTGGGGGGAAGAGAAAACCCACCAGGGACTATTCACATTCATAACATTCCCAGAGTATTTGCCATGCTCCTACCTACTTACTGCAATTCATATTATACTGCTTACAACTAAAAGAGAAAAGAAATCCTTCTAATTATAACAAGGTGCTACATATACAGAGCAATGCCATTCCTATTCCTTACAGGACAAGGGCAGCATCCTGTGTTATGCTGCTCAGAAGAGGCTAAATAATGCAGAAACTCTGTCTGCAAAATCATACAAGCACAACAAATGTCATTTTTCATGCACAGAGCAGTTATTCTTCACGCATATAATCTTCAATTACTAAAGAAACAGTGATGTCAAAAATAAAGCTGCCAAAACAATAAGGGACTGAAGACAGATTCTAAATTCAGACTCACAACTCTCTTGTTTTACATGAATGTTGTGATACAGGATTGTGGCACAAGAGCAGAAAGCAACATTAGGTGACCTGTGTACAACAGTCAGGTTACACAGACAAAGACCTTCAATTAATGCCTGTGCTGGTTTTCATTCAGACTCCAATACGCTTGGGAATGACAGAAACCACTACCTCCAGCATTTACAGGGTTATTGGGTTTTTTAGTGTTCAAGGCAGAGCTGGTGGTGGACTATTTGTAACACAATGTCCAACCCTGCCAAAAAGGGCTCTGACACTAAAGGCAAGGGATAAAACGTGCTGGTTGCAGCATGTTTTCCTCTGCCCAGATTAAGAGCAGTTCAATAGAAGTATAATAGAATCTGTAAATCTACTCTGACTCAAGAACAGTGTATCTGACATTGAAGATACAGAGCTGTCATAGTGGAGATAACCTGCACAGTGAACAGCAGGCATCTAGGTATGGATAATGCATCATCTGACAGCATTAAAGTTTTAAAATAAATTTAAACCAACATAAAAACTGGTCATATCACAGACTACCTTAAGCTTTACATTAAATAGGCAGTGGTTTGTATTATCTGCTTCTTCTTGAAAACTGTGCTATAAGCAATCTGTTTTAAAATTCTAATGTGCAAAGAACACCCTCAGCCAGTGCCTGGCCCTGCTCTGACACACAAACCCCATCCCCACAAAAAAACAAACAAACAAAAAACCCAAACAAAAACAAAACAAAAAAACCCCACCAACCTTCATTTGAGCAGCTGCTGTGATTTCCACATCAAAAGTTTTCTCTTCCTCTACAACCTTGTGCTACCACTGCAGCTGAATACCTCAGATATTTTATGGTCAGATCCTGCAAAGATTCCTGTTACTGTTTAGACAAGTTTTGCTCTGCTAAGAGATGAGCCCCATGGGGATTTGAATTTCAGCAATGCAGATGGACTCCAAAACCCTTCCCTCAGTTACCTCTTAATGGTACTGAAAATTTCTAAGCTCAGACAAGTCAGAGTAACAGAAATGAACAGAGTAACTCCAGCACAAAGCATGGTAACAGAATCAGAGCCAGTCCTGCAGCTCCTTCCCAAGTCAGGCAAAGGATACCCACAGCACAGACACACCAAGAAGATCAATAGAAGAAACCAACCAGAAAATGGAACGTGCCAATACAGGAAGAGAGCAAAATTTCAGTGCACCAGTAGTTCCAGAGCTTAAAAACCTTTCACATACAAAAACCTACATTCATCATTCAATACAATGGGATTACAGGTAATTACTAACTTAATTTTTATAGCTCCTTTAGCAGTCCCATCCTATTCAGCATTAGGGGCAGGTTCATCAAAACAAACTTATATGTTACAGATCTAACCTCTTTTGTGCCTTGCAGAAGGAAAAGGTAGAGATTTAAGCTGATTAAGACAGCATTTAACCCAGTTACTCTAGTGTAAGAAGGGACTGGAGGTTTGATCAACTGAATTAACAACTTCACTTTTGATCTAGCAGAGAGAAATCCACACACATCAAAAGCAGGCTTTACTTAGCCCCTTAATATCTGCAACTGGCCCTAAGATGTCAGCTCTTCTCACAGATATTGGACATGAATCACAAATCCTGTGATTACACCTGCCAAGACTCGTCTGAAGAGGCGTAGGATTTCATCCCCCCCCACACCTCCTTGCTAGAGAAAGCTGGTTCCTGCTGAATACACATACCAGAACAAATCAGCAAGGTATTGACCTGTTTGGATGTTAAGAAATGAGTACAAATAGAAAACTTCAGAAACACCGGAGAAAAGAAAGAAAAAAGATGCTTTGCAATAAAGGCAAGAATTATCCGCATCTCGAAAGGTCACGCTCTTCTCAGAACAAGAAAATTTATGGAATATATGTAAGTGGCAGGATCTTCAGATGCGTCTCAAGCATAAAGAGGGTAAGAAGTTTTCAAACAATGTTTGAAGTGGCAGGGGAAAAAGCCAAGGGTCTCTGCAATGGCAGGGGATCTGCCAAGGAGGATTGGAGTGCCGGGGCCTGGCCGGCCGACTGCCCACCCACACGAGGCTGCTGCAGAGGCAGAGTCACACACTGCCCTGGCCAGCCCGAGCCCTGCTGACAGGGCATCTTCACTGGCAGGACTCGGAACCAGCTGACAAGCCACAAAGCCCAGTGCTGGCCAAGGCACAGCCCTGCCAGCCACAATGGGGACTGACAGATCCGTGGGGCCTGATGGGTAGACAGAGAGAGCTCGCTGGAAACCAAACCCTCACTTAGCTAATTTAGAAGACAGGCAGGTGTGCTCTGACAAATACCTCCCCCACCACGAGCATGAGCACACACACTCCACAGATCTCAAGATGTGCATTCAAAACACTGTTTTTCCCCCAGAATTTCTACTATTTCAGCCTTATAAAATTATTGCTTTAAGTTAGTTTACAGCCTGCCAGTTGGCTGCATATTCTAGCCCACACAGCTAGATTTTTTTAAGCAGAAAAAATATGGGGGGGGAAGGAGCAGGGGGAAGGTCTGAACAACGCCATAATCTTGATGAAAACTAAATAATCCCAATCCTTCTCTATTAAGAAAGAGAAAGAGCTGGTATACTAATCCCACCATTCTAAGAGCTGACAAATTTTGAAGGAAGATTTCAAGATGCCTTTTTCTACCTCTCACTCTTAACCTATTTTATACCACTGGAGCAGTTGCTGGACTAGCACCAGCAGACAGTCACCAACCTTCTTTTCATCCCAAAGGTGGTTTCCCCCATACCACTTTTCCCTCTCCAGCCCTTCAGCTACAGCTCTGACCCTCTGCCAACTAAACCGAAGGTCAAACTATTTTTTGTAGTTGAGATATGGGAAGAAGCTACCCTGGCAACCACTTTGCAAGGAGACAAACCTCTGTTGAGAGCAATAACTCTGATGCTACAAAGTGCAGAAGGTAATTCCCCTCCTGTGCATGACCCATGGTTCATCAACCCTTCAAGACAAGAACAGATCAATCAGAAGTGCCAACACTTGAATCAAACACCAAACTCCTGCACACGCTGTTATCAAACAATGCCACTGCCCCCAGAAGGTGACAAAATACACAAGGCAAAAGTTATCTCCTCTTACAAATGGCCCAGGATTGATCAGCATTCTCTTCTTCACAGGTGAAAAATGAGTGTGCTGCATCTTCAACCCCAGCCTAGCCTGACCATAGCCCAGTGACAAAGATGATCTGCAGGGTGCCCAGCAGGATGAGACTCTTCTCACATTTTTAACCTCTGCTAAGATGAGATTAGTCATGAAATCCAGGGCACAACAGCAACCCAAGCCACTCTTCTGACACAATTTTCCTTACCTCATCCATCTCTTGCATTTAATAACATTTCTCTCACTAAATTGAGGAAATTGGATTATATCCTCCTCCCCACACCCCCAGTTTTCTCCTTCTTGACCATCTCCACATCTTCCAGGACAGAGAAAGATTCTCCCAGCCACCATCTCAGACACAATATTTGCTGTTCTCTGACATGCACCTTGGCTTTGCCACTTGATGGGATCCATCCTCTCTCCTCTTGGCTCAAGGCAATCCCAGACTTTTGTGTGCCTACCACCACACACACCTCCCTATGGAGTCTGATGCTCAGTGTCCGCCTTGCTTAAAACCTTGCTTCCAAGTCAGACTGAAAATAGAAGCAGCAAGTAGAGATGGTATCCAAACAGGCAGCCTGCACAGAGCATCACCAGCACCCTCCTCCTGGGTCCAACCACATCAGCCCCCCAGGATCTGCTCTGAATCAGCTCACTGAGACCTGGGCAATGCAAAGCCCTCCTGGCAACTCTGGCATCCCTTGGAGGCAATCCACAGTCCCCTGAGCACACTCAGTCCCAGTTGAGCTAACTGCTGGCAGATTTTAGCCCTTGTGCTCACCTAGGGATGAACCTCCAGCTGTGACTGACTTCTGTCTGTCATGCAAAGGCTCTCCCAATCCCCACCCCCTTCATCTCTCGTTCCTTCCCACCCTTCTCCAGAACACATCTGATGCTCTAAGCCTTGGCTCTCGTTAGCCTAGCCAGGAGCTGGGCACAGAAACCTGCCAGCCAGCACTGCCAGAGCCAAGCTCTCAGCCCATCCCTCCCTCCGGCACAATGCCCGGCACAGCAGGGCAGGCTCCCTGGGATGCTCTGTGAGCAGAGCTCTGTGTGCCTCTTCCTCTCCACAGAGCACCGGGGCTTGAGACAACATCTTCGACACTGTATCTTTGTGTCTGCAAAGATGTGCAGGCTCTTACTCATCTCTCTTTTTATTAGATAAAAATCCTTCCAAAATTGGTAAATTAATGACTAGATGTCAGACTTAGGGCTCTACAGAGAGGAGTAGAAATCCTAACAGGGTTTATTCCAAATTTGCTTTGGTAGTAATAACCCTACAAAACCAGCCAAATGAACATAAACATCATATTTTATTTCCACTTTTCTTTTTTCTTGAAGGCTACGTAGTTTCTAATGAAATATTAAATTCAGTGGCAGGGAAGATTTTTTTAAACATATAGCAGAACACATCTTAAACATATTTTTAATGTATTTTTAGGATTTTTAGAAAGTATTTTTAGAAACCCCTCCAAAACAAATCTCCAGCTCCCATGGTTGCCATGAAATGTCAGTATTTGACAGTTTCCACACAGCTATCTCTCAGACAACAGTTTCCATCTATAATTAGGACAATAACTGTTGTAAATCAGAAGTGGCTGTTGGTAAACGGTGACATTTGAGAGGCAGGTTACTGAAGTGACCAAGGTCTGAAAAAGCAAAATCAGGGGGTGCCCTCCCAGCTCTTTTCAAAAGCAGAATGCTGAGGTCACATCTAGCCTCTTTTTTTTTTTTTTTTTTTTTTTTTTTTTTTTTTTTTTAACTTAAACTGAAACAGGAAACCAGTAAAACAGAAAAATGAATCAGTTAACTGATTTTTATTGGTATTGTTTACATAAGGCAAATTTTGCCCAAAGATGGTTTACCTGCTTAAGTTACTTTTCTGCAAAGGAATCACACTGAGAGAAATGAAGATATTTCTCTTTCCTTGCAGAAGTTGGCAGTTAGTCAGATACTTCCTCAGCAGCATTCATGGATGAGCAAAGTCAGGGGAATTACACTTTTCTTCCTCCTCTATCCTTTCCCCTTTTCTGGTCATTTATTTCAAGATTGGAATAATCCCAGTAAGTTCTCATCAGTGGATACATTTCTTAGCCTGTAAAATCTTGACATTTCAGTGTGTTGACATTTCTCATTGAGACAAAAAGAAATGGACTCAATTTTTTTTTTTTTTTTGGTCTCAGCAAGGAATAAATGTACATCCACATACAAGCATAAGCCAGGAGACAAGACAATTGATCTGGGATGAGTGGAAAAAGGACAGCCTTTGATATTACCAGCTGCTCTCCAGCATCCCATGAAGGTCCCCAGTCATGTCTCGTAAGGGAAACTGTCTTGGTTTATTCCTGTAGACCTGAATACACAAACATGAACCTGAAACCGTATGGCCCTCACATTTTGTTCTTTTCTCCTCACATGCAGCCTTCCTCCAGGTAGCCAGATTGCAGTGTGGGCTGCTTGTGTTGTTATTCAGAAGTGGCAAGGTGCTAGAAATCAGATGTTGGTAAACTTTGAAGTGCAACACAAGTTGTTTTCAGTACACTATGAAACCCTACCTAAAGTTTAACATGTAAATATTCCCCATCATCCACCTACAAGCTTCTCAAGCCTTGCCTGAAAGACAAATTGAGGGCTGACACCTGTCCTTTGGTGTAAGTTCCAAGTCTCAAGAGCTTTGCAGAGTACCTTTAATGTTTTTGGTGTACTTCAATAGGATTTTGTACTTCCACTTGTGACACCACAACTGAATTCAAATGCACCAAAAGAACAGCCACTAGGGCAAGCAACTTCTTCTGATGCTCAGAAAGCAAAGGTATTTTACAATGTAAGAACCAATTCTGAATTTAATGACTCCTCAGTGTTCCTAAAAGAATTGCAATTTTGAGAATGTATGAAAGAAAATATGCCGGACATGCTAATTGCATCTTCTGTCCTCAAAGACCAAAAGGGAAACCAATTATCACATACACTCAACAGGCTGCAGCACCAAAATACCCACCAGCATAAGGCAGCAGTTCAGGCAGCACATCAGTTTGTGTCTGTTGTCTTTGTGCAATCAGCAGCTGAAAAAAGTTTCCTTGAAGAGATGGCACAGGAGGGAAAACACAAGTGAATACAGCTGGCATTTCAACCAGAGTTCATCATACCCTGCAGCTGAGGACAGGAAATTTTTTTGTTGTTGTTTTGTTATGTTTTTCTAATAAATACACAAGAGGAAAAAGAAAGTTGTCTCTTCCTGAGCTACTCCTCATCTCTGCAGACCACAAACCCATTCAAGGACTCTGAGTCACAGCCTGAATGTGCACTTTCCCAGAGCAAAGGCACCCAGAGCAAACTCATTAAAGTGGAGCCAGAAGAGAGAACGAGCTTTTTCACATGCTTCAGTGGCTGACAGCACTTTGATTTCCATTTGGCAACCTGGTATTCAGCCCAATTCCTCTTCTGAAAGCATCTAGAAAAATTAAACTGGAGGAGCAGCATACTCCTGCAAAAAAAGTGAGGACAAGGGACTGCAGTCCTGCACACATTCTAGTGAGGTCCCTTTTGAATGTGCTCCACAAGACACACTAATTAAGCAGCACTTGTAGAGCACCTCCTTCTCCAGCTCACACTGGCACAGGGAGGGCAGCAGCTGCCACATCGGCCCTGCTCGAGGTCTCCAGTCGTGCAGGCAAAATTGAATTTTGCTGCCCATGGACCAAGCCTGGGTTGCTCCAGCTGGTGGGAGGCACATGAGAAGCCAGACTTGCTTCCTGCTACCAGGGATGGGATAGCAGAGAGACAGTCAACAACAGCTGGTACTGGGACCAAGCCATCTCCTCCAGTACGTGGATGCCTTGTCCCATCACACAGACCCCAGCCTGGCTCTCCAGGGCTCTGGCACTGATGAGGAGGCAGCAGAGCAGCAGCTGCTGGGGCTGCCCCTGCCTGAGCACCCTCCTGACTTACCCGGTGCTGCTCATTTTCATACCTCAGTCTAATAAACCTGCACAAAACCAGCACACCTCCAAAGAGGCACAGGAGATGCCTCTCCACAGTGAAAAGGAAAACAAGAGGATAAGAATATTCTCAAAGAAGTATTTTAAAAGCCTTCATAAAAAAAAAAAAGATAAATAATTGCTCCCAATACTGTGTGAGCAAAACAGGCAGAAGCTGGACCTGTTACAAGTAGGAGTTTAGAACATTACAGCATCTTTAGGTCAAAAAATACAGTTAATTATGATGAGGAAAACAAATCATGTGTTTTCTGAGAAACATGGCAGTCCATTTGCTTTTAGTTTATTTCAAAGACTCTAAGGCCCATATGTATTTTTTTTAATACCAAAGAAACACAAGATCTTGCTGGTGACGAACAAATACAAATCTGTGAGAGCTGGCAAAGGGAGGAACATCTAGAAATACTCCTAAAAGAACACAACAGAAATTTAAGCCTCTGTTCAAATCAGCAAGCACAGTTTCAGAAAACATACCCAAAGGAGGAAGAAAAGGGATGCAAAGTTGCCCTGGCATGACAGTTCCTGCACCCCTTGGTCACACATCACAAGCAGTGCTGGAAGGAATGCTGTGAAGAGCCGAGCAAGAGACATTCTGCTCCTGCAGAGGACAACATGCACATGGGCTTGGAGCTCAATTCAGCTCCAGCACAAGCAACTCTGAGTTCAGGCAAGTTAATAGGTGGGCAGAGTTGGTCCTGCTGACATTAATGTTAATGTTTTTCTCAAGCTAAACTTTCCAGAGACTCCTGTACTGCTCTGCTAACACGCTGCCTAATGGATGTGACAGCCCAGTCAAGGTGCCAGCACTGCTATGCTTTGTTCACAGAGGGGAGATCTCAACATATTCCACCTGCTTACAAAATTCTCCAAAGGCTTTTTTTATTTTTTTTTTTTTTTTTGCAAACCTGTCATCACAGAGGGACACTTGCAGAGCAGATGTGCTTAGAAAGCATCAGCACGCAAAGCAATTTTTCACTACTGCTGTGCCACTTTTGGACAGTGCAATGAATTCTGTAACTTCCACGTCAAGTTGGGTTTGGTTCTTTCAGAGATTTAAGCTACCTGCTCTTTCCAACCATGTCAAGACTTCACAGTCTCAAGCAACTCAGACTAGCTGACTGGTTGAAGGAAAATTGCATTTTATAGAAACCAACAGACCAAATCATCCCTTATCTTTACCCAAAAATCTGATAGAGGACTTGAAAGATTATAATATCTCCATAACATATGAAAACATGAGAAGATAGCCCACTGCCTGTAGTGAAAAGGTTGATAGGTTATACATCAGATAGCCACTGATGTCCTGAGCCTGGCTGGAAGTGACTGATCCTACTACACAAAGAAGGTTCCCTGGCAGAGCTCATCTAGTCAGGACATCCTGGCTCATCTCCAGCCCAGTTCCCTGCACCCCCGACAGCAGTGAGATCTGGTCTTGACATTTTACCCCCAAGTCACCAACCTCTCTGTAGAGTCCAGACTTTTCTCCTTCACTTTCCTGGAGGTGAGCAATTCAGTATCTGGCTGGAGACTCTTCTAAAACCTAAAGCTCTGCTACATAAAACAAAACATTGACTATAAAATTAGCATGACAAGCACAAGCATAAGCTCGATCTTTTTCTGCCAGGATGGAACCCATCACCTGTTTTATGATCAGAAATAACACAGCAATAGCTTTGTCTCTAACGAGCACCTTCTGGCTCCCTAGCAGAGCTACAGCTCCCTGGAACAAGAGTCACCCCAAGCATGCATCTGCTGCCCTCTGTCAAAGCACACACATCCACATTGTGAACACGTGCCAGAACATGCTCTAAGCAAAATAAAATCACCAGAGAGGCTTCTCCATTGAGTCCAGCAGGCTCTGGACCACCTCAAAGACCACATTTGCAACCAGGTTGTACTTCTCAGCATGAGCATTTTTATTTACATCCTAGTACAAGAAGGTCATCAAAATTAATAGGTTTCTCTTAAGAACAGTAAAAGCAGCCCCACAATGGAGAAAGAGGCCTGGATAGGACACAGGCATGAAGGTTTACACTTTCCTATCTGGCAGCCAGATTTGGAGGATTACCTTTTACCTCGAGGGTAATTTTTCAAGATAAAGCTGTCTCTTCCTTTTTTTTCTTAATCACAGAAGAAATGCTAAATTGCCACAGATGGTAATTTGTTTTCATTTTGTGTGTTTTATACAGCACATTTTATAGAATATAATAGTTAATTAAATGTAACAAATAAAATTAATTTCAAATTTAAATGTTGAGCCTGCCTAATCTTCACAACACACCATTACTGTCAGGGTAGCACAGTTGGAATATAATAGGGGGAACAAGGTCTTTTGGCAGTCCCATCACAGCCCAGCTGCTCACTGGCAAGTCACTTTATGACTTAAAATTCAGAGGAGCTGACTGCCACCAACGTACAGGGTGCTCAGCATCACATAATATCAGGCTCCTGGTTTCTTTACAGTAGGACTAGTAGTGCATATTTATTTTACAAGGGCTTTTTCAGAACTGTTCATATTTTCTTCTCTTCTTCCTAAACTGTATTTGCAGATTCTGCTATTCAAATGCACTTTCATAAAGGTGAAAGATAACAAATAGAGCCAGGCCTGTGGTACTTCACGGGACAGAAATACAATTCCCCTCATTGTAAGAGGACTGCAATAACATTAGAAATGCCCCATTTGCAGAGTCAGCAAAACTGTAGCTCTAAAGAAAACTTTAAAAAGGAGCACTTAACCCACTCACCTCACAACAGCGTTACTTGACAGAAACAATGGAAATAAATGGAAAATAAAAATGCTGCCCATAACGGATTGCACTACATATTTCAGCTAGTGCTCTCCCTATGCACATCTCTGATCTTCACTGAGCTCAGAACTCAGTAATATATCCAAGTACTATTCCAACAACCAAACTGGGGTTTAGCCCTGTCACAATGCTTTCTGCAGATGCTGTGGCAGGGGTGGAATAAAAGACACTCTGAGTACAGAGAAGCAACTGGGATATCTTTTATTCCTGACCCAGGCTGCTCTAGGCAATCCTGCAGCACTACCTTAAAATCCAGGACTGCAACAGCTCAGAATCACCTTTTTTTTTTTTTTTTTTCCTTCCCTAAGTAGAAAAATATAAAGAAACATACACAGGGACTTGACCAAAAAAAATCACAGGTAACACACTAATATACTTGTCTATCTCCCACTGTGAATGAATAAATTTCAAGATGAACATGCAGTAAATAGGAAGGAAATGTTGAAGGTTCCACCCCCCACTCAATTGGAGCTAACCTTGACTTTTGCATTTTCCCAGAAATTAATGGGGACTGATGGGAGGTGATAAGGAATGCCATATCTTCAGTAATGCACAGAGATTTCTCTACCAGCCTAAGAAGAAATAATTTAACATCCAAGATTTAACATCCATACTTGCCTATTCCTTGCTAATATGCCCTTTTTCCCTTAACACAACCATTACCAGTGTGACCTTTCAAAATCCCCACAGAATCTGTTGTTAATTCTTCCAAGCACTTAATCTCTTCAAGTACCTGTTTTTACATGTCCTACAGTTAAATCTTTTGCTATAAAGCTGTGTTGTTTATAGAATAAAATAAATCTCTACACCTGTTATTAGTGTTATGACTATATACATGAAGCGTTAGGAAGGTTTATAAAACACAATGGTTCCTCTTGAAGAAGGCTAGAAAGGGTGTTGGAAATTGATGGATTGCTGGCATCTGGAAGATGGTATTTGAGAAAAAAAAATCAGCTTGGGTTGATTAGGGAGGGACAGTCTGTGCTTCTTTGGGGTTTTTTATTGTATTGTTTTTCCATCAGACTAAAAGCTCAATAGCCTACAGGTTTTAGGGTACTATTTTGTTTTTAAGAGGGCTAGAGCAAACAATAATGGAAGAGCTTCAAGGAGCCAGATCTACCCCTTTGCCTATGCATTCCAATGCAGCACCAGAACTTGAAACATCTCAATAGACTGATTTTCAGAAAAAAATGAGAGCAAGCCCCTGAACTACCAAGACCAAGTTTCCCCCTCCAAGAAGACCCATATTTCCAGTGGTGAGCAAAGCAATGCCAGACACCCCAGCGTTTGGGCAAACTATCACAGGCAGTCAAACTAGAAAGACCATGATCGTGTCTGTAGAGAAGAGGGGAGCACCATCAAGACAAGATTCAGTCTGGATTGTGTTTTAATTCTGGCACCAAAGAGGAATGAGGACTTGAACCACACCATTACAACCTTCCATGGGTCGAGTATTGCCACAGTCTTACATTTTTCTGTTTCTTCCCAGAAAGAAGATGCTCAATTGCAGAAAGCCAACCTTCTTAAAACAGTATTGTATGTGCAACAACACTAGTAGACAGCTACAAAAGTGACCATGAGTTCCTCATATGTGCCTTGCTCAAGAGTATCCAACAGTCATTAAAGTATGTCGGACAATGACCCTGCTCCTGAGCCTGCCCCTTACCAATTTCATCACACCATACCCATTTCTGCATCCTTTACATTCAGACAGACTTTCCAAATAACCTCTTGAGAATTCAGTTTTCCACTGAACGAATACTTACATAATATCTGACGAGTATTTTTTCCTTCATTAATTGTAATGAACTCATGAAATTCTCTAATGTATTTGTTACTCAATATTATTCAAACATTTTGTTGGTAAATAACTCTTTGTTTATAGGTCATTCAAATTGCAAATTGTAACTATTAGAGTCATTTTTTAATGTACGTAATTTATTTAACTTAAGTAATGCATACAGCCAATTTAATCTATGTGCAGTGAATTTCAATTTGTGCATTTGGCATTAATATTCTTAGATACATAAATCATGCACTCAGGAAACTGAAAATAATAATATGGGACTTAAATGAATAATTGGAACCACGTGAACTAGTTCCACAAAAAATATGGGAAAAGTCGCATATTCTAAATCTAAATTCACATTCCAAGTCTTACGAACATTTGCAACCCTTTTTTCCCCTCACTAATTCATCTGATACAGTTAATTTGTAACAAAACCAAGCCAGCAGCTACAGCAGACACTGCCAGATTGCCTTCCACTTCCTCCCTTGTATCCTTATTTAGGATATTAAATAACCCTGGTCGCTGTTAACTTTGCTTCACGCAGTATCTCAGAAGATATTTGACCACCATGTATAGCTAAAGACCTTCAACTTCCACAGCATTTGGGAGGCAAACTGCAATTAGTGGTTATCTGAATCGATCCTAAATAGCCTAGGACAGTTTTAGTTGCTTAATGCTTTTGATTTTATTATAAGACCAGAGATAAAACTATAATGAGGTTCAGTGATAATAGGAAGTTGGTCCTCTGGGACTTAAAACTGAAGTAGGCAGGCAAAAATTAAATGTTTATCTAGCAGATTCCTGTTTGTTCATGCTTTAATGTATACCTCCACCCAGCTTCCACTGCAGTTAGGGAACAGCCTGTACTAGTGTCCTCATACTCCTTCAAGGAGAGAATAAAAAATAAGGAGAAAAGAACTAAAAAAAAAAAAAAAAAAAAAAAGAAAAAAGCAAAGCTGACAGTTGATACCTCTCTACCAGCATGACTTTTCCTACTGAAAAGACCTTAATTGGAACGGGCAATGGACCAAAAGCAGCACAACATCCACAGCTCTGAGACTTCCTCCTTTAATGGGATCCAAAGCAGAAAACAGCACAACGATGCACAAGCAACCTGGAGTAAGCTCGGATGTGCTCACCTCTGTCAATGCATTGCATAGTTCAGAAATGAGCAGATGGTCTGGAATCAAGAGCAAACATATTCTGTGTTACATCACTGGAGTCAGATTCTAACAAAAGCCACAGCCCTTGCCCCCTGTAGACAAGTCTAGAAAAGGGTTTCAGACAAGGAAAATTGGTGTTGAGATTCAAAGAACTGGGTTAATCAGGAGAAAAGAAAGCCTAGACTAAAAAATTTGCACTCCCTCCCTCTTTTCCAGCTGTGGAGCTATTCAGACATGCAGAGTTTTGCTTCAGGCTGCTCTCCAGTTTCACATATGTCTCATCCTGGCCCAGACAGACCGATGAGTAAAAATATTATACCCACCACTAAAGTGCTGAACCAGTTTTAAATGTACAAAACTGTGGTTATACACATGAATCAAAATTTGAGTGAAGAGGCGAAAGAAAAGCAACTTATGCAGACAGGATATTTTGTGCAGATTCATACAGACCCTGTTGTGTCCCATGATGATGCCAAGCAGTAAAAACGTATGACTTTGACACTGGTGTAGAATATACAAGCAGGTAATTCCAAAAGCAACATCCATTAGAAAGACTGATCCTCATGAACAAGTCCTTCAAACAGCAAGAAGAGAAAACAGGCTTTGGGAATTGCCCTGCCATTGGGATTTTTGGTCTGAGGAGAAAGGCAAATCTGAATGATCAATCCAAGGAATTACAGGGACAGTCAAGCCAGTGGAGGATTAGATGAGAAATGGCATGATCTAAGCACTCTGTTCATTTAGGTGATGAACTGGAGTTCTTCAAAGGATTCATACAGCCACTACACTGGAGTAGATTCACCCAAATAGTAACTCACCCAGGCAGTTCTACTGAGTGAATGAGTCCTGTACACCACTACACAGCAAGAATTCCACTGCAAGGGAATACAGAACTCACTAAACTCATCCCTAGATCTCGACACCCTAAATTTCTGTGCCTTTCTCAGGTGGTAGCATCAATCTGCTTAGTTGGTGCAGGTGGGTGAGCACCAAGGTGACAAACACAGCCTGCACCTACCAATTCCCACCCACAGCACCTGTTTACAGAATGGGCAAGGAAGCACATGAGTTTTTACAAGTTGTTTGCACAAGGGAGCTCAGAAAGTCTTCAGCACATGCCATTTCTGCAGCAATGGCCTGTCACACTGACAAAAGGAAACTGGCCCTGCCTAGTTCCTAGTACCAAATTTTTTAACAGTTTCTTCTCATTTTAAAGGCAGACATGCAGGTGGCACAGAGGCAACACAAGTGGAACCACCCTGTCCTCACACTGTGCAACTGGACTTTAAATTGCAGTCCATGAAAGCCTCTTAAAGGGTGCTGCTTGCACACACTGCTGTGCAAAAAATGTTCACTGCAAAGTCTTTCTTCCTTTTCCACTTGAGTCTTCCTCCTCATTTTACATTACAAAATCTGAAATCCTTACTAAATGCTGTAACACACTGAATTGTTATTAACAAGCTTATTAGGGCTGTGAAACAGGATTTCCATTACAAAAGTATCTTACTTTCCCCATAGTACAACAGGATACCATCCTAAAGTGTCTTATAATGCCCAGTGACCTACCTATTGCCTTGTAACAGAAGCAATCATCTCTGATTTGCCCTTTATGAATTCTCCAGCTGTCTTGATTCATTAACATACTGTAAAGTGTTCCTTGTCTAGCAGTGAAAATGTCCTGCTCTTCCATCTCCTAAATAGCCTCTCTCCATTCAGCTCCTTGTTTAATCAATGCTAATTACATAGCCCTGTGATCATCTCCTGAAATTAGCACAAATGCTAACATGTCCTTTGATTGCCAATGTTTTTGTAAATGTTATATTAAAAAATAGCACTAAAATAACAGCAAAGACAGAATTTGTATTAGAACCATGCCTGCCATTTCAAAACTCACCGCAAGGATGGCTGCAGAGTGGGAGCCCCTACCATTCATTTGAACTGAGTCTATTTAGCAGTGCACAAAGAAACCCACCTATTTCCAGTTTGGAAAAGTGCTGGTGAGGAAAAACACAATCTACAGCAGGTAATAGCAATAAGAGAACACGACATTACAGCTGCAAATTCTCAGTGAGTCATTTTTTAAGAAAAAAACAAACAAAACAAAACAAAACAAGATTTAGTTATAACCCAGTTAATTTAGCAGTATTTGGGGAAGGGAAAAAAACCCAAACCAACAAACAAACAAACAAAAAAAAACCAACAGTGTAAGCAAATTTCAGAATGTTGTTCAGAGATTGCTTAAAACTAAGGCATCTGATGGAGATTTCTAACTGTGCAGCATCATATTGTGCCAGTCCCAGCACAATACAAAAGCCACTACCAAACAGCTCCTGTGAGAACTCACAAAATGCAGTAGAACATGGCTGTTAGGTTCTGAAAGCCAAACTTCTACAAACTGCCATTACCCAACAGGAGCTAAATAACTTGAAAAAATATAGGACAGGTCATTTCTATATACAAAGAGATGGGAAATAAATGACTATCCAAGAAACTCAGAAAAATGAATGAGGAATGGATTGTGTAACTGGGTCAAGCCATTAATTCTGAAAAGAACTGGGAGCCTGGTGGATAATTTAGAGTGATTGTCCAAGACAAAAAGCAGCGTATTGGAAAAAGAAAATTTTTACAAAAATGGTATCTTGAATATTTCATTGTGAAATAATAAAACAAATTCCTGGAAGATGACCAGCTCCATCAAAGACAGGGCCACTGACATGAGCAATCAACACACCTCAAACAAAGGCCCTACAGGTTAAGAAAACCAAACCAAACCAAAAGCAACCCAGGATGAAATTCCAACACCTCCAAAGTCAGAGGCTAAATCTTGATGGGCTTCTTCCTAGCCCAGTTCTCAAACTGTCCTGTATATGTTTCCAGCTGCCTCGGCCAAGGACTAGTTCTGATTCATAGCACCATTAAGATCATCCTCTATGAGATATGGATGGAAATTCAGGACAAATTGATGCAGTTTCCTAATTTGACCCTGGCTACCCTTTCTGTATGGTCACTCTTCTACTCACTGCAGGAGTTATCAAAATGATCTGCCCTTTCTCCCATCAGCTCTCATTCTTAATTTCTGAGTAAAGCTCTGTGAGGAGGGAAACATTTTAGCAGACATATCAGAAAACAAACACCATGCACTTTCAGCCTAGTTTGTGTCCTCCGTTTGTTATGATAGCACACTTGCACATTTCTTATGCACGTGGCCTTACGTGAATTCCATTTTCAAAAGGAATACAGAACACTTTTAGAAGACAAAACACTGCAGTGCCAGAAAGCAGACCTAAAACCAGCAATCATCCTCATCTTCACAACACTGTTTTGCAGCACACGTGACTGACACTCAAAATTAGAAATCCCCGTACAAGGATACAAACATCAGACAAGCACAGGTTATCTAAAACTAAAGAATTTTTTCTTCATATTTCTTAAGAACAAGTTGAATTATCTTCCAGTAGGTCTGGTCCAAGTACCACTTGTTCACCAGCTCACCTGAGAAGCATTTCTTCTGCCCTATGGTTTCTAAAAAGGTTTTTTCTGAATGCTCAAGAATGCTGGATAAAAAGCAGGAGCCTGAAGACTCATTACTGTCAACAAAGTTTCAGAAGTGTGTGTTACAAATACATATCATCAGAGATTAAACAAAAACACCACTGACCACATGCAGGTATAAAGCTGCTGTGTTTCCACAGATTACCTAACAGAACGCCAATCAGTGGTTATTGCTCATTTTGTTTCTACCTGCAACATTATTATAGGCAAAAGCCTCAGGAAGGCCTGTCACTCTGTCAGTGTGGCACAGCAAAGAATTTCTGGAAGCTTTGAGCTCCTCATCTGCGCTCCAAGAACCTCCCAGAGCTTCCAGATGTCCTGGTGAGCCAACCATACACAGCACTGCCAACAGCACTCACAAAGCAGTTGTCATGCAAAAATGACATCCGAGAGCTCTTTCTTTGAGCTCTGTACTCTTCGGAAACAAGATGAAGACAGACAGAGGCAAAGTATCATTTAACGAGGAAAACTGCCAGTGAGCGGGAGATTATTTGTTGTGCAAGCAAGAACAGGCCTGTGAATTTTAAACAGATGTAATGGTTAATTACTGCCTAATGTTCCCTCACAGCATTGGAGACATGAACTAATAACAATTCTGACCTCTTGCAGAGGACGATCCAGTGTCCAACAACAGGGTCACTTTACAAGAAACTCAAATACAAACACCTTGAAGCTTTTGCCAAAAAGGAAATGTAACCTTGGCCCTTGGACATGTCCACTGCCAGACTCAATGCATCTGTGAGACGTGACAAGTTGATGGGGGAATTGCACAGTTTCAGTCACCCACAGCTGAGAAATTCACACTGAAAGGAGTGCTGAGAAGGATAATCTACGAGACCAGGCAAAGTGAGATTCCGTTTTACAAGATGAAGGTAGCAAAATAATGAACTCCTAAGTACAACAGGGGAAAGCACCAGAGAGGCAGAAAAGCTATTTACACAGCTCTAAGTAACCATGGATACCTCTGGGGGTATGAGAAGAAGGTCTCCAGTCAGCAGAGCCTGATGGTTCTGAGGGAACAGCAGTCCTGGAAGCCTGGATCCAACTGCTGTTATACCATATCTTGATAAACTTGAAAGGACTATGTGACATATTTGCCCACTACAGCAAAGGACATCATCCAAAAAGCATCTCCATCCCTCCATACACCTATTCACATCTAGTACTCTGAAACTTCCCATTCCAGTTAATTGGTTGCACTTCACTATTTCTGAAAAGTATCATCCTTTAAAGCCTCCGGAAGTATCTACAGAAACAATTCTGTCATACTCTCCACACATTAATGTTTCTATGGTGACTTTCCAGCACTTCATTGGATTCCCTTTTGTAAATGCTCAGGGTACTCCCACACCACCCTATAATCCCAAACCCGAGGTAAACCAAAATGGAAAACTCAATTTTTCTATACCCAAATGTAAAGTCAAGCTCTAAATACGCATTCACTGTGTACCCACACATCACACCTCCATGGCCTGAACATGTTCTAGGGCAGTGCCGGATGATGCCACGTCACCCAACCAGTGGCAGCGACACAGTCAAAGCTCTCTCTTGCTATTTATACAACATGAGCTCACTTGAGCCTGGAATATCAGAGTATTTTGTCTTCAAATGCCACCTTCTCCTGAAGCATTTATACTCCCAGACTGTTTGCAGATACTAGAGCACTGAGTCCACCTAAATACAGAATAACTACAAAAAAGACAAGCCTTCCTTGCTGCCCTCTCCTTCTTTTTTCCTTCGGTATGCTTTCTCTCCCTTTTCTATTAAGAAACTTCTCCATCCTCCTTAAGTGCTCATTAACCTCTTAGAAATACCATTCTGACACCAGCAAATGCCTTCTGAAAGGGCCAGTGCTGTCAGAGGAACCTGAGACCCCATGAACACTCCCTGAATATTGACCTCTCAGAGCCTGTTCACCTATAGCACTTCTACATTCCCATTTGTCTGCTTTCAAGTCATTTAGTCTTTGTTGATAAGCAATTATAAGATGGCCTGTGGAACAATTTTTTCTTGTTTCAGCTCACAATTAGCTCCGAGACCTTGCATATGGTAGTGCAAAATCCTTTCCCATCTGCGTGATCAGAAAGCCGATAACCAAGATTTAGCGTGGTATTGGTAAACCCAGCACTGCTTGCTAGTAGATAAATGGGTTAGGTGGCTCCCTCACAGCCTATTATTTTCTTAAGGGCCTAGAACATAGAGATATTTCTTGGAAATTCTGTACAGCCCCAAGACTCACAGGTGCTTGTAAGTATTGCCAGAATCAGGCCATTCTTTCTTCCTAGGGCTCCTTTTTGTAAGTTAAAGATTAATACTTTGTTACAGAACTGTGCTATTCTGTCTCCTTCCACTCTGGCAGCAATGCAGCTTCCTGCTGAGTTGAACACACCACTACAGATACTTCATTTTCAGTTTTGAATATTTTCTGGCAAAGGTAACATTAACAAAATGAAGGCTCTTGCAAGCAGCAGCTGTTGTGGGTAGCACATATCCTGTGTAACTGCTTAAAGGAAGTAACAGAGACCGTTTCCTCTGGGAAATATATGTAAATGGAAAGGTCATGGATGCATAACTTCAAGAGGAATCTGAACCTAAGGCTCCCCATACAGTCATTTGGGGATATTTTTATTAAGCAAGGGAAGATTTGCCCAGCAAAGCTCCAGTCACAAAACCTCTCTCATCACACATGGCCTTCAACAAGCACAGCAGTCACTCTGGCAAATAACCCAAGCTGCTCTCCCACACAACGCTGCACTTGGAGCCTTCTGTTCAAGACACCTTTTAAGCAGTTTACCTCTCCAAGGCCTTGTTCATTTGTACACAAAACCACTCCTCTGTATAAAACAACACCAAGGTTATGGGACAGCCTCACAATGTTGCAGCCACTTAGAGGAAATCCTGACTAACCCACACCATGGTGCTGGTTGCTCTTGTACCCACTAATGCACAGGACAGAGTGTCAACTTGCATTCTGAAACTCTGTGATGCTGTCACTTTGTGTCACAGTGTTAAGTGGTTTTGATTATTTGATGTCAGCTCAGTTTACATAAAGCATTCCCACTGCTTGCATTTGCTTTCCATCAAAATGTGTCAGAAATCTCTCCTCAAGAACCGTTCTTAACCAGAGGGGTCAGCAGGGCTCAGCTGCCACTGCTGGTGGTCACAACATGCAATGTTTATTTGGTAGGTTCTCTGAGAGCAGCAATCCTCATCACAGCATCGTTCTTACTGAATGAGCCTGGTCCTCAAGAAATCCACCCTGGAAACGTTTTCCATGGAAGTGTTTCTAAGGAGCAGGGGTGCCCATGCTGTGCACGAGGCTGTGCCCACACCTCCTCAGCCAGGCAGGGGGGTTACTTTCCCAGCATTGTACCCTTCATACACTTCAGGGTGTGACAAAACCTCACCCAAGCACTGCCAGATTTTCAGTGCAGCAATTCTTTCCATTCACTTGCTTCATTAACAGAAGTAGGTTCATACAGACATGGGTTCTTTTTGGAAAATGGGTACTACAAGGGCTGGAGTCTCCCCTCAGATACGAGCCCTAAGAATAAGAAACAAGTGATGGTAGTTGACTTTCAGTTTTTCTTCTTATAACTCATTCACTTTTACAACCTGAATTTACTCTCCTCTGCCTAACCACAGAACATTAACAGTCTTCTCAGAGCATCCTGGAAGCAAGAAACATCATCTAAAAAGCACTTCCACAGACACCCAACTTTCCTGGACCATGAAAACCGTCACAGGCAAGTGAAGTACTGAATTTGAACACAAGATGCAGGGTCAGAGGAACGAATCACTGAACACTGCGAAAATTATTATGAAAATGAGTAATAATGTGTTCTTTAAAGCTCTCCTGACTTTAAGTCCTGACCTCCCAGCACACTGTTAGTACCGATAATGTTTCTCTTATGTTAAGGAAACTACATTCATCGTCAATTGATTCACACATCATCACAATAAATCATCTGTGTTTTCAGGGTGATCCTGGACACAAACTGAATGCCATTAGAACAACACAGCTAAAGAAAGTAAACTGTGAAAACTCTGCACAAAGTAGCATTAATTTTTTTTTTATAGAGTAAAAGTTAATTAAACAATAAGGGTTCTTAAACTACTAAAAGATTTCATTTGCTCCGGAAACACCTGAATCATCATTAACACTATAAGGATCTCTTTGCATTAATTCATACCCAAATTCAAGGCTGTGCATTTTGTTAGGTTTCTCTCTTCCTGTTCGTATTTATACCCGAATAAACTTCAGTACAGGTGCATATGGGTTAGTAATCACATTTTATATTTTGCATGCAGATTACTCCTATTCGAATCTGCATAAATTTGTTATGCATCACTGCAAAAGTGAATGCTCAAGCAACTTTTATTTTTATCTAATCAAATCACTGCCTAATGAAAAATGAGCAACTGTGCACAAAGGTGCTCTCAGGCAGACTCCACGGATCCCTGGGAACAGGAACATTTACCACTCCAGAGGGCTACCAGGTGCGAGTTTCTCCAGCCTCATGGTCAAAACTGGCTGATCAGGATCAGCCACACCCAAAATGCCACCGCTACCTTCTGCAGAAAGATTAAATCAAGAATTCTACCACAGGATTGACCCAAAAAGGGCATCTACAGAACACTTTACCTAAACATTAGCATTGTCAGTTGTGACTTGGTAGACTATGATCAAAATCCCTCCTCAGTATGGCAATGAACAAACCTCTTTGCTTCCCTACACCTGAATTTTCTGGCTGTGCAACAAGCACCACACAGAATCATAAGCACAGAACAGTTTGAGTTGAAAAGGACTTTAAAGACCATCAGATTCCAAACCCACTGACAGAGGCAGGGACACCTTCCACTAGACCAGGTTGCTCACAGCCCCATCTTACCTGGACTTGAGCACTCCCAAGAATAGCATATCCACAGCCCTCAGTAAGGAATTTGTTCCCTATATGTAACCTAAATCTACTCTCTTTCAGTTTGAAGCTGAGCTGCAACAAGAGGAGCTGAACCTCAGGCAGAAAAACAGTTCATTCAACTAAATTGTCAGCAGTCACATCACACAGTTGTAGGTAATATTAAACAGTTTGCTCTGGAAGTAACAAGACAAAGCACACATCTTCCACTCCTGAAATTGTATTAAACCGTTTTAAAGGACTCTGCAATGAAATAAATATGCCCAAACTGGCAGGACTTCTTAGTACAAATGGCAGGTCTAATCCAGAAACAAGTCTGTGACGGGAGACAAAGAGGTTTTTTAAAGCAAAATGTAAAGATGCAACCACTTGAAAATGTCATCCTGAAACAGGATTGCACCACAGACTACAGTGAGAATTTAATAATGGAGCCAAGCAGTAAAAATTTTGTGCAAAGTGATTTTGGAGAAACTTGAGCAGAGAGTTTGATCAGCTCTGGGGCTCAGCCCTCCACACAAAGGCCAGCATCTGGGGAAGGAGATGGAGACACAGCACCTGAGGAGTTCACAAATGAAACAAGGCTCTCCCTCATCCCACCCCCAGATATCATGCTGCAACCAGCCACCTCACAGCTTTAGGCAAATCCATCTTTCCTCATCCCACAGGTATTGGGATCTGTGAAATCTGTGTAATTCACTGTGGGGCAGGAATAAAGGAATTGTAGAGCATTCACCTGAAAGCCCTGTGCACCTGTAGTGTGTTCATCTGAAGTGCAGCAGAAGCACGAAAGGCTTGAATGGATATGGCTACTACAGCACATGCGGATCATTTTAACATCTGCCTCACCATGCAAAAGAACCTTGTGCACGGATCTCATCTTCAAACTCACAAAAATGTTAGGAGCACACTGCCATCTCAGAAGCATGCTCTGCTCATTTCCTATTACAAACAGCGAGACACAGTGGATGCAACTGTTTCAAGTTCAAATCAACAAGAGAGATGTTTAAGTGAAATAATTACAGCAAAATTAGTACACAGCTCTACTTTCCATTCAGCTCCACTACTGGTCTCTGCTTTATAAGAACTGAAAGGAAAGGAGGTCCATGAAGATCCAGTCTCCCATAGAAGCAGCAGCACTGGATCCATAGGGCATCCCACAGGATGTCCCATGGACATCCCTGTTCACAAGGTTCCCTACTCTATACCTCTCCCCACAGACAAATACCCACCTCTGTAACCCCTTAGCTGCCAATTCTCCTTGATCCACGGGAACTTGTAAAGGGATTTTTTAAAAGAGGAATTTGAAAGGAATTAAATTAAGGTTTAGGAACAAGAAGTAACTGGCAATAAATAAGTTCCCCAAAGTGTGAGACTGTGTCCTCCACACTCCCGACACATTTCAAGGTCAGTTCCACTCCCTAACGACCCCCTTCAGCCACAGCCAGGCTGCAGGAGCTGCATCGGGCTGGGGAACAGCACAGGGAGCTCACAGCCGTGCCTCTGCCAGCCGGAATTCCGAACTCCTTCCTCTCCAGCAAGGAAGGCTCTGGACCCGTGACAGAAGCTGAAATGCTGCATCTAACTCCTTGTCTCGAGAGCACAGCCATCCCCCTTCACCCAACAGACCCTTCAGAAACCTTTTTTCCTTTCATTTTCATTTTTAAATTACATTTCTATTTGCATTTCCTTTAAAAAGCATACCCTAACCTTCTCCTGACTTTCCCATCTGCCACTCCCCTCCTACCCACATCCTCTCAGGAAGCACAAACACCGCCACCAACTTTCCTAAAAAATCCTTACATTGAGGTAACTGAAAACCAAATACTTCATATTAACGTATTTATGAAATTTGGTCAAGAATAAAAAATGGAAAAAGCATTTTTGATCATTTTCTTTGCTAATGTCTTTTCAGAGGCTGCATGCACATTTTCTACTCAATTTTTACCCTCTATAGACTTGAAGAGATGAATTGGTAATCTGAACTGGTCATTTGTCCAACTGCCTACAGTGACATTCTAACCTACCTGCCACAGAGAGGACAACTTTTTTTTCTACTTTCACTAAAGAACAGAATCTATTTCAGAAATTAAATCCATGGGACCCTTAAGCAGCTGTCCCTGCCACGCCAAGGTTTCCTCCCCCAAACTCTTACCACCCATCAAAATTTTTTTTACATGCTGCTGGGCCATTAAAAAAAGAGAGTTTTCATCAGAAATCCCAGCATTTAACTGCTATATTTAATCCATTAAACTAACACATTTTAGAACTGTTTTCTTGCTCTGTTATTTAAAAGGACTAATGTGTATAAGAATCAGTTTTAGACCAGCATATGACCTGAGCCATTTATGAGATTTTTACTATTCAATAGCATGTGTTTAAAAGCATTCTGCTTTAGGGAAAACAGACTAGTATTAACACTAATGCATTAAGTCTAATTGTCATTATTAGGGTTGAATACAATTCCAAAAACATATATAAAGGAATTTAACAGCTCTAGTAAGCAATATTTGCCTTTAAAAAAACAATCATTAAAAGCACATTAACCATACAATGAAATTGGCTTTTCCTTTGCTTTTTTCTTCTTTTGAAATAATGATATGGCATTCTTCAAATTTTCAGTCTGTCTTTCTCCACAATAAATACAGCACCAAGATGAAGAGTGTCAAGTCTCAGAACACTGGAAACATTAGACATTTAAATTTTGTGATTAGCTCCATTGTTTTCACCTCCTGCAAGATCGGAGATTACGAGGAGCCGCCTCTTCCTCCTCCTTGACAAACATTTGTATACAAAATTTTGATAGAAAAAAAGCAAAATTAAACCAAAACCACTCCAAATCCCAGAACGCAGAGTATGCCATGAGGCAGCCAGCACCAGTGAAGTGACAGGGTAAGTGCTCCAGCACTCCCACCCCGCGTTACTGAAGCCAAGGAGAGTCTTCCTACTGACTTAATCGAGGACAGGATTTCAACCTACAGCACTTTCTTCTGTTATTTGAGGGATACTCTGATTACCTACACGTAATTAGCTCATTTTAAAATGGCATAATCTTCTTTATGCGCGCCGCACACTCTAAAAATGGATTAGCTCGGGGTCTAATGCTGGAGCCTCTCTAGCATTAAAGGATTACAGGACATCAATCTGAACTCACAGCTAATTGGGATGGCTGCGTCCCCTCAGCCAAATCCACTTGTTCTGGCTGTGTGTGAGGCAGGACCTGGAGGAGGGGAGGGTTGGGGGGGTGCACATGCCTGGCCACCGTGGCTGCAAATTGAGCGGCTTTTGTTGCAGCTGAAGCAGTCACTTTCTGCAGTGCTGATTTTTGGAAAGCCAGGCACAAGGGCATTCAACTGGACATCACTGTTTAATAACCCCAGAGTCACAACTGCAGATGTCTACATTAACCAGAGGTCAGAGAGGGTAGCAGATGGTTAGGAAGCTCTTACTGCGAAGGCCCTGACAATTTCCAAAGGTAAAACAGCAAGTAGCTTTTATGTATAAATGATGCCTACCATATGGTAAGCATGACTGAAATTTTAAACAAAAAAAAATTAAATTATTACAGTCAAACTGAACAGAACTAAAAGCAATTAAAAGCTGAGCTTTACAATTAAGATTGGAAGCAGTTTTACTTCAACAACATCAGTGATCCCAGAAATGGGAGCAGGGCACACTTGGAAGAGTAGTGTTCCTAAGTGCTAGGCACAAATCCCATTAAAATTCAGCTTGTTCCTTTGAAGATAAACCCAATGATAAGGCTGGTGTTTCAAGGCACCAAAATCAATGAACAGACATACAATCAATAGAAAAATCATATTTCATTGACATTAATTTATTAATTAATCTATTAATTTATTGATTGTGATTACAGGCTGTGATTACAGCTTGATTACAGGCTGTGAATAGCTACTTTTTTTAAATACATAAGCATTCTACAAATATAAATAACAAATGACGTGCATTTCTCCAGCTGATCAGAGCACCTATACACGCATATGAAGGCATAAAATTACCAAGTGCTCTCATTAAAAAATAAAAGTCATATTTCATGGTTTTCAATAAGAAACCTGGACACATCCTTATCATAATTTTTGCTAAAGCTGAGAGCTCTTGGTCATAGAGATTAAGATCCCTGGAAGCCTGAGGCTGCCTCATTCTGACAAACACCCACAGCACCCCCACAGAGAGCCTGGGAGGGCTCCTACCAACACCCCAGCACTGCCAACCCCAGCTCGTTCAGGGGGGGAAGGGATGACCAGGCAAATCCCAGGTCCTGCTCCCTCCAGGAAAGGCCTCACAGATAAAAGGATGGCTCAGGACAGGTTGTCCTACATCATGCATGGTAAGGCCAAAAGACTAAATGCCTCTCTGACCACTGAGGTGACATCTACTGCTCTGAGCCACTTCCAGTACGGGGCGAAACACTGCTCAGCTTGGTGGATTTAAACACATATTTAACTTCACACAGTAAAATCAAAATAGCCACCTGTGGATCATTAGATTATCTGCTGCCTCTTAACATAATAAGCAGTTAGATTACATGGCATCCCTCAGTTCATTAAATTAAGCTCATTCAGCAGCATGCAGTCTGTCTCTCAGAAATCTGGTAGTTTACTGAATCCTGTCAGTCATTCAGCCTTTGTCACAGGCCTGTGATGAAAACACACTAAAATTCTGTTTTATCAAAGTCAATCTCAGATTTCCATAGACTTTAAGGTAGCTGGATGACACACGAGACAGTCCCAGCAAAACTCAACAGTTAAACATAATTGTGCAGAGGATTGTCAACAAAGCTTTTTATCTTCAACAAGTCTAGTCTGAGTTGTGAGTGAACCTTGTGCATGTGAAATGGAGCTTCTGCAGATCCATTCTGCTTCAAGCTTTCAGGTTCACTAGAAAGTGGAGTGAAACTCAAGAGATGCATATTAAATCCAGGGGAAAAGGTGTTTGGATAAACACACACACACACAGCATCCAGCCTTTCTTCCCTTCCTTGTTTTGTCCCTACACCAACTTCCCAAAAGCCAAACCCTGCCTCATGTGGGGACACCACACCATAAAAATACAGGATTTAGAGCAACTCTCTACAAGGTTCCACTGGGCTGTTCATTATACTGTGAAAGATGGTCCCATTCAATGAAACACCAGCCCTGGAGAGGCTCTTTGCTATGGACCCAGGTGCCTTCCCAGGGCACAATTCCACTAATCCCATACTCTGGAACGGGGTTTCCAGGCAATGCTGGAGACACCACTGCAGGCAGGCAGTCCAGTACTGACAGGAAATGTGTCTTCTCTCTCCCAGTACCAGAGCAGATGGCTCACTCACTCCCCCTGTTCTGCACTGTCTGGGAGAGAGGCAGGATGGGTGCCCAGCACAAGTACTTAGGGAGGCTGCAGTACCTGTGTTTGACACTGGCAGCTTGGGGAGCTTCACGTGCTTCTGTCACACTGGCAGGGCACAGGAACTGAATTTGTTGTCTGGCTGTTTGGAGAGGGAATGGAGAAGCCAAAGTATGTTTTATTAATTCTTTCCCTTTTGGAATGTAAGTGGATAAGTGGTTTCAGCCTCCAGACATTTCTTAGACACTGCTGACTTTTACATATTCTTTCAGGGATCATAAAGTTCATTGTTTTTTTCTTTCCCCATGATGCATGGGGATAATGAGAGACCAGGAGCATGCAGAGGGCAAGCATCAAGCAACAAACCAGTCAGGCCCAGGGATGCTTGAAGAAAATTTTGTTGCTTTCATTTTAGTCTGCGCTCCATTCACAGAAGAGGTGATTCCCACAAAAATACAGCTAATTGGGATAAACATTTTGCAGCAGCTTAGAGCTGAAGCAGAACATTAGGAAGACACATGTGTACATCTCTAGGGTGTGACAGATGGGGCACACTCTGTGTTACTAAATCCCATTCCTTTCCTTTCAAACAGCCTGCAGTGAGTCACTGTTACACCATGCCATCCCATCAGTGTTAAAAACCTCCCTGTAGTAACGCTGGCTACGAGTCACACATCCTTCTCTCCATGCAAGCACTGCATGGCAGGAGAATGCAGAGGATCTGTACACCAGCTTTCCTTCCAGGTACCAAACCATTTGCTTGCCTTTGCTGCAAAGCCACTGGGGTAACCCAGAAGCAACTGTGACACCTGAAGTGCTTTACTCTGATGGGGACAAGCCTAGGACCAGTTACCACCACTCAGGCTGCTCATAATACTCCTGAAGAATTTCTATTTTTTTCTCAAAAATTACCTCAGTTTAAAGACTTACTACATTAATTACAGGCTTTCCCATCAGCCCAGTTAGAAAGCCCCCAGCCACTCTGTGGTTCCCAAACTGATAATTACTAGTCCATACTTGTGTAAAGAAGGTGGTTTTCCCCAGCAGCGGATAGACACATGGAATAACACATCCCAAAGACAGGCTCAACCCTCTGCATAGGACTGGGCAGATCTGAGCAACCACATCTGCTAATTAACTGTTCCCCAATTACTGAGGGAAGACACCCACTACCAGAACCCAGCTCCAAGGTGCTGCTTTTCCTGTTCCTCCATCCTGATTTATACAGAGCAGAGATGAGTACTAAAGAAAACATGCCGTGAGGATCTTACACTTTTAATTATTTTATCACAGCCTTCACGTACTCTTTTTTGGATATTATTACCCTGGAGAGTGCGCTAACAACCTTAAGTTGCTGACTAATTAAGTTTTGGTATACTCTAAAGCTGGTTTTTGCACACTAATTAAATTTACAGGCAGTTAGATTTGACGGGTACTACAGCATCTGCCAGCGTGCCTTCATAATCGGTTAAATTATTAATTCTGAGGCAGCAGGCCATCCCCAGGCGTGCAGGGAAGCACTCTGGCAGCAGAGCTGTCCCAGGAGAGCAGCAGCCAGTGACCTTGTGCTGCAGGAGCTGGGGACACATGGGTGCTCTCTGCCCAGAAAGCAATGAGCTGCAGTGGGGGCCACCTCCTGCCCCCACGTCTGCTGGGGAGCCATTTGAATTTCCACACAGATATGGCCCTTAAGAGATGGCAGAGGCCCCACAGCAGACAGGCACGGGGTGCCTCACTTACCCTCTCCTGCCGTCCTAGGATGGGCAGCAAACACCCCTGAAGGTGGGACCACCTTGCACTGCAGATGACATCCCTCACCCCAGCTCTGGAGACCTGCACCTCAGTCTCATTTCAAAAGATATTCAAAAGATATGTGTTCCCCAAAGCTCCCTCCACAGCATCGGAGCTGCCATTGTTGAGCTGTTGTTGGTGATCACAACCACCAGATAAATCCCCCAACCCACTTGGTGCTATCACACCTCGAGCCCCCTGAAGACAAAACACTCATTTAGCAATCTATACGATTCACAATGTCACATGCCTCTCTGATAATTCCCCTAGGACAGCTGCTCTTGCTATTTCAACTGTTAAATATTTCCAGAACCCAAAAGTCCTCAGGCAGAAAAGCAGTTATTTTGACTAACTGCTCCTCCTCCTCAACTAGTTACTGTGTGAGCTTCCTCCCACTCAAACACCAGGAGTTGATTAAGACATATGGATTACCTCAACACTACCAAGATTTTCAATTTAGAAAGTGAAATATTGACATTCTTAATATCACATTCCAGTTTCGCTCGGGAGCCCTTCCTCACATTGACAGTGATCCCCACAGAAACAAGGCATCATCGCACAGACTGCGATCCAAGAGCTAGGCAGACGGCTTTTTTACAGGGATTTTGGTTGAAATTGCTGATGGAGTCAGTCCATCATGATTTCTTAACTCTACCAAGAAAGCTACTTGCAAGTGACTCTTATTTATGGAAATGTTTGGGTCATAAAAAGAATTATTCATTTCTACAGTAAATTTAGAATTTTGCTTTGTGGTCTTCTGCCTTGTTTAAAAGACTGGTTTGTAGCATGTTTGGCCTCTTTTCAGTGTAACATAAAAACTACATACACAAAGAAAAGCCATAAAGGAAAATTATGCACTTGGAAATCCCACGTTTGGAAATCCTTTAGGAACACACGAGTCTTTTAAGTAAAACCTTATTTCCCATACGGAAAAGCTTTGAAAGCTTTTCTTTGTTCTAACTAGAGGAAAGGTGAGGTTTTGTTTTGAACTGGAACTGAAATTAAATATAAAGTGTGCATAGTTCCTTATTCAACAAAAATCCTGAGTTTGGACTGGCCCTACTGGGATCCCACGAGCTCTCATAAAGCAGAATCATCAGTATCTCCCATCCACTCTTGCTGGCATCTCATTTCACTGAGTTTCTATTTAAGATTGTTGGCCTTAAGCTGCAGTTATGTATTTAACCAAGTCAAGAAGAAAATCAGCGTGAACCTCACCAACCTTTTATATCTAAAAGTACTGGGCAGATGTATTTAAGTTAACCAAATGCAACTCACATGTAATACCTCAAAACCCCAAACTCTGACTTACATGTTACCCTACATTTAGATGAGCCTTCCATGACAAGGAAGCACTTTTAAAGGGAAAATGTGGGCACTGCAGTTGTGCCATTGTGCACTGTAAACACCGTAAGGTGCATTCCCCAGCCTCTGCAAAACTCATAATTTCAGGATTTTAGGGAGATGTAGGACAGGGGATGGGCTGCTCTCTTTGGAGACATGAAAAAAAATTGTACCATGAGAATTACAGAATTTTGGAACAGACAAAGTCCTGACCAAGCACTAATTTAAACACACTGACATAAAAATCCAAGGTATGGTCCAAAATGGGCTGCCACTCCTAAACACTCCATGTGATTCAAGAGGATTATTAATTGTATTACCTTGTGGTGGGGAGGTAACCCCAGAGACTCTCCCTTCATCAGCAATCCTCCTCACTCCTCAACATTCTGAGACCTCCCTAAGTTTAAACAATTTTAGTTAAGCCCTTTGCTCAGCAGTTCTCAAAGCAATGTCAACCTCATCTTTGTTATTAATCAAACCTGTGTGAAGAAACTTTTATTTATTCTATACATACACTCAACATCCCCAAGAAATATATAGCCCTTTCTCAGAAACTAGAGTGACACAGAAAAGGATCAAGTCCAGGAGATAACCTTATTTCCAAATAGTTGCAGTCACTGCCACAGTCCCCTGCACCCAGGAGAACAAACTCATCCCGCTGCTAAAGATTTTTTACAACTCTACCCCAACAAGGAGAGCTGTAGCCCCCAGAACTGCTTGTAGCTGACATTTCCAGTGCTCTGAGCCACCATTTCTGAGGCAGTCACACATGAAAGAGGCAAAAGTGATTGTGAAGCTTTATATATTGATGCCAGCCATTGGTTTGGAGTCACTGAACCAAGAGAAATCACATTGAAATGTACTGAAACAAACAAACTAGAAACAAGCCTGAGGCAAAGAAAAGAGGCTTTTATATATTAATTATACTCCGGTTTTGGTTTCTGCCTTGAATAGCAGCCATACAGTGAAACTCAGCAAGCACTCAGGTACTGCAGAAATGTGCAAGTCACTCAAATGACCTCGGAGCATCAGGCTCAAAGTCTTCAAACACAAGGGAGACTTGCTCGAGGCAAAGAACCAGCTTTGTTGATGCAAATCCTCTCTACCTTGAGAGCAGTCCCTCGGCTTCAGCAGCGCTGCCCCTGAGAGCGACACGGCAAGACTTTTGCCCTCAAGTGCTGTTGACCCTCCTGCACCGCGGCTCTGCCCGGCTCCCACCAGAGGGTGGTGATCAGACACCCCCGGCAGCACCACACACCAGGGTCTGACCAGCAGCACAACCACCCCTCGGAAGGGCAGGCGGTGAACGCTTGGGGCCAGAGCTGCCGACTCCAACTTCAGGAGTTCAGCCTTCCTTCAAAGCGAGTTAAAAACGACAGAGAGAGCAAAGCCCAACAAAGCTGCGCTCCAGAAAGGGCTTTTCCTTTCCAGAGCAGTACGTTTCACTGAGATGAAACCTGCACTAGGCTGACAGGATTACAACCCAGAGAGCCTCTTTAGCTATATTACAATGACCCCGTGCATTTTCAGTTGGAATCTGCCCTTTATTTGTGTTTGCTGACAGCCCGAGGGGGGCGTACAACAATGCAGGTGGGGATTCCTGAGCATCCCAAGCTCCGCAGGCACTACAGTGTCTTTCAGCTGGAGGAGAAGTTCTGCCCCGATGCCCCCTGCAGCCTACATGCACGGCACAAAGATTTCACTTGAACACACTGAGCCAAGTCCCTGACTCTGCAGAGTAAAAAAAAAAAAAAAAAAAAAAAAAAAAATTTTTAAAATGGTCTGAATGGAAGCTGTAAAATCAGGCAGAATTTAGTTCCTTTCCCAGCCCCTTTTTATATTTAGACAAGAGCTTCCTCTACTCAACTGCTTGATGTTTTCACTCCTAATCTCCTCAGTATCTCTTTGCTCTTCCCTGAGTAAGCCTACTTCCGTGGCACAAGTCCACACTTAGTCCATCTCTTCCCAGTGCAGAGTTTGGACAGACAAGTGCTTTACTAGTTCCATAGCACCCAATTCACAAGAGTTCCCAGGTGTTATATGGGCTGTTGTAAATCACAAAAGCTGCCAGAGACCCCCATTAAAAAGTAGAGACCTAAACAGAGAGGGAGGATAACCATGGCAGCCCCAGTTTGCTGCACATGAAAACAGCATGGATCTAAAATTGTCAAGGCCTCCAGTCATTGCTTGACAGTTTTGCCATATAAGAAAAAAAAAAAAAAAAAAAAAAGAAGAGCACTCAGCCCAGGCTCACTGGGAGCCGTTTGTTTACCTTGGTTGGCACTGGGCTCAGCCAGAGCTCCCATGTTCCCAGATACAAGCTCCCCTCCTCTCCCAAGGCATCATGAGGACACAGCCCAAGTTCTAAACCCAGGCTGTGAGGAACAGCATACTGACTAAACAACCCACTCTGTACAAATACAGCAGCACTCTTCTATCCATCTTCCAAATCTTGGCAAAGCCGTTGTCTTTGCAAAACTTTTCACTTTCTTCTCCTCCTCCTTCCTTCCCTCCCTTATTATGCAAACACACTTTTGCAAGGAGCCTCAGCTCCATTCTTTCACCGAGTTTATAACATGCCTGTTTTTTTTGCTATGCCTTGGTTAACCTTTTCAATAGTTGCCATGAAATAATCTACACTTCCCAAACTCCCTGAGTGTGTATAGAAGCCCAGGAAACCCTATTTCGTGAGCAGGAACTTATATCACAGAGCCCCAGGCTGTGAATGAGGCAGGTGCAGCTCTAAGCATGCACACAGGTCCTGCAAAGCTCTTGTACTCCACTTGTTACAGTATCAGCCTTTCCCCCACATGCCATCTGTATTCAGGATGTAACACTGCATACTTACTCTTCTTTTTCTCCAATTAGTAGTGCAATTAAAGAAGAAATCCACCTCATTCAAAGTTTAAACTTCTAATTCTGAACACAGATATCACTGACTCTTTAGAAGAAGACATCCTACTGTTAGGGTGTGGTTGTTTTTTGTTTGTTTGTTTGTGGTTTTTTTAGTTACTCCAGTATGCAACACCTCAAGTATTGGCAACCTCCAGCACAGAGAAGCTACAAAGGTCTAACACAGCCCTATACACTGTGGTGCATTTATATTATTTGAGGGCTTATGAACACAGATCAGCAAATGAGGAGGTATAACTTGTTTATTTAATACCTTCCATCCTGGGTAATTCTTCTTGCACATAAAACCCAGCACATTTGTTTTCTCTACAGAGGTAAAAAAATAATTCGTTTTATTAACAATCAGCTGCAGCAAACAATAAACAAATCTCAGTGCATTATGAGCAGGGCTCACTTTAAAGGCTGTCCATCCAGTCACAGGAGGGGGCAGAGGGGGCACGTGTGGGTTCAGGAACTCTGAAAGGGTTTCCAAGTGACCCTGTGGTACCTGCTGTCACAGCAGAGCCTCAGCTCTGCTCCCAGAAGGGAACAGCACCAGGAGCAAAGAAATGAACAGAAACTTCTCTTCATTTAGGTGCTGGAATTTTAAGTAAAGCTCCCAAAACTCCCCAAGGCATATTGTTGCTGCCATCAAAGGAAGCTGTGAGCATGACTGATAAGTTTGATTTTCAGTGGTGCTCAGGTTCTGCAGCTCTCATCAATTGCAGAGCAAGTTGTAGGTACTCAAGGCCAATTTTTTTTTAAAGGGTAGGTATTTTAAAATGCATTGCAGTCAACAAAAACTGGGAGCTACGGTTCTTTGAAAGGTATGAAGGCCTTCAGCACTTCTCAGAAGTCACACTGTGAATTTTTTTCTCCTTTTCTCCCTAATGTTTTGCTTTCTGGTTCAGAAAAGATGATAGGAACACTGGAGACTCTCATTTCATTACAGAAATTAAAAAGAGAAGATATAATAAAATATGTCCTTGGAGAAAAACACAAATAGTTCAGGGAGCCTCTGAAAAATGTACAAAACACAGGAAAAATTCACAGCTTCCCTGGTATGTCTTTGCTTCTGTTTCCCACACGACAAGGGAACTCACACCACCATTTTGAAACTCTAATTTATCCCCTTTTTTTTAAGAATCAGTTCAGTCAGCAGATGACTTCTGTATTAGGACTGCTAGAGAGGCCTCACTATAAAGTCCTCTCTCTGTTAATACTGCAGAAATTAAATAGCAAAACTGCATTATCCATTAAGAGGTTTTTTAGTCAATTTGTTTACACAATGAGAATTTCTTTTACATTTCTAATTAGGTAGCTATTAACTAACAGACAGGGAAATTGCACCAGCATAAGAAGCTTTGCTATCAGCACAATCTTATTAAAAGGAGAGCCTAAGATTTTAACAAGAACAACAAATTAATCATGATAATGTGTTTTTAGATCATCAAATGCAGAAGTCAAGAGGGGGCTTTTAAAAGTTCTTTGAATCAACATATTTTCTCTGTTGTTGTCAGAGTTTTAACAGCAGCTTCAGTAAGAGAAAAGCTTTTTCAAAGGCTTCTGGCATTATTCTGTATACAAAAATCCACAACTTACATTAAATTAAGTTAAAATTGGATTATGCATAGTCATTCTTCCACTGTTACACAGGGAAAATAACAGCTCTAGTATTCAGAAGCTTCCAGAACGTCTTTAACCCCTTCTGAGCTAACATAGCAGAGCAGATGCTTGCTGAGGTGTAACAGGTCAGAGTCCAAGGAGACCTCAAGTGCTTTATCATCACTCTGTGATGCCCTGCAGAAGACATCATCTCATACCATTTTCCAATACAGTGGATCACCAGAGATTCAACTCTGACATTTTTAAATCAGCTGCATGAAACACATGCACATTTTTTGACCCTTTTTTCTGTTTTAGAGATGTGGCTTGAAGGGCTGTTGTCAGTATGGAGAGACATAAAAGTTAACAGACCAAAGGAGCACGTCAGTGGTGCTTTTGCAATAGCACTTGAGAGCAGTAATATCTGACTGTGCCATCAAAGACTATGAAAGAAAGCAGCCATAATTCAGTCTCACTCAGGGACTTCATTAATCCTTCCTGATTTTGGGGTCCTTTAATATCTGTAGGAGGCTGCTACATTTCATTTTGCCAGCTAGCAACACAAACCACATGCACTTGGAGTCAAATCATGAAAGCAGAAGCCAAATGCAGACTAGATTACTAAACAGGGGAAGAAAATTTATAACAGAAAATAACAGAAAATTATGTTTCTGTAATTCCAGAAAGCATGAACCTGAATTTCCCACAGAGTATTAAAAATCCTCTCGTCCCATGGCTATTCCATTCCATTTAGATCACACAAAATAGCTTGAAGAATGTACTAGAACCTGGCTTCTAGAAGAATGTTTTGCAGCCTTGGTCTCCAAGCATGTCCTGAGGAACATACCTGGCAAAGAGCTGTTAGTGCCCTTCACTGGTTCATCCCCCCATGATGGGAAACAATGGAAATTTCCAATCTTCCTCCCAACAACTCAGACTAACAGGGTTTTTGGCAGAGGCATCCTTCCCACACTCATGTTGGAGCACAGTGACTTTGTTTGAAACAAAACCAATTTTTTTTCCCAGCTATTTAAGAGTATTCCCACTTTTGTCTTATAAAGGAAGATGGACATACCCCTGCCATTTTAGCAGCATCCAACCACAGTGCTCTAAGAACTAATGAACAAACACTCATTATACAGAACTGCTTCTTTCCATTCCAACAAACTGTTTTTCTCTAAGAGGTACCTTTAAATGTATCTATTATGTATACATTTGCTGCTGCAAACTCATCAGGCCAGGACTGAGATGCCCACTAAGCAGGTGGTCAGGCAAGCCCATGTATTTCCTTGAAGAAAGGAGTAAATTTGTGTGTTCAATCAGGCAAGTGCTGGACAGCAGTGCCAAACTCACAGTGGAAGGATTATCAAGCCATCTTGATCCATGCTGTAGTCCTTAGCTCCTCAAATCATCACAAGACCATTAAAAGTTAATCGCAAATAATATCAGTAAAATAGTTTTGCTTCTGAATTTTTTAAAAATAGCCCTGCCAGAAATTGCAGGATTTCTGCTCTTCTGGACAAAGTGATCCCAATGTCTATAAGTAATCTTAATTAACGTTCTGAGATATGAATATTTTATCATTATCACTAAGTTCAAATGAGCACTTTAGGACAGGCTATAGCCCTCTAATTAGCACTACTAAAGTATTCCTGGTCCTTTATACAGCACAAGAACTCAAGAGCTCCAGTCAAATGCAGGAGAGACAATGCCAGTTCATGAGAACTTAACAGTTTAAATGGGTTAACAATTCCAGCCTCAGAGGTTATTTCATCCCCACATGTACTTGACAAAAGATAGCTTCCTACTGATAAAGTCAAGTTCTGTTTTACAATTTCATTTAGCTTTCCAGTTGCAAAGGCAGTTTCACAGCAATGCTCAGCTGGAGACCAGCACAGCTTTGTTTCTTTATATCATATCTAATTGGAAGGTTTCCAAGGATAATTGTTGTTGAGAAATGTATTGATTTGCTTCTGAGAATCTTAAAGATGCTTGAGGAATTGCAATTGGGAGTTCCCCCCAGAGGATTTGTCTTTGAAATAATAGTAGTGATGTATTACTTTTCTCTTGTGGACCACAAAACTTCAATTAAAATTCAGATTTTGTATTTAGAAACAACACTGGTATCCAAATGGATTAGTATTAGAGGGCCTTTTGAAGGGGATGTGCTGAAGGAATCTGCACAGCATGTCTGAATGCAGCCTGCACTAAGCTATTTGTTGATTGTTTGTGCAAACTACAGCCAAGGTGTCATTTTCAGGGAATTCCTGCTGCTACACCTACCACATTAACATGCTTGACTTTTATTTTAATGAAGAGCCAGGTCCCTCCAGAATCCAATGCAGGGAAATTTTCATCATGATCCTACCTAGAAAAGGCAAAGACTCTTCCTGGGGATTTACTCTGATACATTCATATTTTTTTCTCCTCCACTGCAATGCCTGAGATAGAAGCAGGAGAGGGAGCTGTCAGAGACCACTTCCACTGATCACTTGGTTTTTTTCCCCCTTGTGTTCTCACCTCAGCAATTCGTGGCACACATCAAATTACACCGGCAGGGAAATCTTAGCTTAAAAAGGCTTCAGATTTACCGAATACAAACATCCATTAAGAACTCATTACTTAAACAGCAACTGCTGTCTATTTGCGTGCACGACAGTCCCAGGCTAGAGGAGGGATACGTGCTCCACAGCCAGGGTCAATGGGAGATTCCTCGCAGCCAGTGCCAACACAACTGGGCACCACAATAAGAACTGTGTTTTTATAGGCTAAATAAGCAGCTCTGCTGCTTGATCCCGTGGGTTATGAGGTAATTAGCTGCTGAATAACCGAAATCAATGGATGTTTTTGCAGAATCACACCAAATAAGCAGAAGCTTGGCACACAGAAGGGAGAAACAATCACATTGCTACACAGTCATGTTTGTTAATTCCTAGTTTAATTCTACCAAACTCAATAGCTTTACAGCAGGAAAAAAAAAAATAAACAAATGAACCCACAGCCTAGGGTTACTAGTAAACCCTATCAAATTACCCTGAAATTTGAAAGCTAAAATGAATAGTGATCTCCCTTTTTCCACACATTCAATTAAAAGTCCTTATTGCTTCGAGGACCCCATACATTGCCACCTTTGAACAGTTTATGGAATTCCACTGCCATGAAACTCCTGAAATTTCCGTGGAAATCACACCACTTGGTGATTTCCTGTCCTTGTAAACCCCAAACCTTACCCACTTCTTCATCAAGCCAAATCTCCAATCAAGCAAATATTTTCCAGAGTTTTCTCCCAAAGCCTTACTCTTTTTCACATATCCTTGCAAAAGCCTTCCCAGTTTCCTCTGTATGATATCAATCCCTTACTCTCATCTCTCCATACACCACTAAGTTGCATTTCTAGTTGTAGCCATCTTAAATGACCCTGGAAACATTGAATCCCCCTGACCCAGAGCAGTTAAGTACATTCCACTATTTCTTCGAAGTTTTCAGGTTCAAACATTTGAGTTCCACAAAATAAAAATTTGAGTTCCTTTATAGCCTTCTCTCTCCAGTGCAGGCTGTGGAAACCATGCACGCTACCAAGGATTGAACCTAAGCCTAAAGCAGGACTTAAAGTGAATAGTGCTCTACCTCAGAGAGCATCAGCATCATTCCAAACACTTGTGTGTAACTATTAAAGTATTCTTCACAAACTTCATCAGTTCCCGAGTTACCTAGTCCAGTCAGTATTTTTAAAATATACTCCACAAGACCAAACCTTAATTTTGAAAGACCCACCGAAGTGGCTCTGTATTATACACACACACAGCAAGGCAGAGACTAATCAAGGTGAAGTGGAGCCACTCCTTTCAACACCAGCATACAGCCAAATAACAGATATCCAGTCTGAGAGAAATGAAAAACAGAGAGAAGCAACAATGTAAATAATATCTGCTGAAAATGGAGCAAAGAGCTCTGTTGAGGGCTTGGGGAAAAAAAAAAAACGTGCACCAGAAGGGTGGAACCAGCAGCTCTATTTAAACTCTCCAAGGAAAGCGTGAAATGCGCCGAGTTTGCAGAGGATCAACAAAGGGAACACTAAACACTTTCATTAGAAAGAATTTGTCACAGTTCATGACAAAGACATGCTAGCACTGAGAGGAAAAGCACCTCTAAACAAATTGTATCTGCACAGGAGATCAAACTCTGACTGTTTGGGGAAGAATGGGTATCCAAGGGAGCCCATTCCTTTCCCAGCTCAGTCTTAATGGTAAATGTCTCTTAAACAAAATAACTCAATATATTTAGGACCTCGCAGATGGGGTGAGGAAAGAGAGTTTCACTGAGTCAAGTGCACCAAAGAACAGCAGTAACTTTAAGATGGGCTCAGACCCTACTCAGGCAAAAAAGAAATTGCCCGGAGGAGGAATGGAGCAGCTCTCCATTCAACGAGACACATGGGATGAGGAGCAGAGGGAGAGTCTGCCGTTTGAAAACAAAGCCATGAGTATTCATCAGCTCTGAATTTATCCAAGAGCTTTGAAGGTGGGACGCTCAGGGCCATCCCTGTCCAGGGCTGTGCAGCCTCAGTGGCATGGGCAGATTGTTAGGAAGGAGCCTGCTAGTGACTCTGCTCAGCCCCTTCTCACCCACCAGCACTGCTGGGGGCTCCAGGCTCTGCATTTTCTGTTTTCCCAGGTGAAAGATTCCTTATTTTGCTATCCACTAGCATTTTTAGGAGGGACTCAACTCCCTCAGAAAAAAACCCCTACTTTAAATACACAGTTAACAAACTGCATACAGGAGAACATCATAAGAAAGAACAGAAAGCAAAAAAAACCTATATAAATTCCAAATAAAAATTAGGCTCTGAATACATCTCCTCCTCCAGGCAATTATATGGGTAAATCAGGTACTGAACAAATGAAATAGTTATTCTAAGTCTGTTCTTGCAATAGAATTTTTCCAGAAACAGTAAATTACTTCGAGTATTTATCATAATCTGTTATCTGCAGAAAAAAAAAAAGAAGTGAAAACTAAATAGATTTATGGAAATGCATTTACCTAATAATATTTGCCAAATGACACTGTTCCCTCTGCTGCTTGTAGCAAGCTCAGTCACAGAGGCTAAGGACAGGTTTGCCTTATTAGCACAGCTCTCTGCCTGTGTGTTTTAAGCACCTCAGAGCACAACACCATCTGTATGTATTCTACTAATGAGCTACTTCTTAGGCTGAGGAAGGCCAGCCAGCCAGCCAACACCGATTACTCAGATGGAGACTGCCTAATTTTTAAGCAATTAATGAGCTCCTCTCTCACTCTGCATAGAAGCTTCCTCTGGTTAATTCTCCTGGCATATTACAGCATATCCTATTCTAAAGAAAGCTTCTCAAAGAAGAAAATAAAAAGAGGAACATGACACAGCCCAGTCCAGTTCCCTAGAGCACAGCCCAAACCCCCTGTGGGACACATCAGATTAAGAAGTACCTGCTGAGACCACCCCAAGCAAGGGCTGCACTGCTGCTTCTCAATGCAGCCGGACCAGGGAACAAACAGCATCCTGGAGTGGGGGCAGCTCAGCCATCTCCCTTCCTCCAGACTGCCCAGGGCACCAAGATACCTCCAATAACACCTCCAGATGGACTGGAAGAGCCAGTACCATGGTTAGACAAGGCCTTTCAATGGCTTCATTCCCTCTCACCTCCCAGTCACTTGGAAACAGCTGACACTGTGTCACCAAACACTGCACAGCTCTGCACTGGGGACCACCAGCCACGGATGCTGCATGCTCGAGAATCCCTGAACACTCAGCAAGATGACTGATTGCTCCCATCTCCTCCCTTATCTGCCTGATGTGGTTTTAAAAAAGTGAGGCTTAAGGGGCTATTAGATTACGTAAAAATAGAATTCCCTCTTCAGCCACTAACAAATATTTCTTAATAACCTAAACAAAGTTTAAGGAGATCAAAATTACCTTTTACAGCTCCCTGTTGGAAAGCACCGGTAGCAAAGCATAAAAGGAGTGTTAAATTATCTCAGTAACTACATTGATAATGCACAACTTTCATGTGTACAATAAAACCATTAATGGAAATCTGATTTTTACAAGTATATTGCACATCATCGTTCTGAAAGGGCAACCCTACGTGCAGGAAAGGATGCACTTGTCTTGCACAAACCTGAAAAACCTGCCAATCGTAGCAGTGAAACTCTTCCAGAGGAGAGCTTGTACCCAGCAGCCTCCAGAGAAGGAAAAAAAAAAAAAAAAAAAAAAAAAAAAGACAAAACCAAACCACTTGCCTCTCTTGAGGATACTCAAATTTACACACCAGTAAGAGACTCAGTGTAGCATTTCAACCTGGTGTGACATTACCAAGCCATTCTACAATTCCTCTGTGGAGTTTGTATTATTCAAGTTCTCATGACCAAGGTACCCAGCATTTCACTTCTGGGGGAAAAAAAGAAAGAACATTGTTCCAAGGACAACTAATTGCTATAGCACATCAAGAGTGTTCCTCCCAGCAACATGAAGGAAGCTGGGGACACATTCTGCAAGGGACTTCACACAACAGCATTCTGAATAACCAACTGTTCACATGGGATCTGTGTCCTTCAGAGAAAGCCATCAGTTACAGCTCTTTCTGAAGGACAGCAAATGGAACAGTTCATTTGTAGACACTTCTAAAACAGGATTTAACAATGATCCTTTCTTCATCCATAGAGCTTTACACTCTCCCTGTGAAAAGTCCACAACAGTTGCAGCCAGACATCCCAGGTGGCTGGATTTAGGTTTCATCTCTCATGCACTGTTAGAGGCATGTTGTACAGTTGGAACAAAACCATTTGCAATAAACACTGAATGGTAAAGAGCAAATTTAATCATTCAATCCAGATGAAAAAATCATTATGCTGTAAATAATATGATGTAAAGTCACAGCGAATAGGAATTATGTTGACCTACATCAGAAGTCAGCCAAAAAGCTTCAGCTTTCAATCTGCTCCAATAAAGCTGAAATACTCCACTCCTAAGTGCATTTCCACTGTAGTCCCCGATTTCCCTAAAACTACAGATGTCATTTTGAATAGAAATGCTATATACAAAGTGTCATCAGTGATACACATCCTAATTTCTTTCCTTATGTCTAAGACCACACCATTATTCACACCTCTCTGGCTTTATATAATAGGGCAAGATTTTCAAGGTCACAGCAAAAACAAGGAATTCATTCAAGAACTCAAATCTTTAATAACTATTTTCTTGGCTTAAGTTTCAAATTTGCTTTTCTAAACCACAGGTACCAGAATAAACAGGTTTTCAAAATACTTGAGAATTGCTTTATTTTTCTCAACAAAACTCAGGAACCTGCAACTAGAGGGGAAGAAGCAGGTCCTGAAGGAGTTTCTCCTTCACCAGGGAGGAGTGCCAGAGAGCATTGCTGATGGCCAGAGATCCACCTCACATCTGGAGCCAAGGGAGCTTGCAGGATGACCTGGCTCCACTAAAGTACTCCAACTTTCTCAGTTTTCAGATCTCCTCTGCAGTAAACCTGAGATTTGACATAGCAAACTGCTTCCCAGCAGGGAATCCCAGAAAGAGCAATGTCCTGACCACTAAATGTTCAAGGTCTTCCAGCTTCTTCTTCTGACATCCATATCAAGGATGCCAGGAGTACAACTGTTCAGCTGCAGAGATACAGAGCCTGGGAACAACCCTGCCCTTGATTCACATTCCAGCAGTTTTCCACTGATTATTAAATGTATCCATCTCAGGGAATTTACTGTTCAAAATGAAATCATGTCACTGAAAAAGAAATTCTGATGCACCCTATTCTCTAGAACGTGATTATATTCCTGCATTTTACCAATAGCTCAAAGACATCAGAATGATTATATCTCGCATTATTTCTCCCATTCCAGGCCCACCCATATATATATATTGCTGAACATGTAATACAGCATAATCATGCATGAAGTGGCTCTGCACATTGAACCAAATAACCTTAGGATTACAGAGTGCATCAGCAAAACAAAGCCATAATGCTTAAAATCAGAACAAACAATTCATGTTATCTTGTGAAAAATCTGATCTGCTATATTAACACCAGTGTTCACAAATAATAAGCCAATTCTATCTTCAACATACTAGAAAAAAAAATCCATTAACTCGCAAATATTAAAGAATAAATTCTTTAAAAAAATCTGTAAAACAACTTTGCACTCACATTTTGTGTGTATTTGTAGAGTGGGATGAAAGGACCAGCACTTCTTTAAATAAACACGAACATCTGGTTAAGACTACACAGAGGTGTCCTTGGATAAAGGTGTTTAAGGCTATTCACACATCTGAGGACAGAACTCAAGTTCCTGATATTGCTAAAAATCCAAAGGCAGCTTCTCTGCAAGCACAGATGGAGCCCAGATTGGCTCCAGTGCAGCTTCCTGCCTGCAGAGCCCCAGCAGCTCACGATCAACACATGTTCTGCAGCTCAGACCAATCAGTACACCCAGAGGTTTCTCTAAACTTGGTCACCCAAGAGACTTGATTGGCATCTCCAAGGCTCCTGGCCCCTCAGGTAATTCCATGGGTCATTTTCCAGTCTTCTGCAGTTACCCCTTCTGTGTCCCCACTATTCTCTGGAAGGGCAGCTCACAGCCAGTACACGGAACAGACTTGGAACCTTCAAAGGCAAAAGCTGCAAGCCTAAAACTAGTGCACAAAACCTGGTAGAACCAAATCTCCCTCCTCCTTTTCCTCTTTCATTTCCAGCTGACACATTTTTCTAACTTCTACCGAAAAATAACAGAAATTAAAGAAGATTTTCCCTATCACATGTACCCAAGGACATAAAAGCACATTCTGTACACATGCTTATTTAGCCTCAAAACTTCCCTATGAGACAATACTGTTTTCCTTGTCCTTGCCTAAGGCATTAGCAACATAACAAAACGGGGGAAACATTTTATTTATGTGTTACTCCCCACATCACCTTCAGGGTGCTGGGCAATCATAACATTGTTTCATCTCTGGATGATTTTCTGCCGAATGTAAAATGGAAATAACTATGATGCAAACATTAGAGACAAAAAGCACTTGTTATGAAATACCATGGTAGCAGATGTTTACTGAAAACACGAGACTTAAAAATACTTAAAAATACCCTGCCCTGGTAACCAAGTACAATTAGAACACAGAAATTCCAAAAAAATAATACAACCATCATGTTTCTACTACACAGCCCTAACAAACATTTGAGCTGCACACATGGCTGCTGGAGCCCTAAACAGCAGTATGTCCCCCAGACACACTCAGGAGTGACATAAAATATATTGTACTTTAGACATTAGAAAGCAATTTGGGAACTTCAGACTTTCCCTTCTGCCCTGTTTCAGGCCTATTCTCTGAAAGGGGAGCAGAGTGCCTCGGCGGCTTGCCCTGGCATGCATCATTTTCCCTGATGCCTTCAGTCCCAGAGGGGCTGGTAGGCCAGGTCGGCTGTCAGGGACTGATGCAGGTTCCTATCCCTCCCACTTCATTACAGCCACAGGAATGAGACAGCCAGATACAAAAGCTCATGTCGGGTACTGCCATTGCTTCCAGTTTCTTTATGAAAAACCACTGAGCAACACTTACAGCTGCCTGGATCATACAGTCTCCTACTTGTTCACTTGCTATTTTATTTCCCATCTGGAATAACAGGTGCAGGAATCTCAGTAGATACCTTTTTTAAGCAATACTGATCCCTCAAAGAAGCAGACCAACTGCACCTGTCTTATACTGAAGTGTCGAAATACCTTCTTTCCTCAAAAAAAAAAAGAAAAAAGAAAAAAAAAAGTAACTGGGAATGAGTTTCCACAGGTTCTGTGAATCCCAAAGGTGGAGGAGGTTTAAAACAAGTCAAGCCAACAGAAATACCCTCCTGCCACCTCCATTCCTGCCTGAAGAAGAAACCACACGGGGAGAGAAAGCAAGAAGGAACTGATGGCAGAGGCTGGTGGGCACAGGCAGCCTGGTTATCTTGCCTTGGAAAAGCAAAGTGCTCGGGTTGGAAGCTTAACTTGAATGTAAGTCTCTGCATTCAGCTGCAGAGCACTGCACATTTCTGTATCAGTGTGTGTTATAAGTGCTAATCATGCTTCTTGTAGGAAAGAATCGATTGGATTTGAAAGGGTTAGAGATTAATAAAGTGATAAATGTACCCTCTAGAGGTGACACTGCAGCTCAGATCAATTTTGCTTTCAGCTAATAGATGGGCAATCATTTCTACTTTAGCGAGTTACAACAGAATACAACCATCTCACACAGGCCTATATACTAATGTTTGTACATACATGCACTGCACAAAACAGAATTCCTTCCTTCACAGGTCAACAACTTCAAATACCTAACTCTACATCTCCTGAAAAGGCAAAAATCTGATGTTTCCTTTCTTATCTGTGAAACCAGCTTCTACAAAAACTTAAAGGCCCCAAAAAACATTCCCAAAATACATCTTAATTCTCCTTTCTCTTGCTATTTCCCATACTGATCCAAACATCTCCTATCTCACAATTTTACTGCTTGTAACTGTAACAGCTACATTCACGACAACAACAAGTAGTAAATAAGAAAAAAGGAAGTTTCTGATACAATGTGTCACAGAGACCAGGAACTCAAAGCTGAAACACACTTCAAACAACAAGGTTCTGAAAGTGAAGTAGAAAAAGTTCTTTAAATTCAGTGGATGGAGATATGAGAATGAACTAGATATGAATATTAATGCACAATCTAAGGAGCCTTATTTACATTCCTTCAAATATACAGCAGTGTGTAAGACCTGCCTTAAGATGTATTCAGGTTACAAAAACCCAAACATGCTTCAGAGCTGTTTTTGGTCAGGAGCTGACCCAAAGCAAAGCCATTTCATCACAGATTCCTTATAGCTCCTATAGGTCCACATACCCCTAAGTTACCTCCGAGCCTCTGAGTCACCAACAGATGTCCCAAACTGAGCAGATATTCATCTCCAGGACAAGCCAACATGCTGAGCTTGGAGACTGTGTTCTGGGTAAGTCTGCAGCTGTATTATTTATACGTTCATTTGAACATTATGTAAGACAAACCTTCCAAAAATATTTTCATGAACAAGATGAAGAACAAAACATGCCAGAACAACTTTCCCTGTCCCTCAGGACAGTCAGTTTCACAGTAAGGACACGAACCTAGGACACTGCTGTCAAAGCGAGCAAACCAGAAACACTGAAATGAAGAGCTCTCAGAAAATTTCTAATTAGGATCTTAAAGAAAACAAAGCAAAGACACCTTGATACATTAGGGTTTGTTTTTTTTTCAGTTGAAAAGTCCTATTTTGAAGAGGAAAAATATGGACTATACAGTTAAAGGTATAGAGCTGGAAGATTTCTCAGTCATGATGGTATGTATAGAAGAGGTTCAGATATTAATAATGAACTTGTACATGCTGCAGCCAGATGCAGGACACATATCCAAACAGCTGACACGATGCCCAATGTAAAACTGGAAGATTATGGATTTTTAACTGAGGAAATGACATTTCTTTCATGTTTTATTTCTCCCTATCCCCTGAAGATCTTACCTTTGTGATTTACTGCAGTTTGAAACAATTTAATTGCGTTCATTTATTTTATTCAAATACAGCTGTGGTTTCCCTTTTGGGAAGGAGTCTAGCTTTAATATTTCAGTATCAGCTCAATATTTTAATTCTTTTAATTATATATGAATTCATTTTAAACATGTGCAATAGCTAAAAATTTGAGTGCTTAAGTAAGTTCAATATTTAAACCTTGTCAGGTTGAGGTCACTAAGAAAAACCCCAAACCTCTAGCAGACCATTTCCTTTCTTGTTCTTTGTGCATCTTCCTTCCTCCCTGCCTGCAAACAGAACGGATAAAAGCTGCCAGCTGTCTTCCAGATAGGTCTGTCCAGCTGCAATGCTGCTTTCCCTCTAGAGGAGAAGAAACTAAGGCTGAGACTCCTGTACTGAGGTGCACAACTACCAGAGCTTCACAGCTGACTTGCTGGTAGCCCCCTGAGACCTGAGTGAGCACAGGAGTCCCACTCCTCGCTTCCTGCTGATCCAAACGGGACAGCTGGAGAGCAGCCGTGAACCCGTGAGCAGACACAACCATCTGCAGGAGAGGCTGTACTTTCCTGCACTGATGACAGCTTAGAACAACGGTGCTTCTGACTTTGTTTGCTGGAGCTGTGAATAACTCAACATCTTCTGGGAAAAGTAAGAGATCAGTGTGTGCTGATTAGCGTTGCCAAGCTCTCATCTCCTCTGCCTGAATGTTATTTACAGGAAGCGAAAGCCAAAAGCCTCTCTGGCATCACTCATATCTCAGAAATGGGAGGGCTCATAGCCATGCATTTTACATCAGGGCCACAAGTCACGCAGGTGCAACTGCAAACTAAAGTAAATGGCAAGTGTGAGCACTCATCCTGCCCCTCCTCTGGAGCCCACTCCAGCAGCAGCAATGGCCTTTGGAAGTTAGGCTATCATCTAGGATATCCCACTCCATGCACAAATCCATGAGTCGCCTCTGAAGTACAAACACCTCCACTTCCATGTTTGCCACAGTTTTCATGGCCAAGATGGTCAGGCAACAACAACACAGGATGATTGAGCTTCATGGAAGGGAGCAGATGGAAATCCTAGGCTAGAGCAGTGACAAATAGTAGGAAAGTGAACGTTTTAAATGAATGTGTTAAAGCACTACATCCCCACCAGTGCAACATCAGTGAGAGAATTTAAGACAATTCGGCTATGCCCAAACACAGCAGGACACAATGCCATGTCAAGTCCCCTCTCTCCCACGCCATTGGTGACGAAGCTGGATGCAGGTGGAGGGTGGCAGGGTGGGTGGGGATCAGAGGTGCACTTGCTCCTATGGCATATGACTGCCTTTTGGTCCCAAGAAAAACAGGAGGTGAAGGGAAGGGTGGAATCCCACAGCACATCCATCTCACGTGCCATGGAGCAGAGGACACGACTGTAGCTCGGAGGACACACCCGTGCCAGGCCTGAGCCAATTAAGCTGTGTTAACCTGCAGAAAGAATACCCTGTGCCCTGCAGCCTTGCAGAAACCTTGGGAATGTCTGCCCATGCTCCTCCACATAAGGTTGGCATGCCCTCCAGAGCTCCAGCATGCTGAGACAGGGTATTTCAGCTTAGCAAACAAATACAGCAACAACAAATGGCATCAATTATTCACTAATGGAATTATGTCTAGTAAATCAAACAGAATCTATAATCTGAAAAATCTTCTGCTTAAAAAATGCAATGATTTTTTAATTGGTTTTATATTCCCTGCTATGATTATTCAAAGCACTGTATACAAAGGGCTTGGGAAAAGAAGTGACTTAATCCGATTAAAAGGAAATCACCTGCCAGCTGGGAAGCTCGCAGCTCCCTCCTCAATTTATTTGTATAACCTCCACCTGTAAAATACCCTTTCCAGGATATTGCTAAGGCTGCAGTCCCCACATTAGCTGTTTGTTCAGTTTACTTCTTAAAGGAAAAAGGATGGCCTGCAGTTTTCAAAAATAAATTCCTAATATTAAGAAATGCCTGTGAAACTTAAGTCAACATTACACTCACACAGATGCTTGAGGCAAACTGCTCTGTTCCCACCACAAATAGCAATTGTTACTCTGTAGACATGACAGATTTCTTCTGAAGCATCTGGAAGTTGCTGCCTGTAAAGAAGACTCTGACTAGCATAATTAAATTAGCTCACCCATTTTAATTATTTTGGCACCACATCTCAAGTGAGAAGCAGCCAAACAAATTTGTATTGCTACGAGTTTCTCTGACATTTTTGCAGTGTTGCAGGGTACTCTAAAACCTATCTGCAGCCCTCACATGCATTGCTATTTGTCTTCTCCAAATGGGAAATACAGATACCTGAATCTACACCAAAGGGCAAGTAAAGGACATGAGACAAACCTTTCACTTCTGTTTTTCTCTTCCCTTCCATGAGGACTGTTTCTTCAACAAACTATAGTTCTGTGCTTGCAACTGGAGCACCATTTCATCACCTTCTGTTTAACATCTTAGATCCTCCACTCCTGACCTCTCTTTAATGACTCTTGCCTGTTGTCCAGCCCCTGTGTACTGTCTGCACTTGCTGTCTGGATTTCTGATGCTCAGCTTTCTCCCCTTGGGTTTCTATTCCATAACCCTGAAGGAGTACTTTCACACCAGGCTCTGAAGATGCCTTTCTAGCCTAACCTCTGTTCTCTTTGGGCAACTTCAGTTACACTGATAATTCCCTTCTGGGCATTCTGCCCTCCTTTTGACTGCCTCATTTTTAGTGATACCTTTTCATTACCTGAAGACAACACCTCACCTTCTTATTGCTCCACCCCAGGTCCTCTTCAACTCAGCTCTCTTTACACTCTTCCTACCCCTTAAACAAGATATATTTTATTATGTGACACTACATGCATGCCAGTCAGCTTCATAATTGCTCTTGTACTTGACACTAATCATAATTCTGGCCATTCATGCAATAATTCTACACATTGCTTAGAAAAATGCCAGTCTACATAAGTCAGCAAAGACACCAATACCCCAATTTTGCTGGTTTATTGTCCTAGTAGCCCAAATCTGTCTTTATCATCAGTGTCAGCACCTTGCATGCACTGCTTCACACTGCTCTACATAACTGTCTGCACAATTTCCCTTCCCCTTTTGAGGATGCTCACCAGTGTAGACATACCCATACCAAGAGCCAGCAAGACCCGAGAGTACAACATCCAGCCAGAACACTGCTGCAGAGATCCTGTCCACAGGGCATCATCTGGGCCCTTCATCCACTCCCCCCACCTCAGCTCCAAGCTACAGCTAAAACAGTCATTCTGCTTTCAGACATTCTGCTGTTGACGCTGCAGTGCAGCTGCCCACAAATAACCATTACATTAATTTCCCTTTTCCATTCTCCTTCACCAAGATACCAGTAAAAAAATAATAATAAAAAAAGACTCTGACCCACAGAACCAGCGTGTTACAGCTACTGTCACCCCATGGAGCAATACGGTGTCATTGTTTCTTGGTGCACTTCCCTGGCTGCTCCATCCACTATCCCTGATCTTCCACTAAAACAATACAGTTAAAGGTCAGAAGCCTCTGGGGTATCTCTCTCTTCACAACATAAAACATTTAGTGAAGCCCTAAGCAATCAAACAACAGTCCTTCATATCTAAAGATCTTTCAGAAAAGGAGTCAAATTATCAATTTTGCACCAAGTGCTGATATCACAGAAACAGAAAATTATTTCACACGCAGTGTAGTGGAAAAAGCAAAAAAAGAAATCAATAGTTTGCTCCATGCAGCAATCAGGATGAGTACTGAAGGCAAAAACCAACTACATGATTATGTGCTTGCAGAAAAACTATAATTTTACTTTACATTTTTTCCCCCTTCCTCTTATTCTCAACATATACCAACACAATCAAATTAAAAGACTAAGAACCATCTATTCACTGCTTTGTTATATTTAGCAAGAAGCAGTCTAGCAGGTTTTTAATTTAAATTTAATTTAAAAAATATATAATTAAAGGTAAAATACCAGCTGAATGGTGCTATGACCACCAGCATGTGTTTACTGATCAAGGAATTGCAAAGGCTCTTCCTTGCAGCCAGGTGCTGTTGCCTGGTATCAGTGAATAAAGGCTGTTCAATTATATTGATTATGGATGTCACAACGGGTTCCCATCCAGATCAGCAACAGCAGTTTTGGAAAACAGCAGAGTTTAGACCAAGTTCCACCACAGCCAAACCCCAGTATCCATGACTGCTCTCACAGGGCAAACAGGGCTCTGGAAACAATAATCACAATAAAAAAAACCATAGACTAGTTCAGTTTAGCAACCTCCAATTACACTTTCCAGCCCAGTAGAAAGAATTCAGCCCAGTATCTGGCAATTCCCAGAGCAACACTTCTTAACCTGGGGCATGACATCTAATTTTTTATAACCAATAACTTTTCTGTTCTCAAGAGATGGAGAAATTAAACTTAAAACTGACCACACCAACCGAAATCAGTAATTTCTGTTTGCACCTGCAGTGCTGAGTGTCAGCTGAAGACACTGAGGACAGCAGTGTGTTATATGTAAGTATTACTCACACATGTAAGTTTATCTCAGATAGTGCAGAAAAACAAGATAACATGTAAGTTTAAAAGTACAACTTTTACCCAGTGCCAGTTACCTGCCCACACACACCAGGCTGTAGCAGAGCAACACCGCTGTGCAAACTGCAGTGAACATACTCGTCTGTCCCAAATCCTCCCAAACTCACACCTTACTTGAGAAAGGCAAACAGTCTGATGAAGTCACTCCCTTTGAGGGGGGAGAGCTGCATAGACAAGAAGTCACTTCAGGCTCAAGTACAGGTGAACTGTCTACCATTATCCAGATGAACTGGCTACCCTGGAAGCAGATGCTCTAATGCCTCTTTGAAGTGTTCTGGTACTGTTAGTAGGTTTCAAAAGCAGATGTAAACATAAACCAACTCTACTCCCTCCCTTCCCCCTGCCAGAAGGATCAGAGATTACCTACTCAGGAAAGCTCTTCCCAGTTAACTATATACGATCACACATGTGGCCACCATGACTTTTTGGAACATGATTTTCCAACATACAAAAAAAATCACCCAGACTTAGAGGTTATCACAAACCAAATCCACAGCTAAGAAAATCCCTTAGAATGAGTAAAAGACTGGATGTTAAAACAATGCCAAAGTCATTATTACCTTGGTGGGGTTTCAATCAGATCAACCATTTTTTTTTTTAACAATAAAAAACATAAGGACACTTTTGCATAGTTTAAAGTCATACCAACAGAACATTGTAGTGAGAAAATTCATCCTGTAAACATCTGGTAAGCAAACCATACTTATTATGACTTTTTTTTTTTTTTTGGCAGAAGAGAATAAGCATTATATACGCAAACCAAAAAGCAGCCATCTAAAATGCTTGACTGCATTAGCACAAGGTCCAGATCCAAAATTAAAAATAATTTCTGGGACTTACCAGAATTTCTCTTTGACACGAGCTTCAAATTCATGCTGACTACAGTACAGATCACAAGAACCAAGAGAACAAGAGGCTTCATCTTTCACTTTCCGTGACAGCTGAAATGCAAACATAGTAGTAAGTCTAAATCACAGCTCTTCACTACAACAAAGCAGCAGCTACAGTTAAACATTTCTCAAAGAACCATTGCAGGGCTTAATCTAATGATTTCTGGGTTTATGTTTATGCAGAGGTAGGAAAACATAAGAGTTCAAAGTAACTTTGTATGAACAATTTACCTCTATCACACAAAAGGGTTGGGTTTTTTATTAAATGACACCTCAAAAATATAATTTTGCTCTCAAAAAAAAAATAATCACAAGATGTAATAGTTTATTTGAAATAGTATGGGTCTAATCTGGCAGATTTCTGTATGTTATTTAAGGGGGAGATCCTGATGGTCATAATTGTCTCATACAAGCAGGCTAAACACTTTAAAGAAATCATGTTGTTCAGGAAAACATACAGAGTATGTTATTTATGCAGTCTTTCCTAATAACCTTCTTTTCCTGCTGGTGACCTTGCAAGAGCTCATAAATGAATTAATGCTATTCTACAAATTTCTCCCATAAAATAAGGTAAGAGAAAGTGAAGAAAATTCAGAAATCAACAAATTTAGGTCTCGGGTATCTCATTTAAAAGACAAAATTAATCTCTCCTGTGATCTTTACTACTCATTTTATATTATATACCTTTAAAAAATAAAATTAAAAAAGGCAAAATCTAGTTTAGAATTGTACTTTTAATTTTATATAATTATCAGAACTAATTTTGTATTCATTTACAAGTATGAGGCCATTCAAGATAAAATAGCAAGAGCACACTGAGGCTCCTTCTCTGCATTTAAAAACAGGTAGATTGAATCTGAACTCAGCAAGGCCCATCTCTTTCTCACTCTCTCTCAAAGAGGAAGAAATGATTAATTATGAGCTAGAGTCCTCAAGTATATGCTTAGCTTGAAGTCACAGGCCTTGAAGTGGCTCGATATATTTAGACCCCAGTAATTCATCTCCATATCAGATACAGAGTTTTTATCAGGACCCTTATTCTCAGATAAAGAGGGCAGTCATCTGAAATTATTATTTGCACCAAAAGACTCAGCAAACATTTTACAGCAGTTTTATTTAAACAGAACTGCACAAAACGACCTGTATTAGTCGTCAAAACCAAGGTCAATGAAACAGAATCGTTCTTAAACTCTGGACCACATCTGCCCACCCAGCCCACTCAGAGGTCCCAAACCCTCAACTTTGGGAACAACCCAGACCCCTGTCACGCAATAGGATAGAGCAGAAAGGGGTGGCAATGTCCTGCAGTTCACTGCAGCTTATTCAGTTTAATGTGAGTTTATTACAACAAATAGCCTTCCTTTGTCAGTTTACAACCAGCCTACTGTTGTGTGAAGAAAATGTAAGGATATTTTACATGACAGGAATTATGTTGCTATTCAATTATTTCAGAATTACCACTCAGAACTGAAGTTCTCTTCCTCTCACCTTAATGCACTGCAAGCTATAAGCAGGCAGTGAATTTTTTTTCCTCCCTGAATTCTATGTTCCCGTGGGCACTTTATGCCTATTGATTCCTCACAGTGATGATGCTAAGGCGTTTTCAAGGAATAATATGTGCTGAAGGGTGTCTGACAGTGGTTAATGACAGAATTAGCATTCATTCTTCCCTAACCTCTCCTTGGAGTAACAAAATCCTGAAACAAGCGAGGCCATCCTGACAAGAGAGCTTAAAAAAAGTAATTGAACTAAATCTTTTGACAGATAATTGTAATGATGTTATGCTAGAATGATTTTTAAGTGTAGCTTTGCAAATTACTTTCTCCACTTTCCTATCTTCAGTTATTACAGCTGAAGTATGGAACTCCCAGGTCCTTTTTCATGTGGGTCTTTCCATCTCCACCCCAAACAAGCTATGCTGCATTAAATACATTTAAAAATTCAAAGCAAGTTCTGCCAACCAATATTAATGCTAAGCAGAGAAGAAAATTCTTGGTTCTGTCAGCATTGATAGGAGTTCTGCTTTCTGAAATCCTGGCCTCATCGAGGCAGTCAGTCTCTGTACCTCCAAAAAATCAGGAAAATTGAGCAGGAAAAGGGCAAGAAATTACAGCTCTACTTAGTCATTCATAATTAAGCCCAAAGCCTCAGCTTGTCACACCTGACACAACCCCACTAAAGCTGGCATGGAAATACACATCAGACTCTGAAGTGTCACCCTCCACCATGCTTCCACCAGAAGAAGGTGGGATGGGTCACCCCAGTGGGACCAGTGAGTCAGCTGGTTACTGTCCCCAGGCAGCTACAAACAGGCTGTTCAAACTGCCCTCTCACAGATGACTACCTGTAAACACGCAAGTTAACAAAGAACACGAGGTACAATATAAGATCTATTCCCCCCAGAGGAACATCCCACAGCCAGAAGAGAGAAGGTTGTATGTGACCAGGACAAAGTTTCTAAATTTGCTCACAGGCACTGAGCAGCGTCTCCCTGAGAGATGCTTACTCTGACTCTGCAAACTCCAAGCAGCTGTGAGTAAGGGCTCCCAGCTGTAACAAAAACGTAGGACTCTGCTGGATGCACCTCACAAGAGGGGAACAAGGTTCAGCACCATTCCCAGAAGAGTGAAGAAGACATCTTACTTAATAATGATATAAAAATACCAATTACAGACAACTTGCCCAAAATCACTGAGAGGTATAGACTAAAGTGCTTGTTGAAAAGGCTGAAAGAATCACTAATCTAGGCCTTGTTGTGACCTGCCAGATTTTATTTGTATCCAAATAAGTAAAAGGAGGTTGACACCATCAGAGGGAGAAGTGTAGGAGAAGAAAGGTGTGACAGCTTAATTCTCCATCATTCCACTACCAACAAGGGCACCCCTTCCCTCCTCACACTGTTTGATGCTACAGACCACAGACTTCAGGCAGCTGTCACAGCAACCTGTAAGCACCCAGCAACTACAATGGGACCAAGCTGAGATGCAGCACAAATTCTGTTCTTCTAACAGAAACCACCCTGACTCCCATATGCTGCCTAAAGCCCTTCACCTCTGTTGACAAACTTGGTTCTTCCTTCTCAATCCTCAGAAAACAAGGCTTGGGAAACTGTGTCCCATTTTCTTCACATACTGCCTGCTGTCCTTCCAGCACCCACTTCAGCTTGTACAGCTTCTGCGACTCAAAAGAATTTCAAGGGACAAGGTTAGAAGGAGGCACTTAGAAACAAGAAGGAAACCAGAGCATTAGGATTCTGTACAGAACCCAGCCCTGAGATTCCCAAGTTCACGCTTTAAACATAATTTAGCTTTGCTCTAATTTCTACCATGAGCTTTGTTTCTGCAGAGTTCCTTTTCAAAAGAAAACAAGAAAAGCGGTGCATGTGTGCACTCAGGCACACGTCTGTGCACAGGCTGAGATTTGCTGACACACCACGAGGCTCTGTAGGTTCTGGTTTCTCCACAGAAGCTGCGATGCAGAAGGCACTCATTACAAACAGCAACCCACATCTTTAGTGATTGCCAATTGTCAGGTTTTGTTGCTCAGAAATCTCACAGAAATAAATTACCATTTTCACCCCACACACAAAGGATGAAATGGCAACAGTAATTCTTTCACTGCCTGTACAGCGTGCTAGATAGCGACTTCTGTTCGTTTCTTTGCAAACCATTTCCCCACTCTACTTTTTAAGGCTTTAAATTTTAATATGAACTCTCTCTCAGGTCTTCTCTTTTGCCAACACACCACACTAAGCTGTTTATTACTAAAAGATTCTCAGGCTATATAATATGTTGGTTGGAAGCAATTCCCAATGGACACCAGATCCTTTTTGTTGATCCCTCAAACACAAACAAAAAATACTTAGGATCAGAGACGCATGTTAGCTCAAATAATGTATCTTCAGCTCTGCTTGATATGGGTCATGCAGTGTTCCTTGCTCTGCTGCTCAATGAGCATCAAAGAATATTTCATTTTGCCTAATTCATTGTGCATCTTCACCATCATAACCAGCCACTTAAGTTGTCTAAATACACAATGAACATTAATTCTACAAGGCAGTGTGCATTCAGCATTTGTCTTGCTGGATCTAAGCCTCCATTTAGCTCAGGTCCTTAACTAGACTCACATATGGCTCATTCTTCTTGTTCAGATGAAATTTTAAGAGAAATTTAAAAAAGAGGGAAGTGTGGAGGGTACCTGTCAGTGCTCATGTTGTGCAAACTGAAAGTAAACATCAGCAATGAGACAACATCTGGGATTATTACTGGCTCAGCAGCACATCAGCTGCATGACAGCATACAAGGAAAAAACAAGGTCTTGTCCTGAGGAAGCAAAGGGAACCACAACTAAATACACAAAGCACCTGACAAGGTTACAGTACTGATCTGTAATTGATTCCTCTAAAGGCTGAAAGTCTGGGTGCAAAAGAAAAGATAAAATTTGTAAAACTCACAGATCTTTTGGGATGTGATGGGAATAAACTCCGAATCTTGTCAGTTATTTCAGAAGCAACAAACAGCAAGACCCCTTAGGTGTGAACACCCAGGTTTTGTTTGAAAGACTGTAATGCTTTCACTAAAAAGTTAAATATCTTCTAAATGCCAACCACAGAAGATACTAAGAACAGCACCTTAAAGTTTCAAAAAGCATCTTATAGTGTAAAACAGAAACAAAAAAAAATGGGCTTCACTGCCAAGCACAAAAGAAAAATACTGAGGATGGCCACCACCCCAGAACTTCCCCTTTAATATGTCTGGCTGCAGAGGGTAGAAGTGATTTGAGTTGTGTTCAAGTGGCAATCAGACTCAACACTATGACCTAACTACTGGCTGGCCCTGTAGAGAAAACCCTACAAGCATTAACACAAGAATCTTTTCCATAAAGAACTTTCTGATCCAATAGCTGCCTAAAATAGTGCTCATTTGTGGTAAAAGAAAAAAAAAAAAAAAGAAAGAAAAACAGGAAATGGAAAAAATCCCATGAAATATTCCAAATACAGATAAAGATTCCAAGATTTACAGGTTTAAAATGCTAACAAGATTGATGAGCATACGATGCATGCACTCATCTAAATCTCTACTAAGAAAATTCCACAAAAACTTGAGCAGTTCATTTTAACACATTTGTGAACAAGAAGAACTAGGACTCCTCAGCACTGATTAGCAGATTGAGTTCTATCAGCTCACACCACACACTGACCTCGATTCCCTAAGCAACTCACTCACACAGAATTCAAGTTCATTTTATCTTCAAATTGGATTTTAAATCCCTCAATTGTACTTGTCCCTTATTGCAGCAACTCCTGCACTTGGAAACGCAGAGAGCAACTGTAAGGAGGAACAGGACTGACAAAGGAGTGTGAAAGTTAACTATTGTTTTTTAAGCCTCATGCCCAGCTGCACTATCAGTGATGTACTGATTCAGCACTACCATGGATTCTACAGAAAACCAACTATTGTTCCAGCCTTTACATTGCAATATTCTAACTACACATCCCAGGAAAGATGGATATGCTTGTCCAGTATCACAGCTTTTAAATTTGAGTAGTCCAGTCCTTTTATAGACATTCAAAGTGAAATACGTGTTGTGGGAGGAGGACTACAGCTGTTCTGCAAGCCCTCGTGGTTTATGAGGTCAGCATAATGGATCAATTAATTTACAGCCTTTTTTTCCCCCTAGAGTTGAAGCTATTAATATTCTACATATATTTACTTCTGCAGATTGTGGTTTAATCAATACAGTACTTCAGGCAACATGAAGTACTGTAGGAAATGTAAAGACTGTCAGACCCAGAGAGTTTAGGTTTACAGAGTAGGGCTTAGCCTCTCACCACCTTGCAGAAGTACTTAAAAGATTACAGAAAAGCCAGTTGAGGGAGAGAAGAAAACATGAAGACAGTCCACACTTGGAATGCTAAATGTGTACCCTTGTACTGGGGAACGGGGAGTGATTTTAAGAATCATCTTAAATCAGCCGAAGTCCTAGAACTGACACAATTACAGCAAGACAGTTCCCAAGCTGCAGCAGTAATCAGAGCCACCCAAGGGGAAAAAGGAGCCCCAGCCATGAATGACCACATATGCTTCCCAAAGCTGAGAAGGCTGCTGGGCAGTGTCCCAGAAGGGCAGAATTCTTCTGGGCAGAGGCAAACTCAGAGGCTGTCTCAGACTCAGCCCACCCAGCCCACCCTGGGCTGTGGAGAAGCTGCACTCAAGGAAAAAAAGGACTCTGAATCCTCCTTTTCAGAACTCTGGGTTAAAAAAAAAAAAAAAAAAAAAAAGAAAAAAAGTTCTTGATGAGAACTCTTAAGCTTCAGAGCTGCTGATAAACCTTGCAAATTCCAGAAAACCCATGGCTTCCTTTGACTCCAGCTCTTCACTCACTGAAGCTCTTCACCCAGAACAAACACCACTGCTCAGGTCGTGGCCCTTTTCTCCTGAGTGCTTTAGACAGCCCTGCCAGTGATCACAGGTCCTCTCCACAGAGCCTCAACTACAGAAGGAGAAGACATTTCAGATGAAAAGAGATGAGAAAAGACCATTTTCACCCACGCCAATTTCACTCACTGCGCACTGTTCTTATATCAATAAGGAAGTCTGTCCGATTCACAGCTGCCTACGCAGGAGCATTATTAAGCCAAAAGATTAGATGCTTTGCTTCTTTCATACTCATACCAACCCTGCTCCCCCAGCAGCTTTTGCAGAAAAGCTATTAAAAATGGAGAGAGACGGTTCAAAAAGAGGTCTCAGTCCTGAAAGATAGCATATCCTTCCTCTTCCCCCCCCTGCTGCTTCTCTCGTTCCCCTGGTGTTCCTCAAGGCTTGTTATGGAGGTGCTCAGCACAAACAGAACTAGATTTTAGACTGGGCTGCCATCTGCATGCTGAAATGTTCCCTGCTTTTATAGAGAAACTGCTTTTACAGTGCCTTAAAACACTCCTTTTTTCTGAGACCACATAGAAGACGGACTGCAGCTATAACTATCAGCTGTACTGACATTATATCTGCTCCTATATACACACACATCTCTGCAATATTAACACAATAACAATATTTGCACTATTCATGGCAAAGCTGATCCACATTCACTCCTGCACGTTGATGAAACAAGCTCTGAGAGAACACAACTCCGCATGAGATGTGCTCAGAAATTCATTCCCTGATCTCATTCATGGCCACATGCTTCCCTAACTAATACCTAATGCTCAAAGAAGGCAGAATTAACAAAAAAGGATATACTGTTACACTTCTTATAAAACACTCTTCTACAGTTCTCCACTTAGAAAACACAGTTCCAGAGAAGCCAGGCAGGGCACTTCACTGTCAAGCAGAGGCAAGTTGCTTGCACTGAACTCAGCACAATCTCAGTACCTTAAAGTGATAAACATATTCTTGATGGGGATTTTTTCCCCCTTACATAACCAGAGTCTGGCCTTTACATATACATACTGCCATATTTATCTAGGTGAAAACAAGAATATAAGCAAACAAACAAACAAACCATCCCCTCCCCAGAATCTGAGAATCGTGAGAAACTGCTTACAGAATATTCCTTCCACATATTTATGGAAATCTTGAAAACAATGGAGTTTTGTTCTGATGCAGCCAAAATCAAAGTAAAATACATATTTTATGTGCCCTAAAATTGCTCTGTCAAATAGACGTCCTTGTTAATTTAATTTTTACATATAACAATGAGAAGAGGGGTGGAAGGAACTCTCTATAGTGCTTTTGGGGTGGAAAGGATCAGCCAAAGCCCCTGCAGAAGTTTCTAACACACAGTCTCTCTCTTACCAGCTCTGTCACTGAACATAATCCATCCCTCAGTTCACCACCTGTTCCAGAAATGTTTACCTGGATCTGGTACCAGGTAGAGATACCAGAGGAAACCCTAACCATCAAGGCTGGCAAAGAGATCCTATTTATTTTCAGCAAGGGCAAGATCTCTTCCCTCTGTCTTCTTTTCAAGGCTGTTTAAAGGAAGATTTATGTTTAGTTGGACATCCTGAAAAGTGCCTCTTTATTTTGTGATACACTTTAAATGTTCACTCCCCTTTCCAGCACTAAAGACCTCCTGATAAATAGCTCAGATTCACATTGTTTGAGGAAGGCTTAGAAATGAAGAGCAGACGTGGTTTCCCATACAGCCCTTTAAGGCTGTTTAATAGTTGTTCACGATCTAGCATCCCTTGATATTTTCAGCTTGAGCTTCAGTTTGAAGTGAGAGATTATTCAGAGCATGAATGTTTTGGAGAGCAGGAAAAGCCCATACATTATACATGCTTTATTTGTACTTCTTAAGGAGAGTACAAATTCTCAGCCCTTTCCCTCAGATGCAGAGGTCCAGGCCACCAGCCCCAGCCATCCCTGCCAGCTTCCCACCTCAGACAGCCCCCAGCCAGCAGGGATGGCTGCCTGCACATGCTCCTCAGAACTTTTCCTCCACCTCTGGTCCCACAAGGGCTCTATATCAACCAGGATATAGAAAATCTTGAACAGCCTCTCCCTGCCAAAGGCCATGTAGAAGACACTGTTCTCCTTAGCTTTAACTGATTACTGTAACATGTACCCTTCTCTCCCAGGAAACAGCTGTAGTCAGGGTAAAAATTACTCTGCCTATGCAAACAAACCAAATCCCCTTACAGACACATCCCAGCCTGAGAGCCTGGATGCTCCTGTCACCTTCAAGCAGGCAGAGCATCCCAAGGGGTATGGGCCTCACATGTTGTCCCCATTCCCTCCTCTTTGCTCTCCAGCAGCCTGTCTGCATCTCTGCTGTGCTCCTCACACACACACTGCTCCATACACAGCTGCCGTTACCTGTGCTGGGCAGCAGCTGCCCTGCACCTCCCAACACACTAAACCCTCCATGGCTTGAGCTTTCGATGGCCAGGGACAACATCCATGAGATCCTGAGCCCAGCAAGTGTGCTCCTACCTGCCCTCTGCTTCCACACTCCTCTGCAGCCTCACCTGGGCTTAAGGCTGTGAAGTCCAGCTTCTTCTGAGACCTCCAGTCCCCATCAAACCAGGAAACTTCCTCCTCCCTCTCCCACACCACCAATCTCTGCCTGATCAGAAGTGATCTGTGCCACAAGAACAGCCTTTCTACTGAGCTCACCTTCGCCTCACCAGCCTGTGAATCCCTCCAGACACTCACAGGCTCTTTTTTGATCTGACTTCTGTTTGGAGAGTGGTCACTCCCCACACGCTGGTTTCCAACAGCTTCAGCTACTGCACTGCTTCAAAGTGCAGCCATCAGACTGGCAGCTCTGAAGTCTAAAAGGCTTTCCATTGCTCTGTGAGACACGGAGCAGTTCAGACAACACTGGCTGATGCCACATATACACAGAGGCTCCAGCAATTGTGGCATCCACTAAAATTGACTCAAGCTGGCTAAGTGCATTAATGTGGCACACCTGGCCTTTCTTACTTCTCATGCAAGCAAATCTTCTTCCCTTTTCCCTCCCCTCCCCATTTAACTGGTAAAGCATCAATCATGAAAGAATTTGAAGATGAACCTCCTGTGAGCTTCTAGGCAATGTGAAAGTAAAAGGATAGTCTGCAGAGAACTCCTGAGCCTTACAGATGGAACAATCAAAGATTCATCTCTCTCCTGTGCTCCCCTGCAGCCCAAGCAGTGAGGGGAGTACAAGGAAGTCTTGTTATCAGCTAGCTGAACGTTCCCAGCTGATCACCCCTCCCTGGTACCCAGCTGCGGGCCAGAAGTGCACACACCCAGGCACGCAGGATATGTGCTTTCTAACACCCTTGGTCAGCAGCTAGAGAGCTTTAGTTCAGCAGAGAAAGGACTCCCCTCGCAGATTCGGATCTGGAGCACACTGGAGGTGCAAGCTGCTGCCTAGCAACACAAGCACTCTGTATGGAGGTCGGACCATGCCCCAGTCCTCCCACTGCAAGAGGTCTCCTATGCCCAGAGAAACATTCTCAGAAGGATGCAATCCTTAGTAATTTTCAGAAAGACATCCTGCACATCACCAGTTACAACCCTTGCTTAACCACAGACTCGCCAAATCCTGAAGAACATTGCCTGTGCCTTGGTGAACTGCCAGAACTCTTTACTGCTCGGGTTTACTGCACATGCATTACACCCTGCTGGCTTAGGGAGCTCAAAATCCAGAATCCCAGCAGGTTCCACTGTCTCCTCTGCAGTCACTTTATTGCAAAGCAAGAGCTTGACTCACTGTCAGGCAGCTTCCCCCCCAGACTTACCTCCTGCCTCGGGTCTGGCATGAGCAAAGCTTTTCAGACACCATGTCCTCCTCAAGGCTGGCCCGCTCCTGCCTCTGGAGAGAAGTCCCTTCCCATGCACTGCACAGAAGCAGGGCAGGCAGTCACCTGCTCTTACAGATATCACAGACTGCCAGGCAGCCGCACAGCTTTATCCCTGATGAGAAATAACACCCCCTTTTAGGCACGGACAACTAGCATTTGGGGCGAGTGCCTCTCTCAGGTGTGAATGCAATCATACTCACACAGCACCTGAGCACTCTGAAATAGCCCTTGCCCACTGCCCTTCCCTCCTCCCACAGCAGGTCACCTCGCCTTGCACCCACCTCTAAGAACACTCTGAAAAATCTCAAAACTACTTGCGCTCTGATGGTAATATTGTAACACCCACAAACCGCACACACGCACTAAAAATATAAATATTTTTTAAAATAATCAGGATAAAAACAAGACAGCATAAACGCTGCCGAAGAGCACGACAAAGTACTGTCTCCTGCCACAGTGGGTTTTTCCCCACAGTACAAACCTAAGTGTGCATCTTAATCGAAAAGGACCAGAAATTGCCCAAAGCACACAAACCTTACTGTAACTTTGAGAAACCGCAGCTTACAGCATTTTTTATCAGAAACTTTTGATTCTTCGAATCCCAGCAGAGACAGCAGCCCAGGGACAGGCTTTTTGAAAACACCCGCTGAATCAATTGTTAGAGACAGGTTCTGTGCCCTTTAGCAGGTTTCCATCAGACCCTAAAGGAAACCAGAGCAGCCTTATTTGCCACGGAATTTTCGGAGGCAGCGAGAGGTCTGAAGTTCCAGTGCTCTTGACCCACCGCGGCACCTCAAATCAGCCAAGCCTCCAAAGAACCGGTACCTCTTCAACAGGCTCCACAGCGCTGCAACATCCCAAAGGGCAACTACTCCCGTGCTTTTATTTTAAATCCCCGGCAGCAACACTTCTCCGGGGAAGCCCCACGCGCGCTCGCGGCGCTGAGCGAGAGACCCTCGGTAATAACCCAGACCGCCCTTCGTGACCGAAAAACCCTCTCGGCGCCTCCAGAGTCGCAGGGCTCGATCCGGGGAGCGGCGGAGCGGCCGCGCCAGCACGGACGGACGGCTCCGGCCACGGCCCCGAGCAGCCGCTCCGAGACGGACGGAGCCGCGGGACGGAGCCGGAGCTGCGGGTGTTCCCTGCCCGGAGCCCCTCAGGAGAGCGGCGGCACCAGCGGGACCCCCGGGGCTCCCTCCTCCGGCCCCGGAGCTGAGGGAGGGATGCAGCGGCAGCCGCATCTCCTCAGCCCCGTCCCGCGCGCGGCGGCGGCGGCACCGAAGGGCGCGGCGGAGAGGACTCCTCACACCCGAACTTTTCTTTTTCTGAGGGAAGATTTTTTTTTTTTCTCCTTTTAAATTAAAAAAGGGAGCTGCCGCGAGACGCGCCGCGCGCAGGGCTCACCTCCCCAGCGGATCCCCTCTAGGTCTCCATGCCGGGCGTCCCCCCCCGCTCCGCGGAGGCAGCGGGAGCTGCGGGCCGGCGCTGCCGGGCGGGGGCGGCCCGTGTGCGAGGAGCGCGGCTCCCGCCCGTGGGGTCGCGGCGGAGCGGGATCAGGATCGGGATCGGGATCGGGATCAGGATCGGGACCGGGACCGCGCGCGGCAGGTGCGCCCGCCCGCCCCGCTCTGCGAGACGCCGCAGCGCCCCCTGGCGGCCGCGCCGCGCCAACGCAGCGCCCCGGGCCCGCTGCCCCCGCACCGGGACAGCCCGGCCCGAACCCACACAGGGACCCCACAGAGCCCCCAAGGCCCCGGCGGGGAAGAAAACGGCCAAGAGAGGGATGGAGGGAACGTCCCCAAAGGGGTGCGGAGGTGTCGCCCCTTCCCAGGGGTTCTGGCAGGGCTGGGAACAGGCGGTGCTGAACCTCCCCGCACTCGGACAGCGCGCGGTGCCAGCGCAAACCGGGGCTCCCGAGGCTGCAGCGAACACGCAACATCCCTCCGGGAGCAGCACCCGCGGCTGTTCCTCCCCTGCCCCGGCACTGCCGGGCTGGCTTCGGGCTGTCCGCAGCACTCGCATCGTTTCAAGTTCGATGGAGAGCGGTGCGACTCGCCCCAGGGGTTACAGCATCTGCACTGAACGAGGAGAAGCCGCTTTCAAAGCCGCTGTACATTTTAGCACCAGCATTAGCATCAATTTAACTAGCCTTGCCTTGAATTGGACCAGCCTAAGTTTCTCTTCCCTAAATCTGCTTCTGACATGGCACATCCATGCTTCCCACAGCACGGTAGTGTTATTTTTAGTTTCCCTGGGCTGCTTTTTATTCGCTTTTAAATAGCTCAGAATAGCTCCATGCAGAACATAATCTACTTCTGCTTTTTGCTCAGATTCACGGGAGGACCCAGTTTTGTCATGCAACTGCAACACGGGCAGAAAAATCACGGGCCAAATTCCTGTAAAAGTGCACTTCAGGCTCGCTGAGCAACGCAGCGGAGGGAAGCTCATAACCCACACACCAGCCGGATGCAGGAAAACACCTTCCTTGAGAGACCCCCACCAGGGAAGTTAAGCGTCCTCTCAGCATCCAGCAGCTGAGAAGAGCCAGATCCTACTCAGTCACACACAGTCCACCCAGCTACGCATCAGTGTCAGCATCTTCGCGACTATTGACGGTAAGCCAAGAAAACACTCAGCTCTGCTTTCAGGTCTTTATCACATATGCAGAGCTGGCAATTAAAAAACATTGTCTTGTTACCTATGAACAAAGCAAGTTTGAGCTACATATCATACAGGGACAACAACAGTAGCAGCATGTTTAGGCATTTCTATGAGTGCAACCATCCTTTAAAGACTCTCTTAAGGAGGTGCTGGGGATGAACAGTGTACAGCCACGGTTTTCTGCAAGGTGAGGCCAAGAACAACCACATATGGTGACTTTTCCCAGTCCCAGTCATGGGGAGGACTCCAGCACACTTAAAGTATTCTTGCATACAGTAAATGAGCAAAACTACTGTAGAGCAGGAATGTGGGGGGAAAAAAAAAAATCAATAAACTTGCCCATTCTTACTGCCTGTATAATTCTTTTAACCAATTAGAAAAAGACCTTGCTTCTCCAGGTGACAGACTTCTTCTGCAATTTATAACTTCTTGCAATTCGGCTACTCTTTCATTTCTCCTGGCATGATTACAGTGTAAAAGTGTTATTTTTAACATTATTTGTCAAGTCACATACTAAAGTCACTTTATAGCTGAATTAAAAGATTTAAAGCCTAAAAATAAAACATCCCATGGACTCTGATACATACAATTAGGTGAAGCTGGAGTTAACAATACCTCAGAATTATATTTGAACTTAATAGATAATGTGGTACTCATTAGGCATTCGTCAGCACTTTATAAGTCAAAAAAATGTTAATTATTAGGCTCACTATATGAGTTTATACATTATTCTTAAAAAAGAGTGGAATATACCGTTGACTTTTTTTTTGTAAACCAAATTTGTTTCCCTCATTCTGATCTCATCTCAGCACATTGTGGAAAATAATCCATTTCACAGACAAGGGTAGTATTCCATACAGCTGTCAGTCTTTAGGTAGGCTCAGTAGGAATGAAAAGAGGAATGTGGTATTCATGGAGTTGAATACAGAGCAGAAGAAATCAACCTTCACAGGAATTGTAGGAACAGCCTGCCATGCACCAGGCCTTAGGCTAGTTTCTGATGTACCACTAAAGAAGTAATGAGATCTGCTTTGGCCTTTGTTTCTGACCTCCTTTTTGCTGCTGTTTTTTAATGTGTGGCAAAGCTGGCCAGGGACCCCAGCTAAGACTTCCCAGATGCACTGTGTGTTGTAGACACACACACAATGAAACAGAGAATAATGCAGCTGATCCTAATACAAATAGGAGAGACAAAAGTTATTCCCACTGTCATCCCTGTACATACCTGGAAAGGATGTCCAAAGAGACCAGGGAGCTCAGGCAATGTCAAGCAGTAAGTCTGTGGAGAGCCAGGAACCGAGTGCATCACCTCAAACCCCATTTAGTTCTCCCATCCTTGATTAGCTAAATCCTTCCATTCTTTCTGCTAACCAAATTACTGCATGCCAGAGAATTCAGTGAAAAAGATTGTTTTCCACTGTCAGTTAGCTTTGGGAGAGTTCCCAGATGCACCTTCTTAATCAATTTTAATCAATCTATGTGTAGACTCACTCTGTTACAATTAGATTGTAGCCAAACATCCTTTTCTGACAGCCACCAATGGAGGCTGCTCTCCCAGCTGCTCTTTTCTCATTTCCCAAGGACAGATGTCAAATACGAGAAGTTTGGTTTGACTTTTAAAAAGCCGAAATTAAAGAGCTTCTACATGAGCAACTTGCTTGGCAGGGCTGAGGTACAAAGTAAGCAGCCTCCAGCAAGAATAAGGTGGGGGGGGGGCATAGATTGCCCTAATAAATCCTACCACTAACACAGCTGCTTCCAGAAGGGGCCACCAGCCATGCTGGGATCAGGAGACCCTCAGTCTTTCCATGAGCCTCTGCTGCTGAATCTACATGATTCTCACATCTTTCTTTCCTGAATGGGAAGATGACAGGATGAAAGGATTTACAGCTGAGTAAAGTCACAGTTATTGACTTTATGTCTAGTCTTTTGTATACAGCAGCACAGATTCAGGTCTGATCTCTGGGAAATATGGCCACACATGGAAACTGTGTGTGCATGTGTGTGTGTTTACGCTCCTGCTCCAAAGAGCCCCTGTGATGACCAACATAAGCAAGAGGAAATAAGGCTGACAGCTAAGTCCATCAGTCCATCTCTGAAAACACCATCAGACCTTCCCAGCAATCAACTTCAGCAGTGATGCAAAGCTGACAGATAACCCCTCTGCAGGCACAAGCATCCAGGCTCCCTCAGCCCAGCTAACAACGACAGTGACAATGACAATGAACATCACCCACTCCCATGCTGAGCCCACCATCCCCAGCCACTCCGTGTCCTGCTGCCCAGGGGCCCGTGCTCTCTGCAGGGTGCTCTGCCAGCAGCACCCACATCACCGGAGCAGAGAGAGGCGGAAGAGCTGATCCGTGAGGATGTGAGATGCTGATGCTGCAACAGCAGAGCACGGAAGGGAGCTCATTGCAGAGAGACTTGGCAGGGCAGCGTTTAAATGGGACAAAAGCCAAAGCAAAGAGTGCCTGTTGGGAGAGGAACGAGTAGGACATCGACGGCCGGATAACACCGGATAAAGGATTAGCTACAGGAAGGAATAAACTGACAAGGAGAGAATCCTGCCTGGCTGGTAGCAGGCATGATTCTGATCACCACTTTTCAGGAGACAAACACAGAGCTGCATAGTAAGGTATTTCCAGTTGAGCTCTGCAAAGAGAGATTTTTAATAGAGTGCCAGTTCCCTTCAGTTGCAGGGCCTCGCACAGTAATGTCACTGCCGTTGACTGAAGTTGCACACACATAGTATAAAGCAGCAGTAAACGCCAAGATTTCAAAGCTCATTTTGCATCTGACATTCTCCTGGGTTATTTCAAGTGAAAGATAAATGCACTATCTTCCAGGCAGTAATCTTATTTGATACCAACAACATACACAAGTAGTTAAGTTTGGAATAGGGTAACTTTCTCACTTTTATGCTTGAAAGCTGAAGATAAAATTATTAAACATTTTGCATGTACAGAGTACAAAAAGAGTGACTGCTCTGCATAGGTACATGGATTGAAAAATAAGAATTTCCTTCCCCAAAGAATAACATGACAGCTTTACAGCAGAGATAACATCTTCATGCAGTAGTCATTACATTTTCGTAAAAGATACAACATATTGACTATTCACCTGTTTCTCCTGACTGGCCAACAGCAGAAATGGAAGCACTGTTTGGGATTAATTAAAATCAGACACAGATCCTAACTTTGCCCTAATCCAGTAAACAGCTATGAAGCTTGTTAGAGAAACTGCTCAAATGGAGAGCTCTTTTTCATGTGCAGAACAGTTTATGGAGCAGGAATGTAAAATCCACTAACAGATAGCAGAAATATGCTTCCATTTCCCACTGGGAATTTCTCAGACAAACTAAGGCAAATGCTGCCTTTGCCTGTTCATTTTACTTTTTGGTGGGGGAACAATAATCAGCTAAAAAGAAAAAGGCAGATGGACGGAGAGGAGTAAAACTGATTAGCACACACAAACTCTTGTACTGGTGGGTTTTTGTCCTCTGGATGAGATGCAGCTACACAATCCACCCAGTAGTTCTGAGACCGCTGGTGAGCACCAACAACATCCTAAAATAGAAATCCTAGTAGTAGAAAAGTCCTCCATCAGCCCCTTGTTTCTCCTCCCTTCATTCCCTTTCAGTTGCTCTGTATCTACCAGCACAATTGTGGTTGGCAGAAACACCGAAGACAAAAGATTAAGTGCAAGCTGTGCTTCTCCTAACCTCTTGTGGGATTTAGAGAGGCTAATCAATGTTGGATTCACTTGTATTCCACAGATCATTTTTGTTTGACAGTATCTAATCATAACTGCAGAAATCCCACTGCAATACAGAGTTTGGAAAACTCATCTTGGAACAGCTCATTTGTTGCAAACTTAGATTATATTTTAACTCTGATGATGAGAAATTACTGAGAAGATGACAAGCACGGTTGGTTTTAGATGCCACAAGCTGAGGAAAAAGAGGTAAGTTACCTAAAATGATTTCATCACATTTTGTAACTTTGTCCTCATAAAATGCAAATTTCTGCAAGTGGATGGTTTGAAAAACATAGTTTAAAAAGTAAAAGGAAATAAAACCTAGAAAACACCAAATATTGATGTTGATCTTCTATGTTTTTTCTGTTACAGATTTCCCCTCTCCACTTTTTTGCTTCTAGAAAAGAATAAATTAATACAGCAATTTTCTTTTTTACTTCATTGTGTTTGTATCGAACAACAGAAATTTTAAATCTGGCTGTAAAAATTGGCCTATTTTGCATTTCTGTCCTGCTCAGATTATCATATTGCAGGCCACAGAACAGAGCAAATCATAACTGTAAAGGGAAGGGTACAACAAATGGTCTGAAACTTTAGATTGATGGCAAAAAAGCACAGATTACTTTTCTATACAGAAGCTACACGTATTTGGGGTAGCTTATATTTAGCAGAATAATGGATTTTCCAGGTCAGCTGACAAAAGGAAAAGAAAAATGTTGTTTCAGTTGAAAACAAAATGGAGTTTCAGGGCAGGGGAGAAATGTGGTAAAAATAACAACGACCAACTTTAAGTGTTGTCTCACACCCTTGTTCACAGATAGACAAATCGTGTATTAAACCCACATACCTGGATCACATTGGGAACAGGTGTCTCTTTTTTAAGTTGACTGGCCCCGTTACTAAAATGTAAATTTCAAGGTTAAATTCTTGAGTCTTTGCTTTAGATAACTGGGCTTCAACTCGAGCAGAAGCACTGGGCTGGCCTGCTCTGCAGAAAAGGAGGATTTTGCTGTTCCTGCCTGCACAGGGGTTCTCACTGGCTCTGCTGCAGCCGCTGCTGGGGCTGCCAGGGAGAGCGGAGGAGCCAAGGCTGGGAAATGACCCGTGGTGCGGAGCCACAGCGGCCACAGCTCCCGGCTGGGGCAGCTCACGCCAAGCTCCAGGTGGGCACGGCTGGAGGGGGGAGCTGCAGCACATCCCTCCGAGGCCAGAGCCACAGCAGAGAGGCTCGTGTGCCGGGACCCTTCCTCAAGCCCTCACTTCACCTCCAGGGCAAACACAGGCAAGAAGATCCTGCAGCTTTTATGCGACACAGTATTTGGCAGAAAAGACGTCCCTTTGTTTTTCTGAGCTGTAAGTACGTGAAATCCTTCTGGCAAGAGGAAGGTACTGTGCACTTACACACCTGCACATCCACCCGCTCACCTGGCAAGCTGCTCCAGCACGACCTGTTCAAGCGGCCCTCCAATTTATCACATCAGTAATTCAACTCTGATGTCAGTGTGTCAAGGTCTCTTTAAGCATCAGTGAGCATATCCCACAAATGAGATGAGATTTAAAAAAAAAAAAAAAAGTCTAACATATTGGCAGCAGTCAACAAAGCAAAGATATGCTAAAATACTTTTTCCAGCTTTACCTGTTTTAATGCCTGGTAATAAACACTTTTTGGGACATTTGTTTTCAGGCTTTGTCATCCTCTGTTGTCCATGCATTCAAAGGCAGTGAATTCCCCTCTCACTGAATTCCCTTCCCAGTACATCTGCGAACAGAAACATTTATGGAAATAAAGGGATATAATTTAATTTCAGACTCAAAGACTAGACAGTGACATTAGGGGTTTTTTTCACTATGCCTGAGCCAGTCCTGCCTTCCAAGCTGTTGGTGAGTTCATTTCCTCAAAAGCCATGAGTGCTATCAAAGCGAAAAAAAAAACCAAAACAAGCTAACAGCTTCAAAAACACATTTGATTGCCAATGCTTTTGGCTTGTGATAACATGGTAATATTCTAAAATTGGCTTGGATTTCTGTAAGGAGCTGGATTTCAGACTTGCAGGTTTCTTACCTATGTAAAAATGCCAGTACTTGGAAATACCAAACACATTAGAGTTATGCCCTGTCTTAAAGGAAACAAGGCATGCATACTGAAACTACTTGCTTAATTTATGTTCTGAGTATTAATGTTCCTTAATAGAAAACAGGTGGAAGACAAGTGCATAGATATCTCCAGGCAGGCACATACTACTCATGCTCTTCAGCCCCCACCTCCATCAAACCTCCAGTGTGCAGCTTCCACTGAACTGCCTAAGGCCAACCTCTTACAAAATAAAGAGAACACTATTTGGAAATCAATGTAGAGCACCAGCTGCAAAAGCAGAGCAGACATATCAGTTGACTTGGAATTTAAGCTCCACAGCTTTGGAGCAGAGGCAGACTTGGCCCCAGTTAAAGAATCACAGCATTAACCTCAAGCACTTCATAAGATCCAACAAAACCTCTCTTGTGGTGTAAACCCTACAGGGCAAAACCTTCTGAGAGGGGGACACCCCAAGACTCAAGAAAAGGGCAGGGGCAGGGAAACAGAGCCCTTTGTTGAGCTATGGGACATAATGAAGAAGAGTCAAAAAGCAGTGTGAAGTGGTGGGGTGATGGAGACATGATGAAAACAACTGAAAAATGGTGCACAGATTGGAAAAAACCTGGTCAGCATCTCTCATGACCACGAGAGGGTGAGTGGAAGCAAATTAGGTGTAAAACTGAGTGAAAATCATGCTTTTCTGGGAGGATTCTGGTGATCAGCATACTTAGAGAGCCCCAAAGAGGTTCTTCATTAAAAGCCCTCAGGCTGCAGGAGCTGCTCAAATGCCCCACATGCAACAAACCCAACAACACTTCTCTGGAGGGATGAAGACAGACTTGGTCAAACACAGAACTCTGCAAACACCAAGGAAAACACAGAAAGTGCATCTTGGGGGAGACGAGAAGGGCGCTGGGAAAAGAGTCATAAAAGCACCATAATCTGACTAGAGATGCTGTGAGGAAGACTCAGTTTAAAGATTACTTCAAGAATGTATTTCAGAGCACCAGTTTGACTTGAAAGCTGCAGATAATTGATTGACAGCTTTCTGAAGTACATTTCAAGTCTAGTACCCTTCCTAAATGTTTGTGTTCAACCCCTACACTCAGTGCCTCAGAATGGCAATGCTTTTCCTACTGAGGGTACTCTGGGGGTCACTGTCATTTCCCCGTTCCCAAGAGAAGGATTCAGACTGTGTCGTGGTCTCTGCAGGGATCAGAGATCACTGAATCATGTCCTTTCTCAAGTAATCAGAACCAGAAAAAAATATTAGAAATAACACTTTCTGCAGTGAAAAGGGGAGGCAATTCTTAAGCAATTTTCAGATTTACAGGAGTGACTTTTCCACTGCTCCTCTGACAGAGCTTGCCATTCCTTCCTCTGCCTTATTGTCCCCACAAATCTAGTGCAGCTCAGGCAGCAGAAGTAATCCACTAAGGGTGATGAACGCAATATATGATGTCCTCAAAAAGTTCTCAAATCAAGGTTTCTTAAAAATAAAAATTATAGAGCAAGAATCAATGTTCAAGGGCAGTCAATCAGATGTCTGAATTATGTCCTGCCTTTAAAATATACAGCAGGTAACAGTTTTTAAATGGTGCCTGTAAAAGCTACTCTGTGTGCTGTACCTTGACATTAAGTTCCCACTAAAGTACTTACCTTCAGGATTCTCCCCATTTATAGGTCTTTTATTCTGCTTCAAAGCAGCTGCTCCAGAATGTAAAAAGAAAAAAAAAAAAAAAAAAAAGCAAATGGATGATTTACTGCCAGACTCCCAGTGAGGAAAAGGGCACACACCCGTCACTGCAGGCAAGCAACAAGCAAGCAAAGAAAAATGATTTGAAGCAACACAGGGGAGGCAAGAGGGAAAGGGTGTGGGCTGGGCAGAGAGCTAGTACCTGATAGGTCCTTAATGTGTGTACAAGACCAGTCTGACATCAGGGAGGCTGTTACACGATTGCAATGGGATTATGGCATACATACACAGGCAAAAGAGGCCATTTGCTTCAAAGAACCACCTATTTATCCCTTTTGGTAAAATGCAGCAGGTCCCGAGCTCACAAAGCATGTAGGAACATGCTGAGCTTTGTCTACTGTGGATCCAGACCAAAGTGTCAGATGAACCTCAAAAAACAGCACTAAGCTGCTTCTAGTTCCAAAGATTTCCTTAATGATTTCCTCAGGATTTGGATCAGAGCTTAATTTTTACTGACCCATTCCTTTATGGAATTTTCCACGTAGCTGTCATTCTGCACACCCAGAGCTGAGGCTATTCCCTCTTCTTTCTTGTCATCAGTGGGCGTCTGTGGGCAGGCTGAAAACAGTTTGCTTTTGCCTGTTACATGAAGATCTCTTAGATTTCTTCCCAGAAACTTCATTCTTGGTAGGCTTTTCAGTTCTTGCCTGAACCTGACAGCTGATTGCCAGCCCATTTTGAATATGTGACCACTGCAGACCTGGGCCATTTCTGAATAATATTGTCTCTGAGAACCAGCTTAACTGACTAATAGCAGTACCTTTAGGTCTTACCTGTGCCATTGGAGGTCAGAAGTAACTATTCAGGTGAGGGGTTGCACCTTGGTGAAGTTCTGAGCCACTGGGTCAGCAGCAAACAAGGTAGGAAAAAAGAAATCTGGCTTGAGAAAACTATCCTGGAGCGCTGGTGAGAGCCCAGCTCTGGCAAGGGGGGAAACTCCTGGAGCACCATTTCACCCTGCCTAGGGACAACACTGCAGCTTCACAGCGTCCTGTGGATGTGCACAGCCAGCTGCAGCAAACACAAAGCACACAAAGGCTCACCCTCACAACGGCTGCCAAGGGCAGGGGCCTCTCGGGTCACTCCTCCAGTCTTTTCCAGTGTGACTTGTTCACCCTCCACTCACTGTCCAGCCCGGATTGAGATGGCTACAGACACTGCTGTGCCCCTGCTCTGGAGATGTCTTGTCCAACACTGGCAGTTCAGCCTGGTTAGGAAAAGCAGATTTGGTCCCTTAGCATGTCACCTCATGTTTTGCAGTAGGAAATTTAGATTGCACATATCTAATTAATGGAAAACAGAGATAAACAAGCAGATTGTTTACTTCAATTATGTGCACAGTGCCTGCAGGGTTACCATTTAAAAACACAAAGAAAGATAACAGTCAAAATGGGTAAAAAGACAGACAGGAGCAAACAATCTGCAGCTTCCCTTGATGACGACTAACAACACCTCTCCACCAGCTGTGAAGTGAGGGAGGTTTTTCTTGGCAAATAAGTATAAATACAAAATTTTTCAGCCATCTGTAAATAACATTTACCTGATGCAGCTTTACATAATTAAGTAACTTCCTTATGAGTATTGCACAGACCCATCTGCGTAGAGAGGGAATAGCTTGTTTAAAATAAAGACAGAGAAGGAAGAAGAGCAGAAGCTCACCATTAATTTATTTAAATTTCTCCCAGAGGCAAATTTTCCAGAAACCCCCAAATTTCATGAAGTCAAGCATCTGCTTTCCTTGCAGCTTAACTTACTGAAAGAAGCATTACCTGGACAAACAATCCTCTCTCTAAGCATCTTAACAAGTTTGTGTAAATGTTTGAGCTGCTTTAAAGAAGCAAGAAAGTCATTTCATATCCTATTCAGAAAGGTAAACAATTTTCTTGTTATTTTGAGTCCCACCACTATTTTCACTACCAGATGGATGAGATGAATCCCCTGTGGGATGGCTTTTTTGGGGTGATAGGACTCGTGTGTAGCAAAAGGTTCAAAACTGGGAGTGAAAAGTGGTTTCCAGTTCAGTCATTTTAATAATTAGGTGCAAACCCAAGTCCTTTGAATGACTTAATTTGTATTTAGTAAGAATGTTAATGAGACTGATGATCAAAATCCATTGCTCAGCTGCATTTGAAAATTAAAATGGCCAACAATGCCATCTCACTGAACTCCCCTCCTGCTCCCCTATGTAAACCAGCTGATTGCAAAACAAACACCTAAGTTATTTCTGTTGCCTTTTGTATTCAATAGATGCCCATGTTTGGTGCTGAGCAGGATTGGTTGAGATATTTGGCATTTTACCTTCCTCCTCTTCATCTGGCTCTTTTGTTTTCCTAAGCACATGAGGGAGTATATCCCCCTTACAAAAGAAAATAAAAAGCTACAAAAAGATAAAATAACTTTCAGTGCAAAGGTCTCAATGAGAGGCCTGAAGGTATCTCAGTGACCAACATTTAGCTCTATAATAGCTTTAGAAATACGCACTCCACTAGCATTGCAGTTGGAGCTCCTCACTCAAAATTAATTGGAAGACCAGGTTCTTTAGTGGTTTAGACATGGATTTCAGTTTCATCAGAAACCTGTAGTGACAGAAGGATGCTGTTTAATTGCATCCATCCAAAACCTGTCTGAGAAAATAAACTAGTCCAACCATTCCCGTGAAGCTGCACAGTGATCAGTGATCATCATCACCTCAGGTTTAATTGTATTAATGGGATAACGTTAAATAACCTGCTAGTTTACAGTGAGTATCTCTGGATCATTATTTGCATCTTCTCAGCCACAAAGACATTGTGTGACTGGAAATAATTTAGTACCAAACACTCCAGGGAAAAATTTGCCAGATGTGGTAATGATTCTGACACACAGCATGAGGAGGTTTCTGACCTGCAGAAAGAAGTTTAGGAATAAGGTTTAGGTAGGCGCAATCTCCTCTGATAAAAAGAGTTAAACACTTGCTATATCAGAATAAAACAGGGAGCTTGTTTTCTCAAGCTAGCTGATTCAAAGGAAAAGATAAAAAACTATTGTGAATTCAGTATTTCTCAGCCTGCACAGTCATTTCAGAACACACAGATCAACAAGCCTCATCTTCCTTTACCCTGCTTAGGCCCTGTTTTTCTTGGTATAGTCTCTGTGTTTTATAAGATTTTGGAAGGAAGTTGTCTGCTTCTGCTTCTGGAACACAGCCACCTCCGAAGTCTGGCTAAAACATGAAGTTAAATGGCTTTTAAATTAACTGAATAGATCTAATAAACGTGGCATGTAAAATTCTCATCAGATTTGTATTTAAGTGTATCTCATAACAGCACAGCATCTTGTGGAATTGAGATTTACAGGTTAAGTTTTGCACTGCATAAAAATATCTATTTCTATTTATCTATTTCAAGCTTATCACCTTCAAGTTTCATTGGGTATCTCTTTTATATACTGTAAACACTCAGTGAGGAACAACCCTGCTGACCCTTCCTGTGCCATTCATTATTATATATCCTCCCATCACACTTTTGTTTATTAGTCTGCTCTGAGAATTAAGTAGATTTTATCTTGCCTAATATTGTCTCATATCAAAGCCCCCTTATGCCTGTAATTATTTCAGCTGCCCTTTTCTGCCCCCTTTCACTTTCAGCTCTAGCCTTATGTGAAAGAAGATCATTTTGCATCCATTTCTCCAGCTGCAAATAATCAGTAATAAGAAGGCTGGAAACAGGAATACAGTAAGCAGGGAGGCTGCCATGTTATTTATTTCGTGTTGGTATCTAGAGGCATCAGCTGAGCCAGAGTCCTATTTTGATAAGCTACACAGCCATGTAGTACATGACAGTCCTTGCCCAAAGGATTGCATGAGGAGGGATTCAGGGATCTTGGAGAGGAAGAATTCATACTGCAAGTTTTCTTATCCAATGCAAACTCATTGCCTTTTGACTTCCCAGCAGAGGCAGCCTGTGCTCAGTGGGAGCACGGTGCATGTTTGATAATGAGAGCCCTTGCATTTTATCCTCTACAAAGGGAGCTGGTCCCTGCTGTCACAGATCCCTGTGCAACATTTGCCACAAAGCTACAAACAAACCCTTCACAGCATCTGCAACGTGGTCAGAAAATAGACCATCACATACCAGAGCACTACAGTGCTGGCAGCGGGGAGGGACAGAAAAGCTCGGTACCCCAGGGAGCAACCTGCCTGCTGGGCAGTCATGGGGAGGACAAGCACAGAGCCCACACTCACATGAACCATCCCCTCAAAGCATGAAGCATTTCACTGACCACAATCACTACAATCCAGGCCTTGGGGAGAATGTCTTAGGTATTAAATGGCCTCTTCCCAGAAAATTAAAGTTCTTGTATTGGTGATGGCACCAAGGAGAGAACATTTCAGATGCATGAAGCAGATAAATAAAAGATCTAAATCTCACTTATAACATAGAAATCAAAGCACCTAAGTGACTTGGACACAACAACCTGATCCTCACAATCTCTGGTGCTTTCTGCTGTTACCAGCCATGTACAACTGCTAGGACAAGCCATTTCAGTGCCTGAGTTGATCCCTCTCCTCTCACCTGGCAGACGGTTCCTGCTCTGCACCCTCCCAGCCGCTTCCTCCTAAACAAGCCCCTTTGTCCTGTGCCACGGGGCTGCCCCCTGCTCACCTCCCTGCTCTAAGTTAGAGAGCCTGCAAGAGCCCCTGGAAGTTTGCCTGCATTTCCCTGCTGGGGACAGTTTGTTGTGAAATGGCCCTGTTACCACAGGAAAAGGCAGGATTGCTCTACAGGCATAAAGGTGTCTCTGGAACAGCTCTGCTCAATGTGTACGTGACCTTTTTAGCAAGGGGAATAGGACAAGGTCAGAAGGAGCACTTCAAAGGAGACAAACAGCTTCACCATGAACGAGCACCAGTCCCACGAGCACTCCTGTCCTTTGAGTACACTTAGGGAAACATAAAAGCATCCCGAGTAAAAGAGCAGGAACAGTGATGGAGGAGCTCCTTGAGGCATTAAAGGACAGTAGTCAGACCTTGACTATTTGTCTTCAATTAAAGGCATGGTATTAGAGCCAGTCACATACCCAAGATGCAGGCAAAAACATTTTTACCAGTTCCCACAAGTTCACATCTTACATCCAATTTTCTTTGATGATTAGGGAAAAGGTTTTACCTTGCTTGCTAGATAGGTCAGCTGTCCCAGTGATTTCAGCTGCAACAATGCCCAGGTTCTTTGAGGATCCTTCCCTTTCTAATTATTTTTCTAATTTTCGGCAGGTTACTCTCCTTCACCTGCCTGAATTATACCACAGGCATATTTTTAATCGTGTAATAGCAGGTGGGTTCTAACACACAATGAGGAGTGGAACACAGGTGACTGCAAAGCTGCAGGTTCCTGCAATGTTTCAGGATGAACAGAGCTTAATATTTTAATGCAATTACCCCATTATAAATTTGTCTGATTCCTGGCCTTGCATTTGCCATGATGAAATCAAATCCATCAGACACACCATGAAAAGCAGTAGTAGGGGGTATATTTATCAAACATTTCAAAATGGATCATAAACTTTAAAAATCACAACTTACTGTCGACTTTGGGAGATAAAAAGGATAGAGAAGCAGCTGAATAGAAACAGTGCTTGAGCCATGAACAAGACACAGCAGTGCAGTTAATTCTGGTTTAGAACAAATGCATTAAACATTTATTTCACCAAATGTTAGTTTAAAACAAACATTAAAATTCGTTTTCTCTCTGTCCACTGGAGATCAGTTATTCATTCAAAGTTGATGAAGCTTCCCTAATTTCAACATCATTATTCTAAGCTCACATAACAGAAGCCATTATGGTTTAGATTCACGTTGCCTAATCTATTTCTCATATTTTCTATCTCCTGTTGCAAACCTTTATACTGATCAAAACATTTCATTTCAAAATGAGTCTCCTAATGACCCTCTTCTGGAAATATATGTACAGCATGCACGAGGAGGAAAAGTCAGCTTAGAGCAATACGCACAGATTGATTATTTCTGAGCCAGATCATTTCTGCTCTTTTCTTTTCCTTCAGACTTTGTTTAACGAGTCATTCATCACAGCATTTTCGTGCTTCATTATTTTTCAAGCTATTCAATTCCCTTCCCAGCTGAAGGTGAGGATGTGGGCCCACGTTGTTACACAATTCTCTTATCCCCGAAGTATAACTCCAAAGGAGCTGCAGGTTGGTCTATCCCTTGCTGGTGCCTGGTGGCACCACTGAAGGCCGAGAGTCTGGGGGTCAGCTTGCCTGGCTGTTGGTCCCACTCTTCCTTGCCAGCACAGAGGCAGAGGCACTGAGCATCCCTGACTGGGATTTTCAGAGCACAAGCACAGGATGGGCAAGCTCAGGCACTGGTCTCTGCTGTTGCCCAGCACTGAACTAACTGGAGGACAGCTGGGATGATATCTTAGTTAATAATAACTTCTGAAAAGGGCAACTGAAGCCTTCACCTCTTGAAATACATTATTATACAGTAATTAATATACAGATCTTATCAGATTAGGACTAAGAAAATTGCTGCCATCTACTGCTGGAAAGAAACATGTGAATAGTGAAAGCCTCTCCCAAAAACAAGTTATGAACTACAACTACCTTGAGCAAGTTTAGTTCAAGTGCCAGCCTAGCTCTGAAAAGGGGGGCTGTCACTCACAAGCATGAGGGATGTGACCCTGTAGTTTGGTGGTCAGTGTCAGGCTGGGCTGAGAGAGTGCTCTTCTTGCTCTGTAAGCAAACATCTCTCTTTAACAGAGGAAGAAAAACAGTAAGGCTATCAGGCCTCTTTCACACTACACTGTGCAGAGCTGTACTTTAAATACATCTTCTGGTGCCTGAACAACAACCAGTTGTGACACATAGACATTCCTCATCAAAGGAATAATGGCTTAAACCTTGGGAAGATATTTTACTTTGGATTCTCCATTTCCTTGAAATGTATAAGGTATTTTTCTCCCTCCTCCAAGTTCAGCTTTACTTGTTTATAACTACACAAAAGAATTGGAGGGGACGAGGCCATGTCCCATATGTCACTGCTGGCTGGGGGAGGTTAATCCAGTAAAGATGCTACATTGTCAGGGATTCATAGACAAACTTCACACTGGTCTGCAGGCAGGTATTCCTCATTAGAAGACAGTTCTTAAAAGGGGAGGACATCAGAGTCCGGAATAAGTTCACGCTCAATCAAAGTTTTAGGGACAGAGCAAGAGTCCACAAACAGAAATTCTCCCATCAGGTGTCCTTGTGCTTCCTCTTAGCTTCAGTCACTCTCAAACCCATACTGATGTTTGCACCAATGGTGTATTTTCCCTCCAAAGCATTTGCTTCAACAGCCTCTCAGTCCCTGCAGCACTGGTGGCTCTGGGGATTTTGTTTCCTTGTACTCCTAGGAAAGCAATATGACTCCATCAACCTCCTTCACTCTCCCTAGTGTGCTGCTTCTTTAAAGGCTCATTCTTCCACTTAATTTTCAAGTATATCATTGCCTTCACCGCACGTGCCCAGCAGCCTCGGGAACCCTGCTGGCCCTGCTCAGCCAAATGTCCTCTGCCTGATTATGTGTGCTTCACCCTGCTCGTGGCTTTGCTCAAAGAGAACCATTGCAGCACTTCCTCCCCCTTTCTGAGGCAACTAACAAAAAATTATATGAGAGGACAGAGAAATATTTTCGTTAGGTGATGAAATCGATGTTGGTCCAATTCCATTAAACAAACCACTGTTTTGTCTGCTTTTCCAGAAAATCCAGTGGGTGAATTACTTTTGCCTTAGGTGAGCTCCACTGGCTTTACCATTTGCCCAGTTTCCTCACACTGTTCTTTCTCCCTGGTGAAGAGACCAAGCAGCATATTTTAACTTTCCTCTGGGACAACCACTACCTTTGCTGAGCACCAGGACACATGACTGCAGCAGAGCACCTCTGACAGCAGTTTTCAAAAAGTCACACCCAAGTCTTTGTCCTACAGAAAAAAGAAAAAAAAAAAAATCAATGTCAAGTTTGCTAAGTCCAGCTTTGCAGCAATCTCCCTGGAGCAGCCACTGCTGTTCAGCTCCCTTGTGAGCACAGAGATGCCACCACCCATCTGCATGTGTGACAGCACTGCTGTTCACAGGGAGGGGACAGACTGACAGATGGGAATGAGTTTGAATTAGACCTGTTTGAACTACAAATCATTTTCCATTTCCTCTTAATTCTCAGAACCACATAATTTTGTCTTGGACACAAAGCAGCTGAGAAACAGCACTTAGACCTCAGCCTAGACCTTAGAACAGCAGTAATTAAGAGGGTGGAAAGCAATAATTTTCTTGAGTAGCACTCTCTCCTGTACACACATCACTCACTGCATGTTGATTCATGTTAGCAATTAGGCCTAATCTTTAATCTCAAACACTTTCATTATATAGCTAAGAGTCAAAAGTATCTGAGCTGCCCAAAGCAGTCTCTCCAATCCCCACCACTGGGGCAAAAAAAGGTTGGAAGAATTAAAAACAAACAAACAAAACCCCCACGCACCTTCTAATATATATTTCTACACATTTAGACAAAACCAGGCTCACAAACAAGTGTCAGAGACAGCAGCCACCGAGCACAGGCACACTGCCCTGGACCAACACGCTCTTCTGGGCTGCTCTTTGCCTGCCTCCTGCCGGTGCCTGACACAAGGTAACTAAGTCAGTGTAGTTTATGTTTAGGAAGGGACAGGTAATCGCCCCTCACCCAAAAATACAGTGTTTACACAGGGGCACCACAGACAGAACACGCACCTGCCATCTGCAATTTCCTCCAGACCCTTCTAAGGATGGGGGTTAGGGCTGAGCACTGCAGCACCATCCAGCTGCAGCTGGGGGCAGAAAACAGGATATGGCAAAATTTGTCTTTCCATTTTCCCACACCACAGACACTCCAAAAGGTGACTGGGGGTGCTGGTGAACAGCCAGCTGGACATGAGTCAGCAGTGTGCCCAGCTGGCCAAGAAGGCCAATGGCATCCTGGCTTGGATCAGAAGTGATGTGGCCAGCAGGACCAGGGCATTGACAGTCCCCCTGTGCTGGGCACTGCTGAGCCCACACCTCAAATCCCGTGTTCACTGTTGGGCCCCTCCCAACAAGGAAGACACTGAGGGGCTGGAGGAGCTCCAGAGAAGGGTAACAGAGCTGGGGAAGGGTCTGGAGCACAAGTCTGATGAGAAATGACTGAGGGAGCTGGGAGTGTCAGGCTGGAGAAAAGGAGGCTCAGGGGGGACCTTATCCCTCTCTACAACTACCTGAAAGAAGTTTGCAGCCAGGTGTGGGTCAGTCTGTCCTCCCAAGTAACAAGCAATAGGACAAGGAGAAACAGCCTCAAGTTGTGTGAGGGGAGGTTTAGACTGGATATTAGAAAAAAATTTCTTCATGGAAAAGGTTGTCAAGAATTGGAAGAGGCTGCCCAGGGCAGTGGTGGAGTCACCATCCCTGGTGGTATTTAAAAGACAAGTAGATGTGAGGCTGGGGCACATATTTTAGTGGTGGGCTTGGCAGTGCTACATTAATGGCTAGACTCAATTATCTTTAAGGTACTTTCCAACCTAAACAATTCTGTGATTCAGTGTTTCTGTCAGATAACTTGCCTGGGATGATTCAGTGCAAGACAGCTGTTTCCAGGAAAAAGTCTGTCCAGCCAAGCCAGCTGGAAGAGCTGCCAGTGTCAGCGAAACTGTGGCTTTGGCAGCAGATCGTTCCACACAATGAGTAAACCTTCCACCTCACTTAGGAGCTTGTACTCACAGCACTAAAGAAACCGGTTAGGTGAGCAATCCCTGCTGTGCAGCTAGTTAAGAGATGAGCAGCTAACAATCTGTTCCTGTAAACACAGATTTAAGGATGTATTTAACAGCTTTTCTGAACCAAGATTCTGATGCATTTAAAGGGGAAAAAAAGAGTGTTTTTTATTTGTATTTTCCTGACAGACCCACATGCCTGAATAACGTTTTCCCAGTAGGAGAAAGCTTTGTTTCCTCCTAGGAAAAGAGTCAACAGTCTTTCAGTGACACAGAAATCAGCCTAACAGAAGCATTTATGTCAGGTTATCCTACAAGGAGCTTTTCAGCTGTATTATCCAGAGAAAAACATCTGTACAGTATTTGCCTGCCAGGAAAAAAGTCTCTATTGCATTTTCCCAAAGGAAAAATTTTTATAACCTTCTGCTGACAGGGAAGTAATAATTATCCACATAGGAGCGTACCATTAGAGTTCCCTTGACAATGACTGATTGATTTACTCGTATGTTTTTGCCATGGGAGAAAAAAAAGTGTGATGAACAAAATGCTGTTAGGTTTCTTTTGCTAACAGAGCTACAACAGAAGGGGAAAAAACCCAAACCACAAACTGCAGTGGCAATAGAGCACCTGGAAGCACAAATACCACAGCAAAGCAAAGAACCACAGGACAACAGAGATGCTGTCAGAGACTGAGCAGGCCCAACCAAAGATGTGCTCAACTGCAGCAATGAAGTGAGCACCTCACACCACTCAGAAAGCAGCCTCGAGTTTATCAATGCCAGGTCTCCTCTGCCAGCCAGGAATCTTGGGGCAATGTGTGAAGGGTGGAAGAGAGGAAAAACAAGAGAAAAACCTGCAAAGTTATTTTCTAGGCACTGCTGTGGCATCCTTCCCATTGATCTCCCTTTCAAGTGATCTTAAGAAGCTGACATGGTGCCAGAAATCACAAAACACAGTTTAACATGCTCATTAGTCTGAAAACAGGAGAATGCCACAGCTAATCACAAGGCTACCACTGTGGTGAGATCAAAGCAAAAATAGATTTTTCTTGTAACACTGGGGTTTGGGGGTTTTTTTTCTGTTTCCTTGTCCAGTTATTTTCATATCAGTCCTGCTATGTGAATCAAGACCTCTAGTCCCATAGCTCTTTTATAAAATACAGTGTTACAGTTTTATAGGTTCCCCTTGGATGAACATCACTTCTCATTTTTTCACCTGCCTATGGATGTCCATTTTTCCTGGCCTTTGTCACTCTGTTGGATGTGCTCGTTGGTCAGGGCTTGGGTAGATGGAAGAGTAAGATAAAGGCAAGGACAACCGAGTGCTGAGACACTAGTCCTGGATGCAACAACCAGGCTCTTGAGGTCCTGGCTGTTACACTGTCCTGAGCCCTCTCCTGGAATCAAGAACATTGCCTAAGTAAGGATGGGAGAATCAGGTTTGAAATTTCCATGAGAACATGATCATAACACTTGGCAGAATAATGTCTCCTGGCTCCCCTAGATTATTTATATCTTTGATTTCTGCTAAGCCTTGTCAAATGGGTATAGATTTATTATTTTAATTATCTCAAGCTTGTAGAGATTTAAACATCTGTTACAGGTGTTCAATAAGTATTAGAACAGCAATCAATTTTTTTCCTAAATGGAGGAGTGATTCATGGTGCTCTGTGAATAGATAAACTCAGTAGAGTCAATACCAGAAAGATACTTTGAAAGAAAGCAGGAGGCTTTTTTAATTAGCTTCTGGTTAATTCTATTTTGGAATATGAAATACAACATTTAGGAACACTTAAAGTCATTTAATTACAGGATTTGGTGTGTTCTCCTCAGATCTTTCCCTGCCAAAGCAGAAGTGTTTTCTGTTCTTTTTTTGCAGCAGGACAGTGCTTATGGATTACCCACAGAACTTATGCTGAACATCCTCTGTCCCACAGGGCTTTCCTGCTTACATAATAGATTTATCAGTTAGCAGTGATGGACCATCGGAAGAGTTCAGCCCAGAGCTTTTCTTGATGTGATTTGCATCCCCCTAGGGCATCACTTGACATCAATAAAAATCAAAAAGGAGGAGACTTCCAGGTTTGACTTGGCACAAAAGGCTCTGTTAAAACAGCACGTCTTGTGGAGCCCACAGATAGATCTTGGAGTATCAGCCTTCGTGTCTCACATCTATCCTGAGGTGGATGTTCATGTCTAGAGTGATAGACATTCCTGTGCAAAAAAAAACCTTTAAGAGGAATCTATCCGTGCTGCATCCTGCCAGCACAGCACAGAGGGAGTTAAACAGAAAAATGTCCCTCTTAAAATATTTTGAGGCACTGTCCTGGAAAGGAAAGGGAATAGATCTTTGAAGACAGAAAGGGTTCTTTTCATGCAGAACAATAAAGTACCACAACAATAATAGATGCTTATCCATTCTTCCCCTGTCTGACCTTGAAAAAATTTAAAGTATTAGAGAGGTGGAAGTTGAATAAACTAAAAAAGAACAGAATGCACTGAAAGATAGTAATGGTCTTTTTATCGAGTTTTGTAAGAGAAAAAGACCTGCCTCAATATGTGAGAGAGAGAGAGATTCTGCAATCTTCACAGTAAAATCTTACCCTTATGGAATAGTACATGGGAAAATTCAGCTTACCCTTATGGAATAGTACATGGGAAAATTCAGCTTTAATTTTGAGAAATAAAGGAATTTACTCTAATTGCCATAGATTTCAAATCCATCAGACCAAAGACACAAGTGATCTAAAATCCCTAGGGAATTAACAGCTCTTTTGTGACAGCCCTTGATTCTGCCTACCTGCAAGAGAGAGCATCTCAGCACAGCAACTGTACCTTTCTGGAGTCAAATCTGACTCCAGGCTCCAAAAATGTTAAGCCTGTGACTAAATCTGCTAGATGAGGAGCCAACACGAAGATTGTTATTACTTTGTTTACTGTGGGCAGTCATAAATGAATTTTCATGTGAGATTTAAGCTAAGGAGGAGTAGAAATTTGTAGATAAGCATATATTGTATGAAAAGGAGGCAGCAGGAAAATGAGACATGGAGCTGTTTATGGGAGAAATGGATGAATGGAGCATTGAGGTGCATCAAGTTAATGAGACAAAGCCAGATGTCCAAACAGAGAAGGCTTTTATCAGGATATCTGAAAGAAGAAGTGAGCAAAAATAAATACCATAGATCTGATTGCTGCTCCCCAACTAAACCCAGACAGGTTTTAGCTCAAACTATTCCCAAAAGCAATGACAGAAATATCGTTCTCTCCTTTACAACAGATTTTATCTGTTCCCACACCTCAAAGTCAATCCCTTCTGAACTGACAGACAAAGCCAATATTTTTAGGAATGAGAACACAGGTGAAAAACCAAAGGCCAGCTACCAGTCTTAATAAATTCACCATCAGTTCCAAGAAAGCCTTTGGCTACGTATTGAACGGCTGTAAATTAATATACTGGATTTGTCAATCGCTAGAAATTTAATACCGGATGTAAACCTCTTTGTTGCACAGACTTACTGATACAATGCAGGTGCTGGTGTCACCCCACATCAGTGACGTTCCCATGGGCTTCAGACACTTTGGATGACACCAGACTTATTATAGCACTCCAGAAAAAGAGTGAGGAACAAACTTGCTTCCAGTCCCTCCTGAGATCATTCCCCAGCTGTAGCCAGGGCTCCCTGTATTTCTAGTGCCAAATCTTGGTCATATTTTCCAAACAACCAAATTATTAGAATTTGGTCCAGAAAAAAAGGTTTGGCTCCAAGGAAAAAATACAAAGCAAAAGACACGTTTTCAGAAGCATAAGAGAAGAGCCAAAATTCCACTTCTCTAGTTTTTCTTAATTACATATGATGCTCTGGGCACAGGAGCACAGAACCTTCATTTTTTTTTTAAAACTCAGACTGAGTTTGCAGTTTTGACTGGCAGTTCTGAAAAATATTACAAGGCTGAGCAAATGTAACATAGCTCATTGAAGAAAATAAAAGGATCATTTTGCTATTGGCTCTTTTAAAAGGAACAGTTAGGGTTTTTTTCTTTTTTTTTTTTTTTTCCAACTGAACCTAATTCTTCTAATTCAGTGTCATAAAATCTAGTGGGAAAAAAAAGAATTGTAAATTACCAGAGGCAAGAAACAAACTTTATACTTGGCTGTACTGGTTATAGCAATTTCCATAGTAATTATGTTATGCACATCATCTAATAACTTGTCTAGAGCAAATTCTCTACTTCATTTTAGTACAAACTTAGGAACATATATTTAAGAAGTTATAAGAAGGAAACAATTGCCTTGGGGAGTCACACTTGCTATGTGTTCTAAATTCTAAAACAATACTTCTAAGAAAGTAGATTTCCTTTTATGAGCAACATTATTAATTGAGAGCAGGAAACAAAACATGAAATTTTTTATTAGTCTCATCTCCTAAGAAGAGGCAGGCACTCTTTGTGCCCTCTGTCCACCCACACCCAGGAATTATGGAATTTATTAGCCAGTTTAATTTAAACTCAGCAAAAAAAAAGATCATTCAGAAAGATGCTGAGTTCCTACAAGTTTGGCAAGTGGAAGAGTCACACCAAGGCACACAAAGAAAAAAGGGAAGCGAACTTTACTTAATGAGAGAAGATAATTCATCTGGGGGGCAAACCCCCTCCTATTCCTAACCTCTGCTAATCTCTATTGCCTAATGTAATTCAGATTAACAGTCAACCCAACCCAAACATTTGTTCACTGTAGCCATCTTTGCACCTGGTAAAGGATCTTGGTCATTTCCATAGGAGCTGAGTTTTATTTAGTGCCTCCTTGTCTGCAATGGGTCCTGCAGTAGAGAAACCTCCTGCCCTGCCTAGTGAATGAGGCATTGAAGTAATTAAGTTATACTGAAATGCAAGCTAATTAGTAATGAATTAAGTTTGTGAGCTCTGACTGTTGTGTTGCACCTCTTCATTTCAACGCACTTTCAACAGATTTGTCAACGCTTTCTCCACTTCTAGAGGGGAAAAAAATCCTTATATAAAGTAAAATTTGTGTAGCCTCATGAGGGAACAAAGCTAGCCAAAGGGCACAGAGAGCCAATCTACCCCTTGGTACTGCTAATGTTTGGTAACATTATTATGTTATTAAAACATGTACTGATATATTGCCTGCACAAACATGCAGCTGCCTGACATTTTAAATTATCAGCAGAAAGGACTTGTGGTGACATAAGGCTCAATCCTGACAGATTTCCAGACCTCCCTGTGACATTAAAAGGTGTGGGAGCTGCATAAGGAATGAAAGATCAAGGAAGCATTAGCTTTGTCTGTAGGATCTCAAATCACTTTATTCCATAAATACGACTGAGAACAAGTCCATGCCATGGGTTCAGCCTCACCAAAACACAATGAAAACCTCACTGGACTATTTGTTCTGATTACTTACCTGTTTTCCCAAGTCCTTTTTGTTTTCAGTCTCCATTCTCTGAAAAAGGGAAACATGCCTCTAAAGACTGGTGGGAAAGAATGACAACCATCAACCACAAGTGAGTAACATTTCCACTAGGCATGATGCACCTCTGCAGCAGTTGCTACATGTTTCTGCCTTTTGCTATGAAAACCAGAAAACAGATCAGCATTCAAGAAGCTGCTTGGAGCACTGGAAACCCATCCTGAAATCCATCATGGCAGGGATTCAGACCTGAACCTGCCACCTTCCAGCCAATCACCACAGGTTCACTGGCTGCCCAGAGATGAACTTCCATATTCATGCTGTGGCCCTGACTGATCTTCCCCTGCAAGCACCTGTAAGAGATCTTAAGATCTGTGCATTTTTCCAAAAGCAGGCCATCATCCAGAATGTGGTGCCTGACTACATCCTGCATTCCCAAACTCCTTCCACTCTAAGCAGGGACGGACTGACTGCTTTGCTAACTCAAAGTGACTCAAGGGTGGCATTGCTTCAGCGTCAGATGTCACTACTGAACCTAAGAAATCTTTCAATAAGAAGCAGAGCCCCATTGTATCAGGTGCAGCTCCAGCACAGGGAACAGCATCTGCAGGGGAAAGTCAACAGTCTGAGCAGATGAAGCCGACAAGGAGAAATAGCAGATGAGCAACACCCTTAGGGTTGCAGAAGAGAACCTGGATACAAAACCCAGGTGTCCTGGCTCCCAGCTCTGTGCTCACAGCACCACATCACTGTGCCAGGCACACAGATGCTGCAGTTTGAAGCCTATCAGTCTTTATGTCAGGTGTTACCTCAACTAACACAAAGTAAAGCTGTCACTTTTAATTCTCCCAAATTTCTGTCCTTTTTTTTTTTTTTTGGCTTTGTCAGTCATCTTACAAAGCAGTCCACAGACACCAGTGCATGGGGCTCTTTCTATTTGCTCCTTTTCTTGGAGATTTTGCCTCATCTTGTTTTCCTGCATAAAAACAAACATCATCCAATTACAGGTAAATATAAAAACATAGGCACGTAGCGGTTTCGTTACACCTCTTCTATCAGTCACAGCCTTGGGCTATCCATCGAGGATCATGCTAGATTGTTTCACACTCAGATAATTTAATTTAGTTCAAAACCGTCCTCACAGCAAAACATGACTTTGAAAAATCAGCCAGCATGCTGTTGTCAGGAAGCTTATCCTAACTAACTTCTACTTCCAAGCTGATTCCAAAAGTCTCTCTTGCCTCTGACAGCTGGCTGTGCATAAGAGGAAACCAGAATCCAGAGAACATAGCTGAAATCAGAGAGCAAGGTTAAGAGGAAAAACAGCAGGGAGAAAAGATCACAGTTTAACATCCTAGTCTTCAAAAGCACTGCTGAGTTACAGGAGGTCTGTAAATGCTCTCAGATGCTCTCTGAGAGAACAGGTCACTGAGAGGTAAGGAAGAGGAAGAAAACCTGATGAAAGATCAGCAAAATGAAAGAGGGCTGTAATTTCCCCTAAAAGGGGAGCTCTGAGTTTGATGAAGCTGCTGGGGCAGACACTACCACCCATCAGAACTTTTCTTCTTCCCTGTGGAGAATGAGCAGATTTTTAAAAGCTCCACAATCTTCAAAGATTGTCTCATAATAAGGCACAACCATATCTGGTGCACAGCAAGAAAGCAAGAGTTAACGTTGCCACAGTAACCTCCTTCTGAGATGTTATGGCAGGGATTTTTCACAGGAGCTTGAAAGAGGAGGGGGACCAAATCACACAGATAAAAAGCAACAGGAACTGAGTGCCTCCCACCTCCCAGCTTTCCTTGAGGGAGGAATCCAATTAGCCACCCATAATGGGTTCATCTGGTCTTAGTCTATGAAGAGACCCAACCAACTGTCTTGACCTGAATCCTGCAAGGACTCTCCTGGTATAAGGAGCAGATGAGGGTGCTCTGAAATCCACATGCATTTTTCTTCTGCTCAAGACTTTGCAAGACACAACTGCAAAATCATATTTCTTAAAAAAATGGACACAGCTCAAACTCTCGGGGGGGTATGGCCCAAGACCACAGCTGAAGGAGGCCTGTTATTCTTCAATATTTTAGGGTCCTTAGAAAGACCACGATTATTTTATGACCAGACACAAAACTTGCCAAGCTGCTGCTTCTTTTTGCTGGCTAGTGTATGGCTGACTCTGAGCAGGATCTTAATGAACTACAAAAAATCATCCCATTCCTTTTTCTCCAGAAATTCACTATACAGTTAAATAAATAGAAATGCAATTTAATTAGCTCTTCTTCCCACCCTACTATTGCTTCTTTCTTACTCTTTTCACAACCCTTTTCATTTTAATTAGGTAGTTTTAATTCTGATGTAGAAAATGGGTGTTAGGCTCATAGAGAGGGATTGTGATGGAAACAGCTCAGGTGACAGGGAAGCTCCCTGAGACTCTTTTGCATTCCACTAGCAGGCAGAAATGCAATAGAAACACCTGCATGCTCTGTACATACCCAGGCTGAGACCTGCAGAGCACAAACTCCTTCCCCACTGACCCTGTGTAGATGAGATGCCACAGGGACTGTTAACACTGACTTGGCCCCACTTGAATTTTCCTGACCAGAGGAGACCTCTGACTGGCCAAGCTAAGCTCTGATGCCCAAGCTCTACAGAAGAGATGACAACTTAACCCGGCACATAATATTTCATAACCTTCAATTATCCCTCACTGTGGGTATCATTTTGCATGTTGCAACTCAGGCAAGTTAAGGGTTTATTTCAAGTGTATTCAGTGGTTTGTGATGATCTTGTTCCTTATTGACCCAGGACCTCCCACAATCACCACTTCATAATAGGCAAGAGGAAGGGAAGACCCTGGAAAATGTGGGAACAACATGCAACATCAAGACTTAAACAGTGACAATAAAAGCTAGATCAGGTGAACACACCAGTGCAAGAATATTTGCTTTATTCCAGGCCTGCAGCTCAGCACCTTCACAACAGCACTGCATTCACTTATTGTAGCCAACATCAAAGAAAATCTAAATACAGGTTTTTTCTGATAAAATACTATTACCACACTTTACTAAAAAAAATACCCAACTGTACATCCCCCAGACCTCTCCCTACTCAAAGGGTCTGGATACAAATGAGGGCTTATGATGAAATCCCACACATCTACACAGGCACCATCATTTGAAGAAGCGATTCTCTGTTTCGAAATTCCAACAAATGTTCTTCCCCTAAAATGCAGGAAAGACACATGGTGAGGAGTTTGTATAGAGCACATGGTGCTGAAATAGCAAGCTGGTAAGTCTTTAACAGCTTTTGACAGTGGTAAAAGATCAATTATTGCACCATAAATATTAAAAAGTTCCTCCAGCCTTTTGCTGGAATGAATGTATATTTAAAAATCAGTGTTTCCCTTCAGTAGCAGCCAAATTGCCTCAGAATCTCAAAGTTATGCAGCCCCACAAAGTTAAATTAAATGCTCTATTGCTGTATGTTCACATCTCCAGCTGCTAAAGAACAAGCCCAGCAAGTGCAGCACAAACTCCTGAAGCCACTGAAGCTGCAGGAGCCCTGACCATGGCCCTTGACCCTTTAAAACTAAAGGGTGGAATGGAATTGCCATTGCTTTCTTTTCCCTTCCCTACAAATGTAAGGATTTACAGCAAAAATAACCAAAGACAGCTCTGAAAAGTTGACCTCCCAGACTGACTGCTGAGCCAGCTGAGATGCATAAGGTTTTACTCTCCAGATTTCTTGACCCACAAGATTTCTGCCTTGGATTAATGTACATGTGTATGTACTTACATGTGTGTGTGTGTGCATACACAGATTCACACTCCAATGATTGCTTTTAATCATGAAACAAACTGACAGCTCCATTTCAAAAATTCTTTGTGTCAAGTCACCGAGGTTAAACAACAATTATATAGGTTTGCTACTGAAATTGAGACTACATATGGCATTCTTCATGCAGATTTGATGGCAGAACAACAGGTAATGACCTGGAGTCCGGTTCAAAGCATCACATCTAGAGCAAAACTGTCTTATTATGGTTCTGAAATTATTCATATGGATCCAATCTTACTACTTAAGGGTAACTTACTCAGTAGCACATCAGCTTCTTCTTCTGGAAAGCTTCCCATCCAAGGGAAGGTATCTTAGCATGCTTTGAGATTTAAAATGTGCCTGTCTTTGCTGACTATTGTAGGTAGGGCTGGTAGAAACTGTGTGCATTATTTATGTCCAGTGAGATCATACACTGAGAGCAGTGAAGGTCAGGGCTTTGTTGTGCTTGAACAGACAAAACCAACAGAGAGAGGGAAAAGGATACAAAGAGCAATGAATGCCAAAGTTCCAGCACAGCACCGAAGAAAAGCAGAGGGGAGTTCCCTTGGTCCCAGACTAGTGCATCCCCTGCCAGGCCAAATCACTGCCCTGCTTCTCACTCATTTCAGACCTCCCCATATTTGATCCAGACTCCCAACATGTCCTGAGGGCATGGCCAACCTTACACACAGCAAACCATCCCAGGCACAAATATTGTTTCAGTGGAACATTGCTATCCACATCAGTGCTCTATACATGTCTATAAAAGTGCTATAGTTTAATTAAAGCCAAGCAGACCAATTAAAAATATTGTCTTAATAATAAAGAAAAAAAGCTTAGGTCAAATCTAGCATGGAATGGTGTTGAGTAGCACCTCCATATATAAAATGCCAAGTGTGTCACCAATCCATACCTCTTCCATGTGGGAATCACCTGTTTGCCTCTTGTGATGGTTCTAGCTGGAAAGACACACCTTGTCTTCAGATCTCATCCCATCTCCCTTTTCCACCTGTACCTTCCCACTTCACCCTAACTGAAACTGTTCAGCCTGCCCCATTTTCTGTCACATCCAAGATTCAATCAGCTGGATTGTTTTAACTTGGATGAATACATTTAGCTTCCCCTTTTCCCTGTGTCATTTTGAGCACAGATCATCATGTTTTCCCATATTGTTTTGGTGTTTGTTTTTTTTAAGGCTGACTCCAGCAGATATATGGCCACTATAGAGTTTAGAAGGACAAAGAGTTTACTAACAGAGGGACACACTGTTATTGGCTGTAGTTTCTGAACTAATTTGGGGTACAGACCAAAAAGCAAATACAGCAGCATCTCCAGTGAATGAAATTACAAAGAATAGCAAGGAGCACATCCAAGGACATGGCTGCATCACAGATCAAACAACATCTGTTTAGCAAGAGCTACAAGAACTCACCACAGCAAACTGCTACATCCTATGGCAAGTGTCCATCCTTCATGGCAGGGCAGAGGGAAATCTTGCCATTTCTAGTTTTCTCCCAGCCTCCCAACCACACCAGAGGATTATCTACACAAAGCTCCAGCCAAACAGTTCTTACACTTTGCACACTGCCAACCTCTGGCATTGGCTCAAAGAGGAAACAGAGGTGAAGTAATAGGTCTTACAGTGACTCAGAACATTCTGTGCAGCTATGTAACTTCCTAGAAATACTCAGGGCTGAAACTGCTGGAAGGGGTTTTCAGGGCTGAAACTGCTGGAAGGGGTTTTCTGGGGGAAAAACACTGCTTTGATCAAGATAATTTATGTAATATCAATTGTGGCATAATACCAACTTTAGCAAACTGGAACAAATAAGAAAAATCCCCCTTTTTATTTGGAAGTATTAATTTCCCATTTCATATAATTTACAGTACTTACAAAGTCATCAATTCCAGAATATGAGGTGTCATAGTAAATGAAATATTTTGATTTCACACCTTAAATCATAAGCAGCAATTTTGAGCCACCTTGTCACGATTACAATGTTCCTCCTGGGAAGAAGAGGACTGACACAATTAGTGAAGCATTAGCACTGACTATTAATAATCTGTCAGGCAACATTGTCTAACAAATAACAAAATTAAAAAGGAAAACAAAATAATGTGCAAAATAATATCTTATGACTCCTTTTTTTTTTTTTTTTTGTGCCTCTGGCTCGGGCAGTTGATGGTTCATGGTGGCAGCTGGGGATGGGGAACATGACTTGAGGTTGGCATGGGAATCCTTCAGTAACTTATGAGAATTTAAGTGAACTTGCCATTATCTGCCAACCTGTGAACAGTTTCCTTGCTTTTTATCATTGGCAGGAATGTTTCTCATTAAAGATTGAAGATCATAATTTTTATATTCCAAACCAACCGGCCAAAGTAATTAACATTGCATGAGCCAGAAGTAATCAGGCATCACTTCAAGATGTTTTTTGAGTGTTTTTGTTGGTTTGGGGTTTGGTTTCGGTTTGCTATTTTTCTTCTTAAATTAGCTTGGAAAGCATGTGCAGGAAAGTATGGAATTAATATCCCTGCTTGAACCAGTCAGGTGAAGTGCAGTGCCTGCCTGTTCAGACATTTTATTCACAATTGCAGGGCTACAGTTCCTGATCTTCCCTTTAGCTCCAGCTGCAATGTCCCAGACTGCACGTTTCTGATGGGCACAAGTAGAGATGATAATGCCACGGACACCTGGCAAGGTCAGGGCAGCACCTACACTAATGGAAACAGAACTGTGTGTACCCCAACCCTTCATTCTTGACAGAGCCTAAAATGTCAGTGGAAACGTCTGAGTAAATAATACAGAGCACAGAAGATGAACCTGAGGTTGAGATGGGATGGGATTTCAAAGACCAAGGTCTACAGGAAGGAAAGTCTCCCCACAGTAGGTTTAAAAGCAATTCTAATCTAATACAAGCCCTAGAAATGGCACACGATGTAAACAGAAACTTCCTGTAGAAACAAATCTCACTCGAAATACTCTGTTATAAAAAGAGGTTTGATTGACTTTGGACAACCCAAAGAGAAGATCCAGTGATCAAAGCTAGGCTGCAATGAAGTGCAGAGGTACAAGGAATTCGCTCAGTGTAGTCAGGGCCACAGAAGCCAAGGACCAGGGCAAGCCAAGGTGACACCAAGTGTGCCTGCAGAGGACGGGTCTACATTCAGCAAACCAAGACTCCTTCCCTCTAAAATGGTCCTGAATGACAAACAGGAAAGACCAGAGCCAGCAGGAGCAGCACAGTGAGTGAACAAGGGGAGGAAGGGAAGCAGGGGAGAAGAGGAGCAGAGCATCCTCAGCCAGCAGTGGCACTGCCTTGACACCTGCAGGGCCCACAGCACACGGCATGGAACAAGCCCCAAATCATCAGCCCCCCAGCTACTCCTGCCTGTCTCACGGCTTCTGTCAGCAGTGGTGATGCTGAGAAAGAGAAATACATTTTGCCCAGAAGCAGTGTGGGCCAAGGGGAGTGAATTTACAACAACACATTTCAGCGTTTACAAAATTTTGCCAGAATATCCAGTTCAGAGGAAGTGTCAAAATATTTGGTAGCAGTCTGATTCAAACTGACACAAAATATAATTAAAAAAAAAAAAAAGTTGTTTTACAACATGAAAAGTCTGCCTTTTGGTCAGCTCCAACTGATAGCCCTGTGTCAGCTCAAAAGAAAACGAGGCATGTGCTTCTTCCTTCTATTTTTCCCTTGTTACACTGCACAGCTGTAAGGACAAGAGGATGACTCGCCTGTTAGATATGGCTAATATGAATCTGTGCCCCATTTTCAATCAGCAGAATTACCAGTCAATCAGTCAAGTTCTTTTCTAACATCATTGCAGGAAATGCAAATGGTTCACATCTATTTTCTAGTTTTACAGCAGCTAGGCTACCTTTAGAGATTTATGTCATGCTTTCATGCTTTGCAGCACTCCTTGAAACATTAGTAATATCATCTAGGCAGGAGCAATAAAACCCCAGGACCCTTTACCACATGCAACGCTGCATGACACCAAATCAAGTTTCTCAAGTGAAATATAGATTGAAGAAAGAAGTAGCATGAGGAGCAGAATCAAATTCATCTCAGTTATGCTCAAGCCACTGATGTCAATATATTACATCCCTACCAGGCTAAACCAAGTATTTCTTCTGAAAGATGCAAGAATACAAGTATAGCTTTGAATCTGAAACCAGAGTGACACAGGGGTCTGCATCTATTTTTAACATTACATAGTCTTTTACTTTTTAACTCTGAATCAGCCTTTTTTATGAAAAAAAATTCTGTCAGTTCAACGTCATATAAAAGATTTAATAAGACTGTAGGAAATATGTATAGGGGAGGAATAACAGACTGATTTTAATCTTGCCATTAGTCAATGAAAAGATTCTAGATGAAAGACTGCAGATAACCTAATAGACTTTTCAGTCTCTGTCTCCAATTCCCCGGATCTTGTAGGAGAATTAAATGTGAATTACAGCTACAGTTGGATGATCAAACTAGATATTTATTTTCCAGACACTTTTGAAAAGAAACATTTATTTCAGCAGACTTTACTTCTGTGGAATTCTGAGCACCAAGTTGCCCCAAGAAAAGACCTTCTCTTCACTCAACCTAAGACATTTCATGTCATTCTGACAGTACTAAGAGCACTTCATATGAACATACTTTGTAGCCTCTGACATGCTGTCAAAGAAGGGGAAAATACTTCAGTGCAATTGAGAATTGAATTCACAGTGTATTAACATAAACAAGAATGAAATCAAACTGCCATCAGAGGAATGACTTAGATGGAATCTACCCAAGGGTACTGAGGGAGCTGGCAGCTGAGCTCTCCCAGCCACTTTCCATCATTTACCAGCAGTCCCAGCTAACCAGGGAGGTCCCAGCTGACTAGAGGTTAGCAAGTGTGGCACCCATCTACAAGGAGGACTGGAAACAGCATCCAGTGAACGACAGGCCTGTCAGTCTGACCTTGATGGGTCAGATCTGAACAAGGGGATCAAATGCTCTCTCAGCCACTTTGCAGGCAACATCAAGTTGGGTAGGACTGTTGATTTGCCTGAGAGCAGCAAGGCTCTAGAGAGGGATCTGGACAGGCTGGATCAAAGGGCAAAGGCCAATTGCATGTGGTTCAATAAGGCAAAGCTCTGGGTCCTGCACTTGGGTCACAACAACCCCAGGCAGCACTACAGGCTTGGGGCAGAGTGGTTGGAAAGCTGTCTGGTGGAAAAGGCCCTGGGGGTGCTGGTCAGCAGTGCCTGAACAGTGGTCAGCAGTGGCCAGCAGTGTGCCCAGGTGGCCACAAAGGCCAGTGGCATCCTGGCTTGGATCAGAAGTGATGTGGCCAGCAGGACCAGGGCATTGACAGTCCCCCTGTGCTGGGCACTGCTGAGCCCACACCTCAAATCCCGTGTTCACTGTTGGGCCCCTCCCAACAAGGAAGACACTGAGGGGCTGGAGGAGCTCCAGAGAAGGGTAACAGAGCTGGGGAAGGGTCTGGAGCACAAGTCTGATGAGAAATGACTGAGGGAGCTGGGAGTGTCAGGCTGGAGAAAAGGAGGCTCAGGGGGTACTCTATCCCTCTGTACAACAACCTGAAAGAAGTTTGCAGCCAGGTGTGGGTCAGTCTGTCCTCCCAAGTAACAAGCAATAGGACAATAAGAAATAGCCTCAAGTTGTACCAGGAAAGTTTAAATTCGATATTACAAAATATTTCTTCACTGAAAGGGTTGTCAAACACTGGAAGAGGCTGCCCAGGGCAGTGGTGGAGTCCCCATCCCTGAAGGTATTGAAAAGACGAGTAGATGAGGCACTCAGGGACACGGTTTAGTGGAGAGCTTTGCAGTGCTGGGTTAATGGTTCAGCTTGATAGAGATCTTTTCCTACTTAAACAATTCTATGACCCTATGATTCCATAAAATGGCTGAGACAGAATTCAAACACTACTCAGGGTGCTGTTTGAATGCCATTACATAAATGCCCATCTCCATCCTTCAGGATGGGCCAGCAGCAAGTTATTTACCATGTTGTCCCTCTTGAAGATTTCTGCTTGTTACCAAGCAGAATTTTAAGGTTTTCCCTGTTACACTGTCCTTGACAGCTGTCAAATAGGATCCAACTCCTGCCAATAAGGCTGTCCAAAAAGACACACTTACTCAAGGCATTTTGTCCTTAGCTCACACTGCCACTTACTGCCTAGTACTGTCCAGTTACTTGCTCTTGTAAATCCGTCTTCAGATCCTTATTCAGATTTAAATCCCTTCTTCCTGGACACACAGAAGTCTAAGGGGATCAGAGCTCAGTATGCCTCCAAAGAAATATACTTATTAGGACATTAATTCATTACTTCTCTTAACACCTAAGTTAAAAATTACTGGTTATTTATAGCAAAAAATCTCATGGAAATGGGATCCCAGCCTTCCAGAATGGTGCCTCTTCCAATATTGAAATGACTTTATAACATGGAATGAGGTGTGAAACACAAAAACTCCCCTATTGTGAGAGGCTGTGCTGTGCCTTTGCTGTAGGGATGATGAACAAATCCAGCACGTGTCACATGTTGTGAGGCCAGCCCTGAGTCCCTGGCTCCAGGGGGGGGTGTATTTTAGTAGCTAGCAAGGTTCACAACTGCACCTTCTCCCCCAGCCCAGAATATCTGACCAAAAGCCTGCCTTTCATATGTCCAGAGACCCCTGTCACGCTGACCACGCCACAGTGAGCAACAGCACTTGGTTGTTGATTGGGGCACATTCCAGAAGGGCTGAGGGTGCCCATCCCCTCTGTGGCCAGGCATCACATCACACGTGCAGCGTTTGGGGAGAGCTGTGTTGGCCACCATGTAAGAGTACCCTGCTGTGTGATCAACTGCAGCCACAGCTGGCTCATTGTCCCCACTAAAGAGCCTGTGAGCTGGTCCCACCTGCTGCCTTATGGGCAAGCCTTTCTGCAGGCTGAGAAACTCACCCAAAATTGAGCACCTTGGTGTCTGGGTCAAGAACTGACCATGTAGATTAGTCTCAAGAGCCTTCACTTTGAGCCCACTCATATCTAGAAGTTAGATGCCTGCTCTCTGTGCTGTGAAGATTGAGAGATCTCAGTCAGCACGCATTGCTTTTTGGAAATCATCACTGACAATGATTTATGCTTTAATAGCGAATTCCCTTTGAGTGCTTAATAGTACAGATTAAGCCCTAATAAATGTGTTTCCTGCACATTTAAGTGACTAACTCTATGATCTATTAGACTTGTCTCATAATACATACAATTTTTCTCGGTAACCGTGGAAATTTCTAAAGAATCGGCAGCATCTGTGCCTGGAGTATTAAAGAAATCTATTTTTTACCAGAGGAATTTTGTACAAATCAATTCCAGCCTTGGATATAAAATGCTAAATTTTGTATTCTATGTGAATATTTACTAGAAATATTTGGAATAAACACTTAAAATCATTAAGAAAATTAAATTGTTAAATACTCCCCAAACATTACAATCAATCTTGTCAAGTTGCAGTTTTATATTTTATTTTCTAGTTATTTCATCTGTTTCAGTTACACATTCACAGCACATAATATATTCTGCGTTATTCCTCCCCATTCCTAATACTTTCATGTGTTGATCACTAAGGGGAAAATTTAACTTACATCTGCTTTTGGTTAACATCTGTCAGAAACCCCAAAGATTAATGAATCTGGTGCTGCGCAGCAAGTCCAAACTTCACAAACCTCCACTAATATTTTGATCAGTCTGGAGCAAAAGGGTATTTAAAAATCTCTCAGAGTGCTAGAGGGAGGGAAATAATCACTTTGAATAAAAAAATCCAAATTCACTCAACTGGTAATGAAATTGCACTGAATATTGATTCAGGGCTCTAATAAGCTCTGAAGTTCAAAGCAAGCACTGGAAGGCAAATATTCCCTCCTCTTTCTTTAGAGAAATCTGTAGTACTACCACAAAGTAAGCTTTCACTTTGTTCTAAATATATAGGATTATAAGAGTTCTGAAAGCAGTCCTGCAACATCTCCCTCTCCCTCCTCCTCTCCCTCTGCCCTCCCCACATTTTTAAGCTGACAAATTTAACATCAACTAAATTCCAACCCAGAGCAAGCACTTTAAAGTGATTTACATCTAAATGAATAGGTTCCTGTCTCCCTTTGGTTTTCAGAAATTATGCAATTGCCTTTTTTTTTTTTAACTAAACCAGACTAATCTGAGATTAATGTTCAGCTAAAGCTCATCCTTCATTCCTCCCAACTATGCCAGAGACACTAATGACAATGTTAGGAGTCAGCTTTGCAGAGCATTTTAGTCACCACAGCACAGGAAGAGAGTTACTCACTAACAGCAGAAAGGGATCTCTTCCATTTTTTGGAAATCTTTCCCCAGCACATGGTGGGACAGCCTACAAATGGGACTGGGCATTTGGTTTCACCAATGCTTGTGACTCTGGGCTGGAGAGAGGGAAGCCCTTTCCCTCCATGGCATCCTTAATGTCTGGGAAGTCTGAGCCGACATGCCTGTCCCACTCCTGCTGCCTCCTGTCCTCTCCTGGTACTCACCGTGTTTCACACTGCAGACTTCACAGAGCCTGGTGATGAGGTGCAGTCACACCTTTACATTCAGGAGGTGTCAGGCTTGGCTCTGGCTGCCAGCACCTCCCTCTCTGCACAGCACGACATCACTTGCAGACCAGCACATGCTTCCCAATCTGTCTATTGTTATAAATCACAGCCCTTTGTGCATCAAGGATGTCACGGGATAGGGCAAGCAAGGAGAATAGACTGTTGAATTATGACTTATGTCATGCACTGAAATAGCATATTAATTGTTGTAGAAGATACAGCATGGTCGGTCTAAAGGGATAAAGGAATTGAAAGGGACAGTTGGGTTATTGTGACCCATTCCCTGCTGCTACCAGTACCTTGTCACTTCTCTTTCTTCGTCTGAACAAGCTCTGTCTCAAGAGTAATCAGACTCTGTGAGGGCTGAGACATTTTTTGGGTGCACTGGCCCAAATACACTAACACTGCACAGCACTGCAATGGCAAATTGGCATCTATGGATGTGCCCTGTACCTGGTAAATAGCGAGGCACACAGCACACTGCCAGCTGCATATGCTTTCTCCTTATAGATCAATATAGTCATTGGGAAAAAATACTTGGCAAATCCCTGGATGCAGCATGAATATCAGAGTGAAAATGAGAGGGAAGCACTACCCACAGAAACCAGGCAGCAAACATCCCTCTACATGTCAGTTAATTGAGGAAAAAACAGTTTCGTACTGCAGGGCCTATCACAAGTTAAACCCAACCTGCACCCCAGACAGTGACTGCATCTTCAAGAGTTAGATGTTGTCTGGACAAACACAGACCTTGCTTTGTAATGTCTGCTTTAGTCTTCCTCACAGTCTAGTTAGCCTCAGGATCCAGCCTCAGGCTTCAACTTCACAATCAGCAATTTCCAGTCTAAGTATTCCAGTAAACATTATGGTAAATGGAGCTTAGAGGAGAAAAAGGCATATGTGGGCAGAGCCCAGGAACTAAACAATCCTGAAACAGTCTCAGCTCAGATTTATTTTCAGATTTTCCTTTACAATGTCTCATCTGTTATACATTTTGAGGAGTGGAGGAATCAATTTATTCAAAGCCCAAGATATGGATTAAGTGCTCTTGATGACAGGCAGCATCTGACTTTTGAAGAACAGTAGCTCTCCTACCAACTTATAAAGCCCTGATTGAAAGGATACTATCTGAAACAAAAAACTAAGCCATGGTGTAACAGTTGGGCACAGGAGGAAGAGATGTATGTCTTTGCCATAGCAGGGGTTTTAATTTTAACTTCTTGAACATTTCATTCTTTGTTACTTTCTTGCTTGAGACAACCACTTTCTTCTGTTTGTCCATCTGCAATTCTGCAGAGAAAGAAAAACCATCAGCAGCTTTTCTTTCATCACATACTTACATGAAACTAACTTCTCTGAATTTTCCCAGCACACAGAATGTCCCTGCTGCTGCAAGATAAAATGTGTCACTGCTCCATCTGCTACTCATTTGCTGATGAGTCTGTACGGCAACATGCTGCTGAGCAGAATATTCCAAAAAAGAAGAACTATGCAGCCCAACAGATCTGGCTTTGACAGAGCTTGGGCTAGGTCTCATTAATCATTTTTCTGTGCTGCTTACAGTACCTGGTGGAGCATAAGGACTGCCTCTCCAATATTCCCTGGTACCATCGTACACTGGTTGGACAACTCTTTATTTGGGGCAAGAATGAAGGAACAGAAGCAGCAGGAGTGCTTTTTGTTAAATGATTTCTTATTTCAGTATTGCTCCAATATTCATAGGTAAAAGTGCTTATTTTTGGGTCAAGGAGTGATAAAAATCCAGATGCAGAATATATCCAGTTGCCACCCCCTCCTCTGTCCTGTGCCAAAGCTGTATCAGAAGATGCTCAAATTGCAAGATGCATGTTACCAAGGCACTGCCAGGTACTGTGGATTCCTGTCCAGTGCCTGCATACCAGGGGGAAGTCTTTCCCTTGTTTTGGAGAAAGAAACTGCCCCCATTGAAATCAGGCCCATTAATGTCCCATTGGCTGAGATTAAAAAAAAAAAAAAAAAAAAAAAAAAAAAAAAAAAAAAAAAAAAAAAAACACAACTATGACACTGCATCTGCTTCCCTCTCCCCTCCACCCCTCCACACTCCACTCAGCACTAGGGAGATGCAGGGTCCTGCTCCCCTCACAGCCCAGCTCAGTGCCCAGAAGTGCTCTTACTCCATCCTCCTTGTTCCCACCACGGCCCCTCTTCCTCCCAGCCCACCACCCCTGGGTGGTCTGAACCTACTGAGCCTGTACTCTGTTCCAACAGCACAGGAAAATCTCCTCAGATGGCAGACTGGAGAAGCAAAATAAATAGTTTTTCCATTCAAGTCACTCAAGTCTGACCAACTCTCCACCCAGCTGCATCTGAGTAAAAACTGCTCCATTTCTTAGGGCCTGAGGAGGTCTCTGGTATCCCAAGAGCTCTTAACCTCTGAGTTAAGACCTCCCCATCGAGGCCACAATACAGTCAGGACTATGCCCTCTTTATAGCAACTTAACTGGAAGCCACATATTTGAAAAATGCTTCCTAATAGCCACAACTGTTTATTTTTAACATTTTGAAAAAAAGCTAAGTCAATCTCTAAAACAGAAACGTTATTCTATTTCTCAAAATAATCGAGGGGAGGAAATGATAATTATTTGCATTTCATTTTTTCAAACCAGCTGCAAAGAAACGCCTGATCTCTACTGAGTTACAGTCTGCCTTTGAACTCTGTGCAGCTCTTTCCTGTACTTTACATAAATAATGTTGTTATAGTACATGCCCAGTCACAAAGGATACACAGACAGACAGATACAAGGAAAGTGAAGAATCTGAAAGCAAGGTGATAAGATTTTCAAGGCAGAAACACATTTTTCTACTTATCGTCGCCTAAGGATAACACTATTTGAAGCACAAAGACATGTAGCTCCTCATGTTTGATGAAAAGGTTACTAAAACAGAAGAGAAGAAGAAATTATGACATTCCCCCCCCCCCTCTCTGATTTAAGTTAGAGGAAAAACCAAGCATGCCTAAAGGGGAAGCAAGGCAGCTGCCTTGAGGTACTTTCTAAAATCCAAGCTTTTGCTGAACAGTTACATGGTAAAGTTTTAGTCCAGGCTGAAGTTGGCAACACAGGATCCTTAAGTTTTAAAAGTCAGGTTTCTAAGACACCTGATAAAGAAGAGCCCCAAAGGGGAATTACCAAAGAGAAGCTATTACAGTAGACTATGATTTCATTACAAAACTGAGGATCCAACAAAGGCAAACGTCCCTCACCAATAGAAAAGTGTGAATAATTGATCTTTTTAGATCAGTGGTTCAGCTGGGGAAAAAAAAAGTACTTTGGGTACATCTGAAGCAAACTAATTTTTTTTAAAGTATATATTTTTACATGTATATAAATGTGCTTGTGTGTATACATTCAATAAATTGCAACAATTTGTTTTGGCTTAAACAACTAATTTCAACCCCAAATGATTTTGTTTCACTTTTAAGTATTCCAAATAACAGCAAAAGTAGAAGTTGCCAGCTGCACACTATCACAAAACTGGCAAGCTATCATATCTTCTAATTTAGCTAGAGACACAAAAATCCAGAAAGAAAAGAAAAATTTGAAGACATATCCTTTTTCTACTCAGCTCTGAAGAGGTTTTCAAATCTGTTTGTCAGGATAGTTTTCTAAGCACCAAGATCTCTCTCTACCAAGTCAGTTCTGCTGAAATTGGTTTACTTTGTAATCAACATTGGAAATTTTTCCAAAGTCTGAAACATTATTTTTAAACAAAAACCAAGCATTCTATATTGACTACATGCAGTTTCCTTTTGTAGTTGTTATTCTCTTTATGAAATATTTATGCACCTCTCAAAGGTAGGGTGTATGGTGAATTTAGAGCTCAGAGGTTAAAGTGTTCACATGGCACACAAGAACCACCCAAGATATTTTACCACAGTAAACACCAAACTTAAAAGCTGGGTTTAGTTCTACCCTGAACTTTCCAGCTTGAAAATTCCCTGTAGTTATATTTAACTTGATATAGAGCAAAGCATCTATGTATAAATCCCAGCCTTTTTAAATGGCCTCACTGCCATCACTGCACATGGAGTTCCTGCAGGACAATCAAAGGAATCTCCATCTTGATCCAGAAACAGGACCTCAAGCTTCTTTCTCAGGGTCTTGCCATCCCAAAACCTTGGCCATAGCTGGAAGTTCAGCTACAGCCTCTAGTGAGTAGTGCTACCATGTAGTCTCCTTGTCCTAGATCTCATGACTGCCTCCCTACTTTGCTTCCAGCTCTTCCACAGTTATACTGTGATTTAACAGGCTCCTCCAAACCCTCCAAGGCAGCAAAACTCTCACAACAACTACCTGAAAACTTCAAGACCCCATAAGAAGGCGGGAGATGAGACTAGCCCTGGTAAGTTGAACAAACCAGGGCAAACAAATAAAGCTGCTCTGCAAGTCCTAATTGCTCATTACCAAGATGCAAAGGAGAGCAAATTTGGATGGCTGTAAGCAGCCATCTCCTGTTACTATCCCTCCAAGCAATCATCCTGAGTCTTACCCATGGTCAGCAATTACCACACCAGCCTCACCCCCCGTGACACACCCCTGGGCACTCATGCACTAACCACACTTGTAGCCACTCCTCAAAAACTGCGGACACAGCGAATTTTGTTGTCTGGCCACTTGGCAGCTTTTTACGGAGAAGGGATATTCTGTAAAAGGAAGCCTTTCAAAAGTAGGAGAAATGAAGGGTATTTATAAAAATAACCAGAATCCTTCCCCAAGGCGTTCTGAATAAGACATTCCCAACAGCCTTAAGGTTCAATGTCAGCAATGCGAGGGTCGCTGAAGCATTGCAAAGGCACATCTCTCTTCATAATTAAAGGGTAACTTCATTTCTGATGGGTTCAGTGGAGTGACAGTGAGTACGTGATTAACTCAATATCCACAGAACTACACACGCTTGTAATACCCCAGAAGAATCCAGCACTGGCAAGGTGGAATAAAGGTGAAGGAATTTCCACCAAATGTTGAAAGGATGGGAAAGTTCCTGACCGCTGGAAACAACTACACAGGGGGGAAAATTTAGACAACATTAAAAATCAGGGGTAACTAACTTGACAGTACATCTAAAATATTTTAGGTTAGATGTGTGTTCTTGCACAGCCAGTTAATTCCTCGATCTGTGTATTGTTTCCCCCACATTCAGCATGTGCTGTTTGTGTCCTCTCCCCACCCTCAATAACTAATTTCTGGAGAAAGGCCTAATCACCCTCTGCTGTCTTTCAAAACCCATTGTCAGCTACAGACATCTCAATCGTTGGGATTTATAGCAAAGCAACAGCTCACAAAGACCAAGATGGGCTTCTAAGGAAGAGGAGATGCCCTGCTTTCATTTAACAGATTTTTCTTGAGAACCACATGCAACATAAAGTAACCTCAGCACAAATCTGAGGCCAGGGGGTTACTATTAATATCAGGAGCACTTGACTCACTTTATCAGGAGCCAGGTAGAAATTTGGGAGACTTCTCTAAAAAATTACCAGTGAACAGCTGCTTTCACTCTGAATGCTAGTGCTAGGGTCTTTTCTGTACTCAACTGATGAGCAATGGCATCCAAGAACTTCTCCCAGAAAAGATAACTTCAGTAGCAAAGATTTAATTCTCTCCAAAATTACAAGCCCAGGACAGTAAGTGTTCACATTCATGGGGCATGAGAACACAGACTGCCTGACAGCACTCAGGATCTTGTCTGCTTGCTTGCTTGCAAGGGGCCCATCAGCATCCCAACCTCTGCCAGATCTGGACTAGGGAAAATAATTTCATGGATAACGGGTCCAACCAGCTTTGTGGCCATGTCCTTGAGTACTTCCTACATGAGAATTGGAAAAAAAAAAAATCTGTCCCTTAGTGGCAGTACTGCACTCACAGAAAATCTTTTTCCCTCCCAAGTATTTCTAAAAGTTCAGATTATCACTTAGTCCTCAATTAGAACTGCAAAAGCTTTACAAATCCAAGAGAGAAACTCTCATTGTTATACCTAATACAGTTGGCTTCCAAACCTCACAAGCCCACTCACAAGTCTATTTGTTCCTCATCCTTCCCAGCTGGGATACACTGACCTGTTAATCTTTCAGCTTGCAGCAGCCAAGACAACACAACCATACTTTCCCCTCATTTATCATGCCCTTTTAGCCTTGGTCACAGCTTAAACCAGCTTTCTTGCTTCCTTCCTCCTCTGTCCCTTGGGTCCTTGAGACATCCTGCAGGGTCTCATTCACTTAATAACTTTAGAACAAAAGAATTCTGCTCTTGCAGGTTTTACTGCACTCCTTGGTTCTACAAAGACCTTCCTGAAAACCTGGACTCAGAGGAAATCCTACTCATGACATGGGGATTCAGCTCAAATCAAGAAAAACACGTCCAGGACATCACACATTCCAGCTTTTCAATCAGAATAGCTGTAGTTTATGTCTGGATTTCAACTACAGAAAGATCTCCAGCTCAGCTGCAACACACCCACACCTTCCTACCAGACACTGAGCCTCATGCTAAGCTGTGCAGAATGCACTGACATCCCATCTTTAGGGAAACCTCAACCTGCCCATGAGGGTGGCCACACATCTGAACATTCAAAGCTCAGACACCCCTATGCCTGCACCACAAAGCGGTCTAATTGCCCTGCTCTTGCACGCCACTAAGCCTGTCAGGCTTCAAATTTTGTCCTCTGTGCCTGCAGAGGATCTCTGTTCAGGAGAAGTGCCTTCATCCTGAGAATGCCACACATGCTGCAGTGCAGGCCACTGGCTCTGGAGATCCCATCAGGGTGCCTTTGCTGCTGGAAGGGCCGGTGCTCCAGCAGGAGCTGTGCAGTGGAGCAGGCAGGTGGTCACCGGCTGCTCTGCTCGCTCCCCACCCCAGGCAGCTGCAGGCTGTGCCCATGCCAAGGGCAGACCTCAGCAGGCCCTCCCAGGTCTGGTTCTGTTCCTCCCTTCTCACAGACTTGTGAAGAAGTGAAATCTCAGCTGTCGGGGGTTGGCGAGAGGAGCAGGGTTTCTAGGTGAGAAGAACAGGCCAAATGCTCTCTTTCTATCACCCTCCAATGTGCCAGCTTCACAAAGCTGCTGACAGTCCTCGAGAGCTGATGACATTTTTCAAAACATTGACAAAAATAGACAAGCGCTTCCCCCCACCATTGAAAAATCAACTATTTCCACAAAGCCCTTCTGCTCTCCACTCTTTCTTTGGCCACCTTCACAGCTGATTCTTCTCTATCAAAACACTTCTGTAGACTCACCCCATTTCACAGAAAAAAACCCTGTCTTCTAGGGAGAGCTGACACCCCAACCCTTTAAGAGATTCTAACATTTTAATGGCAACTCCCATGCATTGTCAATTCTGGTCCAGTCCCCTTAAGCAAGACCAGCTCCAAAGTGACTCCCCATAAAGAGAGGTGCTTGAGTGAGAGTTTAATGTAATGATTTAACCTAATGTAAATGAAGCCATTCATACCTGTAACTACCATTGGAAATAAAGTTAAGTGCTCATTGAGCTCGTAATTTCAAATTAAAAATTTATTTCTGTAACCTGAGTACATAACTTGCTATATATACACAGTGTCCTTTGGCAGTATGCAATAAATTGCACTGAATAAGTGTAATACCATTAACACTTTTTTTTTCTTTTAAAAGATATATTTATTTCTGTACTCCTTGTACTGATACTTTAAAACCTATAATTAAGCCTCTGTTGGATATGAATGTGCTAAGGTATTTATTTTAGAAGGGCAATCCAAATACTTTACATAAGCAGGGATTAATATGCCCATTATGAGCCATTAGTTCACTTGGGAATAACCTTCAAGACGGGAAGTATTTTGGCTCTTATTCAACTTAAATTTCCTATATTTCCATTCAGCATATGCCTCTATCCCCTGCAGAACTAGAACCAAAGTCTTGACCAGATTATGGGCATGAAATTCAGCATCTTGGAGAATCAAACTCTTACAGAGAAGTGATGTTCTCGTGACAAGTCCTGTGATACATGTGAATTATCAGGTATCACAAGCAGAGCAGCACCATACAGTTCTACTAGAACCCAAAATCCAAAGTAATTGAGATTGAACTCTTACAGGGGCTGGGTCTATTTATGAAATACAGGCCTTCTTCCTAAGCTCCTCAGAAGTCAGCTTTTTTTTGTGTGGCTCTGATTTTAAAGAATTTCTCCTGTTATTATGTCCCTCCATAACCAAGGATCTTGCTTTAGGCAAGACCCAAGTGGTGTGAGACACGCTCACTCCTTAATCCTTTTGTTAATTAAAAGATCACCAAGCTAAGCTAGAGCTGTACAGAGCTCTAAATTCATTTAGCACATGTGAATTCTGCCTCCCAGTCGAGGAAATGAAGTTTTAGAAGCCTCCAAAGACCTCATGTGCAAGCAAGAGTTACAGATGAATTGCAGTTCTACAATCTGGTAGTGTCTTTGCATGCCTAGGACCAGCTGTATGTGCTACCTAGCCTGCTCCAACAAGCCCAAGAACGTGCCTTAATCGTTGACAGCTCTATCTGTTTTTGAAGTAAAAGGTCACAAATAAAAGCTATTCATGCTGCAAGCTCACAAACCCAAATGCAACATTTTTCAACTCCACATGAGCAGGTAGAATATTCTGACACCAGAGAAAATAAGGAAAGTCACATCAGTGACTGGACAGCTATGAAGCTGGGTAGTCAAGGAGAGCCAGGAATGCACCAAGATTGCCTTTTGAGCCAGACAAAAAACTTCTTTGGAATTCAACTCTCAGTGCTTTATTCAGTTTTACTGATATTTTGGTAGGTTCCTCAATATCATTCTACTCAGCTTACATTGGGCTGTATCTGCTATCACTCCGAGCCTGATTCATCCACAACTGAGCAAGAGACTTGGAATGGAAAGAATAAAATGAGAGAGCTGTGAAGCTGGAACATTGCAGTGTGTGATCATATATATTACAAGAAATACTTGAAGGAAACACTAAGTTAATATAAAGGTTTTCCTAGTTGGAAAGAAACAGCGTGAAGTTAACACCTGGCCTCATTAATATGCATGCCAAACTGCTTTCAAGATAAGTAAACAGCATTCATGTAAACTGTTTAATATAAAAGCAATCATGCAGAGACATGCACGATCCAATTCATGCCAAGGTTTACTTTAATGTTTAGATCACAATTTTAGCTGCTTAAATTGAGCATCAAAAATAAATAATAACCAAACATAAATGGTTCAATTAGATTTGGTTTAATCTTCAAGACATATACAGCCCGGTAGAGGTGGTCAGCAATTTGGGATTCATGGCAAAAATACCCCCCAAATCCAGAGGTTCTGTAATTTGAAGAATTGTCTCTGGTTTATGGGAAACTTGATTATTGCTTTATCTTTTCTTATATCTTTGTCTCCTCCTCTGGTCCTTCTTTCAGAACAAACTCTATTTCCTATAACTACACTGTTACTTCCACAGAGTAGAAATGAGTCCACTTCCCTCTGTTTCTGCTATAAACTTGAGCTCACTCCAACTCAAGACAGCATCAGCCACACTGCAGTACAAGAAACAGTCATCTCCAACCTTTGCTTTTGTCATTTACTATGTTTGACCACAACTGCTTGGATTTCTGTGACAGAGTCAGGGAAAAGATCCAGGAAAAGCCACAGCAGGTATTATTCATTCCATACTTAGCAGTTCTTTATGATTAAAATCCTATATTCAAAACCATCTCCCACCTTATAGCTTAACTAGAGAACAGATTTTACCGGCTTCCCCAGAGGCATCTTGAGTATTTGTTTACAAAATATGACTTTTCAAAAAAACACCCTTCTCCCTCAAACAAACAAACGTCCAAACATCTCTTATATAAATAAAGTGTATTTTCAGGGGTTTTGCGTTAAGTAACCTCAAATTAATGACTCATATACTGGCATAACACTTAACTGTACCCTGTTCCTACACATCCTGGGCTCTAATATTTGTATCTTGATGTTTGCTCTAAAATTTTTCTCTCCAGTTGAATAACTCCACAAATTGCTGTGATGTACATAACATAGGTAATAAGGAGCTGGCAAACTTCACTTGTACATTAAGGTAGCCAGCTCCCTCATAAGCCTTTTTTAATCAGTGATTGATAGACCAGTATTAACAAGCAGAAATAGGTGGTGTAGCAAGTCATTTAGCACAATTCCCATCATTGCTTATGAGGAAAGATGAAGATCCATGGAGCACAGCTTGTCCATAAATAAGATTGTTTATATGAGATTAAAAAAGCCCTCATTAACACAAAGCAAGCCATGTAATTCCAAAATGAGCAATCAGAAGAGAAACTACCACGCTTGTGTTCTCACACTGGAATATTTGCAAATGGAATTAAATTTTTCCTTGAAATCTCAACTTACCCAAGAAGAGTTAAAATTCACCACCTCCACGGAATATTTCTTACAACTGTCCAGTTAGGCAAGATGTTGCAATAAGGCCAGTCAGTAAAAGCTGGCATGACGAGAAATGTTCAGAAAGTTTTAGTGGCTATTCAAGCATTTCAACCAATTTCATTTGGTTAGAAAATATGTCAATTCCTCCACTACAAACTCAGCCTGAATATGCTACCAATCTGCACTGGGCAAAACACCCCTATCTCCATGCAGAGAGGGAATGAACAAAGGTGGAAAAATTACTCACAGCACCAGCAGCAACTTGGAGGGGCCAGCCTGGCAGAGAGAGGCGCAAGTGGTTGTGCAGCCACTCTTCTCATGGCTTCTAATTTTCCTCTCATACTGTGCCTCATCATCACTAAGCATCAAACACAGTCCTCGAATAAAAACATCTCATGTAGGATCAGAGGCAAGTGGTCTGAATTTGCACACCGGGGCTTTATATGATTTTCCAGTCCCTTCTTCACACCTCATTTCAGCACCACTTGTGCCTTTGTGTTGCTGCTCTTGGAGCTACTTTGTCCCTGTGTGATGTCACAGCATCCCAGAATTATTTGTTTGCTCTGATGAGTGGCTGCCTTCTTCGTATTTCATGTCAAAATCTTTAACTACTGTGTTACACCACAGATAAGCTCTTTGTTCAAGACTGCTAACACAGTCTGTAACCCAGGGGCTGGGGCAGTCATGTTAAACACTGTGGCAGAGCTAAGGACACCTCCAGACCACCAGTTCACATTAAAAGTGCAACAGCTGAATTTTCACTATAATTTACTTTGGCTAACAGGGTAAAACCCCAGCTTTCCTCAAAATAGCAAAGCTGTAAGGAAAGGTATCTCATCTAGGCTGTTCACAGTGATGCACTGGGGAAGGAAACGTTTAGAAAGGGAGAACCAGAAAACATCTGCTCCTTTTACACTGACACAGAACCAAAGTTACTGCAGCTCTGGCTGAGGAAGCAACACCAGAGGGGATTGATCCCACCTCTGTATGTACCTCCCAGCAGCTTATTGTTACACCAAGATGGTTGGCCACAGATCCAGTGCCCGGTGCTCTTTACAGCTTTCTGCATCTCCACTGCCTGGGGACAGAACAGTCTGTGCTCCCACAGGGAACAGAGCCTACAACTCTCTGTGCATCACCAGCACAAGGCAGAATTCACTTGTTTACTGCAGGCAAACAGGAGAACCAGGCTGATGCTGGCCCTACTCTCTCAGGCTGCCTGACACGTATAAATAGTCACATCCTCAGAAGATGCCCATTATTGCTGAGTCTGGGGAGCAGCTAATTTTAGTCTGTAGCAGAGCTTTTAAAACAGAAATTCTTCATCAGCACAACCTTTCCCCGGTGGAAGATAACATCTCTTTCACCTGAAAGACAGACTTACATAGTTCTGTGTCGCTGGTGACACTAATGAGTTGCTGCTCTGGGGACAGCTCACTCAGATCCCTCCAGGTGACTTGCTTTCAGCTGTCAGCTGCTGGCTGCACCAGAGCTCCCTACTACTGACTTAAATCCTCCAGGGTAGCACATTCTCTATGCACTGTGCTTCCTGTATCTGCTTCTCCTCTTCTCAGATCTTAACTGTATTCTCTAAACTTAGACCCACCACAGGTCAGGCCATGAAGTGTCAGAGTGATCCTTAAATACGAATTCATTCTCTTCCTCCCACATAACCCTCACCTGCCATCACCTCCCTGAATATAGTTACCTTCACTTCATCTTCTCAATCCTCTACTCACACTTTGGTCTTTTACAGGCTTAGTAATATGCAGATCTACTTTGATATGTGACTTATGAAATTTTTCATAGGATTCTATGCTCATTGTCTTTGAGTGACTCCAGATCAGACACTTTCAGTTCAAAAGGGGAGTGGGGGGAAAAGAACTAAATCCGCAAAGTTTCTGCCCGCTTGGGAGTTTGGCTGCTATCCTGCCTTCCTCAAAGGGTTCTGCAGGATGAATCATGCATTTTGAACAGAAAAGGTACCACTGTCCTCTAACCTTGTCCACTGGGCTAGCAGGGCCAAAATCCAATCCAAACTGAGTGCATCATTAAAGCCATCAGATCTGATTCCATAGGCATAGGGAAGTGATCCAGTGCAAATAGCAGAAATACATTTACCAAAGTCACCATGCTGTAAATTCACAGGACTTGAACCTTCTGTTTCACCCAATGATTCTCTCATCCTGAGACTAGCTCCTAATCCCATCCATCTTCTCTCCTTTCAAAACCAGTGCCACTATTCAAAGCTGTCTATAGATAAACTCCCCTCTGGCTTCCATATCTGGTACCTTCCTCGACCTCAGCCTGCTCCTTTCTCCCCTCTTTCATATCTCCTGCATGCCATCTTCCATCAGTAAAGGCATATGTTTTCATGGTACTGCCTGCTAAACTGCCTTCTAAATCACTGAGCAAAGCTGTGGGAGAGCAGCAAACGTACAAAGTTTTCATGGATCTCCATTTGAAAGCTTTGCTCTTTTTCCTTTTGAGTAATGTAAAGACTTGGTCATTGCATTTTTGCAATTTTGCCATTCTGAACGTGAGATCACGATCTCATGAGATGAAAGTTCTTCATACGGCTAGGACAAGTTTTCCAAGCCACTGGGAACTAACCAGACTGTCAGGGCAGACAGAGACAAGTGGCTTGCAGGTTCTGTGGTGTGCAACCACGGGCAAGGACTGTTTTGGGCTCGGTGGCAAGGACAAGATTCTCTCTGAGCTTTCCTTGGACATAAAAAAAGGATTATACAGATTGACACAAAGCTATAAAGAAGTCTAGAGGCACATGGACACTAAAACATCAGGCAGTGATGACTGGCAAGTTCAACGTCATCAGCTGTACACAAATGAGAAGAAAATCAAAGGGGTAAAATAAATAAGAGATAATACAAGATGTTCAGACAAAGAAAAAAAAAATTCAAGTCCAGAGGGCACATGGGGTGCTAGGAGTGAAGCAGACTGAATGGCTCACAGGGATAGAACAGCCAGGGTAATCTTTTGAGATAGAAAAATGACATTCTCTAAAACAAGCTACATTAATTATTTGCCTCAGCACTCCTGAAGGAGAAAAGAAGCTGACAGTAAATGACAAGTCATATAATTCTCAGGGTGACAAGGAGGGGATCTAGCAGAGATGCAAAGGTTGAGGCCTAAATATCCCTCCAGGGCTACTTGGCTGCCCAGGGCAAACCCTTCAGTTGATGAATACAGACAACATACCAATGGCATGCCAGCAGTGCTCTGTGATGGCAAAGGGTTCTGTCTGATCATTTTCATGAAGCTCAAGACAATTTCTAGGACTGATTCTCTTTTGCCACAGCTTTCATGTCTTCATTTCTGCCTGAAAAAAGTGACTATGAAATTCTTCCAAATAAGAATTCCCCTTCTTTCTTGGTGGCAGCAGCTCAGCACTCCTGGTTCACAAGTACAAATGCCTAGACTAGGTGCAAAGAAAAAATTCAGGTATGAGCTCATATTGCTACCACAAGGGAAACAGGTCAGAAGCCTTTTCCAAAGTCATGTGAAATTACCAGTGGGGAGATGTGGCCTTTGCCAAGCAAGGTACACCCCCTGTGTGCTCTTGTTGTCTTGCTGCAGAGGGAAGGGGGTGCTGGCTTTCCTGGCACTGGAAGGACCTCAGTGGAAGACAGATTTCCAGGGGAAAAAAAGCATTTAGATCACAGTAAGTTTTTCTCTCAGTATAACGTTAGCTCCGTTTTTTCCTTTTCCTAATTCACTTCCATGACAAAACAGCTCCCCTTAGTGACTGAGGGCACCCGTGCATGTCCCTGTGCAATGTGCTCTAACTGGTCTCTGTTACACTACAGATTAGTGACTGCCTCACTCCATCCCCCAGCCTCCAAATCAACAGCAATACTCCCGTGGCAGCAAATTGCACCTGCAAGAACGTGGTATAATCAACTTACTAGAGCTAATAGTGGGGCAAATAAAGCCATTTTTATTAATAAAGAGGGACACGCCAACCTACCAAAAAGCAGAATGCAAAATTCTTTGTCACACCTTTCCAGATTTTAAGAACTATGTTAATGATCAAAGCTTGAGCTAAAGACCAGCAGAACAAGATCTGATATACACTTGGCATTACTGTGGTTTTACTTTCCTTAAGCACAGAAAGACTTTTGGATACCACGATACACAAATAACAAATCTGATTGCAAGGTGTAACATTATTTAGAATCATGAAAAGTGGAATTACAGACAAGCCTTATCAGATCTGTTTAACATCATATGTAGATAAATCTTGCAGAAGTGATAACATACTTGCAGTAAAGCTCCTGGAAACTAATCCAGAAATTGTCTGTTCTTCAGCACAAGTCTGACCATTTCATTTCTAAGCTGCACATTTTCTGCCTCCAGTGTAGAAAACCACATTGTATTACCATCATACACAATGCAAGCAGGCATAGTTGCACACAGATGAACTTAAGGGTGGGAATAATGGATAAGCTAGAAAACACTCTAAATATATTTAATCAAAAGAGCCTGAAATGAGGCTGCTTGACTTCCCTCTTTTTGGATGTCAGCGAGCTGGAAGATCAAGGCAATTGCTCGCTTTAGACACACTTAAGAAGGTAATCAATAGAGAAGAGAGAATAACAATGCAATTTAATATAAATAGACTAGGATAATAAATCTCTCTCTACACTGAGATGTAACTCCTTTCCTATTATGCTTCATTCTATGCTTCTAAAATGGCACGTGTGTGAGTCTGATGAGCTATGAGAAGCACAAAACTAAGCGACAGAGGCATGCGTGGAATCACATGTGAAATGCTTTAATTAAGGAAAAGGTCATGAAAGACAAGGATAAATTTTTCCTGTTGACATTGTAGAGACATTCTTTTAGCTTCACAGAAACTGAACTGCACTACAAGCTTCACACAGCAACTGAGATTTCTGAATCCCTGATACTGGAAGTCCTTTCAGAACTTCAGTAGTGCTTATGAAAACAGGGAAGGTGACTTTTTGCATGGGTTGATAGTGATAAGACAAGGGGGAATGGTTATAAACTTAAAGAGATTAAATGTTAGGAAGAAATTTTTTACCCAGAGAGGGGAATGAAGCACTGGCAGAGGTTTCCCAGAGAGGTTGCAGATGCCCCATCCTGGAAGAGTTCAAGGCCAAGTTGGACAGGACCCTGAGCAACCTGGTCTAGTGGGTGACGTCCCTGCCCATGGTGGGGAACTTGGAATTAGATCATCTTCAAGGTCCTTTCCAATCCAATTCTGTGATACTGTGATTTCTTCCACTGCCTCATCCACATGTCTGCCAGACAGAGCTGGAGGGGAACACTAGAACCAGGATTTGTCACTCTGTGTTTTTAGGGAGTTGTTCTGCCCACAAAGCAACTGTTAGCACAGTTGAAATAGCAGATGTCAGAGACAAGAACCATTGACAGGTAATGGATAATTTTCTGTACCAAGGAACAGGTACCCTGTTTCTTGTTGGCTTTTTACTGAGAGGTTTGTGTAGTGGCAAAAAGCACCACACTTAATGCACGCATCCTGCAGCATTCGATATTGAGTGCCAGAGAAAAATGGAGAATTGATCAACTTTTCTCTCCAGCACAACATGTCCTTACATATTACCATCCTGAAATTATTGATTAGCCTGGGATCCAGCTGATCTTATACTGAAAGCTAGTTTTGTGCAAAATTCAGAGTCTTCTTGCTCTTTGGGAACAAGAGCTACCTAACTTCCCTAAATAACGATTTCCTGGTACCAGCTGCAGCAGCCAGGAGCGTGCAAAGCTCTGTTGCTCTTGTAGCATATGTGAATGTGCTGGACCCCAGGACGGTCTGACAACAACTTGGAGTAGAGTTTTAATTTTTTATGTCCTAAAACGTTGTAAAACAACAATAACTTCATTATTCCTGTATTATGCCCCCTCTGTCTCTTGTACTTTCTTCATCCCTGAATGATCTTTTTGTATTGGTACAATTTACATTGTACAATATGCAGCTGAAGTGTGGCTTCTTGGCTTCCTTACCTTACCCTAGAGTAATCTCTTTTCAGAGATTTCTGAAATACCTTCCTGTATCTACAAACTTCTGATACATACTGCAGTCGGTATAGTTGCCTCTGTTTTAAGCACAGATCTGAAATACAAGTGATCTATATCAGCATTTTTTATTACCTCTGACTTTGGGATTTTGGAACCTGTGGCTATATTTTGTTTCATTTTTCCTATTCCCCAAGCAATAGGTGCAGATTTTTCTCCATCGCATTAAAATGATTCTCCCTGTGTTTATTCCTAACCCAAACTCCTCAGAATTTAAAGCTGTTCTCATCTCAACCCACAAGTTTTACCTTTTTCTTATTCTCCTCCCCATCCCACACCTGTGTGTTCTTAGTTACTGGCTGGGGTTAAGCTGCAGCAACTTCGGTAAGAGCTGTTCATAACCTGTCAAGTGTTACATAAGATTCACCCCTGGATTCTACTAAACCAGTTATTTTTGCCTTTTTCCTCCTTGGATTTTCTGTAGACACCAGATGAAACATAGTGTTCATATAGATTGAGTAACAAGTAGTTTAGAGAAGGAAGGACTGAGCAGCTCACTTCTTGCCCTCTGTCCACTTACTTTTGGGTGTTTTTGTTCCTTAGTTACTAGACTATTTTGCTGCCTGAAACAAAACCACTTCAGCTGCTTCCCTGGAACGCCGCAGGAAACAGCTACGAAGTTTTTTGTAGCTACTGCGAACGCAAAAAGCAGGCGGGCGGCAGCAGCAGCGACGACATCCTTAACACTGCCAAAACGCAAACCCACAGGCGGAGCACCGAAAGCTCGGGAGGCACGGGGGGCCGAAGGGAGAGCCGGGGCTGGAATCCCTCTCCCCGCGCTCTCCGGGCTCGCAGCGGCTCCGGCGCGGCCGGCGGGCGACACCGCGCGGTGACACCGCCGGGGACCGGAGCCGCTCCAGGGGCCACCTGCCCCTCGACGGCACCGCCGGCACCTCGGGATCTCTCTCAGAGGTCTCTGCCGCCCCCGAGCTACGCGGGGTTAGTCCACGGGAAAGCCACCGTGAGAATCAGGGGATCACAGAATTGCTTGGCTTGGAAGAGCCCTTAAGGATCATCTCATTTCACCCCTCTGCCACGGGCAGGGACACCTTCCACTACACCAGGTTGCTCAAAGCCCCATCCAGTCTCGCCTTAAACACTTCCTGGGATGGGGCATTCACAGCTTCTCCGGGCAACTTGTGCCAGTGCCTCAGCACTCTCAGAGTAACGAGCACCTTCCTAATATCTAAACCAAACTCATCCTCTTTCAATTTAAAGCCATTCCCTCTTGTCCTGTCACTCCATGCCCCAGTAAAAACTGCCTCTCCAGCTCTCTTGTAGCTCCTTTAGGTACTTGGAAGGTGCTCTTAGGTCTCCCCAGAGCCTCCTCCTCTCCAGGCTAAACAACTCCAACTCTGCCAGCCTGTCTTCATAGGAGAGATGCTCAAGCCCCCTGAGCATTTTCATGGCCTCCTCTGGACTCGCTCTGACCAGAATGTTGTTCTTATTTCAGCGACCCCAGAGCTGGATGCAGTACTCCAGGTGGGGTGTTGTTATCCACCAAGGCCTTGGCACTAACTCGAGATCTTGCAGCTCACTATGACTGCCATGGCATCAGTGAGCCACAGGATTGGGCAGCTGAGCACATTTTGCTGCTCCCATCTCACAGCCCTCTGTGGGAATCTGTCTGCATCAGTACAATCAGGGCTGGGCAATCACTATTTGTATGCCAGTTTGCTTCCCTTCCCAACATCATTCCAGTTCAGAGGAATGGGTAAAAACTCACTTAAAATACCCTTCTGTGCAGGAATTCATTCCCTTTACTGATCTTGCAGAAGAAAGTAGCCTCTAGGACCCTTGCACCCACCTTCTCAGCTGGCTCAAATACAGCAAGTTTCAAGAACTTAAGCCCTTAATCATGAGGAAACCAAGTGGCTTTTCAGGGAAATTCATTTTCTTGTCTATTTCAACAGAAAGTCTTCACATAACTGAGGTGAGACATTTATTTGATGGATGCTGTCACAACACTCAACCTTTTCACACTGAAGATTGATGGCTTCTAGAAATAGGTAAATGTCATTCACCTAAGAACTGGGATCCCAGCTTCAACAGAATAAACAGACCTTTCCTGCACCTACTCACCACTGAAACACTTCTTGAGCACAACAGACTCCATCAGTGCCAAAGAGAGAAGGTCACTGCACAAAGAATCTCAGAGCAGCAGTGGGTACTAGCAGTAACCAGCTTTGCTCACAGGGGTAAAACGACACCTAGAGAGAATCCCTTTAGTTTCCCCAGGTCTGGGATGACTTTAAATTCAAGAGGACAGAAGAATGTTTATAAAACCATCACAGCATTGTGATTAACAAATCTACACGCAGCAGATTTGCAGAATCGGAACAGTAACCATTGTCTTATTTGGAGAGAGTTCTGAAAGTGGCAGGTTATTTTACTTCATACCTGTCTCTCTGTTGTTATCTGCCCCTCATGTCTCAGCACTACTTCTGCATTCATCAGCAGGGCCAGTTAAAAATCGCCTGAACTGCCGTTTGACCAAGTGCTTATCTGCACAACTGCACAATCCATACCATCAGTTAGGGAAAAACAATTTCCCCTGGCTACTAGAGACAGCCTAATTACCTAATCTGACAGGTTATTAATGGTTCAAGTCAACAAAAAGTATAATGGATGCTGATAAGCACAAGCTGCCAGGACATTTGGCACGTACAACTGAGCTAGAAATCACTGCTGTGAAAAGCTGCCACTGGCCACAGGACTAAATTGTCTGATCTCTCAGGGTTTCATTTAACAGGTCTATCAACATGATAAAGAGACAAACTAGCAAGCTTAGTCCATTAATGAGGACTGTGAAACAGCTTAACAGTATAAAAGATATTTATGTTGCAGGTTAATGTAAAAATAAATCTCTGCTTCATTTCTTGATAATTGCAACACCCTCCCGTTTTACTGAGCTACTTTGGGGACAAAAATCATGTTATTTTCTGTACTAGGAATGAGAGTGATACAGGTCAGGGTTCACAAGGAAATGGGCAGAGAGAGTCAAGACAGAGCCCTTACTTAAAGTATTATCAGCCCTCCAATAACTCACCACAAGTGCTGCACTATTTCACAGGTCTGTTTTAAAGACCCAATTACCATCAGAATCTCAGGTTTTCATTTCAAAGAGGAAAAAGCAACATATTCCTTGCAGTTACTGACAGCAGTGGACTGTATAGGTACATCCTTAACAGCTCCAAGCCAGACAGCACACAAACAAGACCTCGTGCTACCAGTTATTTATTGTAACCCCAGGGCCACTCTTGTAACCACTAGGCACCTTTCCCCTGAGGTGTAAATGCCTTGGTGCTAGAAGCACTGAGGCATTAAATGATGAAGAGAAAGAAACAGATTTGTCCCATAGGCTTCAACTTAGAGTTAGCACATTGCAGCACTGACAGTCGCTGAAACAACTGCACCACAACAGCAAACAACAGCTCACACCTCCAGCACCCATGAGACAGGTTTTTCACAGAAACTATTTAACTTCATTCTGGTTCATTGACTTTTTTTTTTCCTCAATTAAGTAGAACATCTTTCATTGTGTTTTGTTGCACCAATTCCCTGGGAGATCTTTCATCCACCACTTCTGGATTTAGTCCACTTCTCTGCTTAAGCATCCATCCTCTATTGCTCGTGCAATCAAAGTGCTTTAGAGGGTTACCCGAGCAATCAATACTCCAGCAGATCTTATGCATGTTTTGAGACATGTCCCCTCATTAAGCAAACTTTACACCTCTGAAATATTTATCTATACATCTCTGCAGATCCCTAGCATCACGACAGCCACACCTTGGAAAAATACGAGAAGAGACACCTACCCACCTAAGTGCACCCTGGATAACATGTTTGACTGACATTTAACATGAATGTATTTCAATTCAGGGAGCTGCACATTTACAACAGCTTGTACTCCCTGACAATAAAAGTCCCGGTGGTTCACTCAATGCTTGCATTGCTTAGAGCACTTCAGGCCTAGAGCTCAGCTTCTAATCCAGATAAAGCAACTACTGATTTCCTTGGATGGTTTTTCTCTGCCAGCAGTAAAACTACAGATATCTACATAAGCTTTCTGCAGCAAACTCAAATTCTTTAAACCGCAGCAAAGAGAAATGCAAAGCAATTTTGCTTGGAACTGCCAAGTGAACCACATCAAAATCAGAGTGTTTCATTAATGTTAAAATCCTTCACCGCTGTTGTGGTTTAACCCCAGCCAACAACTAAGCACCACACAGCCACCCAGTGGGATGGGGAAAAGAACCATAAGGGTAAAAGTGAGAAAACTCATAGGTTGAGATAATGTGAAGAAAATTAACTCTATCCCAGCCAAAACCAGCACAAACACCTTTTCAAAATCCCAATATATCTAGCAAACACCAAAGGTTTGTATTATCCACAAGACTATAGGCAACACTGGAGGTTGCAAACAATAAACAGATATAATTATGGCCAAACAGAGAGGGGAAGTCATGATATAATATTCAGGATGTTATTAGCCTGGTATACCACTGTTTAGACAGTGATGAAATCACTGCTTAGCACATACTATTACTGGGACAAAGAGGCATTCATTCTGTTATGTTAGGTTCTGTATAAATGAGCTAAATCTGTTTCTTTTTTTTTCCATAACTGGGTAACACAAGTCATCAGCTGCAACCACAACAAAAGTGCTCTCCTGACATTCCTCATTTGCCTCTCAGGATCTTTAAGATCAGGCTTTGCACCAGTTCACCACTGCAGAGTGCCTGGGGTGCTGGAGGCTCTGGGCACTCCACACATAGACATCCAATAACGTGCAGCCCATGGCAAAGACATGAAGCCAACCATGCACAGCCAGTGAAGTCCCCCTTCAAACCAGGCTCCTGGATCCTCAGATGACAGGGGATACTGCTCCCGTTCAAAGACCAAAATAAAAAGTGAATTCTTCTGTAAGGGCATAAATAATTCCAGAAAAAAAGTACATTATAAAAAGTGAAATTATGAATTCCAAGAAAACACAGAGCAACCTGCAGTAGTCAGGGGTGTAGTTCTCTGTTATTATTCCTTTTCTCATTTCTAGAGTAATAATGCACATAACTTCCAGCTATGAAAAAAAGGATCTTTAAACATCTATGTAAACATTTTTTATGATCTAAGGTCAAAAAAGTTAGCATCACAAAATGAACACATTTTCTACTATTGGATTACAAACCCACAAAAGGCTCAGTAACATAGGAAAATACACTAAGTGCCATGAAGATTTGCAGGAGGTGGCATAAAAACTTTAACCAGTATTAAGCAAATAGCTCTAAGCTGTTCTCTCGTGTGCATATGTAAAAATCCATCAACAGAGCATATGTAACTGTTTGTCATCATTCTGCAGTCCCTGACTATTGGAAAGCTACAATATAATATAACATTTAGTCTTGCTGTAAAAAGCTGTTTGCTTCAGGGCTGTGTTCTGACCTCAGAAAATCTTTTACTTTCATGCCGTTTGAGGTAACGTCAGAAATCTCATTTAATCTCGTCACAAGCTGCAAAGGAAAACGTAGGCACTCAGCTTCCCTCACTGTTACAGGCAGCTTTTCCCAAAACTTTCTTCACATCTCTACATGTACCACAAGAGGGAGCGCAGAGTTCACCTTCCTTAAACTCTCCATGCCGAAGAAAAGGTAGAGATAAGCAGTTCGATATAATTACCTATGATTAAAGTCAGGCTAGGAGTTAACAATGAAAAAAGCCATTTTTTTTGCTTTGAAAAGGTGTTGCCTCACATTCACAACGTGAGGAGCTCTCTTCTAACTGCAAGTACTGTTCTTAATGGCAGTGTACTGTGAATTCTCATTAAAACAATATCAGAAAAAGGCTCCCTAAAAAAAAAAAAAATCCCCCTGAACCTCCTCTTCTGCAGATTTTTATGACAACAAAAAGTGTACAAGCTTGGAGTATAGGAGAGTCTTCCTGGCCATTCCTTCTCTCTCTCCCTCCCTCCCTCCCCTCCTATCTACCTTCTCCCCCAGTCATCAAAACTCTTTTTAAGTACTACTGTTATGAAATTGAATATTATAATGATTAGAAATAGAAATCTTAAATCCAAGTAGCTGCTGAAATATTATGACACCACTGCTAAAATTTAAGCCCATTGACTTTCAATCTGTAGCAGTTCCAACTAGACCACTGGTATCAAACACAGCAACTTACATATCTTTAAACATTGCTGGATAGACTAAATCCAAACACAGATTTTCTAGGAGGAAGAGAAAAAGAGAACTGAATTCTCTGCCTCACACTTACCTTCCTCTTGGATAAGGTTACTTGGCTGTAGCCATCCAACTCTTTGCTCAGATCCAGGCTGCATTTGTGCCATCCTTCACAATTGGTTTCCAACATGTGGATGAGGGGTTTGCTCAGCTCATGTCTTAGCTGCTTAGTTGCTTCCTTTTGATGATTCTCTCCATTCCAATTCCAAAAAGCTAATTACAGAAAAATTTCATACAACCTTTGCTGTTCAGAACTAGTTCATAAAATAAAGAAGCCAAGTAACTCATCCCAGTATCTCTTCCATGCTTTCAACCTGTAGAACTAAGTCACCACCTCTTCACAATTTAAAACAACAGACAGGTGCCCTTTTGTTTCTAATATCCCTGTGGAGTCCTAAGTCAGCTCAGCTGTAGACAACAGTTACTTCCCCCTGCTATTGACAGCAGCTGGCACAAACACCACCAGTGGCAGACTCCAGGTGTTTGCTGTTACCAAGTGTGCCCCAGTTCAGAATGAGAGAGGATTAGAGGCATGGATTCCTCTTCTATGAGGAAAGGCCAAGAGAGTTGGGATTGTTCAACCTGGAGAAGAGAAGGCTTTGGGGTGACCCAACTGCAGCCTTCCGGTACCTGAAAGGAGGCTACAAGAAAGACTGAGAGAGGTTTTTTACAGGGCATGTAGTGATAGGACATAGGGAAATGGCTTTAAACTGGAACAGAGTACATATAAGTTAGATATTTGAAGAAATTCTTTGCTATGAGGGTGGTGAGGCACTGGAACTGGTTGTCTAGAGAAGCTGTGGCAAAGGCAGAATGACAATTGCAGTGTTACATAAGAATAAATGAGGCATGTAGAAAAGGTGATTTGTCCCAGTGGGCCAGCAAAGGAATGAGGAATGTGGTCTTCCAAGTCTGGTCTAATGTTCTGTCCAGTCAGCCTCTATATAAAGTAATTTGGAAAAAAAAAAGAGAATAATTTTCACTCAAGGAATGTGCAACCATGATAGAAGATTGACATCCCTCAGAAAGAGTCAAAAATGACCCCTTACACAGAGATATAAACTGGTTTGTTAATCTATTATCGGGCACTTTCTGAGAAAAAATAAACTAATATTGTTTTTATTTATTCCTGGACTTATGAGACTCTATGCTTTACCAGTTTTTAAGTTTTTCTCCATTAAAGCAAAGTCTAAAAACTTTGAGAAGTTAAAACATACATTTTTTCCTCTTAGAAGAGATGAGAGCCTCCTTTTATTGTGACCCAAAAAGGGGAGGCTTTAGTAGACCCAGTAAATATTACAATATCATAACAGCACTGCCAGAGATACTCATGCAGCAAAGAGCTCATCACTTTTCATCTAAAGGGTTTGAGAAATAGTTCATTACAGAGGCTGCTGAGAGAACACTTAGGTTTAGGTTGTTCAAGGTATCTCTCACAATATTTTCATATAATTTCAACAGGAACCTCTTACATGCCAGTCCTTCACGAACAATTTCCTTCAAGAACCAAATGCACAAAGGGAAGACTGAGGCTCTCACTCGACTGGCCTGAATAAATTCAAAAGTCTGCAGAGGGGAAAAGAACAGATCTGAAACTGAGCCTGCCAAGCTATTTGGAAGGGAACACAACAGAAGGGAATCTGCTGAGGGCAGGTTGGTCAGAATGAGCACAATGACAGCAGCGTCCACCATCTCAACACAATTGGCTTCTCCAGAGTTAGTCAGCAACACCTCAGTTCTTATCTCATTTGTCTTCCAGCTAATACTTTACTGTGCTCTTGAATATGCAGCACAGAAAGCGAAGCTGAATTGCCATGTACTGCACACACATTTTCTTTCCAAGCAGTCAGGTATGCCTAATCAGCAAAAAGCACTTACATTATTTCCAGAAGTTATTAACTGAAATGGGAAACGAGCTTACTGTGATTCCATTACAAAAGAGTTACTGCACTCAGGTGCAGGTGGTATAATAAGTATCAATTGGCTTGAGAGAACTTAACAATGCCAGCTAAGGCTTTGTCCCACAACACTGCCTTGCAGTCCCCCAGTATTTACAGGATTGCCACACATAAAATCTAATCTCATAAAAAGAAAGAGAGGTGCTGATCTTCAAGTTCATCCAGATCTTCAGGCCGCAGTGTAAAAAAGAAATAGAATGAGATACCAATTGGATTAACACGAATATGAAACAATCTGAAGAGGTACATTGGCATTAAAGGTGTTCAGCACTTTTCAGGATGTGGTTCCCATAACATCAACCAAAGCTGACTCAGAGTTCTCATCAGAATTACTTTTCCCAAGTTTTGCACTTAGATCTCTAAAACAGATATCTTTCTTCTTCAAGCCAATACAGTTTCAGGCTCAGCTGCCAAACTAACTCCTTGGATTTTCTTCAAGAAATTTTTCCTGTTAATCTCAACATTTTTTATCTCAGAACTTTCTTTCAATATAAGTATACTCAGGCTTTGTTTTCTAGGCCTAAATACTAAACTTAATTTAAATGAATTTATGAATTTAAAGCACTATAAAGAATACTGAAGCGCATTATCAACACACCAAGAAACATTTCAAGCACAGCAAACACAAGTCCCCCTCATGCAATTGCAACTCTGCTGTCATCCACAAACACACACATATGCTTCCTTTCATCTTTCAAACACTTTATGGACAAGGTGAGCTTTATGAGTCATCTGTCACATTTTACTTTGTATGGGAGTCAAAGAAAACTAAGAAAGCAGTAGCAACAAGGTTGGTTACACACAAAGTGATGAAAATGTCATTTAGATCACACTCTTTTGGGGCATTTTTCAATGGCATTAGGCAGCAACTACAAGACAGGTTTTTCAGGTAATGATAAGATACAATACAAATCCAAATTACCAAATTAAAAGTAATTCAGCAGTGTAAGTGTGACTTGCCTGAGGACATTCAAAAAATACATCTGTGTGGTGGGTTGACCTTGACTGGACACGAGGTGCACATCAAGCTGCTCTGTCCCTCCCCTCCTGAGCAGGACAGGGAGGGGAGAAAATAAGCTGAAAAAAGTTAATGCATCAACATAAAGGCAGCTTAATAATGTAAAACCAAAGGCCAGGCATGGAAGCAAAGGAAGACAAAAAATTTATTCTCTACTTCCCATCAGCTGGTGATATCAGGCTACTTCCCGGGAAGGAGGGCTTCAGCACACGTAGGAGTTACTCTGGAAGACAAATGTCACAACAACAAATGCTTCACACCCCTCATCCTTTCCCTCAGCCTTTACTGCTGAGCAGACATCCCATGGTCAGTTGGGGTCAGCTGTCCCAGCTGTGTCCCCTTCCAAGATCTTGCCCACCTCCACCACACTGGGTGAGGTGAGAATGTTGCAGACAGCCCTGATGCTGAGGAGCACTGCTCAGCAACAGCCACAGCACTGGTGTTACCAACACACAGCACAGCCCTATGGGGGCTGCTGTGGGGAAAATGAACTCCCTCTCAAATACAATCTCCACCCATTATTCCATATCATTTACATCATGCTCAGGTCCCACATAATTTAATACATATGCATCTTCTAACCATGTCATTGCATTTAAATCTCATTACTTAAATCCCTTCTTACCAACATGTACAACTTGTACTACATACTTAATCCATCTTTACACCCAATACAAAGTTTTATACATTCTCATTTCCTAATATCCCCTGTCCTTTAACACTAAACTAATATTCTCATGTTAACCAGCCAAGTGGCTTCTGGTAAATTTATATCAAATGCTTCTGTGCCCCATTGCCTAATGATCTCAACGTAGTCTTTTGCAGTCCATTATCTCTCTCATTCTTTCCAGAGGCTTGTAGGTGATGGAGCATGAGATACACTCCCAAATTGCTATGTTTCTCTGCCCACCAAAGCTGCTCTGTCACTCCCCCCCTTAGCTGTACAGGATAGAGAAAATATAACGAAAGGCTCATGGGTGGAAATAAGGACTTGGAGATACCCTCACCAATTATCATCACAGGCAAAACAGACCAGATTTAGGGAAATTAATTTATCACCAATCAAATCAAAGTTGAGTAATGGAAAATAAAATAAATTCTTAAAACACCTTTCCTACTCCTTTCTTTCTGAGCTTAACTTCATTCCTGCATTCCCTACCTCCTCCCAGCACAGAGGGACAGGAAGGGGGACTGCAGTGAGTTCATCACACCTTGTCTCTGCTGCTCCTTCCTACAGAGTGAGAGAACTCCTTACACTCTTCCTCTGATCCAGCCTGGGGTCTCTCCCATGGGAGACAGTTCTTCATTAACTGCTCCAGCACAGGTCCTTTCCACAGGGTACAGTACCTCAGGAACAGACTGCTCCAACGTGGGTCCCCTCCAGGGTCAAAAGTCTTGCCAGCAAACCTTCTCCAGCCTGGATTTCTCTCTCCACGGGTCATCTTTCATAAAGGCAGCCTACTTTTTCAAGTAAGTGCTTTCCCAGCCTTCTCATCTGAAGGTGCTGCAGGAGTAGGTTCACGTAGGCGTTGCTTCAGGCCAAACATGATTTATGTAGTGAAGGGAATGAAGTTGAGGGCTGACTCAGTGAAGAGCCCTGCAGCAGAGCAGTGAGACAGCAAGGAGGTCTGTCAGGAACAAAGACAGGAGCACTAAGCACCTACACAGCCCCAGTGAGGTGAGAAGAGGACAAAAGGAAAAAATAATTTGCTCACGGACTACAACGCCAGGAGGAACCAAAAGATTATTCAACCAGACATCTGGTGTAAGACAAGTCACAGGTTCAGAAAACACCCCTGCTCTGACGGCCTTTACATCTTCAGCTAGAACATAAACTATTCAGCCCTGGTGCAAAGACAGAGAACATAGAAAACCACCACCTACATTGTTTCAAAAGTTAGTTATAAACCCACAGATTTTTAAATCTATATCTAAATTCTAATGTAAATTTGTCTGGTTTCAGCTTTCAGCCACTGGTTTTTTAGTTTGGGCTGGTTTTTAGCCCCTTTCTGCTGCACTCTCTATAAGATGCTCTAGAAAGTAGTATTTCATTCTCAACCCCTAAAATCAAGACCTCAGGACTGAGTAAATTTCATCATCTAATTTGTGTCAGTCGCTATCAGTACACCATAGTAAGATCACAGAACTGCTGGAAGTCTCCCTGTGCAGGAAATAGTTTCCAGACCTCCTGTTGAGGAATCATTGCTGTAACAGCACCAACAACAGAATTCTAGCAGGAGTGGAGTCAGAGATCTCCAGGAAAAAGGGCTCAATCTTGCCTGGGTTTGTGCGTTTCCCCTGCACCTGCCGGCACATGGCACTTTGCAAGATCAGTCTTAAAACGCTGAATTCAACAAGTTTAAGTTCATCGAAAGTAATAGAGGCAAACTCTAGTGACCCTTCTCCCTCTGTGTGAGGGACTGATCCCCCTCGCACTCCCGGGGCTCAGCCGATCGGCTCCGCTGCCGATCCAGCCGCACAACTTTGATGCCTCAGGCATCGACTTCTCCGCAGCCGCTCCGCGCCCTCGAAGGAGCCTTGAAAAAGTTACCGCCGGCCCGCGGGAGCGGCGGGGAGGGGAGCGGGCGGTAAGGCCCGAGGGCACGGCACAGCACAAGGGCAGCGCCCTGCCCCGGGGCTGCCCCGACGGGGCGGCTCTCCCTGCCCCCCCGGGGGAGGCGGCCCGGCCCCTGCGCGGCGAGCGGGGCCCGGAGCGTCCCACCCCCGGCCTTGACGCCACTCGCTAATGAAATGCTAATGCCGGGGCGCGGAGCCGGGCGCTGCCCGCCACCATAAAACCGGGAGCGGAGCGGGGGCCCTGCCCCGCCGCCCGCCCGCAGCCATGCAGAGCGCGGCCCCCGCCGCCCCGCCGGCCCTCCACCTGCTCACCTCCTACTTCATCGACAGCATCCTGGGCCGGGGCCCCGCCGCGGGGCGGCACGGTGAGGGGCAGCGCGGGGCGGGACGGGGCGGGCGTCGCGCTGGGCACGGTGAGGGGCGGCGGAGCGCTCCCCGCCCGCCCCGGTAACTCCGCCGTTCTCCCCAGCAGGCGCGGAGCGCTCGGTGCCGCCGCGGCCCGTCCGGGCGCGCAGCCCCGCGGAGGAGCCGCCGGCCGAGGGGCGCGGGGGGCGCCCGCCCGGCCCCGAGGCGCCCGGGCCGGTGAAGAGGAAGCAGCGGCGCTACCGCACCACGTTCAGCACCTTCCAGCTGGAGGAGCTGGAGCGCGCCTTCCGCAAGTCGCACTACCCCGACGTGTTCACCAGGTAGCGGGAGGGGCGGGCGGGGGACCGTGCGGGGCGGCTGCCGGGATCCGGCGCTAACCGTGTGTGCCTCTGCAGAGAGGAGCTGGCCCTGCGCCTGGACCTGACCGAAGCCCGGGTGCAGGTGAGTGACGGGCGCGGCAGTGTCGGGGAACCCTTCTGGGAACGGGGGGCGAGCTCAGAGATGCTCCGCGAGGGCTGAGAGCGGGGGGAACACAGCGCGCTGTCCCCCGGGCTCAGCCAGGAGGGAAGGGAACACCGGCGGGGGCCGGGACCGCGTCCCGTCCGCGGCGAGGGGTGCTGAAGGGACAGGGCAAGGGACCCGTTACCTCCGCGGCGGGGAAAAGGCTCGGGAGCGCTCCCAGGTTGCGCTTCACATCCGCGTGTGCTGCCGCCTTCGTGGGTCTAAAGGCAGGTACTGCCTCCTGAGTGCTAAAACAGCTTTTTAAAAATAAAAAGAAATTTAAAAAAAATCATGTGGTTCACACCAAATGAGGGGTTCTGTGGGGCATCCGAAGTTATTTACCGAGGCTGCAGTGAAGTTTATACTCTCTTTTTGCTCTAACTTAGCTCCATAAAACAGTTACACTTCTAAATGACTGGTTAAAACAAATGAAATATTAATTTGACACTCATATATGACAGTCAGGCACTGTCCAGGAAAATTTTATGCCCAGCTGGACTGTGATTGTAACAATACCCACAGAGCTTCATCATACAGAGACAGATACTAATCACTTGTAGCCTGCAGTTTGCTTAAAATACAAATGACCTTTAGTAAGTTTTCTGACTCTATGCAGTCCTGCTTAACAATACCTCTTAAGAAACAGTTTCTTTAGATTCATCTCTTGTATAACCTAGAAATCCTTTTTATAGGGAAACTATAGCCTTAAAAAAATTAATAATAGTTGTTTCAAAAGTACTTTTAAGCTCAAAATGACAATTGCACTAAATTTGGCTTGTTCTGTATATCAGATATTGACTGTTCCAGCACAGCTCTGGATTTGTGAAACTTGTGAAATACTGAGAACTGGTACAGCTGCTCAGTGTGACAGCCCTACTAACTCCTGAAGCTTTGTTACTGTTGATGCCAGATCCTTGTTTGTATACGTTGTCATTACTTCAGTCACTGGATCTGTGATGGTTCACACTAGCTAATGTCTGCAAAAGTGTAACTTTTTTAGTTGCCTTTTTTTTTTAATATGTACCATCTTCAGAAAAGGCCTTAGAAGTATGAATGATACTTCATAAGTGACTCATCTGAGAATACCTAGATGCACTTTTCATCTCTCTTTTGTGGACTTGGAGGAAATTATGTGCCCTGTCTTCTTCCTACCATCAACAATCCCTAAAACCTCTAATCACTGAAATGGCTCAGTCTCTGGCAATTACACATGGCATCCAACAGTGGAAGAGACATGGGCAGAAAGCCGTTAATTTACCTGTTATTGTCACATTCCCTTTGTGGGGTACATGCTCTGTAGACCTGGTGAAGGAATAGTGCAGTGATATATGGCAAAGAGAAACTCTTCTCTTAATGACTCATCAAGAAGAAATTGAAATGTTTATGTTTGATGGAGTAAGAAAGGAATTAACAAGGGAAATAGCAGAGCTGATGCATCCACGGTGGATGGAAGGAACAGCAAAGAGCTGTTCCCAGCACCTCCTCACCTCCTTAAGATATCAGATCTTAACACAGGTCTCCTGGGCACAGAGCACAGAGTCAGCACAGTTATTTAGGGTGAGCTTGCAGTGCACAGTCCCTCAGCTCCAGTGCATGTGTTCTTATCCTGCGGGAAATGGGGCTTAGCCTGGAGGGAAGGGGATGCATAGGAATAGGTACCATACTGATGGTGATGTACTGTACTTGGCAAGCTGACTTAATTCCCAAATGCTTGCCTCATGTGCCTGTGCTCATAATTGCTCTGTAAGGCACCCTGTGTGGGATGAAGACTTCCAGTCCTGTCCCACGGTACCTGGCTAAACCAGTTGACGTGAAAAGTGACATCTCTTTATTTACTCAAGTGTAAACTCAAGAAACTGATCTTACTCAGTGCAATCACACCATTTTTTCACCTCAGTGTGTTTTCAAATTGAAGTTTGCTTCTCTGGGGAGAGCCTTTCATCAACCAGCTGAAAGGGGTACGAGCCATGGCATTGTTCCTCCTCTTGTGTTTTGAGTCTTACATGGAAATGAACAAACACGAAAAAAACCTGCATGAACATACATTTCAGCATCACTTCAAAGAGATCCCCTCATCCAACCCCCATCATTTACTTGTATAGAGGAGGGGAGATGGCAGCATTCCTTACCTTGGGAAAGGGGTAGTCAAAGAGTCTGCAAAATCTTTTCATAACCTGGAGCCATGTTGGGGTGCTGTTCAGTGGCATTTGCATCTGTTGTTGGCATTCTGCTTCTCATAATTATACCGTTAGGATGGGAGGAAAATAGGAAGAAGTTAAAAGAATATGTTATTTTGGTAATGTGAGCACTAAAACATTCCATAGGTATTTCAGTACTATAAATCATATCACTTTTAAAACATGAGCTTACAGATATAATTGATCTGGGCATCCTTGGCATATTTTCTCATTATGATCCTCTTATTCAGCTGCAGCAGAAACACGATACAATTAGACACATCTGTTTCTTTTTAGCATCATTAGGTATTACATCAATTAAATAGGATACATTTTTAAAGGAAATTACAGCAAGAAAGCTATCAAATTTTACATGCTCACCTTTTCCTTTATGAAAGACCTAAATCTCTTGCCAGATATGCTGTAATTGCAAGTATAATCTGGGTAATATTTAGCATACAATTCAAACTTGATGGTTTAAAACTCATCTTTGAGTAGTAAGTAATGCATTTTTTTCCACAGTATTTCACCTCTGCTATTACAGTCATGCCATAAAAATCTTAAGACTGGTATAGCAGTTTCTGTTATGGTTAGTTTGGCACTTGAGATATGGCTGAAAATAGAGTCAAGGTAAGTTAAGCCTTTTAATGGAAGCAAAAGAAAACCACTTAACAAAAGGTTCAAGATGACTAATCTGAATGGTAATGACTATAATGTATGCAGTAGATTTTGAAAGCCGTTTCTCATGTCAGTGTAAGGTGTGAGTTGTGGATCTGCTCTTCTGTTACCACTTGCAGTGATGTTTGTATCAATAACAAACTGAAAGCTGGCTTTTTTTCTAAATTATTAGAAATCTGTGCTGGTATTTCCTTCCAGTTTGACAAATAAAAAAATCTGAGAGATGACTGTAGTTTGGTTTTAAGCCCAAAATTACCTGTAACATTAAAAAAATTATTTTGCAGTCAGAGTGCACATCTGCACTGCAGTGATCAAATGGATCTGCTTTAGGGAGAGAAGGCAAGAAAACAGATATCTCCTTTTGTGTTAGGCTTCTTTATGAAGAACAGATTGAAGAACAGTGCTAAGATTTAGTAAGGTCATGAACACCTTGGCAGCATTTATCTTTCTTAGGAAAGGCTGTATCTGCATATCTGCAGTACGAGACAGTTCACCGCCTCTTCAGTTGGATTTTATTTTCATAGAAAATACAAACACCTTTGAGTTGGTCTTCTCCTATGTAAGCTCCCCTTACAAATATTTAGGATTACTGGTTAACAGTGATTTAAAGTCATCTGATCTCAGTAACTGAGTTATTTTTTTTCCTGCCAGCCCCCTATATTGGACTAATACAGACCAAGTGTCCTCTGTGTCACACGGGCACAGCTGCCTGGCGTTTCGGGGGTTCAGATATTCCTTTGTAAGACATCTGACCATTGAAAGCTGCTGATTGCTGGAGAAAGGACCAAAGAATGAGTCAGAGCACTCAAGAATTTTAAGTAACAGCATCACAATTTTGATGTTCTGACTTTTCTGCTAAAGACACCTCCCTCTGCTGACTGCTTGTACAGCGAGACGGTTGCATATGTCACCCAAGGGATATAAATCCCTCCTCCAGGAGAACAGCAACTCACACTGTAAAGATACCCTATACATTTAAAGGAGTAGAGTAGTAGTCCTTCAGCTGGCTCCTGAGAAGCTTTGAGAGAGGCAGTTGTTACTGAGAGAGGGACACAAAGGCTGGGGCGTGCTGCTGTGTGTGAAGGGCCTGCCCTCCAAACACACTTCATGTTATTTAAACACCTGAAGGTAAGTCACATTTCTGGAAAAGGTTATATGGCATGTCTGAGATAAAGCAAACAGGGAAACTGGGACCCCCAAAAACCTGATTCTTAGATGCTTTAGATGTTATTTAAAACTCTTTGAAACATTTTCTGACTGAAATTGTGGATAAAAAAAGCAACTATTAAAAAAGCATGCATCTGTAAAACTGCTGCATCCAAAGTCATAATACAGATTTCTATTGAATTTTACTATTTTAATAACTGCTCATGAGTATTCAGGTGATAGGTATTACAATGGCTTTAAAACATATGTCAGTAGTCAAATTTACAATACTTGCAAGTGATTTATTTGTTAATAAACCCCCTACGGCACTCATGAATGGATCTTTTGTATTAAAGGAAGAGGGGTTTGGTTTAACAGTAAATATTTTGCCATCTGCATCAATGCATGCAGCAGTATCTGGTAAGACAAACTACAGAGTAAGTTCATCTAATGCCTTTGTAATTTTTTATTGAAGGTCTGGTTCCAAAACAGAAGGGCAAAGTGGAGAAAACGTGAAAAAAATGAAATTCTGGGGACTGTTCCAGGAATCTCCTTAACACACCCACTTGGTCTATTTTTGGATGTTCCACTGAGTCATTCTCCCCTCCTAGATCCCACGTGGAGGTCAATGCCTCTTTCAACATTGGCTGTGCCATCCATGTCTCCAGCTTTTAGTCCTTCAAACTTGGGGCCATTTGGCCTCAACAGCCTTACCTGGACTTCTCTCTTCAGAAATCCTATTTTAAATCCACATTTTGGAAGGTAAAGAAACAAATTTTTTTTTTCTAAATCTCTTAACTGTTAAAAAATCCTGCATTTCTATTAGTTTGATACTCACACGTTCTCAATAAATGTGTTCCCATAGAGAAATAAACTTAATAAAATGGGTTAGTTCCCATGGTTAGGAATAGCAAGATTTAGGTTTGTCATGCTAGTAAAAAATTAACATGTAATATTTTTTTGAAGACCAGTTGTGCATACTTACTGTTATTTTGGTCTCACTGAACTGTAGTCTTCACACAGACTGCTGTGACCTGGGTGGCTGCATGCATATATATATATATATATATGGATTAAAAATACAAAAAAACATTTAGAAAAATAGAAGACAGCACTCTTGTTGAAATTAGAGCTTGTATGGTAGTTCCACCTTAACAGACAAACAAATGCTCCTTTTCACATGGAATCAGTTGATCTGAACAAATTGGCTGCATAAACAGCCATATAAATTGGTCTTTTTATGAGGTGGTTTATTGCTTTCAGAGAACAGGCTGATCTGCAGCATCCCTTGTTTGTTTAGAAAGGATTTAGCATGAGGAGTTAAGCAAATGCTTGCTTTTCTAGGTATCTGCATACCATGCCTGATCATATCTCTTTCATTTTATCTAAAAGTGGGTTTTATTTAGGGTGGGGTTTTCTGGTTGTTTTTGTTTTGGTTTGTTTGGGTTTTTTTTTAAAGGCAAGAGACTATGCTGCAAAATAAAGCTAAAACCAAAAGTATATGTGGAAGAAATTGGAAATTTTGGCACTTTTTTTTTTTTTTTCTGATACTTTGGGTGGGGGAAGCTGCAACTCAGTAAGTACTTGTTCTCCAAAACAATTCTTAATTTGGATAATATTGACTTCTTTCAAATACAGGTTTCTCAATGCTTTAAATCCTCTCGTGACAACAGCTTCAGTACTAATGAAAGCTCCTGGACCCCCGTCAGACCCTGCTCTTACTGCCTTCACCGATCCAGCAGCAGTTGAAAGGAAAACGTCAAGCATTGCAGCCCTGAGACTCAAAGCGAAAGAACATTCAGCACAAATCCCTCAATTAAACCTCATCTCCAGTCTTACAAACACTAACAAAGAACTTTGTTAGGAGCTCTCCCACAGACTGCAGCCACGGAGGGGGAAGTGAATGCCTTCTCCAATAAGTAGCTCTCGTTAGAGAGACACGTTTAGAAAAAGAAAACACACACACACACACACTCAGAGCTGTAGTTCCTGCATCTTCAGTAACGGACTGAAAGGAATAACCCCGCTAAAGATGGTTTTCCTTCATCACAACATTAAATCAGGTAGTAAGTTGGCTTGCATAATTTCTCACACTGCAGAAACAGAAGCAGGAACTCTCTCTTCTTTGTAAATCAGGCCAACATGAATCTGAAGCTTTGAAATCACCAGACTCACCAGATGCTAGTCCAAAGATTCCAAATTCTTTGTAGAAATAACCGGTTTTCTAAGCAATTCTCAACTTACTTCTCAGGAGGAACTTTTACATGCAGTACTTGAGATGTAAGGATCAGTACACAGTTATTAACTTGGAGATGATGCTTCATGTTGAAGTGCAAATACAAGTGAAATATTGCATTCTAGACAGACTCAGCAAGAACGAGATGGGGACTGTTTTCAGTATGGGCTTTTGATTCAGAACTAGGTTTGTACAAAGAGTACCTTGTTTTGAATTTTTTTAAAAAGTTTGCATTATGTTCAGGGTGGCAATGTTTTAATAGTTAAAAAAGTTTAACCTTTGTATATGGAAACTGTATCCTGTGGAAGTAGGTTATCAGTGTGCAGTAAATTGTGTGTAGTTCTCTGTATATGTACATACTTGTCAATCAGTAGCTCGGAGCTGTAAATATGAAGTTGCTGAATACTTATAGCAAGATTTCTGGCACATCTTACAAGACCAGTAAGTTAACAGATTACTTGTGCATTTTGAGACATTTCATGCCTTGAGTAGGTTCAGAATTTAAGTGAACTAAATGTGAAGTGTTAAATTCTTCCTTGGACTGATGTTGGAATGAGTGAAAACAGAGTCCTTACTGAGCAAGTGTCTACAGTCCTTCAAAATCCTGGATCCCTTTCTGGCCTCAAGACAGGTCATTTTAAAGTCTTTGTTGAACTTCTCCATCCAGGACATGGGACTGAGAACAACTCTCTACAGGTCTGATGCTTTAGTGTAAACTGAGGATAAGTAGCATCCTCCTTTTGCAGCTTACTGCCTACCTCACAGGGCTGTTGTGAGGACTGATTAAACAAATATGACACTGTGCAAATGACAGAGTTATAAAAGTGCTAATTGTTGCTTAGCAGTTACAAAAGAAAGGCCAGTAGCTGGTTGCACATGGAGATCACCTTTCCCACACCTCCAGCTGAGGTGCAAGCGAGCTCTGTTTCTGTGAGTCGATGGGACAGCATAGAACTCCTCCATTGGTGCTGCCTCATTTCTCAAAGCCATCCCCAAATGTATTTATACTGAAAAGATTTTGTATACTTTTGAACTTGTTTCTCCAGGCAGCTCTGGGACTATTTTTAATAGTGGTGCAGAGCTCCAGCTACCTCACTGCTGCTGCTGGTGACTCTGCCGAGCTCGTGCTTGGGCACATGACAGAGGAGGCAGTTTGCTGGATCAGACAGATCAGTTTTCCATTTCCTCTGAAATACTCATCTCTTAGACTGCTCTTGAGTCACAACCTACCGAAACAGTGGAAATATTTCTGGGTTTGTAGACCTCATAGGTAAGAGAAGGTGGTGGCATTTCACTGTTAGGAAAAGGCAGCTTCCCACCCAAGTAGCACCAGGGCTGTGCTGTGCACGGAGCAGCAGGAGGCTGGGGAAGTGATGTAACCAGGACCTCTCACACAAACTTTAAGTGTGTTTCTTCCACAACAGCTATTTGCTTCCACCAGGCCACTCTCATGGCCCAGGCTGCCAACTGGCAGCACAACACGGTATCCAGTCAAGCGCTGAGTTTGTTCCAAATTAACCTTTTAAGTAGGTTAATGGCTTGAAAACTGTCATTACACAACTCCTGTTCCGTACAACTTCTGTGGCATCTTGCCTTACCACCAGTGTCTGGCTCTTGCAGTGCAAAGAGGTTCTGCAGAAAAGGAGACTCTCATTGTTTCATTTAAAGTAGCAGAAACTGTCCTGCATTTGCCACGAGCCACTGAGAACTCTGCAGTAATAATAAAACCCAGGTATTATTGCCAAATTCTTAAACAAAATTCACCTACAGCAGCATGTGAAAAATACAGCTGAAGGTTGTTTTAATACATTGCATGAAATAGTAGGTCCTATCACTAAAATCTTCGTTACTGACTACAGGGCACAGAGATCACACTCAGGCGGGGGGTGGATCAAATTCACAAGCTAAATTTCAGCAGTTACATCAAAAGTAACTTTCATCTATCAACAAATTTTTTCCAATAGCTGTGGATAGAAATAATTTCAAGGACAGCAACTGAGCACACAGTGGCAAGTAACTTCCCTCATGTGCATGACAGCTCCTGCCAGAGCTGGGAGCTGCCACCTCCACCCAGCACACACAGCCACTGCACCACCACTGAGAACTGCAGGACTGGACAGCAGGGCTGGCTCCTAAACCCTTGCTAGTTTTGATTGGTTGTTGCTCTGTCCTAATTCTCCTTAGAAAAGGGCACTTTTTCCAAGACACCCTCTGCTCCTTGTTCCTGATTAAATAGGAGCTGTCATTCCTGTGCTGTCTGCATGGAAGACAATGTCTCCAATCACCAGCAGTTCCCAATGGGTAGAGGTAGAAAATATAGCTTATTGATGTTTCATCTGGTTTTAGTTTGAAATGCAGAGAGGTTTTCTTTAAGCTGATTTCATTTTTTCTGCTTTAACAAGTCCTTCCAAGAAATTTCCATTCTTTCGTGTGAATTGAAATCCAGCTGTGAGAGCTAATGATATTATGAAAATAAATATGCAGGACAACACTTGAAATCAGCTTAGGAATCAGTGTGTCTGTAACCAAAACTCAGAAAGCTTTTCATGTTAGTTATTACCATCTTACAATGAAATATCACACCAAGGGAAGAAGGTTTACTTATTCAGTCAGTTTTAAATTTAAATCAAGAGGCTTCATTGCCATCTATTATGGACATAGTATTAAAATTGCATTTAAAAAATGTGGGGGAGCAATTAACTGAGAAACCTTCAGCCTGATTTCATAGCTGCACAGGGGTCAACAGCTCTGCCATGAACCAAGCCAGGACATTTGCTTTCCTAGTTTTTCTCAGAGCAATGGGGTGTAGAGCCTCCCACATCCTAAACAGCTCAGCCATTTTACAGAGGGTGTCTCACACTGAACATTGCAATTATTTTCCAACACTTTATCTTGCTTTGTGCACTAAATTCTTTAGTCCTAATTTAGGCAAAACCTACCCTGTTTTGTATTAAGACTGCAGGATTTGCCCCCATGCCTCTCTTCTGAATAAAGAAGGGTCGCAGCCAAAATCTTGTCTGGGTGACATCAGGATTTTTCCCAGCACAGGTTTCGACTGAAGTAGGCCTGGAGTCCTGGCTGTTTTATTGGGTTTGTCTGGTTTTCCTGAAAGCAAAAATATATGGGAGGATTTTCAAAGCCACACAGAAGATCTGAATACACCCCCAAGCCCATCCACCTTCTACAACCACCATCCCACTATGGAAAAACCTCTATCTCCAAATTAAACCTATTGACTTTCTCTCCATGTCACAATTTTTCAAGGTGTTTTGTTGGAAGATCCTGCAGCATATTGATATCTCTTCAGGAAACGATAAATATTTCTATTGTAGGGCTCATGTCTGGCTAAATTGTCAAGTTTGTGCAGTTTGTTCTCTGCCCCAAATTCAGTTCTGGTACCATAGGCCGTTGGGTAAATTTCCTTATTTCCAGTGACATAATATCATCAGAACCTTGCCTACAAAGAAAGAGCGATTTTCTTGGGAGAAAAAAAAAAAAAAAGAGAATAATAGGCCAGGTGTTTGAAGAAAAGACAAAGAAACAAGCACAGTAGGGTGTTCTGACTCACAAATCTGTATTGAGAAAGAAGTATTCACGAAGAAAATTAATTTAAGAAGTATGTAGTTCAGGTTTTGAGCCCATAAGTTCCTTTCAAAAACAGATTAGTGATTAAAAACTTTTTTAGTCTAGCAATCTCTTAAACAATTAGTGCAGTAATTGGAAAGGGACTACAAATTCAAATCTAGATGAACATAAAAGAGTTTCCCCATAGAGCTTTCCCTTGGGTTTGTGGGTAACTGGCATGCACCTGCCTTTACCATCAGTGGGACTGAAATACTGAAAAAGTGCTCTGAATAGGGATACAAATGCCTAAACAGTAATGCCATACAAATTACTTAATTCATGTAAAGTAGAAGTAATTGTATTGATTATGAATGTGTGAGTGACTCTTTTATTTCAAGTTATGTGAGATGTAAACCACCAGCTTTCAATGGGGTCCTCGCTGCAAATTTGCCAACGGTAGAGTGGGATGTTACTTTTTTTCCTCCTTCTGAACAATAAATCCCAGTGCACTGCCATTTTTGAAACAGAGATCTGCTGACTTTATGCTAAACCACGTAAACAGAAATTTCTCTGTAAAACTTCCTCTCTCCTTCAACCAGGTAATAATTTTGCTCCACTTGTTCATCCTGCAAAAGATGCCTGAAATCAAGGGAAAAGGAACGTAGGGGAGAAACATCCCCAAACTTCAGATATTTTTCCCTAAATCAAAACTTTCTTTTTTCCTTTTTGCTGTTATTGAGATTTTAACAAATTGTTAATTTTCAAGAAATTGGGACATTACTTCACAGGAGCAGCAGAGCCCCAGTGAGAAGCCAGCTCTGCCTGCTGCCTGTCCTCTCCTCAGCCCTTGGCCGTGCTGTCCCCAACCTTTAACATCTATGTTTAAAAAAAAAAAATATGAGGAAAACCTTGAAGGACTGAAGATGTTCAGCCAAGCAGCATGTCAAGGCACAGCTCCTGGAAGGAACTTAATATTTTAAATGAACTCCATTTGTTGGTTGCAGAAATATTTCCTGTATTCTAGCTGGAGAATTGTTCTGTGATGGCTGGCAGAAGTCACTGGAACATTGGGACGAGCTTGCAAAGTCACACTGATGGAGGAACAAAACTTTTACATTAAAAATATAACCGAATTGGAGGATTGTTGGGGTTTGGTTGGCTTGTTGGTTGTTTTTCTTTTTTTATTTTATAAAACCTACCTGAACAGTAATGACCTGCAGAAAAACTAGGACAAAATATCTGATGTAGCTGTTACAGATAAAAACTTTGGTGTGAGTCTTTGGTGTGAGCAGCATAGTGACATTATTGTGAACTAAAGCAGAAGCAGACAAGACAGCTTGAATTACAGTTTCATCTGGTTCAAAAGGGTTGCTAGTAAAATGTATTTAGGTGATCTGCTAAAGAAAAGAATACATTGCATTTTGTAAGTACCCAGTCACAGCTAGAGATTTTGACAAAAGTTGACTTTCACACGCAATTAAACACAATAATTTCAGTTTTCTAGTTTCATAGAAGCTGATCCACAGACTGCCCTATCTCCAGGGTTATTTGGTACTGATAAAAAATCACGGGATTAATGTTTGTGAAAGAAGACAAGAAAGGACAGCATTATTATAGCCTTATTTTCTATATATCCCAAAGTGAATATAGGAAGAGAAGTGAAGCAGGCTGCAATGTTAATGTATGAGAAGAGCCTGGAGACACTCTCATCAGTACATCAGAACATCTCAGTCTCACTTCTGTTAGTGCTTTCCCAAACTGAACTAGTGGAGAAGTTGCTGACTGCAGCAATAAAGTTTTCAGGTGATGCTTTAGCAGTCACACTGTAAACATTCAGCTTCTTTGTACAGAGCTGAGCAAAGAGAAAGCAAAGGAGTGAGGGGGCTCTGCTTGGAGGACAGAGGAGCAAATGGGAGAGACTCTTACTCAGCTCCCAGCTCCACAGCAGGGTTTCTGCTCTGGGACTGTGGTGAGCTCTGAGACCAGCACCAAGCATTACCAGAGCACTCAAAAAATCCTCAATTTTAAAAAGAACTCGATCTGCCTCTCAAGTTCTCATCCTGAGTCTAAGAAGGCAGGAGACAACCTCATTTATTGCTTCCTGCACAGGTGGCCAGATGTGGCCATTATTATTGACTCTTACGGAATTTTACCTTATGAAGGTGCCATTTCAAATATTTTCAAGAAAAACTGTTCTTAAGACAAAGACGCATGGATATGCTGAAGTCAAACATTTGAAATTATCCACAACCTCAACCACTGACGCATTCAGCAGTTTTGCTTGTGGAAGAACACTTCGATCAAAGAAAAAAAAACAGTGCATGCCATTCAGATGTCTGCACAAACCAACCCCAGACACACAAGGGAAGATCCAACCACGCAGAACTGAGAATTTCTGGTCCCACTGATGTATACTGTGAACAGCACAGGGTTCAGAGAAGTTAAAGATTTCTGCCGTACTTGTAGTAGCCAGAAAGTTGCATTTTAATTGGCATATTCCTCCAAATTTAGAGATTGCTATTCACTGAAATATCTTTTTCCCCTAGAACTGCCCTTGTGCCACAAAGCTAAACCATGTTAGACAACCCAGAACATTACCCTTCACTTCCAGAGCTTGCCAGTGTTATTTTGGGATTCTGTCTTTTTAGGTTTGTTTAAGTCCATTATTAATCAGTTAATATCATGCTTTGCAAAATGTATTTTTAAAGTTATTTTCATAAAAAAAACTCACCTGAAATCATGGCTGCATGATAATAATAAAACAAACCTACAAAATTACAGTCTTAGATAATTCCTGCATTACCTACAGAGGAGAAGGATGGGGTTGCCATGCCAGAACATCATTTCTTCTCTCCCTTTAAAGTTTAAAAAGTGTTACATACAGACTTGTAGTTTGGCAGCTCTACATCAAATATATAGATAGAAAATATTCTGTTCTCTGCTACTATTTCAATATGGAAAGGTCTCATACACAATGCAACAGATTCACAGCAGGTCCTTAGAAAATATTGTACCTTTAGTACCTTTGAGTAAACAGGGGACTTTAGAAGGAGAAAAATGAATACAACAAGCAATCCAAACAAATTTTAAAATAATTTCACGAATGGTTTCCCTTTCAGAAGGATAAAAAACTCTGCCTACTCTCTAAAACACTCAACTGATAGCTTACTTATTAGACAAAAATTAGTGTCCACTCAACCATGAAAAAGACAAGCCATTATATGCTATAAGAGAGATCAAACTGACATCAGCTACTGTACATCTTGACACTTACTACATAATCAAAGTAAACTTTGCTATATATGTCTGATCTAATGTACCTGTCAGTTATCACCATCTCTGCTCAGATGAGTTTGTGTGTCACCTATATACATGGGACAAAACAAATAAATAAATGCCAATATTATCTCTTCAAGTTGCTCACACAGTAAGGGGAGAGTGCTTAGTATTCCGTAATGGAGTTAGGAGTAATTTACTGAGAGATAATTTCTTTTGGACCTAAAATCTCCTGCCTCCTGTAGAGCAGACAAATAGAACTATCTAACAGGAAATGGGGCATGATAATACTGCTCTTTAAATAGAACTAACAAAATGGAAATACAATAGGCATTACAAAATATATAGCTAACGGTTATCAAAACCTTTGATGTTTTTATAGCTATTTACTGCAAGAGATTGTATTAGCTGCTCCAGCCCATTTTAATAAAGAAAAGTTTAACGTGTTTTTTAAAACACTTTAATAAAAAAAAAAAGTTAAACCTCTGAAGTAGCACTCTCAGGTATCTGGGGAAACTGAGTAGAGGAGTGGAAGCCACTTTGTTGATGAAATGACAAAGATTTGGCAATCAGCTCCAACAATGTGCAAACTATGAACTAGAGTTATAGCAGCCCTGATGGTTTAATCACCCAGAACTGACCTCCCTGTACCTGAACAGAGATGCAGCAGGGTGCAGAGCCTGGGACACTCACCTGGGACTTGACAGTCTAATTCTAATTCTCACTCTGCCCCTGCACCTCCATTTGCCTCAGGCGAAACATTTTGTCTGCAAAGCACAATCTCCTCAGGGAGAGGAGCATCTCACTCTGCTGCTTTATAGTGCCCTCAGGATCCTCAGCCTCAGCAATGCCACAAAAGTCACTTCCAAAGGGATCACCTGGGCCAACTCTCAACCTGCAGAATGGATCTTTCCTGGCAAAGCTGGGAGGGGCTGAGTCAGCAGAACCAGCAGAACCAGGACTCAAGGAACCCTTCACTTACTGTCTCTTCTCTGCTGCTCTGGGTGAAAAGGCAGATTTCAGACAGCCATCAGCTCTGTCATGGCAGTGCACATCCAGTTCCTGAAGAGATCCAGATCACTGCTTTCACTACCCTTCCTGGCTTCTCTGCAGGGGATGAAGTCCATCCACTACTGCACAGCCAACAGGTGACACCGAAAGGCATATTAATGGAGCACACATCCTCTGGGACAGGGGTCTGGCCTTTTCTGTCTTTTTTTTTTTTTTCGCCTCTACTTCTCTTTAAGCCATATTTTTACTGCCAGTTCCTGAGCTTCAAAAACAAATCCAATCTGGAGAAGTGGGAAATTCACTGTGGCTCCTTGCTCAGAGTGATGTTTTGGTTAGGTTTCTTCCTCATAAGAACTTGCTAGCTCTCCTCCAGTTTGTCAAATACAACCCTTCAGCACATCACACTTCTGCCCTTTGCCTGCATCCCCAGAGGAGTAGCCGTGGTCTTACTGGACAAATAAATTTGTCAAGTTGATTTTTTGGGGTCATTTTAGCCTTTTTTCAGCTTTATACATATACATTCCTTTCATTGTATTCCCTCTTGACTGCATCTCTGTACCAGAATCATTTTGGTTCTGGCCTCTCTTGTTTTTTCTCTTCCCATCCTGGGACCTCTAAACTGAAAGGATAAATCACCCAGGAGTTAAAATTGCTCCTATAACAGAAAGTGAAATGACTGCAGCTACCCAAACTTAGCTTTGCTCTGCATCCTAGGGTCAAGTTGAATCTGCAGCCACCAAGAATGCTGCTTTATAACAAATTTTTAAGGGCACTCTGTGCTGAGCTTCTTTCCAAAGCATCTCTTTTGTTCTTTTGGCTGGTGTCACTTCCCTCTCAGGGATTTTTTTCAGTACATCAAAATATTTATCAATGCTGAATGCTTTGTGAAGTAGAAGTGGGAAGATTCTCTTCAGTGAAAGATATTTTAAATATTTCACTTTCCAAGTAGCTCTGTGAATACAGGGAAGAAATGCATAACTTAAACACAAGGAGTTACTGACCCAGAAGTGATTAGCATTAGTGTAAAGCTTTCAGACCCTTTTTCATCTTATTGATTCTAAGCAGAATAAATCCGTAAATGATAATAGGGCTCAATTTAAATTACCTACAGCAAGTGCTGCTTTTCAGCTCTCGTCAGACAATCACGCTGTTCAATCGGCTCCATTCTGTATGTACAAAGCAAATTAATGTGTATAAAACAGTCGTAATTCAGGCCAGTTTTGAACAAAAGAATCTTTTATGTAGCACACAACTGCCTTTTATTGACATGCTTTTAATTGAACCTATAATGTTATGTCCATATTCTACCTAATTATAGCAGAAAATTCATATATCTTTGAAAATACTGATCATACCTTTCCCCTTGTAAAGTTCCCAGAAACTTTACCAGGGTAGAGAATGACCTTCTCAGTTAAGCCCAGATTTGTTTAGAAACACTAAGAGGGCATGAGAAGACAGTTCTGACCCACTGCAGCCAAGCAATGTCTTGAGGATGATTCCATTAGTGCACCGAATCAGCAAGGCTGGCTCCTCACTCCTTAAACCAGTCTGGAAAAATGCCTCCCAAAGCCAGGGAGAGGGCATTGCAGACGTGGCATTGATAGAGAAGCCTCCAATCTGCAAGAATTCTTTCTTAAGCAATTTGTTTCTGTTTCCAAAGGGATCTTTTGTGTGTCTCACTTCCTTCACTGGTGTTGCTCAGTTTAACAGGCAAGTCCCAGGCAGCCAGGACGCTACTTCTTTAAAGTGAGAACTCCTGGGACAGCAGAAGCAGCAATGGCAGGAAACAAGGAATTAAAGGTGAACTCTGGAAAGTACTTCTGGGTTGATTCAAGACATTTGCCCAGTGGGATTATCCCTGTGAGGGCAGCAATGCCACGGTGGGGGAGATTACTTGCACTTGTCTCTGCCATTTCAACCAGGATGGCTCAGAAGGCATTAGGGGGGGACTCTGCAGAGGAGGAAGAGGAATAGGACAGAGAACAAGCCTTTTACTCCCATTTTGCCATTTCCAAGTCCAGACCTTGCTGTGGGCAGGAAAAATCCTGTTGTCAACTTCCACAGCCTTTGCAATAAGGCCTCAAACGAAGACAACAGTACATATTCTTCTGTAAGAACTACACATGCCATACCATGGTTACCAGCAGCAAAGAGCAAATAAACCCAAGGCTAAAATCAACTAAACTGTTGACATTGATTTTACCATGGGTAGAACTCCACCTCAAGGATGTTCATTGACAATTACTCAGTTTTATTGCCAAGCTCTTCTGACAGCTCTGTGCTGCTTTGACACTACACATGGGACTCCCACCTAGCATTTTGCTTTTAATATTCTTCTATTAAACAGTCACTCCAAACACAGATTAAGGTAAAGGACATGAGTGCAGCCACTCTTACGTGCAGATGCAACAAGCAGATGGGAACACCACACAGAAAGGCAAGTTCTCCACAAGGAGGCAAATACTCCTCCTGGTCAACGCATACAAACAAAAACTGGAGTGTAAATGATCCAGCTAAGCTTCCCAACACACAAACAAACTTGCCTGGCATTCAGATGAGCTGCTGAAGTGTGCTACCCAGTGCTCCCACTCAGGGCAATGGCTCTCTACAGCAGTGACCTTCTCTTCCTCTTTCTTCGCTTTCCTTCCTTGAAAAGTTTGTCAGGCACTGCAATTAAATGTCTGTGAGCACTAGTGGAGTTAAAGCAAACAGATGTTTAATCTTTCTGGGGAAATATTTAAGAAGCGTTCTGAGATGTATTTACCAAAGATTTCACTAATTCAAATGAATCAAGTTAAAATTACAGACTAGACTGGCTATTGTCAGGTTTCTGAAAACCCCTCAATTCAAAAAAAGCAAATGAAAACGGTAAGTTCATTTGTCCTTTGCTTTTTGACTGGAAGCAGAGCTGACATTGATGTTGTGGTGAAAGACATTAGTATTTTACTACTTGAAGAAATTCACATTACCACAGTGTCCTTCTAAATTGCTGTACTTATGTTCGCCACATAAGTTGCTATTAGCAACCATAAAAAAGAAACCAAAAAAAAAAAAACAAACCCACCCCTTATATTACTGTCTTGAACATAGCAATGGTTTATTGTACTAAATTCTTTGGAGCTTTCCTCACTCAATATTTGAAATAGAATTAAAATGCTATCTCTGGAAAAGAACTATTTCTTCCAAAGTGCATGTACCACTCAGTGTAAAAACACTTTAAAAACTAATGTAGCTGACAAGTAATTCCCAAATTTTATATCATAAAGTAAAACAAATCCTTGTGAGAATATTGACTTGCCCCTTAAACTTCACTTTCCAGCTTTTAAGCTAAATAAAAGCACATTACTAAAATCCTTATATTGAAGTGATTTTGATTTCTCTGAAGTGTGTGATAATTCCTGTTTGCCCTCCAATACTTGGGTTTTTTTTGCCCATCACTTTTCCAAATTTGTATTACCATAAGCATCTAAAGGAGCAGGGTTTAAATACTATGTATTTAAAGATAAGGCAAGCATTTTATCTAGGACAGATCAAACCCCTTAAGATAAGCTGTCATTAAATATTAAGCAATGCTTCTCTAAGAATGAGTGAGGTCACCTGATCTTTAAAACAAAATAATCTTTTTAATGCCTGCTTTACTAAATAGAAAATGTGGCTAACATTCAGATTTGGTGGACTGAGTTTCAGGTGAACAACATACTAGTGATATAGCAAAACAAAACATTTGTTCCTGAAAGTCATGCTCATCATTAATAACACAGTGACATAACATGGCTCAAATTACAAAAAGAGCAACATGCCTCATTCTGTTACACAAGAGGATCAAATTAATAACCCAAATGAAGAAAAAGGTCCCATCTGGTAGTAGTGATGTACTAAAGAACGAACAGATAAACAAGTCAGGAAGAACGTCGGAGGGTCCAGCTTCCCTTTCAGCTCAGCACGTGGCAGGATCCAGGTTAGCTCACAGCACTGAGTCCTCCCCTCTGAGAACTGGGCAATAACACCTCTTGGACTTGCAGGAATGGACAAAGGATCAACTGGCTTTGGTACAGAAGCAGCTTTGGTGCTCTGTGCATACTTAAATACATGCACCTAACCCTGTTTATGTAACAAGAGATAAACAAAAGCTTCAGAGGATGGAGTTCGTTCACTGACATCATTAAGAAATGCCCCTCTCTCTCAGTGACAATTTATATCTAAAAATTTATCCAGTCTCAAGCTTTCCCTTTATGAATTTTGCAGCTTAGGGCCCTGTAAGAGCACAGAGAACCTTGAACAAGTTTCATTAGGCTACATCATAAATAATGTTCTCTATGGTATTTTAGTCAGTGGGGCACTGACTAAAGCTCTTTAATAAATAACCAGGGGTAAGGAACAAGATAACAGTGACAAGAAGGGGAAAAGTTGGCTCTGAATGGCAGGAAGTTGTCCACATCATGTGCATCTAGCAGGTGAGCTTATCAATTTGGAAGACAGATTTCCCTCATCAGTGCCAACACAATTCACTAAAGAAATGTAGCTAAATGTGCCTTCAGGAAAGGGCTGAAATACTGCTGAAGTGAGGCTTTCAGTCTCACTGTAAAGTATCAAGTCCTACTCTATGGAGTCAAAAAAGGACCAAAACTCCTTTTTTTCTTCCACAAGCACTCTTACCTAGACCACCTCCAAAAAATATTTTAGAAAAAAATTATAGCTGCTCTCAGATTCTTCTCAGCTTTTACTCATTTTTTCTGGCAGGACCGCTCAAGTTAATTTTTGTTGTCTCAGCAGAACAGAGAACAGATCCTAGATTTCCATACTTATCTACTTGTAAAAAATGCTGTTTTCTTCTGGAACAGAGAACCTAGATTTAGTTCAGTCATTACATTAATTTTTCTAAAGCATTCCAGGTCTCTGGAGACAGGTGGTTCAGGATGGAGAGAGATAAATATAGCTGCTTCTCCATGGAGCATTCTGTTGCCTCAGGTTTCCAAATCCAAATTAAGTAGTTAATGATTTATGTATACACTGAGCATTAGCATCTTTGTGCCACGTTAGTCATCAGATCACAAGTGGCTCTAAAGAGGCTTTAGTCAAACAAATGAATATTAGGTTGAATGATTCAGCTCACTTCATGTAAACAGTTCCAGCATGTTCACATTGATCATCACTAAACTCCCAGAGGCAGCAGGCTCAGTTGTAAAGCTGAAGGAAAAAACCAACACTGTCACTGAAGCAGCAATGAATCCTTGGGTCTTTTTCAAATTTAGCTTTTATCACATGGATATGTCCTTCTCCAGATGCATTATCCAATACAATCCAATACTTATTAAAGCCTCATCGAGACCCTTATGAAATGGCAGGACTGTGTCTCTTCCTTTAAAGATAACAGTTGGCTTCCATAGTCACAAGAAACCTCTGAATGCAGAGCCAGAGGCCAGCTATATCTATGGATACATGCAAGTATTAATGATTTTTAAGTAAATTCCAGGTGCAGAGATTTAACTCGTGCTTTTTAGACAATGAGCAGGCAATACAGGGCAGGTGTGAATTCTTCATCCTCACCACACCTTCTGGTTGTACCACTTGCTCTTTAAATCAAAGGTTCCTCTGAAGGTTGTTGGGTTGGGTTTTCTCTTTCTCAGATCTGACACTCAGCTTGAATCATTTTATCACCTTCAGTCTTCACTGACAAGACCAACCCTCAGGAATCTCTGACCCAGGAGATCAGGGTAAAGGAATGCTGGAATGAAGACTTTCCCTTGGTCAAGGAAGTTTGGGTTAGAGAACACCTGTGCAAACTTGACATCCACAGGTCCATGACCCTGACTTGGCAAAGCCAAGCATTCTGGTAATGAGCGAAAATTGTGTTCACTCTGTAACAAGAAAAGCAAAATTGTCTAAAAAGCAGAGTTAACTTGCAGGGTTGGCCTTAGAAAGAAAAATTCAGAGGCAACTTGAGTAATACCAATTTTCAAGGTTAAATTAATTTTGGTTTACAGACGCAAGATCATTACTGAGAATGGTTTGGTCTGATCAAGTGGAATAATTAAATTTCAAGAAAGGGAACATGTATAAAAAAACCCATTTTTTGCTTTCTTGTTTATACTCTGCTTTAGGTAAACTGACATCAGAAGTCCTTTAACAACAGTAGTGCTCAGCCCCAGTCCCACATTGACAACAAGGCAATTCTCCGAATGCAGAGAAGATAAATGGTGCTAATGCCACTAAGCAAACATGACATTTTTGTTGTACTGTGATCATAGATGAGTCACCAAGTAAAATGATTAATCACAAATCAATGTTACTAGGCTCATTTAGAGATGATTCTCCCTTTGGAAAGCAGGTAGAAGCTCTAAATTTATAGGCTAATGCGTTTATTCTAGCTGTAGCAGTCTCGTTATTGGTCTTAAGCATCAGAGTCTGCAGGAAATTTGTGTGCAATTAAGCTAAAGTGATGACCTCCTTATACACATTTTGGCACTTTTTTATCTGATAGTCTGTTGTGCAAATATATAAATGAATTGAAGCATTACATAGAAATTACAGCTAATGCAATACTAAGAAAAATAGACATATCCCTGAACTTTAATACATATGCCAATAAGGTATCTCGACCATAAATTACACTCATTTTATCAGTCTGCAAATGGGTTTATCAGTCCACAAATGGGTTTGTGCTAAGACTTTAGACTGCTTCATTTTTGCTTGGCTAACATTTGTAACTTCTACAAACAGTTTTATGATCTAAATTGTTTCAGGAGGAAGTGCATGGATTTGTGGAGCAACATGTTTATAAGTCAAATACACACTGTGAATACTTTCTATTTGGTAAATAAATTCACCTTATTTAAAAATTAAGCAGAAAAAAAATTCTTTCCAACGAAAAGCACCGTAGTGCTTTTCTCCTCACCTTGAATTTTGTGAAATTAAATACTCACATAGACTCATGCACTTTTTTATCTACCTAATCTGTCAATATAAATTGTTGCTGGAGTGATCATTTCCACCCTGCAGAGGGTAGAAGACTGTGCCAATCCTAGACATGATAGGCTCTGGATCCCTGTACAACCAGAGAGGGGCTATTCCAAAGCAGAGCTGGCTGAATATCAAAGATTTTGATTTAAAGAACATTTCATGATTTAAGGAACATGAAATAAATACATGACATTTGATCAGCTTTAGTGTTCAATTCTGCTTTCAGAAGGGAGTCATTAGTTGAACATAATATTCTTGTGACAGTGGTAAAAGTCACACAGCACTATAATCACAAGCTTTTAGACTCTCCCAACACCCAAAGTGTTTGCTCTGCTCAGCAGGATCGAGGGGATGGGGTGGATGAATCCCCCTGCTCTGTGTTCTAGAAGAGTAGAGTTCCCAAGTAGAACTGCCCAAGACTTGTCAGGTCCTAAGCCAAAATAATACATAGTAACTTCTAAGCAGCTCACACTGCTCCTGCCAGGAAGTACCAAGTGCCACGTTCCAGAGGCATCTACACAGACATTATAGTGCTGTTTTGAACTTGGCACCACTGCAGCAACTGTCAGACTGAGGAGGAAAAAACACACTACAGAAAGCTCCCTTTCAGGCAGTACTTTCCTTGCTCCAAAGGAAGCCCAATTCAGAGGTTGTTATTCAAAAAAATCAAGCTAGTCGAGCTACATCTTCTCTCCCCTGCCTCCCAGGGACAGACAGCTATCTACATTACGAGACTCTGCACATTACAAGCTGGGTGCTTGTTTTCTATCATCACCTAATATTTTCAAGTGAAAAATTCTCAACCCCCATTGAGGAAGGTTGAATTCAAAACAGAGACCAGGAAATGTAAAGCAGCAACACAGTGCATACAAAAGTTAACACTAAACAGGAGTGCACTTCCACCTTTCAGCTGCAATCAGCAGGACTAGGAAGGAATTAGCAGTCGCCATGGACAGAAAAATCCAATTTTTCCCTAAGTCACTGGAAATGTTATTACTGTAAAACTGACCCTTACCGGACAGATCCCTGCTTCAAAAACAGCATAAGAGGAGAAGCAAATCCCCCTAAATTCCTTTCAACAGGACAGTAAAGAATAAAGAAAAGGTTTCATAGCAAAGAAACGTTGGCAGCTGCAGTCTAAAATGCTGGTAAATAACCACAGTGCTCCCTCTGGTGACAACAGAGGGGGAGAGGCACCTGCCGTGAGAATCCGCACATCCGTGTCAAACTCCAGGATCAGCTACAGCAACACATCTTCCTCCTTTGAGAAACTTTGTAACAATACAGCAGGTACTTCCACTGAAGAAGGATTAGAAAGACTCTAACACCAGAATGAGTTGTCACGCAGGAATGTGTTCTACATTACCAGAAATAAGCTTTTACACCACTGGTGCTGCCAAGGGTCAGTCACTGCAGCATGTAGAAAACAGCATGAAATAACATTTCAGATTAGGAATGTGAATTTGGATTTGAATATGGATCCATTTCAGCACCAGAGAAACTACTTACAAGGGATGAATGTTCTGGAAGGAGGTGAAAAAATGTTTCTATCCAGTAGGACACAGGACCTTTAGGAGCTCATACAAAGGATCTCAGGAAACCAAATTCTAACTAGTTCTGTACTGGAAAATGTTTGGATCAAGTGTATAATTCAGGCCTGTACAGTAAGAATGGATTGAGGACAGCAAGCCCATAGTCAGTGACACCCTTCCCTGTCAATTTATTAAAGGAAGTTTATCAATTTGTTTTGCCAGTGGGGAATCTTCCTTCAGCTTGTGCCTAGATAGTCTTTAACCATTGAGACTTTCTCAGTGCAATGAAACTGGATAGACTTAAGAGATGATGAAGAAATGTTTAAGGAGGGCTAATGAGAGATCCACAACACGCTGTGTTTGGTTAAGCCCAAGTGACTTCATTGACAGACAGGGAGCTGCTTGCCAGGAGGTACAACTGACCTGTGCAGGTAATGAACTGCTGCAACAGGACCTGCTGGGGAAGTTCCTGTGATTCAGAAAGCTTAAGCGTCAGCTTCCCTGCAGCTTCCAGCTGCTATCCAGCAAGCAGTCAGTCCTTACAACAAGCAGCATCGGTACAGGTCAAGGTCCTTGGAAACATTTCAGGTTGTGGTTTTTTTCTACAAAACATTCTGCACTGTCAGTCACCTTTGGGTGAAAACAGCCAAAACACACAAGCAGGCTGCCCAACTGCAGGCAAAGCAGTGTCCTTGCTGTTGCTGCATCTCCTGGTGTGCATCACTGCAGCTTCTGGCATCCCCACACACCCCCACTCCTACCATGGCAAATGAGACCTGGAGTGACAGCAGGGACACTCAGTGCCTGCGTGGTGAACTGTAAAAGCATGGCAGGTTGGCAGCTTGCAAGTCTTATTAGGGATTTCAAACATCCTAGGACAGGTGGTGGTTTGATGGCTGTGGGTACTGAGGGTGACAGCAGCAGATTCAGTTCCAGCTGGTAACAACAGTGATTAGACTGGCTGTGCCCACAGTCACACAGGACAGAGTATATACAGGAAAATCCCCCTGGCACAGAAATCCATGGACAGACATCTTCAAGTACAGGATCTTGGGTTACATCATTCACAACAATAAATTGCTTCCCTATGACACAATTCTTGTCAGATTTTGTGGATGAATCCCCCTGCTCTGAAGAAGATACCACATAGCTTCACCAGAATATCTTTGCTATATGTCAATTTTAATTCCAACCTGTACTTTAATATGCACATAACTATTTTCAAATACAAGGAAAACTTGAAGTCAACAGCATCAGAGCTTTCAGTAAATCCTTCACAACTTCAGAAAAATCTCTATAAACATTGTGTAAAGTAGATACAGAATGTACAGAGAACAGTTTTCTATACAAAAGTGCATTTTAGCAATACAATTAGCAGAGAACCTGGGGGGAAAAAAACAACTCAATTTAAGCAATACCAGATACTCTAATGTATACCCTCCCCTCTCCCCCTAAAAAAGACCAAAAAAAAAAAAAATCAGACCCCCCACTTTCCCCTTGCTTTGGTTATAAACTATATTCAAGGCTTCAATATTACAATTATTTTTTTTTACACTGAAGAATTTGTCATTTGGAAATGTTTTAAAGTTAGCCAGGTGAGAGAGAATGCAAGTATGATTCATCAGAATTAATAGTCAAAATAGACAAGCTTTGAATATTACTAGGATGTGCTCTTGATAGATTAATAAACTATCTTTGCAATCCTTAAATGGACAACTGCATGTTGACTTTTCTATGCCCAAGAACTGCAAGATCAGTAAGCTTAAGAACATTAAACCAATAAATCTAACAACATTTGCCATGAAAATCTGGCTTATAAGAATGAACTGTAAGTGCTCCCAAAAAAGTTGGGTTTATTAATATTTATAGATCAATGCACCAGCTGATTTCAAAGTTGAAAGAGTGTAGTTGAAAGAGAAAAGAAATGGCTTCAGGCCATTCAGCAGAGATGAACAGTAAATATTGCCATTTTTATATGTTTCTATATTGTAAATGCATTCTGATGTCAATGCACGTACCTAAGTTCAAGCAGGTTGGTTTGGGTTTTTTCCCCCCCTAGAGAATGATCTTCACAGGTTTCAAACCACAACAGGAGAACCAAAATTTAGTCCCAGTAAAGTCTTGCAAAGACTTTCCTTGCTCTTTCAAGTAAGCACCTCACACTGTGCATACTGTAACTGTCTTTTTATCAGTTTCCCAGATAAAGAAAAATGGGTATCTTAACAGAGACAAAAGATGACATTGGATACACACACAAAAATCAACCAGGTTTGTCAGGCAGCTTTCTTCCTCATATTTAAAATCATATTAGAAAAGAATGTTCTCTATTGTTTACAGTCTTATTGCAATCAAACTTTCAGTGCTCCTTCTAAGCCTTTTTAGAGAAAAAGTTACCGTGGAAGCAAACCGTTACCTTGACAGAGTGTAAATTAATTACATTCATATGGCAGTGGGTACAAAGCTCCTACATACACAGCTTCAGTACCATGGAATCATGGAACTCTGATCTTTTTCCTGTGTGTCTCTATGTTACTTTAAAGCTTGACATTTTTTCTCTGTGAATAAAAGTAGAGATTTGATTAAAAAAAAACAACAACCAACCAAACAAAAAAAGGAGTGCATTATTTTAGCAGTCTGTTACTCTTCATCTGAACCCAGCAATTTACAGCTGTAGCCACAATGGACAACACTTAAATTGGCAAGATCAGGTTAAACTAAAATTCCAGCTGTTTGACTAATGCCATGGGTATTTAACACAAATTCACAGAATCATTTAGATTGGAGAAGACCTTTTAAGATTATCAACTCCAACCCTAAGTCTAGCACTGCCAAGTCCACCACTAAACCACGCCCCTAAGTGCCACACCTATGTGTCTTTTAAATACCTCCAGAAATGGGGTCTGCCTGGGTAAGCACAGAGCACACAGCAGGGGAAGACAGGATTCCTACCAAAAACCTCCCCCACCACAAACTGAGCATGTCACTAGAACTATGGAGGATGAGAAAACAAAAGGGAAAAAAACCCAAATGTGTAGAAATATGTGAGAACCCTTGAATCCCACAGCTACTTCAGGCCTGATTCTCTGAGATCAAAGACTACACTATATCTCTGAGTACTTGGCAAAGAACATCCAGGTAAGTAAGATGTTACTCTGCATCCTTACCAGAACATTCAGAGTTTTGGATTCTTATGTTATAATCATCCTGGGTCTATGAGATTACAGAGCTATAAATTGCTACCATGGAATCCCTGGAAATCCATTCTCTTCTTCCATTTTAACTGTCACACAAGTGACTGAAGTACCTGCTGGAGACAACACACCACGATCAGCTACTGTGGCATCCAGGACCTTTTCATCCAATGTGGCAAGAAACCGGACCCATCTAATCACTTGGATTAATTTATACTTACATGCTCAACCTAAGATCAAGGTGGAAATACTACTCTCCCTCATTTCATGATCTCCAGAAACCAGTAGACAGGTGACCAAAAGGAACTGTACCTCATCAAAATGAGAGGGTCTTCTCTCAACAAAACCTGAGGCATTTTAAACTCTGAAGAACTGCTGGAACAGAAATAAGTTACACACTTTCATGCTCCACCACACTGAGATATTGCCCTTTCTTACAATTCACTTCAGAGTTTCCATTCTCTACAGTATTAAGTGGGCATTCTTCTTCAGAAAAAAATAATTCAATCACATTTCGAAGTCACTGCAGAAAATAAAGGTTGTACTGAACTGCTACAGTGTACACATGGTGAAATATTCCATGATGAATTCATCCATTACCATGCAAGAGTTAACAACTGCACCCTGAAATTAGCTGAATTGGCAGCAATTACATTTTGTCTTTCAAGGAAATACTGAGATGTTACAGATACTTGTGGTTAGTGGCCAAATAACTGGTCATATGGGATAGCTAACACTTGAGCTTAAAATGACATTACATGGCTTTTAATCAGCGAGTGGACAAGTCTGGGTACCTGTTGTACAGCAGCAGTAAGAGTGAATGAAGTCACACATACTACTTTAACTATGGACTCTTCCAGAGGCCATTGTTCAGATATTTACTGGTCAGTTTATTTTGAGTGCACAAGGAATGCCACTTCTGAAAGAAAAATATTTCACCTGTTAGAGCTAATAAGTCTGTGCAGGACATGCAAAATTAATGTCAGTAGTCCTAAAGTTGACCACCCAATTCTGCAGGATTGGGCTATATCCTGCAGTTACAGACACCTGTGGCCACACTAAACTGCCAAACTCCTTAATTCAAGAGCAAAATTAAAGTAATGAAGCATCAAGATAATAAAAAGCTATTTACTAAATTCAGAATTCAAAAATACTTTCATAATCTTTCAAGTTTCACATTAAAATTTAGAAGCATCATTTTTATCTCAGCAGGGGGGAAGGAGTTCTGTAAAAAGTAGTTCCAAAATAAAGACAAAAATCACCTCAAAGATCGTCAGAATTAGGAAACAGGTTAAAACTACTTTTACTTCCCTACCTGAAAGCTACAACTTTACCTCCTTTTCTTACCAAGAGAAATTTCAAAAGCCAATAGACAACAAAAGGAGATTCTGATACATGTTATGGTGTAACGACCCACATAGAAGACACCCTCAGCTAAACATCCAGTTAAAAAGCACAGCTGCATTAATTTAAGTTCTCCTGTCAACAACATGAATCTAATTTAGATGTGCTTCTGGAGAAGAAAAACACTGAAGTTGTGTGCCACTTGTTTGCACTTCTGTTTCCAGTAGAGTTCTTAACTACTGTAAGTAGTGTCCTCAACATCTTAACTGCAGATTAGTGTCCTTTCAATGCATAAAGACATTTTTATTGGAATCTTTACATAGAAAGAGAAGGGATGTACTGGTCAACCATTAGTAAGAATCCTAAGATATTGAGCAGCTTCTGAAGACTAAGCCTGCAATTCTGGGAGGTTTTTTTAATTCTAGTTGCTTCCTAAGAACTACATTATTGGGCAGTATTTGTTACAGATTTCCTGCATTAGAAGTCCTGCTTCTTGTTTTCTGTGTAGTTTGAGTTAAATCACAACTTTTAGAAAAGAATTTATGACGTTACTTTGATTTCTTACAATTCAAGAGCAAGACTAAAGAAAGCCCCATAGAACACAAAGTTTTTTTTTCTCATGCTAAACAATTTCCCTAATAATGGGGAAGGAAGACAGAACAAGTCAAGTGGAATACTAACTCTAAGTTGTAAAAAAACAAAGAAGCTGAAGCATAGCAATGCATGCTTTGTGTCATCCAAGAGCACCCCTAGACTTACATCTTGCAAGTAAAGTTAGCATATTAGCCAAGTTCAAATTTCCTTAAAGTTGTATTTACTCAGCAGCTTTTCAGAAGACATGTATGTTTCTGAATTCTTTATTGCAAAATTAGTCTCAAAAAGCTGAAGTTACTCAATACTTAGACCTTCTTAGCAAAATTACACTTGAGAAAAGATCTGGTTTATATTATTAACACTACTCAAAATTTGGTCAGGAAATATATGTAAACAATAAGGATAATACAGTTAAGGCTTAGAAAGAACACTGATAAATTCACCCCTGTCACATTAAAACATCCACATCTCCTTCATGGTCCTCCTCAGTCACTTTTAAAGACAGCACTTCTTCATTAAGGAATAATCCACTCAGTCTTTCCTTACGAGCTTGTCTCTGCTCTTTCAGCTGTCTCTTCCGTAAGGCCTTTTGCTGGAGTTTCCGTTGCTTGGAACGTTTCTGTCAAAATAAAAAAGAGACAAAACATAAGATTTTATTCTGTAGATTAGAAAACGCTTCTAAAGTTGGCAAATAGCAGTTAACCTCTAAAATAACGTTTGCTCTGAAAAATAACAAATATGAATTCTCAGAGGTGGTGTAAATATTCATTCAAAATTGTATCTGATATTAAAATATCATTATATCAATAACCATTTACCATATCTGAGTTATGAGGCACCACATTACCCTGTGATGTTGCACAGTTGAGTTTTTGATTGGAGGAATCTTTACTGCTGGGGAAAAGTTACAGTCTTACATTAACAAACCCAAGATGTTGAAGGGCAAGCAAGAACTGCTCCTTTCCTCCACCCTTGAAATTGAAATTATGGAGACACAACAAGTGCCAGAGTACTACTTTAAATGGAAAGTGATTCAGAGGGTCACTCCTCACCACGTAATCTCATGACACATGGAAGAATAAACTGAAGAAGATTCAAAAAGCCTGATGGAACTTCTAGTTGGGAAAAAAAAAACCAACAAAAACAAACAAACAAAACAAAACAAAACAAAACAAAAAAAAAAAAAAAAGAAAAACAAAACACAATCAAGATAGTCTTTAGTATCCAGAAATTGTGCCTAGATTAGGGTGACCAATCTTAAATAATTATTTTTTATAAACTGTGTGTGTTCTTAAGTTAGATGCATAAGCCCTTATTCAAGCCCACTCACATTACTCTAAACAAAAGGAATTATAAGATCTGCTACAAACATCAGGCTTTCTCTTAGAAGAGAAATTATGGCAAGAGAACGAGTTTTAACTCCTTGTGATCGTGTCACACCAAATAGTCAACTCTGGTTTATCTAGTTAACTCAGTTACTAACTGTGTTCCTTCAGGACAAACATCCCAGGTAAGATCACATAAGCAAGCTTAAAGAGTTAAGACAGCTTAGTGCAGATTTACATAATTAGAAACTTTACTTTTGAATCCCGGATTCTCTCCGCAGCACTTGAGGACAAGTTACTATCGCTGTGGGCTCGACTCATGTTGGCACTCGAGTTTGAGGCGGAGTTGGCGACGCTGGAGCCGCTGCTGCTGGCTGAGCTGACCATGCTGGCGCTGCTGCTGCTGGCACTGGCACCGCTCACACCGCTGGTACTCGCGCAGCTGTAGCTGCTCCTCTTCCAGCTCTCCCTCGCTGACCGCTGCCGAGGTCCGTGCTCCTTGATGTAGTTCCTCACCTGTAGAACAGAGGCAGCAAAATTACTAAGGCTTGATAAACGCTGCACTGAGATGCTCCTTCCCGTGGAGAAGGCAATTTGCCTGTTGATGATCAAGTTATTGGATCGGTTCAGTTAGACTTTTAAAATATTTTGCTGTGGCTGCTTAAATCCCAAGCCGTCTGGCAGTCACCCAGAGAGCTGAGTTAAAATTAGATTCACTATGGAAGGAAGAAAAAAAAGCAGCAAGGTTTGGGGTTTTTTCTCCTCTCCTGCTCCTCATGTTTGCTACTACGTTAGTTATTATTTTAACACCAAACAGGAACATCAGTCAAGTTCAACTGAACTAAGCTGTTTACTTAATGTCCTTTATTTTGCTAGGTATACTCAAACAAAAATGGGTGTAAGTAAAGCACTACTTTTCTACTGTAAGATGACACTTAAAAAATGCTTGAATATGAAATAGGACAAGCCCATAAAAGCAGTGAATGTTCTCCATTTTCACTCTTCACTTTCATCATAATCAGAGTAACAATGAAGAATTCAGTTTGCTTGGACACCACATCTCTTCCCAACAACACATCACAATAGTACAAAGACTAAGAAGTGGGATGTAACTACCCTACCAGCCAAGTACCCTTCTTTGTTATAATTCCTATTTTGTAACATCTTTAAAATGCATTTTATCTTCCTTTCTACATAAAATTTATGGTCTTCCCCAACCAATCCCAATCTTCTAGAGTTTTAAATGCCTCTTTATATTCAGTGAGCAAATGAAGATCCTCAGCTAGCTGATGGTCATGAGGTGAGGTACACTGCCATAAGCAGCACCAGGCCTGCAATACACACTTGCCAGCTTAGGCTTAACACACACTGAGAATGTACAGCCAGAGCCTTTCATATAAAGGCTTCCCTCACTGACAATATTGAGCCCTAGTGTATATCTCTACATCTAATGATTAGGTGTAAAAATTGATCACAAGTCCATATGATTTTCCAAGACATATCAGATGATGAAACCCCAAAGTCAGATGTACAAACTTTAACTCACCTGTTTCAGTTTTTCATCTGTGAGACAGTTCAATTCAATAATGAATTCACTATCTGTAGGTGAGATCTGAGCAGTAGGATCAATAATTTTAATAATATCAAGTTGCTCTCGAAGGCCCATCTCTGTACTGACTTTGCGACTCAAATATTCAATATATTCAACCTAGGATCCAAAGAGAGGCAGGTCATTTAAAGTATCATTGATTCTAAGTGAGAGACAGAAAAAAGGAGGGACCAACAGGATAAAACATGCTCAAATATCACTACTCTAGCCTTAAGTATCTTTAAAAACTCAGTGTGAAAACTTGAGTAGGCATTAAACTGCCTCTTACAGATCCAAAGGGCCAGAAGATTTAGTTTTGAGAATCGAGCAGTGCTGTACAGGTCTGCATTTATACCTACAGCAATCAGGACAGCATTTAAGCTATATCTTTTAATGGAAAGTTCTTCTGTACATTGCAGTTCTCACATAGGAAAAAAAGTCACCTGTTCATCATTTGTCATTGCGCTCCACGGAAGTTCATCGAGATTCCTATGCTTGTTTTTCTTTTTTGGAAGCAGACAGGGAGAGCTTGGAATACTAGGTATAACATCAGAAAGCACATCACTCCCACTAGCAATGTCGCTGCCAGGCAACTTGTAACGTGCAAGAGAAAGAACAAAGCTTTAGAGTACAGCAGGCAGACTGTAAATCACTCTAACACCATTACCCATTCAAAACACGCTGTCAAATTAGCAAAGCATCGATTATCTCTGTACTCCAACAACTTCTTTGTAATTACTCATAACTCCGCAATACTCCCTCGAATCTTCCAACAAACAACAAATGCAGCAAGCTCAATTCACACCATTCTCCACTTATCAATCCTCTTTTTAAAAATCCGCATTTAAGGGAACAGCAGAATGATGTGGCATTTCAACTATTTCCCTTCTTCATCGGTGAAAATTGTCCATTACAATCCAAACTTAAATCTAACCCTCCCCATTTCAAAGCATAAATCTAGTTTAAGCAAGATAATTTCAAAGTAGGTCTGTAATTCATACCACACCCCATAATTACACAAGAATATTCAATTAAAATCACTGTCATTTGCCTGGAAGCAACTGCAGAATTTCAGCTAGCTTCATTTATACAACTGACACATGATTTCTGAATGCACTTCCAGTTGAAGTGGGACAGTTACTCATGCTCAGATTCTGCCAGATAACACCATAAAGAGCTGCAAAAAAGCCTTTCCAAAATTTTACAAGTCCAATCAAGTATGTCTCTTAAGAAAAGCTTGTTTTAAAAAGCAAAGAGTAATAAAAAAGCTAGTTACCAGTCAAACATGCTGTCAGCTTACTAAGGCTTAAGAAATAGCTTCTTTTCAAAACAATTGCCAAGTTTATCACGCAATTAAAATTTCACAGCTCAGTGAAGCTCTGAATCTTTGGGATCCAACCTGAGTGGTTCCTACAGGCTGCATTATACACATTACACACACACTTGTAACTTCTGCAACCCACAGAGACCAGCAGATAGACTAAACCAGTCAGAAATTCAGAGCTAATCTCAGTGCATGTCTTGAAGTTTTTTGCATTTTCTGGAACAGGATCTGAGCTTTCTTAGTTTTCATTTCTTAGGACTCTACATGCTTTGACTAAGCTTTACAACAAAATTTAAAAGTATGACCTTCGCTCACTCCTCCAGATTAAGAAGGCTGGAATAAAATTAAACAAAACATTTCTTTATCACTCAAGATTCAGTTATCTGTTCCTATGCTCAGTAGTTACAAAGAAACAAATGCTGAGAAGGTCATTTGGTCTATTCAGCCTGGAGAAGAAGAGACTGTGGGGAGACATCACAGCTGTCTGCAGCTTCCTCACAAGGGGAAGAGGAGGGGCAGGCACTGATCTCTTCTCTCTGGTGACCAGTGACAGGTCCAAGGAAATGGCCTAAAGTTGTGTCAGGGGAGGTTTAGGTTGGGTATTAGGAAAAGGTTCTTCCCCTGAAGGGTGGTTGGGCACTGGAACAGGCTCCCCAGGGCAGTGGTCACAGCACCAACTCTGACAGAGGTCAAGGAGCATTTGGGCAACACCCTCAGACACGTGATGGGATTCCAGGGGCTGTCCTGTGCAGGGTCAAGAGTGGATTTTGATGATCCTTGTGGGTCCCTTCCAACTCAGGACATTCTGTTCTATTCTACAACTTTTCAACTACAACCATACCCAGCACACAACAGTCTACACAAAATTTGACATTTGCAGTGGAACTAGTTTACCTGCCATTCAAACTCACTGTCTGACCAATCCCAGTATGTGCTGATAGAAGAAGAGACATCACTGCAGACACTGCCCTCGGGGAACAAATCAAAAGAGGTGAACTCCTGGTCATCCAACAGAGAGTAACAGTCATCCTGATCACCCACGGACACCGATGAGAACAGCTCCTCACTGCACTCCGAGCTGGCAACGCTGGTTCCACAGGATGTCAAGTTCCACCTGCAAAACAGGACAAAACAATTAGAAAGCAGCAAACATTGGCATCATGTGGCCTGAAAAATTCTTTTAAGCCTTTTAAAACTATCTCCACTTTACTTGCATTATACACCGATTTTATTGGAGTTATAAATATGGAAAGTGAAGTAGTCTAGTTTAAAATATTTTTTAAAGTCCATAAACAACACCAAGGGGGATCCAAGGTTAAAAATGGCCAGGCAAAATCCACATACAGTTAGTATAATTACACCTTTATTTTAATATATTATCAGTTTCCACCCCAGAGCCACGACTCCTGTAGTATGTGAATTGCTTTTTATTGCTGTTGGTTGGATTTTTAAAATACACTGATCTAAATATAAAGTTTTCCATATGTTTGGATATTTAAACTTCCATGTAAATTGAAGTAAGCAGAACTAAGAAGTTAATCAATTGGACATCAGGATAAAGAGAAGTCAAAAAGAAATTCTAGGCTGATAATCCCCCACAAAACTGAGGCCTAATAAGGAAACATATTATGGATCCATTATTCACAACTCTGAATGTCAAAAACATTGGACATGCTACTGGAATAAAACAGTGCAAGATGGGAAAATGACCTGTGTGAAAATGCTACCACTCCAAAACTAAACACATTTCCCCCCTCATTATTGCATTTACAAAGTGAGTTAATGCTGTTGCTAAAAGAAAGCTATTGAGGACTCAATTTTCACAGAACAGGTTTTTTGCTCTAATGAGAGTAAGTCAGAATTTAACAAGCTCATGAAATCAGTCTCCATATCTGGATTTATTTTACATATTGGTGAAAAGTAGGTCGAGACAAATATGAGTCAGCACAGCACTGCAATATGGCCAAAACAATTTGAAAAGGGCTTCTAAAATGCACCACACAAACCCACACAATCAACTCCTTTTCCATCAGCCTGTCCACTTCAGCCTGGCTAACTAGAAAAACACTCCTCTTCCATCCAACTGCTAAAGCTGAGCAATCTCATCACCCTGAAGGGCTGGTCCTCACTGTCATTATTTAGGCTGCATACCAGGTTGGCTAAATATGTTTGTGATGGATTCACTCCCACATCTACTTGGCCAGCAGTGAATTTATCCAATGTTTCAGACATTTCCAAAACTCCTCTTTTAGCAGATTCAGGAGATCCTGCCCTGCCTCCCTTCCTGGATCCCTCAAAGGCGTGCAATGTTTCACCGGTTCGGACTTTTGTGGGCAGGGCAGTCGATTGGTACGGAGCAGAGCACGGCTGTGGTGACACAGCACACTTCTCAACATGACTACAGTTACAGAATTCATGAAATATTGATGAAAGAAAAGACAGAGTGGACAAAGTTTCCAGACAAATAAAACAAAGGGTGAGGAGCAGGGGCTCTACCACCACCCACTATGCAGATACTCCAGGTACAGGCAGTCACCCCTCACCCTCTCATACCCAGGGGGTCTGCCAGGCTTGCTGGGGTGAACTGGATTAACAACAAGTGGGAACTACATTAAAATTACTCTTAACATCAAAAAAAAGAAAGCCTTTTGCAAACACCACAGATTGAGCTGTGCATCTGCAATGGCTTAATGAGCGTGTGTCCTTGCCCAAAAAAGTGAAATAGCCTCTCAAGATGCCTGAGTTACAAACCTGCATTTGTAAAATGAGCAAACCTAAGTAACACACTTGGGAAGTGAAAGGCAACACAAAGAGAAACTCACAAAAAGACTATCACACATTTATCTTACAGATATGCTAAGAATATATCTTACTGCTCATGTCACAACTGTGTCTTATGATTTAGGAACCCTATCACAAAAATGTATCATATTTGATAAAGGTTGTTTGTGCTGAATCATTTAAGAATCTATAATTAAGAGTTTGTCTTTGTGAATGACACTTTAAAAGTGCAATTTCCATGATTTCATACAAATTCAACTGAAAGAGTCTCTTATTATTCACTCTTCATAACTGTGTAGTAGAAACACTAATAATCAGTAAAAGTATCTGGCAAGTCTGGAAAAGGAACTAGAACTATCCCACACATATGTTCACTACTGAAATCTCACAGACTGTTCTCAAAAAAAAAGCTATTGCTATATTCAAGTTTAATACTATGCATTAGCAGAATTAGGTTCTTAGGAAAGCAGGACTGTGATTTTCATTTCATAAGCACAATTGGAATGTCTTTGTAGAGCTGCATTTGCACTTTTTGAATGGATCTTTTCTACAAATTACAGGCAGAATAATTTGACAATCATTAGTACCATGGGATGGAAATGTTTCTGCAGGAGTCGGTGCAGTCACCGAGCTGCCTGACTCATTCTGAACCTCTACAGGTTTGCCTGGTGTCCATGCAAGGCCTGCTTTTAACTCTTATAAACACACCACTCTGCAGCTGACCACCCTACAGCGCTCAGAAATCATAAAAAATCTCAAAAAATAAAACGTTCGAAAGGGAACGAGGCTTGGAGCAACCTGGCTCGGCAGAAAGTATCCCTGCCCAGGCCAGGGGGGTTAGAACGAGATGATCTTTAGAGCCCCTTCCAACCCAAGCCAGTCTGTCATCCTACGAACAAAAACACATCTTTAGAGAACGACCCGACTCATCAGGTGTAACGTGATGAGCCGAACCCCGACTAACCCAGTCACAGGGCACCCCAGCAGGGCGAGCGGAGCACCCTCAGCCCGGTCACACCCGGCTCGCACCGGGCAGGGGAGCGAGGCAAGGATGCTCGGCCCCGTCCGGGGACAGCAGCCGCCCCGAGGCCCCTCAGCACCGGCCGGGCGCACCTGTTGGAGTGGAAGCGGTGCAGCGGGTCGGTGCGGTGGCAGGACGAGAGCTGGCAGCCGAAATCGCTGACGTCCAGGCAGCCCTCCTCGCTCAGGCTCAAGCTGCCGCCGCGCGGCGGGTGCTGGTGCGAGAGCAGCGGGCAGGGCTCCTCGGGGGCCAGGAACTTCTCGTACGGCTCCTCGGTCATGGCGGCGGGCGCGGGGGCGGCTCGGAAGGCGGCGGGGGCGCCTCAGGCACCCGGCGGCGGCGGCGGCGGCGCCATCAGCGGCCGGTCCCGGGACGCGCCGCGCTGTCGCGGCCGCTCCTTCCGGCGCCGGCCCCGGCCCCGATGAAGGCGCAGCGCCCCCCGCGGCGGGGAGGGCGCACGGCGGGGCCATGGCGGCCGCGGTGGGCCACGGGCTGGGTGAGGGCGGCGGCGGCCGCGGGTTCCTGGGCCCGCGGGTGCCCGCCGAGGTGGAGGCCATGGCCCGCGCCCTGCAGGACCTGGGCAAGGACACGTTCCGGCGGCTCCTCAAAGGTAGGGCTAGGCGCGGAGGGGCCCCCGCTGCCCCCCCAGGCAGGGGCGGGAGGGGTTCGCAGGCAGAGGTGATGGGCGGGAGCCGCGGACCCCGAGGAGGCCGTGGATCCTCTCGGGGAGGCAAGGACAGCTCTTAGAGAGCGTCCAAAGGGGCTACGGGGATGGTGAAGGGCCTGGAGGGGAAGCCGTGTGAAGAGCGGCTGAGCGCACTGGGTGTGTTCAGCTGGAGAAGAGGAGATTGAGGGGAGACCTCATTGCAGTTACAACTTCCTCGTGTGGGGAAGAGGAGGGGCAGGCACTGATCTCTCTGGTGACCAGTGATAGGACCCGAGGGAATGGCCTGAAGTTCTGTCAGAGGAGATTTAGGTTGGATATTAGGAAAAGATTCTTCACCTGTAGGGTGGTTGAGCACTGGAACAGTCTCCCCAGGGCGGTGATCACAGCACCAGCTCTGACAAAGTCCAAGAAGCATTTGGACAAAGCTCTCAGACACCTGGTGGGATTGTTGGGGTGTCCTGTGCAGGATAAGAGCTGGACAGAATGATCCTTGTGGGTCCCCTCCAACTCAGAAATTCTGTGATTCTGTGACAACTGAGGGGCTTGCAGCTTCCTGTGTCACTTCCCATTGCCTTTCCCATCAGGAAGTTAGAGCTGAGGGTTAAATACAATGACAGGCTTACTTGGTTGTTTTCTACAATTCTGTAACAACCGTGAAAATGAGGAACGGACTTCTGCAGCTGTGGATGGCCCCTGAACTCATGCTGAGTCCTGTTAAAGTTATTCCTCTCTCGTCCCTGTGCTCCAGTGGCCCTATCACTGTCAGGCTGTGTGTGACAGTCAGAGACCCCGTGGGCATCTTCACAATGTGCAGGAGGCAATACAGGAACCTCAAGGTGCAGGTTTCTTACTGAGATTGGGGCTGTAAGATTGACAAGAATCGATTTCATTTTTGTCTGTGAGGCTTCTCCCTGTGGTGAGAATTTTCTCAAGGCACCTTTGACCATCAAAGTGAGGAGCTGCTTATTTAAGTAAATTAAGGTATATAATCACGGGTTAATGGAAGCAAAGCAAAAGCACAGGTTGTTTGTGGCCAGCTGAGAGGAGGGCAGCTGCTGCCCAGCATGAGGCTGTGCTGCGACCCTGATATGTTCTCTCAGCTAACATCCTGTCAGGGTTTTTCTTTCCCATTTGAGTCAAGAAGGACTCAAAGTGTCTGGTAGCTAATTTGTCTCAAAGTGTTGTTGCAAAGTGTCAGAAAGTGACCAGTGTATCCAGGGTTTCCTTATAATAATTGGAAGTAATAAAGCTATGTATAGGCAGAGTCATTTGGGACAGAAGTAAATACAGATGTTGAACCATTTTTGCTATCTAGTGCAGGGGCCACGGAGACTGAAAAGCTCTATCAGTGCCAGGCAGCCCAACTCTCTGGGTTTAATTTTGGTGTAAAAGTATGTTAAGTCAGGCAAAATCACAGATGTGTTTATGTGAATGTTCACAGTCTCCAAGTCTTCCTCTTTTTGAAGGGGTCTTGCCTTGCTTTCTTATTCATAGTCACCGTTAATGCACTGGAAGGAAAAGACTGCAAGGAATCTGTCCAGCTGATTGCAGAAAGTGCTAATCTCTCAGAAGAGCAGCTTGCTTTCCTCATTTCTGGCATGTACACCCTTCTCCGAGAGGCATTGAGACTCCCTGTATCAACCTTCAAACAAGAAGTAAGTTCTGGGAGTACTTGGAGCCCTGATAAGTTAAAAGCTGCATCAGACACAAGTTACCATCTAAATCCTATTTGCCAGGGTGGGGAGCTGCACACAAAAATGTTACTCCTAGTCAAAGTCATTGTAAGAGACTGTTAAAGATCTAGAGCTTATTCTTTCACTTGGGTAGATTTACAGTGAGCTTTTTGAAAGGCTATTTAAGCTTTGGGAAAAAGATTCCTGTATCTATTTCTGCTTCAGCATCTTGTTTACTGTACATATTTGTTTTCATTCTGAAATTAAAACCCCCAAAGAAACCATAGCAAAGTTATTTCCCAGGCATCAACACTCTCTTACCCTCACTGGGTGTTCACACACCACTCATTTTGTCCACACTTATCAATTCTCCTATTTCCTTGCCTGCCTTTGTTTGTATTTCTGCCATAGAGGAAGGAAAGTCTTATGGCCAGAACAATATAGTGGAAATTGGAATAAAGTGCAATTTCCACTTATGCTGTGGATGTTTGGTGTGAATATGTAGACACCTGCCATGTTCCCAACCCCTATCCCTTCTTCGTGCTATTTTCTCTCATTTTTCATGTTCTTTTACCTTACACTTGTCCTCTCTCATTTTATTTTTGTGTGATTGAATCACTTCTGGGCCTCCAGCACCTCTTTTGTTTAGATACTGTTTCATATTTACTCAGGCATACTGGAAATGCTCCCATATTGCAGGAAACATAATGGAAATATGGTTTTAATGTTCAGACCTTACCTTTTGCACATCCTTTCTGTTGTCATAGTTTAAACAAGCCACTGCAAAACATATTTGAGAATAAGGCCATATAGTTACTCCAGAACGTGTTCTGGATAGCTAAGTAAGAGAAGTGGCAGAGAGGTTGTTTTGAAAAATAAAGGCTTTCAAGATATTGAAGTCTTTAAAATTAAATCACAACTTGATGGAACACTTCTGAAAATTCTTCCCGATATGTCACCTGTCATTTCAAAACTACTGGCACTCAAGACTAAAACTTTTGGGGAGAGATACCAAGGAAGCAACCACTATTGATTCACTAGGTAAGAAATGATCTTTTAAGGCTATATCATAAAAAATTTCACCTTCCTTGTCTTTCTAGGCTTTTAAGGAAGACCTGAAGGAGCTCAGGTATGCCTGGTTCTTCCTGTTTTTTAATGTTTGTTGTTTTCATAACTTTTATGTAACTGCTTCCCCAAATCAACTTTTTTACACAAGGAAGTTGGTTTAAAAATTATCTGTAAATAGCACATAATACATCTGTTGCCAAGCATCAAATCAAGCCAGAGACAAAAACCAGGTGTTGTGTAAGACTTGATTTAGCACTGAGCATGAGCAGTGAATTTCACATGCTGGGGAGAATGGTCTAATTTAGTCTGTAATGTAGGTTATGCAAATGTGAGTGACCTTCTCTCACCCATCCCCACCTTGCCCTGCAATATTTTTTAACATGTTTGGTAAGACAGTGGTAACATTTCAGAAGCTAAGGAAGTGCCCTACTTTTTCACTTTGAAAGGCCAGCTCTACCACCTTGTTCAGCTACAATCTCTCCTGCCCATTTCCCAAGAAATCATAACCTTTGTTACAGGTTTTGCCAAAGTCTGTGTCAGTCTCTCCAGAGTATGTCTGAATAGAAGATAATATCTTAAAAGCTAGATAACAGATGCTAATAATATTTATAGATTTTCCCCTATGTCTATATTTAGTAGCAGTGACAGAATAATAGTAGTTGATGTTTTCATCTGTAGAAAAACATCCTCACCAATTATTTTAAAATGCTCTTTCTGCACAACTCTTAGTATTCTGATTGCTGCCTAGGAGAAATAGATAAGTTTCTAATTCTGTCTTTCTTTTATCCTTATTTGTCTGTTAACCTGCACATTGGCTTTATCCATGGGCTCTGCAGAGTCATAAGCATAATTTACTTCATGAGCAACTTCAGGCAAATTAAAGCTGCAGACGCAGTCGGGGTGTAATCAGCATAAGGTGTAATTGGGGCCATGATGAAAGGTGCCTTGCTAGTTGATACAGTTTTGTCTGCAACTCAGTGCTGGAGTTTGCCCTGCCTTTTGTCTGGGGAGCTAAAATGCAAGCTGCTCCCTCTGCCACATCATGGAGTTCATACACAGATTAAAGTAGGTCAGTAAGAAACTGATGAATTGCTTTTGACCCAGTGGGAGCTGGTGTTTTTTGAGGTGCACACAAAGTGTGTTCAGTTTGATTATGGAAAAATGAAGAGCACTGAAAGCTCCATGACAAGTTCTCTGGGGGTGAGTGAATATTTCTCCACCAAGCAGTGGAGAAAGTTGGTGTAGGAGTGCCAGAAGTCACTGGCCAGGCTGGCTGTGTCTAGAAATACAGACTCCCAGGTCCCTGTCCACGTCATTTGACCACACTTTATTGCCTTACACTTTTGTAGTTGTTTGGGGTTTTGTTTTTTTCTCACTTTATGGTTTATTCATGCACTTTATTCAGCCACTTTTCAATCCAGATGATCTTTTTTATGTCTTTTATGTCTCGACAAATCTTTTTATCTTATTGTCCTGGTTAACATGACTGATCTAGCAGCAGTAGTTCGGGTAACTGCATTTGTGTTGCTTGCAGACTTGTATGTTTTATGTGCTGCTTGTTGCTGCTATGCTCCCATGAGTCTCACAGTACTGAAGCTCTTCCTAATTTCCATCTCTGACAGTCTTATTTCCTGTGAGTAGCTTTGTTCACCTTGTGGCTAAACTTTTAGAAGACTAAATAGCTTATTCTACTTCAAGCTACGATACTTAGTAAGTTTGGTAGCACCTTTGGCATCTTTGGTTCCTATGGGAAATGTTATTTCCTACATTTCCCAATGCACTTGGGTTTGGAGATGAAATGCCTGCATGTTTTCAAGGCACTTACTAATTACATTCAGACACTTACCCTCCTGCAGTGGCTCCTGTTGGTCAACGATCAAGGGCATGAAGAACACATATAATTGGTTGCAGTGTCTTGTCATCAGTGGCACCCAGTGTTTGGGCAGGTATTTTGCAATTTAAGGCAGAAAAATGCCTAAATTGCTTATTTCCATTTTTGTGTTGTGTCTTCTTTTAAAAGATTTGAGCTCTGCACCAGGTTACCTTTTTTTAACTTCCTGCATTCTGTATTCTTTCCCTTCAGTGAAGCTGAATTTTAAACTAATTCCACCCATGTAAAGTCTTGTAATTCTCAATTTCCTGGTGAAGTACCTGGTCTTGGCTTCTAGTTTTGGTGGAGAGCGAGGCTGTGAGACTGATTAATTAGATCAGTACTACTGGCTTCAAAGGGTTGCCATTCCATATTCCTAATTTCCTAGCATGAGTGGCTGAGACAGCGAGAACAAATTCACTCTAAATTGTGGGTGCTGTTTTTTTCCCTTCCCTCTCAAGTTATTTAATAACTTCATGGCTTAGGCCAATAACGTGGGATTGAGACAGACTCACACATTTCTTGCTCTTGGAGTCCCTTCCTCAGACTGTTCCTTTGAAAACTGATTGCCATCTGTAGCTCAGGCTGAGCTGTGCCATGTTCTGTCTGATCTGCTTAGTGTGTGACTGGCCTCGTGTAAGCTGCTTGAGCCTGGAACAGAATTTTCAGCAAAATCATTGACTGCACAGCAAAAATAATGCAAACTCAAAGGTAGTGTCAAAGCTTCTGTTTTAGTAACACTTGTCTCTTCTGAAAGACAGACTCGTGCAGCCAAAAAAGGACAGTTCTAATGCTTGCTAAAAAGAATTCCTTTTTATCCAAGCACAATTTAAAAATGTGGTGTAACCTCCATTTCTTCCATTAGGAATTTGAGCCATAGTAACTGCTGTTTCATCTTCCCACTGTGTGAGTTGATGAGTTGTTTTTTCTCCTGTCATTAGACACTGTAAGCTCTTTAGGACAGGTAACTTCCTTGTTTGCTTTGATTTTCCTTTGATACACCGCTGTGTATCTCAAGCCACTGATGAGTAATGTCCCTGGGCACTGATTCTTGGTGAGTGCTGGATTTAACTGTGGCAGCAGCAGTAGTTACTTCTCCCACTTGTCCAACTTGCCTCTCTGCAGGAGGTTACTGTCTGTGTGGCAAAGGCAGCTGAATGGAGAGTGTCTGCTTTGTAGTCTTTGTGATTCACAGCCTAATCTATTGAGCTGAAAATCGACAGCAGCTTGTTTGTGAGGCAACACCAGTGTTGAAGGAATAGTAAAGGATTGGAGAGGCACAGGGTGGATGGAGTGTGAGTTAGTCTGCTCCATCAGTCCTCATGTTAGACATGCTCCTTCTCTAATTAGTGTTAGCTACAAAGCCCTCTGTTTTACTTTTGAGGGAGCAATTCCTTCTGTCTTCTTTTTATTATGCTTCATGTGAAAGTGAAGTGAAATGTGTAGGTTTGTGATTTTTGAAAGCATGCATTGCTGGCCTGCCTTCTACACTTAGAGCCATCAGTAAAACTTTTCTTGACTTTACTGAGAGAAGTTAAGCAAGTATTGGCCTCTTTTGAAACTCACCCTTTCCGTACTAGGTAGGACAGGAAAATGTAATACAGTGTTTAGGGTTTTTGATACAAAAACACAGGCTGTCCTTTTGAGAGCCCCAGCTGAATCAATACTGAAATGCTTACATAAGAGCTGATGGCAGTTTTAAGCAACGGAAGACAGAAAACGTTGACACATCTTTTGTGCTCTATAATAGATTTAGGGTTTTTTTAGATAAGGCCATATAATTGTAGGTACAAAACACTTAACTTTTGTATTGCTCTTCTCTTTCAGGATACCAGAAGATTTCATTGTGGACTTTTCCAGTGTAGTCTTTGGTAACAGGTTGGTGTCTTCCTGTGTCATACATTGCACAGGCAGCAGGGTTGCACAGAGCTCTGCTGACACAAATCCCTCACATATTGAAGGAACAGCAAAATTTTCTAAATTGTTGAGAACAAGATTTGTCCCATTATTTTGATTCAGCACAGTATGATGTCCATCATGCATGGCTATATATGCATTAAATAGCTTTCATGGCAATTTTCAGTTTTTTCTGTGAACATTGTTTTTTATAATGTTCTATAGACTGTGAGGTGCATCAATACCTACAGATGAAAAATGCAGTGCAGAATTAAGCATTTTTGCCATCATTATCATTGCAAGTTAGAGCAACAGTGGAAGACTTGCTTTGTCGAGAGGGAAGCTACACATGCCTTCTGTTTGCTGTGGTTCATGGCAGCTTTTTCAGGTAGCATTTCATCAAGTCTTAATGTACAGCTGCATTGGGAGTTCACACTGGGTGACTTGACACATGAGATATCAAGTGTTCTGCTAGCTGAAATTCATTTTTTAAGCAGCATTCCTCAGTAGCTCCAGAGGAAGTACAAAATCAAGAGCTTTTTGAACTTACAGAAAAAGGGAATCCCACAAATGGTTCTCTGCTCAACCATATTTAGCTTATTCTACATCTAGAAATTTCTTGAACATTTTGCATGTGCAAAACTTGTGCAGGGCCAGGAGTTGGACTTTGATGATGCTTGTGGGTCCCTTCCAACTCAGGATATTCTAAGATTACAACTTTCTTCCTTGATACTTGAGGTCACTCAGCACATGGCATCACTAACCTCATGCTGCTCCAGATTCTTTGCATAGAATCCTGGCAATCATAGTTGTGGTATTTCAGTTACCCTTACAAGGGTCTGAATGCTGCTACCAAAGTTAAAAATATTTTTCATTTCCTTGATTAAGATCTTGGCTTACAGCTAAAGGTTCTTGAAGTAAAAATAAATTCAGACTTCTCATCTTTTCTTTGCTCTTCTGTTTGAATTATAGGTGTTAAGAATGCAAAATTCATGCTTGCAAAGTGGAAATATTGTTTGCAGTGGAAAAAGAAGATAAATTTAGATGTAATTTGAAACATGCATGATTGTCTGTTTTCTACTGTGAAATCACGATGCTGGAAAATTTAGCTTTTTCTCATTTTGAAAGCTGTGATTATCTAGTGTAATCTTGCTCTGTGTTTTGAGACCAGAGAAGAGCACCTCAGATTTGATTTCTAGACAGATCTGCTTTTATAATCTTAAATGTAACACTGAATCATACATTTGCTTATTGAGTTGTAAATATATATGATTGTGATGGTAAGAGATGTATTAGCATCTGATCAGAAATTCAGTATGAGCTAGATAACCCAGAAAAATCCATTTTCAATACTTTTCCTGGCATCTTATCCTATTTTGGGAATTCTGTTCACTGAACAACAGCTCTGAAGAATTTGACATTTGTATTTCTGTGTCCCCACAATTCCATCAAGCTACATAGACTGAAAGAAAAACTTGCCACACTGACACCATCAAATAACTGCATGAAATTAAAACTTTTTTAAGGGAAAGGATAACTGTAACTTCCCCCTCTCTGAATGGTTATAATAAATGCACCGCTTCTTTTTTCAGTAGTGTAGCTTTAGTTTCTGCCAGAAGGGTGCATTCTGCATGCCATTTGTCAGCATTTCACACATACCAGTTTATTCATTCTTCCTGTTCAGTGACCTGCTAGGCATGTCTTGTAACGGGCATAGGGAACCATCCAGAACTTGTCTTTAGTTTTGATATTGTTAGGTCAGCTGCTGCTCCAAGTTCTCTGCTCCTTCATTTTCGAGTGCTCTTGTGTTGCATCCTTTGGCAGATGATGTTCTTGTCACCGGGGGTATCGTCCTTTCCACATATAGCTTAGATGATACCTGGCTGATCCGTGGTCCTTTACTGGTTCTGACTTCTGCCTTTGCATGATGTGCTGACAGTATATTGCACTCTGTTGGTAGAGAGTGTTTATGAAATGTAATTACAGGCTACAGGTTTTGGATATAAGATTCATTGAGTCTTTCCTGCTCTATTTTGCTATTCCTCTTATAAATCAATGGCTGGATTAACAGCCTGTATAATTTCTGTATGTGTGTTGGCCACTATGCACATTCTGTCATCCTTACAGGATTCTTGCAGTTCCAGTTGTAGTCTTGTCCAAGCTGGGAAGGTCCTGACAGAAGCTTAAACTAATCTGTAAACGTTGTGACTCTTCCTGAGGGAATGGCACTGAAGTGCAGTCCTGACCAGAAATAAAGCTTCGTATTTGGCCATAGAAATGCTGTCACCCAACAATAGTCAGAAGCTTCATCTCTGTTTGGGAGGTCACCATTGCTGGTCTTTCCCACCATGGCTAATTAGAACATCTTCCTGTTTTTTCTACTCCTTTCTTCCCCCAGAGTGCTGGTCCTGCACTGAATGGGCTGTCCTCCATTGATGGGAGTTAGCATGTCTTAAGGAAATGGTAGCATTGTGTCTATTTTTAGGGATTCTCCAAATTAAGCTATTGCAGCTCTCCACTGAGGGAAAGGTCTGTTCTTACTGTTTAATCCTGCTAATGACTGTTCTAGACTCCAGCTCTTCATGGTTGCACCCAGCTGTGGTGACCTACTTCCTATCCAGGAACTGACAGTGAGTAAGAACCAGCTGATCTGCTTTTTTTTTTTGCTCATTCCTTTACCATACTATAAGGAATGTGTGTCATTTCTGACACCACCCAACCCCCCACCAGAAGGATAAATTCTTCCTTGTATCACGTTTATGAAAATCAGGAGTGTTGAAGGATCTCAGCCTGTCGGTCCTGTGTGCCTTATTGGATCGTTAATCTTTCTGGGCAGTTTCTAAAGGCACCAGCTAACTTGCACACAAGCATCCGAGTAGGGATGTTAGAGTGCCATTCCTACAGTCCTTGATTTGTTCAGAGAGGATTCCTTTCTGATCTAAAGTCTGTAATTAGATTATGTCTAGCACCATGGATAAAGGATGTAACGTTTCTTATCCTGCCCTTAGTGGGACTAATGGAGTAGCTTTGAAATGTACCGTAAATAACTTCCAGGGACATGGGATGCTTAGGAAAAAAAGTAAATATGGTAAGTAACACGTAGTCCAGAAGACCAGCTCAATGACCTCATTCTGAAATTATTTCTGCATATGTATCCAGAAATGAACAGTTGTTATGTGTTTGTGTCAGATTTGGCTTCTTCAGTTACCCAGAGCTTAAGATGCTGTTCAAACTTTGGAGATTGTCAGCCATCTGAAGTTTGATCGCTGTCAACTGTATACAGAAATAAAGTAGGGCTTGATCAGCCTAATTCCTACTGCAATATGAGCAATAAATTAAGTGCTTGGCTTTTTACACATTAGACTAGGCAAAAATCTTGAAGGTTGTGTTGGGCTTGGCAATGCACATTATGTAAGGAATTTAAAGTTTGTAAATTATGTTGGATTAACAGGAGCCACTGATTTTTTTTTAAGTATGCTTCAAAATACGCTTAAAAGACACTCAGTATTATTATATTTTAAAACATTTCTGCTTGCCAGTACTAGATGCTTTTTGCTGAAGAAATACGGTGACCTTATCCAAGTGTTTTGCTTAAGTCATGTCTTGTTCCTGCTTGCTTGTTCCTGTTGGATCTGCATGTAGGTGAAGATACATTTGCAGGTCCCTTTCTGTGCCTCACAGTTGCATAAAATTGAAATAATAGATATACCAGCCACCACAGTGACTTACTAAACTTTATAGTGGCATCAGTTTACTGGAATTACACAGTCACTGGGTGTCTTTTTTCAACATGGACTGTAGTTAAGCATAGGAAGAGGGGATAATCTGAGCATAGCTGTCTAATCCACAATACCTCTACTCATTCAGACCTCTCTAAATGAGGACAGATGGAGGAGAGAAACAAGTTCCAGACAGGTTTATTCTGATGAACCATATTTTCTCTTTGGATTGTTTTTTCTTTTGTGAATTTGCATTTCAGTCTCCCATTTCTGATTTACTTTTCAGGCGTCCTGCTTCCGAAGGCACAGCTCTGCTGCAAAGAAGTAGGCTACCAGGTATCCAGGACTTCAAGTGGAGAGTGGACGTAGCAATATCCACCAGGTATAAAAGAGAATCATGCGTGTCCCTGGAAATTGTTTTACCTAAGCTTAAACTGATTTCTTGGGCTGCTTAAAGATGTTAACAGGGTTAAAATGTATCTTGCTGTTAGGGATTGGAATGGGGCATTAAACGGGGAGATACAAATGGAATCTTCTGAACAGGGGAGGTGTTAGTGTATATACATGTTATTGTTGTTAACATTTCACTCAAAGTGTGAGTCTCTCATTTGAAAACTTAATGGAGCTGATACAAATCCACAAGTCCTCAGAGATGGTTGGAATAAATTAGATGGATTGAGCCTCGAGCAGCCAGGCAAACTCTCAATTTCACTGGAACAGGGGAGGGAAATCATCTATTCAACTTCTCAAGTTGACTATCAATTTATGTTGCACATGTTAAAGCGACTTTCCATCCCCTCTACAGTCTGCTGCAGACTGTGCAAAGAGAGGTTTCAGAACAGCACCTTTACACTGCCATAGTTATGCAACTGATCATTGTGCTACCTCCTGGTTTCTTTCACAAAACAGGAGCAAAGGCCTTGGTGATCATCCTGCCTGTGCCTGCAGTGAGTGGCTTCTTGCCATCTGCCACAGCAGAGGCAGCTGGGGGATGGATCTTTGGCACAGAAACCTGTTGTCTATGCTGTTTTGATCTCTGTCTAGTTCTAACCAAGACAGACCAAGATGAAAGAAATTAGAACATGATCCAGTATTTGTTAGCATAGTAAATTATTAGCATGAGTGACTTTATATTGCATTCATGAATACCTGCATCCAGGTGAGAGTGCCGCTTCTTTGCTGCCATAGTTGAGAGGCCCATGGGTAATCAGGGATTGTCTTCCTGAAATCAAGAAAAAAGGTTCCTAAGTAAAAATGGTAATGGCCAGAAGCTACTGGTTCAGGTGATTCTGCCAAGCAGTGCTGTAAGCACCGCACAAGTATCACTCTGCAGAAAAAGATCTATACCTGTAAGAAAGCAAAATGTCCAGATAAACATCCTCAGGCACCGTGCTTGCAAGCTGCAAGCAAATCCTATGATTTGTTTTCCAAACAGCACAGGAGCAATACATTATCTTTTTTTATTTTCCTTCCTCTTATTTTGCTTTCCAGTTAACCTTCCCCCTGGGATTTCTTGTTTATCATCCAGCAACAGCCTCTGCAGAGAGGTATGGTGGCTTTTGGCTGTAGTGCCTGTCAGTACCTGAGCAGTCTTTGGCAATGTCAGTTGATGGAAGCTGCACAAGAATGACTCATTTCCCTTCTTTGGGTCATCAAATAAAATAACAACACGCAAATTTAGCATAAAGACTGGAAGAGCTTGATTCCCCAAATGAGGTGGCAGTTGAAAATATGAAGGGGTGGAAAGGATGGTAAACTGCATGAGAAAACTGTGCATTATTATTAGCAGTACTTGGTCAGCTCTTATCTTTATCATAGTTCCACTAAGTTGATTACATAAAGACAAAAATGCTCCTAAACTTTTAGTTCCTAAACCATTAAAAAAATGTTTAGTCTCAATACTGAGATAAATTGGACAGGACTCTTATGTTCATGAGTTTCAAGCCAGACAGGTAAAGGACTCTGAGACTGAAATTACTCATATTCTGAGTAAAGCCTGCATGAACATCCAGAATGGTTAATGTGCAATGCTGTAGTCATCACACTGCTGATGTCTGCTGCTGTAATACTAATAATGTAAATAATTTCAGTTCACTGGCCCGTGCACTTCAGCCATCCATTCTGATGATGATGAAGCTTTCAGATGGGACAGCTCATCGCTTTGAAGTAAGTCTGATTGCCATAATAAATAAAAAAGAAACCACTTGAAGTTTTATTTAGAAAGTTGAATTATTATTTAAAATGCTAAAGCTCTTTTAAACAGTGCGTTTCCATTGCTTGGTTTGCTTTGGAATCCATCATGTTCAGTGTAGCTGCATACAATATATAATGAAACACCAACCAAAATCATTTCATACCTTGTTCCTACACACATTCTGCTCAAATCTAATTTTTTAGAAGAAAATTACTGAAAAACACTGTTGCACAATATCTGGTTTGATTAAAAATTATGGGGTTGTTATCAACTGTAACCTTCAGACCTGAGGGTGGCTTTTGAGGGCAGGAAAATTACTGGGGTAGTTTATATAATGTATGATACACTTCTGAACCTGCATTTTGCAGAGAATGGTAACATTCTCTCCTGTGGCAGAGGTAGTTTTATTCTTTTTTTTCAGTACCATTCTTGCTGCTAGAAAGTAAAAAAGAAAAAAAAAAACCTCTTTGCTTTTTACCTCAGCATTAGTCAGTGGCAGTATTTATGACACTGTACCTAAAGGCTTGCCAGAAGATGGCATAAACTCTTCCATAATTTTAACCTTTGGAAAGGAATGCTATTTGTTCTATAAATAACATGGTGGTGCATACAGGAATTCAGTGCGCAGCAGGCATTGTTACATTTGAACTCTGTACAGATTTTGGCTTCAGTTCCCAGGTTAGTAGTAGTCTGGAAGGAGCACCAAAGTCCTGTGGGTCGAAAGAGGTGGACTGATTTTACTGTTAAAATGTTGTGCAAGAAAGCAGCTGTTGAGGAAGGCGTGAATTCTGTGCTACACTGCAAAATGTTAAGGGTGTCACTTCACAGGAGATCAGATTTACCACTCTGGACAGTCCAGCTCAGAGCATCCCAGATGCTCTGTTTGACGTCTTCCATGGAACTTAAATGATGCCATGGACGTCAGGTTAGCCCTTTCCAACAGGGTAAGTTTCACTTTTGAGATTAAAAGCTAGTATATATTCTTTGCTGTTTAGATCTGGGGCTTTATTTCCTGGCATAGAATGTCAAGTATTTGTCTTGGTGCTATTGTTTCTGGTTGTTTTGGTTTGATTTTAGGGTTTTTTTTTTTTTTTTGTAAGTCTGTGGAAGACCCTTTGCTATTTGGCAGTGGAGGTGTGTTTGTCCAGAACACACAGGAGTGCAGATATCTGATAGCAAGCAATGTGCTTCTCTTGGAATCAGCTCTTTGCCGCTGCTGCTGCTTAGATCTTAGATCAGTCTCTGTCTAACACAGAACAAATTTCCATCCATTTGGCTTCCCGGGCTTGAAATGGTACAGAAGAGTCCATCAGTCTCCTGCACAGATGAAAATGCTTTAAGTTCAAGCAAAGTCTTTTGCCTTCCACATATAGACAGTGCCCTGTGCCCTTTGCTCCTGAGCTTGCTGCCAAGTCTCTTGCCCCGAGTCTCAATTCCTTTCTCTTGCAAGTTTGGACAAGCAGTATCTGGAATTTGTGTTTGAGAATTCTGTAGGCTCCACAACATTCCAGGTGTCTTTGTCTTTCCTTCCAATCCAGGACTCTTACTTCACCACAGCAGTCCTCAGTTTACATCCTGTAGTATTTCCTTTCTTCCATCAGGCAGTACAGAAAATGTACTATGTAGCTGTTATTTCTGGTTTTTTCCACTCTCCTTTTCCACATGGATTTAGTTGAATTAACTGAATGTTATTAACCTCAAATCCTTTGTCTTAAATCTGAAAAAAATTGTATTTTAAGAGAGATTGCGCTGACACTGCAATGTTCCCTAACCATAGGCATGCCCTAGTGAAAGTTCCTGAGATGTCTTCTGTTTTCTAACCTGAATATTCTGTTTCAGGTGCCAGTTGCAAAGTTTCAAGAATTGAGATACAATGTTGCCCTTATACTGAAGGAAATGAATGATTTGGAGAAGAGGAGCATACTCAAGATCCAAGACTGAATGCTTTTGAATTGGAAGTTTATGGAAGAGACCTGGAACCCTCAGCGTGTTTTGTGAATGGTAGAACAGGGGACCATCACCACTTTGCCTGTATGAGCTTCAATGTGACATTTATGATGTCTGCTGTAAATATTTTTTTTTCAATTCAAGTGTTTAAAAGCACAAGCTCTTTTTGTAACACTTAGGAAAACCAAAAAATGTATCTATGAAAAAGCATAATGCTGTTTGCGAGCGTTTTGCGTGATTCATCAAAACATTTTTCAAATAACTGTCTTAATAGATGTAAGAGTCATTTATTTCTGATTATGATTCATCACTTTAATTATTTTTGAAAGTCTGCTACCGGAAGCCCCAGCAATGTGTATGTATCATAAGAAAGCTCTGCAATATTTCAAATAAAAAAATAAAACAACAAACCCACTCCTGCCTTCTAGTATGACAAATGCAGTCTTGAGTTTTGCATAAGTAAAATTGTTGTCTGGCTTCTCACTAAGTGACTAAGGTATAGCTACAGACTAAAGGCTAATTTGAAAGAAAATTGGAAGCCTGTGGATCAAGAACGAAGTATCAGCTGAGCTTCCAGGACTAATTCCATGGAATTACAGAAATGGGAAAGTGCAGTCTTAAGTCTTTATCTGGTTGATCATAATGGGCTAAATAGCAGTCATCTCATAGGTTTCTAAGTGGAAATGCCTGTCTCTTGTTTCATGTATGGCCTGTATGTTTGACTGAATGAAATCAGCTGACATGGCTGGACAGAAACCTCTGGGCCTGCAGTGCTGGTGAAGTGGGAGGCAGTGATCTTGTAGCCCACTGCACCATGGGCTCATTACCTGTGCAGGTCAGACCCTGGATGGAGGGGCTGCCTCTGGAACAAAAGTCACAGGTGGAAGGATATCCAAGCCCCCAGGTCAAGAAAGGAGTTAAGGATAGGCTGAAGTTCCCTGAGGTGCCCCAGCAGTTGGACTGGATGGTCATTGTAGGCCCCTCCCTTTCAACAGAAATAGTCTGTAGTTATTCCTTTGCCCCATGAGTTAACTTCGGAAGGACCCCCTTAACTCGAAGCAGATGTTTTAAAGTCTCATTTAAATGCTGTGGGACCACAAGTATGTCCCTAAGAGTTTTGCCAAGAAGGGATGCATTCCTCAGTCCTTGCCTGAGTGAATTTTCCCCAGCAGCAGAGATATGGAGGCTGTGAGCAATGGCCCAAAGACAGCATCCTAGAACTGGAGGCTTTATCTGGCTGTCAGGTGTACTTTAGAAAGCACATGCTACTGCCACTGTTAAGCCTTTGCTTATTCCAGCTAATTGCAGGGTTTCTGTCTCAGTAGTACCACCCATACTTCTCTCTCTCATGTTTTGTGATTATAGAACTTGCCTTTATCTTCCTCACCCCCTGCAGAAAACTACTGAAGTTAAAATTGTGGATTTGGGAGGCCTTTTACACTCCCACAGATGTTTGTGTAGGAAAGGATGACTTGGCTTTTGGATTCTAAAAATCACAACAAGCATAATAAGGCTCATTTGTCATACTTTTTAAGAGGAGACTTCTTTAAAAGCAGTCCATACCAGTCTAAAGATAGCTGAATAGCTCTGGTCCAGAAAGCTTTTAAAACCCAAGCAAGAATGTGTCCTGTAGTTTCAAACCATCAGCTACAATTTCAAACTGTTCAAAAGCTGCATGTTCCATTTGCTTTGTAGGGGATTCATCAATAACTTCCAGCTTTGATCCATAATGCATCTTAGCTATTGTGTTCAGGGAACACCAAACACCAAAGCACATAAATAATTAGCTCCTGTACCTTCAAGTGGACTGTGGATTGTGTTAATTACTCTGTGAAGCTTGTTCATCTTCTTTCTGGAATTACATTATCACAAGCTGTGAAACAAAACATAGATCATGATGTTCCTTGCTACAGCTTTTCCCTTCTGGATTTGTAAGGTTTATAAGGTTTCAAACTGCAAAGATAGCTCAAACTGAGCCTAAGGGAAGTCTTCAGACAAACAGAATGCTGCATGGGGATAAAATGACCTGTTGCTCAAGGCATTTGCAAAGTAATTTTCTGGTCAGAGTAAAAAATCCATTAATACCTTTACCTTCTAGACAGAATAGATTAACTCAATTGTTCTCCTGTAACAACAATTGCCCATGTTCTCCAGAAATGGAGAGGCTTCCTGACTGTGTGAACATGAGGAACCCTGACTTGGTTCCTCGTGTTCTCTGCACTCAATGGTCTCAAATTTGTCTTGCCACACATTAAGCAGGAGTTGGCTGTAATCGAAGGTTTACCTTGTATGCTGAGGGTACTTGAACACTTGAGATGTTCATTCCTCTGTACTTAAGAGTTAATTTGGGCTTTCCTTCTGACATATTAGCTTTCCAGTAAAACAGAAGTTGTCACCCAAATGGCTAGTGGGAGTGCTTAGTGGATCATTCCTCAGTTTTGATAAGATGTGAGTCTTCAAAGAACTGTTAGGTATCTCAGAACTTCATGGCAAACTACAAATTAAATATTTTTTCAATGCTGAAATATCTTTCTCCTTCATGATTAAAATACTCTGGAACTTGAATTCTACTGCATTTATGACTGTAGCCCTTTCACTGTAGTACAGAACAGACGTGAGCTTCTAAGAACCTGGATATGGCTGAACAGAAATTATTTTACCCAGCTCGCTCCAGGTTTGGTTACGCTTCGAGGGCATGCTGTGAATCCCCCTTCCAGTACCATGCGGTGAGAGATACAACCTGAGGGGGACGCTCGCTCTGTCAGTCCTGAGGTCTTGTCAAGCTGATCCCTACTCAGTCATCAATTAGGCAGGCAGGGGTTTGCGTGGGAAGGGCACTGGGGTTTTTTCTTATTACACAGTTCATGGACCAGTAGGTAACAAGAACCTTTCTCAGGCTCTGTTGGTATTTTTCCCTGAAAAACAACCCTCCATGATCACTTTGCTCTCTCTATTGGTGCTTGCATTTATTTAGACTGGATAATGTGTTTGCATCTGAATTCTAGTGATTTTCTAACCATGGCATATGAGCATAAACTTCTCCATTACACTTTTTCTTTTATTTATAGTTTATGGAACATTATCACTTTTCTTTTAAGATTAATGTGCAAAATAGATTTAAAATAGAACTTGGACCTGATTGCTTTTAAATGTAAATTATGTGTGTATGATAGCAAAGACACCCAGTACATGAAGGAGTAGTCACAGTAGGCAGAATGTAAAAGGAGAGGTAAAGATAGTTGCCAAAAGTCATTCAGAGATTCAGTGGCAAAATAACCCAGAAGAACTGATATGTCTTCCCTTCCTGTTCCCTATGTGTAAGTTAGTGAAGCTTCCTGACATACTGGTCAGGCTTCACACTTGGTAGTTTTTTTAATTATCTCATCTGCATGGGCCATCAGTCCAAATCTGTTCTTGCTTATGGACTACTACAGTGTGGGCAGAGCACTGGAGAATAAAAAACCATCTGTGGCTGTATTTGTGATGTGACTTTTCACATCCCTACTTCCACTAGAGAGAGAGCTTTGTCAGCGTGACTGGTGGGGTGGAATTTCACACTTGGGTTAGTTGTGTTTGAGAGAGGAAAGATGCAGGTTTATTGATGGCTTTTGTGGTCTGAAAGCCTGATGCCGTTTATGAATCCAGAAGAAGGTAGTCATGCTCTCATACAGCCTGTTATGCCAGCCATTAACTGCTGGAAGGAGATCAGTATTGTGCTCTTTGTCATTAAAAGGAAGAAATTAAGCCTCCCTTTGTAGAAAAATCATACAAGGGAGATGTGCTTTTGCAGAGTGAGTCACCTCCTTGCTTTAACTTCTTCTGTTTAAGTGAAGGATAAATCTGTTCTTGATCTCATGAACAATGCAGGTAGGCAGGAGGGTGCTTTTTTTCCTTTTTCTTTTTCCTTTTTTTTTTTTTTTTTGCTTTCTAATCAAGTACACCTCATGACCTACTGCTGCTCCAAATCCATGAATATATGTATGAATGTATGAAAACTCTGTGCTTTCAGGATGTGTTATATAAAAACACCCCAGCATATCTAGATTATGTATGTTCAATTCACACAGCTGTTTTTGCTAAAAAAAAAAAAGTCGTTGCAGAGCCAGGCCTGATGTCAGAATCAAATATTTTGTAGTTGTTTGACTTCTAGTGAACAGTAAATTAGTATCTTGGCTTTAAAGTATTTTGCTGTTGGTGACTGTACAGGTCATTCTGTACCTGTCACACCCCACCAAGTACTAACATTTACCAAACACCACTCACGTAGCAGGAACTAGCAGAGGCAGAGCCAGCTGGTTTCTCCCCTAGGAAGTCACAGAGTTGTTGCCCATAGGCCATCTGTGATAAGGTCTGAACTGTTTTCTGGCTTGGGATAAAGGTCTGTGTTCTGAACCCTTCTAAGCACACAGCTTCCACCACAGGAGTAGTTCATAAGCACAGCTTCCCTTTTCCCTTGAAACGTTCCAGCCATGTCCCTGCTGGTGGAAAAGAATTCCCAGAAGTGCATTTCACAGTGCTTTTTTGAGACTCGCTTCAGTCCAGAGCATCAGCCAGCCCTGCAGATGCTTTCATACATTGCAAATAGGAACTGTGGAAGTTCCTTTCAGAGTGCAAATGCTGATTACATTTTTTATGATAATCTATTCCCCTTCCCTATCTAGAATTCATGTGCTGCTCCCTTTATACCATGACTTATCTCTTTAAGTGTCTGCTATGTAACTATGTAAATACTGGTGGCGTATCCCTGATAGAGAGATTGTCACTGCATTGCTACTGGTAACCAGTGGTTATGTCACTTTCCCTCGCTTGAATAGGCTTTGACTCATAGTGGTTTTCAGGACAATGGTTATAAAATAACACACTGAGGGGTTGCCGAGACTATAGTTTTGCAATAGAGACAACTGCCGACCTCAAGGCTGCAAGAAAGCATTTTTCTCTTCTTTTTTTTTTTTTTCTTTTTTTTCCTTAAGGGTTTTGTTCTGTTATAGCATGAGATTTTCTTGCATGGAAGTTTGGAAAACAAGAAGTCTGTGTTAGGAAGCTGGAGTCTGGTGGGAAAACCCCACACTCCCAAGCTAATTCTTTCTGTTCTGAAGCATTGCTTAACTGAAATTTAAAGTGCTTCAGTTGTCCTGCCTTTCTTTGAATTACTTGCTGTGAATTACTTGCTATACTTTAGATTCAAGTATTATTTAAGTGATGGCAAAAAGAAGTACTGAAACCAGTGGTTTTTCAATTCTTTTTCTGAGTAAAAGGTTCACCTAAGAACAACAGTTAGATATTGAACTCATGAATTCAAAGGGTATATTATTAAAAGTTAAGATCCAGAATTTAAGCAGCTTTATTTTTTATCTTTAAGTTCATCTGAACTTTATCAAGTATTCTCTCTAAACAAGATCTTACAAAACTCATGTTGCCTGTCCTTTCTTCCATCTTTTCTCCTGTCCTTTCAAGCTCCATAGACAGGGCTTGTCCCTTAATACCTGCTTAGCTCACACAGTCTAAGCTGGGCAGTCCAGACACTTCTGTAAGCAGGAAAATGGAAATTTTTTCCTTCATCCCCTCCTTTGAGCTTCATGAGGAGGCCAGCAGTATCAGTAACAGGACATCCTCAGAAATTTCAAATTCTGCAGTGGATTTCAAGACAGCGTGAAAAGTGCCCTGTATTTTTAGAACATTTGGAAGTGTATGTATATATAACATAACACGGACAGTTCTGGTAACTGTAGATATGCATGAAACTGGGAAAAAAAAGAAAAAGGCATTTGACAACTTCTTTTAGAACAACTGCTTATTTTCGATAGTAGCACAGGTGATTTTCTCCCTAGGCTACATTTAGCACAGACAGTTACACAACTAGTGCGATCCTCTCATCTAACAAGAATTGGTGGGAATGTGCAGATTCAAACAGTCAACGCAGCTGGTCTTGAATAAAACAAAGATACATCACAGGGCATGTGCTTTTTGTCTAGGACCTGGCACGGACAGGTAGAGCTATGCAGAATGCTATGCTATAAATAAATAAACCCAATAAAACTAAATAAACACTGCATTTTCTTTCTGATGTTTTCCTTAATTGCCCTAAAAGCACGATTACCTGACATCAAAATAGCTTCACCACTACGTAGATTTCCTGAAAGGGAACGATTAACCGCGCAGCTATGAGGGGCTACAGCTCCAGTTCTAGCAGGGAGCGACACTTCAAAACCTCTTTAAGCCGGCTGTTCCTCCGTGTCACCGGCGGCACCGAAACGCCGAGCCCGGGAGCGAGCCCCGCGTCCCGGCAGCGGGTCAGACCGAACTCCGAGCACGGGGCGCTCCCTTCGCCTCCGGCTCCAACCCACCCGCCGAGGAGCGGCCGCGGCCGGGCCGGGGAGCGTGAGGGGCGGGGGGGGGTGTGAGGGGCCGAGTGAGCCCTCACGGGGGGAGCGGGGCGGGCCGGGGAGTGTGAAGGGCAGGGAGGGGGTGTCTGAGGGGCCGGGTGAGCCCTCCTGGGGACAGCGGGGCGGGCCAGGCTGGGCCGGGGAGGGTGAAGAGCAGTGGGTGTCTGAGGGGCCGGGTGAGCCCCCCGAGGAGAGCGGGGCGGGCCGGGCCGGGGCCGGCGCGTTACAAAACCGCCTGGTTTTGTAACAACCTGCGGGCGCTGCCCAATGAGCGGCGGCGCCGCCGTCACGTGCCCGCCCCTATATAAGCGTTGGCGGCGGCGGGGGGCGCTCCCGGCGCGGGGCGGCAGCAGCACCGCCATGGGCCGGCGGGGCCGCGCCGCGCCCCCTGCGCGCCCCGGCGCCCCGCGCCGCCCGCCCCGCTAGAGCCGCCGGCATGGGCTCGCACCTGCCGCCGCCGCGCCCCGAGCCCCAGCTGGTGCTGCAGCTGGCGGCGGGGGCTCTGCAGGCGCAGAACTTGGAGGCGCCGGGCGGCGGCCTGGGGCCCGAGTGGCAGGTGCTGCTCGGGCGGGCGGACGCGCTGGCCTTCGGCGGGCGGCTGCACGAGGCGCTGCCGCTGTACCAGCTGGCGTCCCGCCACCAGCAGCTGCGCGCCGAGCAGCTGGAGAAGCTGGTGGAGTGCCTGGCGCAGAGCGTCCGGATCAAAGAGGGGCTGCCCGCCGCCGGACACCCCGCGGCACCCCGCGAGTGGGACGTTTTCAGGTGCCGCAAGTGCCAGGGCTTCCTCTTCGAGCCCGTTTCCTTGCCTTGCGGACACACGTTCTGCAAAAAGTGCCTGGAGAGGGACCGGGCGCCCGAGTCCCGCTGCGTCCTGTGCAAGGAGGCGGGCGGCGCGGCGGCCGGGCAGCTCCTGAGGGTCAATGTCATCCTCAGCAACCTGCTGGCCAAGTGGTTCCCCTGCCAAGTGAAGGCTTCGCAGCTCCGGCACGAAGGGAACCTCCTCTACAAGGAGAAGAAGCTCCAAGCCGCCCTGCAGAAGTACAACGAAGCGGTCAGCCTAGGTAAGGGCTCCCCTCTTCCCGGCGCTGCCCTGCGGGGAACGCGCTCCCGCCGCCCCCGAGGGAGGCAACTTTGCACCGGCCGGTGCTCGCCCGCGGCCCCTCCGGTGCCTCTGGCCCCGCACAAACCCGGGCTCTGCTGCGGGCAGCCCCCGGGTCCGGGGGGTGTGCCGGGGCCGCGCTCTCGCCCGCCGCTGGCCCCCCGCGCCGGGCCCTGGGGCGGGTGTCGGGGGTGCCCCGGAGGGGGAGCCCCGAGGAGGGGTCGTGGCTCTTCGGCCCGCGGTGAAACTGGGTCAGGAGAGCAGCGGTTGCGTAAGCCGGAGCCTGCGGTCCGGCCGGGCTCCCCCCGGCCGGCGCCGTTGTGTAACCGGCGGGGCCGGCAGGGAGCGGAGCGCCGCGCCCCGGGCATCCCGCCGCGCCCGGGAGGGGCTGCACAGGGACCGGGGGGCCGATCCCCCCGACCACCGCCAGGCGCGGAGCAGCCTCTCGTAGCCGAGCGCGAAGAGACCGGCGAGGATGCGTGTCCGGGATCCCGCAACCCCGGCTGGGCTCTCTGGCCCCATCGCCGGGAAGCGCCTGCGGGGCTGTGCAGGGAGAACTTTTTGATGCGGTCCTTTTAATGCAACTTGAGGAAAAGTATCTCGCACGCTGCACGCAGTGAGTGGGAATTAAAAGCAAGGTATTACGAGTTTAAATGAGGAAGTACCCTCAGAAAAGTGCCCAGCCTTCCCTCAGCACACGTTTTTTCTCTATGCTACAACCCGCCGTGTGTGTAACTCGGTGATCAGTGTAGTGTTATCTGATTCTTCACACTGTAACTTCTTTTACTGTGCTGAGCGATGGCACGAAGAGATCGCTATGTATCACCTGAAAACTCTGATGCTATGAATTTTGAAACTCCTCCCTACAGTATGCCAGCATTCCTCCTGCTGCCTTCAATGTCTCCTATATGTTTCTATCAACCATCTGATCCTCAGTCAGCGCTGGTAATTTATTGTGTGAGCATCTCAGCATTTATTTATGCAATGTTCCCTGCAGTTATATAATACATAGCTGACATTTTGTCTGGAGTTGCTCAAAGAGGTTTCCAGATTTCATTTAGTACATAGTTATTTAAAAACTGGGTATTTTGTGGGTTTGTGCAACTCAGAAGCACCAACATGTGTTTAACAAAAAATTAAGGAGTAAAGCTTATGTAACCAATTTCTATTTTACTTAACCACTTTTTCTATTTCTTACAGCTCCAAATGACCACTTGCTATATAGCAACCGGTCCCAGATTAACTCCACTTTGAAAGCCTGTGAAGATGCATTGCACGATGCAGAAACAGCGTGCAGGCTCCAGCCATACTGGTTGAAAGTAAGTTCTGACTCCAGTTTTACTTTGATTTAAAACCTTGATACTACCCTGATAGGAGACGGATAAAATGATCAGACAGCTGAATCTGAGAGAAGCTTTAATTCCTGTAGCTTCTTGGACTCTTGTGATTTACAGACATTTAACCACGACATTCTCGAGCTTCCTGAGGTGAAGGAAGAGAGTGGTAATCCTGGAGGATGAGCTAAGGTTATTGTCTTTGACCCGAATGAATATCACGTTCGTGAACTCTCTCTAAAAATGAATGCTGTGCTTGTATCATTCTATAAGGACAAAATGACTATTTTAGGAGACTAATGTAGGGGTAGTAAATGCTTCCAAGATCAGTTGGGCTCAGGTGCTGTGAGAATCATATTTGCTTGAGTTGGAGAGTATCCTGTAGTTTTTAGGACCACTGTGGTTAGAAAGCCAGAGTGGGGATGTATAGGTGTGAGATGCTTATAGTGACTTTTCCTAGTTAACTTTTTCTTCTTCAGAAAGATCTCTTGTAATTTCATCATGGTTTTATTGCATATTTTCAATCACAAAAGAAAAAATACTGCAGCTATGGATGTGTTTCCTTGCAGGGTCACCTAAGGAAAGGACAGGCATTAGCTAATCTGGGGAAAACAGAAGAAGCTTTAAGAGAGTTTCTGTTCTGCCTTGCTCTAGATACTGGGAACAAGACAGCCAAGTCTGAGGCACAAAAGGTGAGTTCCCTAAATCATCTGGAACTGCATTATTGTCTTCAGTGGCCTTTCATAAAGGAGGATGAGATTATTTCTTTTCCCCTCTCTCATTACTGCAAAGAGCTGCACAAATCCAGGCTGATGTTCACATTTTGAGTTGTGTATTGCTAACTTGAAGAGAGGGAGCTGGCAAGAAAACATACTCAGCAGGCACAAGGTGGAAACAGTCAGGGCATTAGCATCAGCAAATCCGAACTAAAACGGAGTTGTTAATAATTGCCACCCACCGACTATTGTGATTCTCTGTAGTCAAATTTCTAGTCTGATTCCTAGCCTGGCAATCTATTACCAGTGATGGAGTGCAAAAGAGGGGGAGTTGCTAGTGAATGTTGTATCAGGCCATTGACTGGCAGAATGCAACACGCAGCACTCATCAAACTCCACTTGGGAGCAGCAGCTTTCTTCCTACTGCCAGTCGGGCTGTGCCAGGTATCGGTGCGTGAAGGAGGTGAGAAAGAGGAAGCAACCCGCAAAGGAAGAGCTGTTTTTAAAATAGTTTTCTAAGGTTGCTAATAATTAATGTTAAGTAAGCAATGAAATGGATCTGCAGTAAGATTTTTTTTCAGCAGCAGTCTAAGATATGTGTGAATTCTTAAATGGCTTTTGTGACTACTCGTCTGTGTTGCACAACCCTCAAAACTCTGATTTCCTGTGGATCAGTATTTTGACATTTGACCATTTTTTTGTCGTTGTTGTCATAGCTAAAAGGCTCAGTGTGGCAGTGATAGCTTATGGCAATAAAACCGTAATAGTTCTATTTTCCTTGTATTGAATTTTCTTTTACGGCAGTGTATTCACCCCATTCTCCATCACTGGTGGGGACAGGAGCTTTCGGGTTTCTGTGTGCTGTAACATGTAAGGCTTTCTTCAAGTAGAATTCTTACAGTAAAGCACTATTCATGAAGGTAACAGTAAAACCTGAATGGCTGTAGTGCAATCAAATTTCTATCTCATTTTATATATGGTTAAGATTTCGGTCTCCTGGGAGTTTTTTGTCACTGTTGTTTGAGGGTTTTATTTGCTATTTTCCCCAGTGGGTTCCATGCAGTCTTTCATTGTCATTGTGTCATGATTTGTGCTCATAGTCATGCTGGGAGACTCTGTGCACTAGAGCAAAAAGATGAGAAACAAACGGCTATGGTTCTAAATTCTGACTCCAAATAGCCCTACCCGAGACACTTAATTTCTGAGCAGTGGGGTTCTGAGAAAAACGAGGCTTCTTGTGACCGAAAGAATTACTCGTGCACTCATCAGGCACAGAGTTCATCCATGATGCATTGTTTTACTGGGTCATTTCCAAGGCTGTTTGCATAACAATGACATACTATGTTTTACCAAATTCTTCGGGTGCAGCTGTGATGTTCTGCTCGTATTAACCACCTACCCATGTTACTTTGGACATAGTGTGATCCTGTGGAATCCTTTTTTGGCTTTAAATAGAAATCTTGGCTGTCATGTGGCTTCCTCAGGCATCAGCAGGATCACCTCAGTAGTATGTTGAAATTAGTTTTTGAAGTGTGAATCTTCTATTCAGCTCTGTTTCTTTCCTTAAATAATCATCTGATAAGCTCTGCCGTACAAGGGGGTTTCAAGCTGCTACTTGAAACAGATCCACTTATTTTCTTATAGCAAATGAAAAATAACATTTTTCTATTGCCTACCTTTTTTGTATTCCCACATAAATGAATTAAAAATAGCTACAGTTTACAATATCAGAGACATTTACTCAACTGATCTTGGATTAAACCTGTGAGAGATGAGTGCTTTCTGTACTAGTAAACTCCAGTGAAAGCTTCTGATGTGCAGGAAAAAAAAAAACAACATTTAAGAAAGATGGTAGTAATTTCTGGTGAACTTTGAACTGCAGGACAAAGACGACAAAGGCATGTTGTGTGTCACATCAGAGAATGATTTATAACTTTATGGGCTTATTAAACTCTGAAAATGTTTCTTGCTGTCTGTTTGGCCTGTATTGCCTTAGCTCTTGCACTTTTTGTTCCTACCCTAGTCTAAAGGGCTCTTTAAATGGTTTTAACAAAATCAAGGATGCTTCTTTCAGCTATTCCCTTACTTGCTTTTTCATTTAGAGGTTTCAAGGAAGGAACTAAGCAGTGAAGTGTTCTGTTTTATATCACAGCTTCTACTTAGTTTGTTTTCACTCATCCCGGGAAATGCTCAGGAACACTTACCCGATATCCTGCAGCTGTTGTCACATCACTCTAGATTAAAGGGGAATCTCCTAAATTCAGTGGGATCTGGAGGCACCAGCCATAACCTACAAAGGTTGCTCAAGGTAAAGATCAAGTCTGATGTGTGGTTCTTAATTTGTTGTGTGTTTTGTGTTCACATTGGGAAGCCTTCTTTTTGCCTCTGGGAGATAGAGGATACATTTTCTCAAATTTTTACTGAGTTTCAGAACATACAAAGCAGTGTTGACTTACTGAAGTCTCCTTAATTGACTTTTCTTTAATACAAGTCCTCTGTTGTTCTGATAAATTTTATTTCAGAATTGATTGGGTCCTATTCCTGTAACTGTATTTAGGTCTTCCAGGTAGTTGGTAGTGGGAAAGGGCTTCTGAAGATTGGATTGAGATACCCTCAAAAGCTGTGAAATGTTAAAATCTAGAGTTTCAGCTTGAACCTGTAACTGGTGATGTCAGTGACAAAACCATTCTGCATTCAGAGTCTGTACGATACTTAGAGGTTACTGTAGAGCTATGTCAGATATATCAGCAACTTTATAAGTTTGCTTTCACAGCCACAGTTTTGTAAATGCCTGTGGAGGTTTAACATTAGTGGGGGTGTGAGGACAACTTCTGCCTCACTGAACTTTGAGATGGGGTTTGCTTATACTGTATATGCAGGAGGAAACCTGACTGGTCCTCACAAGCAAAACTGTAGGTCTTGAGCAGCCTTGTTGAGACCAATAAGAAACAGTCAGTGACCTTTTGCCTTCTGGGAAGGCTGTTAGGATATTCTCACAAGAAATCCTTTCGTATGACCCTTTCACAAAGTCATTTGAGGGGCAGTTCACCCATCTTTCTGCATGTTACACATCACCACAGCTCCTGCTCACAATCCACTCTATCTGTTTTGGGGTTCATCCGGGGAGTTGATGTTACCAGCTGACAGGTGATGTCCTGTACCCATAACAGGATAAATACTGAGCAGTTTATCCTTTGCAAAAGAAATCTGTCTCGCAGAAGGAAGCTCTGTGCACTTTCTCTCTTAAAAATTTGTGTTGTTTATACTGCTTCCTTGAAATGAACTCACATTGTTTTGATCTGATGGTTGATGCCATCATTATGATATAAACAATATTCATTTTTCCATAGGTTAAGTGATAACATATTTAACCTGAGATCTAGCTGCATTTCTGTCTGAATCCAGTTTCACGACCTTCAAGCTATAAAGCCACACAAAAGGGCTGAAAACATTCAGTGCTGAGGGTGGCAGGGAGGGGAAATAATTTGGGTTTGTTTGTTGGTTGCTTTTTGTTTTTAATTAGAGTTAGCAATTCTCAGACTCTTGCTTCTTGACCAACTAAGTTTTTCCTGGTGATCCATAATATTAAAGATTTGTGACAGGTTTGGGGTTTCTCCTTACCAGATTGTTGGATGATTGGTCAAATGTCAGTCCTCTCTTCACACAGGTAAATGTGGAACAGAAAAAGGGGTTTTCCATTCAAGAGGAACCAAATGTAACTACTTCTGGTAGTTTGAGGAAATCGATACAAATTACAGAGAGCAAAAAGGACTGCTCGGAGGAAGAGAACAAATTCACCTCCAAGCCAGAGTCTACTTTCCTCATTTCTGAGAAATGCAGCCTCCTGAAAAGGAAGTGCTGCTCAGAGGAGCTGCGAAACGCCGAGGTACCCTGCAAACTGATGAAGAAAGGTATGTTTAATTACACACAGGATGGGTTCCATGACATGCAATCCTTGGAAACTTTGCTTTTATAAGACTCAGAGGAAGAGAGTCCAAATTACCCTTTGCTTTTTATACTTTTGCCTAATCAAGGCATGATGTGGAATCTTTCCTGTGTGTGGGGAGAAAAAAGTCAAAAAAGGGTCAAAGAAGGTTAGGTCGAGTGCTTGTTTCTCAGCAGAGCTTTAATCTTTGAGGAACATCAATGTTGCATGTGGTCTTAATGCTTTCTGTATCAATTTTAAAAGTTTTAAAGCAAAAATTCTATTTGTTCGTTATACCTGGCCTTGTTTTCATACCGTGGGATGTATTTACAATGGTATGACAGAAGAATTTGTCTCATTTTAGACTTTCAGCACTAACAGAATGTTTTGACATTAATTTTTAAAGCAAGGCCAAATTCAGCCCTCTATAACTGGGTATAATGTGACCAAAATTAAGGGGAGGTACGAGGGTTTGTGCCAAGGATGAACCTGATGCTTTGCATAGAAATTACTGTAATGATGCTTAATGGTTCAGTAAGTTTCAAGTATTTACAACACCCATTTAAATATCAGATGTTGATGGAGATACATGGGATAGCATTGTGTTTACATAGCTCTGTTCAATTACTTTTTTTTTCTTACTCATAGATACAGCTGATACTAAGGAAAATAGTACTGGACAACATATTCCATTTGAAGTTGTGGATCCATCAGATCTGGACTGCTCCCTGTGTATGAGGTATGTTTTCTCATGGATGTCTTTAGCTTCCAAGCTGTATCTTTTTCCCTTTTATGATCTACAGATTTTCTAGCTTAGTTGGTACTTATTTGTGCCCCTGTCTTGAAATCAGTTTTTACTATAATCCAGTGATGCGTTTCTAGACCTTTGGTTCTGAGCACTGTTGATGAACAGGGACTCTTTGATCTGCTCTAGACAACTGATTGTTTTGGAAAGGGCACATAAGTTCACATGAGGATTAAGTGTGCTAGTGAAGGTGTCCACAAGATTTCCCTCACTGCTTACACACACCTACCCACTGACACATATAGTGCACAAACCCATGGATTGTCCTCTGGAATTTGTAGAGCTGTTTATAATGTTACAAAAAGCACAAAATAGCTAAAGAGACCACATCCAGTGAATGCTCTGAGTTTGCATGAGAAGTACTGTGTTGCTGTCATTGCAATAGGAGTTTCTTGCAAGTAAACAAGAGCGTGTTTCTCCTCTATTGCCTCAGAGACATGTTCCTCACTTTAGGCAAATGGAGTGACAGCCTCAGTAAAGATCTCTTCCAATTAAACAACAGTTATTCTTAGGGACAGCAATGACTTGATAAAATAAGTAGGAGTTGTCAACTGCATCTATTTTACTACTTGTTTTGTAAAAAACATTTTAACTTTGGCAAATACACATGTAGGGTTTTGTTACTGACTTAGAAAGAAATATTGGGAAGATGTTTCACTCACTGCAGTGAATGATGCTTAGGTTTGCTTTTTTAAGTACCCAGATCTATCAATAATGCATGTTGGGGTTAGTTTTGCCCTACATTTTAAATTCTTAAATAGCAGCCCCTTTATGGATTTATGTCTGTGTTTTGAGAAATCTGGATTTGCTTTGTTTTGCTGTTTGTATGTGCAGGAGGGGGCTTCAATTTATTCCAGACAAACTGAAACCTTTGAGGGAACAACTGCTGTTGTCTCATTTGCTTCTGCTTGGAATAAATCAGATCTGCCCCCTCTCCCTCTGCCTGTCTACAGCTGAAATGTGTTCCAAAAGTTTATACAGCTGTCAAAACAATCAATACTGCAAAGAGCAAAACTTTCCTCGAACAGAAAGCCACCCAATTAGTCTTAGCTTGTTTAGTGATTCTACATGTTTATCATGTCCACACAGCATTTTTCAGATGTTTTTAATGAAGTTAATTAGTCTTACTTTCTCATGCTGTGTGTTAAGTCAGAAAGAGCCAGACTACAATACATTTGTAAAGGAATTAGCCCAAGGATTAGATTCCCTTACAGTATAGAGGATGGGTGTGCTGAGCTTGCAATTGCAATCACGAATCCAGGCCTTGCATCTAGAAGGATGTTAGCTTTGTAACATCACTGCACCCAGGGAGGCTCGTGCTAAGGAAAGCTGTCTTAAGATCTTTGTTATTTATGCAGATTGATTATAATTATTTCCTGCCATGTTCTTCAGAAGTATTTCAGGGATTTGGTTCCTGAGGTACTTTGAACTAATTACCTAGTAACCTACTGACCTGTTCACAATTAACTTCAGGAGCTATTATTAACCTGTTTGTCTGGTGGAGTGGCCAAAATGTTACTGATCTACATTTGCTCCTGCAGCAAGCAGAAAACACAAAGTAACAGTCAAAGCAACATACTGGTGTGAAGGAGACTCGGGCATCCTAACAGCAATCCCTCGTCCTTATGCTAACATTTCAGATGAAGGCAGTCACTGCTAAGTAATTACATTTGCAGTCCAGTGCCTACTGAAACACAGTGTACAATTCAATGTTTTACGTAGTCAAAGCACTAGGGAAGCCTCGGTGCAGTGAGGTCTCTGTTCATGAAACAATTAACAAGTGTTTCCAGTTATACAGTCAAATGGCAGTGAAATGTGGTATTTTAGATACTTCTTCATATGTTTCATTGCTTAAATGTCAATATTTATATTAACTAATGACATTTAATTAACTGCCCATGGCAGAATTACATTACATTTAAGAATAACGTTCTTCAATACTCATCTTGTTAAAGATGCTGTTAAATGTGGGTTTACATATTTGTGTTTCCACAGGTTTAATAGAACATAGTGTACTGTTTTGATTAATATTTTAAAGGAAACTTAATTCACTTAAATTATGGTTAGACTAATATTAGAGACCTTAAAATGCTTAGACAGTATGTTGTAAAATACAGTATACACCAAACACTTTAGCTTCTAATTTTGAATTACTTCTGTTTTTTAAAAAAATTTCCATATTATTGACAAGGCAACATCACTTTGTAATATCACATAATCATAATAAGGAAAAAAATCCTTACATGAGAATAAGTGTCACAGAGGTATTGAGTAAAGGTTAAAATTAAATACCATGGTACTTTGAAGATTTGGTCTTATATATTTATATATTCTTCCAGACAAAACATGAACCTAATGTCACTCATTCTCCAGAAAAGCTGTCATTTGAAGGTTAAAACCTGTCTATTCCAACAAAAAAAAAAAAAAAATCTCCATTAGAGCTGACAATAGTAGAATCATAAAATCATTTAAGTTGGAAAAGACCTTTAGGATCTTTGAGTTCAACCGTTAACCCACAACTGCCAAGTCCCAGTTTATTGCAATCACTGATGTGGGCTTTTGATGCAAATAGCTATTTTGTGCTTAGCTCTACACATACAAGTAATCACATGAGTTCCACAGTAATAGTTGTGCAAGTATTGCTCCATTTCATTAGCAGAGTCAGATGGTCCAAATTCTGGTTCTATTTACTGGTCACATAGAGGAAAATCTAATCCTGGCTTGTTGGGACAATATTGCCCCTCATATTCATCAGAGTTCATGGGCTGCTTTTCACGTTGGGTGGCAATAAGAAAGTCTGTAAGCTGAATAAGTACCAAAGTTGGTTGAAGAAATGAAAAGCAAGAATCAATCTCTTCCCTGTAGTGGTCAGTGGTTAAGTTAGTGAATTAATTCAGCTTTTTTGAGTAGCAGCTTTTTTCTTTTACTTTGGTACACGATATTGTTGGCTTTTTGCCTTTGGACTTTCCCCTCCAGGCTCTTCTACGAACCTGTCACTACACCCTGTGGACACACCTTCTGTCTCAAATGTCTGGAGAGATGTCTGGATCACAACCCAAAATGTCCCCTGTGCAAGGAAGGGCTCTCGGAGGTAATGCTTGGATTTTCTCAGCATAAGTTCAAGTGCAAGGCATGGGAACACCTTCACCTTCAGAAACACTTGATATTTCCCAACTCCACAGAAATATTACCTAACTTAGGAAGAATGTGACTTTTTAAATGCTCTTGTGAGTTACCAAGCATGGATAGTCTCTGTTCAAACCTTAGGTCTAGGCCTGTACTTAGAAAATCTGTGATTTTACTTTCCAGATTTCTGAAGAAAGTGTCTGTAACATAGAGAACAGTTGAAGAAACAAATCTTCAGTGGCAGAGCAAACTTATGAGATCAGAGAACCACAGATATCAGGAAATGGGGGTTACAGATGGGTCCCATGTGCACAGGCACCATACACTGTGAAATGCTGGACATTATCTGTAACTGCTTGTGTGTGTTTTTCCTGCAGTGCTTGGCTATGAGGAAATACTGTAAAACAGTGCTAATGGAGGAGTTAATAGCCAGATATCTTCCAGAGGAACTCACTGAAAGAAGAAAGATTTATGAAGAGGAAATAGCAGAGCTTTCCAAGTATGTAATCCATTTATGTAAAATCCAATCTCTAATTCCGCTGCCGTTAGCTGTGAATGGCTCTGGCTGCTGTGGAACAGCGGGCTGAGATGCTGACAAAGGAGCTTCTTTCTCTGTGTCATTTCAGAGAACAGGGTCCAGGTGAAACTGTGCTTGAGTGAGCATAAAATGTGGACACTGGGCTAAACAATAAACAGAAGTAGAAGAAATCCAGAAGGTTGTTTTATAAACAAAGTATAAAGCAATCTGGTTGCTTTCAGTGGACCTCTGTGAAAGGCACAGAGTGAGACAATAGGTGGAAGTAGTCTGACAGGATGGGGGTTGGAGTGTACTGGCTAGGAAAGAATTGGGATTAAGGAAAATAAAGTAAATAAAAGCAATAATAAAGATACAATAATGCTCTTATTAGCAAAATCAGAAAGCATAATGAGAAATTCTTCTACTATTAAGTGGTGTATAAATACAATATCTAGTCAATTGAGGGGAAACATTTACTTAATCCATTAAGAATTTTATTCTAAAGATGTTGTAATTTTTATTTAAAGACATCATAATTTGAAAGAATATGTTACTAAGTATTTTATACCTTTTGTAAAATGTCACATCTGACTTGTCCTTTCTCTCTTACAGCCTAAATAAGAATGTTCCCATATTTGTCTGCACAATGGCTTATCCTACAGTCCCATGTCCTCTGCACATCTTTGAACCGTGTTATCGCCTGATGATCCGCAGGTGCATGGAGACTGGCACCAAACAGTTTGGGATGTGCATCAGCGACCCTGTGAAGGGGTGAGTGAACAGCATGCTTGGACCCCTTAGTCTGGTGTCTTTGGAAAGCTGCAGAAAGGCCCATGGCTACATATCTGCAGTAGTTTTCCAGCAGAGCAAGTTTCTTCCTAATCATGCTGGTTAAAGTCATTGAGAAGACTGAAGTTTGTCTCTTGGCCACTTGGATTGTGACTAATATGACTGATTGTTCTCTCAAAACACACCTGACTAGCATGTAGCATATGAAATGGAGCTGCAGAGCTCTTGTAATACATGGAAAGTGGGTTTTCTACTGTTTTCAAATCTGCTGAATGCTTTGGCACAAGAAATCAAATTGAAATGGCAGTAAGGTGTGTTGGGGGTTTTACTTTTTTATATTATGGGATATGTTTATATCCTCAGTGTTCCAAATATAGTGGAGGCTGGAGAGATATAACAGGACCTTCATAAAGACTTGCTGAATATTTACATTGAGAATTTAGTCCATCTTGGGTAATTTGACCTCAGTGTCTGTCTCTGTATTTAGATTTTCTCCCTTCTTTTTATGGTATATACCTACTGGGTATGTACACGCTGTAAGAAGTGTGACATACACAAAATACTCACCTACAGAGTGAAATCTGCTGAAACTGTGCCAGAACTTTTTTTCTTTATAGGTTTCATAGTCCTCCCATAATTCTAATATTCTGAATTGCACTTGCCCTTCTGTACAAATTGACTGAACATATTAGGGTTATGGAGAAAATGCTCTTCTGAGCAGTATAACTTTTAATTTCATAAGATATTCCCTATATTCCAAAACATCCAGTTAGCATTAATCAGATTAGACAGCCTGAATCTTCCTGATAGTTTTGCAAACAATTGTGGAATAATTTGAACTACAGCAGGTCAGTACTATGAACAATAGAAATGAGCTGACATTGGTAAATACCTTTGTGGCAGGGCCTGGCTGTATGGCAGCTCTGTGGAACTAAGGGTGGAGAGAATAAGACTTGTTTACTTGCTTTTGTTCTGATTTCAATAGGTTTGCAGATTATGGCTGCATTCTGGAGATAAGAAATGTTGAATTCTTTGCTGATGGTCGCTCTGTTGTAGACAGCATCGGCAAGAGGAGATTTAAGGTGATCCAGCACAGCCAGCGTGATGGATATAACACAGCAGATATTGAGTACATTGAGGATCAAAAGGTAAATTTAGAAATATTTCATTTAAATTGTATTACTTGTGAAATTCTAAGTTCTAATGTTTTCAGTGAGTTCTTTCTTGTGGGAGTTCTTACAGTAAAACAAATTTGGAGTATTTAATAAGTGCTCATGGTTAAGGTAGGAAACAGAATAGTTACCACAGGCATGCACACATACTGCCCATGTACTGAAGACTGTATTTCCTAGAGGTATTTAGCAGAGGACAAAACTAAGTGAATCCAGGAATGAAATCTTACTGCTCTTCTAGACAGAGTAACTGCTGTTTATAAGAGGTTAGAGGGAGAACCTGTCTCCATTTGCATGGAATCCAGCTAGAAAACTCCCACTCAGGTAAGAAGGAGCAGGTTTTGAGTCCACAATAACCTTCAAAATTACTGAAATTAGTTCTTCAGAGCTTTTGTATGGGAAGATAAAATGCCTACTCTGAGGCTCTACTAACTTCTCAAAAAAAAAAAAAAAAAAGCTTTGCATAGTCTTTTCTTCTGTTGTTGTATGTGATGTTTAAGTAAAGGTGAGGTTTTTTTATAGAAATCCAGAAAGTGAGTGTTCTGCAAATAGCTATCTTTGGTTTAGAATACAAGGAAAGAAAGTGAATACTTTGGACTGGGGAGGGGGAGCAGAAGGGGGAACACCAAATGAGCTTTCAGTGTTTATCCCAGAACTCTCTTGGCATGTTTTTTTTTTTTTTTCTCCTTTTCCTTTCCCTTACCCAGCTCAGAAAATCCTAAAAATGCTGGGCCTTCCCCAGCATAAAGACTGAACAAACAGTAACCTTCCCTCTTACTCATTTCAGGTGCAAGGACAAGAATATGCTGCATTACTCGTTCTCCACGATTCTGTCTATGATCAGGCATACATGTGGTTTAACTCCCTCAAGCAAGCACTCAAAAGTCGAATTCTCAGTCATTTTGGTCCAATGCCAGCCAAGGATCCTGACCCACAGGTATCCAGAATCAGTGGCTTATGTAACTTTTAGAGCCAGAAATAGCAGGGATATCCGATAAGCTGGCAGGCATTGTGTTTTAAGATGAAAATATGAATACTCTGCATTTACCCCACGTAAGCTGAGTCTGAGTTCTGTTCCCATACACCAGCAGTAGCACAGTTGTGAACAAAAGCTCATATTTAATATTGATAACTTCCTAAGACTACTTATCTCACTATGTTAATCCCAGGAAATGGAAATGCCTACTCTACCTCCCCAGAGAAGTGTAAATTGGCAAGAGAAAACCTGGTTCTCTTGTTAAAGGTCTGCAAATAGTGGGGGCCTACAATAACAGAATGGAACAACTAAAGCTAAATATGAAGTGTCATCAAGTATGGAGAAGGGAATCCCAAAGAGCTGAGTCAATGATAACGTGGGGGAAAAAATACATATAAAAAAATCTAGAAGGTCCAGCCTATAAATCGTTGCTAGAAGTAGAAATGCCTTCAACATCCTATTTTTAGGAAAGGTGAAATTTGTTGTAATCTGTTTCAGGGGAGCCTGTAATCACAAGCCCTTAGGTTGGCAATGAGATGACCTAGTTGCTAGATTGCTATCAAAAACTGTTTTCAAAGTCAGACCTTCAAAACCAGGACCTTGCCATCTGTATGAATCCTATTTTTTTTGTTTTTCCCCTGACTGCAGGCTAACCCAAATGGGCCAGCCTGGTGCTGGTGGGTCCTGGCTGTCCTTCCACTTGAGAACAGAGCTCAGCTCCCGTTCCTTGCCATGAAATCCCTCAAAGACCGCTTGAATGGCATCAGACGTGTCCTTACCTTCATGTCTCGTACAAGATCACGGTGATGGTGAGGAGGAGAGCTGGGAAGTCTCCCACAGTCCTTGACTGTAGACTGTCTCCTGTAACTTCATCTTACTGCAATAATGTCTTACAGATTTGAGTGTCAGGATGTTTCAAGCCTGAATTTCAAAGAGAATGAGTTATAAAGAGCAGGGGATGTTTATGGATACTTCAATAGTTTCCATTTGGAAGTCTGAGACAATTATTCAATCACTGCACTGCTAAATTAATAACAAATGTGATAGAACAAAAAGTGATCTTGTTTGCCATAAACCTTTTAAAAATCTTATGGAGTTTTTTTAATTTATTTTATTTTTATTTTTTAGTGGATAAAGGATGAACTGTGCAGTTTAATGTGAAGCAGAAATAATAATGTTAATGCATTATTTCAGTGAACTGCAAAGTCTTTTATTCAAATGGTTCAGGTTTTATATAGCATTGTGTAAAATAATGTTCACAACTTCTGTTTGATAATTTATTTTTGCACTATGATTTTTTTGTTTCAAAATGTATATTATTTATGTGTTCATTCGCTAAAGGAAAGTGAGCTGCTCTATTTATTTATAGTGTTTTTACCCTGTATTTATGACTGGGGGCAAAAATGATGATTCTTGCAGTGCACAAGCAACTGCTTTGATAATTTTTCAGTTATTTGTGTTCAAATACTTTGAATGTTTTTCTACTCATCCCCAGTTCTACTGTAGCTTAAGAAGGATTTTTTTCCCCCTGAAACATCCTGCCTTGAAGTCTTTGAATACACAGATTGTCTGAGATAATTCAAGCACAGTTGTTGGAGGTTGATCCTAGGTTTGTGATGCAACCAAACAGTCAGGCACGTGCTTAACCTGGAGCCTGAGTGTTTAAGTGCTTGGATAAGTTCAAGTATTGATCAGGTGATGTCAGTGGGAATTGACCATAGTGCTGACAGAAGGATCTATCCCCTAATTTTTCACAGAATGGAGGATAACTTGAAGTTGAATTTATATCTGAACTCTTTCTTGCTAAAATGGACAATGGCTGCAAACAACTGCGAAGAAAGAGCCACGATATATGAAAAGTGGCTTATCCTAGAGAAAACTGGAAGTACTGGTGTCATTTCATTGTAGGTTAATACACAGACTTTTTTTTTTTTATCAACTCTTGTTGCTGTTAAGATGAGTTTTATTTCTTTTAATTGTTTGGTGGGATTTGGCTTTGGAGTGTGTGTATGGGAGGGGGAGGGGGGAGTTATTTTGAACTGTAGGACTCAGAGGGCAGTTTGTGTCACATAAGAAGGAATATGTTGTAATAAATGCTATTTATTTCACCCCAATCTTCAGGTTTCTGTTAGCTTCAAATCTCTACCCAGCCATTGCATTTCTCTTAAGAGATTGGGTAGTGTTGCTAATAATAGTTTAACTCCCAAGGAAAACAAGTGTATTTTAGTGTGATTACTGCTAGCTATAAAGCAGGTAAAAATAGGGCAGAAATGAGAACAGGAAGTATCTTGGGTTTGATTTTTTTTTTTTTTTTAATCAACAGTTTCTATACTTGTTTTGCTGCTTTTCTTGCTTACTTTCTGGGACTGCTCTTACCTCCATCTGACTTGGACTTTCACTGATTTCAGTGTGAGCAAAATTGGCCCTTTTATTCTAAGCTACTGCTTTCCTTTTCAGTGGCAAAAGCTAGAGTGAAGTGAGAATGTTATGGAATGTTACACATTTCTTTGGTTTTTTTACCCAGGAGAGTACTCTGCCATTTCATGCCTCCTTTCTGAAAAAAATGCAGTAGAATTTAACGTCATTTTTCTGGGTGTTTTTCCATCTCATCAGAAATATTTATCAGTTGAAAGTAATTTCCATACTGCTACGTTTTCATAAAACTACCCTTGTTCCCCTTTTTGCTAAATTCCATAGAACATTTCCATAAGAGTCCCAAAGAAATGAATGGAAGACCAACAGGTTTCACCTTTGTGATGCACATGGAATATGTATCCTGTTTGCATTGAGCTACTCTAGAACTACTACAACTTCCTTCCTCACTGCTAGATTCCTGCATTTCTTCCATAGGGGTACTTGCTGTAAACAATGTATAAAAATTACCTTCATCTTCTGAACAGTATCGAGTGGCTGACACCTGCTATGGCATTTGTCTTCATCAATCAATAATGAGGTGATTTCCACTTGTTTGGAAGTGAAGCTGCATTCAGTGCAATTCTTCCACAAACCATTATGTATTATTGCATAACATAAGGGCCTCATAGTGCTCCCATGGGAAAAAAAAAAGCTGTCACTTTGTTACTCTTATCTGTGAGAAAAGGACTTTTAATATTTCATTTGAACTGTTTTCTCACTGATGTCATTCTTCTTTTTCCCTGCATGCTATGTATTCTACATACTCATTCTGCCAATTTTGTTGGTTTAGAAACTGCCATGGAAAGAATCCTTGATTTTAAAAGTGAATATTATCTTTTCTGTTAGCCTTGACTGAAGCTGCCAGAATTCCCTAAGCAGAGACTCTCGCACATGCCCTGCATCATGAACACCCAGTGCATTTGCTGCCACCTGGAAACACTGGATGTTTGCATGTAATGCAAACAGGTGATCTGCACATGCACAACAAATCCAACACATCAACAAGTTCATCTGTACATTGACAGTAGCATCCTGGGGCTGCTCTATGGCCACACATCCTACATTAATGGCTATAGTCTCCAAATTCCATCAGAAGAAAAAAACAGTATTGAGAAAGATACTTGTTAGAGAACCCAAACCTGTCCAGAAAAAGCTGGACAAGGAGTAGCCTTAGCCTGCAATAAGTTGAGATGGTAAAGTTTCAGTAATGACATTTAAAAACCAAAAAATCTTTTAGTTATGCCACGTTATCACTGACTATTTTTCAGTTGTGTTAATGAGTACAAGGATGTAAATGCAACATTTATCACAGGCATGAATAAACAGCTGAGCAGATTTAAAAATACCTTCACTTTAATTATAGAAACAGCATTGTTCAGATAAAATATTAATTGGGGGAGTATTTTATTTAAGCTCCTCACATTTTTCTAGACACCAAACCCAGTTCCATAACCAATCTTGCTCATCTGTTAAAAACAACAACAACAAAAAAAAATCATGACTCAAACTTGTATTTCCTGTGTGATCAGAAGTATTGATGAATTGTTCCTGTGGGGACATAAGTAATGCATTGGCTGCTTAGAAAGTAGTTCAGTAGTTTTAATAATGAAATGATAAAATGGTGTGATAGGCCATTATGTGAAGTCTTAAGTGACGATCTGGTGTTAGTTGTAGAAGTTTCTTTATTTTAAGTGCTGATATCTTCCATTACCTTATAGCAATAAGAGTTACTGACTGGCTGATCTGTTGCTCGGCCTGTCCTTCTGTCCTGTATGACTGCTTACTGACAGAACACCTCAGCCATGGATTTCCTAATCCAAAGATTATTTTAGTCTAAAAAAAAAAAAAAAGTGGATTTGGTCTGTCTTAATATGTGCTGTAGAGAAAGAATTTCAGAGAACTGAGTTCTGTTTTAGGTGGTCTTTTCACAGAATTGTAGAATCCCAGGTTGGAAGGGACCTCAAGGATCAGCTGGTCCAAATTTTCTTGGCAAAAGCATAGTCTATACAAGATGGCCCAGCACCCTGTCCAGCCAAATCTTACAAGTGTCCAATGTTGAGGGATCCAACACTTCCCTGGGGAGATTATTCCAATGACTGATTGTTCTCATTGTGAAAAATTTTCCTTTTAATGATTTCTACTTGGTGCTGAAATTCTACTGATGTTTAAATCAATGACAGACAGGAGCTGTTGCATTTAAATGCAATGTTTAGGAATGGAGAACATGTTCACAAACTGTTATTTAAAAAAACAAAGTGTAAATGAACTATAGGGGTTTTGTGCATAAAACCCCCACAGACCTATGTGCACTTAGGGTAGTGCTTCCCATTTCCTCAAAGTCCTACATCAAATGAACTCAATCCCTCTTTTCAACCCCTGCTTAGTTCTCATTTAATTTGTTGGCTTCACAACAGGAATTGTAACTAGTGCAGCACATAGTTTAGGGTCTGGGGTTTATTCCAAAGCTCAGTAAATCACTGAAAGTCTTATGGCTACAGAAAAATGGTAGTTTGAGCAAAGTCACTTTCTTGAAATACTTTGCTAAATAAATATTGTGTGAAAGAAGAAAGAACCTAATCTGCATAGACAGGATTAAAATGGTGGATAATAAAAACCTGAACTATTACATTGACTTACTCATCCAGGTATCATGTGAAGTGCTTACTAATGTTGGAGTTTCATAAGGTCTAAAGTAACCCTCACATAGAAGTGCCTGTATTCTGTTATTGCCATTCTTGAGCTTTTTAATAGTCATAGCCATATATTTTATAAATATAAAACATATGCACCTTTTAATCTTTACATTCAATTTGCAGAACAAAGGTTTACAGAGCAGAAGTGTAGCAAAAACAATGTAATAGCTTCTATAATTCCCTGGTGAGGAACGGGAGAAGTACAAAAATGTGGAGCAAAAGACTATCTGTGTAAGATGTCTTAATTTGGAACCATATACTTGTCCAATTAATTTCCATCAAGCTATGTGGTTACAAGAGTGCCAGAAATATATCTATCAAGCCATTTTAAATAAAAAGTTTTGTGGACTTGTATATTCCATTTGTTTGTAAAACATCCTTTTGTGCACTGTAATGAACTTGAAATGAAACTTAAGTTATACTCTCATATCACTGGACAGAGTACTGTTCAGCTACCTCTACATAAGGTTGAAGTAATTTGTTTTTTCCAGATTTGTTTGCATTGTCATATAAAATATATTTTAAAAAAATCATAGTCCAAAGAACCTGTATGTGTTTGTAGATGTACTTATAACTATGTTGTACCAACAAAGTCTGTGTGGAGAGTTGTTTCCTAATTAAAATTTTTGTGTTCTTTACTCTTTGGCTTGCATAACAAAGAACTACAGAGGTAAACAAATATTACACAGGAGCTGCTTTTTGTAGGTGTTTTAGACAAATGAAAAAAGACCAACTGGATCCCTGCAGTCACACAACAACACTTGAAGTGAGGAAGCCAAACCATAGAAATGAAGTTGTTCAAACCTCAGAATTTGTAAAAAAAGTACAGCAAGTGCTTTTCTTTTTTTCCTTCCCTTATTGCTGTAGTAAAGTAAAAATAATGGGAGCTGAAGAGGGCCTGGCTTACAGTGCTTCTCTGGACTTTGCTTCCTCTTATTCATTACTTCACATTTGCTTTACAGTCTGCTGTGATTTAAAACTGTGACCAGGATACTTTTCATTTGCAGTCTCAGGCAAGAATGCATCCTGGGCACTCTTAACCTGTATCTACGTGGTGATGAGAGGATTGTTTTTAGTGATGACCTTTTAACAGAAGTTCCATAGGGTTATCAAAGCCATTAACTCCACAGAGAAAGCTAGAGACTAGTTTTATTCATAAACTTAGGAGTTTATTCTACTAAAGATATGAAATCTGCAAGGTTTTTTGCAAGTCATGTATGTATGGGCTGCTTCTTTTGCCTTGTCATTTAAGCAAGATGTAGCCTGCTTGTGACTTGCTGCCAAAGCCCCAGCCACTGCTGGGGTGTGAGGTTGGCTTGCTGGTCTCTCAGTGTAAGCTTGTTCAGGCCCTGCATTTATTTTAGAATCCAGGGCACAAGCTGAGTTTGTATATGGTGGGCCAATAACTCATTTTGTCACGGCTGCTGTTTTCTACAACAAAATACATTTGCTTCTGAGTAGAGGAAGTGCTTTGGTTGAAGTGCTTTTTCACTGGGAAAATAGTAAATAGTCAAAACTGAAGCTTTGCTTGGGAAAATGTTGATTTAAACTATTGTTTTTAAGTCATAACTTTAGTTTTGAAAGCTTTAAGAGTGGTTATAAAAAAGTTGGGTTTAGATGCAGTGCAAAACAGAGAATTTAAACCAAATATAGGATAGCAAAATATTTCCCATTTGCTCGCTGTGTTCTTGTTTTATAAGTGTACCTACACAGATTGATTCAAATGATATTTGAAATATGCTAAAGTCATCTACACTTACATAATGCTTCATATTAAAATTATCATTAGCAATTTTAGATGATCTCTATCATATAAAGAGGGAAAACTTCTACTTCCAGTCAGCCTTTGCTTCCCAGTTCCCTGACGCAAGAGCCGGTGCTGCCTTCACTGTGGGTGTGAGGCTGAGGGAAGGGTGTGCCACAGGGCAGCTCCTGGCTGTGACCTGCCACATTTTAAAACGTCAGTCAGCTGTAATATGCTTTTTATTCTGTGAATGAGATGCCACAAAATCCTGGAACATCTCCTAATGTGCTGCAGTTCTCTGTATGACTGGGTGAAAGGTGTGGTAACAATGTTTAGCTTTGAAAGATGTGCTGACTTCTTAGTTTCAACAGTTCTTCAGCTCTGCTGTGGGAGTTATGGCTTGCCTGCTCTTTGCTCCACACTGCTCACAACCCAACACAAGGTAAGGACTGCCATCAGTCAGCCTCTTGGCCACATGTACAGATGCAGGAAGAGTAGGAACTGCATTACTAAACTATTGCAGAGCTGGGACTGGTTTTTTTAAAGGTCTTCCTGATTTTCAGACAGGTTTTCATCAGCAGTCATTAACACTGAGTTCTCTAAAACATACACAGAAGAAGAACTGGTTAAGTCGTGCCTACCAGTGAACAGCAATGTCATCGGGCTGCCTTTACCTGTAATGTTATGTTTTTAATTACCCAGATAAATTGTATATCGGTACCAAAAATTAATATACAGAGGCTACCTGAAAAAACACAGCACTGATGTAAAGAGCAAGCTTTGCTGTGAAGGTTAGCCACATACTGAATAGTTTACATCCTAGGATAGGATGGCTTTTAAGTTGTTAAAGCCCAAAAATCACTGGCTGGACAAATCCATAGAATGAAAGTCTGCACATGCTGTCAATACCGGTTTTATGCCAGTGCAACATCTTTTGTTTCAGTAGATCTGCTCTTGATTTATAATTCCATATAAATGAAAGGAGAATTAAGCTATTTATGTAAGTGACTTTATATAACTGACTTATGCTGTATTATGCGATGGAAAAGAAAACCAAGCACATGTCTTTTTTGTGTTTTCTATAAGCTACAGAAAGATTTTGTAAGAGTAATGATAGTGATAAGCAGTTTTCTCTATTTGACATATTAGAAACTCATTCTCATCCACAGGGATGTTTACCATGAGTAGAATACAGGGTAATAGATGACATGATAATGTGGAAGGATTTTAGCAAGTCTACAGACAGTCTAGAAAATGTGAATGCTGCACATCACAATTTAGACTGCAAATCAGTTCAACAAAGCAATTGTTATTCAGGTTCTTCCTTGTATGAGTCAATGATTTGTACTGTGACTATTAGTACTGAATGTACCATCTAAAATTCATTTTGAAAGATTACTGAAGCATTAATGATTTTAAAATGGGTTCTACAAGTATTTTTTTTTTTTTTATCAATGAGAATCCCAAACACTATCAAGGCTAAAGAGGATTTTCACAAGGATTTTCAACATTGCAGCATTAGGGAGTTTTTTTACGTGCTTTTACATTGTTTTTTACTTCCTAGTGAACAATGACTATATAATATTTCGGAAATCAGGGTCAGTAGAGTAAACGTTTCTGTAGCAATGTGGCAGACACACCTTTCATAACTCATAAAGTCACTACTGGAAAGGCACAACTGGGTCACAGAAGTGCATGGTGGGATGCTGCTTTCCAGTTATGCAACCAGGGTAACTAAAGGTTAGAGCAAGCACTTGAATAACGAGCTTTTTGCCAGAAAGAGTGGAACAGAAAAACACAGTGTTTTTAAATGCTGGCTTCTGAGCAGCAGCCGCCTAACGTGTCTAGTTGGGAGTCATCAAACCGAAATAGAACCGGATGCGTCAGAACTTTGAAGAATGGCAGTTCAACATCCCAAAAGAAAAATACATCTGCTCGTATTCCAAAAGCAGATCCTACCGGTTCTCTCGTTCCCACAGATGATACTAGAGACATTTGCAGCGTGCTGCTCCGCTTTTTCTCCTGCCTCTCTGCAACTGGCTTTATCACTCATCTCATCCTTTTGCTTTCCCCATCATCCAGCAACATCTTAAACTTTAAGGAATTCCAGTTTGCCTCTGTTCTCTTCCTCCTTCTATTCATATGTTGCTGGACTACTTATAATAACCATAATTATTGCAGAATTCTTACCTAAGTTCTGACAGAGGAAAGAAGAGAGAAAGGAATCACTACAATGATTTTCCAAGGTTTGGAGGGCTTGGACATAGCCCAAGGGCACAAATTATGACATTTCTAACAACTCACTCCCATCAGGTTCGGGGATATTAGTTACAAAAACTGAAGGCTATGGCAAAGAGACTAAATAAAACGGTGTTCTTTTAATCACAATTACATCTCCTGTTACAGCTGCACACCAGATAAATATATTAATCAAAATGACCTCATTTTAGGCATGCGTAGCAGTGTGTTATGTAACCATGTTAAGTATGCTATTTTATTTTCCTCCCGCCAAGGAGAAAGGGTGTTTGTCTTACAAGAGTTCCAAATAAGTCTGGGTTTAAAGTGATGGGGAAAAGAACAGGAGGGAGAGACGAAAGTGAGAGCATTAATAAGCAAAATGACTCATTCCCCAAGTGCAGAGGTGATGTTACACTCTGCTTCTATCTCAGGCGCTCTGTAGGAAACTAATGTTGTCACCAGCAGTCTCAGCATTCCTAACGTGCCCAGTTATTTCTCAGGATGGGAAAAACAGATGTGTGACAAAGATGGAAAGTACGTCTTTTCAGACCTCATTGGTTCACAGCATTCTTGGTTTATTTTCAAAGCTGTTTGTGAACGCTGCTTCCATAAACAAGGAGTTTGCAGAATCTCTGTCACTCTTTTTGTTGCGCACTTCTTTGGTGAAAAGTGGCATTGAATTAATTCTTTTCTAGTGCTACTAATGATGCTTTAAACAAGCTCAAAAGCACCCTTAAAAGTAGAATACATCCCCCCCACACACAGAACAAGGCTGAGGCTCGTCTAGATTTATACTGCACTACAGAAAAAAGGACCAAGAGAAGTACATTTTTGCAATATAAGATCACTCAGCCAGAGAGCTCTGATAAGTGCTGAAAATGTGAAAAACAAATGGCAGGGTATGCATTTCCCATTTGCTCAATACACACACATAAAAGAAACACTGTGTAGGCTTCTCTGCAGCATACCAGTGCGTCCAAAACTCAAAGGTTAGTTACATAAATGATAAGGCGTGGGCTTAAATGCTTCATTCAGCTTGTTAATTACTTGCTTTGTGGCCTGAGCAAATGTTCTGAAGCAGGTTCATCCAATATTGTGTTGCTTCCTCTGAATTTTCATTTATTGTATTAGGCTGAAGTGCTGGGAACAATTTGTTGCAATACCTAGGAAGAGTCTGTTTTCTTTTCAAGCCATTCACAGAACAAACTTACTCAGACTAATCCACAGATGCACTTTAAATGTCCTTGCTATTTCAGAAAATTGTGAGATTTAATTCTTAGAGCATTCTCTTTAAACAAGGGAACTGCTGGCTGCATAAATATGCATGTGTTATTGGTGTACATTTTGAGGGTTCCTTTTCTGTGTGCTTTTTAATCTGCACAATCCAATGTGGGGAAATGAATGGCAATGTGTTAGAAAACTCTGAAAATACTTGGTATGTCTCTGGCAGAATACAAGTAGATTTACTTTTTAGTAGCAGATGGAAATATTTCCACCTTCAATTCACTTCACTGGGACACCTCACTGATGAGGCTCTTTAATGCCTCATTGACCAGCCCATCCCAAGCCAGACAGACCAACCAACTACCTATTTCATGAGATGTGCAGGCAGAAACTGGAGGTTTAGAATTCCTTACCTTTGTGGAAATAAATCCTACTGTGTTTGGAGCAAACTGTAGTTTTGCTTCAAGATCTCTCATCTAGATTGTACCTGGGAACCCCAAGATTTACATCAAACAACCGAATTTGTTTTAAAATTAAAACTTCATACCTTGTTCTGTTCTCAGCTGTGTACACTTGCAGACATCTTGATTTGCAACTCAGACAGGGACTAAGAAGCCTGTCTGAGGCAACAATAATGTAGAAGCAAACTGAATGCAAACATCCCAGAAGCTCTTGACTACATTTTAAAAGATTAAGAAACATCCTTCAAACCTCACCTTTCTATTTCTACATGAAGGTTAGATCTTTTTTTTTTTTTTCCTTTGGTAAGGATGTCACTTAGAGATTTCTGAGTCACAAATGCAGATTAGCATTTGGATTTGATTTACAAGTCAAAAAAAAGGAGGTTGACTGAAAAAGAAATCTCATCTGGTCCATTATACGGACCAAGTGCAAAATACAGATTGCAGCTGCCAATCTGGACTGAAAGGGGATGACATTTTCACATTACCAGTCTACGTAAAACCTTATTTCTACATCATGCTCCAGATTTTTCAGGAGTATTACTTCTGAGGCTACTCATTCCCTTTGGTTCTGCATTTCATGTTATTTTCCCTACTTGTACCAGCTTGCTTTACTTCACACATTTCGTTATTTCCTGCCCATGGGCCATATCACATCATTTCATTAATATTTCATCAGAATTACTTCCTACTGGAATCAGTACGGATTTCTGCTTAAAAATTGATGCTGCAATATGGCCCCACATTTCTATCCTCATGCACCTGTTCCTCTTGAGTTACAGTCCCTCTGTGTCTTAATACTTCCACTCTTCACATTGCTTAGAACATCAGAGTATTCTAACTGTACTTAAACTATCAAATGAATAACATTTCTAAGTTAGAACATGTATAAAAATGCATTTTCTGCTAGCAAGTGAGACTCAGCCACACTATTTAGCTGATTCCACTACATAGATCACTTTTGTCTTCAGGCTAAACATTGTTTCTTCAAATTGAAGATAAAACCTACAATTAAATATAGGCCACAGATGTTCAGGATGCAGAGGACGAAAATATAGGTTTCATAACTCGACAGTTATGCAACCAGTTGCTTTTCACAAATTAAAATGAACATTTAATTTTATGATCTTATTTACCATTAATCTAAACACAAATAAACCTGTAAGAGATTCTGAAAATGGTGAGACTTAAAGAAAGAGTTTTTCTGATCTCTTGTAATCTTAAATAATACTTTCCTCAAGATGTTCATTGTTTTCTAATTTAACCTCGGATCCCCAAAAACTCAGACATCCAGTTCTCCATTGCATTAATGAGACACCTAAATAACTTTGAGGATATCAGTCTTAATATTGTCACAGATCTGGCAAAGGCTAGTCTATTTTAAAGTCAAGTCATTATCTATAAATGTTATTTAACATACCTACTGCATCTTATTTAAAATGTCTACCCTGATAGTCAAAGTCCTCTCTGGGCCTGGCTGCAGGACACTCTGCAGCATGAAACTCTCACCTAGTAGAGCACAGTCATACATGCAAGAGACATCATTTTTATAGCAGCTGAATCTAGACTATGGAATTTAATCCCATAGCAGATAAAAATGATCAGGGGAATAAGCACTTTCTGTACTTACATAAAAATCCTTTTCTTCAACTTAGCTTCCCTCTAGTAAATCACACGTATTAATTCTCTCACTCAAAAATAAAGCAGCAAATCAAACAAGTTGTTCTGTTTGCTGACTGTAAATGGAAATGGAATGTAAAGGTGAGGGAATGTTCTTCTTACAACTATTTATACTTTCAGCCTGGTTTTCTAGAGAATCTTCACTGACAGTGTGATCTTGCCCATCCATCACCTCTGAGAAGTTTATTTGCCACTTCTACCACCTCCTTTCAAATTTGAACCTGCCAGCCAGTCACCCAACATGCAGGTGCACGCACACACACAGAGAAGGTGGTGAGCTTCCAGGTGGCTCTGGACTATCTGCAACGTGGAGTGGAGAACACAAGGAACTGGGGACAAATGCGGTGGGAAATATGGAAGAGAAGGTGCACAACTCTGGATGAGAGCAAAGTCCTTCAGCTTCAGCATTCACAGAATTAACTTCTTAAATACTCAGGAGACACCGGAATACTTTGGCAGTACAAGCACAGTTCAGAGAATGAGAAATACAAACCGAAAGTCTTGCTTGGTATTTCATCATTTTTTTTAAACTAAGGCCACAAAGCATTACCTTAGTAATAAAAACAATAACAACCAAAAGCAGGATAGGAAGACAACAGGTTTGCCCAGAGTCAGTAAAGGCAATCATTCCCACAGTGAGTCATTTTTTGTGATCAATTTGAGATAGGCCACATAGATATGACAATTTGTATTTTATGCCACAGTGTGGATATGCAGAACTGTTATGCTTTTATTTTAGGGTAAAAAAGCTTAATTCAGACACAGAGCCTCACAATACCATTTTGCAGCCATTTTAGAAGCAAAACTGCACTATGGAGAATGCCAATCAGAGTCTAAGGTATCTTAGAAAAAAATCCATGTAAACATCTAGGAGAGCTCTTGACCCTTTTACAGTGACTGAGGAACTGGAAGGCCACACAAACAAGACACTTAATAAATTTGAATTACAGCTGCTGGCATAAAACCCCAATGTGTGTCTGCTCATTCTGGATCTCCACAGCCTTGGAAAGGCAGAATCAGCTGTTCCCAACTTCAGAAGAAAATCTTCAATAATCTTTTCTAAGAATCTGACACAAGTCTGTTGGGTCTGTCAGGTTCAGCCAAGCTGCATGAGTTGGGTCACACGAGTCAAGAATAGAGTTTTACTGGTAACTCAGAAAGAGAGACAGAGAGATGGTTGTTTTAAACCCCCTATAATAGCCAGTCTGAATCTGGCAGGCCAGTTCCTCTCCACAGCACAAAGCAAGCTTCTCACAGTTTCTAAATGAAGCACAAAGTCCTTAATGCAGTTACTAAATGAGAAGTGGCATCTCAGTGGGCTGCCTCAGTGGATTAATTTTAAATGCATAATTCAATATAGACCCACATAAACCTTTATGAATAGAAATAGAGGTTATATAAGCATGTTCTTACAGCATATATTGCAAATTTAAAGGCCAGTTTGAGTATAAACCAACTATCTTTTATTAATATTTTCACCTTCCCATTGGTTCATTTCTCTAGCAAATGTGCTAATCAGATTACTTCCTCACTCATACACTGAGATGCCTAAAATAAAAACTGCATTTCATTGCCAGAGATCAACTTTTTTCCTTGATCCTTTAAGAGAAGTTTACATGGGGTTTATTCTGTGGAGGGAGTTTGCATCAGTGACAGTTCAGTAAAGGCACTGAACCAGCATCTCACACTGGTCAGAGTTAACCATCCACAAGTCAAAGGCAAACTTGCAGAACTTTTACATTCCAGGAAACACTTTTGGACAAGGTAAAAGGTAAGAGCAAAGTGGGATATCGTCTAAAAAACAAGACAAAAGCTCTGTGTCTACTCCCTGCCCTCCTTGGAGCCATAACACACACACACACACTCCTCTGGGAAACCAGAATGGAAACCAACTTCCTATTTTCAGCCCTTCCCAGCCAGACAAAGCTGGCCTGTCAGCTTTAGACACACAGGCACTTTGCTGCTTCTCTGGCAGTAAAAGGTCACAGGTCTGTCAGTTTAGCTAACATTTCTGTGCTTTAAGCACTCAGCTCTTAACTGATCAAAGACTTCAGAGAAGCCAAAATAAATCAAGACCTATCTCAAAACTATTTTTCATATGGTAGATGAACCATTCCCCATAAATTATTTTCTTTCAAAGGAAGACCAATATACTAAAAAAAAAAAAAAGAAAAAAAAAAAGGAGTTAATTTGACTATTCCACAAATACAAAGAGAGTAAAGATAGTCATCTTTTTAGCCAGGGATTAATATTGCCTTCAAGCAAGGTAAATCCCTTCCCCAGTGAATGCCAATTTTCCAAAACTGATTAGCAGCCTCATCACTTAAAAAATATGTCCAAAGCATTACTACAATTTATGATTAAACATAATCAGATTAATTAAGTCAGAATGTCAGGCTTGGGCTATTAGCAGCAATATTTATGATTATGTGTTGATAGCTGCTGCTATTAGGCTGTATATTAACAGAGTGAGTCCAAAATGAGCACTGCTTATAAGAATGAGAAGATTGCATGGATTTAAAACCAAAACCAGTCCTCTAAATATCCCCAAGGCTTGGGGGAACACAGATCCAGATTTGGACCAGAGCAGCCCATCTGAATGAGAGTTCCCCAACACACAGAACCACAACCTCAGTCCTTGCTGAACTCTGGAGAACTTTCTATCTGACTCGAAATGTCCCTTTCTACTTGGGGTCCACCATCCATGCAAACAGAACTGAAGAGAGGGCTGTGGATGCCCATGGAAAAGCCTCCACACTCTGTTTGGCAGGGAGATGGGAGCTTGCTGTCCTTTCTCTCGGAGTCAGGTGGATGTTGGTCAGTTCTGACCCAAAAGCCATTACACCACAGGCACCACATCCCATCAGCAAAGCTGCAGGGCAGGTGACATGTGGGGGTACCCAGCCTGGTGCCAGCTCACCGATTTAATTGCAGTTGGCCTTTGAAATCTCCCACCTGGGGAAAGTTCAGGGAAGAAATGTCTGCAGTGACAAACAGGGAGTCAAGGAAGCCAATAAAATAGTATTTGTAGTAAGACACAGCTGTAAATTACAAGTTCTGAAAGGGCTACCTAGGAAACACAGGTATTTATTCAACAACTTTTCACTGTGGACTATTATCAGACAGTGTGAATTTGGGGAAATTTCCTCCCACTTCAGCACAGTTCTGGCATAGGTAGGAGGAGACTTGACTTTAAGTTGTTTACTGAAATTTATTTTTGAGCAATTCAGAAACAGAATGGCTAAATTATAATCTTATTTAGACCAAACTAATTCCACTGGCTGTAGCAGATTTGTTCCTGTCTGACAGAGATGTTCCTAAGATTTGAAAGAAAGCCCAAAGTGCCACTTAGCACTGAAATCCTTCTTGTTATTTTGCATTTCTTTGGAAAATTGCATAAATCAGTTGTTGTTTAAGTCACTCCCTGAAATAAAAAATCTTTGCTGCAGTACTGTGGTTACAGACCCACACTGTTAATAAAAACAAATGCAAAAGTCTAGTAAAAGTATGAATTCTGTCTGGAAAACGTTTTTATCTGTTCAGTCAATACAGAAGTGGGTGCGCACACTTCTGAAATTCCCGTTATTAAACTGAGGGAGCAGACTTACAAGCTGCCTCTTGGAGGAGAAGGAATCAGATGTTCCAGCAGCTCTGGCTCCGGACACTGCCAGCATTTCTGGCTCGACTTCTTTCACATGGTAAAAGCTATGAGAAAGTAATTTTGAAGACTGAGTTATTATGCAATGGCCTCGGTTACGTCAGCACGGCAAGGGAAACACTAGGGGAGAGTAAATAAATGTCAAGGCTCTGTGCCTGCGAGACGCAGCCGCCTGCAGGGAGTCTGCAGGAAGCCGAGCCACCGATCCTGGCTGGGAAGAGCCCGAGTGGCTCCGCTCGGCACAGACACTGCTGTTCCCCCGGCGGGAGATGGAGCCTGGCTCGGGCCGTGGGACTCTGGTACCCAGAGCAGCCCCAGAGCAGGGCTGGGGCTGGACACACCACCCTCCTGGGTCACCCCATTGCACCCAAGACAAGTTTCAGATTCCTGGCCAGGGCAGAGAAGGGGAAGCAGGAAGGGGAACAGGCTCAGGCATCCCACCCCTCCACTCCAGCCCCTATGCTATGCCATCAGCTTTCCAGAGATACAAACTGTCCTTCTAAAGGATTGGAGTGCTCTAAAATGAATTAGTCATGGTAGTGTGTCTGTCTGTATGCTCTCACTTTTGAGTTACTGCCTTCAGAGGAGCAATCCATAAGAAAAAGGATGAAATAAGATACAAACTAGCACAAACAAATTACATTCCCACCCAGTTCCTGTCAATTCCAACGACTTTGGTGAAATTGCAAATGAGACTTTTGCTACATATGGACCGAACACATTGGGCCAAATCAGAGTAAGTGGTAAGACCCAACTTTCCCCCCATCCGAGGGTAGTTTGACCTGAGATTGCAACATTACACTTTGTCACATCAGCCCATGCCATTTCAACCCCCAAGTTATGTTGCTTGAGTTTGCATGACATGGTTGACTATCAAAAAACCCCATACTTTTCTGAAAGTTTTTGTTCCACTTTGCTTCAACAACTCTTAAAAAGAGCCAAATCCAATTTCCAGTGTGTCCAGTCAAGAGCAGGACTAGACCTGCAGTTTACCTTTCTACAGGCTCCACGGGATCAGTCCAAGCCCTGGCCCATACTGATCCGTGCTAGAGGACTTTGTAGTATTTGTGCTTTAGTAGCCAGTCATGCTCTGAAACTATTAAATAAATAGCAAATAAAAAGTGATGTTGATCCTTCTAGCATTTTATGAGCAATGTGCATAATCCCCATAATTATTCCACCACAATATGTAGTGCTTCTATTGGCCAAAGCTCTTATTTTATAAACAATGTAAAGTAAGGAGATAATTATTTTTTATAAGGGATCATAGCACTAAGGATGCTTAAGTAACAAATTGTTCTGTCAAAATGGAAATTAAAACATAAAATGAGACGCTGTTCTTATTCCTTTTCGTGCAACTACAGATCAGGTCACTCATCTTTGGGTAGAACTCCCTTTACGAATTAAATGTTCTACTAAAACAGATATTTATTCATCCTCTTTGAAATATGTGTGACTCAGGATCCAAACTGAGTAAATGCTTCTTGTGTTTAAAACACAGCTCTAGTTTAATGTAGATATATCCTAGTTTGTACATCTAGCTGTGACAGAAATGTCACTTTATTTACTCCTGTATGAATAAAACATACCTCCACAGCTCACAAAGTCCAGAGAAGTTCCTGCATCCCACAGGCACAACTGGTAAAATGCTGCACCTTTGGGGTGCACGTCACCCTTCCACCTCTTCTCCGTGACTGTCACTTTAGCCCTCTGCCCACGTCAGCAGCGATGCTGGCATTTAGCACAGCCTGAAAGACACACAGAGCCAGCCAGCAACATCTCCTCCTGCTTTGTCAGCTCTCAGCAGTGCCAATGACACCATTAGGGAAGGCTGCTGCATGGAATTTAAACTCTATGGAAACACAACACAGCCCCAGGACTTCAACCCTTTCCCATACATCGCTGCAGTTGCTACGGTGAACTTATTGTGTAACTTGGAAAAAGTTACCTCAGTGGCACAGAAACATATTCCTGAGCACCCTGTACAGGTTCTAATTTTAAAGCAGCCAACCTCACCCTTCTGTGATAGAAAAATACCTGCAAATCAAAACTAATTTGGAGTCAGAATGGTATAACAGGGAAAATGAGGCTTAACCACGTAGGTTGGGATGAACTTTGAACAAGACAGTGTTGTCAGTATTGACAGGTATGTGATCATGGGCTTGTCAGCTTTTCATCCAAATTCTGTAAAACATGGTTGACTAAAAAACAGGTTGAGTAAAAATGGGTTTTGATGCCACAAATGAAAAGTAAGAATGCTTAGAGAAGTGAAATATTCTGAGGCAGAGAGAAGAAAGGCTGGAACGAAAGTTTCAGATACCAAACAACCTTTTTTATGTGGGTTATTTATGTCAATCAATCCCTTCCTGCTGCCTTTTCATTTATACATCATACAAAATTATATAAATAAAATAATCCACACTTCAGCCATTTCCATACCTGTTTCTTGTTCAGTGACTAACTTGGTTTAGATCAGTCTAAGAATTGACAGTTAATAATCCTGTTTAGATAATCTGCCTCTAGATTTTTCTTCTTTGAATTGCCTCTAAAAAATAAACAGCTATTAAAATAGCTTCTTTTAAAATCACTCCTAGCACAATAAGAATAAAAATAGCATCCCACATTTTCCAGTCAATAATCTGCCCCTCAAGACAGAGGAAGCTGCTAAACTTTGTCTTAGCTCACTCTTGAGAAGCTGCAATTTTAACACACAGATTACACAGAAATTCCATTTAAAGTGTGGACTTGACCAGCAGGTCAAAACCAGTTTTGATTTGCAGTGCAGTCATGGTGCTCACCTGCTTAATGTGGTTCAGAGCTAGGAACAAGGTCTGGTAAAGAAGTGTTACTTCTCCTGGACCGAATGAAGTGGAAGTATATGGACCGCATCAAATGAAAGAAGGAAAAAAAAAACACCAAGCTGTGGATGGCAGTGGGCACCTCTGATGTATTTCCACTCATTTACAAGAACACTTCACATTCTGCTCCCTCAGGTGCAGAGAGAAGAGATGCCTGAAGAGCCATTACTTAAAAGCCTCTTTCAGTACCTTTCCTTGGGCTCAGACCTGTCCCACTATGGAAGAATAACTTGAATTGCAGCTTCCCACTCTAAGCCTTTTGTTTCTCAACTTGGACCATCATTCATTGTCATCCAGCCATGCCCCTTCAACCATCCAGCTGGAAATACCTGAACAACCTTTTTGTTCTGGGTAGATGAATGTGTTTGTGTTCCAAGTTCAGAATTTACAGTTTATTTCACCTGCATACTTCCATAAAAGACATAAAAATTCATTTTCAATGAAAAACAGAAGTTTCATTGAACCTCTGCATCAAGAACTAATCCAGGCTCTAGCCTGTAACAAATATTGATACTTTGGGTGCAATACTTCCTGACAGCATAGAACAGGCAGAATTCAACAACTACAGCAAGCAAAAAGTCAAGGTTAGAATCCTAAACAGGTGTTCAGATTCCCCAAATACAAGAGGTTCCACATCATTATTTTGGTGATGGCTGATGGGACAATTTTGTCAAAGCTTATAAGAACAGATCTCTAACAAAATTGTAGGTAGGTTAACACACCCCGGAGGAAAAGACAAAGAGAAATGTTTGCTTTCTTTGGTAGGCTGCTAATCACATCTCTCGTTACCTGTATCCTTCAGATGTATCATGTTTCAGGAGCAGTTCTAAAGGACAGAGTATCTCCACAGGCTGATATCCTTCCTGCATTGATCTCAAAAGCACTTAGCAGAGCAGGTGGCACAAACTCAGGAACCACAACTTTCCTAGCCTTAGAATTTCTGCTTCAAAAAAAATTACATTGGCTATTTTAGACTGCAGCCCTTAAAAAGACATAATGTAATATGTTAGAGGGGCCCTCTCTATCAAAACTTTAACATGAGAAGGGCCAATGTTTAGTGCTTTCCCCTTACTTTAACAGTGCACCTGCAACCACACTGAAATCCGCTTCTCCAACACTGAGCAGCTCCTGTGCCGCTCGGGGAAGGCTCCAGCACCCTCTGCTGTCACACAGCAGCACCAAAGCCAAGCCCCAGTCGCTGGACTGTGCACAGGGAATTTCAGGGACAGATTTCTTCATCCTCTGCTACAGATCCCGAGCCACAAAACCTCACAGTGACGTTCGGCAACAAACTCCACACTTCAACACAGCTTATTTTCAAAGACAGTGACTGTGTCCAGAAATAACCACCCAAAGGGAGCTTGGTACCTTGGTTATTTTTACTGATCAAGCACCTGAAAACTACACTAGTACAACAGGAAATCAAAACCCTGCTGATAGAGCTACCAACTTTTATAAATGCATCAATAAATCCCTGATACTCCAGAGACTCAGTTTTGATGTTTCCTCTACACGTTTTTTGTTCCCTCGGTTGAAGAGAGAAACTTGAAAACATTCATTTCAGAAATCCAGAATGCAAGTGAATTTCAAATGTAAAAACACATGATTCTCTTGAGTTTTCCTTCTTTTTTAAAGCACCCCCACAATGTTTTAGAGCACCTTTTTTGAAAACATTTGAAGTATTTTCAGGGCTTCCTACAACCATGAGTGCATGCCTTCAAGCCAACCCTGCACTGGCAGAGCAATAACTCCAGAACAAAAGGAGAGCCATCAGCTCTCTGGTAATATTTTCAAACTGCTAAATAGTTAGATTTAGAAAAGTTTCTTAGTCTGACCAGCCATGTTGACCAGTCTTAGGTCACACAAAATCACCTCAAAACAAAATCTGTGCAGTATAACCGTGTATAGAGTCTATATTTAACCAAGACCTCATTTTTTATTTTTTTCCTCAATGAATGAGGGCCATCCATCCCTCTTTTTTTCCCAGAAATTATACCATCATCACTAGCAACAGCATTTAATAATAAACCAAATATGGGAACAGAATACAAACTGGGTTCCTTCAAGACAAGGATTACAAAAACATATATACATACCAAACATAAAAGACAGGAACAGTATTAAGATCAAAAGAAAACACAGGGAAAGAGAGATTATAGCATCATTTGCAGTACTTTGGATGAAGGATCACAATCCACATTAATAAAAAGAGAAGAGAGCTTGCTGAGTATAGAAATGCCCGTATTTCCCAGGGTCAGTAAGCTTGGGATGGGATGGCAGCTGTACAAAACTTCAGGAATCAAAGCTGAGTATGTTCATTTACATTACACTCAAAAGTTTCAGAGAAATACAAATGTTTCAGTCCTTTGTAAGAGAAGATATGCTTCCTAAAGCAGAGAAAAACAAGTAATAAAATAGGCATTGATTTCCAAGCCAATGTGAAACTCCTACTCTTTCTGGTGTTAGTCCAGAATAAAGAGTATATATAGATTCTGAGCCTACTTGGGTAAGTTTTCACCTGCATGGAAAAAAAAAAATTAAAAAATCACTGTCTACCTTCTAATTAATACTGTTTTCAAAAACTGCAAGAGCTACTCATCAAATTCAGGCCAAGACTGGAAGCTTAAAGTCTTGCTTGAGCTGATCTGAATCCAATTTTTTTCATTTTGCAGTTAATCCTATCAATAGATAATATTATCCTTAAAAATACCTACCAACTTTCCAGCTAAAAACAGTCCAACAGCCAAGTCAGCCTTCAAATTTTGCACTGACTGTAAACAAAAGCTCTATAATGTGCAATGCTGCAAGAACTGAAAAGGACCATTAAGTGCTACTCGCCACTTAAGCCACTAACATAATTTTACAAAGCTTCTTTTTCTAATGTCTGTGTCCCTCAAAGCCAACAGCAAAACTTTTGTCAGTTTAAGTGACTGCAAAGCCAGGCCCTGAGAGAATAATCCTGTCCCAGCTGCACATTCTCAGACTGATGTTGAGTTACTGGTTAAAGACTGAGCAGACAAGAAGGAAAGCAGATGCCCCTTGTATCACTAATATTAAATACAACTGACTAAATACACAATCCATATGAACACAGAGAGTGGCATTTCTTGAAAACAAGATGCCACCTTCTAAGGAGCAGAGAATTCTCATCCCCAACACACTCTTTAGGAGAGACAATTGGCTGAGGAATCTCACATACACAAAAAAATCACTATTTGCCACACTTAAAGAAAGGATGGATTCTTTTAGCAGAATGTCTAAATTACCCAAAGGTGGAACCAAAAGCAGAGTATACACTACAGCATGATGGTTTTCCAGTGTATGGGAGAGAATGGATGTGTGGCTCTGGGCCATTCCACTGGGTATCTATGAGCAAAGCACCAGGACCAGTATTGGGACTTCAAACCACATAAAAGCCAGAATTGCTCCAAACTCATAATGTGTTTAGATCTTACAGCTATCACAAAGCAGATTCATTAACAATCTGAAGCAAAGTCAGACTGCCCATCCCAAAGCATTAGAGAAAAGAGTGATGACATCAATGCCCATGAGTCATGATGCGTCAGTGCCCAGCGTTGTTTCTATTTTATAGCATACATTAACTTCTTAGCTCAAAGAAACTGCACAAAATACTGTATGGTCTTTAAAAGAAAGAGTTTCTTTAAAAGAAACTTTAAAAACATATTTTGCTAGAGAAATGTTTCGAAAGCCTGAAGCATGTCCTCTTAGAACATCACCATCAATGTGTAAGGATATAAAAATTAATCAAGTTCTCCTAGTGTTTGGTAGTAGGAAATGTTCAGCTTCCTAATACATCAAATTAAGCCTGCAATGGCATTTCTTCATTGTGTATTTACATACAACAGTCTGATCAAAAGCTTTAAGGCTCTAAATTCTCCCAAAAAATGGTCACAGTAAAGAAGGGATTAAACGGAGTTGACGCAGCTATTGGCAATACAAAGAAGGATGCTCCTGTCATCTGCTATTGTACAATCTGGGGCATTTCACTCCATGCTTTGGCTTTCTTCTTGGCCAGGGACAGCCAGGGCGGTTCAGCAGGACTGCAGAGTGTCATTGGCAGGTTAGAGGAGTGCCTCGCTTCCTTTTCAACAGCAGGAGTCACAGATGCTTCCTGAGAAAGAGGTTCAACTTTACCTGCCAACAAGAAGATATCCATCACTCATCAGAAGGCTAAAGACTCCATTTCTGCCAGTAATAGTTCCTCCTCTCTAAAGCAACTGTTTTACAGCCCAAAATGCTTGTGAATCACAAATAAGTCAGAAGACTTGTTAAACTGGTTATCTCTGGCACTGTCTGGTCCAGCTACTGCAATGGCAAGGAGCAGCTATTGCAATGGGAAAATTGATAGTAAGCTGTTAGTGAGTAATGTGCCCATATAAGAATCTTCTCTTCAGTCCCAACAGCAAGTGTCTAAGCCCTGATAAATGAAGAAATTCTTCAAAATTCTTCAAGCAGTTATTTTTCTAATTCATATTCTTGGCTAATTAATTTCTTAATCTTTTCAAACACTTGATTTCCATTAAAATGCACAGCAAGGAGTTCCACAGACTAATTCTGCTCTGCGAGTGCAAGAAAATCTAGGAATAAGACTCCTGAGTACACAGAAAAATGGAAGCAAAATATCTTCAGGACAAGGATCACCCCAGGCTTGCTGTGGAGTTAAAAGTAACTGGTACATATTTTTCAACACTGAGAAGACTTAAATTTTATTTTCCAGTCTTCACTGCTGGCACAAATATTGCTGCAGTAATGTTATTAAATACTAGGTAGGGATCAAACCAATGCTTTATATTCTTGGACTTTCATGCCAAAAAGGTGGGACCAGGTGTTCCTCTTGATGCAGCCTAACAGAAGCCTGTCATCCTCACAAAGGAATGAGGAATACAGATAATGCTCCCTGTATGGCTTTGAGTGCCTATTTAGAAAAGGCCTCCTGCATTCATTTTGTTTGAAATTTTTCAAAATTAATATCTTCAGACAGATAGCCCAGAATGGGGCTTCAGGGAATGCAGCTCTCGTTCTTGAGATATGGTTCACAAGTCTTTTCATCATCATGCTCTCTCCATCCACTTCAATCCAGGCAGTACTTCATTTCTGTGTCAGTCAAACTAAGAAAATTCAGACTTTTTCTCCTACTTGACTAGTCTGTGTGTGGTGTGAGGCAGGCATGATGAGGCTGCTGTGCTCCAGCACAGCAACAGAGGCCACATGGGGACTTAAACCATGTTAAGTACAAGAAGCTTGATCTTGACTGAGCTTAAATCAATGGAAAATATCCATCAGCTCCATCAGTCACACACAAAGTAGTTCCCTATTTCCACTCAGGAGGTCTCTGGTCTTTCAAAAATTCTGGCTGGTTGGTAGTTCCTGCAGGAGGCAAACTGTACTTAGGAATACTGCAGGAAGTACACTATCCATTAAAAACAGGCTGCAGCTCTACATACACGGCAAACTTTCAGAAGAAATATCTAAGAAGATGTAGAAATTTAGGTGTCACTGAAATTTTGATTTTGGAAATTAATTTCCACATTTTGGAAGACTTCCTTCTTTGTAATAAGCAAAAGCGACTCTAAAACTGTTTGCTTGGTCTCAACAGCACAAGGCAAAACAAAACCCCAAAACAGTGGCTCGTTCCTATTTGCAGGAAGGCAGGCTTTGAGATCAACCTCAGAGGGCTTAAGGTGAGGTGGGAGAGCAAGAGGAAACTTCCCTTGGTCGTGACATGGGCTGCCAAGCAGTAACAACACAGTCACACTCAGTAAAGTAAGGAACTGATGTCGTGGAATTCTCTCCCAAACTTAGGTGACCTTGAGCTGTCCTGTCCCCTTGCTGTTTCATGCAGCTTGTGTGGATCACACAGAAAACCTCGACCAGTCATTAGGAAAACTGCTAACAGTTTTCCAGCACCCTCAACCAGCCAAACTGCTGGCTGTGCTAATGGGAATCAAATAAAGGGGGGGTTATATTTGGGATTCCCAGTTTCCTACTCACACATAGACAGTGCTGAACGTTTCCTAAACAATAGGGCATGGTTTTCCAAGCAGCAGAGAAGCAGTGTTTTCCGTAAACATCAGCACTAGTCAGAGCTTTTTGTGATGCTCCAGGTGTGGAACATTAGAATATGCCTATAAATGCGATCTCTGGAGGCAAGGAAACAGCTATCAAATGTCAGGAAACTAAGCCAATTCTTAGGAAGGGGTGATGCACAAAAACTTGTAATTCTGCTGCAAAGACCACAAAGAGTGCAAGTTCTAGTAAAGGAGTAGCAGACTTGTTTGTAGAGTTCTGAATTTTGACTGAAGGCTGTGGGGCTTCCAAGGTTTACATGATTCAAGACACAGAAATCCAGTCTGTTTGTGCCAGCCTTTCAAAGGAAGACCTAATCCAAGCAAAAATCTTGACCTGTTTACATTTAATCTCTCTCTTTGCACCTAAAAGCATAAAACAGAGCTGGCTTGTAACAGAACCCTTTCTAAAAGCTGTAGTGTTTTAGTCACACACACAGAGTTGACAACCGACATCAGAGCTTCTGTGTTGGTGCAAACATCCTGAGCCAGCCAGATATCTGTAGTAAGGGAGAAAGTTTATTTTGTAGATTCAAAAATGGATAACAGCTCTACAAACAACTACTACAGGGAGCAGCACATAGTTACTACCTAATATCTCTAACACAGCAATGCTGGATGCTGATGGATTACAAGGGAAAAGTGGCCAAGTGTATGTGCTCTCTCTAGACAGCATCTCCTACTGTGTCAGCAACAGGGATCTGGAACAGAAAAGCCACAGCTCTGACACAGTGAGGCATTTATCATCTTCTTAGGCAGTATCTGAAATCAATAGCTTTCAGCTGGCACAATGTGCTTTTACAGCTGAAGAACCAGCTTATCTATATCTAGCTGGAGGTTTGGCACCACACTGAGTAAGCGGGGAGGGATAAGCTGCAGCCCAGCAGAAGCCTTGGAAGAGGTAATGTGAGTCACGATGTCTGAGTCACACTCTTCCCCTGCATCTTTATTACCCACAAACACAGCTAACAGATCAGGAGAGGGGCCATCGAGCCTCTGTTCACCTGACGGTGAAACTCTGCCTAAATTATTCTTGATATGTGTTTATCTCTTCAACACATCCAGCAATGGAAACTGAACACACTCTATATGCAAGCCACACTTTTCTGCACTTCATCACTCTTATTATTAGATGGTATTTCCTAACATCCAAGCTAAACGTCCTCTGGTGCATTTTAAGCTCAAACAGGTCATAAAGACTAGTCTTGGTCTCTATAGAGAATTGAATTGTCTTTTCTAGACTAAACAAATCCACTTCCATCAGTATTTCCTGGCTGACTGGAGGTCTAAAAGTCCTGACCTTTTTTTTTGCTGCTCTCTTCTGGACATTCTCCAACTTCAGCTGCTATTCTTTAGTACTGACCTTGGCCGGTAATAAATCACCAGACTGTTTATATGACATTCCATGAGCTGGCAGTGGAGATAAAAGTTCCTCACTTGCTTTCTCTGCTGAACGAGCAAACCATTATGTTGATTTATACACAAACTATAGTCTGAACAGGCCTTATATAAAGTGTGCTGATTATAAAAATGGATCTATCTTCCCCCATCACCTGCCACCCACACCACTTACTGGTATAAACTGTAGCCACTATGTGAAGATGTAAAGAAAAAGAATACCTGCTGCTGCAGACACACTGGTCTTCGTTTGAATTTTCTTGTCCAGAGAGCTCAAGCTGGAAGGCAGATTCTTCTTCAGTATGTTCTCAGTAGCCCAGATTCCTTGCTACAGCATGAGGAGAGAAGAAAAGAATGCAACTAACCACTAGCCACTGGCACTCACAAAGCTCACCCTGGCAACATCTCAAACCTGACTGTGGAAAAGCAACAAAAGCCAGACAAGGATGGCTGGGGACATCCTGTGGGAGGGAGGGAGAAGGCAGTGAGGAAGCCAGTACAGCTCAGAGCAGCTTTTGGACTACAGGAATACATTCTGGGCAATAAGCAAGCACTGAAAAGGTTCAGGTTTGAGTAGTGCAAAGGAACATGCAGGAGCTCTGAAACTAATCACTGTGACAGTGTAGTCACACACATGTTTGCTCACTCATCTCAGTTGTCTGTCTCAGTGTTTTTAGAGGCCAGTCCTGCAAATCTTTCTTTGGGTACTGCTCACAACACACCTCCCACGAAGATGATACTGAACAGTTTGCAAAAGTACCCAGGCAACCTAGGGCAGGATTCACACCCATAGAACATTACTTGATACTCTACCTCCTCCTGATCCACTTTGGTCAAAGCTTTGTCTTCAGCTTTGTGTTCTTTGGCAAGAGGGTGGTCCTGGAAACCCTTTTGTTTTAGCTTTGCCATGGAGACCCAAGCTGGTTCAGAGGAAGCAGTTTCCAAATATGGAGTGACTTTTTCTACAAAAGAAGCGTTTTTGAAGTAAAGAAGGGATTTAGGTCAAGTCAGCCAAAAGCGAGTGTTTCATGTTTTAAATCCTTCAGCATCTGTAATACTCTTTGAAAGCTGAGGAGATGAAATTACCTTCCCTGATGATTTGTCCTTGGCAATAACTGGTTTTTTATGTTTATTCTGGAGTTTTTGACCTGACTCTGCTTCCATTTAAGTCAATGGCAGAACTCCCACTGAGGTCGTTGTGAACCGGATTTTGCCTTTGAAACAACATCCTTACATTGCAGACTAAATGAATACGATAAACTTTTTTTTTTCATGTAGGCAGTAAAATGCAGGCTGCCTTGTCACTTTTTAAATATTTTAAGTTGTCATTGTAGAAAAAAAATAATCACACCTAATGCAACTCCTAGTTAAGGTTTGAGCAGCTGCAGTCTGAATTATTAACTACCAAAAAGCAGCAAGTTTTAAAAAACTGTGTTAAAACTCTGATTATATGCACAAGTCCCTCGTACCAGAAATGTTTCAGATATAGCCCTCAAGCTATTGTTGTTATTCTTGCTGGAACACACCCCTCATTAAGATAAGCCAAGAATTCTCTTGACTGGCCAAATCATCAAGCCAATTAAATTATGGTGCTGATTAACTCAAAGCTGAATTCGGTCCTCATCAAGAGGATTTTTCCTCTTTTGTTTGCCACTCTGCCAAACCTCTTACATAACCACTGTTTTCTGCAATGTTTGGATAAAAATACAGCATAAATACCTGAAGGTTTATGACCATTTTGCTTCTTTGCCGCTTCTCCTGATCTTGTCTTGGGGGGATTTTTGTCGTCTAGGAGATCAGGCTTTTTAACAACTGATTTTGTGCTGACAGGAAGGCCTGGAGGTGGCTTCCCAGTTCCCATCAGTTTCTGATCCTCCTTGGTTGAAGCAGAAGCAGCAATGGGAACAGCTGAGGGGATCGGCTTTGGGGACTCTACACGGTTTTCACTCTGGTATTTTAGTAAAGAAGATGTCCTCCTTAGTCTGACCCCAAATGGGTTCTCAGCATTTTGTGTTTCATGGTCAGCCCACTCCATAAAAGAATTCAAATGCAGATCTCTGTCCTTACCATCTTGATTAAATCTGTCTGCATTGGTGTTTGCTGATTCCTGGATGACTGCATCAAAGCGTGTGTGCTCTTTTGTCGTTCCTTCAAAGAACTCTGGTCTTATAGGGGATGTTGGGGAACTTCTGGAATAGGAATCTTCCTTTGAATTTGAACCCCCTGAGAGAGATCTTTGCCATGCTGGTGCAATGGTAAACCGGACTGGTTTAGCAGAGGCAGTCTTCAGTGGGGTTTTTACATTTTCGTCTGGAGATTGATTGCCTTCCACTGTTTTTCTGCGAGAATCTGTACTGCTTATCTGGTACTCCTTACTGTCATCATCAGAAGATATATTACTCTTCAAGCCAGCCAAACTCGAAGAGGCAAGACACCCAATGGAAAGCTTTTCAGAAATGCATGATGTGTTGGCCTGTTTGTTAGCCTTTGAAACAGGAACAGTTTCTGCTTTAGAACATACTTCCAATTTACTGTGAGGCAGCACGCAGCCTGCTTCCGAGACAGACGCAGCAGTGGCTACTTCTTTTTCTGTATTGCCTTTGAGTGACTGAGATTCTGTAATTTCACAAGTTTCTTTCTCATTTCTTGTTACTGAGCTGTTTTCAGGCTTCAAAACAGCCACTGTCTCAATGCCAGAACGAGACTCTGAATCAGCTACCACAACCTGTGATGTGCTTAGTGCAGTACCTGGGACGGCACTGGAATGATTCCCAGTAGTACCCACGCAGGTTTCTACTTTGCCAGTAAACAGTGGATCCCCCTTTTCCTGGGCTTTCATGTCTGGATCCACAGAATTTAGTGAGGACCTTTGGGCAACATTTGCCAATATATCTGTGCCCTCTGTTTCCACATCACTGCTAAACAAGTCAGCTGCTGGTACGTCTGGACACACAACAGCTTCTCCTTCGAGTTGTTGCAGCTCTGGAAATGCAGGTACTGCAGTCCTGGTGCTTTGCTGATGTTCTTTCAACTCATCAGCAGACTCATCTGAAGAGTGCAACACTTTTGCACTGTGGTGTTCCTCCAGGTTCACTGGAGAAGGCTCAGGCCTCAGAAGGAGTGTGGTTGCTCTATGGTGATGGTCCATGTAGGGAAGGCATGCATCCTCCTGCAGCAAAGCACAGGAGTCTCCTGCCACAGCTGTGGAGTCACAAGAGTCACAGGCAGCATCAGCAGGAGTTTTTAATCCTGGTGTCTCCACAGAATTGCCTCCCTTTGCAAATTGTTCCACCTGGGTTGATAATCCTGTAATTGACAGAGAAGAGTGTGCACTTAAAGGTTACAATTCAAACTCCATCTGTATGACTAATTCATTCCAGACAGTGCAGTCATTTAACATGAGTGTCCCACGTCTGGGCACCACTGACTGATAAATAAGGCTGCTAAAAGCATATTTAGAAATGGGCTGTCCAAGTGAAAGACTAACAAAGTTTTTAGTTTGAACATACCTTTCACCTCACGTATGTTTTAATGCTGCCCTCAAAATTCACCACTTCAGCACCACTGTGTTGAATGTACGGGACTTTTTCCATCATAACACTTTAGCAGCCAGGATTGATTTTATGATATAAAACCAAAAGGTAACTAGTTTGAAAAATTCAAATTTTAAAATTCAAATAGGTCCTGTCAGAGTTCAAGATCCTAAAGTAGCAACAATTAAGTCTTCATTACCTTCCCAATCACTTTTATATTTGTCACTCTCAAGTAATTCTGTTGAATTTTCCTTCTTTTCTGGAGTTGCAGGTTTTAATAATGATGCTTCATTTTCCAGCTGTTCCACCTAAAGAAGTGCAGTAAGATCTTTTAAATAAAGAATCATGCACAAAGATTGTATTTTATACACATGAACTTTTATGAATACTCAAAACACAGACACAAAACCTCCACTCTGTGGTTAATGTACTACTCCAGTTAAGAACTGGACTTGTAGAAATAGACTTAAGCCTCTTTCAAACTAACAGCTAGCTTTTCAAACAACAGGAATGTTTTTAAAAATGAAGCATAACCCCCAATTTTTTGGCTAAATAATGAAAACCAAAACTTGCACTTTCTTCAGTTTCCATGATACTGAAATTTTCCGAGGGTTTTTTGGTTGGTTGGTTGGTGCAAAATAGGTGGTTTCCCTTCCTCCAACAGAAGAAGTAAACGAACATGGATAAGAAAGAAAAAAACCTTAAAACTATTTAAAATAAAAATTAAAAATTCATACTGATTTCCTTCTGCTGAGCAATTGTCTTCAAGAAAACACCTACCTGGAGGGGTTGCTGATTCTTGTTGGTAAAGCCCTTCTGTTTCCGAGGGTTTATGGCAATCCTGTGCCTGGCTGCTGAGGTGTCCAGGCAGCCGAGGGGACTGGCAGGGGTGGTGAAGTCAACAGGAAGGAAGCTGCTGCCTCGAGAGATGGGGGTCCCCAGAGTGGAGGGGGAGGAAGGACTGATGGGCCTGGAGGAAGCTCCAGAAGGTATCTGTAAAAAACAAGCACAATGCTCTACATTCTGCTTGGCTTCCCCACACCTCTGGAACAGCTCCTTTGCTACCTCCTTCCATTTCAGAAGTCTGAAATAGCTGTATTTTGGGGCTTAAACCTCTTTTTAAAATACTTGCCTAAACTCATCATTGCATAGAGACGACTCAGTTCGGTGTGTTCAGCTGTATGTCACACAGAGTGAGAAATATCTGTGTCTTTCTTGCCCACAGTAAGAGCCTCAGCTTGTCTCCTTCCCATTTCTTATCTGAAAACCCGTTTGCAGTATATGCACACACCAGCAGGAGACACTGGTGCCGTTTGTATAGCTGCATTCCCATACTAGTAATGTGACAGTACAGGAATACAGTATTAAAAACCAGTACAATAAAACCCAAAAGCAGCCTGGATGCTTGTTCCTTTTTCTCTCTAAGAAATTTTTCATAGCCACTTTTCTCTTTTAATATCTGCTTTCAGGACAATCAAATGCTTCTGTCCAACAAGTATCCCAGAACCATCTTCCAGACAGCGATGTGGATCTCGCAGCCTTGCAGCAATGCTGCTCTGGGGAACTAAAGAGCAGTAACCTTAGATTAGGCTATCAAAACAAAGGGTTTACACAAGGGTTCATAGAAAACCCCCTAAACACGCAGTTTGACTGGTTTTGCTACTGTTTTGAAACACAGACCAAATTTTCTGGAAAGTCTGCAAAATGTCACAGACATGCCAAACAAGCTTCATTCATAAAGCAAAGTGACACACAGCCTTTGCACTATGTCTGGCATTCAGGTTTTAGTTTTGATTCAGCTTGGGATATAACACAGCATTTAAAACAAGTATGCTGATGAAGTTTTAGAGATAATGAAAACATCTTTCCATCTGATTTACAGAAATTGTCAAGGTACATTTCTTTGTGTTAAGGTAGCTAAAGTTGACTTCCTTATTCTTCTCTGATTTTTTAGGTCCTAGATGTGTATTATGGTGTGTATTATGACAGACACAGATTCTTCTCATGAAAAATTTACACATTGTGAAACAGAGGAAGAAGAACATAGCTAGTAAATAAGCTCACTCTTGTTATAATTCTACAAGATTAATGATAAACCTGTAAGGATCATTAGAACTTAAAAAGATTATACTATTGTTATTCATTTCTACATAGAAGTTCTTCTGTCTTTCATTTATAAAATTACAGTTGTGTTTATGTAATATAAAAACACCTGAAGTCAGTATTTGAGCTATTGCTATACATAAATGTCAAATTCCTTAATCCACTGAGGATTCAGAATATCTTTGTCTCAGATCACTGACAGTTTGTATATTCTCTCAAGAACAGTGAAGCAGACACTTCTGATTTCCACATCAGTATTTAAGTGTAAGATCAGTTCAGTGTTTGTTGCTTAGTGGGCAGATGCAGAAGCCAGGAGGCTGCTGCAGCTCTGAGGCCCATCTTCTAAAGAGTGTTTGTGCCAAAACTCCACCTCAGTCCCACAGGCTGAGACCCTGTTTTGCTTTTAATCAGTCTGGGTTGAAGATGCCAACAAGGAAGTCAGATTTCCATAAAGGCTGCCTTGGCAAAGGCTGGGTAATGCTGGTGAATGTCTTTGTGAAGCCACTTGCTGCTCTCTTCAAGTGACAGCCTCCCATCCAGCTTTGGGTTAGTCAGAAAGTGGATCTTTGTAGAGGTAGGAGGCTCTGAGAAGTTACATGGGTGGCACATCTGGGAGTCACACAGAGGAGCCAGCAGCATGAAGCTCCTGGAAATCCCAGCAAAGCAACACATGGCAAAGATATGAAGTAACTCTCACGTGCAGCAAGATCAATACAACTGCAGAATGTAAAACACTACACCTTGTGTAACTTCAGATTGCTTAGGCTGAAATCCTGTTTCTCATTTACCAAGTATTTCCTTTACAGTGAGGTTCTCAAACAGGGATTCTGTGTGGAGAACTGCAAAGCTTGGGCCAAAATGGTCTGCTTTGCTTACAGAGTTGCTATCCCATGAGTTGAATCAGCTCTGTTGGACTGGAGCTGCCTTTGGCATTGGCATAACTGTGGTCTGACTGGTCTTTCAAGCATTATATTAACACTGAAGAAAGGCAATACAGCAAACTGTGGCTTTGCTTTGAAAGCATGAGATGAGCAGGAATTCAACTCAGCTTCAAGCACCAGGGATAGTCAAGGTGAAGGTCCTCCAAGCTCCACTCCAAAAACACAACCTCTGTAAATTTTTCCAAGCTGATCAAGGAATAGACTGTGTTGTTCTGACAGCAAAACCTGCTGCTCCTGATGGTCATTCATCATACAAAGAAAACTGCAAATTAAAACACACCTTTTCCTGTGGAATACCTGGCATCAGGAAGGGTTGATCCTGCAATCATTTCCCACGGTAAGGGAAATGCAGGGCATTGCTCACAAGCCACTGCTGATGGGAAGTGTGATTCAACTATTAGAGCCCTGGGACATTGAAGTGGAATTGAAGTAGTTTGCCTTGTCCAATTTTTTGTTGTGTAACTTTACAGGTTCATACTTTGTCAAAGAGCTGACTATGCTCTTCAAACAAACCACTTACCACTAGGTTTCTGCCTGACTTTATTTCTTATTCAAAACTCAAAAAGGTACATTTTCAGTATCACTTGACTCACTCTGGACTGCTAAAGAATTGTTTCCTAGGATACACTGTAGCCAGAATAAATTTTAAAAAGTAAAATGATTGTACTGGCTCCATACAGACACCACACATCTCAGGAAAGTTTATTAGCAGGAAAAGTAGCTATTTACCTGTTCATCTTCACTGTCTGTCCCGCCTAAACTCAAAGAGCTATGACGCTGGACAGGGTTGGAGGACTGTGGGATAAAATAAGGAAGAGGGTAAGTCAGGGGAAGTGTCACACTGAATTATCTGGGACTGGATATCCAGTGCTAATTATGAGAAAACACAAGAGGAAAGATAAAGGAAGGGGCACCGAGTTCCTGCCTTACACAGTAGCTTTCATTTCTTCACTGGGATCAAATAAAGTAGGGGAGCTTTCTCCTGCTATGAGATATGCCATGAAGGTTGACCACATGAGGCAACATATTTTATAAAGTTATTTTGGCTTATTGTTTTAAAATCTTCAAATTTACAAATGCTCACCAGTTCTCTGAAGTCCAAAATCATTTGCTAATTATATAGGTCACAACTGTCCCAGTACTGGTCTGCACAAAAGCATGGAAAATTGTACCCAGAAAGGATATTTGTAAGGTCATTTTCAAGATATCCCTCAGTGACAAGTCCACAATCCACCTAGGTAATTTGTTCTGGTTCTGACTGATCCATACCATCACATTTTATCACAAGCAAGCAATCCAGGCAGATTTTCTCTTTTCTGTACAGGGGGTCATCAAGGTGACCTGACAATTATACCTTGTTTGGCGAATCTGTCAGAACTTCCCGAAGGGTTGAAATTTCAGGAGGGCTTCTGGGTAAACCATCATCCTCAGAAACAGCACCTGCATCTTCCAGTTTCTTTCCAGTTATAACAAGAGGCGGTGATCCAAGCCTGACATTCTGCTGCAGCTGAAGCTGTGGTTGAAATTTAGAATACAGACTTTCAATGGCATTATTTGTAGGGGACATTTTGGACACTTTTAACGCAGTTGCTCCTATTAACAGCAAGAATGATAACAGCAGCCAGGAACAACTTTGTTTGCAATGGGAAATGGGGATTCTTTTCCAAGATTCCATAAAAAAATGCTCTGGCAGACCCTGACCCTAGAAAAATAAAACAAAGTCTGCAAACTCACAAGCAGCCAGATGTTCCCTCAAAATAAAAATGTTCAGATCTCAGGAAACACCATTACTAAAATTCTTGGCTTAAGTCTGTCAGCCATGTCAAAGCTGGAATAGAAACAAGGTCTGAACAGAAACTTTGTCCTTCAACTGAAAACATCTCTACAGAATATTCCCAAGATAAACAGGCAGACTTGGGTTTTTTCCATTTCTTTACTTACTAAACCATATTGGGAAATTCTAGGCCTAATTCTGTGTTTTCTTGCAAGATAGGAATTCATTTATATCTCTGTGAAATAGATCTAAATAGCTGCCATTCTTATTCAACAAGATTAATATGCAATGTAATTCCTGAAGCTCTAACAGCCACACAGGGTAGCAAAATGTCACCCTTTAATGTACCAGTCCTCCAGCTCAAACAGATTTCTAGCCATTATTGCAATATGTGGGCAACACAAGACATCCAACACACCTGTGCACTTAATGGGAAGGAAAAGGCAGAAAGTCAGTTTTGCTTTGGTGTCTTTGCACAACTTCCTGTGTTAGATTTATTAAATTTATTACATGCAGACAGCAAAGTGGTGTGGGGGAAACTGAATTTGCAGTCTGTCTCCTACTGGTAGAAGTTAATTTAGACTGCTAAGAAAGTAACAGCTTTTATTAGTGCTTGGCTTTTATTCTGACAAGAGTCAAGCTTAGAAAAAGGCTGTCTTTTACAGCTGCAAAAATAGTGCTGGCAGAATTAGATTACCATGCAGGATGATGCATAGCTGAGGAGAGGACACAGTGGACTGGAGATAGCATTAAAAGGGCTTTTTTTCCCCACAACAAAGCTCTGTCATATATAAACATGATTCTTCCTGCTACTCCTATTGTTACACAAAAAATGTCTTAGCCTATTTCGCAGTCTTATGGATGAACAAGTCCCTCCGTGCATCTTCTGTTACTTACCATGTGATGCAATTGTGCTTGCAACATGAAGCTCACACTGAGTAAAAGAAGAATTTCAATGGCCTTTGGCTGCTTTATCAACCATTTGTATTCAGCCTCTGGAAAAACCTTAAACTTTTATCTCAGTGTTCCGAGCTGGGCAGTTACTTAAATGCCTTGAATAGAACCAACAGTTCATAAGGGAGCTGTCAAGGAGGGTTCAGTAAAGCCTTGGCAGAAGGAAATGACCTAGCAGAATACAGTATCCTTTGCTGGCAAAGACCAGAGCAATAATCATATAAATAAAGCTGTCAGAGCACCCTGTCATATCCATCATCCCACACACTTACACAGTCACTGGTGATGGCATGTACAGTGAAAACATGAGAGCCACAATTGCCAAAAAAAGCAACATAAATAATATTTAAAGAATAACAGTGTAAGGGACACACTACAATATAAATAAATGGCCTTAACCCAAAAGCAGTAGCAATGAAGTAAAGAATATAAATCCCACTGAGAGGACACGCTCAATAAGGAAAGTTTCCAAGAGTCCATGAACTGGATTCATGTCACTCCAACACTGTGAGATCTGGGCAAGGCTGAAAGCACCAGCACTGCTTAAAGATGCAGCTTCCAAGAGGCAGAACAGATCCAAAAGTAGTAAATCTGCCTTTGGACACTTTAGTCAGCAAAATCCTAAGACACACAGCAAAGGAATCAAGAAACAGAGTTTCCTAGGAGACAGCTCACACAAAGCAGCACCATGAATGAGGGGATGATGCTCTCACCTGCAAAGTTTTCACTCTTCCAGGCAGGTTTTCCTGAGACAACACGTCACCTGCCACATTTCCTGGTGCAGATTCAAAAATGAAGACACTGTCATGGGACAAGGCTTTGTTTCCCATGCTTCCTTTGGGCCTGGGAAGGAAGGAAGGAAGAGTGGTCAGTGCACTGGGTACATTCCCCACACTATTTCACCACGGCAGAAGGGTCATAAAGAGTTCCAGGGCAGGATGCATCTCGCTTAACTTCAGATTTGTGCAGGTTAGTTGTTTAAGGTAGTCACTGCTAACTTCTTTTATATTCAGAAGGGAGGAGAAACATTTTTTAGAATGCTGATTGAATGCAGATGTCTGTTTTCAGATGTACTCAGCATCTGCATTGAACACACAGATCAGTCTCTGTGAACTAGAGGGGGAACCCAGGGTGATTATCTGATGTTGGGATTTAGCTGGATGCACACCACCCTCAGAAATATCTACAGAGCAGAGGGGGGGCAACAGAAATCCCCTGCCTTCCTTGGGTGGCAATGTGCCAAGCACGAGACATTCAGGATACAAGCTTTGCATCCTGATGTGTGCCATACCTACCAAAGATAGCTGATTACCTTTCCGCTTCTTGCAAATGTGGGCAGAAAATTAAATTTTGTTACAGTAACAAACTTGATTCAAATCCTCTCATGTCCAGCAATAAAACCAGTTGTGTTCACCTGTATCCTGAACATCTTCCAGATCCCAAACATATTAAAAAATGTAGATGGGACAAATGTCCATGTCCATATTTGCATACCTATCCATGGCAAAGCTAAAGTACCCAGGTAAGACATTCCTGCTCTGTTTCTGTCTCACTGGATGCTCAGCCCAGTGAACCAATGATGAGTTCTCACAACAATTGTTTACTGAGCTGTAACAAGTGAGATTGATCCGGTTTGAGCTAATAAGTTGTGCAGGGAAAATTTTGCACTTGGCTGGCACAACAAGGAAGACTCCATATCATTTATTCACCAAGTTCCATCAGCATTGACAAGCACTATCTGTACATTACTTTGTTCAGAAGACCATAAGGATGGCCTCTGCCAGGATTTCATCCTAATTTTTAACTGATATTCTCTCATTGTAGGCCAAGAGACCATTAACTCAAGTTACGAGGATTCCTTGGCTCAGCTGCCATGAAGGAAATGCTCATTGCCTCTGGAAATTTCATTCTGGGTAACAGAGGACAATTAGGAACACAGCTCTGACAAGAAAAATCCAGGATGTCAAAACTCTTCTGCAAGAAAATCAAATATTTCTCTGCTATTTGCCTAACCACAGACTCTCTATTTAGAAGAAAGCCCCGAAGGACTGTGAGCTTTCATAAAGTAAATACACAATGCAAAAAACCCCCCAAAATTACTCTTTTTCCTCCCACATCTCCCTTCTTTACATCTCCAGAGACATCCCCTTTAGCTGCTTGACTAACCCTCCTATTGCCCCAAAGGTGTAGTCAATCAGTTTACAGTTATATCAGGTCTCACAGTAGGGCAAAATAATTTTGCTCCATGTTTATGTTGTGTCAAAGGCAATCTGAGCTCCTTCTCCCACAGCACAGGTCAGAGTTTGTGCTTCCTCCCATTATAAGTCATGGTTAATGCCTGTGTTAGTCTACAGGACAGCAGGTCTACACACAAGCAAGGCACTTGCCTTACTTCATCATTAAGAGTTAATGAAGCCATCCCATCCTTTTGTGTGCTTGATTTTATAGTCCTTTTCAGCACAAAAGATACTCCATAAGAGCAAGAGATAATTTTACTGCATTCAGAGTAACAGTCATGCAACTTTTATTTACTGTAATGTATAATCATTATTACTTAGCATATTCTATTTACTGCAAAGAATGCATGTGCATTAGGATATATTAACCTTTCCAGCTGGGGATTTCCTCACTTGCTTTACTTGGAGTTCCTTAGCAATTGGAGCTAAGGTTTCCTTGTTCTCTAGACTACCAGTTCAAGATCTGTTTCTTTGTTCCTCTCTCTGCATGTGTTTGCAAGAGAATTACTGTATTTTCTTCTGGCAGTCACAAAAAGAGCATTGGATTAAACATAGAATTAACTGCAGCTTTAGGACAGATGAGTCGCTTATGTGCAAATCTGCATTCCTGTGTAATTCCAGGCAGTGTATTTATATTTCCACTGACGCTAAAGATGCACTACCTAAAGCCCAGATGTTTTAACCACTGTATCTCCACACTGATTTCCCCATACAAATGCTCAGTTCATTCATGTGCATCAGCATTTGAGCTGCCATGACTGAGGAAATGATGGGACTCTGCAGGCAGCGATAAAGCAGCTCCTAAACCCATCATGGCCTGTGCTATCTTCCTTTTCTCGTTGCTGCAACCCCACTCCTTTTACTCATGTTTGAAGAAGGGGGATCAAAAGTGGTGGTAATTGCTGAGTAATCTCTCCCTGTCCATATCTTGACCCGCAAGCCTTTAATTATATTTTCTCTCCCATGTCCAACTGAGGAGGGGAGTGTCAGAGCAGCTTTGGTGGGTAGCTGGTTTTAAAACAATGCTTTTAAAAAAAGAAAGAAAAAAGAAAACCAGTGCTTCTCCCTCAAGAAGAAGGAAAGAGTAGCATTGTTCTAGAACTGGGTTTTAAATTCTGCATGCCAGAAATTGCAAAGATGAGGGTCCTGCTATAAACCCTCCACAAGCTGTATTTCCATTGGCTTTCAGGATCAGGTTTTCCCAGAGGATTACATAGTTCAGTCTGTCTAGGTACTTATAAAGTGTGCTTATGCCATGCACAGTCTGGACATGATAGGGTTTTCAAGTAGTATAAACATATCCCTAAGTTTTTTCGATAGTCCATCTAACCCTATCTCTAAGGGAAAAAACCAGAAGAGTTTTACTCATTTCCTGATCTCTCTTCTTGCAAAACAGTTCATAATCACTGGAGGACAGCACTGAGGTAAACAGCAACTGGCCTTGAAATACTTGGTTAAGGGCAAGAGAAAGAGTTTGCACCCATTGTGCCTCTGAAGCAGGCAGCTAATTTTAAGGCAGATCCCTCCTATGGGTTGATGGGGTAAGCTCAGCTGTCTCTAAGCTTTTTGGACTGGGCTGAGTCACTCTAATTCCCCTTACCCCAGGAGACTGGTTGTGTGGTCACTTACCCTGTTGTTGTTATGCTAACAAAGAAAATAAAGAGATTGTTATTTCATTCCCAGATCATTTTCATGATGCAGTTGCATAAACAAAACAGAATGAGTGGGGAAAGGTGGGGCAAGAAGGAGCCAGCACCCATGAGAAAGTAGCAACTGTAAGATTTCCACCAGAAGAAATGCAGTGTCCAGCTCCACCCAAAGCCCTATTTGATGATACAAAGCATCTGGCAGCAGTGCTGATTTCAGTCATGTCCCACTCCAGTCACCTGACCATGCCCTCTGCCGGTGTCACATCCATCCAGTGCCCCCTCCAACAAAGCACTGCAAACCATTGGACGTGGCCAGTGTTTTGTCACATTTTGTTAATCTGCAGCTCCACAACCTGAGGTGTAGAGTAATCCAAAGAGAGGTCTGGTTTAGTGGGAGGATGAGGAGAGTGGGAGCTGGAAAACAGCCAAATTTACAGGTTCCCTGATACTGTTCCATGACACACCCGGCAAGAGGCATGACCATGCTCAGAGGGTCGTCCCAGCCCAGATTCAGTCAGAGATTTGCAATGTAAATGTTGTGTAGTTTGGTGGTCTAACATCAGTGAAGCAGGGATAGTAGTGCCAGCTGATAGCTTGTACAACACCGACTGAAAAAGGACAAAGTTTTGAACTAACATCACTCACAGGTCTGGGAACTGCTCTGGACACACCTCATGGACTTGTAAACCTCACTCATATGCACAGCCCTCTAGGGGTGGTGACACAAAACCAGGGGCCTTCAGTTGTTATCTATGCCTAAATGGCTCAGTAAGAAAGTAAAAAAGCCATCACATACTGATAATATACCAGATTTTTTTACTGCAGCCATGACAGAGGGCACCATTGCTGCTAAAAAAAAGCAACTCAACTTCACCCGTATTCTCTGTAGTTACACTACTCAAACATCATCCTCTTGTAAAGCTGCTGCTGATCAGGCCTTCCAAGACAAATTTCAAACGCCAAACCCAATCAAAACAATCTGGGCTATCTGCAGTTTTAGACTAAGTGGCTGGATCACCCCTGCTGCTGGCTGCCCTCCCCCTCCTCTCCAGTCTGACTTTTCAAGCACTAGCAAAGAAAGAGGAAATTCCTGGAATTCCTTCATCAGCATTAGGGCTTGTTTTGCACAAACTTGGACAGAGGTTGCTCCTATGGGGCCAACTCATGCTTTCATCCCGCTGCTGAGAGAGGTCTGCTTTTATTTATTTATTTTCCTTCCTTGGGAGCTTACCCAGCCTCCTTCGGTGAATGAAGTGCAGTAGCGTTGAGCACAGCGATGCTGACATCGCTGCTGGACTGGCAAGGTTTTAAATTACTTTCCCCCTTGGGAGGTGGAGGCTCTTTCCTTTTCTTCTTGGAAAAGAAGTTCTTGAAAGTCTGAAATTTGGATTTTTTCTTTCCTGCAAGATGAGAAAAATGAAAATTTATGAAAGTCGGTGGTATTGCTTAGATTGGAGAATGTTATCTCTTAAATTCTGGAGCAAGCCTTAAGCTAGAGCAGCCCATTCATTTTAGTCAGCTTCTTTTAAATTATTCAGTGCTGGAGTCCAGTGAAAGATGAAGCTGCAGTTCTTACATCTGCTGCCTCTAAAGCAACACTGGCATTAAACTGACAATAGTGGTGCCTACTTAGGTTCTAGTTATGCAAAAATACCCTTATATAGAAAATGTATCTACCTACAACTGAACACTGATCATAATTGCTGTACTTTCAATTTAAAAATGCTGTCAATGTCTTTAACTCTTAATGTTCTTTACTTAGTTTGGTCTAGTTATGCTTTCTCTTTACTCAGTGCAGTAAGGACGCAACACCGTAGCACATTCAAATTTGGGAAAAAGATTGAAACTGGCAAAATAAGTTATTAACTCTGAAACCAAAATATCTGTTTCCACATTAAATCACTGTCCCAAAATAAAAGCAACTCCTTCAAGGACAATGGAGCATACTTAAATTAAGACACTGCCCTGCAGGACACCAAAGTCCCAAACAAAGCAGCACTAAGAACACAAATAGAAAACTGTTAATCTGGTTTCAAATTTTCCATTGTCTAAATGAAAATACAAAAATAACAAAATAAACCATATGAAGCTTCACTGAAATTTTCTTTTTAATAATCTAAGATACTTTAACATTCTCAGGTCTACTTGCTTTCAGCACACAAGTACTGAAGCCTTTTGTCACTGACCCTTACATTGAGGGGTCACGTTGGAGTGGTTTGGACCAAACTATTGTACTAAGACTCCTGTGATTGACTAAAATACATAGGCAGAGCAATAACATCATTGCACATCTGAGACAAATTCTTCATTCAATAATACTTTACAGCAGCTGGCACAATAAATGCCCACAGCTGGAGGATTCTTTCATAAGCAAGGCATTATTTCAACACAATTATTGTCTTCTCCCAGTAATGATTTAGTCGCCGATGCTCTGTCTCAGCGTGTGCCCCGTACGTGTAGGGACGTCTGCCAAGGGGCCTTATCTGGGCTGAAACTGTGCCACTGCCCAGCTGCATCAGACAGTGGCCACTTTGAGAAATAAACAATGATACTGAGATCTACTCACCCTGTCTCCTCCCTGCTCTCCAGACCAGTGCCAGCACACACGTCAGGACATGCAGGACACTGCTGCACTGTCTGGCACACACTGGGGACACGGCAGAGCAGCAGCAGCCAGCAAAGACCTGCACGGTGCTTTCCAAGTGACTTGGGCTGTCTCTGAGACCAAACTATCTTTCAAACCATCTGGAGCAAAACTATCACTGGAGTCCCACTCATCCGAATAATAATGGGATGTGGCGCTCTCATGGAGGGTTTGCCAGAGGAAGACCTTTCCATCTTCCACAGCTGCTCATCAGTGAATGAGACAGTCACAGAAAACATGCAGGTTACATTGCCTGGGCCAGACCACAGAGCTGATCCCAAGGCTTTTGGATCTGTGAAGACTCTCATGGGTCTCAGTCAGCTCCATGCTGCACCCATAGCAAGAACTGGTAAGAGAAGAGAGGTCACACAGCAAGAATAGACCACAGGGCCCCTCAAAGAAAACAAGAATGTTGAGTGTGCTTTACAGAGTCTTCAGAAATGCCTCCTGACTGTTCCTGTCTTTCATACCAGGAACTGGAAAACGTGCATGGTATTCCTCCAGGAAACTTGTCAAAGCTGATCTGGTTTATTTTAGATAGGCAAAACAAAAGTTTAAAAAGTTTCATGAAAGCAGTTCCCCAAAACTATCAATTCAGCAATGTCTGCTAGTACAGTCCAATGACTCAAAGAACAAAATAGCAAACTTTGATACAGACAAAGAGCTCTGCAACTCAAAAGCTGTCTAAATGAAAAACAAGGACATTGTCACGTGCACTGGTCAGATGACAATGGTACGGACAGAAAGCAAGTTGGATTTTAGTGCAAGTATTACTGACGGGCTTAATTAGATGCTGGTATTTCCAGAGAACCAGGGGAGTGTTAAAAAAGCAAACCAAAAAAACCACAACACAATAACAAAAAAGAAGTGAATCTATGGACATTTAAGAGAAACAGACATAAGTCTTACCACAAAGGCTAAGACTGCCAAAGTACTACTCCAAATTCTTGTCTAGATCAGAAGTGGTGCTAACTTTAGAGCAGAGCCCATGGAAAGGATTTGCAAACACTGCCAAGGAGCAAACCTCAGCTGGCACAGGACAAGACTCGGGTATCATTGTGCAACAGAGAGTCCTCTGATGCAGACACATCAGTTACTTTCAGTGCCTTCTCTAAGCCTCTAATTTATGTGATGTGCAGGGTACATCTCCTCCAGCAATAACTCCTCTTCAACCATGCTCTGCTCAGCCACAAGCCTGCAGCTGTCTCAGATGAGTGAGAAATCAGTTAAGTTTCCCTGGAGTTCCAGAGACTGGCACTTTCCATATTATTACATTTAAAAAAAAATTTTAAAAAAATCATTACTAGACACTTAGTGCTGGAGGAAAACTGTGGGGCTGCTCTATGTGAGAGCATTTGGCAGAAAAGGCACGGTTCAGAAGGACAGCACTCATATCTGCTTCCTGCTGTGAACAGCTGGGCACTGCTTTTGCACACCATTAAAAGGATGCTACATTTAAGTTACGTTTCAGTGCACTGTGAAGTAGCTCAATATATCACTGAATTGGTAGAGTGGTCTATGATACTTGAACTAATAATATAGAGGGATCTCATTACTTAAGATGGAAAAATTTCTTTGCATAACAAAAATCCAAGCCCAGAGAACTACATCTATGTCCCCTTCACCCACTGATGAACAGTGACTCATGATTTTTGAATTCTTACAATTACCAATCTTAAATTTCATGGCTTTAAAAAATAAAACATTAAATTTAAAGGTTACTGCCCGAAAAAACAAAAACCTTCCCAAATATTTGTTGCTTATGTTAACTATGATTTAGCCAACTATAACAGAAAAGGAGCAGGAAAAACCATTTTGCTTTCTCTGTAAAGTTTATTCTTAATTTTTACTGTTTGTATACTGCCTATTTCATTGTGCCTTCTGTGCAGAGATTTAACACTTGACTTTCTGCTCTTTGAATCATTCTTTCCTATAACAAGATAGAGAAGATAGATGCTTCTTCCAGTGCCAAAATGAGACCATAAAAAGCACAAGGAGCATCTGATTTGGAAGGTCAATGATCACAATTAAATTAGACAGTTAATTTAGTGATCTTCTGCGGTCTCTGACTTCCTAAGGTATGGACAGGATAGATTTTTAATTTTTTTTCCCCTCAAATTCAAGGACTGGATACTCTCAACAATAAAAACACATAAAAACAAAAACCCCAATCCATAGATAAAATTCTCAGAAATTACCATTATTCTAACTCCATTTAAAAAAAAAAAAAAAACAAAAAAAAAAAAACAAAAAAAAAAAAAAAAAAAAAAAACAAAAAAAAAAAAAACAAAAAAAACCACTGATATTGCCAGACAGGAATTAAAATCATGGAATTCAGCAAGGGTAACATTGGGTGCTGACAGGTTTTTGGTCAGTGACCTTGTTACTGCCATCAAGAAGGAACAGCGTGCACTGGAAGCCCTCTGCTACTAGTCAGAGAATAAGGCAAACCTCAAGAAATCAATTTAATTGACAAGACTGTGAAGGCTGAGGATTTTAGGCTCCTGGAACCTTTAGATCACAAAGCAATTAAAGTTATGAAGAGGTGAGGCAATCCTTCATTATACTGGAATTAAACAAAAGATCCTGAAATGGTTTTATCCAGGTCCAGTCAAGAGTCTCTTGAATACCCTGGCAATAGTGCAGCAGTCTTTGAGCATTTCACATGTTTGTTCCTTTAGAGACAGAAATATTCCTGGTGGTTTTAGAGCCAACACTTTTAGAGATTGTGAGCCATCTCCTGCTTTCACTGCCACCCAGGTCAGAATTTGATTCATTTTGTGAATTTTCTACTGAACCCAAATACAGAATTTTCATGCCTGGGTTTCACACAAGCTCCCCAGTTTGACAGGGTGACAAACTAGATTACAAATTTGAGAAACTAGCCATTGCTGGGCATCCATCATTACACTTTTTTCACCTCTATACATCTGCCATGCAGAGTTCAACAGTCACTTTGCCATTTGCTTCTCTGTTCTAATAATATTTTGATGGTGGCAAATATGGTACTAATACAGCTGCCACAGACAGAGGCTGGCTAACAGGCTCAGTTTCCACCTCTGCAGGATCTACCAAAGCAGGCAACATAATCAGCTCTTCAAGTTATAACATCCTGCTTTTAAAAATCCAACTCAGAATCAAAAAGAAAATTCTCCATCAGGATATGTTGCTCCATTATTGCACATTAAAAAACCTTTCCCATAATACTGACAGATGATGAAGCCATATAGAGATTTTTTTACACTACAAAAAACAAAACAACACTGCAAAACAAGTCACTACAGACCCCTCTGCCTGAAGAAAATAAATTTTGATTTCCAAATCAGCTATACATTCTGGGAAAAACTGCTTACCTGTACACTCTTCAACTGGCTCTCCTGTTTCAGGTGACTGTGTGACGTCTGTGGCCATGATATAGTCACTGAAATAGAAATAAAAGCACCAGTTAAATTTTAGTCCATCGCTCTGGTAGAATAAGGTCCCAACCTGCATAAAAGAAAGAACATGGTTGGATCCTTTCTGAAACCAGCTGGTTTCAGCTGCCCAAATGGTTATAACAAATGTGGCTTGCACACTTTTTTGTACTTTGGCCACAGAACTTTTCCTTATTTTTCAATAAGACTTATTTCTCCAGCCACAACCAACAAACCAGTCTAATTATTGCCAGTACCTCTCTCTTTTTAGGAGACTGTAATCAAAGTTTGCTTTCATGAGAGATGTCACTACACTTGCTCACCAAACACTGTAATGCTTCCCAGTCTTAGAATAATGAACCTTTGCTAGAGAGTGACAGCTCCATGCTACTGTAAAAAATGTAAGTAAGTGCTCTGCTGCCCAGGGTTCATGTTTAACAGTGTCCTCACAGCAGGCACCAGGCTAGTCTGTCAGCATTATTAAAACCAGTTAAGCATCAGCACTGAAACATCATTCTGGGCTATGCTACATTTGTGGAAACCAATAGATCAAATTTATTTTGGATCCAGTGCAATCAGCTTTTAGCCACAAGCTCTGAAACCTTATCGCCAGCAGGGCTATTGATCAACCAAATTAGCTGATGGCATCATCTTCCTCCCCGATGAAAACAAAAGTTCAGCCTAGTTTTAAGATCATTCAATGTTAACTGGCTCCACTTTGTATTTTCCAAGACTCCTAAATGAGTGTCTGTCAGAGACAAAGGAACGAAGCAGCAGACCACAAGAGTTACAGTACGAATGTCAAGCAACAATGGAAATGTGACAGTTTAGCAGGGCAGCTCATAAATATTGTCCTTTGTTCTGGAAGATACCTAGGTGGTACTTTTATATCATTAGCAGTTCCAATATACTGTGTCAGGACTTGAAGAGTAAGAAGTATTTACAAACAAATGAAATTACCCAGAAACAAATCCTGCTCCCTCTTCTGCATCGATCTAAGTTTTCTGCCTCAAAGTAGTGTAACAATACTGCCAAGTCAAGTACCTCGGCAGAAAGCAAGACTGTGATTCTATACTACTTTGGTCAATCACTAACCTATTTCTTCTGTGTCAACCACATATTCTATAATCAGTCACTCCCAAAAGCACTGGGACTTTCCTATGAGCCCACATTCTCCGATAACCTTAAAAGATAAGGTGCACAAACTCAGAGGGAGAGGTGATGGGACTGTCTGTCCGAAAAAAGAAAAATGCAGCTCATGGAAGTAAAAGAGGCAGGGCTCCTGCAGAAAGGCTGTGGAGTGAGCTTTGCCTGTGTGACCCACGCAGGACTGCAATCTGCCACACTGCTGAACTGTGAGTAGGAAAGGGGAGATATAAAGGAGAGGGAAAGTGCAGTCTAACATCACCTGCTAGCTCTGAACACAGGAGAGCATCAACACGCTGCAGTTACAAATAATCTCACCCCAACTTGCTAAAAGGTAATGAAAAGGTCATTGCAGCAACCAGGACTGATTATACCTTTCCTAACTAAGATACACTGAGGTTGTTTTTGAAACAACTGTCAGACAATATTGAGAAGCAATGAAAAATAAGACTTCTAAGATTTTTTCCTTTTGGATGATCATAACCATTCAACTCTCATCCCTTTTCCCCCATATCTCATCATCTACCCATAAAAAAGTTTGCATTTCCTGCATATTTTCATTAAAGCAGTCATCAGTAGACTTTCTCATTGACTCTTTCTCTGTATTAAAAAGAAATTTGGTTCAAATTTTTCCTCTCAACTTTATGCACCATGCATATTGTGTTAGATTTTTCTTGATGAAAAGGGAAACACACTTGAAATAAAACACCAAGAAAGCATTCAACAAATTTACAAGAACAAACTGGCAAGTTTCCAGACTTGAGCTTATTTTCACAGTGTGAGTGGACCTGGAATTTGGCTCATTTAGACCTCTAACTCCTGCTTTACCCACCTTAAACCAAAGCAAGAGACAATTGCTGCTTTCAGATCCAGCTTTGTTTGCACCAGTTCAACATTTATTTAAATCACTCAGTCATCTCAGCTGCTCACTCAGAATCCTTCCAGGCTTTGAAGATATTTTGACTGCAGTGCTTATTGTAACTGCAAGCATATATTTCCAATTGGTATATCTTTTATACAAGTAGAATTGTAACTGCAAACAGCTCAGCTCTGGGGCAGTTTCTTAAGTCAAATCAGCTCCAGCATTAACTCGATTTTAAAGACCTCTGGGGCACATGGAGCTCAAGTGTCAATTACAAAGGTGTCCCATTTAGGATCTAATGGTTTGGTGCCTTCCTCCTCACAGGATCGTCCTTTTTTCCAGTGAACTGAACATGACGGATTTTCCCAAGCTGTAAGTTAGCAAGTATTTGAATTACAAGAAAAAAAAACCCAAACATATATTTACAGCAAAGTGGAAGTTCCATCATTAAAAATCTGATTACATACGTAGAGGAAAGTTAGCAATTAGATGACACATAGACTTCCAATTTCTGGTGGCAGTGAGTAGCACTTTACAGAGAACAGCTAGCAAATGTTCTGAGCCACAAGCCCTACCCTGGGGGTCAATGTAATGGAGAAAAAGAGGACAAAACCCGGTCAATACAAATACATGTGAGTGCACAGGCATTAAACAATTGAACCTCCAGACATTTACCACTTCCAGGCCTTAATGACAGCAGACAGATGCAGTGTCAGGATGTATCAATACCATGCACATCCAGTTCAATCAGCTGGCACCCCGTGAGCTCTCCCAGAGCATTACACCATTAGAGACAAAGTTTTAAAGAAATACTGTATATGTATTGATTTTCAGTGATAAAAATATCAGGTTAAACAAATGGCCTTTTAGAGCAGTATTTCGGGTACTCTTCAGGTGCTACAGGACTGCTGGGAGAAGGAGCTTGCAGAGGGATGGAGGAGACTCCTCAGTGCAACAGGTATGGACAGCCAAGATAGTAGAGTTGTCAAGTCACACCTACCGATTGCTTCTCACTAGAAGTGGAAGAGGGGGCACATTTCCCCATTCTACAACTTTCTAACCATGTTCTTAATCCTCTGCCTAACAGCATTTGCTACCCCTGTTTATGCACAGGCCTCTTGCTGCAGAGGTAAAGGGCAAACAAGACATTGAATCTCTGCCAGATCCCTCAAAATCCAGACTTGGCACTGCCCAGTAAATCCATCGCATCAATTCCTGCACAGGGCCATGGAAAAGACTGAAAACTTACTGAAAGCACAGTATTTGCCTCTCCTTGCACTAGATGATGGGCTGGATTACCACAACTATGAATTAATTAATTACTTTGCAAACAATGGCCTCCTATACAGATGCAATCACAAAAATAAAATTGACATTACTGGACCTTATTTGCACTGCTAGGGTGTACTTTAAAGCAATAAAACTCCTACAAAGTTGCAGGGCTTGCTGTACTTTCAAAGCAGACAGCAGGACTTAGTTAGCAATCTTCACCACTCTTGCTTGGTTTGATGGTTTAGATCTAGGCTCCCTGCTATCCCATACAAAATTTCCATTGATAATCCTACTGTGTTGCATTCATTTGGAGCTCTTCAACTCATTACAGGAACTAATGAGCCTGAAGAGAAAAAAGAAATCTCCAGGAACAGGAGAAATGTCCTTCTCTCCCCTTTACAGACTGAGGCAACTGGACAAATATTTGGAGTGCTCTATGGGAGGGCAGTGATGGGGCAAAAGAAATAAAGTTCCAGGATGGTGTTCTGACCACTCGCTTTTCCCAGCTGAACACATGAGTTAACATGTACATGGGGGGTAGGAAAATGCTAAATGAAGGAAAGACAATCCGCTTTCACTGCTTGGTTTGTGTATTTAATGCCTCCTGGGAAGTTAACATTGTACAGGACTCAAGTTTCCTGCATTTAACAAAGGCCCAAGACAAATGCTTTCTGCTCAGTCTCAGAAAAGGGACACAGACTCCATGCTGTCTCTCCAAAGGAGCAGGAGACTTGGAGACTGCACAGCAAGCAAGATCCTACCCCACCTTTAGTGTTTCTTCAGCTTCAGTGCCATGGTTCTGTATAAGCATTCCGGAAGGCCTTATGACAGAGAGATCAAAGGAGATGCTGAGCCCTGAACAGCCTCTTTCCCGTTGAATAAATGCTTGAGGAAATAAAGACTCAAGAATGTGAGGCACTGTATTCAGTTAGCATCTTCATAGCCTGTAGAAGACAGGCAATGGCAAGCAGCCAAGACAAAGAGATGAAATTCTTGCCTGGAGCTATTATAGACCAATTTCCTTCATGCTACAAAAATTATTTGAAATCAAGCTTGTGCTCCAGATTTCAGGACACACACTTTTTACAGCAAGGTGGATCAGCACAGGGAAATGCATACCCCCATCCGGTCCTCTAGGCCACCACCCTGCAGCCAGTCTCCCCCAGAACATGCTTCAAGCTTCTGCAGGACCTCAGAGAAAGCCCCTCTATTCCTCCTGAGAAGCAAAGTTCAAAAAACACAGACTTCAGGATGGTTTAGTATTCAAATTATGGTCTTCAGCAAAAGGTGATTGACTGATTAAATTTTATTCTCTCTTATTAAAGCACATTAGAGGACTTCATTCTGACAAAATGATGGCTTTTCTCTCTGAGCACCCAACAAGGTAACTATCAATGAACTTGTTAATTCAACAAGTGAAGGATAAGTTTACCCCCTGTAACTCCACAGAATTTCAGAGTCAATCATGGAGCAATAGCAAAGCCAGCAAGATTTCACACCCCTTGAGCACATCAGAAACACAACCAAAGATCCCTTTGCTCTCCATGCAATGAGATGAGTGACCTGCACTTCAAGGTCCACGGTCATGGAACATGCTGAACAGTGTGAGATTCCACACACAACTCTATTGAAACGGGATAAGATCCAACCTGACAGCAGGAAACAGGACCTGACCTTGCACAGTTGATCCCACTGTGCTCTTCTGGAGTGTAGTGTTTCCGGGATGAAGTTCCCAGGGTTTTTTGCCAGCCTCTAGCTGGTATCTCCCATAGGGTCTCTCCCATGACTGCTTTATGTAGGCATAAGAGAACAGCACAAACAGCAGTTTACATTAATATTCTTGCTACTGCCTCAACTGATAACAGGGAGGGGAAGAGTTTACAAAGTTAACGAATATTGCTTATCTAATTTTCATTGCAGGAGGGATAGTTTAAGAAATTTTAAGGTCCTTTTCCAGTGACCACAAATAATACAGCAATTGTATCCATCAGAAAGCCTGGTAAGTATCTAGATAATATTTAATATCAATAAAATACTCTCCCAGAATCAAGCAGGGGGTCATAACTCCCCATGGCAACAGACAACATTCAGCTTCTGCTCTTGATGAGATATCCAGAGCCAACAACTGGTCACACACAGAGATCTGTTCACAGCTTTCACACTTTGCACTCAGACAACACCCCCTCACCCCCCTCTGTCCCCACACCTTGGCTTCTCCACGAAGGCTCTCCAGAAGACAGGTTCCAATGTGCTGAACTCTTTTTACCTATAATCTACTCTGGAAGCCTCTGTCTGACAGTGATTCTGAAGGATTTCTGCTGTTCAGCAGTGCCTGAAGCATTATGTGCTGCCCTCCTAGTGAGTGTGTGTGTAACACTAATGGAAAGCAGCTGGTGGGCTGAAGCCGACTTTAAAAAAAAAAAAAGTAAGAGGAGGAAATGCCTTTCATACAGTCACACAGGCTCAGTCTGTAATTGTGTGAGAAGCCAAGAGGATAAGAAGGGGGAAGGGTAAATAAGACAAATTCATAAGCACTGTTACAAGTCCAGGAATTGAGAGAGTCAGTGCCTGTGTTCCCTGCATGCCGCTCCATCTCCACAGACTCCCTCCCTCCCAGCACTCATGGCATTTGTTGCTTTGGCACTGCAGAACTCCCTGCACACGGAGACACACCTGTAGGACACATACACGGACCTGTGCCAACTTAAACCTGAGGCAGGTACCAGTACCAGGGCAGCTGTTAGTTTATACTCAGCTCGAGAGGCCAAACTGAAGTCCCACCTACCAGAGCATTGCAACACTTGGCACCCACACCAGACAGATTAACCTGGTTTGGACATGGCATTTCAAGCTGCCCTCAAACACCTAATTACTCCACAGTGCTTATTAGCATGATCTTGTGTAGCTGCTGTCAGTGCAAGGATTTCAGCTGCAAGTTTGTATCTGCTCAAACAGCAGAGCAAACATCTACCTATTTCCCAAAAACCAAGGAAAATGCTTCTGAATAACCCATCCTTGATAATAATTTATGACACAGTTTTTCCAGTGCATTTTCTGGTCAGCACCAATAAGGGGAAGTGTGACAGAACTTAAATCAAGACTGGCACTAACACAGTCATGAATGCAAGAGCTCAGCCAAGATTTTGGGTCCAGACTGCATCCATTTTAAAGGAATGTACATTAAACAACACAGTTGAATTCCACCATTTGGCATTAGCATAGGAGTAGGTCAGTGCTTTTCCCATGTAGTAATTCTTTTTCTTCACACTGCCACACTGAGGAAATGTCAGGAAGCAGCTGCAATGAGGATCTTCTTCTACTCTTCCTAAAACGAAGTAAAAGAAGCAGGAGAGTCTCCCAGCAACTGCGCTAAGGAGCCAGCAGCAGGAGACACTCAGACCTACTTGACATGGATACATTTGAAGTAGTTTGGAATGAGAGGGAACAAGCATTTAAAAATCAACAAGCTTGTAACCAAAGGCTGCCTTTGCCAGTGAGGGAGCTACACCCAGTATGTGCTACTGCCTTTGGAAATGGTTTCAAGAGCAAAGCAACAGGAAATGTCAAGCCCCTATCTCTGAATGCCTCATGCTAGCAGAGGCAAGATGTCAGAGAGTCAAGTATGGGAATAAAAGTCAAGTTACTGTCTTCTGCCACTTCAAGTGGTAAATTCAATAAAGAAGTGTCATCTTCCCTCCCAGATCTGGTGGTGGGCATATTTGGCCACGGGTTTCTAGCTTATGTGTGCGCTTTTTACCCTCTCTCCAAAGCCCTAATTAATTTTGTTTCACCTGTGGCGTTCAAGCACAAAGCAGACTGGGATGTGACCTGTGGTGTGCAGAGCCCTAGGAGTCCATGAGCTGCTTTTCAAGGATCAGCAAAAGGCAGCTAAGGAAAGGAGTGTGCCATCAGCTGATTTCAACAAGAGCCTGTAAGACTGTGTGCCTGAGAAAACTTCATGGAAAATGCCAATATCTGCAAACCATGAAGGTGACAATTACTAGTTTAGACAGTAAATCTATGAGACAGAGCTTGTCTTTCAAGCATATTCTAGCAGATGGAGACTACAGGGCTGGGACTTGGGTAGATAGATTTTCCTGACTCTGTCACTGGATAACAGGGCAAATTACTGGATTTCTGACAGGAGCCAAGTTATTTATTACTGAGCTTTGAGTTTCTCTACCTGTGGAATCAAAATGGTCACACTAAATGCCTGAAAAACTTGATGAGCCCTGTGGAAGAGCTAAGTGCTACCTCTGCTACGGGAGACCAGCAAGCCAGAACCATACCCACTGACACTGCTAACAAGTGCTACCACTACACAGAAGATAAATAACAAAAAAAACCCATAAAATTTCACAAGAGTAGCCTGCATATCTGCCATGCCCCTGTATTTGAGTCACTGATTTCTAAGATGTTTTCCTCACAAAATGTGAAAAATCATTACATCCTGGGCCTGAAAGAAAGAGTCTGGAGGCACTTTTACCAAATTACGCTGTCTGACTATTGCAGGGGAAATGAGGCTGAAACAATAGAGAACTGAATGCCAGAACTGAAACATGGAACTTCAGGCTATGTCTAAAGCTTTCTTTTGTTAAGTTTTTTTCAAAACAGTCACTTATCCCTCAATTTGGGGGTAAAGAGCAGCTTAAGGATGGGAAAAAATTAAAAAAAAAAATCTTCAGATAGATCAAACTTCCCAGGGCATGTCTCTTGAAAGAGATAATAAAGACATTTAATGGCCAAGAATTCAAAGTGCACTGAAAAAAAAAAAAGGAGAGGCTAACAGAAATTTCCAGGATGAACTGTGTTACAAATTTTCACTCTGAAGATCAAAACATCATAAAACCAGTCAGCCATCTTTTGGATGTAAGAAAGCAAATAAAACACAGGCTTTGTGGTCTCAAAAGCTGCCTTTGGCAGGAAGCTCAGGAAATCTCCCCTCATGTGAAGTCCCAAAACCTATTTGGGGCATCATCTACTGCCTGTACACACACAAAAATAAAAACAAGGCCAGCTCCTTCCTATGTTGAAACATACTGTGTCTGTCTGGCTAAATCCCCTGGGTTCCCACTGCCCATGGGTATCTATAATTCAGCCCCTATTTTGGCTCCTCATCAAGGAAGGCCTGAGGCAGCCTTCATGCTTGCAGAGGAGCTTTTCTGCAGCTGTGTGTGAAGTTTGATGGTCTCCCTTCTTTTATTCTAAAGGAAACCTCCTGCTGTCCCTGCTCTGCTTTCTTGGCTGCTCTCTCTAGAGCCTCAAATTAGGCAGCTCATGAAGTGCAATCGGTCTTGAAGCTCATGGAGAACTGTTGGAGCCAAGGGAGATCACCCATGTGCAACTCCTGAGCCATTTCTGTCCCGAGGGCAACTACTGACCTTTCACTTTAGTATGAGCAACTGCTAAAAAGGGATCTTACTTTTCCGGGATTCCAGACACAAATACCTCTCTAAAACAGGATCATCTAAAATAAGATTATCTCAGCTAATGCTGTTTTGCACCAATGGAGTATCAAGCTGTATTGGACTGTGTTTTGAAGGCAGTGGTACAGCAGCACCAGGGAGCAGAGATGGTTCATGACAGTAGGAAAACCCAGGAGGGTGACACCAAAGACAACAAGGACTGAAGGATGGGGTAGTGAAAAGTAGGCAGTGAGGGGGAAGCAGGGAGGGAATCAGATTGGGACAGACATTCTGTAAGGTCTTCATTGGCCAAGGCTTCAAGGAAGGAAGCAATAAGACAATTTGAAGTTTTTGAAGGAAAGCAATGAAATTTCAGCTTCTGAAACATTCTTTCCACTAAACTGAGATGCTGGAAAGCAGTTTGACTGCTAGAGTGAATGAACAAACAATTCTTCTGCACCCCTGTCAGGTCTTCATCTTCCCACATACACAGGTAGCTTAATGATTACCATGATGTCTCCATCCTAAATCTGAGCTGGAGCATTCAAACACATCCCATTTGTATCAGAACTACTGTGTGGATCAGAAAGAAGTTGTTAGATGAGTGATACCTGGAAGACCCAGCAGAAACGCACAATTACATTTTTCTGAGAATGAATAAGCATAAATTAATTCATCCTGAATAAAAGTCAAACATTTAGTTCACTAATTAGCACCAGATCCTTGAATCTTAGAGGCCAAAAGAAACAACCACCACAAGGCTTTGAAGATGGAATGCTGCCTTAGCTCTGGCTAGATGGTTAAAAGGCAAGATCGGGTGGCTTTGTCTGCACAGCCAAGTTTCCCTGCTCTGGCCAAGAGTGCTACAGTTCCCTCTAAGAGCATGCTGATCTGGGCTGAAGTAGAGCTCGTTTTCACCAGAGCAGCTGGTATGGGGCTGGCACCTGTACACTTGTATGAATGCAGCAGCACACACTGGTATAACAATGCAGTTAAAGAATGAATAATAATGTGTAGCCCAGGTCTCAGCTTTTTCACATACATTATGTTGGAAGTGTTGAGCTGTTGGCACAACCCTGACTATTAACACAGTGATGAACAGCATCTACAAGCAAAATCAGACAGGATATCAACTGACTGGGGGTTTTCTTGTTTGTTTATCCAGTGATTCCCACAGTGGGGCCTTGGAGGACCACCTGCTATCTTGATACAAATAATTACAAATACAATAACAAGATACATAAAATGAGTCTGCAGTTAGTATTTGATGTATCCAAAATAGTTTTACCCAACCTTAAGACTTTACAGATTTAATGCAGAACTATAAGCTTGAATTGCATTAGTGTGGAGCACCTTGTGCTCAACTGTTTTCTTACAGCAGCAATCCCTAGGAGAAATGGGGGGGGGGAGAATCAACCTTGGAATTACCTTGCTGTTTTTTCCCCATGGACAGACTTATCTGAGATTTTCCCAAGTCTGTCTGGTAATCAGCTCTAGCTGCCCTACACCAGCTCAGGTAGGTTATCTACCGGAAGTACAGTTTGAACCTCCTACATTTTTGTTCCACATATCATCAAATTTCAGCTTCTAAAGCCAATTCTAGGCCTTTACATCACAGCTATTAAATTTTCTATACCTCTGCACAAGGAGGAAATGACAAATTAATCGCTCCAGTTGGCTGTAAGGGTACAAAGCTAGACACCTTGAGCAGCAGAAGTTTCTGTGTAAGAGACAAAGGCCGGTGTCTACAGAAGGCAAAATTATGACACGATGTTTTCATGGCTCAGTCTGGCAAAATAATGTGCACAAAAAACCTGGCAGTCAAATGATGCAGAAGAGTGAGAATCACATTCAGCAGACTGTCCCAAACCAAGAAGCTTCTGCTCCAGTGCAAGTGATGTAGGACAAGCAGCATTAGAGGTCCATTTGACAGCATGTCTGTCAAATACTCAGAACCTGGGTGATAGGGATAGGGCTGAAACCAAACAAACTGGCATGCCTGCTTGGAATTCCTCTGCCTACAGCCAGCAAACACACTGCATCACTGTGGCTGCTAAAACAAACACCATCCAGAGAGAAGCACGAACAGAATGAGGAGGACTGGGAGATGTGGAGTGACTCACTGGTGTATTAAGCCAGAACTGAACTTCTTGCACAGAGATGAGTCAAATGGAATGAATCAACAAAGAGAAATAGTTGATTTTTTTTGTTACTAATATAGCACCATTGTACTAACTGTGCCCAACTGCCTGCAGTGTCATGGCTCTGACACCTCCTGACTGCTTTTGTTTACCCTCTCTACCATGCTTGAATAAGAAAACAGGACTTAAGCCTCCACACATTTAATATCAGGCACAGCACCAAATGATCCCTTTGGGCCAAAAACAACATGCTCACAAATGTCCATCCACTCTGTAGAATTGCCACAGGTTGCATAGTGAGATTCCCTTGAGAGACTCACAAGGAGTCCTTTCACCTCAGCTCATCCTCTCTGACTTGGCCCCAGCTGGGAGAGCCCTCCACTTTCCACAAAAGCTGTTTCTTGAAACCTAATATTGTCACCCCTGTCCAAGGATTGTCTCTGCACAGGTGAACTTGCTTTGCTGGGCAGAAACCACTCAGATATTTTCACCTCAAAAAAAACCCAACACTGAAAAGCTGTTAATGAGCGATTCTTGCCCTTGTTGGGAAACACTGTGTTAAAGTGATGTACAGTAGAGACATGTAAACAGACATACTTATGAATACCAAAAGGTTTGTGGAAAGCATTTCACCACAATTCATCAGACACACAGACAGACCCCCAGATCACCACAGGACCACCAGCTCTGCCACAACTCCCAGAAAGCATCAACTCCAAAGCCGCACAGCCTTCTGACAGGTGCCAGTGGCACTGAGCACACAGAGTACTGCTGAGTAGACATGAGCCCAGATATGCTGGGGATACACAGGCAGGGATGGCCAGGGAACTCAGTGTCTGCTTTAAACAGCCTTTGAGCCCTGGAGAGATGCTGCATATCTAAAACCAAGCCAAAGAGCACAGCATCATGTCCTGCAGGCAGTACACACAGCCACTGAGACCCCGTGGTGATCACAGGCCTCCAGCAAGGGAGAGAGGCCACAGGAGGCGAATGAGCTGCTGACAGAGAAGAGCCAACAGTTTTAAACTGCCCCGTTCCCCACGTGCCAAGTTGCTACTTCAGTAGCAGTTGGTGGAACTTTAAACCACTTCCAATTCACTTACTGGTGTCCAAGCTAAAACAGCAGCTGCTTGCTGTGGATAGGGAGCAAAAGGTTCAAAGGACCCTACACATATATAAAAGCTGTAATAAAAGTGTAACTAGCCCCAAGGACAAAGGAATTTCAGGCACTCCTTTCACTGTCCTCTATGAGCTTCTCCAGCACAAGGGTTTGGGGTGAAGGTGCAGGAGGCAGTGAACAGACACCTTGTTTATCTGTCAGGTGGATATGACAGCATGTACCATCTATGAAATAAACCCAGCAAACATCAAAATCTCTTCCTGACACTCATTTGAACAGGCAACATAAACTACAGCAGCAGCACCTAACCTAGAAAACATATTTTACTCAATTTCACAGTCATAACAGTGTTCTACATTTTCAATTACTTTCATCTCAAACAATCTAAAAATATATTGAAAATTCTACTGATGCATTCCTTGATAGAGTTGCTTTACCCAAACGTTAAACTTCTTTGCAGGACAAAAGTGCACATCAGCATTTTTTACAATTTTGGGCTATAGGAAAAGAACAGTACCCTACTGGAAGTGCAGAGCTTGGCATAGCAGAAGATACATTCAAATTGAAATGTCTATAATTCTAGGATTGTTCGTGGAAGGCACCGTGAAATCCTGAGTGACCACATTAAATGCAGAGCAGTTACATACATTTTCTTATAGCCTGCTATACAAACCAGTTCTGAGCTGGCACACTAAACCTTCAGCCAACTATTTTATATAGCTTCTAACACACTATTTTTGTCTTTGGAAATTGGCAGTTTGTGTTGACCATCAGTGAACCTTACTATTCAAGCAACCACATTTTCAGCTTATAACAACATACTTGGCTATTACCAGAAAACTGAGAAACATATGAAAAGATTCCTCCACAGGTCTTAGAAAACTTCATCTTATCTGTCCAAATCTAAGTTGTTTTTTTTTCTGACACCTCACTTGGACCAAGAAAAACAGAACTTTGCAACAAGGGCGATGAGCTATAAACTTACCAGAAGAACAATTTGAGGTTATTCAGCTGCCTAAAGAGAAATATGAAAGCAATCTATGAGTTTTACTTCAGTGACATAGCAGCCAAGATTGGAGCTGTGATGACAAATTGCCTGGATTAGGCTTTGGCTTTTTTCTTTATGTCATAAAAGGACACTAAAAAAACACAGGTACAAGACTGTGTACAAAGATCAGATTCAGCCACACATTAATGGACCAAGGCAGAGCCTTTGCTTCTCTTGCAAAACGTGGGGAAGGTAAATGTGACAGCAGCACGAGGAGAGCACTACCCAAAGCTTCTTTTAAAGCAGCCCAGGTGCTTCAGCTGGACTCGGCAGCCCAAAGCCCTGAAGGGAACCCTCTCCCAGTGTCCCTGCACTGAGCTCTAATGCCACTTTGGCCAAACTCCTGCTGATGCCCAAGCCAACTGCTCAGCACATAAAAGTCACTTCATTCCAAAAGAGCTTTCATTCAGAAAGCAAACTAACTCCTACAGGTCAAATGACCACGTGAGAACTTGGGGAAGCCATTCCAATGACGCATTTGTCCAGAAAGGCAAACACTTCACATCAAACTCCAAACAAATTTCATCCAAAATTAATCTCAGGCTGAAAACATCACTATTACTGCAATGGGTGTCTTGGACTTAATTTAACTGCCAATAACCACAGCCAAAGCAGTATATAAAATTTGCAAAGACTGCAAAGTATTAATAGTTGCACTAATTCACTTGGGAACACATCACAGGACTGAAATAACAGGTTGAGGAATATAATCTGTATATTATCAAGTGTAGAGACCCAACTGAAGAGTCTCGAGAAAGAAGAATCTCTTGAAAAAAAGCCCTGTTCCTAATAAATCAGGTGAAGATCCACCAGGAAAGAAGAGATGCTATACTACATGTAAAAAGCTTCATCTGCCCAGCCTTTATTGCCTCTCAGACTTTCAATTTTGTTTTAAATGCATTAGATGCTGGAGAATTTGGGGGGGGAAAAAACCTCTTAGCATAAATCAAACAATGTAAACAGATTTTTTATCAATTCAAGGGCCAATCCACCTATCTTCATCAGGAATCACTCTTAGACCTTTTGCTACTTATGATGGCATACTCTTCCTTTATTTAACGCAAACTTGGATTCCAAATCTTAATTCCCTGTTACAAATTTCAGAGGAGGAAAAGAGTCAATATGGGAAGGAAATGCTAACTGAAATCCAAGAGAGCTGTGTGCCTTTGAAAATGCACATTTCCACCAGAGTAACATGAGACAAACAGTTAGTGTGAGGGATACAACCTTTAGGAGAGGGAAAAGGAAAAAGAATCCATCACCACTTTTGAACTGTTTTCCCCTCTGCTAACTAGAACTTATCTACACATTCAACATCTTAAGCCTCAAGACACAGCTTCACTTGCCTTCCACTCTGCATGTTCCCTGTCTGTAATCCCACACTGGGTGCAAGAATAGAGCCCTCTGCAGTCTGCTGGAGCAAAACATGATCAAACCACTGCTCGGGTTTGGCAGCAGGAAATTTTGTTCCATTCCTTAGCAGGGAGAATGTCAAAGCAAAAACAGAATGCATCTTCATGGCAGTTTAAAGAACAAACACCAACATGCATTATCTCATTCTCTTCTCCCTTTATAGTCTACTCCAACAGAACATGTCAGTGAAGCAATAAAAAAATATTTCTTTTAAATACAATCAAATCTCTCAACAGGGAGCAATTACAGAAACAAACCTCAGATTGCTTATAGAAAAACAGAGCACATCAAATTCTTAAAAAGCATTTACTGCCAGACTACTAGCTGAATGGTTTTATAAAAGCCAATGTACATTTCTGTATTTCTCATTGTTATGTGTTAATATATGAACAATATAGCTGATCACTAAGGAAAACGACATTTTTCCTCTTGCTATAATTAAACAGGAAAAGGTTCTTAATTCCTTTTTCAATATTTTATGACTACACCTCTGAAGGAAATAAACATAACCAATTTTCACCACGCTAATATTTTACCCAGGACTGATTTTTTTGCACTTCTGCACTCAGAATGGTGCTTCAGTCCCAAGGCATAAGCACTTTGCTCAGTGCTGCAGCTGCAATACAACAAAGGCAGGTTTTCAAAGTACTCACTAGACTCAGCTCACTTTGGAAAGGTGGAGGGGAGGGCTCAGCATGGCACTTACTTTTTATTTTTCAGGCACCCGTAGAATCCAGCCATGGTGCTTCCCGGGAGGCGTGTGTGCATTTAATTCAGCCCTATGTGTGGATGCCAGCCAGGGGTTCTGCAGCCTTGTGTCGAGCTCACCACTTGCCCACACGCGCGCACAAGGCAGCCAGCATGCCGACGCAATTACTGGCCAGATAAAGTTCCTGATCTGAGGCCCTCAGACTCTGCTGAACTGGGTCCAAGGAGGGCTGTGCCTGCTCCATAAATGGTTATGAATTGTTAACTCCCCCTTTTCCTGTCTCCTTCCAGCTCTTGGTACGCACAGCATCCTAAGTGTAAAATACCATATGGCATTTGATTCTGCCTCCCTGTGGGACTAATGAGAGGCTTGGTTGTAATTAGGATGTGAAGAAGCCCTGAGGAGATTAATTGTTATTGTTATTTTTTTTAGACAGAGAAAAGCTACAGAAAATACTTGCAACATCTTAGGAATAACCAGTAAAAACTGTAATTATTCTCCAGCACATAAGGGGTGCACAGGACCTTCCAAAACAGGCATTATCCCAATTTACTGTAAATCATAAGCTATTTTAATAACACATTAACGGGGGAAAAAAACCCAACTACATCTCTGCAATATTGCAAGGTCAGGCAAAAAGCTCTAGAGTCTAAATTAGCCAGCAGACCCATATGACAAAATTACTGCCTAGTGATGACCTCTGACAATACACTAACAGTTGTTGCTCACTATCACAACTAAGGATGCCCTCACTGGGTGTGGAAGGAGGCAAATGCTGGGGAACATAAACCTCAAGCAGCTTCATTCACAGGGGTGACCCAAGCCCTGGGGACAACATAGCTGTACACATTTCTGACATTATATTGCATTAAATTCATGTGGAAATGAATTTGCGTCACGGCTGTTCATGTTAACCTCTGTTGAGGTAAAAGCAGAGATACGAGGCAAGACATTGTTTGTGCTGCCTGCACACAACGAGGGAGCAGCAGCAGCAGCCAGTAACACATCAGCCTGTTCCTGGAGTGGCACGTCTTGCTAAGAATGTCAGCTCCTGATTTAAAACATGCACATATATTTGAAAGTAGGAAGTTCATAACTCTCATAATAGCAAAGATTTACAGTAATTCCTAGAAGATCAGAAGAAAACCACATTCTTTTGTATTTCTGAGCTAGTACACAATATTTGAATACTTGGCTCTGGCCAGCCAGTGAGAGGCAGTATTATAATTTCTATATGAGTTCCTCCTAAAGGCATTGAGAAGCAAGACAAGATCTAAGGTGGAGCAGTTCTTCTGGAATACTAGGAAAAAAGGTATTTTGTTTTAAAACCTTTCCCCTAACAGAAACATGACGTTTGAGAAATGGACCTCTGGTGAGGAGTCGCATAAATGACTCAGCTACAGCAGTTTTCCAACAGTGCAGAACTTTGAAATCTATGAACAGACAACTCCATTTCTCTATTTTCTATTAAGGCCCCTACACAAAGGAAAGCAATGACACAAATACTAGATGACAGCAAGTGCAAGAGCCATCACAAAGAGGAAACAAATCATATTCTAGTCTAGTTTCCCATTTAGCAGGAAAGCAAAAGCCTCTCCAAGCAGCCAGCTTCAATGCCACCCACACAAGAACTGCAAATCAAACCCGACCTAGAGCAGATACACTTTCTGTCTCTTGGGAAAAGACAAAGAAGCAAAAGTACAGTAACACTAGTTGAAGTTTTACCCAAGCAAATTTCATCATTGTCCTGAATTACTGCATTTGTCATGATGACTTCATGCTGAACTCCTAATCCCAGCAGAAAAAGGCTCACTAGAGAGCATTAATCTCCACCCATTAGAGAAAACCCACGAGGAAAAAAAAAAAAAAAAAAGCAAAATCAAGGCTTCAGTGAGTGGGTAACAACTACCAGGAAGGAATTCCTGGAGATTACCGAAGAAATCTTCTGACTGGCTTAATGTTCAAAATCTTGGATGTAGGATTGCATCTGAAATTTGCCTGGCATTTAGTTCAGAAAATGCTGCCAATAGAAACATTTGTAGTACAGTAAGAAATGAAGGAGACCTCATGAAAAATTCACATTTGTATTTAAAAGCTGGAAAGATCAAATGGCCTTCCAGTGAGAAGGCACAGTCTCCAAAGCCCGTGGAAGGGTGCAATCTTGATGGCTTTGGAAGAATTTCATCACTTCACCTGATGTAGAATACAGCCCACAAGCTTCAAAAGATCAGAGTTTTTGCTAACATGAAGCAGATTCCTTGTCCCCAAACCTCCTCAGATGGTTTGCCTTCCTTTCATTATTTTTTTTTCTTTCATGCATTTTTGTCTTGAGGTTACTTACCTGAACATGCAAATCTTCATCTGTTGGGTTCTGTTTAGGTCAAATATAGTCCCATTCCCAGCAACTGGCAGTTTAGCAAGACACATTGCACCATCTCAAACCCCCCTTACTTTCCAAGAAGCAAAGACTAGTAAACAGTCATTAAAATTAATTACCCTACCTCAGGATTTAATCCTTTTTGATTCTCTATCTTCATATCACTCTCCAAACCACTTCATGTTAGATTTATTATTCACTGCTCTGCTTCTTTTTCACCAGCACAGCTCCAAATGGCTACACACTGAGCTTTCTGGGTACAGGTCTCAAATCTTAGACGTTGATAAATATCATGGCTCCTCATCCACAGGTAAATCAGTGCAAGTAAGCAGTTTTGTGCTGCACCCCGGGTTTGAGAGCCAAACATTGCTGCACTTACATTAGCTCTTCACTGAAGTGCTAAAGTGAACAGGCTGCTCTACTGCCAGTTAATTAATTAAAGGTGTTTTCAGCTTGGAAACTTAGTGAACACCAAATAACCACAAATACAGACTTTGGCAAAGTAAAGATGGTTCTTTAAAGATAGGGAAGACAGCAAGTTTAAACAGCTGGAAGTTCATATCTGGATTTCCTCTAAAGTTTGTGGCTTGACTTAATTAAAATAGCCCAGTCTAGACCTACTTTCACTTGAAAATTATGGCCTTCCCTATTTCAACTCACTGTCAAACTCACTGTCACTGCTTCCCCTCAACAGCCCAACATTGCACAACCCTGTGTGATCACAGCACATCCAAATCCACCTTGCTTCCCCTTCTGGGAGAACAAGCAGTCCTGGTGGGAAGCTGCCTTCCTGCAGTGGTACTGGCAGCGATGAAGGGGCAGCAGCAGAGATCCAAGTGCCTGGTAAACTTCCCAACAAGTTTCTTAATTTCTCCAAAGGGAAGGAGGGAGGCAAGTCTGAGCAAGGCCCAGGAACCCAATCCTGAAAAATGTTTGCACCAAAATACAGCTCCGAAAATCAGCAAGCTATTCTTTTCTCAGGCACTGTCACCTGTGTCATGGCACAAAAAAGGCCTCTTTAACATAAAGTAACCAACAGCAAGTACTAATCCAATGGAGGAAACTCAAATATATACATACTACAATACATAGGGTACACGCCAGCAGCCTGACAGCAGAGGTGTCAGGAACTACACACACTGCCAGCAATTCTAAACATGTTCCATGTCTGACAGAGCTCCTGCTTTTCTTGTAGCCTCTTGCAACTGGGTCTCTAAGGGCTGACCATGTCCTTGCCTGCCCGGCTCCCAGACTGCAAACACTTCCAACTTCACAAATTTGCCATCCAAAGCTGGCTTGCTCTGTCCATCAGGACACAGACACAGTGCACAGCAGCAGGGATGGACCAGATGTCACACAGTTAGGAAATCCTATGATTCACAAACTGTGTTTAAACATGGACTTTTGGTTTGCGTTTTCTTCTTCCCTAGGCACTGTAACATTTTGACTGCATTCCTCTGGTAAGTTTTGCTGTTGTGGAAACAGTTTCTATCAGATGAGAATTCACTGAAAGAGGTTTGCATCTCCCCTGTCACCGTTGTGACAGGGTGAGCCGTCACATGCTCATCTATGGGAACTTGGATTTTATGCATCTCTTCCATGCATTTCTTCCACGCATGTTGCATCTGTACCCCTAACAACGCTTTGCAACTGTGTGCCAGCATAAATGTGACTCTCAGAAAATACTTTCTGAAAGAAAAATGGATTCAGTTTTCTTACAAGTGAGACTCCCAGGCTGGCAAATCAGCCTGGCTTAGAAATTTTCTGTGAAAGCCCTTTAATTCTAAAGAAACAGCTAAACATGCACCGCTGTTAAAAGCTGCAGTATCAGAGCTTTAAACAAACAGGGTTAGAATCACACACAGTACTCTGCAGACAACAAAGAAGTGGAGATAAGAGGATTTCTGCCTTGCAGAGTTTATACATCCATCTGTGATTAATATTAGGAGGAAAATGAGGGTCAAAGCCTATCTCTGAAACTGAAAGTAGATAGCATAGAGACCTCCAGCTATACACTATTAATGGTTTATTATTCATGCATATAAGCCAGAAGAATTTGCCATGGTAGTTTATCTGGAGTCTAATTACTGTGCGTTGCTCTAATTATGTCTATTTTTACACTTTGTGTAAAATGTGTGGGATTTGGGGGATTTTTGTTGTTGTTATTCCCTGTTAGAGGACTTCCTGCAATCTCCTTCAATAACAAGAATATTTCAAAGAAAGCAGCAATACACATAATCTCTTTGATTCCAGTGTTTGGTAACTGAGTCTGAATTGTTTCTTGCAGTTTATCACAAACATGCTGTCTTCACCTCTGAGGAAGAAGGGAAGATAAACTTCAGTATGGGATATCCAGTGCATTACTGAATTCTAAAATACAGCCAAAAATACTGGTATTCTAAATCTATCCTTTGTGTCCCCACAGCCAAATGTGAACTCTTCCTGGATTATCTGGAGATGAAGGTCAGACCATGTGTCATTCAAAAGGTAATTTCCTCTAGATTTGCAACAGGATCACAGATGTAACCTCAGACTTTGGTGACAGAAAATACCAATTGACAAACAAGTAATACGGATCCAGAGATAGAATTGTTTGTTTGACATTTTACAAATCTACAAGGATTTATTTGCATGTAAATACATAATTTACTAATAGAGAAGTGACAGCATCCCTCTATACACAGACAATATAGCCAGGATGTGCTGCCTCTCACGTCTCTGCTTTTTTCATCCAAGATCATAAACCTAAAGTCTAAGATTTTAAAGAATCTGAATGAAAAGCAGATTATTTTTGACATAGTGGAAGAGCTGGTATTTCCTGTGAAAATACTAGCACGGTCAATATTTTATACACTGGGAAACTGTGGTTCTTTTGTCTAAGGGGGGGTAGTGCAGCAGTTGAACAAAGGAGCTCTATTTCTGCACATTCTGACTTAAGAAAATACCATGTTAAAAAATATTAAGTTCCAACAACACAACTTTTCCTTCTCGGTGTCCAGGCAGGCACCAATATACAAGACCATCTGGAAAGAAATGTGAGAACACAGTATGTAGCTACAGGCACATGGACCAGTGCCTAGTCTAGATGTCAAACATCAGAGGTAACAGTTACTGAGTCTAAACAAATATCCTGAGATGATGTGAATAATGAATTGAGTTTTCTACGCCCCATTCTTCCCAAACTTCCCTCTAGGGATAGATCCAGTTAATGTCCTTCCAACACTCTCGCCAAGCTCCCTTGGAGACAGATCAGACTGACATTGCCACTAATGCCTGTGCTGTGAACAGCAATCAAGTTTAATGACTTCCCCTCTATATTAGTTTTGCACTAATGTAGACCCACCTCTTCAACAGAATTACTTCTGATTCATTTGTACAGGTATGAGCAAGAGCAGAAACAGGGACTCCCACATCTGGAACATTATTCCTAAAGCCATCAACATCCTGAATTTCAACCGCAACTGAAATAAAAACTCAAAAGTGAAGGTCATCTCTGATACCATCTCAGTGGCTGTCGGCTGAGGCAATAATACGGGAAATCAGGGAAGTGCAGCTCTGGGGAAAAGGCTGTCTGGCTCCAGTGCCTGCGAACACAAGGCTAAAGATAAGGTGACCATTAACCTTCAGAAAAGGGCAGTGAAGTCCCAGAATGTCCTGCCTGCAGGCTTTATTGCTCCGAGGGGAAGCAAACAGAAAAATAAAAGTCAAAACTGCATACTCTTGACATTTAACTCAAATTAGTAGGCAATGATAGCATTGTGTTTTCTTTGTTATCTTTCCTCTGTATAAAGGCATGAATACTGTACCTGGTTCGTTCCACAAACTGCAAAATAACTGAAAATATTGAGAAATAATAAATTTATTCCTACCACTTGATATCTGTGAGACACCAGACCTGTGTCCCTCTGCACAGAATGTATTACTCCATACTGCAGATACAGTGGGGAGAACTGAGGACAAGTAATTCAGTGAATGAGGACAAGTAATTCCAGAATCCATAAACTGCAACTGAACTCAAAAATTCCTGGTGCTTGGAACTGTGTTTTGGAGTCTTTCCCCATCCTCCCTTGTTCAATAAGGACAGCCAGAAAGACCCTACAAGAATAGTCACCCTATAAATACCCAAGATAACTGTAAGTTCACCAGCCAGCCTTCAGCCGTGGGAACTCCTACAGGAGCACTGGCATCAAAATGCTGAGTTAAATTAGAAATCAGTGGCTGCATTACATTATTTGGCCTCACATGTCCAGAGTTTTAAATTCATCACATAATAAAAAATACCTCATACTGAGGCAGTTCCTCCAGAACAGACCCATAGCACAGCAGAGTCCTTACACAGCAGCCTAACACGTTATTTAGATTCAAGTTCTGGCAATCTCTAAGTATCCCAGTGTGCTCTCAATTGTCTCTTAAATATGCTGGAGCTGTTCCCACCATAATGGGAAGGGAAAATATCTAATAAATATACAGAGGCAGGAAATAAGCTAATTGCAGAAGAATTTTACCTAAAACTGTTGAATAAACCACAGTTCTGTGTCACTAAGTCACAGAATCACATGCTTAAACTGGAGCTCTGTTTGGTCCTTCCCAACCACAGAGCTTGGCACACACTTTCAGCTGTTCACTGAGCCCATGGATCTGTCACCCCAGCATCAGTGGCATCCAAAAAAGCTGCAGTTAAGAGCCATGACAAACTTAAGTCCATTGTTTTAGTATCCTTCTGCCTTACCATGGAGTTTAGGGGATACCAACAGCTTTCCTAGGATAAATGCCACTCTCAGCCTCACCACTCCTACTGCTACCCTTTAAACAGAACATACTTGAGATCCACTGGCATTGGCATCAGGTCTTGAATCCTTGCTACTAAGTGGGTCCTTCCATCCAGGTAGTTTTCAAATACTGAAATGCCAGCAACACTGTGGGTCCAAACAGAAAGAGGAGCAGTTGTTACCACGTACCTGAAAAGTCACCTACCCCTTCTACAGGTTTTATCAGCACCTACCCACGAAGACAAACTCAGATCCTCTCATGAAGCAGCTCCTTTGGATATAACATAGGCTAATATAACTGATACTGCCTGGCATGGTACTGATTGAGTCCTCAAGGGACTCAGTACATTGCCTGGAGATAAGTTAGTGTGAAGCCTAAAGATTAGCTCTGCTTATTCTGCACTCAGAGAGCTCCCATTGGTCATGGCAATACTGAGCCAGCCCTCCTTCTGCTGAGCACTGTTTGTACATAGTGTGTGTAAGACCAGATAGCATTTAAAAGCCACTAAAGATTGATGGACGAAGTTACAACATGGCTTTGCAGATTTGCACTGCTTTCCTCATTACACAAAACCAATATTGTTATATTTTCTCACCACAGATGAAATTTAATATTTCTTAAAGGCAAACGCAACCAAGCAAAAATCCTAAATGCTAATGAGGTGTCTGGATATTTTTCTTAGTTTGTGAAAAGTTTTCTCACCATGAATTCACATGTATTTGCTAAATATAATGGGATGTTACTCATAGCCATCCAAAGGAAATGCCATTGAATGCTGCAGAATTACTACTGGTCATCAGTAAAAATTATATTAATGATGAGATGAGCAAACTTGTATTTTCATTAGAATCAATTACAAATCCAGCAAAAACCTTATGTCTGAAGAGTTCCATACACCCTTCCACCAAAATGAAAACCTGTTCCAAAAATGAAATATGTCTCCTTTGGAGGAATGAGGGTACATGATTGTGCTGATGCTGAGTAATGTATGGTAGAATAAAATCTAAGTCACACCCTATGACTGTTTTTACTCCTCTTGTAACTGCAGAATGAAAAGCAGATGCAAAGGCCCTAGTTTGAGGAGTAGATCAGAAGAAATGTGATCACCAGAATCAGAGCATGTAAATTGTTTGTATGCCTTCCACAAAAGTTGTAGTAATATTGTTGTAACATAGTTTATTGAGACTCATCACAATACTAATGGCTTGTTTGCTTGGGTTTTTTTCCTCTTTCCTGTATTTAACATGATTTTATGTTTTGATGCATTAAAAAGATAATACAAATATTTTTGCATAGCCTGGAAGCTTTACAAATCAACTAAAGCAAGAACTGAGGTAAATGATAGTCTTTCCTTGACTCAGCTTTCTTGCTTTAAGCTGATTTATTGTAAGAACCTTTCCATTTTAATGTATTTTCTTACAAAATAAGATATCGCTTTTAATTATTGCAGAGCCCATAGCTTTAGGAGTTCATCTCATTAAATCCGTCAGCACAGTGATAGTGTAGGAAAGTGCATGCTGGTAGTTAACAACAGGTATATAAACAATCTCATGTTATGTTCACTGTACTGCTCTTGAACCTTTAAGAGCACGCAAATGTTGCACTGTGGCTTTGAAATTTGCTTTGATGTGCTGCCTGCTATGTCTCTTTCAAAGGACAAAAACCTTTAAAAAATTAAAGCTTTATGCATCTGTAAATAAGGTCTTTCTTAACACATCTACAGACAAAGAAGTAGGGATTTTGGAAAAAATTGTCATTACTATTGTACCCAAGGCAATTCTTAAATGGTATCACCAGCTGAGTTCAGTCTCCTAATGCAGAGGAGGTTTTCTATGCCCCATTCTCTATGAAATTGTGTTGACATCTCCCCCTTTTTAATTCAGATTTAAAGCCAATGACATAAATCCACAAGTTCCCTACGAAGTGTTATATCATTTGAAGGCACACTCGAATACAACATATAGATTGAAAAAGCAGGAAAATCAAGCAAGCACCATTCATAAACACTCCCTGCTTCTAGCCTGTTTCTGGGTAATTACATTGAGGGTTTATGGTTTAAATTTGTAGAGAAGCTCTTAGATCATTTCTCAAATGTCAAGTAAACCACCCTGCCTGCCTCTCCTGCTTTCTTTCACACGTCCTTTCGCTTCCTCTTACTGAGATAATGAAATGTATCACATTAAAAAAAAAAAAAAGGGTAAATTCAGAAAAGCTCAGAAATCCTGACACTGCTTTGAAAAACAGGATCAGAGGATGCATCTTCTCTAAACCTTCCCTCTCTTGTCATTACCAGTGCTTAGAAATACACAAACAGCTTCTTGAACAGTGGGATAAAATTTATCCTGACACTGTGAGGAAGCGCCTTAGACCCCTTTTATCTGCCTGCAGTCATGTGCCACAGGACTGGGAAAAGATGCTGCTTTGGCAGATACCAGGGTCCAGGGAGAGACAAATGTCCTCACATCGCACGGCAAGGGCTGCAGCTCCAACTCTGCTAAGCTAGGAATCTTATTTAAAAAAATTTAAAAAAAAATAAAAAAATAAAAAAAGGGAGCAAAAAAGAATCTTGGCACTCAAAATAGCAAAGACCCAGCCAAAAACATGAGCATTAACCCCTTTTGTGCTGGCAGGTATCCTTCCCTTGTAACCTAGTGGAATACAAAACAGTCTTATAAAGTATTAACTGAGAGAAAGGAAATTACACACTTGACCACAAGCTACTATAACATTTTCTGGCAAATGGTAGCAATAATATTTAACAGACTCCTATGAATAATGGCAGCCTCTTTTACTGGCAAATGTCATTTGAATTTAAGAAATGCATGTTCAGCAGAAAGAAGAAAGGGTGGAACAGCAGATGAAAAGCCAAAGAGTGGCAGTGAAAGCAGGATGGGCCGTGTGACTCCTTGACGTTCCATTTTGCTCAGGTCAGCCCTAAGACAGTGTCAAAGTTGTAAGCAAAACAAGTATGTACACTAACTCCCATTTTTCCTGACAGCCTTTTAAGCAGAAATTTCAACAGAAGCTGTGAAATAAGATCCTCATTGCTTCCTACAAGTTTTAAGAGCTTAGAATAGTGCAGCCACCCAAAATTCAGCATTCCTGAGTCAGCAAAACGATGTGATGGCTTAAACAAGCAGGTGTATTGGAAATAATATTTGGTGTTCTCTTTATTTTCAGTTTCTGAATCATTAAAGATTCTGCTTTCAAGCTTTGTGACCAGGCATGTATTTTGACAGTTTTGCCTGGTTTTGTTTGCTCAGAAGAATGTTCAGTCTTGCACGATCACTTGGCTGTGTGAGCTATGACCTGATGAGAATCTCATGGGATTTGGGGGGAACTGCAATAGTCAGCAGGAGTGAGGGAAGAATAGTAGTTAAACCAATCCTTGTTAATAACATCAGCTGCAAATCTCAGTGCTGCTTGCCAAAGAGGTGGTTTCAAGTTCTAACCTGTAGCACTCCTTCCATTGCACATACAAGCTGTCAACTGAAGATATGGAGATAAACCTCTCCACATGGAGAGAAATCTAGGTAGCTTTATGCTTAAACTACACAATAGATTGACCTTAGACAGAGCTGGCATAGAAACACTCCTGAGGGAATGATGAGGGGACAGAACTGCATTTCCACTAAACCTGGTGTCAGGTACCAAAATCTCATGCAGTGTGTTTTAATTCATTTAGAAGAAAATGATGAAATACAAATGGTATCTTTGCTTGTGGCACTGGCACTCCTTTGGAAAGCTATTTTAAACTTTAAGAGGATGTATACGTATCTGTGCACGCATGACTCAACATGATGCTGGTGGCATTCCAATGAAGCCAAGCCACCGATTCTTGAGTTTGGGCCATATCCAGAGCTCATTAAAATCAATGACAGTCTTTCCACTGAACTCAACTCTTCCCATCATCGTGTCAGCCTGCAGTCTGATGTACAGAGACTACAGTCACACTGCTTTGTCCCCTGTTTGACTTACAGCACAGCTTGATGTTTATGTTACATAACTAAAGATATTGAGACCAGCCACACCACGCACACTGTCCACAGTACAAACATAAGGATTACTGAAAATCCTCAGGGGAAAAAAAAAAAAATCAGCTCCCCAGTTTGCTAAACCATGTGTACTTCCTTTTCATTTACATAGAGAGAGACTTCATATAAATAAATAAATACATATGAATGAATGTCTGACACACGTCAACAGCATCAGATACAGTAAGCATTCTGGTCAAAGTCACAGTGGATTTTAGCAGAGATTAAGCAGGAACAACTAAAGATGTGTTTGTTTGTACTAAATGTTTCAGACTGCCACATACACAAAATACTATTCCTGAGTGCCCATTTTCACAGCTGCTCAAAATTGAGTAACATCTTAGCCCTTTTCCTAAGGCTTATGCATGATCCCAATATTTACACTTGTGGCGAGTGCTTTCTTGTGAAATACTCTAAGTAACCATTGATCTCTAAATAAATTTATTTAAAATATAAATTAATGGCCCTGTATTAAGCAAGTCTTTGGACCAAGTACAATTTCTTGTTTCTTCTCTGACTGCCATACATCTTCTGATAAAAGAAAACATAACTGTGCATTTGCCTGTAGCAAATTCTCTGACTGGTAACTTAAGAAATATTACAAGTGGACACAAATACTAACTTTGAAACAGAAGCCAATGCCAGTAAATCTTCTGAAGTGGTAAAATTTAACTTTTGCTGGCTAAGTCTGCACTTACTGGATCCCAGGAAAACTGAAAAGAAGCCTAAGAGGGGATTTAGTTCCCAAATATCTGAATACAGCAAAAAAAAAAAAAACCTGCGCTGTGGGTTCCAAAGGACAAAGAAGTTTGAGTCATCAAATCTGCACTGGGCATGTCTCCATCACTGTGGTCACAGGAATTTGTGACATTTCATTTTCAGAAATCTTCCATCAAATCTTTGACAGAAACAGAAATAAACACCTTAAGTGGAAAAGTCTTCCAACTCACAATGATCTAAACCAAAAGGAGGAGTTTACTTTTGGTTCATGTAACATCCAAGCAACTTGGTTCTGCATACTAGAAAAGGCATTTTTATGCATACCTAAGTGCATGCATCTACATATAACCTAAACCAATAATAAAGACCAAGGTAAGAAAAAGTGCTTTGCACTTTTTTATACTATTATGAGTAAGAACCAAGTCAACTTTTAGTTTTGTAGATATGGACCAAAATTCTCTGTAGGACTGGACAATACTGGAATCCTTGTAAACCTCACACCCTACCTGGGCAACAGGGCTGCATTTTCTTGTGATATGTAGGAGCTCAGCTGGAGAATTGCAGCTGTGTTCATCTTGTGATAAGTCATCTGCTGACATTGATTAGAAACAGATGAGCAATTTCACTAAGTCAATGTAAATTTCCAGGTGCAGTGGTCTTCAGGAATTGGCCTGAAGCACCAGCAATGTAGTCTGTATATTAGATAGCTAAAAGTCGAAACTATAAACAAGTGATCAACCAAACAGTGCAAAAAGTAATTCCATGCTCATGAAATCACTGGATTAATTTTTCACTGTATTGGAGTCCTAACTATCTTCTATTATATAGTGTGAGAGAAAGAGAAAACTCACAATGGTGAAGCTGTTAATAAAAGATAATGCCACCAAACTTGCTTTTCTGTTTTGAAGGTTCCTAACAGTATACTTCAAATTGCCTGGGGAAAGGAACATTTTAAATGAGAAACTCCTCAGTTTTCAAGAGAGAAGTAGGACTACACTATGGAAAGGACCGGAAGTATTTTGCTGGGGTTCTTGGATATTTTGTGCTCATACTCTGCCTGCAGATTGTTACCTGGATGAAATAACTTGCCCTTACATGAGTCACACTGACTTGTACAAGGATAGTTATATAGGAAATTCATCAGTCATTAAGGCTTTACTCCTGCATACAGCTGTTTCTAAGATCAAGCACTATATCAGCAAAATAATCATGAAAGAAATTATACAGTGGGTGTCTTTTCATCTACTACAACTCATGGATCTGACCCTTTACTACTTCTCTCACGTCACTCCTGCATACTAGCTCTGAGATCACATGGATTCTCCCAGTGCCCACACCAATGCTAAGACTTCACTCCTGGGAGGCAGCCACCAATTCCAGCAATTCCACTAACGCTGCAAGAGACAAACTCCAGATCGTATTAACAACCATAACTACTGCAGCTAACTAACGTAGGGTTAAAAACCTGGTTTGGAGCATAAAATGTAGAGATCCAACACTGGAAGCTTGCGAGTCTGTAAGTTCTGGACGAGGATGCCCGTGGAGCGTTCGCAGCCGCAGGGAGCCGGTAGCCGGTGGATACAGCATCGGAACAAAGAATGCCTCACGGAGACCTCACGCCGCTCGCCTCCGCCACGGAACACCCGCCAGGGTTATCCCAAAGCTGCCGAGCGCCCAGAGCTCCTGGTGTGCAATGCCCGGCGCAAATGAGGAGCTCCCCCGGCACCGAGCGGGCGGGAGCGGCGGCAGGAGCCCTTCCCGTGCCAGGGGCCGGGGCTGGGGCTGTGCCCCTCCCGGTGACCGCCCGCCTGCCCGTCCTCCCGGTGCCGGTCCCCGTCGCCGCTCACCGCCCGCGCTCCCCGCGCCGCTCCGCGCCCGCCGCCCCGGGCGGCCCCGCCCCGCGGGCACCGGGCACCGGCCCCACCTCCCGACACCGTCTTACCGCCGGAGGGTCCCCCTGGGAGCAGCACGGACACCCCTGCGGCCGGTCCGACCCCCGCCTCCTGCATTCACTGCAGGAATTATGGCTCTTTCTCACGCCTTTGTGGGATGGGAAGACAGTGGTACCTTCAGGGTTTCCTGGGCTTCCAGCGTGTTTGTCGTCCATGAAATCTTACAGACTCTGGCCTGAGAGACCTGTAATAGTTCAGCTGTGAAGGCATGGCCACAGCACGATCACAGAGTCGTAGAATCATAGAATATCCTGAGTTGGAAGGGACCCTTTAGGACCATCAAGTCCAACTCCTGGCCGTAAAACAAAAGACACCTCAATGTCTGAGAGCATTGTCCAAACACTTCTTGAACTCAGACAGGTTTGGTGACCACTTCCCTGAGGAGCCTGTTCTGGTGCTTAATCACCCTCTGGGTGGAAAACTTTTTCCTGATACCCAACCTAAACCTCCCCTGAGTCAGCTTCATGTGATGGTAGTGGCAGTTCTGGGGCCCAGCTCCTGAGACACAATGACTAGGGAAAACATTAAGCTTGACCTAAGATGCCATTCAGGACATTGTCTGGAGGGCTCAGGGCGTGGGTGCAAGCATCTTCTCAGCAAAGTGACACGGGGAACATTGCTCAGGCTGTGGGGTGACTTTGAGGGTCTGAAAGATGTCCAGAGTTTGAAAGACTCTATTAATGTTGAAGCTGATTGCCAATTCCCACCGAAACAGACTGATGTGCTCTGCAGCAGAACTGGCACTGCATCCCAGCGGCAGAGAAGTAACAGGCCCTACTTCAGGGACACAGTGACACAAGTGATTCCAAAATGAAAAGTAAATATCTCCAGTTTAAGTAAAAATTGGTCCTTGTGAACAACACATGTACAAGCAATGAATACCATTTCCCTATCCAAAACTAACGGAGCAGAGGTAACATTTCCTACTCCCTCTAACAGTGTTACTGGTTTGACTTGATCTGGGAATACACAAAGTTTCCTTTATGTCATCCAGTTATTTCTGATAAAATACTTCTGGCTCATCAGATATGTAAGCAAATCCAAGTTGTTATTTTCAGGAAGTCTGGGATTTTATTTACTCTTTCAGTGTAAATCAGTGAGCTTTCTAGGCATTCTGAACCTCTTACTTTGCAAGAATCACACATAGATTTGTGTTTTCTCTTTTCCTTGCCTCTTCCAGAAGTATCTGCAGCTTGTGCAGATTGGTTTTGATATCTGCTGCCTTTCAAAAAAAGAGCCAATACTGAGAATTCACACCTAGATTTTCATCTACAGCTAAAAACATCTCCAAAACTTCCTAGTGTACTTGCTGTACATACTGACCAAGCAAGCTTTCTTATCACAGTGACTGTCAGTCCTGTTTGACACGACTGAATCAACACCCATAGTCCTGGCAGCCTAAAAGACAAGCAAGCAAGGGGGAAGATGAGGCTGGTAGGGAAAAGATTTTAGGTGCAAGCTCACAACAGTGTATTTCTGAGGAAAGCAATCCTCCAGCATGAGCAGTCTCCTCATTTCCAGTCCCCTTCTCCAACACCTTTTCTAAAACTTGGTAAAAATTCCCATCTGGAGCTGTTTTATGCTGCAGATGTGCACACATGTATCTGCAGGAATGACAGGGTCTTGATAGGCTTCAGCACAGTGTCATCTTCACATTGCACAGTCCTTTCTTCTCACACTTAGCTGGATGGAGAGCACAGCTAGAAGAAGATGCAACTGAAAAAAGAAACAGAAATGTGGTGGAGATGGAAATAAAAACTAAAAAAAAAAAAAGTCCATCAGAAAGATGGTCACTGCTTTTGATCTGAGGACTAGAAGTAACTCAGGGCATTCCTAGGTCAGGTAGCTGCTCTGCACCTGGAACAGACCCACTTCATATATAATGCCTGCTGCCAGCATCAGTACATTTGACCTACTGGACCTCTGCAGTTGAGGGAGGGACTCTGCTTCCTTGGCATAGGTAGGCCCTAGTCAGTAAAAGAAGTGTGAGATTACCCCATCTCATCTTTCCTTTCTTTTTCCTTGTTAGTAAGTTAAATTATTACTGAGGGCAGGGAACAGAGGGAGGAAAAAGAGGGAGATGTAATACCCGCATTACACCAAACTAGTCAGACATAATAGAGCTTGCCCACATAAAAATATTGAATGGTTTCATGTAAGATATTGTCTCCCTAGAAGGTTTGATTTCCTGGTGTCTTTGTAAGGCACATTTAATCTTGCTTTTTAATTTCTTTACTTAGAGAAGTCTACAGGTTCCAAGAGGCCATCGGACCACAAGGCAAAACCTGCCTCTCTTTGACTACTTGGTGTCACGAGCTGTTTGTGCTGCAATCCTACAGCACGTTCTTGAAGTCTCTCAAATTCTCAAGTGGGAGCTACAAATCAGCCTTTAGTCTGGGCAGCAAAGATCTAACTTGCCAGTGGTTTTATTTGTCACCAGTTCTCAGTAATTTCAAAGACTAAGATCTCTACTTCAGAAACCCTGGGTCCTTGCAGGTCGAGTGAAAGCCAGCAATAGTTCCAGGTGACCAGCAGCACTGGGAATCAGCTCACAAATAACGCAAATTAGGCATTGGTATCTTTGCAAACTCCAGAAAATTTTCTGGCAGTCATAGTTTAAATTAAGATGGTCAATCAGGTAATTCAGAGAAAGGAATTTCTGTGAAGGGCTTCCAAAGGAACAACGAGAGAACGTGAGGCCTGAAACCAGCTTGGCAACAATGGTCCCCAGGTACTTTGCCAAGATAAAATGTACCATGGGCAACCTAGGCAAAGCACACTTTGTTTGGAAGCATTACATATGCTCTAAAAGATGCATTACATCTACCAGACAAGTTCCAAAGTGGAAATAGAGCAGTAAGAAGAATGCTGAGGTGTAGTAGAGCTAATTTTCCTTTATCTTTAACAGATTTATGCTGCTTATAGAAAACACAAGTGGGAACATTTTAAAACTGATTGAACTACTCTGATTTGCAAGGATATGAAAGTTGTCTGAGTTCCAGTGTCTTCTTCAAACACTTCAGCATTTTACTAGAACTGCTGTATCATAGGTGTTAACAGAATGGTTTCAAGGAGGAAGTTATTGTTGTCTATTGAATGCAGAGGAAAACCTGTGTGGGAACACAGCTAATGCCTGCGGTATTTAACTAGAGCTGGGGCCAACTCTTCTCTGACTAGAAACTGTTTAAAGGAATTGACACATAGGCTTGCTAGAGAGAACTCTACAATGAAGAGTTAATGAATTTAGATAATTCTGACTGATGTATCATAATTTTATTCATATCCACTTATTTCTAAATGCCTGTTCCTATTTTTTTTAAGATGCATTCTGAGGCATATGAATATTTTTTATATGCTGCAAGGCAAAAAAAGAGCTGGAAGTTGGGGCACAGTAACTTGCAGTAACAGTGCTCGTGTGGCAGATAACTTGAGATTCTATCAAGCTTGGCAATGTTTCCTGGCCCTTTTTTATCTAAGAATGAACTGTTCTTGGATGGTTTCTCTAGGATACTAGACATAAACAAAGCTTCTTTTTCCCTGACTTCAGTGTCTGGTTCAAGGTCAAATTCAGGGCTGGGGTTGTTTTGGAGTCTGGGGGTTTTTTCCTCACTTTTGATCAAAATGTGTTGTAAAAAAAATGAAAGAAAAATCTTCCATCAAAATTTCTGGGGTTTCTCTACATCTATTCCTATAACACAATTATGTGTAATAGTGTCATGTCTACAGTGAGCAGAACTAACTAGGTAACACAGCTCCCAGTTTCAATAATTTTGATGTTTCTGAGATTTCTCCAGTATACAAAATAGGGCCAAAATTCAGAGCTACTTTATTAACAAGTACAAATCTCAGTCATCAGACCAATGAAACAAGGAGTTTTTCAAGTTACACAGCAGGTGGAAGCAAAAGTCAGTGTATAGCATGAAAGGACAGATTAAAGTTCAAGTGCTGATCAATAAAACAAGGAGCTTCCCAAAGGAGACAGCAGATGGAACCAAACACCCTCCTTTGCAAGAGCCAATGTGTTTAAATGCCTTAGTGCTCAGAGGTTTTGAATATATCCCAAAAGGCAAAACTTTATCTGTGACCCGCAGAGTTAAAATGTTCCTAACACTGAGAATTAGAAAGTAAATGAAATGCACTGATTTTGGTTTTCTATAAACAAATACCCCAATGCTAAATTCAGTAAATCTGCCTCCTCCCACTGAAGCTGTGATATGAGCCACCTGCCAAGCTATAATGCAAGATCAGGTTAACAGCTGGACTCGACAATCTTAGAGGTATTTCCCAACATTAATGATTCTGTGATCAAAGTCAGTATGCTGCAAGTCTTCTCTACATGTACCCTGAGTGATGTTACTGACTTGTGTAGAGGGAATAACAATATTCTGGCAGGGTATTTGTGTTCTTTTTGAAGGATAGTAAGGATACAATTTGCAGAGACCCAAAACATCATTTCTGGTTTCTGACAGCAGATACCAAGGAACAGATAACACCAGGGGTACATAAGTGTATTCAGGGCTCCAGTTGCTCCACCTGAACACCACATCAGGTAGACGCATCCAGTTAGTGCTTCCTTCAGCTTAAGTTTTACTTCACCAAAATCTACACTGAGAAGAAGCATGAATAAGAATTCTACAACAGGACACGCTTCTTTTCCATGTTACAATAATACCTCGTGGCTGCTGCTTCTGTAGTTTGGGGCAGGGCCGGGTTACTACCTGAATGACAAAACCCAAGAAGTTTGATATTTTCCTCCCTTTTCTCCTACTTTGATTTTGGCACCATTCCTAGAGAGCACTTCAGAAAGTCACTGCTCTGCCAGGAACGTGAAGATGTGCCCTGGCACAATGGAGTGACTGTAGGGAATAACAGAATCGCTGAACGGGACAGGTTGGAAGGGACCACAGTGGGTCATCCGCTCCAACCTCTCTGCTCAGGGAGGCTCATCCCAGAGCACACTGCACAGGACTGTGTCCAGACAGTTCTCCAGAGAGGGGGACTCCGCACCCTCTCTGGGCAATCTGTTCCAGCGTGTGGTCACACACATGGTAAAGTTCTTCCTCATACTCAGGTGGAACTTCCTGCGCCTCTGTTTCTGTTTACTGCCTCTTGTCCTATTGTTGGGCACCACCGAGCAGACCCTGATCCAACCCCCATCCTTCATCCTCCGTCCTCCATCCCGAAGGGCCCGGCGGCTCCCAGAGCCCAGCGCGACAGCTCTGACACGGGTCTAACGCAACCCAGAGGGGTCTTTTCCCCGGAATGTCTATGGAAGCGTGAGCCGTGGAACCACGTTCCACGGAGCCGCCACCGCGGCGGCCTGGCCTGACCCGCCGCCTCAGGGGGGACCAGCGGCCGGCGGGGCCGCCCCCGGCTCAGCTGCGCGATGTCCCCGGACAGTGCTCACCATCCCGAGCCCGCACCACCACCTAGTGCCGGCGAGGGGCGAGGACCGAGCCCGCCCGGCCCGCCTGGCCCAGGGGCGGCACCGCCCCGCCCGCCGCTCCTCCCTCCTCTCCCCTCCCACCGCCCCTCGGCCCCGCCGGGCCGGCTGCGTTCGGAGCCGCCGCCCCGCGTTCCCAGAGCCGCCGAACCGCAGCGAACCCGGCGCCATGGCCCGCGAGGAGGCGGCGGTGGCCGGCGAGGAGGCGGCGGCGGGCGAGGCCGGCGGGCTCCTGCTGGAGATCGTGGGCTCCCCGCTCAATCTGAGCCTGCTGGGCCTCTGCCTTTTCCTGCTCTACCAGATCCTGCGGGGCGAGCGGCCCGCGGCACCCGCGGGCGAGGCGGAGCCGCCGCCGCTGCCCAAGATGAAGCGCCGCGACTTCACCCTGGCGCAGCTGCGGCCCTTCGACGGCGTGAGCGACCCGCGCATCCTCATGGCCGTCAACGGCAAAGTCTTCGACGTGACCCGCGCCAGGAAGTTCTACGGGCCCGGTGAGGGCCGGGGCAGCGGGGCGGGCCCGGCGCGGCCGCCCGGTTGTGAGGGGACCGCGGGGCGGGGAGGGGTCGGTGCTGCCGGGACGCGTTCCCTCAGTGCGGGCTCAGCGCGCTCCGCGCTCCTGCCTGACCCCCGCATCCCGGCCCGGCTCCCGATCGGGAGGTTTGGGAAGGGCACGGCCGGCTCGGAGCCGGGAAGGGTGCGCGCACTTCCCGGAGAGGCGGAGGGCAAGGTTAGCGCTGCCGCCTGGGCTCCAGGGTCGGGCCTCGGTGGTGCAGGAACTCCGGCTTTGCGAGCTTGCGTTGCTTCATTATTCTGTGGCAGGTTACATGTACCATAAGGGGCTGGGCGGCGGGTGCCTTTGCCCGATGCCAGGCGGCAGAAGCCAAGTGTTCTCTTGGTGTTTACATTCCCTTCCCAACTTTTAGTGGACATCACTCTGTTGCATAATATTTATACTAAGTACGTACCAATTTAGATTAAGCCAGATTCCTAGCAGGGGCATAGTTCAGACGTGCAAAGATTGAATAACCTATGCTCGTAGAGCAGCCAGTGGTGAGGAGGGTGGGAGTATGTGCACCCAGGTACAAGAGTTTAATCACCTCCACGTGGACATGGGGGTTTATTTTTAACAGAGGCTGCCTGTTAGCCTCACTCAGGCTTGCTGATTTGTACCAGGACCTGTCTGGCATAACCGCTCCTGAGCTGTCCAGACAGCAGTGATACGTAGAGACAAGGAGAATAGTGCAGGACACACAATGTATTTGAAAACTGTTATCAATTATACTTTTGGTGCAAACATAGACTGGAAACTGTTACTGAATGATGCCAGACTGTAACTTTGCATTCTGCAGCAGTCAAGATGATATGTACAGATGAGTTAGATGTGCAGTTTTGTATTTGTGCAAATTAAAAACCACTTAAAGTCCATGCTTTGCATCCTGCCTTCCCTGACAACAGTAAAAGCTGCCCCTTGGATCTAATTTGGTAACTGCTGAATGGTTCATCACAGTGTCTGGCTAGTTTGGTTTTCATTTTAATGGAAGTGTAAGATTCTTTTGAGAAACTTAGGAAAAAGCATGCCTTAGGAGGAGTGGAAGATGGCATGTGCTCTAGAGTAACCAGCACTCACATCTAACTTACTTAAGCTCCCTTAAGAAGAACTTTGAATGTGTAGTTGCAACATGCAGTATCTCAGATTTTGGCTTGTCATGCAAGCAAGTTAATCATTACTGAAGTTTATCAAGAGTCTGTCTTGGTGTCTCTGATGTTCTGTGAGTTGCATGTTTTGATAATTTGAGTTCATCTCACATTTTGAAAGTTTTAATAGATGTTTTTTCCAAGTTAGTAGTTTCTGGTATCTGCACTACTTTTTCTGTCAAGCCATCCTTTCATCTCTTTAAGTCAGGAGCATCTCTGGGAAAAATTTCATTTCACCTGACTTAAAAATCCTCCCTCTGTTCCTCGTTCTTACAATGTGCTTCCCAGGTGGTGCTTATCTTTACCCTGTCTGTATGTGCTATGCACGACTGTGGTTTAGCAAACTCAGCATCTTTTTCCCATTATTTTGTTTCTTGCCCTCTTCCTCTGTTTTCCCTTATTACCAAGTATAAAACTTAAAAACACTTCAGAAGCTTGAGGCACCTCTGACCCACAGGTCAGGGTAGGAACTCTTTATCTGTTTTAGTCTGGGGACTCTGATCCATGAAGATCACACAGCATCCATTATCTCTGTAATAATGCAGCTTATGTTTTTGTTTTAAGAGGGCCCATATGGCATTTTTGCTGGAAGAGATGCCTCCCGAGGTCTTGCCACTTTCTGCCTGGATAAGGAGGCACTGAGGGATGAGTACGATGACCTGTCTGACCTCAACGCTACACAGCAAGAGACCTTGAGGGACTGGGAGTCACAATTCACTTGTAAGCAATTTTAAACCTATTTACAAAGAAGTCAGTTACTGGTGTGTAAGAGGGGAAGCAATGGTTAAAAGGCTGTTACCAGCTGGAAGCATCAGTCTGGAAATTAATACCTTGGTTTAATGTTACTAGAATTACTGTTACTTAGAATTGAGAGAAATGTCAGGTTCTCCTGCATTCTCCTTCCCTCTGTTCCCTACTGAACAGTAGCAAAGATACAAGCACTCTATCACAGGGTAAGATCTATAAGGCCACCCAAAAAGTAGAGGAGATATGGAAATAAAGACCATGTTTTTGATAAAGTTAAGACCCCTTCTATAGAGACTGATAGATTTTAATGCTCTGAAAAAATGAAGCTTATGTTCCATTCAGCTTCTCAGAAATAACAGTAACGTTTGCATTATTACTTTTTGGGTTTTAGTGTTTTTGAAGACTGTTTAAACCAGGCCTTTTCCCCTTGGAGCTCTTGATAGAACTTTTTTTACTCTCAGTAAGTTATTCTGCATAGCCTTGCTGGTGACTGTAGCAGATTCATAGACAACTGTATTCAGTTGACTTTCTCCCTCAGGAAGTGATCAGGAAAATAGGCAAATGTCCCCCCTCTGCTTGCAAGCTGCCTGGTGTGTACTGTGCCAGTGATGGCCAGAGGAAAAAAAGGCAACCTGCACAGTTGAGATGTTTGTTCTAAAATTAACTGAAGGAAGTCACTTTCATAGTAGCCTTGTTTTATGCTTAGTACTAAAAGTTTAAAAAAACAATTCTGACTGGTTTGTGTCATGTGTCTCCATTTGTTGCTCAAAACCCACTTCAAACCACAGTTTTATGGAAGTTGCTGTGCTGACCTTGTACCAGGGTTTGCCCACTAGTATGATTTTTTTCCCCTTCTATTGTTGATGAAAAATAATTTCTCCATATCTCGTGATGCCTTTTAAGTGAGTGAACACCAGGGCAATAATTTCTATTCATATAAGACAAAAAATAAATATGTCAATTGCTTGTCCTGATGAATTTATATGTCTATACCCATGAGGGAAATTGCATATACCGAAAAGTAGTACAGTGGAAATCAAATGTGTTTTGTTTTTAAATCTAGTGTTCCAAGATTTACTATAACTGGCTACAGTGGAGTTTTCCTCCACATCATGTCATTAGAACATCTCAGTCCTGACCTGATGTGCCCCTACTATTTTGGCTCTCTTCCTGTCTTAATCAAGACTGTTAATCATGCCACACTGAATGGCTGTTTTATTTTGCTAACAAGCACGTAGCAGAAACCAGAACTATGCTACCAAATATCTGACCTAAACTGGCGTTTCAATGTACCTTTACAAGAGTTGAGCATCAGGACTGACAGTGAACTGCACTCTTTTTATTACTGGGTTTCTATTAAATATGCCAATTAGTTGCTTTCAATTCTTATAACAACAGTGCTAGGCCCAGATACCTGTAATCAGGGGCATCTTTTACTTTGTTGAAGTCGACAGACGGGCAACGCAATGTAGCTCTCACTTCTTACATGTACACGATCTTGGTGTTTTTACATGTTCAGAATGAGATATAAAATAAATCAGAGGCTTAATCACATAATTGGATAACAGGTCCATCTTTATCTTCGAGAGAAAGGATCTTCCTTCTGTCCTATTGGATATTTTCAACACACATTACAAAAAATAAAAACCCTTCAAAGTTGTGTATATGTTGTGCATATGCACATATGTATGTGTGTGTTTAATATGTGATGTAAGTGCTCTGACAGTACCATTGGTTGAAAAACCACCTTTGACACTGGCAAGAGAAATAATCTAGTCCAAGATTCTGGTTTTTGTCTTTACATTCATTCATCTTTTGGCTTAGGCAATAGAATGAGAATTACATTCACTTGGCATGAGTCTTTTACTTACTACAACATTAATAGTAATTCAGGTAGTTGATTTTTACTTTCCTCCTTCCCCACAGTGTTGGGAACAAGTTGCTCAGAGTTATTATAATACAGGCATTTTGTTAATTCAGAACACAGAGTTATAAAAGGTACATCTTCAGGGCAGAATAATTACTTGGATTCTTTTTTTTTTTCCCCAGTTAAGTATCATCATGTTGGTAAGCTGCTGAAGGAGGGGGAGGAACCCACTGTGTACTCTGACGAAGAAGAAAAAGATGCCCAGAGTGCAAAGAAAGAGTAGAAATTGCAGTGAGGAACAATCTGTGTTTGAATCGTAAAGGATCATTTGTAACATTCCACTTCTGTTTAACAAGGTGCAGCAGCAGCAATGCTTACAAAAGGTCCAAGAGTTGCAGTGAATTGTTTCTCTTCAATGGTTTCCTTCTCAAATTCAGTGGTAAACTACTGAAGGTCTGTCTTCCTTTAAACCCACATAATCAGAAGTGTGCACAACAAATATCTGTGCAAAAGTAAACTGCAATTTTGGCAATAAAGGACTATTACTGTTTTTCTGCTATTACCATTTAGTGCAGAGTAGGTCGAAATCCAGTTTTTCATTAACAACCTTCCACTGTGGACACAAACTCGAGTAACTTCATGTATGCAACACAAATTCCACATCTTCTTTTGTTTTAACTTCTGCAGTGTGTGGCCCTTGAGTTGTAGTTCCTCTAGAAAAGGGACTATATTTTATTTGTCCACAAAACACTGTACTCATTTGTTGTGCAATGTAATTCAATATTATATAATTTGGCTTTTAAGGGTTGTGTTAGCGGTTTACAGATGAAACACTACCTTGCTTTTAAAAAAGATCAAGGATTTTTCAGAGGTTAAATCACTTTTAGATACTTTAAAATTAACAAGGACTGATGAATACTTGCTGTATTCAACATGCGTAATTCTGCATGGATCAATATACTTCGTTCACATCTGAAGTGTTACAAAGGTTTAGATACTGAGTGGAACTAGGCATCCCTAGAGGTACACCATGAAGTGTGACTGCACTAGACTGCTGTTCATTCAATTTTCTTAGTAAAACTCTTCTGGTTATTTTAATAAAATTATGTTAAGTATGGAAGATCATCTGCTCTTGATTCCTATGCTTAAAAAACTCACAAAAGTTGCTCGTATGGCATAATTAACAAGTGCTCTTGCACATGCAGCTTTAACTAGCAAAAAATGTTCCTGGTCAATGTAACTCACACAAGTTTCCTGTATGCAATAAAATAACATGGTGTAAGCGATTCTGTGCTGAGGCACCTGTTGCTTTGGAACTTTGCCATTGGAAGAAATGGCACAATCCCATTGATAACCAGCAATGGTATACCTGGGGACGTGACCTTTGAGTTGCTTTTTACTTACTTGCTCTCTTGGCTCACATCTATGCTTAATTACTGTGTGACCTGCCTCCTACCAAAGAGGCTGGGTAAATGGATCTGACCAAGCAAAAATGTAAATGTGCTTCATCATCATCCAAAATACTTCTGTAAAACTTTCTCATAAATTCCAAGATCAGTAATGATTTGCTGATCTTGAAAAAACACCTGTGAATGTTTTTTGTGTTCAGGTGATTCTGCTGGTGCAGAACATCCCAGGGTGCCTGTCTGGTATAGTTCCCTCTATTTCATTTCTCTGGCTTGGCTGTCTGGTCATTTCAATTTGGCAGCACGACCAAAATGATGAACTGAGTCCTGAGTAGGAAAGTGTAAACTAGCCAGAAGTGTTCAGAAGTAGAGTGCATTGCACAACAGCAGCTTTCATAAACAAGTTGACACAACATGGTAAAAGTGTCTGATACCATCTGTGGTGAGAACAAGTGACTTTCCCTCAGTCCAGACAGTGTCCTGACATTTTCTATTGGTTGCACTGGGCCTTCCAATGAAGAGCACGATTGTTTGACAGCATGAATAAAGTGGTACTGTATGAACTACCTAATGAAGGTCTAGAGACAAACATAGATCTTGTCATGACCTTTGTGTTGCTGTTTTATTTTTAGAGACATTTATACTCTTTGCAAACTACTACTAATGGTTTACCTCAAATTGGAAATGTGTTTTTATTTGTTTAAAGCAGAAAATAAAATACTCTTGCATAATGGTGGTGTTTGTTTTTATTAACTGCAACCACATGTGACATTTAACCCTCCTCTAATGTCTTTCTCCAATGTCTTACATTATCCAACACATAGATAAGTTCTAATCAAATGCCAGTAAATGCAGTTCTGTGTAGCATAACTTGAGCAGAATATTAAATAGACAATATGTTCATGTTGTACAATATGCTTTGCTGTTGCGAAAGACCTGACCAGGTCTTGCAACTTGATCCCTTCCTTCAACAGTGATTGGCAGCAATGGCTATACAAAAAGAACCATGCCAGGCAGCTTATCAGGCTGTACATTAACCAGGTAGGACATGATAACACACTAAGTGCAGAGACTGTCACCAGTCTCCCTCACCTGAAGTGTCCAACACCTGTTAGGAGTGTCATAAAGGAATACTCAAGGAGCTCCAGGACAAATCAAAACAAATTAATAGCATCTCATTTCCAACCAGTTCTGTCATACTCTCAGCTGCTTTGTAAAACTCAGATATTCTTTTATCTGGACTCTGCCTGCTCCTAATCACCACTATTAGCTCTTAATTCCTGCTGTTTCAGTTAAACAAAAGTTCAGTAATGAATGCTTCTGCTGAGAGTTATGTAAGGGACTTCACAAAAGGTGAGGCATTTCTATGCATTGCCTGGAACCCCTGGATTAAGAAGGGCTTTATATCATAATTGCTATATTGTATTTCAAGCAGATGGACTGATGTAATAATGGGCTTTGTGTATTTCTGCTTTAAAACCAGCCTTTAGGATTCTGACTTCAGCGTTCAGCACAAGGTACAACCCACAGGTCAAGTATTTTCAGTAACAAAGCCTTGTTCAACCAACCTCCCTGAGAGGACTTCAGTTGTTACCAGCTCTGTGAAGAGGCATTTGCATTAGTTCTGTACAAAAAGTCAGATTTGATGGCAAGGTCTGCAGTCTCAGGGCCCTACTTCATAGGTGTCTGTCAGAGTAAACTGTTTCCCTAAAAAGAACCCAGCCTCCTGAAACACCAGGTGGGCACAACAGCACACAGCAGGCTTGAACTGAAAGGTGTTCTGCATTTCCACTGCTGAACTATATAAATGCTGCCTTGAATGTATATTTTAACCTAATAATTGTTCTAATTGCCAAAATATTCTGAGAGGGTGGTGAGGCCCTGGCATGGGTTGCCCAGAGAAACTGTGGCTGCCCATCCCTGGAAGTGTCCAAGGCCAGGTTGGATGGGGCTTGGAGCACCTGGTCTAGTGGAAGGTGTCCCTGCCCATGGCAGAGGGTTGGAACAAGATGGTCTTTAAGGTCCCAACCCAAACCATTCTATAATCTTGTGAAAAGTAATGAGTTAATATTAAAACACTGAAAAGAGGTTCTAAATAATGTCACCAATAAACAAATAGGAATCACAAAGGTTCTGTTTCGGTACGAAGATTACAATGGTGTCTCAATTTAAAGTGCATGCATATTTTATTTACTAACAAGGTTTTACACAGAATGAGGTCTTGGAGACAGAGGATTTGCTTTATCAGTTTCAATCAATATAGGTGCAAGAAGCAATTGCAGAATTGGAGTGTTTATTTGTTATTGAATATCACGACAGCACGTTGATAAAACACTGGAAATTTACATCGAAGGAAATCCTTTGTTCCTTCTCTCCCAGACTGACAAAAAGAAATAACTTCCTCACCTGTAATCGAAAGGCCTGTCTCATGGGAAATGGGTACTCATGGACACAGAACTGTCTATAGATTGACAGAGGGGGAAGTTTTGTCATCTTTAATCTGCAAATATTGCATAGAGAAAAAACACCCTTGGTATGTCACATCAGTGCAACTGAAAACATTTTACACAGTCAACAAGTACAACAGTTGATCTTCATTAGAACTGTATAAAATACTAAAAAGGAGACTTAAGAGGGGCATAAATGTTCTCCAAAACAGTCAGAAAATATTTCTGTCAAGAAAATAAGATCTTTTTAGATCTTTAGATTAACACTACTTTGAGTAGCAACCATTTGTCATTCATGACCCTGAAAAGGCACTCAACATCTGAACATATGAACAGAGAAGACTAATAAAACCTGGCTTACAAGCCTGCAGGAATCACCAGTATTGAACACTGGGGGAAAATCTACCTACCACAAACAATTACAATTATTCTTTTTTATTACTATTTATTAGAGCAGAAGTTACAAACATGGGTAAGATTCTATGTAATGAAGGCAACATTTTCACATTAACTTAGTCTACTGACATGTAATAAATAAAGCATAATAAAATGAAAGCTGCAATAATCAGCATATTGAACTCTGAGCTGGTCCTCTATATCTTGCTAAGGAACTTTGTCCAAAAGCAATTGTGGCTGTCTTCTAGATATAGCCAGCTGAATAAATATGGATATAACTCAAGCTCCTAGACAGCGTTTTCACATTTTTACCTACATGCAGCACAAGTCCGACAACATTTCACAATTCCTCTGGAAATTATTTGTAAGCAAACTCGTACTAAATAGCTACCTCACCACATGTGCCTTCAAAATTTTGTGAACAAACTGTCAACCTGCATTTACAGGGGACTGTCAGCAGGCTGAGAAGCATTGCCCTTTCATTACTGAACACTCAGAGCTTTGCTTAGACGACCATTCAGATTCCTGGGAGCACTACATGGAGCACAATTTCAGTGAAATCCTTCCTCCCAAAAACCAGCAAGTTTTCAGAAACACCTCTAGAATTGTGAATAGAAAACGAGCATTTTCCCAGTGTGGGTTTTATAGAAGATGGGACTTTTTTCATACTGGAAATCTATTACTTCACACAATTGAGTATATATGGCCCCCACACCTTTCAGCCCCATCATTATAACAATCTGATTGAGGAGGCACTTCATATGCTTGCTCTAGGATTGACAAGTACGTTTTTTTCCAATGACTCATTATTACTAAATACTGCGATTTTGATATTTACATGATTCCCTACATTTAATCAAAGTATTACACTCCAAGATCTCAATTCATGTCCTTTCAAATTCTTAGCAGCTGGTCCATGAAAGTTCGTCTGGCCCTGGGGAAAGTTTTGGTCCTCTGTTATCCAAAAGGCAAACACAGATTCTGCTTTTGTGGCTCACTGCACCAGTTAGATGTTCTAACCAAAGGAATTACCTAAGCAAAAAAAACCCCAAACCAGTATTTCAGATACCTTTTAATGATCAAAGGGCTTTCTTCTCCCACTTCTGTACAAAAAATTCAGAACTATTATATCATAGTTGTTCAGCATCCTCTTCTGGGTTCTGTTCCACAGAAAGTATCTGAGCAAGGGTTTGTCTGAATTATCTCAAGAGGAAATAGAGGGCATCCTCTGACATCTGCATCCATCTCTCTTCTCAGCATTAGTTTCCTCTCATCTCCTGTAGATGAGAAAAAGTTACTTGAAATGAGTTTGTCAAGCGGGCAGGAAGGGAAAAGGATCTGGGGAGGTGACTGTAAAGTATCCACCAATCAGCTGAAAGCACAGGAAATTGTGAAAGGGCCGTAACAACTGCCAGTAGCAATCCTGTATGAAGATCAGATGATTACCTACACAGAAATTCACTCACCTCTGACAGTACTTCCCACACAGCTGTGCCACATATTAAGTGCATATCAATGTTTTATTTGTCTAAAGCATGTTGTTCACATGGATGTTGTTTTAACAGAATAAGCACCCATCTGCAAACGCCCCTGCCAGATACTTTGCTACCCAATTAAGCAGACGAATACTACTCTTCAGCTGCAGCTGTGTGTGCTGTTTCTGAGCTAAACTGAACAAATCTGTAATTGCAGAGAAGCTTCACTGTTTCTTTATGCCACAGTTATAATTTTTAAAACTCTTTTTAAAAACACCATTCATCACTGTAAGAACTGTGGCAACCTCACCTGCAGAGTCTGTCAAATTCAGTCCCCTTAGTTGTGGTGTCCCTCTTTCTCACCTCTCCTCTGGAGGGTCTCCTGAAGGGGTGAGCCATCATGAGGGGTAACATCTGGTGCTGCCATGGCAGTGTGAAGTGTCTTGAATTTCACTTTTTTGTGGAACATTTTCTTACATTTTCTCTGTATCTTTCTGAGTGATTCCAGCTGCATGCAACTGTCTGTCTCTGAAAAGCCACATTCATCAGATAAAAAATTAGGAGAAAGCTTTTTTCGTTTTTTCTTCATTTTATGAGCATTTCTCTCCTCTTCTGTGGATTGTCTCTCACTTTTCTGTCCTTCATGTCTTAATTTACTACTAGACCTCTTGCATGACTTTTTAAGCTTATGTTCCCACTGCCTTGCCAAGCCCTCATGGACAGAATTAGAACAGGAGTTACATTTGTTGGTTTCCTTCTCTTGACCTTCCAGAGCTACATTTTTATGGTAAACCAGCAATTTTCTTTCCCCACCTCTTGCAGGCAAGCACCCTCTGTTACAATTGCTGTGAATTTCTTCACACCTTTTTTCTGCTCCCTTCATTGAGCTGCCACATCCCTCTCTAAAGAACTCGGAGTCACTGATCTCTTCCAACAAATCCTTTAATCTGAAAGCAGATCTGCATGTTTCGTATGGTACAGCGCCTTCATCTCTACCATCGTCTCGTTTGAATTCCTTATCACAAGTAACAGCAGTGCACTCCAAAGAATGATTCAGAACAGCATGTGGCAAGTTATCAACAGTGAGTGAGTGGTTCCTCTGCACTTGCAACTTTTTTGCAAGCTTGCCCCCATGGACTTTGTTGTCTGACACTTTGTCTGTTGATTCAAGTTCCCCAACAGTGATCACCAGTCTATAATTACTACTTGTTTTGTGGAGGTTTTGTACAGGACTCACTCCTCTGAGGTGCTGCCCATGTTTGTTACTCAAGCTGATGTCAAAACCACCACTGTCACCAGACACCACTCTCTTCCACCAGGACTTGCTCGCCGTGTTTTTTGGCTCTAGGCAGACACGTGCATAATGTGGCGTCTGATAGTAGTTCAGTAAATAATGGATGAATTCATCAGTTTCATAAATCTTTTGCTTTTTGCAATCATCTTCCTCAGGCACTGCCTGCGTGTGAGCTGCATTCAGCACTGGGTGGTCCCTTCCACCGAGAGGTTGGATGACCCTGCCATCCGGGGTGACCGTAATCAGCAAAGATCCACAGCCAGAGGAGTCGCACAGGTCTCTGCCAGGCAGCCCCTCAGAGCCCGGCGCTGGAGAGGGCTCATTTAACACCGTCCTGACTATGTGACAAGCAGACGCATGGAAATTGCTCACATCTCCCTCCTCACTACACAAACCACCACCTTTTCGGGTTAACAGGCACTTAAACTCTTCCTCATGTTTCAGCTCTTTGTGCGTGTGATAGCGGGAGTTAATCAGTTCCTGGTGTATGTCTTTTAATGCTGTTTCAGAAAAAGAATTGTCCTTCCTTATGCCCAGCAAAGGATCCACTTTTTGACTTGCCAACTGCAAAACCAAGAGAACAGAAGTTCATTTAACACGTCACCTTCATAACTAAGAGGGCCAATGTCAGATATCATGGGGCCCTAAAATTCATGCAGAATGGCAAGGGTAGCCTCTGACTTCAACTCATAGTGCATTATAGACCTCTAGAAATCTTTTTACATCTAGGACTGGGGAAAACACACACTTGTTAAAAGCTTGTAAGATAATCTTTTTGAACAAATAGAGAAGACAAAGCCATGTTAGAAATCAAAGCCCCAGAGAAACTAAAACCCGTTTTCATTTAAATTCTTCTTTTTAGCCCAAACCACTAAACCTCCAAACATTAATCTGTGTGCAAAACACTAAAATTTTTCTCACTCCTCTACTCCCTTTCTCAAGACATTAGCTGAATCAAACTGAAATAAACTTGATAGATTAGTGTTGGCCCCCCAGAAAGAGAGGCTATTAGAAATGCCACTGGCATAATCTGTGCCAATTTAATTCAGTCAGTTGTAGACCTGAGACCAAAACAAGCAGAGTCCCCACCCCAAAACTGCTTCCTTGCAATGCTGGATCAAGTCTAATAGAGCTGATACAGCCCTTCTACCCCTATTTTTTATTCAGTAATGAAAATGCCTCGGGAAAGCACCAAAAGCAAAGTTTCTGGCTGCAAATGCACTACATTTGCTCTCAGGGAAAGACTGAGAAGAGATTGTCACAAGACACAGAACTCAGGCCTTCTCAGTGTTTGGTCAGCCCCAAGGAATTCTTCTCAATAGCATCAAGACATCAAATGTCTAGTGAATTATTCAAGCTCTAGTAAATGTCCTTCAAAATTTAAAATATGTTTTAAAATAGTCTTACTTTCACACGATTTAACAGCACTGTAAGCAGTCTGACAGACTCCACTCTTCTCTGAGCTAGCAGGGATTTCCTTTCTTCCCATTCAGGCATATTCTCTGGCCACTGCTCTTCTTCAGCTGGTACCTTCTGCTGCTTTGGGGGGTGTTTCTCATCTCCATCTATCTGCCTCTCTTCTCTCCTCTCGAGTTTAGCTTTCCTTTTTCTCTCTTGAAGTTCTTTTCATCACCACGTCTTTTTCTAGGTAATTATCAATATGGGACAATTTAGATGACACTTGTTTTACAGTTTGAGTCCTGGAGAATTGGATGTAAGTCTTTGAAGTGCTAATAATAAGCAACCAGTCACCAAGAATCTCATGTGGCTAACAAGGAATCTTGTTTGTTAAAATAACATGTTTAAAAAACCAAGGCCTAAAAATTACACACACACAACTGATGCCCACAGTTAGATAGTTCTTTGTTTCTTCCAATTGTTTGTATTCTAATGTTTTCTTTGTAAGCACTGCCAAGACAACAGCATCACGCGATTCTTTGTCTCCAAGGACACAACTAGAGACTAATCATTTGGATCTAATTCTTAGATTAACAAATCTCCCCTAAGATTAGCAGGAGGGTCCCATTTAAGAGGTATTACAAAAGTAATACGGGGGTTATCACTGGGCAGAGCTTACCCAGAGCCAAGGCTGCTCCTCACCCCACCCCACCAGAGAGGAGGCTGGGAGGGCCAAGGAGCTGGGAGGGGACAGAGCTGGGACAGCTGATCCCAGCTGACCCAAGGGATATCCCAGACCATATGGCCTCATGCTCAGCAATAAAGCTGGGGGAGAAGGAGGAAGGGGGGACGTTTGGAGTGTTTGTCTTCCCAAGCCACCATTACTCATGACAGAGCCCTGCTGTCCTGGGGATGCTGAACACCTGCCTGCCCTTTGGAAGTGGGCAATGAATTCCTTGTTTTGCTTTGCTTGTGCACATGACCTTTACTTTACCTATTAAACTGTCTTGATCTCAACCCATGAGTTTTCTCACTTTCACCCTTCTGATTCTTCCCCCCATCCCACCAGGGAGTGGGAGGGAGGCAGCAGCTGTTGTAGGGTATAATTACCAGCTGGGGTTAAACCACAACAGGCTGCCACTGCTTTTTGGGAACCTTGCCCTGCAGAAAGTAGATCTACCAAATAATCAACATGACACATCACAAAAAGCTCCATAAAATTCAGGGAACAGTGTTCACACAAATAATAAGTGTTTAAAAATAGTTTTTAAAGAAGCACTTGAATAAGGAAGAATTAACAACTAAACCTTTTAAAGACCTAGCATGCTATGCTTCCACTGCATGTCACTATGCTCTGCATTCTGAGTGTTGGGGGTTTTTAAGACATAAAGGTATATAACATGATTAATTACTAATGACAGTTTAGGATGCCATCCAAGCACATTATCTAGAGAATCAAAACTTCAATATGCTACTATTACTCATATACAAAATTTAAGAACACTGCCCTAAAGATATCAACAATGGAAAAATAACATGTAAAAATGGGTAAAGACAGAAAAGTATTAATTTCTAGCTTTGGACCTTCCAGTCATTGGGAGGCACCTAGAAATGCATGTCACTTCATTTTATTTAAGGGCTTAAAGTTATTATTTATGATGTTTTAGCATAGAGCAATACAAAAAGTCCATGTGCAAAAATCTTAAGCAATCAAGCCTCAGATCAATTTGAGAGAGAGAGCTCTCTGATTTCACTCTAGGCCCACAGAGTTGTAGAATAATCCCATCTGAAAGGGACCTTGGAATGACTCCAATCCCACCTTTCTCATAATCCAGACCCCTGCATCTGATGCCTTACACAGAATTATCATGATGCTTTTCTTTCTGACATAAATTAACAACTGACACATAAATTAACAGCTACATAGTAGTGTTTCAAGTTCTCCAACTCCTGTTTCCTCAAAGCCTGGATTTTCACATAGCTACTCTTTCTCTATTTTACTCGGTATGAGGCAGTGTAACAAAACTCAAGAAAATGGGACATTCTCTAAAAATATACTCTCACCTTTCAACCCCCTCTCTTTTTTTCCCCCTTTTCGAATGTGCTCCTGTTCTTGCAGCTTTAGTCTTTTCAGGCTTCTCTGTCTTATGGCTCCTTCACTAAAATGCCTGGTTGTACCAAAAGTCACCTGTCACAGAAGAAGCAGAATCAGACTTAGCAGTCCAGTTTGCTGTGTATTTTTACAAACACAGACAACATGCTGAGAGACCCCAGGAGACTCCCAAAGCACCACTACACTCATAAGAATGTCTCTCTGTATGTACCCTGACATACCAGAACATCTCCCACAAATGTACTGAGGAAAAGTTAGTGTAATTAAAATTAAAATAAAACAACCAGGAATCTCTGGAAGCAGCAGCTACAGCACAGACTGCAGGACTGAACTGCTCCTCTTAGAGAACTGCTGCCAAATGCACTCAATCAACCATAACTTTGTCAGGCAAGGCTGAATCTCTCAGGATTAATCTCTGCATACAGGAGAACATGTATATAGACACACCTTCAGTATCTCATATAAGCAAAGCAGATACACCCAAAGTACTTACTACAAAACTGAAGCAGTCAGTAATCTCTAGAATCCTTTCTTCCCACTACACATTAAGATGAAGAGATTCCTAAAGCTAAAGTGCAATACCAACTACGCTTCTTCCATCACACTAAGATTTGTGGTGCAGCAGGTTAAAGCATCCAGGACACTGCTGTTGCAACCTGTAGAGATATGAAAGTCAAGCCTGAAGAGCAGTTGCTGTACCCAAAATCTTGTTCTGTTTTGCAAGTACATCTCCTATTAAATCAGCTGGTATTATCCTACCCTTGCAAGTCTTCCTTCACTTATATCCTTATACCACCATGGTTGCAACCATGTTGCTACTGCTGGAATAAATCACCTAAAAGTAAGCCCAAAACTCTCTTCATAGAGCTCAGCAAGCTATAGTGGTTTGACAGTGCACACTGTTACCCTTGTTCTTCTTCGCAGCCAGGTGATCTTCGAGCACCAGAAATGTATTTCTCATCATGCAGCTGTGTACAAAGCACAGAATTATCTACTGCCTGATCTGCTGAATTGCTGTTCAGCAGCATGGCCTTTTGGAATCAACCCTGACATATCAAAAAGCTGTTATCTTAGGCTTTAACTGTTCCAAATGAATAAATCACAAGGAAGATTACATTCCACCCCTTTACCAAATTATTATTATTTCCTTTTAACTATTCTGTTATAATATTTGGAATACATCTGCCCTTGCACTAGAGTTTATTACGATAACTGCAGGCTGCCCTTATCTTACAACACCCTAATATGTGTTACCTAAGTTCATACTTTAAAACAAAATTACACTCCAGGGAAACATTAACAACCTGGCAATATCTGACCTGAAACACTCATACAGTCCACATGAGCAACATGCAAGTAGTGGGAATACTTTGATCCAAAGGTGCCCCTCATATTTGCTCACAGTATTGCTAACTCAAACAGCTCTTACCATCCCCAGTTTCCCAGCTGGTCACTCATGCCAGGCCCTGGGCCATCAAAACAATTTCAGAGACCATACCATCAACTAAGTCAGGAAAGAGGGTTATCTTGAAGGAAAAAAAAAATATTTTGCCAAGTTACTTTTCAGACAACTGGTTTCCCTGCCCTCAAGCCCAGAGCAGTCCCAAAGCCCGAGAGGAAATATCTTAATTCTGCAGAGGTAGGTATGCAAGAGCACCTACCAGCAAATGCAATGTGGCAAGTATATGAGTTGATACAAAGCAGCAGAGAGTTAACCACACAGGGAACAAAGCTGCAGTTGTTTGGCCTGGAGAAAAGGAGGCTCAGGGAGGTTCTTAGGACTCTCTACAACCACCTGAATGGAGATTGTAGCCTGGGGGTCAGTATCTTTTCCCAGGTAACAAATGACAGGACAAGATGAAATTGCCTCAAGTTGCATCAGGGGAGGTTTAGATTCGATTCTAAGAAAAATTTCTGCACTGAAAGAGTGATCAGGCACTGGAAGAGGCTGGAATCACCACCGCTGGAAGCACTCGAAAGATGCGTGGTTGTGGCACTTGGGGACATGGTTTAGTGGTAAACATGGTGGTGTTCCCAGGTGGACTCCACGAGTTTAGAGGTCCTCTCCAACCTTAGTCATTCTATGACAAACGTCTACCAGAAGAGAGTCACTTGCAGAAGTTTAAACAAGAGGTTTAAACCGATTTTTAACAGACGAGAACAGTTTATCCAGCTAGCTCTGTGCAAAATTAAGTGAAAGGGAGAGAGAACCAGATGCGTGACTGCTCGCACAAACATCTCAATAAAAGGGACGTTTCGAAGCGAACGCTCCCAGCACCGCCGTGCCCCGTCCTGCCTGCCCGAGGCGGGGATCCAGCCCCGGCCCGAGGGCCGCCGGAGGCCGCAGTGCCCGGAGCTCCGGCGGGTCGGCAGCGGCCACAGCGGAGCCCGGCCCACCCCCCGCGACCCCAGGGACGGCGACCCGGGGGGATCTGCGCTCTCTCCAGCCCCGGGGAGCTGCGGGCCCAGCTCCGGCCGGTCCGAGCGCTACGGCAGCCCCGGGCCGGGCCGGGCCGGGCCACTCCGGGCCGGGCAACCCCCGGGCCCGGCACCCCCGCACGGGCCGAGCTCCTCTGGCCGAGCCCGGGGCCGCAGGAGAGGCCGGGCCAAGCTGGCCCATCCCGCCGGGCCCGCAGGCTCCGGGCAGCCCCGCCGGGCACCGCTCCGCCCCCAGCGCCCGGCGGCCGCGGCACCTTCCCCAGCCCAGCAGGGCACCGCACCCCCCGCCCGCCCGGCCCGGAGCGCCCTCCGCCGGCAGCACCCCGCTCCCGCTCCCTCTGGGCCGGCCTCCCTTACCCTCCGGCCGCGCTGCACCGCCGGCCCTTCGCGCCACCACCCCGGGGCGGAGCGCGGCGGCCGCGGCAGCGCTGGGGGGACCCGCCCCTGGGGCGCGGCTCGGCTCGGCCTGCCCCTCCCGCTGCCCCTCCCGCTGCCCCTCCCGCTGCCCCTCCCGCTGCTCCGCCCGCTGCCCCTCCCGCTGCCCCTCCCGCTGCTCCGCCCGCTGCTCCGCCCGCCCCGGCCGCGCCCCGGGGTGTCCTGCGGTCACCGGGCTCCCGTGAGGGCGCGGTCCGGCCCTGTGGTGGTCGGGGATTTCACGGGTGGTTTTGAGGAACGATTCGCGAGGTGAATCCCGGGTGGTGCCGGTGGGCTGCTCTTGTGCCCGGCTCTTTGCCCCTGGGGGTTCGCACAGCCCCGGGCTGCCCCTGCGCGCCCGGCCTCGGCTGCACCCTCCTGGACCCCGCATCCTCGGCCTGTGAGCATCGTGTGTGGGCAGTGTATTAAAAATATACCAAAGAGAAAGGGTTGCCCCTCGGCAGCTGCCTCATTCGGGCAGTGTGAAGGCCTGGTTGTGATAGGATACGGTGTTTTCCTTTGTCCTGCAACACAGGTAGCTCATCCACCACTGCTTATGAGGGTTTATGTCTGGCCTTTCCCTGTTTTAGCACTGGGTTGTAGGTGTTTGCCTAGTGGGATCGCTGTGCGGGTGTCTCAGCACGATACCAAGGCTCCCAAGGATGCCAGCACATTACTCATGTGCTGCTGGAGGTACCAGCGCTTCCCAGCCCTTGCCTGTTCTGCCTCTAAGATCCCCAACGGAATTCAAGGTAGGGTAGCCATTCATTCAAATACCCCCTTTTTTTTCAGTGTTGTTTTTGTATCTTGCAGTCTTCCCAATGCGACTCTAAAACATAATACATTTTTTATCTCTCATCCCTTGTGTTAGAAAGAGACACTTTATCTCCTCCTGGGGCAGTACGGTTGTAAATATGATGGGTGATGATCATAGGAGAGACACAGGGCTTGGGCTGCAGGCAGAGGGTCATTTGCCATTGTGGAATATCCTGCCTGCTGGGATTGAGCACTGTGCTGGAGCAGTATGGAGAGTTACTCCGGGAATGAGCAGTAAGTTGCATTTCCTCTGGGAAAGGAGACAGGGAAAACTGATGTTAAGGAAATCACTCTGGCAACGTTCTCATGTTATGAAGAAGTGTCTTGTCATATTAATTAAACATGCCAAAGCCAAAACTAATAAAATGATGATTCACTTTTACACAGTGGATGAAAGAAATTATTCCGTTTTACAGAGTGTACAATAAAACTGTGGAAATCATTACTACAAAGAACATGGGAGACTGAGCACCTTGCTTCAGGTGCAGGTTTGATGGTTACAGAAGCAATAAGACAATACAGAGTTGTTTTGCAGATACAATTTTAAGCCAAGATTAGTTATCTCATTGTATGCAAAAGATACTATGTTGAGACATTAGAAAGAGATCTTGAGAGGATAATTGTCCCATCTCTCCCTCTTGCAGAGGAGTTACACCTCCCTCTGCACCCTGCAAGCTTCTAGGCTTTATCCCACCTACCTAGATTTGCTCTACTCTTACAAAAACTTTCTTTTTAAAACTGGACATAGCAAGGAAAGAGGAAACCCTTGCCTGAACAAGTCATATGACATCTTTGAAAAACAGTTCAGGGAAAACTGATGTAGAGCCAGCTCATTTGTTTGTTCTGGGTTTATTGTCATTTAGCTAAAGTGGATTTGAAGTGAATCAACTTTAGTGCAGAGAAATTGCAACATCATAACCAGCTACATTCCAAATGGGTTTGCTTTAAAACCTGGAAACCAATGCACATAAGCAAGCTTCTGTGGAAGCTTCAGGATTAGGCTGGGGAGGAAAATGGTTGGTAGAAGACTTGAACATGAAGTGTGTTTAAGTATGTGGAAGGAAGAATCTTGGCTCTGGTTCTGCTTGTGGCTTGGTAATGTCATTCCAGGAGCTATGTCTGTATGTTATGTACTGTTCAAGTAATTTAAAAGCAAAGCTAATTTTCCCTGTTGAGACTATATATCTCTCTGCCTCTAGGATGTACAGTCTATAGAAGAAATCAAACCTCAGAGTTGTGTTTCATTTTGAAATAGAACACTGAGACCTGTTCCAAGGGACAGCAGGAAACTTGCACATTTTCAGTTCATGAATAAAAGTGATACAGCCTTGCTTCATGCAGATGGCTGTCGCTGTGGGTTTGACTCGGGAAACTAATTTGTGCACTGCCGAGGTATTCTTTCCCTAGATCCTGATGTGATCAGTTATTGAGTCCAGCTGACACTGAGTTGCTCTTGGTACTGAGAGGCAGCTCGTGATGAAGTAACAGTAGTGTGAGGTTCTATTTCTGGCTCAGTCACCGACGTCCTGGGTTATCAGAGGCAAATCTGCTAATTTTTGCTATCAGGCATACAGATAACCCAGCTGCTTGCTAGAGTGGCTTCTCCTCCCACCACCAATGAAGGAATGGACTGAAAGCACATTGTGCTCTAGGAATCTCCAGCAAATGTCCTGGAAAGCAGTGGCAACTGAATGCCTCTGAGCAGGGCTAAATATAGAGCTTTTCTGCCTTATATGTGTGGGTGGCATGGGCAGAAAAGTGGGTTCTTTGATAGCTTTTTTCATTGTCCCTCCCTCATCTCAGAAGATTTCCGGGAAACTTTAAACATATTCTTGTTATGTACTGACATGGCACCCAAGGAAGACAGTGTCAGAGTAGGAGTTTCATTTAGAAAATGACAACATGCTCCAACACCACCTTTACTAATAAAATGTGTGACAAATCTCAGTGCTGTGCATGATTCTGATGTCAGCCATACCTGTATCGTGTTGAAGCAACTCACTGATAGTGATCAAACTATTTGCAGTCACAAAACCAAAACCAAACAAACCCAAGCAACCAAACAAAAAAACCCAACCCAACCCAAACAAAAAAAACCCACCCAAACAACAAAACCCCACCAAACCCAATCCAGGACTTGATGTTTTCACTGCAAGGGTGTCTGGGGCAAATTATAAGGGTGGTCTTTTGCAACCTTAACAATTCTGTGATTCTATGTTGTCACTGATTAAAAGATGCGTACTAATGCAGGATGATGTCAGTGTAGGAATGATTAACGAATTAACTAGTAGCTACTTTAAAGACAGTGTATGTTGTTCTTTATTAATTACAACTATGCAAGACAAAGGGTAAAGAAATACACAGCAACATTCTAGTAAAGAAAAGTTATGTTCAGAATAGTTTTCACAAATGACTCAATTGCTTAAAATGTTTGTTCTGTGAAATTCAGTCTCCAACTGTAATAAAAATCTATTTTTATATAAATAACAAAAATCCCTCAGAGGATTCACTGGTGGTTTTTCCAGTGATAGCTTTTGAGATATAGGAAACTAAGCAGTATATAAGTAGTATAAACATGATTGGGCTGGCAGAAATGGTGAAAATAAGGTGCAATTTAAAGTATTTTTTTTGTAATCTTAGATCATAGGATAACAGAATGGCTTGGGTTGAAAGGGATCTAAAAGACCATCTAGTTCCAACCCTCCTGTCATGGGCAGAGACACTTTCCACTAGACCAGGTTGCTCAAAGCCCCATCCAACCTGGCTTTGAACACTTCCCCTTTCTGCTGGTGACAATCAATCTTCTATTTGAATTTTTTTTTAAGATTGGTTTTCTTTTATCAGGTCTTTTTATATGGGAGAAAAAATAACAGAGAATCTCACAATCTCACACCAACCACCTTTTCCTCCATGGATTAAATTGTGCTGTGGAAGGCTGAGGTAATTTGGTGATTCATTTCATCATGCAAAACAATTCTGTAAAAACTTGCCCCAAAATGAGTAATGGAAATGGGAAGACTGGATGGAAAATACCAGTGCTCAGAATCTTAAACTGAGGTTTGTCTTGTGCAGACGAGCAAGAAAAGCAAACCTCAGCAAGAAATATCACCCTTTTATGGTTAGAAGTCTTCTGTTTCCAAGCAGTATTAATATATGGCTATTTACATCAATTTATCGTTGTTTTTTCTCCTCCCTGGTGATTAAATGGTTTCTTCCTACCAAGGAAATACAAGACCAGAAGTAGTTGAGCTCCTGGCAACTAAAGAGATGTCTTTTATCTCTCTTATTGATCTGGGAATACTCCATTGGATCAGGAGCAGAGCATTCTTGCCAAAGGCAGGCTAAGGGCCACTTGATACTATTCTGTTGGATGCACTGTAAAAAGATACTGAATGTAGGTTTCAATTTAGGTGGGGTTTTTTTGTTTGTGAGGTTTTGTTTGTTTGTTTGATTGATTTTTTTTTTTTTTATTACAAGAAACAGAACAGTAATAGCAAACATCCTGTTTGGGGACAAATCACTGCTACCGCCTTCTTGCTACCCATTATTTCCTCACTCCATAGATCCTGGTCACTACTTGTATCTCAATTCCACTTTCTTCTTCTATATTCCTGTGTCCTTTTTCCCTTTTCTCTGGCAGCACCTCAACAAAACCTGAACTAACTGACCTTGTAAATCTCATTAATGCTTTTCACTCTGTCCTTCGCTTTTAGCATCAGCGCACAGGGCTTCAGAAGCAGAACTCATTAGTTGGGATGAGGTGTTTCTGTCCAGGTAGTGCAGTGAATGAGCAGCAACCGGTGGATGCATTTGATCCTGTGGGAACATGTAAAGACGAAGGGGGGTGTCCTGAATGCGCCCGAGTCACTTTTGACGCCACACAAATGGAAATTGCGGAGTTGAGGTCCCAGCAGGAGCAGGGGGCGCTGTCGGGGCCCGGGCCGGTCCCAGCGATCCGCTCCGCGTTTTCGCTCCGCCTCCGCACAGCGCACCCTCCGCGCGAGCGCCCCCCGGCGGCCGAGGCGGGCGGCGCCGCCCCCGCGCTGACCGCGCCCCGCCGGGCCGGGCCGGGCCGGGCCGAGCGGGGCCGCTCCCTGCGCTCCGCTCCCTCAGCCCCTGCCGCCCCGCTCCCTCAGCCCCCGCCGCCCCGCTCCCCGCGCTCCCTCCGCTGCGGCGGGGCCCTTGCGGCCATGGCCACCCTGCGGCGGGACGGCCGGGTGACCGCGCTGCAGCGGCTGGGCTGCGCGGGGCTGGCGGGCGCGCTGAGCCTGAGCCTGACGGCGCCGCTGGAGCTGCTGACGGTGCTGGCGCAGGTGGGCACCTGGCACTGCCGGCGGGGGCTGCGCGAAGCCGGGCGCTGCCTGTGCCGCACCGAGGGCCTGCGGGCCCTCTGGAAGGGGAACCTCACCGCCTGCCTGCGCCTCTGCCCCTACAGCGCGTTCCAGATCGCCGCCTCCCGCCGGTAAGGACCGGGGGGGCTCCCGGAGGGTCCGCGCTCGCCCCGGCCGTCCTGTCCGTTCGAAAGCGGGGGGGGAAGGCGGAGGGTTTAGTCTGATGTCTCTGGTTGTGCGCCCTCTCTCCCCGAAGGCACGGACCCCGAATCATAACTTATTAATAAGTTATTTACTTTATTCGGCGCGTAGCGATTCTTGGGACCTGGTGGTATGCCTGCAGTTGCTTATAAAACCGTAGGTGTTCTTCACCTGCAATTGCTTATAAAGTCATAGGTGTTCTTCAAGTGATAAAGGGTCGATAGTCTTAAAACTCTTCTGCTCAAGTTCCTTTAGAAATGAAGTTACAGTACAACCTGCAGATGTGGCTGCCGCGTCTGCTCTTTGCAACCAGTTTATTTTATTCATTTATATGCTCTCGAGTACTTATATTGTCTCTATCAAGGAAAATAGCAAAATCACGAATCAAATATTTTACCCCGTCGTGCAGCAGTTGTTAAGCAAATTTGATCAGTTTTGACGTTGATACGTGACATTATTTGTTTTAAGGTCTTGTTTTCGGTAATGCACTGCCATTAAACTAAGATAAACGCTGTAAGGGCTGCAGCAGGATCAACACGGAGCAGTGCTGACCGAGCTCTGCCGACTGTGCTGTCTCCTAGGATTCCCTTCTGCTGCCAGTATCTCTCAGCCCTTCCAGGGAGTGCCTGACTGCTCGCACGCACCAGCATGTTTTGCCGCTCACGGGGGCTGGGCTTCATTCTTCTTTTTTTTTTTTATCACAGTCAGCTGTTCATGGCAGCACATGACATTTCCGCCCAGCTGGGCCGTGAGTTATTTGGTTCTTGGGCAGCAGCCTGGGCTCGCTGGCACTGCCAGCCCGCTGGGTTTGTCACTCATCCTCAGCAGGTCACCCACCCAGAGCTGCCTGTGCCCTTCAGGAGACGTCAGATGAAGTGACCCTAAGACTGGGTGGCTTTGTTGTGCCATAATACATACTGTGGTCAAGCAAGGGGAGGGATAATGGCAATGGGAAGGCACAAAGAGTGATTTAAATGTCATTTGAAATTCACAGAAAAGGTGGTGTGTTGCACCAGTATAAACCAGTCGATTTTGAGCAGAATAACTAACGTCATTGTTCTTTTAGCTTGAAACAGTGTATTCCCTGTGCAAGGCCATACTTTGTCTCTATTTGCACAGGGTGTTCTGAACTTTAGGTTGAATAGGCTATCAGGAAAATAAATAAATATGAAAATAAATACTTATTCCTCGATACGTCATTTGGGGATTTTTCAATGTGTTTTCTAGTAGGAGAATGGCGTGTAGAAAGGCAAGAAACAAAAAAAGAGAGGTGTTACAGGGCAGCTTAAGTAAACAGTAATTCCAGTGGCAAGGAGGAGTGGGGCTGATCACAGCCAGCACCCTGGGACAGTGGTGTGGGTGGAGCTGGCTGGGCAAGGGTGGGTTGGCTGACTCCACGCTCCATCAGCAATTACTGGGCACGGACTGTCATTCCGTGGCAATTTCAAATGTTATCAGGGTAGTACCTGGAGACACCTCCCCACGCATTTGTGCACACACAGGAAAATCAGGCAGTGTGGGTTTGAGGACTGTACAAGACACGTAGGAAAAACGTTTATGCCCTTTCGCTTCTGCTTGGCTGGGCTTTCTGCCCCAGGCTCTCCCAGGGCTCCGGACGAGTAGATGCAGGGATCTGTCATCCAGTAGAAAATGCACATTCCTGTGAAAAAACATCAGCTGAGCAAGCAGTGACTTGTGAATATTTGCCAATCATTTTGTTTTGGACATGGTTACACCATGTGGGTTAAATGTAGATCTGCTGTTTAGGCAGTTCAGTTAATGCTTCTAAAATAGGATAATACATTTCCTTACCTCCAGCTAAAACTCTCCTTCTGGATGTTTTCACTTGCTTCTTTCTGCCTCCATAACACTGCTCCCAGATGTAGGAGTGCCCTGCCACATAAAAGCCCTTCTGTGCAGCACAAATGCACAAGTTGTGTGCAGCCTTTAAAACTCTGCTTCAGTTTCAAAATTTCAAATTTAAACTTAACCTCCTGAGCATAGTAGTGCCTGGACATAAGTCTTCTATAGAGGCATATCCATGTGGATCCTCCCGTTCTAACACAAGCAACAGAGGAAGGTTCAGTTGTTCTCAGAAGGCCTGTGATGACATTTTCTACATATTTCTTCTTATGAGATAACTTTGGCTGGTGTGCTGGACTGATGTCTCTAACTGATGATCAGATAATTTCATGCAGACATGTTTTAACTCATGGTAATTTTCATCCACTAGATGAAAAGATTAAAGAGAGGTTTTCACCCTGTAGATGGATGCTTGTGCAATGTTACATAGAGTAAGATCTTGGATGATTTACGCATTAAAGTTTCAATTCCTGCTGCTGAAGGAGCCTGTGGACAGAAGAACAATTGCATCAAGAATTATCTTCCTTAATTTTTCATGTGTTTTGTTCACAGTGTCACTAATAGGACTTCTTTTATGTATTTACTTTAGATTTGTTATACTTTTCACGGATGAGCTGGGTCACATCTCCCACTGGAGAGCCATCATGGCAGGAAGTCTGGCTGGCATGGTTGCAACCATCATGACGTACCCCACTGATGTGATTAAAACGCGGCTCATTGTGCAGAACCGACTGGAACCATCTTATGAGGGAATTCTTCATGCTTTTTACAAAATTTATCATCAAGAAGGACTCCGTGCTCTCTACCGTGGTGTTTCACCAGCTATATTAGGTAAAATAATAACAGGGGAAATCCCCTCACTACCTGCTGGTAGTTGCAGCTGTGTAGTGGGTTCACCTGCTCACTTGATTTCAGAAGCAAATAGAAATGTCTTCTTGTAGAAGATGTGTAGATTTTTCGAGGCACTGCAATGCTGATTACCTCTGCTGCAGATTTATTCCCTCAAATTATGACCAAATATTTAGCATTTTGTGTATCCTCTTTACCTTTTTTTAATAGATGGTGTAGTTATGCTTGGGTGCATGATTTTCACCATTAAACTCATTATATATATATATACACACATACACACTGTTCCTGATTCCTGTCTAGGTGTGAGAGTGTCTCCCAAGCCATTCAGCAAAACCAGTATGAGCAGCAGTGCATAACTGATGTGAATGGTGAAGATTAGTTATATTCTCTCTTTACTTGAAATGACATTTTAATTATTCATTTATTCTCCATAGCCTTTAAAAATGCCATTTGAGTCCAATTTTTTACAACATGACATTGTAAAAAATGCACAACAACAACAATAATAATAATACATATATAATCCCACTATAAAATTGATGAGAGCATGAAACAAGCAAAAGAGACCAGAATTATCCCTCATGAGCTTGGCTGAAGACAGCTCTGTTTACCTGCACAAGTGCTAGGGTTGGGTTGGACTGAGAAAGAGCTTGTCAGAAAAAACATAACCTGGAGAAAGAACTAACCTGACATGAGACTAAAACAGTTAATTCTGATAACATGCAAGTTTTAATATGTAAATGTGTGCCCCTAACAGCACATCTGGATGCTACAATGTGGGTGTTTGGTGGCAAACCAGAGACTAAAGTTCCTCAAAGTCCGCACTGGGTTTGAGGAATGCGAGGTGTAAACTGGCAGCAGCTCCTGCCATCTTCCTAGGCTGTGTGGTGAGCAGCTCTGTTCTCTTAATGGATTGTGTGTTGAGATAAACCTGTCTTGGTTTGCTTTCTAGGTGCTGTCCCATTTTCTGCAGGCTCATTCTTTGTTTACATCAGTCTGGACAAAATCTGGCAAGAGCCCATAGTTCGGTTCACTCCTCTCCAGAACTTCATAAATGGCTGTGTAGCAGCTGGTGTGGCACAGACACTTTCTTTCCCCTTTGAGACTGTCAAGAGGAAGATGCAGGTACAGAGCATTCATGTTACCAGTACTTTGTTACAGGTGCTTGTTGCAAGAGCTTGGGACAAGACTAGCCAGGTGATCATGAGTGCTGCTTTATTTCTCTTACCAGTAGGCTACACAGATTTTGGGTTTGGTTTTTGTTGGGCTCTTTGTTTATTTGGGCTTTTGTTGGTTTGTTGTTGTTCTGGTTTGTTTTTAGTCTGGATGTTATTGTTACAAGTGGTTTGTTATACTTTTAAGGTGGGTTAAAGTACTATCATGGGATTTATGCATGCTCTCAGACTCTGTGTCTGTAGCTTTATTTCTTTTCTTTTTCATAGTAGTTCCATCAGATTCTCAAGGTTCAGAACTGGCAAACCTTCTGTGAAATACAGGCAGAAAGTTTGCCAGCTGCAGGAATTTAGGCCCCTTGGTGGTAGGCAGGATGAATGAGATCCATGTCATTTTCAGAGCTTGTGTGTCTGCCATTTATGCCTCATCCAAGTACTGGCAACCACAACAAACTTCCACAGCAAGTATTAAGTCTGAAGGGTCATAACTGTCCTTGTTCTTATTTCTGACTCCACTGGTTAACAAGGGCCTTAGCAGCTGCTGGTGCTGCTGTTTTCCTGGAGCATCAGCAACTTGAGAGTTACCATATCTTGTGATCCTTTCTCCCAAAAGTTTGATAATAATGATATAAAAAATACCCAAACCCCACAAAACAACCTCTACCCCACAGCTCCCATCTGACATAATTCACTTGATGATACTGACTTTTCATTAGAACTTCATCCAGTAGAGTCACAGTGAATAGCTGTCCTTGTCTGGTGGCTCTCTGACTAGGGCACACGAATTTGGTTTTTCAGCCTGGTTCATGGGACTGCAGATTTATGGGAAGCTTTTGTGATCTTACAAAAAACCCAGTCATTTGGTGTGACAGCATTATATAGGTCCCTCTCCTCTTCGTCAAGTTTTAGCCTGGTTGACAAGCCACAAGGCAGCAAAAGGTCAGTGAAACTGTGAATTTTCCTCTCTTGCTCCCCGAGTTCCCCTTTTCAGGGCTCAGATGTCATGTCACAGAAGCCTTCACTGCTTTATCTCCATCTCATAACAAAGGACACCAGCAGGAGAAGTAATGGCTTTTATTAGACCAGCTCATGTAGTTGATGTGTCCAGAAGTCAAGTTTTAATCTGAGACCTTTCATTAGGTATCTTATAAAATGTCTCAGGTGAGAGACATTCTGAGCACGAAAACTTGATCATTTTTCTCAGCTGTATCAGTGGGTCTAAGAGAAGCAATTACTCCTCACAAGTCATCTTTTTCTTTATATCCTTCAGCTCACAGCAGTACAGTACTGTTGCCCTAAAGAATAAAAGAAAATTAAGACATTTACTGTGCTGTTTCCCTTTTAATGTCTTCTGTTGATACAACAGTTACTTGGACATTCAATTTTTGGAGTCAGTTCAAAAGTAGCTTTCAGCTGTGACTGGTGTGAGGTTCTGTTTCAAGCTATGGCAGGCAAGTGAAAAAGCAGGACGGGCCCATGTTTCATTTTCCTGCCACTAGGCCGTGCTCTTCAACCAAAAGGATGCTCAAGTCATCTGATCAGCACTTCCAGAAATAAGGGAACTGGATTCACTGCCTAAGTATGTAGGAAGTGGAGATGCTAAAAATATTTAGCATGGGGAAAAAAAAGGCTCATCAAGAAAGGATTTTTTTTCCTCATAAGTACATTGCAACAACTGAGTAGTTTTTATCTGGGCTTAGAGAAACACCTCCTGTTCAGTGGTTTATTCTAAAGGCATGGGAGAAGGCAGAGGTGTCTCAGAAAAAACAGCTGCCTAGGTGTGAAATTCTGTAATTTGTTTGATACTGAAAATTATTTAAATCATGGAGGCTTGATCAGAAAAGAAACCTGTTGAAAATCACACCACAGCTGATGCCAAAAGCTCACTGGAACTCATGCAAGGTCATCCAAAAAGTTTGGTGTTCACAGTTAGCACCAGGGTATGGCCCAGCTTTGAAGGGGTCAGCTCTCCTTTGCCTTTACCTCCTGCTCTGTTCAGTTTGTGGGGTGCTGGTCAGAAGAGAGAAATGTCTAGTACAGCACCAGAAAAGGTATCATGCAAAGGGATGGACCTAGAAAGGGGGAGAATAAAGAATGGGGGGAAAAAGAGCTCAAGACAGTTCAGAGTTCTGTAGGAAGCAGGAAGGCAGATACTTCTCAGTATCTGATCAGTTTTTCTGAGATCAGATACTGATCAGATATGATCAGTTTTTCTCAGACGTCCTATTCTGCTCAGCCTCCATTCAGTGATTCACCTTTCTGGCTGATAGAAAGAGGAGATGCCAAAGCCTTCAGCTCCCCTGGGCCCGGTGTGTGCTCTGCAGTGAACGTAGGGAAGCGCTGGCTTTATTTTGCAGCAGTGAACACTGGGTTTGTGTATGGAGAGCAGCCCAGCACACTGGGAAGGTCAGTATCAGATTCTTCTTCCCTCCCTTCTGTCCCACTGATCTGACAGATGGAGGGAATATGTTACAAAAGAAGACTTTTCCAGTGAAGCTGATGGTAATGGGGAACCAGGGAGTTGTAAGGCAATGTCAGGAGCTTCAAAAAATGAGAAATTAGGACACAAGGCAGTCTTCATTGATTCCAGGATGGAGAACAAGCCTGAGACCAGGACATCCAGCTCAGATCTTTATCTGATATATCTGGAGTTAGCTCCATCCATCTCCTCACCTGGACAATCTGTTTGATTTGTTTGCATAGACTAGCAAGTTAATTCTGCTATGGGAGGAAGGATAAGGTGCTATTTTTAAACTCCATTGTAATAATTTTGTTTCATCCTTTCTCATTCTGCATATCTGAGTCCTACACTTCTGACGTCGGCTGCTTCTGTCACTGACAGCGGTGGGAGTAGGAGCTGACTGTCAGCGAACAATTCTTCCTCTGTGCTTTGCTGATGATTTATGATGTCAGATTTGTTCTGTAACCATGGCTCCTTCCCCCTTTGCTGTTAGAATTATCTTCATCGGGTTTGCTTTTTTTTCCTGTACGAAGATGTATTTGTTAAATACACTTTAATGTTTTCCTTATAAGAAATGTTAATTAATGTGAGCGAGTCTTACTGAATATGTGAGTCCTCTATGTTGTGCTTATCCTAATTTTATTCCTTTGTCTTCCTTTTTTCACTTTGCTCCTGATTGGCATGTTAGAGAATTCAGAGGTACTGTATGCATGTTTCAGCATGGAAATATGGTTTTTGTTGTGCTTCTGTAGAAGGGGATTAGTAAAGGAAAGGGTTATTCAAAGGCATGTGCCATACTAAATGTTTTCCTGATTCACTTTTATGAAGTATCCATTTCTGAACAAAAACTTACTGACCTTCTGACTGTTGTTCTTGACTTCCCTTCCTTAACTCACCGTCCTATTTTCTTTGTTAAATCCAGTTTCTAAGCCATATTCAAGTAATGGGATTTTAACTTGCAGACTGGCATACAAGAACGATTTTTTCTTTTTCATTTTTTTTTTCACCTTCAGCAGGGAAATATCTTCCTTTGAATGAGTCTAAGGGAAGCACTGGTAATATGTTTCCACTCCCCCACATCATCTTTTTGCCTATGATAACATTCATAAATGCCTGTTGGACTGAGCTGTGGCATTTCAGGAAGGGAAGATGAATTTAGAGCTGTTACAGGCTGTACAGAAGATTATTTTTAGAATGGCACCAGTCCCAGGCTACGAAAATCTACAAGCATGCAAATGGTCAATGCAAAACCAATACCCAAGTTTGGCACTTCCCTCTGGGCTCATGACTTGCAGAGGTGGGCTCAGACACCCCGGGGTGTCACTTCTCAGCCTTCATTCCAAACTGACCTGTGACTTTGGTAGTTTTGTAAGGCAAAAGGCACAAAGATGTCCCCAAAGATTCACAGATATTCCACCAACTGTACATTACTTCTCCCCTGCTCAGATGAACAAATTTTGCATGGCTTTCAGAAGCTCAGCCCTCTCCCCATATTTTGATGGTATAATTTGTTTTGATATCTGTGACTAAAACTTGCCTTAAACTCTCCCTTCACCAGTAAATGCTACTCAGATACAGTTTTGCTATAAAAGCCTTGTAATACAGAATAAGCATACTGTTAGTACACTGCAGGATGTAGCTGAAACACTGCAGGATTCAGCACATTTTTGGTGCTGACTGTACTGCATCCTCAAGCTGCGAGGACATCTCTGTGGGAAAAGCATTATTCAGTACTGATCTTTCTCTTTTAAAATCCAGGCTCTGACTCTCTTCACTCCCACAAACAAACAGGCTCACTGTTCTTGGTTAGTGTAGACTGTTGCCATGTGTCACCCAAGAAGTGGCCTCTTTTCAGTGACAAAAGTGAATCAGTTTGGACTCAGCTGCCTATAAATCTGCAATGTGTTTTGGGGTTTTTGTTGGTTTTTTCTTAGTTCTGTGGAAAATGGGGTGCTCTGCAAGTGTGAAATCTGTTGTAAATGCTATGAGTTCTTAGAAACCTGGAGAACATTAGGAAGTTATTTCCTTTGTGAGGTAGCTAATTTAAAGTAAAAGCCTCTTTTTAAAAGTAGTGGTTATTTAAGTATTTATTTTTAAACAGTCCCCTATGTTCCTTGCGTGATAAAAGTCATCATAGTTAGAACCTAGTGGTGGGGTTATGAACAGAGTTGTGGAAAAGAAAATGATAAATGGTCCTCCTGCCTGCTGAGATGAGGAGACAGTGCTCCTGCTTTGCTTAAACATGAGTCATTTGCTCTGTCTTTGGGATGGTCTCTGGGCTGGTGTGGCAGCCTCAGGAGGCTCACAAGCTGTGGTGTCACTGCTAGTGGTGAGATCTGTGTTCCTGTCAGCTGGGAATATGAAAGTTATTGGAGTCATGACCTGATTTAAAAATAAGAAATCCTTTTTGGGTCATGTGGTTCACATGACATTTTGAAAACATACGTGCTCTGAGTCTTTATGCAGGGAGACCCTTTAACAGTGAATGGCATGGGAGCCTTGAAAATTTTCAGAGATGGAGCCATTTGACAAATTCCATTGTGTGGAAGCAAATAAGTAGCAATATTACTACTTCTACTATGATTTCCTGTCTAAGTAAGGCTTATAGAGCTGCTAGCTGCCTGTCCTTGTCCTTGCCCCCAATAACTTTTGATCCTACTATCGAACTTCCAACTAAACTTGACAGAAGAGTGGAGATTTCAGATGTATTAACTTCCTTCAAGTGTGAAAATAAGTGCACAGATAGGTGAAATATTTTGGAGTCTTGTCTCTAAGGAGAGGCTGCAGTGTGAGTTCTTTTCTTACTTCTCCCTATGATCTCCCCTTCTTGCTGCTGGGATTTAGACATCAGCCAGGTCCCCACATCCTGAGTGGTAGATGAACTTGGGGCCAGCCTGGCTCCTCTGATTACCAGCAAATAGGGAATAGATATCAGATTCTGGTTGTGGTAAAATCCATTCCTTCCTTCCCTTTTCTGCTGTGTCTAAATGTGTTGAGCTACCAGCATTTTCTATTGATTTTTTGATGTTGACATAGAAATATTTTATACTGCTTTCTCTGAAGCTGTTGCAGAATATTGCCCTACTGTTTGGGGAAGTATTTGGTCCAGTAAATCGTTGAGACAATGCCTGAGAAAAGCTAGAGAGCATAACATGGGCTTTGCTTTCTGTAACAGCCTAGATTAGCTTTTGTGCATCTGAGCAAACCTCAGAAGCATTTCTCTTAAATCCCCAGACTTCCACAGGAGAGAATCGTGAAGACTGTCAGTTAAGCTGAAACACTGAAAAGTATTAGTGGAAAAACTGAATAAGAGAAAAAAATTGTAAATCAAGAATCGGAAGCAGGGCTGGGCTGATGGAGCAGTGACGTCTGCCTTGTGGCAGCTCATGCCACGCCTGTTCGTCTCTAACCCTGTTCATCCAAGAATCTGTGGTGTGATAATTATGTAATACTCACCCTGAAGTAGAATACAGCAGTAGCTTACAGCAGTAGCACTGCAACACAGCGGCCTGCTGAAGAAAAGCAGGAAAACACTGCACCCGTTTGAAATGCAGGAAGTCTGAGGGAGGGCAGCGTGGAATTCTCTCCAAATCATTTTCCCAGACACTGAAGTGGCCACACACTCCCAGTCCTGGATTTGGTAGCGCCAGCTGAGCATGGCTGCCAGCTTCTTACAGCCTCTGCAGCCCTGTGATCAGTGTGGTGTGAGTGAGAGCTCTTTAATCTGCTTTGGGCCAGATCAGATGGGTTAAGTTAACTCAGCCCACCTTTTTTAACTCAGTAAGCTCACCCAGCTGGCGCAGCCTGACACAGGTTGGGTTCACTGCTGTGCACACACAGCTATTATAGCCATTCCTTTCAGCCAGGGGACAATAATGTCTCTGGAGGTACAGCTACCACTGTTACCTCAACATTGCAACTTTTGCATTGGTTATACAGGACAGTTTTGTATTCAGTTGTCTGTGCTTAGAATGATGTGCCCATGACATGTGAGGTGATGAGTAGTTATGCAAAATACTCCATAAGGAGGAGCTGAAACTTGATGGACACTTTGCTTTTATATCTGATTTATTTTGATTTGATGTAGGTCTCATCCACATAAGACCAGTAGAAATATGCCCTCTTCAAAGCTCCAATACCTATAAAAAATTAATTTTCTCCTCTGTTCCTACATAGGCAGCAGAAGATGCAGGAAGTAACATTGCTATGCACTGTGTGAAGTGTGGGACCAAGCTGTTTTACCTCAGGTTTTGCACCGTTAAATAAACTAGTGCATGAAAATGGTGCACCCATTTGTAGGGCTTGAACTGAACCATCGTGGCATTTGGAAGCCACCCAGAGGTGCCCATGAAAGGGAACCTTTCCTACCTTGAGGAAAAAGACTTCTGTATTAAAGACTTCTTCATACCACAGGTGTTAAAAGCAGGGAAAGTTTAGGTTCAATACTAAAGGAGGGAGTCTGCCACAAGCCATGAAGCCTCAGGGTACAACAGGCCTGGTGATAATGTATTTAAAGCAGAGTCAGACTTTTTTCTCACTCAGAAAGGTGAGATGATTTGGCCCCAGTTCAGGTTACAGAGGACACGGTGTTCCTCGAGTGCAGGGAGCTGGAGGTCAGCAGCTGTGCTCTGCTCTGAACTGATTGTATCCTGATAGTTGTCATGGTTTACCTCCCTACATGCCTGAATACCTTTGGGTGGACTTTAGCCAGGGGGAAGGCAGAATTACCAAACCACTGACACAGAAAAGACAGTGAATGCCAAGTAAGGCTGACCTCTAGGAGGAAGGATTGATTAGCCCAAGAGAATGCTTTCCCCCCCGTATTAGTAATTATTTACATTTTAATTCTTTCCTTTTGGAATGGATATAAATATTCTTTCAAGCATTCAGCTTTCACTTGAGTGAAATTTCTGATGACTGGAGTGGCATTAACTTGAATGAGAACGGCAGTCTTTGTCCTTCCTTTCCTTTGAACTACAGCTGCACTTACCCTTTGCATGTGCCCTTATTAATCCAGACTGCAAAGACTTCTTTTAGCTTCCAGATTAAGAGTGTGAACTCTTGAGCTGCGTGTCAAGTGTCTTCCTGTACCTCTTTTTTTTTTTTTTTAATTGATCAGAAGTGTAGGACACCTGAATCTGTTGAAAATACAGAAGGAACAAGCAATTTTATTCTATCTACAGTCAGAGTACCATACCAGTGATGGCAGCTATTTGCTGTTACTTGGTATTTCATCCTCTGTGCCAACAAGTACTGCTTACTCAAAAAAGAAATAGTAAATATTTGTACCAACAAAATTTATGAAGAGGAAAGGGGAGGGAAGTACCTGAATTGAGAGGGAAGTATTTTCAAACAGTCTCTGATACATGTAGATTGAAATAATTGCAAACCAAAATGTCCCAAAAGGCCAGTGAAAAGCTTTTATTTGCACAGGAGAGAGGCTGGGGGAAGTCACTGAAAGGGTCTGTGAGATTGGTTCCCAAAATTGGATTATGTTGTTCTGGCAGTCACCTCCTAACGCAGACAATGGAGAGACGATGTCTGAAGAGTCTTCAGGTAACAATTAACTATAATGGTTAACCTGAGTTTTGTCAGGACATTTCATCCTAATTTAAATATTTTCTTTATTTAAAAAAAAAGGTGAGTGCAGGTAGTTGGGATTTTTTTATGTGTCTCTCTTGGGTTTAGATTGTCACTGCACAGCAGAGTGCTGGCTTTGGGGATGTATTGCAGTGACATGGTAGACTTGATGGCCTCTGGCTATGAAAATATTGTGTTTGTGAGAGAGCAGATGGAGCCAACTCTGCATTTGATGTGCTTTAATCATTTAGACAACCCACTGCCCATCAGAGGTAAAGGGATAAGCAACTTAGCTCTGCTCCTGCCATGATTAACACCTTGGCACTGTTGTCAGCATAGGGAGTTATATCTCCAGCCTCCTGCAGTTTGAGACAGCTGTAACGGGGGAAGGAAGTCTTTAAAAGTGCTCATAACAAGCAGGTTTCCATGCAGCAGCCCATAGCATCAAGGGTTATCAAAAGAAAGGAATTCAGGCTGCTTTGAGGTGCGTGAAATGTCTGTCATAAACCTGACTTTTTGGTATGAGATTGGCTTTGATTTGATTTGTATGTCATAGTAGGTTCCTGCAAAAGAGGTAGAGAAACTAGTTTGATCTGTTTTGTTCCTTCCATTTCTGGCTCAGTTGCCGTGGGGTGGTTGTGAGGATTGCAGTGTGGTGGACGTGCTTAGATGATGAAGAACCACCCAAACGCCACAGTTATTGTTTTTGTTAAAAACAGTGCCAAATGAAACGCCTTAGAAATATTTCTCTTTTATGAATGCATTTTAACTTTGTTCAGCTGTGTTCCAAAACACTGAAGTTTTAACTATACACTGATACAGTTTTTAGGTTCCCTTTTGCAGTAGGTGGTTCTGTGGACAAATATTTATTTCAGTAACTAGAGTCCTAGAAACGTACAGCTCCTGTGAGGCAGAGAGACTGGCAACACATACTTCACTCCACAGACTGAAATCTTGAAAACGGCTCCGTCTCTGGTGAATGTTGCTGTAAATAATTTTTCAGTAAATCTCTTAGGAGGTCAGGGTCTGTGGGCAGATTGGAAATCTGGGGGGTTGACTTATTACCTGTTCCTTTAACTGTCTTCTGGCGGTGTTTACTCTGAGCAGGATCTTACTGAAACCTGCACTGTGCTTGTTTTGGTGCTGTAGGCAGGAGTACTGTAATCAAAACCTTTGATATGTGGCTTTGCAGTGTATACAGTAATGAAGGAGATTAAGTCAAGCTCATGCAGTTAATTCTGGCAGGCCATGCCCTGCCTACCACAAAGGGACTGAAAAGGGAAGGGAATTGCGTGTTAACAGCATTCCTGCCTTCCTGAAGCATTTCAGAAACTTGTCCCTCTTCACTTCCTGTAACTTTCTTTACCAGAAAAACTTGTGGAACTTGACTGACATTCCAGAAAGCAGAACAGGCTTTTGAATCCAGCTCTCCTATGACTGCTGTTGCATTTTTAGGAATACTTACATAATTTGAGTGTTCTTCTAAGCACTGCTGCTGCTGCTATCACCATTCTTAGTGAAACTGGTTCCTAGAGTCTCAGATGCAGCATTCAGCATCTTCTGCAGTACAGACATGAAAGTCTTTGTGCAGAAGGTGTTTCTTTTGCCATAAGAAGTATTTCACATGCAATCAATCATGCACAAAAAAAAAAAAAAGAGAGAAAATGATGATGTGTGGATTTTATTTTTTTTTCTTTGTAGACAAAGAAGACTATGCTGTTAGTGTGTGAGGTGATCATGTTTGGGTTTTTTTGTCAGCTTATAAATCTTAGCAGTAAACTTCCCAGTAATGCAAGGGAATGCAGCAACATTTAAACTATTTGATTAGCAATTTCTCTTATACACCTAGAGCATGAGTTTTGATCTGTTTGCATTTTCCAGCATCTCAGTTGCCAAGTACTTGAAATACTATAGCTGAGGCATCTAGAAAATGTCATCATCACTTGCAGATTTTGAAAGGCTTGTCATAGGCTTAGCAGCCCTGAGAAGCTGTAGGTTAGTCTGGCCAAGGAAGGAGAATTTGCTACACTATATGGTGTTTCAGCTCAATGTGGGGATAATGACACCCATCAATAAGTGAACAGTACAAATCCCATTTCTTTCAGACTTCTGCCTTACGATGATCGGTTTGCACATCTGAGTCATCAACCTGTGTCCCGGGGTCCCCACTCACCCCTGACTGAGAAGTGTCATTTGCCATGTGTCAGAGTGAAACCCTGATTGGCCAATGCAAAATAAACCCATGGCTTCATGTGCACAGATGGATGAGGAGGGGATTTTTGAAGGTCAGGTTATCCTGTCTGTGCTAACGCAGTAGGAGATTAATGAAGAAAGGATTTAGCTGTTAAAAATGACCAACTACTCTTCTTCCATGTGAACAGACATGGTCTATACTGCAGCTGGAAATGTAGCTGCAGCCCAGCAGGATGCTCCTAAGCTGACTTTTACCAGCCTGTATGAACTGAACATGTTGATACTGAGCATGGGCACCAGCTGCTGCCCTGCAGCCCTTGGTGGGCTTGTACAGCCTGGGCTGAAAACTCTGTCCTTCCCTTGCTGCTGCTGCTCAGCCCACAGTACAGTTCACCCTTCTCAGTGCAGTGGAGACACAGCCTAGGCAGCCAGAGTCAAGTCAGCTGGTTCCATCAGAGTTACAGGAAGGCAGTGTGGCATCAGGAACCAGCTCCAAGCTTCCCTCTCATAGGTGCTGCACTGCCAGGGATGTGAAATACCTCTCCCCAGACCTGAGCAGCTGGCAAACATGGATCTGAGGGGATATGTGGCTCTGGTTAGGATGGTTTGTCTTCACAAGGGTGGGATTTATTTCATGTAATGCCATGGCACAAAAGAAAGTGCTGCGTGAAATTACTGTTCTCTTTCATACCTATCAGAGAGTGAATTGCCTCCCTTTTTTTTTTTTTTTTGTATTTTAATGCAAAATAGCTGATTCTTTTGGGAAGAATCCAGATCAGTCTGCCGAAACCTGGCATTGAATGTTCCTTATGTACCAGAATAGAGAAATTAATTAATTACTTTGTTTTTTCTCTGCTTGCTCTAAATCCCCCTGGGTGTCTCTTGGCAGGCCCAGAGTCCTTGGCTTCCCCACTATGGAGGAGTTGATGTCCATTTTACTGGCATGGCTGACTGTTTCCGGCAAACTGTGAAGCACAAAGGTGTGCTTGGACTTTGGAGTGGACTCACACCCAGTCTCCTCAAGGTGAGGTTTTGCTTTCATCCCAATTCAATGCTATCCTAAAGTAATCAAGATAGTTTTGGACAGTTGGGGTTATAAAGTTTGTGGCATTCCTCTGTACTTAGTAGCAGCTTATAAACAACTGATCTGTGACAGAACAGGTTAGAAACCAGCCTTGGAACTTGTTTGTATTGAATTTCTCCAAATGTAAGTTGGCTTCTAGGTGTTACTACTTTCAAGCTCATTTGAATGTTCTTAAGCCAAGGAAGCGCTGCTAACACACAAGGTAGGAAATGGATGGGGGATTGCAAGTGATCCACTTAGGACAGCTAAATGAGTTCTCCTCCTCAGCTGAGCCCCAGTAATTTGACATGTTGTACTGAGCTGTAAAGAAAATTGTGCTTGTATAAACCAGTTCCCCAGAAGTCCAAAGCAGCACTTTCAGCCAGCTATTTAATGCGTGTGTATTGGTTACTACAGCCCTCCCTTGCTGAGTTGAAAGCATGAAATAAAGCACAGTAGCTTAAACAGAAGGTAATTTAGTTTACATAAATACGTTTTATAGTGCTGTGATGAGGATTACCTACATGGAGTAATACAGGTCAGCTAATGAGTGCTAATTGAATGACAGTGTGATTGATTCTGATGGGCTGCCTGTGCCTGCCCTACCTTGACTGGTACACGGCACCAGAGCTGCTGGTTCTGCATGGGAAAAAGAAGGAAATTGTTCAGTCACTCTGCTGTGTGTAGAATAAATTCCACATTTCCTACAAGAATATGCTCAGGGGCTTAGGTGTTTGACAAGTTGTAATAATCTATAGTCTAGCATAGACCTTGTTCCTCACAATATTGTTATAATTAGTTATGTACCAATAATAACTCCTACTTTTAGCATGCTGCAAGTGCCAGCCTAGTTTGAGGTAAGACTGATTTTATATAAATGAGGACAGGTCTATTAGCAGATCAGATCAGAAGTCCTAGAAGTTTCCTTTTTTTAAAACATCCAACCTACTAGTGACTCTAACATTGCTTTTTCATTATTATTTTGTCAGATTGTCCCGTACTTTGGTGTTATGTTTAGCACCTTTGAATTCTGCAAGCGGGTCTGTCTGTACAGAAATGGTTATATTGAATCTCCTCTAAATTACAAGCTGACTCCTGGCGTGGACCAGAGCTTACGGCCACAAGAACTGAGAGAATTAAAGCGCCTCCGAAGGGAGAATTTTGAGCCAAGGAAATCGGCTCTTGAAAACTGACATCAGAGTGTCCACTGCAGATACACAAACTACCTTTCTTAAGGAACTTTGCAAGAAAGACACACTGAGCTACAGGTACCGGCTTTTCGGCGGATTGCATGGTTTTAGTGCTGAGACACCTGTGACAGGAAAGAATAAACCTTGTATTTCATTTGCTGACTGGATATAACAATATAAATACCAGCCTCATACTGAAGAGGAGACTTGCAACCCATTTGAAAACGCTTTACTATTGGAACTTGAAATGGCATTATTTTAGGTGTTTTTTAATGCCGAGTAGCCACTTGAGATTAAACCACTTGCAGAAAGGCAAGAGAACAGAGATGAGATTATAAATTGTATCTTCAAAGCCATTAAGAAAAAATTCAAATGGTTTTTCTTAAGCAATCTGAGATGCCAAGTCAGCCAAAAATGATAAAACAGACTAGAACCCGTGCGACATGCAAGAATTTCTGATGAAGTCTCCAGGTTTTTTAGTGATCCTATGTGGACATGGCATTCTGCCAAGCCAGAATTAGTTTCAGTTCAGTTACACTCCCAAATCCATGCCTCAGTTTCTGAGACTTACTCAAGAATAATAATTGTGTGTGAAACTCCAGAACAAAGATGAAAATATGCTGCTACAACTGTGCTTTTGCTAAGGGAGAACTGTCATATGCAAAATGGACTGCAGTACACTGGAATGACAATCTTGGAAACTTAAGTGCATACTAGGAGATCTTCTTCCCTTTCTTGTGTGTTGTTACTGCACCTATGTGAATTATTTCAGTTTGAAAAGTAGTTTTCCTGAAGTTCTCTAACTGAAATATTTCCTGAAAAATGCAGCTCTTAGGTGTGTTAGGTATTTCAGAGCCACAAGCCTTGTCATGTTGTTTTGGTATTCTTAAAGCTCTATTTTTATATTAGACCACCTTTTAGTTCCATTGCACAGACCTAGGCCTGCTGTGCTGCCTGGAACGTGCCAGCAGAATAGCACCATGCACACCACCTGAGATTGCTCCACTTTAACTGCTGTGATCCAGGAGCTGCAGACAGATCCTGTATGTAGGAACCTTTCTGCCGGACCACAAGGTTACTGCCAGTGCCAGTGCAACTGATGGGCCTCTGACCAACCTTGGACAATAAAAGATCATCTTGGTGTTGTACCTGAGGACCTGTGATATTGCTCCAGTTCCTTTGTAGAAGTTCAGCTATGGAACAGCCCCATCCCAGTGCCTTCTGATAGAAAACCCAAACCCCGTGTCCCCGTGGGAAGGTGGCTGTGCCCCCTGCAGCGTGTCCCACAGGCTCAGGCTGTGGCAGGGTGGGAATCACGGCATCTTGGGAAAGTGTGCCCACACCAGCTCTGCTCCAGCCTGAGCTGCAGCAGCCTGGGTTCAGTACAGGGTTTGCTGCTGCTCTGCACAGCTCCTTGTGTGCATTTTTGCACTGTTCATAATGCCTGATGGGTGGAAATAAGTAAATCTCAGAAACTGCTTGGTTAGGACAGGTCACAGCGGGATGAGACATTGGCAGATTGATACATGAATAGTCTGTTACTGTGGAGAGAAACTTGCAGAAAGATTTGGGATAACTGTAAGGCCTGCCCTGCACCTAACACTCATTGTTGATGTATCCTACAGCTGAGGTCTGCCGTATCTCTTAGTGAACTCGCTCCGTTGTGCTGCAGTGGTGCTTCATCCTGGTTTTCTTCTTGGAGAAGAAACACAAAGCATTGATAGGACAACTTAGGATGGTAGAGAGCAGATCTGGTGGCTTGTGCATCACACTGATGCTGTAAGTGCTTTGGCTCTAGTCAACCTGCCTAGAGAACGTTTCTCTGTGCCTCAGTTTCCCCATCAGCACAGTGCAGGTAATAATGCTGGGACCTACTGGAGATGTATGAATAAGATGTGACTTATGAGCGTGTTGGGAAGGAATGGATTTCTTACCTTGTCCCAACATACCTGTATGTTTTTTACTAATACTGTATTTCTAAATAGATTTAAAGATTGAACGATGGGTGCATATGAATATCTGATCAGCTCTTCAAACCTCATAAGAGTCAAGTGAGTCAAAAAGGTACCTCTAACTTGTTTCTGATGTGCTAATACCACCTTTCTATTGTAATGCACTCCTACGACCTATAAATCACTTACTAACCTTTTATCAACCAAGCCTCTCCTTTGTAATCACATCTGTGCATGATAAACACCCCAAAAGGCAGCATTAATATTTGAGACAGCTCTAAAAGAAAGTGCTTCAGCAGTGGATCACTAACATGTGAAATGGTGTGTGATCATGAACAACCAGTGAATAGCAAGGCTGAACTCTTGGGTAGGTGAAGTGTCACTCGAGTGACATTTGGATGCCGCTGTGCGATGGAGATGGTGGGTGGTACCTGGTGGGGGGTGTGTCTGAGCACCCCAGCTGAGCTCAGCAGCGACTGACGGAGGGAATCCATGCAATACTTGGAGGGATTCCATACAGTACTTGGAGCTCGGTGACTCCTGGAGCATCATGTGTGCAGGGGGGACGGTATCCTGAGAGGTCTCTGAGCGAGTGTCTCGGCTGAGGTTCAGGGAGCGGTCAGATGTGGGCCTGTGCGTGTCCGTAAATTAGGGAGCCTCAAAGCCTCACATGGGGTGCCCGGGATGGGGATGAGCTGGGGGGGGCCATATATAGATATAACTATAACCCTGTCCGCCCGCGGTGCCGGTGCGGTCCCCCATCCCGCTCTCTCGCAACGCAGAGTGCCCCATCCCGGTCTTCCCCATCCCGGTCCCCCCCATCCCGGTCTCCTCGATCCCGGTCCCTCCCATCCCGGTCTCCTCGATCCCGGTCCCTCCCATCCCGGTTTCCCCCATCCCGGTCCCCCCCATCCCGGTCCCCCCCATCCCGGTCCCCCCCATCCCGGTCTCCCCCATCCCGGTCTTCCCCATCCCGGTCCCCCCCATCCCGGTCTCCCCCATCCCGGTTTCCCCCATCCCGGTTTCCCCCATCCCGGTTTCCCCCATCCCGGTCTCCCTCATCCCGGTCCCCCCCATCCCGGTCTCCCCCATCCCGGTCTCCCCCATCCCGGTTTCCCCCATCCCGGTTTCCCCCATCCCGGTCTCCCTCATCCCGCTCCCCCCGCCCGTTTCGGCGGCCCCGCCCCCTCCCGCAGCCAACGGGCGAGCGCGCCGCGCGCCCCGCCCACGCGCGCGCCACCGCCCCTATATAAGCGGCCATTGCGGCGCCCCCCCCTCCTCAGCGCCGCCTCCCGCCTCCCTCGCCCGGCATCGCCTCCCGCTCCCGCCGCTCCCGCCATGACCGATGCGGCCGTGTCCTTCGCCAAGGATTTCCTCGCCGGCGGGGTGGCGGCCGCCATCTCCAAGACCGCCGTCGCGCCCATCGAGAGGGTGAAGCTGCTGCTGCAGGTGAGCGTTGGGGGCCGCCGCAAGGTCGCCGCAAGGAGGGGGGGGGGGCGGCGGCGGGCCCGGGGGGTCGCGGGGTGGCGGCGCTGACGGCGGCGTGTGGGCTCCCCGCAGGTGCAACACGCCAGCAAGCAGATCTCGGCCGACAAGCACTACAAGGGCATCATCGACTGCGTGGTGCGCATCCCGCGGGAGCAGGGCGTCCTCTCCTTCTGGCGCGGCAACCTGGCCAATGTGATCCGGTACTTCCCCACCCAGGCCCTCAACTTCGCCTTCAAGGATAAGTACAAGCAGATCTTCCTGGGCGGCGTGGACAAGCGGACCCAGTTCTGGCGGTACTTCGCCGGTAACCTGGCGTCCGGCGGTGCCGCCGGCGCGACCTCCCTCTGCTTCGTGTACCCCCTTGACTTTGCCCGAACCCGCCTGGCAGCGGACGTGGGTAAAGCCGGGGCCGACCGAGAGTTCAGCGGGCTCGGTGACTGCCTGGTCAAAATCTTCCGCTCGGATGGCCTCAGGGGCCTGTACCAGGGCTTCAGTGTCTCTGTCCAGGGCATCATCATCTACAGAGCTGCCTACTTTGGCATCTACGACACCGCCAAGGGTAGGTTGACCAAAATGGCACTGAAAGGGAGACGCTGTTCTGCAGCAGGCCTGCAGTGCATTTCAGCAGCGCTGGTGGCTCACCTGCCATGCTCATCAAAGCCTCTCTCCCGCAGGCATGCTCCCAGACCCAAAGAACACCCACATCGTTGTCAGCTGGATGATTGCTCAGACCGTCACCGCTGTCGCTGGTTTGGTCTCCTACCCCTTTGACACGGTTCGTCGTCGCATGATGATGCAGTCTGGCCGTAAAGGAGGTAAGTTTCCACTTCGTTTTATAGGAAATATAGGGCATCTCTGAATCAACAGTTGGTGTTGGAGCTGAGGTGAGGGCAGAGTGGCTTAGCTTTCACCAGCCCGTGTAGATATCCTCACCTCCAGTAAGCAGGGTGTGGGAGGGGCTGCAGAAGCAGGTGACAGGCAGGGGCATGGGTGGGTTGGCCTGCACAGCACACCTGTAAAGGGGCTTGCACAAGTCCCTATATCTGTCAGTAGGGAGGAACAGCAGAACTTGCCCAAGGATGTTGCAGACTGGTGTCTCTGGGGCAAGGAACAGACAACCCTCATAGCAAGCACAGCCTGGCTAACTGTGCAATAGCTTTTGGGTCTGGAAATGTTGGTGTCAAAGCAAACAGTTGTTGCCTTCTGCTCAAACCAGTCCTTCCAGTGTCTCTGAGGGGTGAGGCAGCAGCAGTGTATCTCCTGGGCAGTCTTATCCTCCAGTGCACTAATACTGGAGAAAGTCAGTCAAGAAATGGGGGGATGCACTTGAGGTTATGAAGCTGTCAGATAAATCAAGCCGTTTCTGACCTGGATGTTGGGGGGTCTTGGGCATCCAGTTGCTAAAGCTGTCTGTCTTCTGCAGCTGACATAATGTACACTGGCACTCTTGACTGCTGGCGGAAGATTGCCCGGGATGAGGGCTCCAAGGCGTTTTTCAAAGGTGCATGGTCGAATGTACTCCGAGGAATGGGTGGTGCTTTTGTCTTAGTCTTGTATGATGAAATCAAGAAGTACACATAAGTTGTTTCCTGTTGTGAACTGGCATGTTGTTCTGTGTAGTCTATGACTGTTCATGGACACGTTTGAAAACCATCTAGTTACTAAACAGTGACGGCTGATGTTTATACAAGTTGGCACGGGGCAGGGGCGATGGCCTGCCCTGCCTTTATTCCCCTTGATGGGACTCATGATGGTTTCTATTTCAGTCACTCCTGCTTAAAGAGTACAAAGAAATAAAAGTCCAAAACCAATTTTCCTCATCTCATGTTTGTTCTTGCAGCAGCTGCAGCACGAGGGGGGTGGGGGTCTCGGCAATTGTAGAGAAGGAGGAGGGTGAACCATCTGCATCCTGCAAGCCTTGCTACCTGCTAAGTACGGCAGGTAAACACAGTGCAGGCTGCTGAGGAAGCTGTTTCCTCCCTAGAGGGAGGCCAGTGGTGTGGCTGACATGGGGACTGGCAGCTCTGAAGGACTCACCCAGCTCTTCTCCCTGAGACCCCAGGAACCAGAGATGATGAACTGACTGTGTGCCACAGTCCTGCCTATGGCCTATCCACTCCTGAAGCTGCTGAAACCCGGTTTTGAAAGTGCCAAGTGCCTAAACCATCTGCAAAGCACAACACTCCCCATGGCACTTAATGCCTGAGAGGCTGGAGAAATGCTGTCTGGAGGAACAGAGCTGGCCTCATGGTCTCTGACTTAGAAACGGAGCTGCCTCCTTGGACATGTTAAAACCCATCAGAGAACACAAGTGCAGGTAATTGCTGCTGTTCTGTAGAGCCCCTGGCTAGCCTTGCCCTCACAGGAGGTGGTGTGCTATGGGCATGGAACAGCTAACAGAGACAGCTTCTGTGCCAGCTCTGCGTGCCAGGCGGGGAGCTGCATCCCCAGGCTCATCCCTTACCCCTGGAAGTTAAGCTTCCAAATTCCAGAGTAAGGGGAAAATTCCTTCATGCTGCCAGGGTCCTTTGTGGAAAACACTGCAAGATTGAGCAATGTGGATGGCTTGGCCTTTACACAAGATATCTCTGTGGGTCTGTGAGCCACCCTAGTGAAACTGCCTGGTTTCTGCCAGGGGATGTGGAGTGGTGAGGGGATGCTCTCCTGGTCTCCTGCCCTTCAGATCAGCGAGTCTCCTCGCTTCCCCCACACCTTGGCTCCTTTCTGGCTGCCCAGGCCTGCTCAAAGCGGTTGATCTCAATCACTGAAACTAATCTTAACTGCTGCCCAAGGCAGCTAAGCAAGACCTTGTATTGCAAAGGAGTGATTTCTTGCTGAAACCTAAGGGCAGCCAGGCATGAGAACGGAGCACCGTCCTGCTGCAGGTGTTGGCTTGCCAGCATCCCTGTAAATGGGCACGTGCATTCCTGAGGGGAGGTGCTGTTGAGCCAACAGCCCTGGATGATGTCTTTCAGCCGGCCCTGGGCTGCTGTGGTGTGAGATCCCCCACTGTCTGCTGGGGAAACAAAACAGGCTGAAAGTTGCCCTGTGAGGTGTGGAGCGATTCCACGAGCGATGGGCCGTGCTGGGGGTGCAGGCAGCAGCCTGGTCGGGGGCTCTGCCGTGGGGCAGCTTTACCAGGGAGCTCTCTCCTGCTGCACAAGTGCAGCTGATTAATTAAGGGCTCTTGGCCATTATTGCCTCCTGCTGCTAAGCTCTCCTGGATTTCAAAGGCTGTTCTTACGCTGCTGGATGCTGAGCATGAGGCATCCCTTCTGTCCTTTCCTCTGCAGGGGATGTGTGGCTGGGCTGTTAGCACAAGGAGGTAAGTGCATCATTTCTTCCTGTGGGGGTGACCAAGGTGCTGAGCTGGGCTGTTGTGCCAGGCAGCAAAGCTGCTGAGCCAGGGGATCCCTAAGTCCTTAGACCTACAGCATTGTGCATGGGGCTTGGGGTGCAGGACTGGCACTGAGTGAAATGGGTTGTAGCTTCCCACACCTTTTACTGCGTTGGGCACTTGGGAAACAAGCCTCTGTTTCACAGCTTTTTTTTAGCTCTGGCACGTGGGAGATGAAGGGCAGAGCCCACAGTGGGTTTTACCTGCACTCTGCTGCCAGGGATCCCAGGTTGGCAGCCCTTCTGGCACTGGGCCCCTGGGGCTTTAACTTCCCCCTCCTGGCAGTTCCCTGGGAGCAGCTTTATCTGGGGAAGCAGGTCGGGGGTTTCAGCCACTATTGCAGCCTGCCACAGGAGCACACCACACAGGGATTAAGGGCTTTCTTCTTGTGGGGAAACTGAGGCACAGGAAAGGGACTGGAGCTATCCAGTGGCAATGCAACAAACTGAGTGCAGTCCCTCTAACACAGCATTTTGGCCACCAGGCTGGGCTGCCCCGAGGACAGCATGGACAGGGTCGATTTTCCTTTTAACTGTGATTCTCCTGTGGGAGGGCCTAACATCTTGAATGTCATATTTCCTCCACAGGAGCCATGTCTTGGTGTATCAGCCCCTTTGCTGGTGGGGACAGGTGGGCAAACGCCTCTAACACCACACTTGTCTCAGCCCCTCACCCTGCAGCTGTAAATCCCAGGCTAAGGAGGTGTTGACACAGCATGGCTGTGCATGGGATCATATGAAACACTTGTCAGTGGCTGGGGCAGGTGGCGAGCGGTGCTGGATAGTTTGGATGGCTCAGTGTGCCCCAGTCTGCCCTGGCTGTGCTGCCTGGTGTGTGCTGAGTCGTGCTGTGGAGAGCGTCCCACCCCAAGGACTTGACTTGTAAAAGAGCAGCAGAGTGCCAGCTCATCCACCCCACTGTCCCCTTCAGCAGTCCTTGGGTCACTCCAGGCTGTGTCTCTGGGAGTCACATGAGCTGCTGGAGAGGCAGTGGTTTGGGGAACAGAGAGCACTCAGGAGCTACCCAGACCAAGACTGGCAGCATCATGAGGTTCTGGGAGGTGTCATCCCACCAGTGGTTGCTGTCTGATCCTGCTGGGATTGACAGGAGTTACAGCACTAGCTGCAGGGATAGGGCAGCAACTTTCTGGCTGACAAGGAGATTGGCCACTTGTGCCTTGAAATCCACCCAAAATACCAGCACACTGTGGCCAGCTAGGTTCATAAGAACTCCTCAGTGGAGAGAGCTACAATGCTTCCTCCTCCATCCCTTGGATCTCAGCCCTGCAGCCTTATAAACAAGCCCATCATTTTATACTTTCAAATGCCTGGATGTAGCAGTGCCCCGTGGACCTGTGGGGTTCTTTAGGAGAACACCAGCTAAAGCTGAGTCCAGTTTGATTCAGGCTGACCAGTCAGTGCTGCTCCCAAGCTGATCACTTTGTCATACACATTGTTAGTGTGCAGTTATCAATATTCATTGCCATAGTCTATGGAGTCAGAATTAGCCATCTGTATGCCAGTTGGCAGGTGAAATAGCACAGAGAGCACAGCCCAAGGAGAGCTATAAGAACTGACCAGAAATATTTCCCTTCAGGAGGTAGGCAGGGAGGGCGCCCCAGGTACAGCTGCAATGAACACCAACAAGGTCAGATTGAGCATTACCACTTCAGTGTTTACAAATTGTGGGGGGGTTTTGTACAGGTAATGGGGAACAAGGCAGCATTTTTGCACCCAGAGCCGTTCTTATGTGGTAATTCAGACCAGGGTCTTGTGAAGGTACCTGGTTATTGGTCTGGACTAAGCCATGAAACACAGGAAGGTAAGTCTGGCCATGTGTACCATTACTTTTGGAGGAGATCCCCTCCTCCACTTTTATTTCACACACTATTTTGCTTTGTGATACCTCTGCATCTGGACAGATTCTTAGGTACAATATGGTGCTCAGTTAAAGAGGTTTATATCTTTATGTTGACTTTTACAGTAATGCAAAATCTGAATTTGCTTTGGCCTGAACTCTGATAGAGATCGCCCATTTACTACCAGGGTATGAAAAAACAGCTGTAGAACGGCTGGTTTTATCTAGTATAGGACATTTAATCAATTGTTTGAACTAGATGCCCCTGCTTCCTGTTGCTATAGTCAGCTAATATTTTTTAATTTTTTTTACATCTAAAAATTAAAAACCCAACTTGATTTAAACTGTTGTGATTTAGATCTAGTTAGAGTAAGAAATACATAATAATGGATTGGGTCAGGTTCTCTGTGTTGGAGTTGTTTCAGGCACTGAGTGTGTAACTAGAGTGTATCAAAAGCACCTCAGGGACTGCTGGTGCGAAAAATGATGTACTTCCCTTTCTGACTGGGTCTGTGCACGAGTCCTGAGCCAAACTAGGCAGATCTCCAGTGACAAGAATGACAAGCACTGACTGAGTATGGGCTGGCCTTCCAAAATCAAGAAGTGCCTGTCCTGTGCCTCAAGGCTCTGGGTACACAGCTGAGGAAGTTGGTGGCACTTCGTAACAGCTACTTTGGACAACTTGTGCTGAGCGGGGCACTCACCATATTTTCTTTGTGCCTCACCAAACTGCAGAGATGCTCCTAACCCAGCTGGCAGCCCCTTCACAGCCCACCCTCAGCTGAAGGCTTTTGTCACTCCCAGCCTCAACCCTGACTGTAAATCATGCTATCCCCATGTCAGCTTGTGGGCTGGTGTCACTTGAAGCAGGACTGCACTTCAATCTTGGACAACTGAAGACTCAGAGCCTGCATCCCAGCAGATCTTATGTGGTTCAAACCCTATTTTCAGATGTCAGAGTCTTTGACAGGTGCTTGGAAAAAAACTTCCTAATTTTTATAGAGACCGACTTGGGGCTTGGATCGCTCCGACAGCAGCCGTGAGGCCCTCGCCTGGCTGGACTGTGTTACCACACTGGGGAAAGGGATTTGTGTACCAGAGATGTACCTACAAACGCCTCCTGCCCTTCCCAAGTATGGCACACCTCCCTGTAATTGCTTAACTGAAGAGCTTCTGGAAATAGGCTTCAGATTAACAGGTGATAATCAGGGAACAAGATCAGCACTGTGAGTTAACCTGAACACCTGCTTACCCAGCCTGGCATTAAACATTCACAGGATGTATGGACACATCCCAGCCTACCAACTCTGGGGCAGAGTTCACTCCCTCCTTTACACCTTGTTTTCCCAAAGAAAGGAAGAACAGATCCTTAGGCGAAGCAGAGCTGAGTTTTCCCAGGCAAGGTAATAAAGCCAGATGGAAATCTTTATTGATTATAGGAAGTTTTCCATAATAATTATGGGAGATGAAGCATCTTTGCTCACATTATTTTATGATAATTGCTAGAGTAAGAACACCCTAGGAAACGTATTTTAGTTCAAATCCATAACATGGCATTTAATCTCAAGTAGAGCAACAAAGACACAGGCTATAGAGCACTGCTATTACATCAACAAGAGATACAAAATATTATTCCCCAAATAAGGTACTTTAAAAACTGATGTGTAATGTTGTCTTTATCCAAGTCCTTAGTGGTCAGAACACTCAAAACAATTTTTCCTCCACATTTCACAACTCCAGATACTGATGCTGTTTTGTAGAACGAGTTAGTTCAGACATGCAGTGGTATTCTACTTTAAATGATCACCACCTGTATCAGTAGCTTCCAACTATATATTTGAACTCAGTAGTGGCAGTTTTTGTTTTCATTAATTTAAAATAGGCTTGGATTTCATGTTCTTGTATGGGGCAGTAGCTATTGGGACAGTGTAATTCTCTACAACTGCAGCCTTCCACTGTACCCCAGGAGCTGAGGCTGGAGTGCTGCAGCCAAGCCTGTGCTGGCTGCCTCTGGTGAGGGTGAGCAGCAGAATGATGCCCAAGCCTTGCATCCCAGTTGTTCCAGACTGTGTTGGAATGGCATGTCCCTCAGGCTGCTGCATGTTTTGGACAGTTAAAATAACAAAATAAGTAACAGGCACAGAGCATGTAAGGATGTCTTTGTTTTACAGTTGACCTGTTGTTCTAATACATTCAAGGAAATCTTACGCTACCAAAATAAAAAAACCAGTTATCTAAAGGTGAACTCCTGAAGGCACCCAGCAAACGTTTTCCTGAAAGTAAATATTCTGCCTGGAACAGCTTGCTCATAACACTGGGTCTGTAGAGAACTGCAGTTTCAGCAAAGTGTCCAGTGCTGCTGGAGTTATTAAAATTGGTACCAGAGTATCACTTATGTCAGAGAGGTTCTCACCCTCCAGGTTGGCTCAGCACAGTGCAACCCTTGAATGCTGTCTGTTACTTCTGCTGTGTTAACAGATCTGTGATAGCTCCTGGTAACCTTCTCCTGTCTCCCAGTTTCCAGCAGATAGTTAGCATTTCATTTGAACTGGTTATCAATCAGGGTTCCCTTCATCTTGGCTTTCTTGGCTTCCAACTCAGCCTGAATAAATGAAAATTAAGACAGAATGAAATAATGCCTGGATACACTTCCCTTCAGTGCTCCAATGAGGTTTGCTCTTCTTGTCTGACCACTGCAAACTTTCCAGTTCCCAACTGAGGAGCAGGAGTAGCCCAAGTGCTTTGCTGACTCCCCCCTCCCCTAACGCACAAAACAAGGACCACCCTTAAAATCATAAAAATCCTAAAACTGACTGCCTACGAGACAATTTCATACTTTCTATCCCCAAGTGAAAACTGCACATTTCCTCCCCCTCCCATCGACTACTGTGCTGTCACAGCAGGTAAGATCAGCTGTGATGTTCCTGACATTCTTCAAGTGCCTCTCAGTAGGGGCTGAGCTGCAGGTTTTCCACAAGAGCCTTGGGTTGCTCTGACACCTCACAGCAATGACCTGCTCTGCCAGGCAGGCACAAGAGCACAGTATTAGGGGCGTTCTGGTTGGCAAAGCCATGGCCTTATTTCCCCTTCCCTTGATCCTTGTCCAGCAGGTCACGGAAAGCCTCCCTGCAAGCACTCTGCTGGCTGCTCGTTAGCTCTACAGGTAATCAAGTACTATCTTAATTCCAGAAGGACTAGAAGAATATTTCTATAAAACCTGTAAAGGAAAACTCATCCTTACAAAGCTACAAGTCGCCTGTGATTGTACCAGGACCTCTCTATACTTGCAGTCTGATCTGCAAAACACTTTTTTTGTACAAAACCAACCGACCTCAGGGACTTGTGCTGAACACCAAAGAAAACACTCACCAACTCCTGTAGCCTTTTCTTGCTCATGCCTTTGCGTTCCAGCTGTTTCTCAATCACTTTTGCATTCTGTGCATAGGAGTCTGCAATCTCCCTCTGAAACACACACACGTCACTTTGCAAACACCAGAGTAACGACACCTCATCGGGGTGGTGAGACCAGCGCTGGCTCTGCCCCATGTCCCAGACAGCTCCCAGCTCACGTGTGGGTGCCACCAAGGGCACCCGAAACTCACCGCTTCGATTTCCTCCTCCTCTTCATCAATTGTGGAGACTGTGACAGAACTGAACTTGCCCATATCTTTTGTCCGTTTGGTCATCATCACCTGGGTGAAAAACAGTATTTTGTTAAACCTTGGCAACAGTTGTGCCACTAGGGATTGCTTCTCCCTTCCAAAATTTTTAAGGCTTCCTAAGTCATGGAGATTACTTGAACTCTGTGGGTGGCAAATTATGCCCAGTGATTTCTTGGCTTAGAGGTGTCATTCATTACCAGAAGGAAATTCACTGATATAAAATAGATTAGCCAGATTTTGAAAATCACTGCAGGCTACCAACCTGACCTACTTACAAATGAATACTTTCTGGTAACTGAGCCTAAACATTAAGCACAGTATAGATTTCCAAGTTTATTTTGCTTTCCTTTAGTGACCTGCTTACAAATGGATACTTTCTAGTAACTGAGCCTAAACATTAAGCACAGTATAGATTTCCAAGTTTATTTTGCTTTCCTTTAGTGCTAGCACTCCAAGCTGCAGTGACTTCTGTAAAACAAAACTTTAGGGAGACACGGAGAAGACACTAAACTGAGTTATTGTTCAGAGGTCATTTTTTCTCCCCCCTGCACCAACAATTAAGTTATTTTACACACAGCACCTTTTGAAAAGCAAAGATAGCTTTTTTAATTCTCTAAAGCCGATTACCTTTTTGGGAGGTTCTTGTTTCTGGGTATATATGTTTGTTTTCCCAAAACCCTGGCCGAATTTGACCACAGCACCATCAACAATGAACGTCACGGGAGCATTCTTCTGTTGGTGTTGATAAAAGAGCAGCAGTCCACACCTGGAAACAGAAACACCGAGCCGAGAGGAAATCCAGATTCTGGATTCCTATGGTTGAGGTTATAAATGTCAAAAAAAGGTTATAAACGTCACTAAAAAGATGCTGTGATCACTCACTTGCCGCACTTCTTCCTGAACTGCCGCTCTATGCCTTCGGGTCTGGGGGAGAGAGGAAGAGCTTATGCAGGGCTCACAGTCAGGGGGGTTTGGTGGCTGCCACCCAGGTGGGGACGGAAGCCCTGAGGGGCTTTCAGGGTGTCGGGGGTGCCGTTGCCGGGCCCACCTGCGCAGGAAGACGCTCTCCTCCTCCTCGGCGTTGCAGAACTTGTGGGCGTGCTTGGCCGCGTCCATCACCCGGGCGCGGTCCCGGGGCCGCATCGGCAGCTTCTCCAGCTGGCAGTCTGCGGGAGCGGCGGGGCCTGAGTGGCGGCGGGGCCGGGCGGGCACCCGGAACCCGCACCCCGAACCCTCGGGCCCTGCCCGCACCCGCACCCCGAACCCTCGGGCCCTACCCGCACCCCGAACCCTCGGGCCCTGCCCGCACCCCGAACCCTCGGGCCCTGCCCGCACCCGCACCCCGAACCCTCGGGCCCTGCCCGCACCCGCCGCCTGCCCGGGCCCGCGGCCTGACCGTCCCCCCGCCCGCGGCCTCCCCCGCCGGCCCGGCTCACCCAGCACCAGCACCATCTGCCCGCACAGGCAGTAGTAAACGTGCAGCGGCTTCTCGCCATCGTCGTACTCCTCGCGGTCGCGGGTGTCGGAGCACACCACGGAGCGCGACACCACCTTGGGCATGGCGGCTCCCGGCCCTGCCCGCCCGGCCCGGCCCCGCCCGCGGGGCGGCTCCGCGGGGCTGCGGGAACACCCGGGGCTGGAGCTCCCTCAGCTCCTGGGTCCCTGAAGCCGGGATCGGGACACGGCTCCTCCTGACCGGCTCTTGTGCAGGCCGGTGGCAGCAGGGAGGGTCGGGGACGGGCGGTTTGCAGCGCGGCCGTGATAACCGTGTGGTGATTGTTTCCTTCCCGGGGGTCTCCTCCCGTGTCTCTTCCGAAGCCGCTTCCCCACGCGGCTGCCTCACGTGAGGACACGAGTGAGGATAAGCTCGGAAACCAGAGCACACCCGGCCTGCTCTAGACAGCAGCAGAGAGATCCTTTGCTTCCAAAGGCTATTAAAGAAAGGTAGAGATTATTTTCCCTTGGAAAATGCTCTATGGGGAAGCAGAAAGTGCAGTGTAGGAGGTCGTGCTGGTTTTGGCTGGGATAGAGTTAATTTTCTTCGCAGTAGCTGGTGCAGGGCTGTGTTTAGATTTGTGCTGGAAACAGCGTTGATAATTCAGGGATGTTTTTGTTGCTGCTGAGCAGCTCTTTCCCAGAGCCAAGGCTTTTTCTGCTTGTCACTCCACCAGCGAGGAGGTTGGGGGTGCACAAGGAGCTGGGACAGCTGATCCCAACGGACCCAAAGGATTCCAGACCATAAGGCCTCATGCTCAGCAATAACGCTGGGAGAGAAGGAGGAAGGGGGGACGTTTGGAGTGATGGTGCTTGTCTTCCCAAGCTGCCATTACGTGTGCTGAGGCCCTGCTGCCCTGGGGACGCTGAACGCCTGCCTGCCCTTGGGAAGTGGGCAGTAAATTCTCTGTTTTACCGGGTGTGACGTTCCTTTCCCTGTCCCACTGTTTTGATCCCAACCCACAGCGCCGCCGACGCTCCGCCCCCTCCATGACGTCATCGGCCACGTTCCACCCCCGCCCCCCGCCGCCGTTGGTACAGCCCCGCCCGGCACCGCCCCCGCGCCCGCGCCGCGGTGGTTCAGCCTGGGACGGGGGCTCCGCCACATCCGGCTCCGCCTCCCCCCCCGCGCCGTTGGTACATCCCGGGACCGTCCGGCAGCCGGCGCAGGAGTCGGTGCAGATCAGGCTCCCCCCCCCGTGCCCGCCGCAGTGGTAGAGGCCGCGATCGCTCCTGTCCGTCAGCGCCGCCGCCGCCGCCTCAGTCGGAGCTCGAACCGCGCCCGGCGCCCCGCGCTCCCTCCGGCAGTGTATGCCTGAGCTATAACCCTCAGCCCGCCATGTCCACTCCGGCCCGTAGGCGCCTCATGCGGGACTTCAAGAGGTACCGAGGCCGCGGGCCGAGGGGACGGGGGGGTGAGGGCGGTCGGTCGGAGGACGAGGGGCCCAGCGCTGGCGGGGAGGAGGGGGCAGCACAACATGGCGGCGGGGCAGGGCGCGCTCCGCTGGTGGCGCAGCGCGGGCGGCGCTGCCCGGCGCGGGTTACGCCGTTTGCGCAGCGCGGCCGCCGCCGGCCCGGGTTACGCTGCTGGCGCAGCCGCCGGCCCCGGTACGGCATTTGCGCAGCCGCCGGCCCCGGGCCGGGTTACGCCGTTTGCGCAGCCCCGGGCCGGGCTCCGCCGCTGGCAGGGCCGCCCTCACGGTCTGTGTGCCCCGCAGGCTGCAGGAGGATCCCCCGGCCGGGGTGAGCGGGGCCCCCTCCGAGAACAACATCATGGTGTGGAACGCCGTCATCTTCGGGTGAGTGGGCGCGGCCGGGGCCGCGGGGGCCGCTCGGCTGCCGCTCGGGGGTCGGAGCCGGGCAGCCCGAGGGGTAACGCTGTGCTTTGCTTTCCCTCCTGCAGGCCCGAGGGGACCCCTTTCGAGGACGGTAAGTGCGGCGTGCGGGGCTGGCGTTTGGCGTTCTGGGGGCAAAACTGATGCGGTTTGACACGGCCCCGGTGTCATTGCCGTGGACTCTGCAACAGGTGTGGGCCTAGGGCCGGAGGGGGGCATGGGTCACGTTCACCTGACCACAGGCCCATGTGCTTGACTTAAGTAAATACCCTTTTTTTTTTCCTTACTCCCACTTCCAAAACCTGATGTAGACTTAGATTGCTGTGTTGATTTACTGAGACAGGCATATTAGCTTGTAGGGTCTTGATTGTAGTCACAAAGTCTGGCTGTCCAAAACCTAATTTAGTGTAACATTTTAAGGATCTTCAGGCTTTTGTGTTGAACCCTAGAACGTGTTTTTAGGGACACTCATATTTGGAGAACCATCAAAAACCTGGTATAGAACCATTGTCTTTTGTTTGAGTTCTGTGTTTCTTTTCTGATGCTGGAAGTGTTTTGTGAGTAAGTCCCAATGTGAGTCAGCTGAAGTAGGAAATGGGCTGCATGTTTGAGGAAGTTCAGAACAGTTGGGTTGTGGGGTTTTTTTGGCATTTACTTCTGTCTGCTACAAGTGGTATCGTTCAGGGCTTAAGATTAAAAGGACTTTTTAACTCTAAAACCGGACTAAATAGGTCCTGGTAACATACCTGTAGTTTCTATCTGCCTTATTGCTGTTGATAGGTTTTCAGGTGCTGTATGAATACTTCAGCATCTTGTGAAAACCTGTTAGACATGAAATACTGTCTAACTGAAATCAGTGATGCATTTTTTTTAAGATACTTTCAGTGCAGGCTATAATTAATCTTAGATCTCCATGACTCATGACAAAAGCACAGGAAAAATTCCTTAACTCTTTTATGTTGTTCTTGGCTAACTGCCATGTCTGTGTTTGTCCTCGGAGGTAGCACCTGTGGACATGCCTCTAAACTGCAGATTGTTTTTCTCTGTGAAGATTTTAAATATTTCAAGCCGAAGAAAACTGCAAAGATTCCAGTTTCTTTTTTTTAATGTATTTGGTTGGTTGTTTGCTGTAGTAGCTGCTTCAGCAGTCTAATGTTTAGAACTTGAGCGTTCCATAACATTGTATAATAGAAGGGGTAGACTAAATATGTTTTGTTATCTCATCTTGTAACCTTTAAAGAAGGCTCCCTTAAACTTCTGTGAGGGTTGCTAGAGCTGCTTAGGCTCTTGGAGCACTGCTGCTAATGGAGTGATTCACTGTTTGGAGCAGAAAGCTGTCTCCTTGCAGTGTGCTAAAATGCAGGTTGTTTCCATGCTCAGGCTCTTCCAGCTCAGTGTGTGGTTAACAGATGCTATAAGAGTTTTTTTTCCATACATTTCCATTTAGTTGCAGAAGGCTGAGGACTGCTTTTGAGAGCCCTGATATATTGATTTCCTCTGTGCTTTCTGTGGCAGCATCATTTTTTTATCTCAGATGCCGAGGACGTGTTGGACTCACAGTAGTTTTAGGTTCAGGCAGATGCTTGAGGCTTCTGCTGTCCTGCTTTGGTTGATCTTGTAATCTCAGGGTGTGATGGATTGCTCTTTTCATAGCAAAGTGTGTGCTTTCACACTGTGCTCAGGAAGACAGATGTGTCTTGTGTTGCAGGATATCTGCTTATCTCCTCTTCTCTGGACGTATCTTACCTTATGTGAGATAACAGAGCACTAAGTGGTGCCTGGAGATACGGCATTATTGGTGCCTCAGCTGTGCTTTTCCATTGAGTAGAGTAGCACAGCTCAGATAATGGTAGTGCAGTCCAGCTTAATGTGGGTAAAATTAAGGGAATTTTAATTTAACAGTATGTTAGTTTGGGCTTATTTTGTAAGTGTGCAGGCCCTTGGGAGTCAAAGGTACACTGAAACTCTGTAATCTTTCTCATGAAGCCTTTGAGGTCAGTGCTTCAGAAGTTGCTTTTGTATTTTTGGTTTTAGGCACTTTCACTTTCTGGTGATGCTGTAAGACTTCAGAGAGCTTAGTTCTTGTGAAAGTAGCCTGTGAAGTTTTGGTTTTTTTGTTAAAACCAAATGTGTAATAACTCCTAACATTGTGAGAATTACTGTTCTTTATCCTCCCTCTGGTGAGGCCCTTCTCCAGTCTCAGCTTCTGAGGTGTCTGGACTGAAAACCCGAAGTTCATACATGTTTGTTTACTTGCTTTGCAACATACTGCAGCTGCCATCCCTCCTTCTCCACCCCCAGACCTTGGAGGGTGTTTTCACAACTCAGTGTTCAGGCTGGCTCGGTTTAAGAGCAACCATTAATTCAGATCAGCAGCATAACTTCCATCTTCTCGTTTAAGAGGATTCAATTGCAGGTGTCTGCAGTAGGACCCTGGGGATATTTATCCCGCCCTTCACCATATTTCTAAGAATTTATATGTGTGGCATCTAAAGTGGTAGTGCTGGCACAGCCATGGAAGCCCATGCTCTCCCGGTCCTTCAGACCTGTTTCTCTGAAACTGGATGGTGATAATGTGGTCAGTGCAGGATTCCTGGCTTGGAGAGAGTTAAGTAATACAGCTATTGTAGTATTCTGCCTTGCTGTCCTGCAGGAGGCTTGAACAGAGAAAGCAAGGCATTTGTGTGTTGTGGTTCGTTCGTTGCTTGTGGAATATGGATTGTGTATCCTCATGTGGGAGCAGAAGAGATCGTTCCTGCTCTGTGGGCAGTGGAATGGAGGGGCTGCTCTTGCTGCCTGCAGGGAGGGGGCCCCTCAGGGGCACGGGCTCTGCTCTGGGGGGCTGCTGGGGCCAGCACATGGGTTGTGCAGAGACTTCTGTTAGCTGTGTCAGGGACTCAGATCCTGAGGCAGGAGAAGCTGATCAACAAGGTGAGTACAGGACAGAAGAGAATGTTCTCCTCAGTGATGATCCCACTATCAGTAATGGCAGTGAATATGATAATTTATGTTTTAAAAATGGATGCATAGGGTAAGTTGTGAGGAACACCAGTTGAAAGCTTTAAACTTAGTGACAGACTGAATACTGAAGGCCTCATCCCCACAGTGTGTGTTGTGACACCTGATTGACTTGTGTTGGCTTCCGGCGGGAGTGACCCTTGGACTTTGTTTTGTCAAACGTCTGGATTTGTCCTTTACTAAAGCTCAACAATGAGGTGTTGTGTACTGGGAAGCTGTTCCAAAGAGCCATTGCCACTCTGGGCCCTGACTTGGAAATCTGAGTAGGTAGATACTCCAGCTGGACACTGTCTGCCTCTCACTCAGCTTTGTATTTAAAGTAATGCCGTCCTGCCTCTGGTGAGACAAAGCTTCCCTTTCTTTCAGTAGTTTTAAATGGATTCTAAGACCAAACTGCCTGTTACTGCCCTTGGGCCGTCTTGTCTGTCCCCTCTGCTCCCACTTTAGGCAGAGTTCCAGACCAGCGTTCATTGGCTCAAGTGTGCTTGTTGAACTCTACCCTGTGATGGTTTGTGCTCAGTTTTCAGCCTGCTGCTTGCTTAGTCACTCCTCCTTCCTCAGGAGGAGGTACTGAGAACCAGAACTGGGGCAGGGAATCTCTGAAATTCAGAATCACATCTCTAAGCGTTTGGTTCTAAAGGGCCAGCATTGCTTGGGATTGTCACCATGTAGGGAAGGAAAGGTAGCCCTCAGCTGATGTTTGCAGCTCCTAGTTGTTGTTACTAACTTCCCAGTACTGGCTTGCAAAGTGATCTCAGACCTGGCTCTGTGCTTCTGGACTAGCTAGGGTAAAGCTTGAAAACCCCCCTGCAGACTTCCATTAACTTGAACACTCTTAACTATATTGTTCCGGCTCTTCTGTTTCACAGTAAGATAGCATGGTGTTGGCTTTATGCTCTTATGTTGTTAGGCTGCTAATAAAAAACAAACATGCAAAACCTTATTTTTAGGGTGTTGAGACTTCCCACTGCTGGAGGGAAAGCACTGAGGCATCTGCGCTGTGTCTTCATTTGCAAACTGGAACGTCAAAGCAATGACCTTCATTTCTTGCAACTCAGTGTTACAGTTTATCTCCTTATAAAGGAAGGAGTCCCTGGGAGATACTGCAGGTCCTTGCTGATATGAAAAGAAAATGGGAGGGGGGAATCTGTTCTCTGGCTACCAGTTTCTGGCACGTGTTTGCCAGCCAAAGAAAGGAATAACTTCATTATATTAGTGCTGGAAAACTTCCTCACAGTAGGGAGCAAGGACACTGAGTGTGGGGGGGTGGGGGGAACCTGACCAGTCATTGATACAAAAGAATACCTTTTGAGAAAGGCAGTATGTCCACCTTGGCAGCTCCTGTAAGGTGCGGTCCTCCTGCAGAAGAGCTGTATATTTATATGAAGGTGCTTCAGAGATTTCTCTCTGGGCATACCCAGGCCCTTCCTAAGCTGCTGCCTGGGCTGGTTGCTCTCAGGTGATACCACGGTTGGGAGAAGCTCACAGGATCTGCAGTGGAGAGTGTGAGTTCTTTCGTTATCCATCTGAATCAGGAGCAGTCCTTAATCCCCTGGACCCATATGTGTGCAGCTTAGTTGACAGACTTCTTATTCTCAGATTGTCACAGCCTGAGGAGAAGGGCTAAAATAACTTACGTTGGTGCAGGCTGTTAAAACGGTTGGAGTGGGACTCAGCTGCAGTTTTCTGTTTCTGCTTAATCAGTCTTTCTCCAAGGAAGACCAGTTAGTGTGAAATAAATGGTGAGATTTTTATTTTGAATTGTTGGATTTGGATGCCGCATTCAATACTGCTTTTCTACAGTAAGACCTGATTACCTCACAGGTCTTGAGAAACTTTTTTTTTTTTTTTAAATGCAGAGGAAATAAATAAGAAGGTCCTTGTCATGACAGCACATTCCATAGATAGGGCTTACCGAAGCTCGGCTGTCACGCAGATGGTTATACACCCACTTGTGTTTGTACAGTGTGCTGGGATTGGGCTCTGTCACAGAAAACCTCATGGGCAGATTTAATTCCTTACACAAACCTTTTGACTGGGATGGTGGTTTTGGCAGCAGAAGTCACAGGAGATACTCTTGTACCAGCACTGTCTGGGACTTCAGTGCTAATGATTAACTCCACGGGAGTAGAGGAATGGCTGTAGGGCTGCCCAGTCTGTGTTCATGTCCAGCATGCGTGTGTGAGCACAGTAGTACCAGTGTACGTTGTGGAGGGATGTTACTTATTCATCCCTTGTGTAAATTCTTGTTGAATAAAGGTTGCTTATCTCTCTTTCAACTCCAGGAACTTTCAAACTTACAATAGAATTCACAGAAGAATACCCAAATAAGCCACCTACTGTTAGATTTGTCTCTAAAATGTTTCATCCAAATGGTAAGTACTTACACAATGCCTGGTTTTACTTCTGTTGTTTTGTTGGGTTGTAGGGATTTTTTGAGGGGGGGAGGGGAAGGAATTTTGTTGTTGTGGTGTTTTTTTTTTTTATTGTTATAGCTTGCTTTAGAGAAAGGTCTTTTTATTATAAAAGTTTTCCCTATCTAATAAGGCAGCAAAATTCCAGTGTGGGTTTTGGTGAGGATGGATATATGAGCAGTGCTCAGGCGTGAAGTGAGAGTGGCAATAAAAGGAGCCTCTTAACTTTCAGTTATTACAGTACAGTACTGATGAGACTCTCCTCTCTCAACTGCCTGTTAAGCCTTACAGAAGAATGTTTTGTACTTAAATAGCAGTGCCTTGGACTTCTATCTGTTATATTGTAGGTAGAGCACAGTGATGATGCTGAATGCAGCTGACTTCTCTCTCTTCCCCAAAATCCCTGTAAGAGCAATACACCATGAAGTGTAGTGTCACTGTCCACTATAGCTTGTCAGAGTAAGATCGTTTAATAAATCCCCTTCCTTGGTAACTAAAGGCTGAAGAGGTATCCCTTGCCTCCAAACAAATATCAGCTTTGTGAAGAGACACCTGAAACTTTCAAATGTGCAAGAGTGGGTACAGTGCAGGGAGGGAAGGTTCTCCTGCTGCAAGGAAGGTGACTGGACTCTGAGGTAGAGACTTCATGGGGAAGCCTTGAGTGTAAACAGCTGTTTGCTGGTGTTCTTTATTTGGTTCACTTTTGAGTAGTTGAAGTTTTTTTGCCTTAAAATCTATTAATGGTTTTCTGTAGCAGTTGTTGCAGTGACACAGAAGTTTGATGCTAGAGGCTTGAGTTTAAATACCTCAGGCAGCTGTTGGTGAGGAGCTTTGCTGCTTCCAACCTGCAGGCCTGTTGGCTGGATTGCAGTCTGTCAGATGCTATGGACTGCTGCAGTGTCTGTGTGAATGTAGGTTTTCAGGATCAGGCAGTAGCAGGAAAAAGCCAGTAGCTGTACAACTTCTGTTTTAAGCTGTTCTCTTTGAACCTTTTCTAGTCTATGCAGACGGTAGTATATGTCTGGATATTCTTCAGAATCGTTGGAGTCCTACTTACGATGTCTCCTCCATCTTAACATCCATACAGGTAAAAGAACTCTGCATGAAAAGGTGGAATGAAATTAGGATGCTTTGGCAAAAACAGCTCAGCAAAAATAATTTTTCCCTCTCCCGAGAGTCAGTGTAGCAGCTGTACCTTGGTACTGGCCCAGTGTGACTCCTTCCCGGGTGTAAATGGGCTGGGCAGTGACACAGGTGGTGCTGCAGGGACCAGCCCAGGGATGCACTGCCTGGCTGTCACAGCCCCCTGTGCTGTGCAGTGACAGCGTGGCCAAAGCCTGTCACGCCTTCCAGCTGCAGGAGTGCGTTGTGTGCACCTGGACTAACCTCTGTGCTCTGATCAGAGTGGGTAGTTTGCAGAACACGTTGGAAAGTTGTGTACTTTGCAATGCCTAAGGATCTTTTTCTCTTTGCACAGTCTCTATTGGATGAGCCAAATCCGAACAGTCCAGCAAACAGCCAGGCAGCTCAGCTATACCAAGAGAATAAGCGGGAATATGAAAAACGGGTTTCTGCAATAGTAGAACAGAGCTGGCGTGACTGTTGACCCAGGATGATGCAAATGAACACTCTGTTGATGAGGAAAATAAACAAAGTGTCCGAGTCATCTTTTTCCTCCTAGCATTTACTTTGCAAGCAGAATAGCTGTTGTGCTGTTGCCACCCTCCCTTGCTGAAGCTTCTTCTCCTTGGACATCAGAACGCACCCACTTTGAAGTCAAACGTTCTGTACTTGGGTTACTTGCAAAAGAGTTACTGATGATGAATTCATTTTCTGTGGTCCCTCTCCAGTCTTAGGGCAGTATTGTGCATTTCTGTAGTGTACACTAAGCTTTTAATTGTAATTGTGTTATACACAGTGATGCTTATGTGTAGCTTGATTAAAGGGATGTTTATATACATACACATTTTTTAACTGATATTAACTAAAGTGCTGATGTGTCCAGGCTGGTCACTTCCTCTACTATTGGTTTAGACCCCACTGCATTTGTAAGTATTGAGTGAAGAAATAACCTGTTTCCTTTTTGTATTGGTTTATCAACTCCTTACTCATGTTAAAAAAAAAATCAACTCCTCAATTGATTTCAATTCAGAGATTTAGTAAGATCCTGGAATGCTTGTTACTTCTGCACTTCACATGCAAGATTTATGTACAGATCTACATAAATCACTTCAGCTGTGGTACTTGGATCTTTGCTGAGGGCGAGAAACAAGCCCTTTTTTTTTTTAATTATTATTATTTTAAAGGACATGCCTACAGAAACTGTCAGTAGGTTTCTATAGTCCTGTCACTGAGGCATTACTGGACAAAACCAGGTAGAGGTGTGGTACTCAGCGAAAGGCCTTCCATGTTAAGGAAGAGGTAAAACCTGACCTGTTCCAGCTGTGGAATTACTCTCCTCTGGTATCTTTCTCCTGCCCCTTATATTTCACTGAGAAAGATTAAGTTCTTTGGGATCTAACTTTGTCTTGTGGAAAGTTTGAATTAAGTCCAGGGTAGGCACTCGAGTCTCTGCAGTTTCTGCTCTTTGTAGATGACCGCGTGGTTTGTGTGAGCTACTGCTGCATGCTTGAGTTTGTTCCCTTCAGTTTTATGAAAGTATTTTTTCAACTCTGAAAAAAAAAAAAAAAAAAACATTTGTAAGTCCAGACTCACTTTTTTTGTAAGGCAAGTTTGTACCTTTGGATACAGAACCTTAAGCAGCAGTGTGGGATGGAACCTACAATTGTGTTGTCCACTGTTCCAGTGTCTTTTGTGTGCACATTGGTCTGTTAGTTGAAAAGTATAACTTTGCACAAGTAACCCATGTAAGAAACTGTACATTTTTCAAAAGTTGTAAATAAAGTGTAACCTTAGTGCTTATTGTATAAATAGGCAAGAAGTGTATAACTGTGCTTATTTAACTGGGGTGGCAGCAGTCGGGTGTGGGACCACGCTCCAGCACTGACATCCTTCCCAGTCAAGGCAGCAGCTGGGGGAAAGCCCTGCCTGGGGTAGGGCAGGATAATAAACTTGGCTCTAGAGCCAAGAGGGACAATGGGAAAAAGGGCTGGCTGCATGTGCAGGAAGGTCAGGCCTGCGTGTGAGTCATGGGGAAAAGGAGCCTGGGTCTTTACTACGGTAACCTCATGTAATTAATTGATACAGAAATCATTTATTTTCCTCCTGTCTTGGGAGAACAGGATTTATGATGACTGACAGATAACAAAGGCTGGTTCTGCTACTGAGCTCCACAATTACGATACAAGGGGCTAAACTTTGTACCTGCTGTGCCAACAGCTTGTACCCCTGAACAGGTCTCCTGCCTTAGCTGGAGCAGCCTCTCACCACTGAAGTCCTGCCGATGTTGTTCATTTTCCTGCGGCAGCGTTTCCTAAGGGACTGCATCCTTGTAATGGCTGGAGAAGGCAGCACGGAGCGAGTGCCTCACGTAACCATGGCTGTTTGTTACACATTCCATGTGCAAGACTTCCCCAAGTCAGAGCCAGCTGAGCAAAGAGCACCTTGGTTGTACCCACGAGTGCAAAATAAAAACCCAAAGGACTCCAACGCCACCTCCTGCATAGGCAGGGATGGCTGATGCCAACCCCAAACACTGTAAACAGTGCCCCAGTGCCAGCTGCAGAACCCCTTCTGGAAGGGCCAAGTCACTCCAAGGTCACAGGAGCCCTTGTAGCAGTTGCTCTGTTCTTGTGTTTGTCTTGATAGTCACAAAAAAAACCCCAAAAGACCGGAGTGGACTCTTAAGGCACCCTGGTGTCTCTCCAGAGCCCTGATGGCTGCACAGACTCACCTGGGAGGGCGAGGCTGCTGCTCTTGAGCTCCCACAGGTACTGCCCCGCCAGCCAAACACCCGGCACACCAGGTCCTGCACTCACTCAGCAAAGATGGGTCATGGCCACTTCCCAGGGCAGGGACAGCAACGCCCTGCCCTGCACAGACTACACGGGCCCACCACCCCTGCTGAGGCACCGTGACCTACAGCCAGCCCCCACCTCTCCCAAAAGAGGCATTTTTCATCCTGAACACCAGTGGTGCTCTCACTGTTTTTCTTGGCATCAGCAAGCTCTGAAGACCTGCTGCATACCCGAGGTAGGGAGGGGGAGCTTCACTTCTGCTTGCAGGAATATCTCCCTAGAAAGTACCAGGCTTCTTCCACTCCTACAGCACCATCTGCTAGAGCCCAGCATTCTTGACAGCAGAATTCAGAGCCAGGGAAAAGAAATAATGCACAAAAAAACCCAAAACAAAATGAAAGAAACAATCTACCTTCAGAATGAACTGCCACATTATTTTCCTACAGCAGGAGCAGCACCAAGTTGTTAATTCAGCTGTCCAAGCTGGCAGCAGCTGTGCTGCAGCCTGGCAGGGAGAGGAGGGGATGCTCACTCTGCTTCCTGAGCGAGTCTCACCTGCCAGGGCATCCTGCAGGGATGAAAATGCCTTTAACTGCACAGCACCAGGAGATCCTGCCGTAGAGGAGCATTTAAAAAAGCGCTGGGACTATTTAAAAACAGAACAGGAGGTGGGGGAAAAAGGTAGAAGTTGGCATGAAAAGATGGAGAGGCAAATAAAGGTAGCAGAAAACCAAAGGCGAGAGCTGAGACACAACAGGAGAACAAACAGAAACACTGCAGGAGGACTGGCTCAGCACTACAGAACCAGTGCTGACATTAAAACCAGCACGTCTGACTCTGGGCTCTCCCAAAGTCAATTCCTAACCTTTACACATCCCAAGCATGAACTGAGTGTTCTCCAAGGCTCACAGAGCACCGTGTCCTGTGGTGCTGCCGGCGCAGCAGCACAGCCAGCGGTCAGCCTGCTTCCCTGGCAAGGAGAGAAGCCCTCCAGCTTCCTGGAGAGCTGCCATACTCACACATGGCTCAGAGCAAGGCCACAAGTTTGTGGTGAATCGCCCTTGACAGGCACAAGCACAGGTGCAGGTATGGAGCAGAGAAATAATCAGGCACAGATTTGGTTTTGCTCAGGATTAAAGAGCTGATATTCAAAGTAAAAAAAATAAGTTATATAACAGTCCCCACAAGCTACACGAGCATCTTTGAGCGTGGGCTCTGCATTTACCTCCAGTTTTTACATTTCACACTTCACCATGGCATTTGCACATGTCAAGCAGTTCTACAGGGTGGAAAGGCGCTGGAATTCTCTCCGTCCAATACGCTGGCCATGAAGGTGCCTTCACTGATTCGCAGAATGGGAGACTCGGGGTACAAATCTATGAATAAAACTGTACTGCTGGTTAAGGGTTACATACTGTACATACACACAGCAGGGACAAGACCTCAATATATGTATTTCTCAAGAATAAACAGTTTTCACACTTTTTTTATACAAAGTGTGACAAATCCTTTTTTTTCCAGAAATAAAACTTTATTGTCATTAATATCAATTTTACATACAGGTTTATGCCCCCAGACTGCATTTCCTTTGCTTTTTTTAATTATTAAAAAAAAAAAAAAAAAAAAAAAAAGGCTTTTTCTTTTCCTTCCTTGTTCAAGAATAAGGGACCTATGATTTTAAATGATGTCAAATTCCTTCTCATTGGACATGTGTGTTTGCTATTACAAAACTATTAAAATGTGAAGGAACAAGTAATATCAAAGACACATACAGTAACTGCACTACTGCTTTTGGGTTGTGCTAATGTACTTGAACAGAACTCGGTCGGTTCTAAAGGCCTAACAACATTTTAGAAATTATATTGCCAAAGTAAAAGATGATGTTATTACCCACAAGAAAAATGCAGCATTTCTTTCTTTAGTCGAGTGCCCAGGAAGCTCAGTCTCTGGTCTAAGGGGACACCTCACCTCAGTTTGCTTGGGGCATGATAAGCTCGTAATGCCCAACCTGGCCTTCCTGCTTCAGCTGGTCTAACAGATCTTCCTTGCGCCGCTTCCTGCTCACCACCAAGTATCTGTTGTGTCCCTGCCCATGGGATTTACTTTTAAGACCATATTTTTGGGCTATCTGATGTATCTGCTTCCGCTCATCCATGGTCAGTTCTCTAGAGAAAGTCAAGTCAATGTGACTCTCTGAGCGTGCATAGTTACGAATGATCTCTTCAATATCTCTTTTAGCGATTCTGTTCACCCTTTCTACATCAAGCCCAAGTCCTTCCCTTTTAAACTGCTCTTTCACTGAGATAGGCTCTCTAATTCCTTCACCATCTTTCCCTAGGCCACCGCCTGTCCAGCCCATCTTTCTTAAAATTTGGTTCCCAATGTTGTCTTCTTTGATCTTCTGTTTGAAAGCCTCTTCTGCTGACCGACCCCGGATCTCATTTCTGGAGATGACGTCTTCAACAGTGCCTTTCTTCAGGTTATTAACAACAGTTGGCTGAGTCTTTTTGAGGATTTTCACGGCTTCCTCTGCTGCTTCATGCTTGACAGATTTCTTCACTCCAACTGCTTCTGCGATGAATTCATCCTCAAGCATCACCTTGCATTTCCATCGCATGCCTGTCATCCTCTCGAACACGTACTCCACCGTCATCTTGTTGAACTGGGCGGTGTCGTTCAGCGTACACACGGGATTGCTGGAGTTCTCATAGATCACCAGGTCCTTCAGGTCCTTCTTCCTCCCGGAGCCCCGCGACGAGCAGCCCACTTTCTGCACCTGGGTCACTTTGAGGGATGCTATATTTGACTGCATCTTCTGCAGGATTTTCAGGGCCTCCTCAGCCGCTGCGTGCTTGCTGGTCTTTTTCGTGCCAAACCCCTCGGCCAGGCAGTGATCTTGGAGATACACCTGACACCGCCACGAGCGGTTGGGCATCAATTCGTACTTATATTCAACAGACATTTTGTTGTACGAGGCAGAATTGTTCAGTATTCCTATTGCGTCACTGGCGTTCTCCGTGAGGACAAAACTAGTCCAGTGTTTGTTGGTATTGGCAGAACCTTTCACGGATTCAGTACCAGGCTGCATGGGGACACAGTCCCTGTTGGCAACTACGAACTCCTCGTGAGGCTTGAGGGCAGGAGGGAAATCCGTGCGACACACGCCCGCCTCGCACACCACCAGGTCCTCGTGGTAGGTGTGCTTGAACTTGCGCTGGACAACTCGAACTTCCACGGACTTCTTCAGCAGCTTCACTGCCTGCTCCGCCGCTCGGTCCCGGGACCCGTTCTTGCTGCCGGCGTAGCCGGTGGCCAGGTAGACGTTCTGACATCGCACTTCACAGGCAAAGCCGTCGGTCAGGAGCTTCTTGCTCTTGGGGAGGTCAGCAGGGGCGATCTCTTTCAGAGGAACATAAATATACTCAGGATTTGTCTTGCATGCCTGAATCGAACGTGTCAAAAGATACGTGAAGTTAATTTTATCAGTCCCCGTGTTCGCATCTGGGTTGGCAAGGTTTTTCCAGACAGCCGCTGACAGTTTCTCCATAAAGCTCTGCTTCAGCATTATTGCTGACGGAGGGAAAGTCTCTGATGCAGACGGGGCAGTTGAAGGGGAAACAGAAACCTGCAACGCGCTGCTTGTGGTGGAGTCCACACTGTTCACAGCCTTCTTGGCTGCTGCTGCTGCCGGGCCTGCAAAGCCTAACCCAGCTGTGCTGGAGACCTGGGGATCCACGTCCCGTGCATTCGCAAAGGAATTTGTACAGTTTTCAGCTGGCTGTGCCACGCTGTTTGTGTTTGCCTCCTGGTTCACCTCCTGCGGTTGGTTATCCAGAGAGTTGTCCTTCTTGCCATCCTTCTCAGCACTGGTGACAAAGTGTATGGGTTCAAAACGTGGGCGCACTCGGAACTTGGGCACCACCTTTTTGGGCGGCTCAGAGACCACCTCTGGCTCTGGACCTATGAAATGGGAGAAAATTACACAATTACCAATATGTGCATGATAGGCAGGCAATGTTTTCAGTGAGTGATCTCCATGAGGAGCCTGTGGACTCTAAATGCAGGATTCGCACTCCTTAGCCAAAACCCAAGAGGTTTCTTTCCAAAGACATTTACAATTGATCAAAGACGAGCAGTCATTCTTGTGCAGGTCACTACAGTGGTATTTCCACCTCCACAACTACCACACAAAAATCTCTGCATATTTAATTACACAATGCTGCCCCCCAGCATTGACCACTGAACCCATCCAGTCATTTCTGAAGTTAATCCATTAAGAGCTACTAAAACAAATAAAACTACAAGACAGAACACCAGAGCAGGACTAGAGCCTTAGCTCTGACTCTGCTGCATGGCTGTGGAATGGTCTCAGTTAAACTACTTTATCTTCAGGTTTTCTCATCTGAGGGGGAACACAGTGAGACTGAACTCCTTTCCAAAACACACAGGGTTGTTACTGGCTTTGACATTTTCTGTCAAAGTATTTCTTTTTTGGCTAAAGGGCACCAAACATAGAGAAATCTGCCCAAGCTACAGTGGCTGGGGGCCCCATTACACATTACTGAGAGACCTCTTGTTCCTTCACCAGAAGAAATGCAAATGAGGCAGACTATCCTGACATGCACAGCGACTGCAGAAAAGGAGAATCAAATAGCTGACAAGCAAATGTGTAACATCTAAAGGATGGTTATACAAGACTTCTGCGAAAGATTTAGCCCCCACAGGCTGACGTGGTACATGTGTGTAATTTCATCGGGGGAGCAAAAGGCCACCTCAGTGCTGGGAAATGCTGCCTGATCCAGGGCCAATGTGTGCAGCTCTAATATAGGTCAGGCAGCACATCTGTCTAGACATCAACCACCAGAGCGTGGTTATCATGGCCCAGCTCCCTGCAGGTGAAAACAACGCTCTGCACGCAGCACAAACAGCCCCTCCTTCCTACCTAAACCAGGTGAGAAAGTCTTACACACACGTTACACCCTTTGGCCATCAGTTCTGATGAATTATGGCAACGTTTCCATTTCTTGCTCTGTTTGTATTTTGATGGTTGCACTGCAGCAGCACCTAAAGGCTCTCGCCAGCAGAACAGCTCTTTATGCTGTCTGTGCAACACGCCACAGAGAAACCCTCCCCTCAGAGCTGCTGCCTGTGACAGACAAAACATGGGAGAAAAGCAGTATTTATCTCAGTTTTACAGCTGGCCCATGGCAGTACAAAAAGATTGCTGGCTGTCAAAGGGAAGCAACTTTGGCAGAGCTCAGGATTATATCCAAGCCTAGAGGAGCCCTGTGCTTCACACAGGACACACACATTTGTGCTGCACACAGCCACGGTGCTGGCTGACCAAGGGCCTGCCTGTACCCACACCCCACACAGGGGCACAATTCCCAACCCTCTCCAGAGGGAGGGCAGGCAGCTCTGAAGGTGCAGCAGAGAAGCCAGCAGACAGAGCCTCTTGGACTGCCAGCCTCCTCTGCCTGCTGCATTTCCTCCACTGGAAAACCTACAGCTGGAACACTGACCCCTGAGCCCATGGGACTGGGCTGACACAGGCAGGACTCTTCCATTCCAGCAGGGAATTAAAAAAAAACAAACCCAAAGCTACACATCATCTCACCCCTCCTCCCCACAATTCTCCAGGCAGGTCATAACTCAAGATCAATGAGCTGAACTCCACATGTCCACGTGCACGTATAACCCCTCCTTGGGTTAGAACATCACCCCTCACCACAGCAGAGAAAGGCAGACAGGGATTTCATTACACAGATTCGATTCCCAACACTATCCCTAGAGGAAACCAATTACATGATAATTTAAATGAAAAATGGTATTTTCTTAAGCAGAGGGAGAACTCTGCGTGACTTACGCACACGGCGGGGGGGAGCGGCTGCAGTCCAGCAGAGCACGTCATGGACACTTCTCCCATTTGCCATGTCAGCTGTCACTGCCCTCCCCACAGTCCCACTGATGCCCACCAGACAGGGCAGGGCAAGGGGCCCCTGACACAGGCACAGATACTCACTGTCCGATGGAGAGCGGTGTCTCTTGAGCTTCCTGCTGGGAACCAACTCGTACGTCCTCGTCTCGCCGATGTCGATGCCTTCGGCCATCTTGAGAACCTTCTCCATGACCTGCACGCCGTATCTGTGTGGATCCAACAGCAAACCACCTGAGAGCCGGTCCCATGGGCAACACACAAGTGCACACACCAGCTTTTGTCATGTAGAACAAGAACTGAGGCTGTCTGGGACACAGCAGCTGTGCAGGGGAGACCTCCCCTGGTTCTGCTGGAGCAGAGCTGAGCACTGTCCCCCTGCCACAGCCAGCGTGGACAGAAAGCCCCCACCAGCTGAGGGGGCTCACTTGTGAGTAACAAACCATGCAGCCACCACACTGACGGTGTTCACACTGAAACGTAAATACATTATCTGACAATATATTTGGCAGAGCTATGGGAGAATTGAGGAACACAGGTTGTGGAGAAGGAGGAGCAGCTTCAGTGAACTAAGCTCAGGAGCTCAGGCTGGCACTGGAGCCACAGCCTGCACATCACCAGCACCGCAATCAGGTGACAGAGGCCCCGCTCAGCCTTCATCGACCACTCTTTAAATAAAAAGCCAGACTAATTCTGGCTTGGTGCTGTACCCAAAACGTTTCAGATCCCCGAGCCACGATAGAGGTGAGGGGGCTGTAACACCCCAAGCAAACCCTGCCCCTGCAGTTCTGCACGGCACAGCCCCGTCCCTCTCCAGCCCCACAGCCCTGACCAGATCATTTTCCATTGCTCTGGGCATCTGTCACATCATTTCAAGCCATTTGCACACTGAAGCTGAACAGGAAAAAACCCCTAAACCTTTCTATCCAAGGATAACCTACAATCATGGCCTGAAAGCAGCCTCTGAGAGCTTCACCCCATGGTTCAGAACGGAGAACAAGCAATGCTGCACCTGTTCCACGTGTGCCCACCATCCAAAGTCAGAAGCATCAGGTCACTGCCCATGGACAGGAGTCCACAAGTGTCATGAAGTGCTGCAATAACTTGACCAAGCTTTTAAATATTACTGTTTCAAGGGCTCTGGAAATCCACTCACCCTCCACTCAAGAAATGCCCTTCCTGCTCCTGATTTAGAGGGCCAGGCAGAAATCAGATCCATTTAAATTCCTGGCTGAGAACCCTGAGCACACGCTTCTGCAGTCCCAGCACAGCTCAGCCCCCAGCAGAGAGGCAGTGGAACTGAGCAGGGGAAGAAAATGCCAGGAGGGATCAAAGGGAGACAGACAGTGGTGACACCCTCACCCCCTCGCAGCCAAAAGGGGGAGGGGTGGGAATCTCTGTTCCTCTCTCTGGCTTGCAGGGAAGAGGCATTACCTGTGATGGACAACGTCCCTTTCCAGCAGGGTGCAAGAACAGCTTAGATTTGATGTGTGTTATTCTTCACCACAAAGGATGGAGACCTCTGGGGCTCAGATTTCTGCCAGGGGGGCAGACAAGTCCCCTCCAGTGCCTCACTGAAGTCTCCCTAGTGTGATTTTAATACATTACACCTTACCCTGATCCCAGTAGCTGTAGAGCACAATGCTTCCCCCTACCCCATTCTGCAGCCACCTTGAACTTCTTTGAAAACACGAACATCTTCTCTCATCCACCCCTGAACTAAATGGAGCCTTCTACTTAACTCCTTCCTCACAGACCATGTTTTCTAAGCCTTCTGGACATTCTCCAGATCACCTCCCAGCAGAACACTCACTCAGATTTCATTAGCAAAGACTTTGATCTGTATTTACTCTGACAAACAGGCTGTCTTCAGCCAGGAAATAATCAACAATAGGAAAACAAAACAAAACAAAAACCAAGCCCCCCAACTCAAAAGACAACCAGCAAACTTAAAGAGAAAACAACAAAAACCTCCCAAACTTCGAAGCCATTCACTTGATACAGCAACAACAGCTCTTCCCAAGCAGCAAAAGGCAGTTCCAGGGAATGCTGTGGGTCCCCCCATTCCCAGACAATACTAAGCAAAGCTGGAATTGTCTTTAACAGCCCAGCATGTTCCTCTCTGCTGCGTGTTCCCGGCTGGGCACAACATGGGGAAACATCCTCACTGGTAATGGCTCCACATCCATCCTGCCCAAATTCCATCTCCCCTGAGAGCTGCAGGTGAAGATGATCATCAGGCGAAGCACATGCACCTACAGACTTAAACTCCATCAGTTCTTGGGATCTTCACACACAGTTGTTCATTCACTTCTGTTACCAGCAGCCTGTATCACTGCACCAATTCCCAAAAGCACTGGCACAAGAAAGGCCCCCCAAGACAACACACAAACGCACTAACATGGGCCGATGGCCCACGCAGCCTGTCTCTCAAGAAGATATTCTCAATTTTAACATACTACTCAAGCTTGGGAATTGGGAGCTATTTTTAAATTATGTTTAATTTCGGTGCTTGCAGAGCAGAACAGTTTAGTACTTGAACCAGAAAGGAAACAGGCAGATCTGTATTTAAGGATGCTGACTCGGCTCTACACAAATGACACAAAGTATTCCCACACAAGGCTCCGGGTCGGAACAGTAATCGAAGTCAGTTATGTGCCCTCAGTGCTCACAAGCTCCTCTGTCACTGCACAGCTTGCTGAGGTTGGTTCTGCCCTTAAAGCCTCACGTCCACTTAAAAACAACCACAACATCGGAGGTGTCGGCCGGAACGTGGGTGTCGTCTCTGCAGATCCCCACAACCCGGTCGGTTACACTTCGGTCGGGTTCTGGCAATCCTGACACAGGACCGCTGCCATCCCACAGCCCTGTTTCTCCCAGAAAAGCCGAGAATTAAGGGCACTGTACAGGCTGCTGTGTGCGCAGAGGGAAACTGCTCACTTCAATGGCAAAGCACAGCACCACCAGCCTAACCAGCCACGGGGGCGGGACATCGAGAGCTACTTTCAAAACACACATGAACTTTTCCAGCAGTTTGCTTCCCTCCGCGTACAAACACAGGCATACCTGAGCAAAGAAAACTGTCCAGGAGCTGAAATACTCCCGTCCCAGCCCGTTCCGCCCCAGTGTATTTTAGAAGGCGGCTGGAGCCGGGACCCGGCCGCGACGGGAGCCTGAGCCTTTCTCCAAAGGGGCTCCAATGCTCTGCCCGAGGCGGGACCCCCGAGCCGCGCTGCCCCCGGGGCTCACCTGCAGCCCATGAAGACGTGGTTGGTCCAGAGCACGGAGAGCGCGAGCAGCCGGTCGATGGCGGCGCCGGGGTAGTCGGGCAGGTGCCGGAGGATGAAGCGGCGGCGCAGCGCCCATTGCCGCTCGGTCTCGTTGTACTGCCGCCACTGCTCCACGGCCGGCTCGGCCACCGCCTCGGGCTGCGGCTCAGCGGGCGGCGGCGCCATGGCGGGCTGAGGCGGCGGGGCCGGACCCGCGGGGCCGGGGCGCGCTCGGCGGGACCAGGCCCCACGTGCGGACCAGGCCGCGGCGCGCTGAGGGACAACACGGAGCGCCGGCGCGGCCCGGCCTCAGCTCACCCCCCCCGGCCCCGCTGGCCGGTGCCGCCGCGGCCCCGCCGCCCCCGCCCGGCCCGGCCCGGCCCGGCCCTGTCCCTATCCCGGCCCGGTCCCGGTCCCGTCACCCGCGCGGGGCCGAGCGGAGCGGCCCGGCCGGCACCGCCTCACGTGGCCGCGCGTCACGAACGCGCGAGACGCCGCGAGACTCCGCCGCCATGGCGGGGCACAGCGCCCCCTGCCGGCGGCTGAGGGTGGGGTCAGATGGGGCGGGGCCAGACGGGGGGCGGGGCCAGAGCAGCCCCGGGCGGAGTGTCCCCACGGTCCTGAGTCCTCTCCCCTTCTCCCTATTTCTCCTCCCCTTCCCTTCCCTTCCTCTCCTCTCCCCTTCCCTTCCCCGCCCCTCCCCTCGGGACCACTGTCCCCATCGGGCTTTGACTCCCCCGTGACGGTCTGGGACCCCCCCGGCCCCGGCGGGAGCCCCGAACACAAACCACAGCAGGCGCGCTGGCTTTTCGTGAATTTTTTATTTAAAATTGACATGAAAGTTAGAAAGGTCACAGGCGGAACAGTGCCGGTTCCTCGGTGTTTTGCCGTGTAAATATATATATATAACGCGGTGCAGTTTTCACGCACTTCCATGTGTAAAAAGGGAAGGGGGCCGGGATGGGGAGGTGGCTCTGGAAGCATGCGGGGAGCGGGCAGGTAAGGACGGGGCTGGCCCGGCACTTCAGGACCAGCTCACAGGGTGCGGAGGGGCCGCTGTGATGGTTATACCGGCCCCCAGCACCGCCTCTCCCTCCGGGTACTGCCAGCTATCCCTAACCTTAAAGAACAGGAGGAGGTGCAGGTAGGAAAAAGAAAGTACCACTTGACCCAACGTCCACCAGGCTTGTTTAACAGGGTGGTGAGACACAGGAGGACACCAATGAAAACACACAGTTCTTACTTTATTTCTTTGATAAAATTAAATATTTTGTGGCTGCCAACAGAGCAAGTTGCACCATGTTCATATTTCCTTTGATTCTTGAATGCACGGTTTCCAAAACCAGTCAAACAATAGCATATTGAAAATATTCCTTAGGCTTCACACCCCAGGGAAGCCCACGACATTTATATTATTAAAGACAACATTAGAAAAAAAATATGCCCATAACAACGTTTGAAAATGTATTCGCTACATCATTAGTCCAAACATCACATTTCTGTCGCTCTTCAAAATCCCAGGTAACAATCAGTTCCCCCCATATCACCCTGTCTTGTCACACAAATTACAAGACACTTCAATTTTAGGTATCATGCAAGTCAGTAAAAGAGCTTCTTTCCAAGACACTAACACTGAAGATTTGTTCCCCCCTCCCCAGACATAAGACCCTTAAACTCTTCTAGAAGTGGCAGTCTTCTCCCTCAGACACAGTGCAGCTGGCGAAGACAGATTAAAAAAAGCTAGAGAGAGAGAAAAGGGGAAAAAAAAAGAGAAAAAACCAGAAGATTAGCAAAAAAAGAGAAAGACACTCAAAAAGCAAGAAAAAGAGATGCAACATGAAAACAGCTGACAGAGGAGAGATGGCATCTCCTTGTGGTACCCTCAAGTACTTCAGAAACCACACATATAAAACCCTTTTTTTCTTTAAAGTCTTTTTTTGAAGACTTTGCATAACTTTAAATAACTTTCTAATAAGGCAAATGGTCAGGAAGAACAGTCAGTGACCTGCAGTAAGGTAAAAAAAGCAACATTAAATGGTTATTTAGCAGGTAATCTAGAAATCCTTGACAGATTGATACTGACTGGTTTGGGGAGCAGGGTAGCATGCAACAGTAGAGGAAGAAGTAAATATTCAAATTATTTTAACTTCCTAAAAACCCCCAAACAAACCACAAAGCAATCAAAGAGTTCTATGGGAAATTAAATTGTGTTTATGGTGAATACCTGAGAAAATACATTGCAATCAAGAGTTTGGACTGCCCTGATTGCTGGAAATGGAGCCCAGACCGTGGTGTGATCTGGGCAGCTGCTGCTGTGAGCAGATGGGCTGACACTCCTGGAACTGCTCGTGGGCTGTTGGCATCACCCAGAGCACTTCTCCAGGAAAACTCTGAGCAGCAGCTTGCACTAAAACAGCACCACCTGTCAGGGCTAGGCTTGACATGTGCTCGTCTCCTAAAAACCCAGGGTTGGGAGGGTTTTTGTTGAGGCTGTTTGGCAGCAATGCATTCTGATCTTTCAGCAGGGGCAGGACGTGTGGATTCACCCACACACAGAGCACTGAGCCCGCCCACAGCACGACTGAAGAATCAGGGCCACAACAAGCAACTCTGAAATGGAAACCAGGATTTACATGCTAGTCTTCAAGGAGCATGAACTAGCAAGAGAAAAAATAAAAGAAAATTAAAAAAGACAGATGATGCCATGGAAATGACACCAAGTTTAAAAAGAAAAGAGTGCTTTATCTGTAAACTATGTGATAATTAAACTTAAGGTGGTGTTGTCGTTTTAACGTCACCAATAAATACATTTAAACTGCGTTGTTATTTTGCCAGCAAAAATAACTCACAGAACTTAATTCCCTATCCCTTATCTATCAAGGTGGAGAGAGACCAGGAAAAAGGGGAATCCATTAATTGTAGGGGGAAAAAAAGTATGGTAGGATTGAAAGGTGCAGCATCCGAAACCTTGTTAGCAGTAATTTTACATTGTTTAATAAAAGCAATAACCATCAGTACATAGCAAAGACAGAATCACAACGAGGATATAGGAGAGAGCAAGGGTAACACCCTGGAAAGGTCACAGCTGAAATGCTGTCACGTTTTATTAGACCCTCCGATTTAACAAGTAAATGAAGGTCCATTCCAGCCCATTGTATTCAGGGGTAATTACTCAGTACAGAGCCATGGGTTACTGTAAAAGAAGGGCAAAGAAAACAAAAAACAAAAGAAGTAAATGTTAAACAGAATTCACTGTCTGATGAACTCTTTATTTAAAAACAAAACTCAGCCAGAAGTACACAGAGAAGACACCTGCAGGCAAACCCCAGTTGCACTTGGCCAGAGTGAACTCCTGGCCCAGTCAGCAAAATACCCTCCTTTTTAGTGCAAATCCTGCAGTAAAAACAAGGCTTTTGCTGAATAGAAAATATGAAAAGCAACCTGCCAACATCTGCACACTTTAAAAATGGATGCCAGCTACAAAACATACAGGTTTTCGCATTAAAACCAGAAATTGCTGGAATCACTGAGAAGAAAGTCAAAGAAACAGCATCGTCTTTCTTCACAAACACTGATATGTACAGCAAGGTGTCCAGCTTTCCCTGAGATTGGATCCAGGATGTGCATCCAGGCCAGCACAATGAGAGGGAGACAAGGCAAGAGATCCTTCGTGACCCCTGCAGCATTCAGAGAACACTTAGTTGCAAACCATGGATCCAAATTTGAGAATTCCCCAAGCCTGAGGACTAGAGGTTTGGACTCAGGCCCCACGCCTGTGAGGATGTCAAGTTTTGCAAAAAGTCCTTGAAAAATGCATGAATCACACATGGCAGCACAGAGGGGGTGACAAGGGGTTAGGCACAGCAAATTAATAAGGGGAGAGGGCAGCAGCCTCTTGAGACAGCACATCCCACCCCACAGCAGCATCGGGGAGGTAAACACACACCCCGAGCAGCCCAGGCACAGCACGGAGCGGGGACAAAGAGCTGAGCAATGGGAAGAGGGGACACACACAATCAGCCATGAGCACCTCTGGGCAGCTCTAGCTCCTCACAGGGTCAACCACAAGAGCCCAGGGCTCTGCTTAAACCAGAATGGTGAGCGCAGGGGGGAGCAATGGGCAAAGGTGAGCAGACAGGCACAGTGGCACAGCCGCGTGTTAACCGGGGGTGGGGCATTTGCCTCTGGTGCGAAGGGAAAGGCTCTACAGGAAACCCGGACTGAAAATGAAAGAAAAAGGCAGGTTAATGGTTTTATGGATTAATGACAAAAAAACCCAAAACACCACCAAACAAAATAAAAATACAAATGTTTCCTAACACACACACACACAAAAAGAAATGTTGCTAAGTGATGATGTTAATGATGTTTAATCTGACTACAGAACATGCTCTATGCAGACACACGCATGCATACACACGCACACACACGCACACGCTCAGCAGTGGGATGAACCAAATTTATTTTCTATAACAATCCTCTCACAGTTTTGAGAGCTACAGGACTCATCAACTGTGACTTGTTTGTATTCATGCAAAACAGTGGAGCCCTGCAATACTTTATGGATCAATATGGAGAGTGTTTTTTAGAATTCTGGGAAAGTACCATATACACATATTTAATTTAGCAACGACAAATGCCCATTGAAGAAGGCACTGTCTGCATTTGTGTAGCGGGAACAAAGAACTTTATTTAATTCAAAGCCCGGCACACAACAGTGTACAGTTACGAGGGCTGCCAAAAGCAATCCAAACCCAACAAAAATCAGTAATGTTCACGCTAACTGCACTTTAGCTGTGCCCTCGTACTCAGCACCAGAATGAACAGTTCTTCTTTGAGCTTATTTTTTCAAATTCAGAGCCTGATAAGCAGAGAATTGTTCTTCTCATTGTTTTACAGTTACCGTTACATTAATTCAACTGGACAGCTCAAGACAACTGCAAGCTCCAGTTCGAGGCAGTGCAAGACCCTTCTGAAGCTCTTCTGTTAAGTAGAAGGTCCCATTTAAATTACATTCAAATGCCTCTCACTGACAGCGTAATGTTTACTTGCTTTTCCATTTCCCTTGGTGGAGCTATGAGGGAAGGAATCCTGGAATCAGCTTTTACCTATTTAAGGGCAGACCATAATTTAGTCCAGACTACTCAGAAGGGAATGTAAGTTTTAGCTTTGTCTGCAGGGAAGGGTGGACTCGAGGATGATTTTTCAGAGTGTTTTATGGTTAAGAGCTGCTGTTCCAACAGGTCACTCCTCTGCAAGGCCTGCACACCTCAGCCTGGGGCCTCTCACCCTTGCCTTGGATAATGAGTACTGCTGCTCTGTCAAGAAGCAAGACATTCCTGTGGGAGCTTCCTTTTTCCTCTCACCAGAGAATCAACAACAAATTAAAAAGGCTCAATTAAACACACTCAAGCTAGTTGTAAGCAGACCACTGTCATTAGCAGTTTAACTAATAGCCCTAATGAGGATGCTGCTCTCCTGCCACGCAGGGTCATTTCTTGTGCATCTTTGTTCAAATGACCCTTCCTTTTACCGTAGATGCAGGCACTGCAGGGCAGACCCTTGCTTACTGCTGGCTTTGTTAACCCTTCCAGGCAGCCCTATGTGTTCCACAAGCTTGGCCCTGACTTTGTGGCCACCTCACACCCCTGCAGACAGGGCCTGACATGCAGGCAGAGCCACTGACAGTCACTGCAACTGGAGCAGAGCAGACTCACAGCATTAACATCCCTGACAGGGCTCTCCTCCAGCGGGAACTCTCCATACTAAACTTGGCAAAACTCCTCAGGCACTTGGATCCTGGCCTTATTCAGGGGCTAAGTGCTCTGGCAGGCTTTCTGGACACAAGTTGAGCACAGCACTCTTCTACCTCTATCCTTACCCTGGCCATGGGCACACTTGGCACGGCTCCCAGGGGTGTGGGTCTGTGTCTGCCTGTTACAACTGAACAAATGGGTGACCCATTTGCCTCCTAAAAATGTCATAAAGACTCTCAGTCTCTCTTCAGAGCCTTCATTATCTGCTAATGCTCATCCCGTTATCCCTTGTGGTTTTGGACAATTAACTATAATCTGTCAGCAAGTGAATACTGGTTTGGTTACTCAGCAGTAGCTTTTTTAAAGTTCCCTCTCTCTCACATACATGCACACACACACACACACACACACAGACAGAGTTTGGTGATTCTCTGGTGCTTTGGGACAAAGGAGAGCTCCAGGCTTGGCTCTGTTAATATATGAAGAGGGGGATAGAAACTATTCTTGGATCTGCCTTCACCTGCACTGTAACCACAAGTTAACACTACAACTTGGGAGGGGTGGGAGGAAAGGAGGAGAAAGGGAAGAGACATTTACGTGGCTGGCTGGGCTGTATCATCAGCACCACATCTCCATAGCAATTGTTGCCATAGTATCAACATGGCCTGTGTGATTAAAGAATATAATTTATTTCTGAGGGAGATGGAATAAAGAGAACAGAGCCAACAAAGTGGCTGGGAAGATTTAAAAGGAAGAGGACATAATCCTTAATTTTTATGTTTAATATCCTAATACAAAGTCTCTGCATTTTACTTTGCAGAATCTTTAAAGACAATTACATCCCTTTTCTACAACTGCATATGTAGAGAGAGACTGGTAGAGCACATATTGTGAGGGTGAAAGCAGAGGAAGACAGAGATAATTCTTATAGGCTTCTTTTACCATTCCTTTTTTAGGAAGAGTACTTAATCCCACTGTGAGGTTCTATTAGTTAATGACGCTTACCAGGACAATGTGCCTCATGCACCATGCAGCCAAACAGCAGCTAACTGTAAAACAGCACACAGGTAAAGAGCTAATGATGATGATGATGATAATGATGTCACAACAAAAAAAAAACAACAAAAATAAACTAAGTTATGATTAGTGCAAATTACACAGCGCTTAGGTTTAAATGAGTCACCTGTGAAAAAGGCTAGTGCACTGCCAGACAGTAGTGAACCAGCTACAATTAAGCTACAGCTTGTGAAATTCATGGATTGTTAAGGAAAATTTATGATCTAAATACCGAAATGGATTGTTAAGGACAATTGGAGAAGTTAAAGAGCAAAGAAAGCAGCACCATTTCTAACACAGCTATTTTCCCAGAGGATAGGGAAACCCCCTAATATCTTCCCAAGCTGTATTGAAGCACTGACCTCTCTCTGTCATGGAGTGTTCTGTGCCCTTAAATGACCAGGACAGTACCAAAGCTTTTCCATATCAACGTGCTTGGTGTCAAGGAGCTCTTCTGAGATCAGAAGCACAAGAGTGTGAACTGGGCCACAGCAACTATTTGCTGATAACTATAGGGCACCTTGTTTCCCTTTTCTGCATTCCTGACCCTGACTAATCTCAGGGCTGAAGTCTGCTGTCCTGAGTGAGCAGACGTCTGAGGGTTGGAAGCGTGAAAAAACTCAGTTGTGTATTCCTTACGCAGTCCAGGCTGGGGAGAGAAGTCTGCCCCCAGTCAGTCTCAGACTCCTCAGCATGAAAAGATACTAAAATCCCCTGAAGGTAATTCAAATGAGCAAATCAAAATAGGCAGTGGAAAAAGGAACAGACTAGTGAGAAAAGGGCAGCACTAATTACTCATCAGAAGAGAATGTTGACACAGAAGCAGCTCCAGTTCAAAACTGAAAGACTAAACCAGGATCTCATTTTTGTTATTGGGTGTTTCCTCTCCTGTCTCATTTGATTCCAAGCTTAACGGTCACGGGCTTTTTCCCTGACAAACAATGCTGTCAGCTCTCTGGGCACATCCCATATTGTCCAATTTGACAGCACTTCCTCCTCATGTATTTGAGACTGCATAGTGCAGGCAAGATTTACTCTGGGTTTGCCCCAGGGATGTGCAGAGGGGGGATTGTGACAGTGGTACAAAACCAGACCCTTGTTTGTCTCTGCACCACTCTCTGTACACACACCCAGGTGGCACAGTGCTCCATTTCGGGAAATGTGCCCCAGTGGGAAGGAACTGCTCACTGCTGGGAGAACTGGGAGGACTGTTTCACTGTCAAGAGCTGGCTCCTAATGGGCACTGCCCGGATCCCAGGATGCTTCCAAGGGGGTGGATCCTGAAACCCCAGTCCCTGGCACGGGGAACCCCTGCTAAAGCCATGCAGTATCTCCAACTGCTTATGTGGAGGGCAAAAAGCTGATTTAGGACCTGTAGAAGAGTACTAGTGCTAACAAGGTGCTGTAACCTGTCTCCCCTTTTTGCAGCCATACATTTTGCAGATTCCGTAATTCAAGACTTTTCAAAGTCCAAGTTTTTTCCCAACCTCAACAAGTAAGACCCTGAGACAGGACATGCTCCTCTCTGGGGGTAGAGGAACATCCCTGCTACCCACACGCTTGCCTTGGCAGCTAGTGTGGTTCTACTTCATTACAAGCACTGACAGACCAGGGGAGGAGCAGGCAATCTAGGGGAATGAAAATAAGTTCATCCTCTCCCATGCTGCCAGCAGGCAATGAGGGAGGTTAGCACTGCTCCCAGCTCTTCAGGATGACAGCTGAAGCTTAAACGCTTCCAGCTACTGCTCAGCCTTACTAGGGATTAAATCTGGCTGTAAACCTTCCCCTGATAAGGACTGGCTATGTTGGGAGGGAGATATGAACACCCAGAAAATTAGTAAAGGAGAACCATTGCCAAAAAGCAAGTACCACTGGGTTAGCAACTTACTTTTTCCTTTCCTTATCCCTTTTAAGAGTTTGCGATCCTCCAGCCTGCTGAGCCTGAGACTGAAGCAATTCAGCTGCTGTCTTCCTTTGTTTAAATGCATTTACTTCATCATCCAGAGACTTTTTCTTATCCTCTAGCTTCTTTTTTTCATCCTGATGTAATTTCTTCAGGCGATCAAACTTTTCATGCAGCTAAAGGGAAAGGAGAGAGGTGAGCAGGACCCAGCACTACCAGATACTCTGTGCACGGGAAAAGAGGAAGATGGAAGGATCCCTTGAGATCTGAGCCTGCAAATCTTCTTGGTCTCTACATAATTTCCAGCTCCTGAGCTGATAGTGCCTAGACAAGAGCAGGGAACAGTCTCCTTCCACAACAACTCACAAACCAGGCAGTGTTCTAATGAGACATCATTGTGCCTCACTAAGAACAGAGGATTGAGAGAGCATAACAGTAAAAAAATCCCTAATCCATTTCCAGGGCTCTCTCTCTCCCTTACTCCTCTTTAAAGGACAGTAAATTAATGGGTTTTTCACAACGTTAAGGAAGTTGTATGGGTATCCTTTTTGTATAACAAGTTTATTCAGGGGCTGCTTCTCTCCTTGACTTTTGCCACACTGCACCTCTCCAGCAGAATGAAGTCTATGGCCCTTTCCTGGTGCAGTAAATTGTACACATGAAACACTGTGATTCAGTTGTGTCCTACAGGATGAACACCTGAACGTCCCCATCCAAGTTAAACCTTAGACTTCTGGATAAGAAAGTCCTAACCCCCACTTTGCAGAAAGTGCTTTGGCAAGTACCTACTTGGGAGTGAATCTATCACTCACAACCATGAAGAGACAAGTACTGCAGTCTTCACCTCTTTTTCCGCCTCCTTCAGCTCTGCTTCTTTCTCCTTGACTCTCTGGACAAACATCTGCCTCATTGCCTCTTCCTTTTTCTGCAGTTCCCCCAGAAATTCATTTCTTTTGGCTTCATAAGTTTCTTGTAAGCTAAAAAGAAAGGAAAGTCCATTGATAGGATTTGGGACAAACTCTGCTTCCTCTGACCTTCTGAAATCGGGCCCTCGCTGTGAATATTGCATGAACACAACACATTTGCTACTCACTCACCCACGGGTGCCCGAGGTCTTTTTTATCCAGTAATTTCTGGGATCTATTGCACTCTTCTGTATGTTGAATGCTGGGCAATTCAAAGAAAGCAGCTGGCAATAAACACTAGTTCAGAGGAATGCTGCTGTGTCTCTGCAGCGCAGATATTTCTACTCTTATACTTTCAGTCAGTCCTGCCCACGCTCCCTGTGTTTCCACCCTCTCTCGCTCAGCCAGTACCTTTGCTGAACTGGACTGATCAGAGCTGGCAGGTCTTCTTGCTGCATTGGCTCTCGCCGCGCTCTCCCAAGGACACACACGCACTTACACACGCACGCGGCACATCCAGCAACACCTCTCCCAGCCTCTCCTGTCTCCTCCAGGATCTCACCTGAAGGGTTTGCTGTCTGGATCAGTGTCCTTGAAGCCCATCTCTTCCAGTTTGCACCGCCGGTACAGCTCGTAGTGGCGGGTGTGGGTCTGCTCCCGGAGGTCCTCCATGTTCACGCGGATCAGCATCTCCCGCAGCTTCACGAAGTCGCAGTGAGCTTCATTCTCCACTGCAAGAACACATGGTAAGGACTAAGGTGGACATAGAAACGAAGATCTCCTCACACATTCCCCACTTGTCCACTCCTCCAATAGGTTTAACAGCCCTTTGGAGCAGATCAAACTGTCACTATAGGCCTGACACAAGGATTTAGCAAAGGGTAATTCCCAATGAAATCATAAAGTCCAGCAGGCCCTTCCTCCTTTTATGAGAGCCCACTTGCACACGTCACCATTCATGCCATGAAAATCCCAGGGCTCAACTCACCCTGCACTGTGCCCCAGGGGTATTGACGAGCTTTCATCATTTTGTTTCCTATTTTCAGCTCCTCTGTGCTCCCGATCACTGCAAATGGCAAATGGGCCTGGAACACATTTAATGATACCCACATTAGTCCCTCTCATAGCTGGCTGACCCACCAGCACACAGAGATTAGCACAGCCACTGAGCAGAACAGTCATTACGCACACGCTAATCTCAGGAAGTCTAGTCACTGGCCACTAGCCCAAGACAAAGGGGGAGCAGGGTGGGTCCTTTTTGGAAACCTTGTTAGTGCTACCACTCTATATCCTCTACCTGGCTGATCCTCCCAGCCACAGGGTCTCAGGTGAGATGAGCCAGTCAAGACTGGCCTCAGAATGCCAGCTCGAACAATGTGCTGCGCGGCGCTGACTGCGGTGCTGTCCCGGGGCTGCCGTGGCTGAGGAGAACATCTGCACAAGCACAGAAGCAGTAAGAGGTCTTGGAGCCTTCTTGGTTTTATCCCCCCTCCACTCCCTTGGCTCACACTGGAGCACAAGACTCCTTGCTCCATCGGATCATGAGATAGAAGTCCATCCTTCACCCCCAGAGAACAGCTCCTTCCTCCCCGCTGGCTTCAGCCCTGGTGAGGAAGGGCCGAATGTGTCCCTGCACAGGGTCAGCCTCCATGGCCATGTGTGCCCCAAGATGAGCTGGGAAGGACTCTGCATTCCCTGGGGCTCACAAGAGAGATTTGCTTCTCAGACATTCAGAAATTGAAAACAGTCATTTCTCAGTAAAGATGGTCTCTCTGAATAATGCAAAAAGAAAGAGATTTGCCCAGTGCAAGCTCAGCAAAACTGGAAAAGAAACACTCCTAACACTTATCTAAGCTCTGAAGACCTCACCTTACAGTCCCCTCATTCCCCAGACTCAGGCAGCCAGGCAAACCCCCTACACTGCCATTGTACTTTGCTGCATTTTTCTGTTGTGCAGTGAGTGAGATTTGTCCACACCTCCACTTGCTCCTGGGAATGCTGCTGTGCATTCTGCCAAGCTGCAAAAAGTCCAGTGCAAAGTTTCAGCACCTTAAAAATAGAGTTCCTAGCTCCCTGGGAAGCCCTTCTGCTGAGTTTTGTGCAGTGACATTTGCTAGAGAGCTTTTAAAGTGTGCTGAGTTCTGGGCAATTGAAAGGGCCCCAGGAAACCAACCACGTGGAAGATCAGTGACCTTGGATTGCTCTCAAGAGCAGGCAAGAGAATTCCACAGGTTATCTGAAAACCTGGACAAGTTCATGACAGCTGATACATGAAAAAGATTTCATAGATGACGTTTTCTGCTCTCAGAGTGTGGCTCATAGAGTCAAACTGCAAACACAGCAAAACTGCCAGCAAGCACTCACACAGATGGGTTCTTCCACTTGTACTGCTTGGCCTCCCAGCTCTCACATGGGACACACAGAATCAGTGGGGCTGGTGGTCAGCCTGATGGGGCCATCCAGAGGCTCTGAGGTCTCCTGTGTCACTCTTTATTGCTGAGTTACCTTTGGGACTGCTCTGTACCTGTGTCCAACTGCTGGAAGCTCTGAAACTCCCCAGCTGCTAAACCTCACAAGGGCTACAGCCTCCTCTGCAGGTCTGCTCAGTGCTATTTCCAGAGGGAAAAACCACCTCAGTTCTGTGGTACCTGAGATTCCAGGCCAGTCAATCCCCCTCCAGGACACAGGACTGGGCAAATGTTTGCTGTGGCAATGGGATCCCCTCTCCTCCACAGTCTACCAGAGCTGCCCACTTCTCTGCTCTTCCCATCCTGCCTCTTCTGGGGCAGAGCTTCCAGACCTCCCTGTGGGCTTCTTTGGACTGTCCATGAGGAGCATCCCATGACTGGCTTCTCCCACAGCTCTTAATGCTTTTTGTTCGCTTCATATCCAGGTCTCCGGGAGAGCAAGGTAAGGGGATTTTCCAAGGGACAAAGCGAACAACAGGAGCAAGAGGAGAAGCCTGAGGCAGCGGCAGAACCTCGACCATCAATGGACATGGTAACCCTCAATGGCAGAGACACTTCCTCCACAAGCACCAACTGTCCTGTTGCTGTCTTTGCCAGGGAGAAAGTGCTGGTGATTTCCTTTTTCCATTAGCAAGGGAGTTCCAGCTCCCACCACGTGGGACAGCTCATACGGCTGCATGTGACCTCATTTAAATAGCAGGTGCAGGGAGAATATTTTCTTCAGTAATTAGACTATTTCAAAATTGAAAAGCCAGTAGGGAGCTGAAAGAATAGGAGAGCTTGTTTTTCTTATTTGAGTTTATGTAAGAATAAAATCTAGATGGGAAGAGACCTAAAGAATTTTGGACAGTGTTTTCTCTGAACTGGTATATATATACTTGGTGGGAAAAAAGTAACTGATCCAGAGAAGTTGATGGTCAGCAAGAAGCACTACTTAATTATGAAAACTGCATTTATAACCTTTCAAAGATGTTGATCTGTAAACAGGCAAAGACAATGAAGCTTTCTGTAGAGGAGTAAAACACAAGGTTAAGGCAACCGATTTAAATCAAAGTTTCCCATTCCTCAATTTTAAACATTACTAAAGTTGGCAATTTAACTTGTAAACCTAAATCAACCCATCCTAGTTCTTTTAGTGGCCTCAGTCTCTCCATAAGCTCACCTTTCGCCATGAAGCATAAGCAGATTTGTCTTGTGTTGCTAATAAAATCAGTATTTGGATACAAGTTTTCCAGGCCTAAAAAATTGCCTTGATCAGATTCAGATTCTGGCCTGCTTAGTCCCCATAAACATGGTAATTCTGACTGATTTGAATTTAGTGGGGGATTAAAGAGCTGATCTCTCTGTGAGCAACTGACACAACCCAAAATGTCTACATTGCCCCAGACAGCAATTCCCTCCTGGGGTCACATGAATGGCTAAAAGAAGAGATGAGCAGACAAGGGCTAAGGGGGAAGGACTTCTCCCTTTATCATCACACCTCTGGTTCCTTGAGGATGGAGTGATGTTGCATTCTGCTTCCAGCAGTAACTCTATTCCTACACAGTGAGAGCACTCAGCACTGAGAAAGATACCATCACAAAACCACTCTGACCAGGAAACCACCACTGACATCAGGACAAACTTCCTGTTTCTTTTAGGCCTCTCCAGAAGGCTCTTTAATATTAGATCAAGAGGTGACACAAAAGCACATCAGTTAAACCTGTACTACATCAACAGCAGTGCAGCAACTTCCCATATTTGCTTTCCTGTAAAAAGCCTTATGGAAAATGGGACCATGGTTGGGATGCACTGCCAGAGGGGCCAAGGGACAGTTTGCTCCCTCTTCAAGGAACCATAGACAGGCACCCACCGTGCTGTGCAGGCCAGAGCCAGAAAGAGCACCTGCAGGCACCTTGAGGCACATCTGGCCCGAGTTGTGTAATGATTTTCACACACTGCTGGTTAAGCTGTGTAACTCCTCGCCACCAGATCCTGGAAATTTACTGCTGAGAGGCCACCAGGTAATGCATGGGACAGAAATACAGAGAAACTCTTGAGCTGAACAGGGTTAAACACTAGGGGAAGTGAAGCACTGTACACACTCCTTCTCTTCTTGTATACTACAAAAGTGACCAAAAGCAGAAGAGAAGTGCCACTGGGCTGCCTGGGCCTCTGGTCTCACCCTCGTGTTTTATTTCTCACATCAGCACTTGGATGTAGCTCAAGGGAAGGCACTGCTCTAATCAGCCTCATTGCACTCCCTGTCCACCCATTCTGGCCAACAGCAACAGAGCCAAAAGGCCAAACCAGACCATGACCTAGCTAAGTACCTGGATCAATAATAAAACAGGGCCTCAGTGCAGACAAGAGTCCCAGAGCTGACCAGGTGAAGGGGCTCTGCTGCAAAGACAGCCATAGGCAAGAGCAGACATCCATAGAGGCAGGGCTTTGCAGGAAACACCAGTCCAGGAGAGCAGAACTGTTCAGTGAGAAAAACGCAGGGTGAGGAGCAGAGGTGCCTGTCTGCAGACAGTCTGCCCCTCGCACCAGACAGGTAACACTCACTAATTCATAACCCAGGACTGTCCTTGCACTGCACAGCCAGGCCTCACTGTCTGTCTGGCTTCTTACATGTCCCTCAACAGATACACATAAGGACAGGGAGGGGGTTAAAAGTCTGTTTTCTGACTAGAAAAGCCCACCAGAGTCAGCAGCCTACCACAAGGCTCTGCTAGCCTAGGATGACCCTACAAGGAAGAGATCCCTGTAAAATCCTGTTTCTAAGACACAAAATAAAAGGGAGAGTAGATTTAAGAAACACCCCAATGTGGGCCACCAACCCCTACACTGACAGTGCTGCTCTGTGAGAGGAGGAAGCACTCAGTCACTTACATTCATCGTCCCATTTATCTCCGCCACCGATTCATCGTCTGTTGGGAACTGGTAGATCTGAACCCCGTTACTGACCAGTTCACTTGTGATTTTAATTTTAAACTTGGTCAGCTCACTCTTGGAAATGGCATCAGATTTGGCAATGATGGGAATGATGTTCACCTAGAAAAGAACAGAGGTACAAAGTAATCGACTTTGCTCCAGGGAGCTTTTCCAAGTCTGCAAAACAACCTTTAAAAAATTATAAGCGATCAATAAATCTACAGGATTTATCTGCCAAGCCAGTCACTTCCACCAGAAGGGCTATTCAAGGTGGGGAAATGCTCTGGAAGAGCAGCAGCCTTTCCACCATGCAAACAGCAAACCTGTCCCATAAGAGTTGAAGGTGCCCACCTTGCTGTCGAGCTTCTTCATCGTTACCAAGTCCAGGGATTTCAGCGAGTGGCCTGTCGGAGCGATGAAGTACAAGCAGGCGTGGATCCGGGTGTCATGGTAGTTGTGCAAGACCCTTCTTATCTTCAGTTCTTCTTGCAAGTAGGCTTCAAACTGAGCATCAATGAACTCAACAATGGGCTTATAGCTGTGGTGAAAGGAAAAAAAAAGAAGCTATACATCTCACAGCCAGAGGGAAAAACAGACAGCGCTCCTTTGCTTGCTTTTAAGAAACAAGCTGCTTGTTAGATTTCGCTTCCTGAGACCAATTTTCTCCATCTCCCTTCCTCCCCACCTGGAAGAAATTTTACAGTTACGCTACTGACATGGAAATGTGGTCCTACATCAGACTCTAGCAGCCTGTTTGTCAAAACACAGGACTGGGATTCAGCAGAGGACAGAGGACACATCATCCTCTCCAGGGAAAGAGGACTCTCATACTTTGAAATGTGACGGATCATGTAGGCTCATTTGCAGTAGTGTGTAACCCTTGCTTGCACTCAGGGGTTGAATGGATTGCTGCTCTCCCAGCCCTGAGTCCTGCTGGTGGAAGACACAGTTCCATTCAGTACTACCTTTGCCCAGTGCTCAGGGCAGGAAATCCCTGTAGCACTCTTCCAAGGCATTCTGAAATACAGAGCCTTTCAGACTCATAACGTAAAGAACATCACTGCATTTTAAATACAACTTTAAAAAAAAAAACTAGCAGACCCACAACAGCAAATCCCATCAGCAACGTCTCTGTGAAGATGCACCTTGGAAACTGCCTGCTGGAATTGCACATCCCTTAACCACCACAGTCCAGCTGTGCTGGGATGTGAGCTGCCAGAGACACTTCCCCAGGGTATTTCACTGCACATTTATCGTGCTCCCTTTGGCAACATGGAGAAGTGGGTCCTAAGCCAGCGGTCACTCGACCACACAAGTGGTTTGGTTGGCAGCTTGTGGTCAGCACAGCCAAAACAAACCCAGATGCCCTGGAGCATTCCACTCTCCCCACAAGATGAATCTGGGCAGAAGGCTGCCAGCAGAGCAGATATTACTCTGATAGCACGAGAAAAGCTGTTTTATAGCCAAAGCAATGCTGACATTACACAGCCTCTGTCCTCTCTTCTACCTGTCCCATTGCAAAGAGACAACAAAGACAACTCATAAGAAATAGCAGGAAAAGTGTACAGTGCAGTCTGGCCCACCCAGGGGACAGGGAGAGACCTTGCATGAAAAACTAGGTCATGATATATAGCCTCTCTCCCCCACACTCACCTGTCCTCTTTGTTGATCTGATCCCCAAAGCCCACCGTGCTCACAATAGTCAGTTTGAGGTTGACATTGCTCTCCTGCAGGTCGTAGGTACTGGATTTCAGCTGAACCCCAGGCTGTGAGTGAGATGCTGGGTCCCCTTCAAACTTGGTGTTGAAAAGGGTGTCCATGAGGGTGGACTTACCAAGGCCAGTTTCCCCTATTGCAAAAAAAAAGAGAGTTGAAATGTTCAGTTGAATATTAATATGGTTTGGCCTTTCGGCTTCCAAACATTAACAGGGGTGAAATTGTAGCAGATGAAAGCAGATCTCATGCTCCCAAGGGAGCGTCTGGTAAACAGAAAGCCATGAACAATGGGAGGTCTGTATTCTGGGCAAATTACATTTCACAGTCTAATGGCCATTAATATCATTAGAAAATAGAGATGAAAAGAAAGAGGTGAAAAGGCGAAGGGGAAAGCATCATTCAGATCCTGCACAAATCCACAGCTATACTACAGAAGATGCTGTTTTCATTAAAAAGGGGGGGGGGGGATAGAGCTTACTGCCATTTCCAAAAAAAGCTGCTGCAGATCAATATGTGTTTAATAAGCAGCCACAGAAAGAGTCTCCTACCGTGCAGAAACCCTGAGAGTTGGTTCTAGTCCTACAGCAAGTTGTGGAGTGGGTTTCTTGTACTCACAACAGCTTGAGTTGGGGAATTAGCCTTCTAGACTGGGAGGGGGCATTTTCAGTAGTATCTTAGTATGTTTTCCATATCTTAGGAGCTACACAAGCTATACAATATTCCAAAATCTGCTTTCAAACGTTCTGCAGCTCTGCAGCATTGAAGTGTTATTTGGATTCCATCTATCAACAGGCAAGTATTTCCCTGTCTGGGAGGAAAAGAGAAATCCCAGAGACCAGTCTTAAATTTGTTTTAGATACATCCCAGGAAGAATAAAACAAATCCCTTTGTGCCTGCATTCCACAGGGCAGCCTCCCTTGCCAGCCTCTGAGAACGGAGCCAGCTCTCCGAGCTCAAAGGATCTGACTTCCTATGCAGTCTGGTTTGTTGCCCTGAGAGGGCTGTTGTGTTCTGGGGAAACAGCAATTTCTGAGCTGCCCAGCTGCTTTTGCAGAAGTTCCAGGAGCCGGCTGAACTCCACCCACTGAGGGACCACAGGGAGGCCGTGTCTGGCTGCAGCAGCCTCTCCCTCCTTCCCTCAGCTCCCAGCCAAAACAACTTCATCGCTTTCCTACTTTGCTCAGAATAAAAGAGCTTCTTATTTTTGTAAGTTTAGAGCTCTGCAACAGATCCAAACTTGCATGAAATGCCCAATTCAACAAGGGGAAACTCCTCCCCATCCTCCCCTGTCCATATCTCCAAGCTTCACCTCTTCAAGCAGGCAAATTCCTCTCTTGGCCCCAGAAGGGATTTCTCTCACTCAGGGCTGAACTAGAAGATAGGCAGGGCAAGGCAAACATAGAATCATAAAATCATAGAATGGTTTGTGTTGGAAGGGACCTTAAAGATCAACCAGTTCCAGTCCCCAAATCCCCTCCTCTGGGAACTGAGCTTCTCTGATTGCCAGGATCACATATCAGATATCTTTCCAGAGGCAGCAAGATTCATTAACATTTCAAAGTCAGCATACACCCTGAGCTGCAGAGCTGCCTGGGAGCCAGCTGAGAGCCTGTGTTCCATCACCAAGGGATGCCAGATACAGCCAGAACAGCCTCCTGTCCAGTTGCTCTTTGCATTAATCCCATTTGCAATCTGAAGGGGGGAAGAGGGATCTGGTGTGGCTGCAGTCCCTTGTGCGGTGTCAGTGTATCATCTGTGCCTACAACACTGCTGACCAGAGCAAGGCAGGGGGAGCAGAAAAGCACACAGTCACCTCTGTCACTGGAAAAATAAGCTGGTCCAACAAGTCCTTCATCAGCTTGGAATGTCATTGCCTGGACTTCCCAGGTACCATTTGCCCCCAAAAGGGAGCAGGTGCACAGAGCACAGCAGACCAGAGCATCACCACAGTTTGGACAGGGATTTTGAGAGTTAACAGCAGACAGGCTGTAGGACCTGCCAGGCCTTTCTCAGGGATTCCAGGAAAACGGCAGTGTAAAAAAAGACAAAAATCTAAACAGCCTGAGAAGGCTGCAGCATTTCCAGAGCCCCTGCCAAGGGATGGGTGGGACAGAGCAGTGAGCTGGCGGCTTGCCTGTGAATGCCAGGAACCCTGGATGGGACACCTCAGGGTTGGGGAGTCCATCAGCCCTGGGGTGTGGGACCATCACCCACACACCAGCCTGCAAAGCCTCCTCCCCACAGCCTGGCAGGCCCTGGAGCAGCCTCAGATCCAGCAGTTTGTGTCCCAAGCCTCCAGGGCTGCAGGACAGGGGAGCAGCAGTGGTGACCAGGGCAGGGAGCTGCTCCCTGCAGCGGATACACAGGTCATGTGCAACCCACACTGGCTTCCAGGCAGACAAAACACCCTGTAAATCACCTCTGGTTTCTGCCTCCCTCCTTTTGGGCAAAAGATGTTCATGTGAGGCCAAGACTATTGTTTAAGCACATCCTGAGCCTGTTAATCATTACCTACTTTAAATCAACCTAATGTGCTGTTTCCAGCAGGAAGGACTTTAATGTCAGAGGGGCCAGGACAAGTGCCTAAGAGACGTAGGACATGCTTTTCTACTCCATCTCATGCCACCTACACAGGGCCAGTAAAGGCAACTCTGAATTCAAACACTGGGTTTTCTCTTTTGGAAGGGGAAGATCTGAGCTGCTAAGTCATTTTTCCATAGGTGGGAGTTGACCATCCAAACACCTACAACTTCACATTTAAAACACAAAACACACAGCCACTAACACAGCGTGTCAAATCTGCACACCAGGAATTCCACTGAGCCAGAGATACCCCCGTCCCTGAGCTGTGTCACCCCACTGACATGGCACAGCATTAAAGCCTGCCAGGGAATAGGACAAGGGAGAAGAGAGGAAAGACTGTCTCAGCTGAAAGAAACACGATGTTAGCACTGACAGAGTGACGTGAGATGGCAAAAGACTGAAGATGCTAATGAAGTTTTTCATTGTGTTAAATACGAGCAGTGTTACTCTGAAGGCCAAAATAACAGAAGAGAGGATTTCTGATTCTCCTGGGAATTTCTGCCTCACACAGAGGCAACTTTCTGCTGGCTGGAAGATGTGAATGGTGCCAACTGCTACTTGTAAGGACAGGAGTCCAGATGGAACAGATGGCCTGATGAAAAGGACAAAGTGGTGTGTGCTTGTTCCAGCCGACAGCACTGGAATCTTCTCCAAAAAGCAGAAATGATGAATGGGGATTAAGAGGTAGAATTACTGTGAAAAAAGCAGTGGACTGAGTGAGAGGCATCCTTGGCAGGGGGATTATTTCCTGATGTCAGGCTTATGGGCACACATGTGATTTGATTTCCAGAGCTGTACTTAGGGGTTATGCAACGAGGCAGTGGTCTGCTGTCCCGAAACAGGGCTGACAAAGGAGGACAGGGCAGAGAGGGTGACCTTTACTGGTAGAGTTCTGCACCAGGAAGCTCTGACAGCTACTGAAAAGCTGTAGTGTTGTGCCTTTCATTGTGGGATGGAGGTTTCCTGTTAAGACAGATGATTTTCAGAGACATTAAAAAACAAATAAAAATGGCAACAGACACCACACCAGGTTCTGGACACACAGCAGCCCTACAGCAGTGCCCAGAAAGCACCACCCACTCTTAATGCCCACAGCAGGCTGTCAGGCAAGAGTCACTGTGCTGGGCTCCCCACACCTCCTCTCGTTCTGAGATCTGCTCCCTGGTCCAGATGCACATACACACGGTGTTGTCAGTGCTCTATGGAAATGGTTCATCAAATCCCACATTGGAGCAGTGGCATCACCTGCAAAACTACAGCTGGGACAAGCTCCCAGCTTCCCAAACCAAGGCAGGTATCTTTGTGGTGAATGAACTTTCCTGGCTTCTTCCTTCCACAGAAATTTTGGCACCCTGAGCACCCTGCAGCAGTAAGCTGAACTATATACCACAAAAGCTGCACCTGCTTTTTTTGCAGCTAGAGATTTAATTTGCTTTTCCCTAGCATGTGATAAGCGAAACAACAAGCAACTGCTCACTGGCCTCCTTCTCCACATCATTCGGGATTTAAGAGGCCCCAATCATATGATCTTCATGCCACTCTGTGGGAGGACAGAGGAGTCCTTGCAGTATTTCCCTGCTCAAAGGCATGGAACAGCTTTCAGAAGAGCGCCCTTTCATGAGAGAGCAGCACCTGTCCTTCACAAGATTAACAACCGTGGCTCCAGATATCGAATAGTTCAAGTTTAAAGAAAATGTATACGCATGCACAGCCTTTTCATGTGTAAAAATGGGAGCTAATCCAATGTAGCAGGTTTGTTGAGACAAGCCCTGAGGCAGCTCAGCCTGATAAGGGCATCTCTCAAGGAGACAGGAAAAAATAGCTCGTTTCATCAGACAGGTGTACAGAGACACCACACAATTCACCCACTGCAAGGCAAAGGCCAGGCTGTGGAGGCAAGAGGAGCAACGTCAGCTCACAAAAGATGCTGAAGCATCCGGGAGGACCACCCGGCTCCCACCGTCCATCCCAGGGGACCAGTGGCGAGAGGGCAGGACAGGGCTGAGGAGACAGATGGCTTTTTGGTTAGAGAAACCCTGTTCTCTCCTCAGCTGATTGCACCAGTGACCACAAAAACAACCACGGGGTAACTTCCAGGCTGTACAGCTCAGTACCCCAGAGAGCTGCCTGCTCTCAGGAGAGCAGGGAAACCTGTGCACATCCTTCCCTCCTCCAGCTGGTGAGAGGCACCACTCACTAGGGGGTCACTCCTTTGGAGTGACAGTCCTCAAAGAGTCTTGCTACAGGCCTAGGGAAAAGTGAAGGTATTTCTACTTCTAAAATAGCCATTTTTCATTGCACTGGATAGGCCAGTTAGAACAAATTCCCTAAGAGAGTAAGGAGAAAAGCCTTGCTTATAGCAGGATACTAGTCTAATGCAACTATGATCTACCCTGGCCAAAACTGAGCAAGTTTACAGTAAAAACTATATATCTTCCTCTTTTATTTCCCCCATCTCACTGAGAAATACAGTCAGCACAGAAAGTCTCAGCCATTAAATACCTCTCCAGCCTTTGCACCGAACTAAGAGGCAACTCACAATTTATCACAGAAGCTTTAGGAAGAAAATGGTTGTGCTGAGGAATAAAAGATCAGAGAAACCATCCACAACCCCCAACTTCTTATGAGAGGTTTTCTCATTTATTCTATCTTTGGCTTTATTCTCAAAGGGGAGACAGCTTTCAGCATGAGAAGAGCTAAAAATTGCTCCACTCTGGACGTGCTGCTGAGAGTCATTTTTGATGCTTTCCTTGGCTTCTCCACCAGGAGCTGGAGGGATCAGTGGCTCAGATCCAATATGACGCACAGTAAAACTGCCATTGGATTTTTCCTCCAACAGATGCCACACACATCTGAAAAATGGGGGGCCTTTCTGTCATGCTTTTAGTGGCCTGTTTATGGGATCAGTTCATCTATTTCTTTTGTTTGCTCCAATCCTCATTTTCTCCCTCTTCTTTCAATTTTTCACCCCAAACTCCTGCTGTACAAGTGAGATCCATCAGAATAAATGATAGATGAACTCCGGGAATTTTTTTTTTTCTCCAGGATGTTTAAGAGTTTAACTCTGTTTCCACAAGTTACAGAGGCACCAGACAACTCCTAAAAAACACTTTAAAGCCTGGCCTCCTCAACTCTAGATTCATGGATCTTTTTCTAATCCAGTTTATTAAATTTCTCTATAAAGTTTCTTTATTTCAGGATTGACTGTGTTATTACTATTCATAAAAGACTGACATTAATAACTAATGCACATTGATCTTGCTGTGTCCTTGTTATTCAGATCGACAAGGGATCAATGTATTCCATTTCTGTCCTCCAAAGAGAAAAGCAGAGGCATTCAACTCCTCTCCACACATCAAAGTGAACATATAACCACAGGAGGCACTCCCTGCTACACCCAGAACTCGTAGAAAAAAACCCTGCAGCTTGGCAAGTGGAAAAGGAAACTCTTCAAGGCTTCAGTCTTGGGGCCAGGAGTTTCACTAGGTCATATCACATTCACGTACCGTGGAAATCACCAGCGACTCAGCCTGACAGTGACCTCCATTTGTCAGCAAAGTTTATCATCTCACAGGAATGCAGTTGTACAGAAAATTTTCTTCTCAGCTCCATTTAACAGGGCTCAGCTCCCCTCTCCTCGCTCCACTACTCTCGTTTCAGACTTAACCCTGTCCTGGGCAAACACCATGAGCTGCACCTCTCATGGGAGGGGACAGAAAAGCTGTGTGTGCACGCAGAGCTGACCACCAGCTGAGTACCCAGGAGGTATCCACAGCTGCTTCTCTTCCCTCTGTCACACCAGGCACAGCTGGGATCATCTGCAGACTCATCTCAGGGCTTGCCCTGAGCAGCCATAGCCACACAATAACCCCCTGCTCCCCAGAGGCAGGAGACCAGCATCAGTAAAACAATCAGACAATTATTAATTCTCAATTATTAATTTTCCTTATCCATAATGCCAAACTACTCTATCAAAGCCATACAGGGTTTTTACTGCTGCTTCCAAGGAGAGACTATTTGGGATCCTAACCCTGGGGAAGACCTGTGAGACGGGATGCAGGGATAGCCACCAAGTCCTGCTACAGTGCCAGGCCCCAGCTGTGATCCACACATGGCATCTTGGATAATCATCTGACCAGTTAAGGCTTGGCTAGACACAATTTTAATTCAAGTATGCACAGAAGGGAGGAGAAAAAAATAGCTTTCAGTGATTTAAGAGGAGACGACTACTATTTTGTTAAAATAATTATAATAATATTTCAATACCTAGCCAAACAAGACCTCAGAACAAAGTACTCTGGCATGAGTACCTATTTTCTTTTAAAAATGTGAAATTCAAACATACTAGGAAAATAAAGATCATAATAACAGCCTGTGATTTTAGGCATTTTATTTCACTGCTTGGTAGAAAGCCATACTGCAGAACACCAGCGGGGATTTCCCAGAGCACCAGTAAATCTTGTTACTGAAAATAGAACAGTTGGGGAAATTTAAATCAAAGCTACCTTGTTAACGCTGTCGCCGACAAGCTACATCCAGCTGCAGAGAACTTTTCAGCAAGAGAACTTCCCAAAATGGAAATACTCACCCACACACAGGATGTTGAAACAAAACCCATGATTAACTGACTTATTAACCAGCTGGTCAGGCAAACTGTCAAATCCTACGTGTCCAGAGAGCGGGACAGTACGACAGCCTTCACCCTGAAACACAATGAAATAGTTGTGTCATTTTCAAGCAAAATACACTGCTCTGTCTATTCTCTAAGACCTCCCAAGTAGAATCAACTGCACAGTCCAAGCAGATTTGCAGGGATGCTGTCAATCATGTCAGCGTGCTTCCCTCGTCCCAAAACAAATCCAGGCGGCACAAATAGCACGTTTCGTTTGCCACACATCTGAAGGTAGCCCTGTCAGAAAAATACTAAACTGTGCAAAACACATACCCAAACACAGCTGCTGAAATAAAGAGGTAGCAAAACACTTGTTTCTTGAGAAAATACATAGAAACTCAAGTCTCACACCCAGCACACCCACTGGCTTCTGGAGGGGGGCAGAAATTTCCACCTGGCCATTGCACACAGGCCTGTGTAGGCCAAGGCACTCAAGGTTCCAACCCTGCCCAGCAAACAGCAATAAACCACATGCAGGAGGCTCAGCCTCAGAAATGGCATCATCCAAAACAGAGAGAATAGAGCTACACCCACATTATTTGTGTGTACTGGAAAGTTGCCCTCCTGCAGCCCCAAAAAAAGTATTTGCCTCTCTGAAGAAAGAGCTCTTCTTAATAACGCATTTTAGTGTCAAAACCAGAACATTCCCCTCTGGCTTTCCAGGGACATCATAAGTCTGCAAGAAATACTACAGCCAAAAGGCAATAGTTTAGAGGGTGTAATTTTTAACTTGTTCTTTCAGAATCATGCTTTCACGTATCTTGAAAGACTGTAGGGACAGGCATACTGGTTTTCCCTCTTCTGCTAATGGCACTGGAATTTTAAGCTGGGAAAACATCCCCAAGGAGTGCATTTACTACAGAAGCCTGTCAGTATCATTACTTGCCTTGTTACTGTTTTGCTCTTGTGGGTTTGTTGGTTGTTTTTTTTCAGATATGAGGCTCCAAATACACTTCAACCATTAACCATATTTACCAGTCTGTGATGTGTAAATATGTTTCCCCTTAGCCATATTTTGTGTATTAGCCTGACTCTTCCTGCCAAGATGTTCACCAAATATGGTGCTTTATTAATTCCTGAGCACCTTCCCTCCTAACGACATGTTCATGAGGAAGGCGCTCGAGTTCCCCGGCAGATTCTGCATTTGCCTTGAGGATGCAGCTCCAAGTCCAGCAATGCACAAACAGCTAAGGCAGAAGAAAGGGAGGCTGTCAGGCACGCAGATTTTTGTGACAACACACTCAAACTCTCTTAGACTGCAGTCACCAAAACAAAACCCAGCACCGGGGTATCTTATGGCAGTGTTGGATCTGCAGCAAAAGCACCACAGTCCCGGTGAAGAACAGATGGGGGGACAGAGTCCATGAAGGCACGAGAGAGAACCACAGGCACACTGCTCCTGGGGAAGGAGAAATATCAAGTGTATTTTTAATACTCAGCCTTAAAACTGCACTATTAGAAGACTGCTTGAACACTACTCTCCCCAGGAAGCGTGGGCAGGAGTGTAGGCTCTCATTAAGAACAAATCTTCCCCTCATCCCTAAATATAAGTGTGATCCAGATGGAACAAAATAAACGGTAGAAGTTAAGCCACGCTGGGCTGAGAGGAGGCATTTACCATCGCACAGAATTCAGCCTGCAAGTCATTTCCTGCAGCTTCTTTTTCTAGTCACCTGTGGTTTTATAATGCAGTTAAACCACACTTCACGTCTGCTACAGGCCAGGAAACAAGTACTGTGAAATCTGATTTCCAGTCACAGCGGCTGAGTCTTCATGTTAAGTACACAACCATGTGCTACTCTGGCTGAAAATCTAAAACTTCCTTGGCCAAGGCATCAAGAGATCAGATGCAATGGGAAAAAAATAAGTAAAAAATGTTTTAAGGTCAAACAAACATCCGAAAGTTGTCAGCAATTACCAAACCTGCGGAGAGAAAATAAACATTTTCTATCTGATCCACCGAGAAACTGTGCAAGTCACCAGACTTCAGGCACCAAGTCTTTGTACCCAGAATGCTGCTATATATAAAGACCATCATCATAAACAACATATGAACACAACGATTAGTCATCCTGGATGTATGTTAAATGTGGAATTGGATCACCTTGTTCAACACTGAAGGAGAATACGTTAAGCTTATAAGCTTTTTGCTGATGAAGTGTTCAAGAGCTGTGTTCCACTATTTATCTTTGAAAACAAGGTTTCAGATCAAATTTAAAACATATACAGAGGTACCAACAAGGTAAGTAAGGCTTAACTGTTGTATGTGTGAAGGCTTTTTCCACAAACATCAATGAGTGCTGGATGGCTGAGTCCTTCCATACTCTCTGTGTTAATGTTACCAGCTTCTTGGAACGAAGGCAAAGATGGAATCTCTGGAAAGCCAGTGTGAACACTGGCACCACACCAAGATACCAGATGCCTTTTTTTCCCCCATATACACAGTGACCCGCTCCAGGATAGAATGGGCTGTTGTTGCTCAGGAGGAAGCAAAGCATGTTTGTCACAAACAAGATTAAAAGAACAAAAAGAGCAACACACTCTCTTGCTGCATCATTGGGGTACTGCAGAGTGAAAGTAAGGAGCGGCCACTTGGAGAGGTTATTTTACTTTTTGCCTGTCTTTCAAGGATTTACACAACCTTTTGTCAGTGTTTCTCCATGCCACAGAAGCCACCACTGCCAACTCTGATTCTTACAGAGCACTATCAGAAATATATGAAAAATACAAAGATGCTATTATGAATGACCCCAAGCCTGAGAGCATGGCACATTAAATATTAGTTTACATAAAACTGGTGAGATTTAGACTCTGGGTGTTTGAATCACTCCAGGGTCCTTGGGATGAAGAAATGATTAAAGGAAAATCTTGCTGAATGCCTGTCTGTGCCTTGATCTACTTTACACGACAAGCAGGTACAGCACTGTCACCTCCCAGCGTCCTCAAAGCCCTGAGAGGCCATTTCCACTTTGTGGAGATAAAGCAGAGCAGGTCCCTGAGACACTCAGTGGTGCTGCCATTGCAAATGTCAACGCTGCATATCCAGAACTATTTCTGATGGAACGATGAGAAAGGACACCATGGCAAAGGAAAAGCCTCCACTTAGTGATATTCAAGCAGAGGACAGCAAAGAAAGAATGTTACAGCTCTGAACCCAAGGGACCAATATCCAAACAAGGCCCGCACAGCATGAAACTGCTCCCAAAGGCTGCATCTAATTGAGAACACTGTTTCTGTTCAGGACACTGACAGCTGACATTCAGTACTTCTGACACAATTTCCCACCTCTTCCCAAATGACAATCACTTAAAATACTGAGACCATGGAGACTCCCTTTGAGGGATTTCCAAACTGCTGCAACAAACACAACAGCACCATCCCACAACAAAACCAAACTAAGCAACACTCACAGAGCTCCAGCACTGCTGACAATGCTCACAGCAGCCACCCCCCCTGCCCCTCTGCTGCCCTGTAATGCTGAGAACCTGAGGGCTTAACCCCCAAACCCAAGACAACTCTTGCACAAGAGGTCACATCACAAAGCGAGGCAGAACCTGAACTGAGGTTTCCACACCACAGTTTTCCACGTCAGAACAACATCAGATCCCTTCTCCTGACCTAGGCATTATGGCATCCACTTCCCCAGACTGCATTTGGCTCTGATTAAACAGCAAATTGGAGCAAGACTTGGACGAATTACTTCTCACTTGTACAAGTAATTCTCTCATGCAACAAGGGAATTATCCAGCAGACAGTATAAACATCCTCCATGAGACAAATGTAAAGCAAGAAAGTAAAGTCTAGATAAAGACTTTTTATTTCTTTCCCTTGCTCAGCTAACAACAAATCAACAAGAATATAAAAGAAAAAAAAAACAGAAAATTGAGAGGGAAATAGTTTTGAATCGGCCACCACAGAAAGCAAAAAATGTCTCACCAAAGCTCCTGACCATCGACCACCCTCTTCAGACGCACTGCATCACTCAGCCACTCAATATGCACAGTCAAGGGCTTCCAAAATCTCAAATTCCAACAACTCTTAAGATTACACTTCCTTATGCCCCTGCCAAAAGGCTGCAGAAACACCAATGCAGTTTGGACACGTTCCCAGAAGTCTCCTCCAGCAACTAAAAAATACATATCACTATCAGCAATCATAATGGTTTTTCTGACCCCTACAAGAGATTGAGAGTTGGACAGTGCCTGGCAAGCCAGTCCTCTGCACACATCCTCCCCCCATGGTGGACACATTCCCTGTGGTCTCAGCGTTTAAATCCTGCACCCTCTACACCAGCAGAGGACAAGAGAAGGGACTCAGCTTGGTGGTGACAGGGCCCCACTGCCTGCCCAGGGAGGAGGGGTTTTCACTGACCATCTCCACAGTAAATGAGGGTTTGATGGAGGGTTTGCTGGGGCAGAGGCTGGGTGGTGATCCCAACTGCCCCACAAACCCAGGCCTCACACGTTTAACCCTGCTGGCACACTCAGAGCCCTCTGCACCACCTGCACAGTACAGCTGACTGCTCCACAAACCACGGCCATGACTGGATGCCCAAGACCTTGGCTGACAAGTCATCTGTCTGAACAAAGACATGTGCAATTTGCAGCACATTAATTTCAAGCCTGTCTCACAGCCAGCTTTCCCTTTTGCCTCCAAAGAGAGGCTGTGCCATATCATAATTTATGCCAGGCCACGAGCAGATGTCTGAAACTCCTGTACATTATCTTAGGAAAGTCTAACACTCAATTGCTTTTAAAAGACAGAGGAGCAAGTGAGTCACTTTACATACCTTGGCAGTCACATACAAGGCAATGGGTATGTCCAGGAAGAAATAACATCACAAACTGGCAAGGAATGGCTACATTTACCCGTTCAACAAGACTAGGTCCATGCTAAAACGTACTGCTTTGAAGCCGAAATGGCAAGCATTCATCTCAAATATTATTTCTGTACTAACGCACGGACATCAAAGTTGGAAGCCCATCAAATCACAGACAAAACGCTTCCGCATGCAAACGCGTTACAGATGCCTTCTTAGCATTTCTCTAATACACGTAAAGGTGGCTCGGCTCCCTCTCCTCCTCCTGTCTCCTGCGGAGATAATTCTCCGCAGGCACATAGAGACCTTGTGCCGACCCGGGTGGACACCTCGGGGGGACCCTCGGGGTCAGAGCAGCGGGGACACGGCGCTGCCGTTCGGCTCCCGCAGCTCCTCCAGCACACGGTGCCGGCCCGGCCACCTCCCCGCACCGCCACTGCCGAGCACGGAGCGATGTTCCTCTGGGAGCGCAGCATCCCTCGAGAGACCGGGACGCCACCGCCGCGCCCCGGCCGGCGAGGGGCCCCCACCCCGGGTGGGGGAGCGAGGCGAGGCCTCCCCAGCGCTGCAGCCCGACCAGCGCCGGGCTCGGCTCCGGGGGCACCGGCCGAGCGGGACCCCCGGCCCATCCCGGTGCGGGAGGAGAAGCCCAGGCCGGGCTGCAGCGGGGGGACCACAACACCCCCTACCCCGGGTAACCCCCACACCCCTCGGGGCAGCCCCCAAACCCCGACCCTCCGGGAGCCGCCGCCGCGGACGGCCCCAGGCCGGTGTCCCCGCAGCCCGCGCCCCCCTCCGCCCCGGTCCGCCGCCCCGGCCGTGCCCGACTGTCCTTCCCGCCGCCCCGGCGCTGCCCGGCCCCGGTCCCCTCGCCCCGGCGCCGCCCGGGCCCCGCGATGCGGCGGCCCCGCGCCCCCCGCACCTGCCGCGCCACCTCGGCCGCCGCCATCGCTGCGCGCCCGCCGCACGTCCCGCCCCGGCCTGCGGGCGGCTCCGGGCGCGCCCACCGCGGCACCGCACGGGGGGGCCCGGCCGCGGCCCTTCGCCCGCCCCGCCCCGCGCTCCGCCCCGCCCCGCCCCGCCCGGCCCCGCCGCCCTAGCCCTGCTCGGGCCTGTCGGTACCGTCGCTGCCGCCGCCGCCACGCTCCGGGAGGTGCGGGGCCGCCGGTCCTCCCCCCGAGACCGCCCGCGATGGTGCAGCCCGGGCTGCGGGCGGGGCGGGCGGAGGGTCCGGGGCGGCGGCTCCGAGCGGGGCCGGGCGGAGCCCCGGCCAGGGGGTACCGAGCCCCGGCCAGCGGGTCTCCGTCCCCTGCCAGCCCCGCGGGATGTCCGGCTGCCCTGGGCCCCCTCCGGGAGCACGGGCCGTGCAACCCCGAGGCTGGGCCGGGGTTCGCGGTTTGGGTCTGTTCGGGTTCCCGGTCGGAGCACGTGGCGCGCTTGCCCTGAGAGCTGCCGGACGGTTCAGGCTCGCCGGGCACCCACTGACGGCGGCGGTGCCGGATCCCCTCCCGGTGGCACCACAGTCCTTCCCGGCCCCTCTCGGCCCGAAGGTGCAGCCTCAGCTCCCTCAGCTGTTTGAGCACATCTGCTGCTTCCAGGGGGGGGTCGTTGCTGCAGCCTGGGTTTCCCTTCATTTGGTGCCAGCACAAGCATCAAACAAGGCTGAGAGGGAACTCAGTCCCCATCCAAAGCAAGTCACTTCCCCAGCCCCTGAGACCCCCGAGTAAAGTCCCCATGGTTGGAACTTGGGTTTTATCCTGGTCAGAGCTCACCAGTGCATCCAGTCCCTAATGCAGGTATGGCCTGGGTAGCCCTAAATGGGAGCTTTGCTGTGCACCTCATTCCCCAAGAGCAGCACCTTGTTTTCCTCAGCTGCCACCCAAGTGTTTTCAACTCTTCCCCAGGATCCCACGGTTGTGTGCCTCAAGTTCTCTGAGCCCACAGAAGCCACTAACAGCCAGTGATAAATCCAGGCAGCACCAGAAAGGGAGCAAGGGGACAATTACGTTTTCACCACCAGTTGTTTGGGCTTTGAGATTATGCCAGCTCCTCATACATCCCAGAAAAACTGGTTAAAGTGGTTGGAGAAAGGCAAAGGTCCTTGAGGGCAGACGACCAGCCCAGAGCAAGTCAGAGCAGGGCAAAAGCCTAGGGAAGGGAAATTAGGAAGGTTCAAGAAGCTGTTGTGGCTCTTCATTGCCTGACCAGCCACAAAACCATCCAGTGACAGTTCAGCCATGGGTGTCAGAGGAGTCATGGATTAGAGAAAGGTCTTGGGAGAAACATGAATAGGGGCTTTTGAGGTGAGGAATTTGTCCTGATTTCTAAAAAAAAATAGGATACAGACTACTGGTGGCTGCAGCTGCCAACACCACCATGCTGGAAAGTGAAACACAGCAAGAGAGGAAGGCAAAATGCCTCTGGGATGAAACATCACGTAGCAAGGGACCCAAAACACTGTCCCAGAGCTGGTGTCCTTTACAGCATGGAGGCTCACCAGCTGCTGGGAACACGGCCCCTTGGGGCAGTAACCTGGGTCTTCCTGAGCACAGAATTAAGGAGAAGCATTGCAATCGTGGGGGGCAATTTTGGGGAGGACTGTAAGACAGGTGCAAGGCAACCCTGGGGCACCACTGGGGCCAGAGGAAGCATTCCTGGGATCAGTGTCACAGATTTACACAGGCCAGACACTGTAACAGGATCTGACCTGGGGCCCCACTGAGAATGCAGAGTCCAAGTGAATGGACTACTTCAGCTGCTGATGGTGAGACACCGGTGCTAAACGAGACTGCTCAGAGAGGAGAACACAGTTCATCAAATTTTTTCTGTAACACCAGCACTGGGCTGTCCAGGACCCACCCACCTCCACCTGCCCTCGTGGTCCCACACACTCCCCACATCTCCACACAGCCACCTGCTCTCCCTCTGTGACACCGCAGCCGAGTGGGGCCGGGAGTGCAGACAGCCCGTGGCTGAGGCCGTGCCCATCGCCTGCGGCAGCCACAGACACAGCGTGGCCAAAGGTCGCCTGCACCGCCCGGCAGCGCTGGGATCGCCGCCATGCCCTCCCGCCACGCAGAATCGGTTCCTCCTCTGCATAACGCCAGGGAGGAAGCGTGGGGTGGGAGCTGGGGAGCATGAGCTGTGCCCTCCTGGGGATCAGGCTAGCCTTGGGGAGACACTGCCATGGCCCGGCAGGAGCAGAGCGTGGCACAGCAGAAGGCAGCTGGCACCGGCCGGAGGTTCTCCTTCCTGGAAGCTGCCCAGCCCCAAGCAGGGAGCCGAGCCCGCAGCTCCCAGCTCCGGTCAGCCACCCTGGGGAGCAGGGACAGTTTCTATACACCGCAGAAGACAGACACCAACAAAAGCATCAACTGGAGCAGGTACAGCCTGGGCAGCTGGGGTAGGACTGCAGGCAGGTTCTCCATCAGCCCTGGCAGTACCCGGAGGAAGGAGCTGAAGGAAATCCTCCTACAGACCAACAGCCCTGGCAGCACCTTGCGGTTTGCCACGACTCAGAAGCCATCCAACAGCAGCAGTCTCCTTGCAGGGCTGCACCAAGAGCAGAAGCCTGAGCAGAGTCCTGACCTGGTTCCCCTGGTCCTTGATCCCCTGGAGCACGCATGGCTGCTGACGGTGGCTGAGGGCAATGCCGAAAGCATCATCAAGCTGCTGGACTTGGATCCCAGCCTGCTGACCAGGAGAGACTTTGTGACAGGCTTCACCGCTCTCCACTGGCTTGCAAAGCATGGCCACCATGAGAGCCTCATCCAGGTCATCTCCCATGCCCAGAAGAAAGGCTACCCCGTCAACGTGAACATCCCCACAGCCAGTGGTGGGCTCACCCCTTTGCACCTGGCTGCCTTGCAGGGACACGAGGTGCTCATCAAAGTGCTGGTGGGAGCTTACGGGGCAGACACCAGCTGTAGGGACCACAATGGACGCAAGGCTTGGCAGTACCTGAGGGCAGACACCTCCAGGGACCTGAAGGAGCTGGCGGGGGCCTTGGAAGAGGACTTGGTCCAGCTGCGCTCTCACAACACCAACAACAACTGTAAGTCATCCAGAGAGGCTGGGGCAGGGCAGGACTCTGTGGACTCCGGGGCTGATGGGAAAGCCCAGCGCTCCTGGGGCCTGTCAGCTCTCCGAGGCATTGTTAGACAGGCATTTGCTTTCTTCCAAGAGCACTGAAGCTCCTCTGTCCCCATTCACCTGTAAATGCATGCTGAATATCAGCCAGAACAGCCTGAAGGGAGTTGGGAACTTGGGTTCTTGAAACCCTGGCCAAGTGAGGATTAAACCACAGTACCTCAGGCACCCTGGGTCTCGTGTGGTCTTTGGGGCTGGTGTGAGCGTGTGTGGAGCACCACGGCCATCGGGAGCACAGCCTTGGGACAGCCCTTCCAAAAAACTGCCTGTTGGCAGAGGGCCTTTTGCCCATGCCCACGCTGATGGGGACTCCTTGCTGCAACCCAGCAGTCCCATGGCAGGGGCTCATGTCAGCTCTGCTGGGGGGAGCTGCTTCTCCAACACCCCGTGATGCTGACCAACCACGTGTGGATCCCGTGCTGGGGCTGTGGGTGGATGTTTGAGCTGCCTGTCCCAGGCTGCTGGCAGACTCTTTATGTGCCTGTAGGTAGGTCACACAGAAACTCAGTAACTTGGTTCTCCTACCTGTAAAATGAAATGCCTGAGATGCTCAGCCCCATTGGGAATGGGGGCCAGAGCAGAGGAGGCAGCAATGACACCAGTGGGGTGGCATGGAGTGGCTTCTGGAGTTCAGGAGCAACTCTGGAAAGATGATTCATTGCTCAATACCATGGAAAAGGTATGTGAAGGCAGTGAAATCATCTTTATTGCTACTTAGGTCATGCTCAAAAATGAAACTGATAAACACCCCTGCAGCAGCAAAATGCCGTGTGTATGTACTGGTCACTGCATTAAAAGAGCAAAGCCTCTGCTCGCCTTTTTGTGTTTTGTTCACCAAATGGAGCTCTGCCCACATGATTTCAACCTGCTTTTTACATTCTTGAAGGCCAGGGCTGCTTAAAAATACCTTCAGAAAAACAATGTCCCCTTCCTCTTTTTCATCAGCACGAGACCATTCCTGCCTCCTTAAATAGCAGTCCCATTTGAGAAAGTGCCTTTCAGACAGGAACCGGGGAGTTTCTGTTCCCCTCACAGAGCAACAGCCCTTGCAGACACACCTCGTTTGGGAGGGGAGTTGTGGTTTCTTTCTAGCTGCCCTTCTGGGGTCTGCAGGGGTGGCCGAAGGACTTGAAATGATCTGGCCTGGCTGCACAGATAAATCTGCATCTTGACGCAGAAAGATACACACGTAACTTCCTCTGGGGAACTCGAGCCTGTGGGTTTCACAGACCCTGAGCCAGCCCCAATTACGGATTGTGCTCTGAAATGCTGCTTGGACACCCAGTCTGCAGTAGCTGACACAGGGAAGAGCAGCCTGCACATGGGTGGATAGTGATCCAGGGACTGGACACTGTCCAGTCCAGGTGACTGGGGGGACACATAGACGTGTCTTTTAATCTCTGACAGCAGCAGTAGATACACATGAAACGTGCTGGGAATGAATTCAGTGCCTGATCTACAGCAGTTTTGTAATGCTTTAGCTCTAATGGAGTGAAGACCATGCCAACATAGCTCCTCCCAGAACTGCTCTGGCCACATCCATGCCATGGGACAGCAGGTCTGGTCACAGCAGCACAAACTCCATGAACAGCACTGGTGTCAAGTTCTGGTAAACAAGCACTGTTGGTAAGACAGATGAGACTGACAAAATATTTTTTGACCTGTTAGTCCTCTGTCACCCTTTCACAGCTGTCAGGGAAGGGACACGGGACTGCTTGTACATCCTCCTCTGAGTAAGGCACAGAGTAAACAGTGGAATTACTGAGAATTACCTTGAAGGAGCCATTTCCTTGGCACTTGTACCTGCAGCTTAGTCACATCCCACCAGGAAACATGGACTTCAGTGTTTCATTCAGAGGTAAAATTTAGGTGGCAAATGCTGCATTTAAATAACACAAAATTATTTTTAGTACTTGATTCCCCTTGACAGGTAACAAAAATCCCTTAAAGGCAGCTTTTTCCCCCATCTTTTGGTTGTGGGTTTAAACCTGTATTCTGTGCTGAGACAAATTAGGCAGGGACTTCAGAAAGAGCAGGACCAGAGCTCAGCATCTCTGGATGGTGTTACAACACACTCAGCAATGACACTCCCCCTGCTCTGCCTGGGTTCTTTTCCAGTGAGCAAAAAAAGGATCTTCTCCTGCTGCTGCACGCTGTGTTTGCCCCAGACCCCACACCACTGCCAGTGACTCACCCCTCTGTCTTGTCTTGTTTATTTTCATACCTAAAGACGGGCAGTTTGCTTCTTGCTCAAAAACAACAGTGTATCTGCTAAAATTAATGTAGTAAAACATCCAAATTATTTATGTTTTTTTTCTCTAAAGCTTCTGTTGGTGTCTCAGTTATCTCATTAGCCCAGTTCTACAGAGATCCCTGATCCCTCCTGCAAGTTTCACAGGGAGGAGAGGGCAAAGAGAGCTGCCACAGGAACAAAAGAAATCATTCATAACCAGGGGTTAAGATTTTGCAGAAGATTGAGTTTATCCTAAGTTTAATTTGTACTAAATTTACTATGTGCTATCCCTTACTGCCCAATTTGAAAAAACAGATTGTCAAATGAGGAAAATAATACAAGGGGTTATTTTCCAAAGCAGCTCCTTAGTAGAAACTGTTTCCATCTGATAAAAATATCACAGTAAGGACAGTAATAGGGAGATTACTAATAAATAGTAATTTCTAATAAATAGTAATCAATTGTTCAGTCTATTGCTCAGGAAAGCTTTCCCACAAATGCCATGGAGAAAACTGTCTCTTTCCATTCTCAAGTCCCTAAAATTAGTTTTTCTCCTCAGCCAGATCCCCACATACACAATTAAAGAGAAACTCTAGAGCAGCTATGTCTGCAAGCAGTGATGCTGTGGAGAGGCTGGGGGAGGTTCCCAGGGCTCCAAGGCAGATCTCCAGTCCTCAGCAGTGCTGTTATTTCCCAACACTTGCCTCAAGGAGAAGAGCGAAGAGATTTAAGTCATTGGGGTCAAAGTGTCTGCAGCACGTGAGCCTCTGTTGAAACATCTCTGGCAATGCTGTTTGGTGCTTTCCCGTTGCAGTGACTTACTGCTTCCCCCTGATAATGAAGGAGAGTCTAGACTCTGACCAGACAGGAAGAGAAGCTAGATAACACCTCTCCAGCGCCCTGAAGTTGGGAAAAATCCCAGCCTCAGCTCACAGAACCCTCCAGCACAGCTTGGGAGGGACAGACTGCCCTCAGGAGGGACGAGTGAGACGAGACATGTATTTGTTGGCATTAGCACGTGTGAACGTGTGATGTGCCCAGCATTATTTGCTACCAATTGCAACATGAAGGAGGTAAATCTATTTACCTTAACGTGAAGACCATCAGCACAGGTGTGGCAGCCTGGGGCTTCCTCAGGAAGCTGCCTCTCAGGGACGGAACCACCACGGCAGCTGAACCCAGGGACCTTGGCAGCCCTCAGTGTCAGGATGGGCTCTGCACCGTCAGGGACTTCCTGCTGACCGGAGCTCTTACCCCGGGTCAGCTCTGCAGAAAGGAAAGGAGCAGCCACAGCCACCTCCTCCACTTCCCTGAGGTAAATAAATGGTTCCACAGGCCCCAGCAGAGAACAACAGCATCAGGGAGCTGGAGTGACTACTCTGAGCTATTTTATCCCTTTTTTCCCTCTCTCCCCTTTTTTAAACAGCTGCCTTGTCTTGAGCTACTACCTGTCTGCAGAGAATGTTTTATATTAAGCTGCACCTGTGGTTAGCATTGACTGACTTATCAAACCAACACAGAGCTCCAAAGCAAGCTCAAGTTATTTCATATTCTAGAGAGCACACAGAGATCAAAGAATCATAGAATCAGATGGACTGGAAAGGACCTCTGAGATCATCAAGGCCAACCCTTGATCCACTACTGCCGTGGTTACTAGACTATGGCACCAAGTGCCACATCCACTCTCATCTTAAAAACCTCCAGGGACGGAGAAGCCCCCACTTCCCTGGGCAGCCCATGATGATATGTTACAGTTTATAGTACTGCATTTTGTAGGAGATGGATCTACGCACCCTTAGCTAAATTTTCTTTCTTTCAGTTATTTCACTGCACCCACTCCTCAGCCAGGATTTTAACCACAGGCTCCAAGGGCTGCCCTGCCCCACAATCCTACCTGAGAGGAGCTCCTCTAATAATTTTTTTTTCATTTTAACTCCTCTAAAATCAGTTCTGATTTTTACATAATTTTTTTTTTCTTTTAAAACTGGTACACTTTGCTCTCAAATGTTTACAGTCAGTGAATGACAAGGAAGACACAGCCTACTCTACCTGAAAAGAGCTGCCAGGGTTCCTCACACTAAGTGAATGTTAGTTTTTATTCTGCTATGATCCCATAATATATATATATATATATGAAATAATTTCACCCAAGTAGTTCAGGTCCATTTTTATTAGTAAGCCTGTGCACTGTCAATGCTCATGGTGATGCCTGAAAGAAAGAACGCTAATAGAACACAGTCTCCACGTTTCAGATGCAAGAAAAGATTTTCCCAGTTAACATCAACGTCCCAGACCAGCTTATAAAAACCCCCCATTGGGGAGTGCAGTCCAGCACCACAGAAGGAATGACTTGAGGGTGTATCAATCTGATGCAGAAAGACCAGTGTTCATTAGAGCTCCCAGGACAGTCTCCCTTACAAGCCCAGCTTGGTCCTCCTCCAGTGTCTCCTTTTGGAGTTGTACCTAAGACAAGAGCAGGGTAAATTAGCAAAGTGCACACACACATTTGTTCAAAACACGAAAGCAGAGCAGCACATGGAAACGGCCTCTCCCGAGAAATATCCATTTATGAGCATGTACTTGTCCATGTTAAGAACAAACGTTTTCACCACGGTGCAGGTGAAACCGCAGACAGTGTTAGTAACAGAGTTGCTCTCAGCAGGAAAATGGCAGAGCTCCCACTGCAGGAAGCTCTGCAATTGCAGCCTGCTTTGGCACACAGCTCGGACACAGATCATCACCGAGGTGCTCGAGTGCCACACGACAAAAATCCATCATTTTGCCCCACGGTAAAGTATTCCAAAATACTGTAATTTAACTAAAACAGAACCTCGTTGTAAGTACACACCACCAATCCTGCCTAGAAAGAAACAAGCCGGGAGGAGTTACAGGAACAGAACTTGGCAATGCAGTCCAGTTTCACTATCTGAGCCAGCCACTGCTGCTGTGGCTCTGCTCACTGCTTAGCACAGAGAGAAAGAGGAGGAAGAATTATGTTGCCTTAAAAAAGTCCAGACAATGAAGTGGATGAGATAACAAGCTCTCTGACCAAAGTACGCCGCAGCTTTTAACCAGAGGGCTCAAGACAGGCACCACTGCCCCAAGTGGACCAACACTGTCAGGAACAGAGATACTACCAAGGTACAGCATTTGGAATGAATCACCCACAAGTGCAGTTCAGGCTTTCGCTTTACATGTGCCATCACTGGACACCTGTAGACCCCTGCAGAGCACCGGACAGAACCGCTATAGAAGAAATGGCACGGAAATCTCATGAAAACACACCTGCACTGCCACCCCTGCCTGGCTCTCACGGACACAAACCCGCACGTTTGGAGACATAAACGCCATCAGCTCTTCCTTCGGCCCGCAACGCCCGGGCCGCCCGAGCGCGCCCGCAGCCCCTCAGGACGCGCCAGCCACGCTCCATACCTGATCTTATTGCCGGTTTTCATGCGGATCCACTGAGGAATGGGCCGGTTCTGCTTCTGCTTCTTGGCGAGAAAGCGCTTGATCTTGAACGTCTTGTGGGACGACTGCAAGAGAGCGGAGCGGTCAGTCCCTCCCGGGGCCCCGCCAAGCCCGGGCGCGTCCCTCCCGGGTCCCTCCCGCTCCCTCGCGGGCCGCCCCGCCCTGCCGCCCCCGCGGCCAGCCCGCCGTTCCCCCCGAGCGCTGCGGCGGCGGGAGGGGTCCCGGGGCGCGGCGGATGGCGGAGGATTGCGCGGGGGTCTCACCATGGCGCGGAGCGGAGCGGCCTCCCGGCGATGGCGGCGGCAGAGGAGGCGGAAGGGGCGGGGCGGAGCGAGGCCAGCGGCGCTGGCACGGCGCCCCCGTGCGGCCGGGAGGACCCGCGCGCAGTGAGGGAACGGCGGCGGAGGAGGAGCGAGTTTGTGCAGTTTTATTTGGGTTCAGTACAAAAAAACAGCTATGGCTAAAATTCGCTAGCTTGGGAGGAGCTGCTACTGGCGAAGTCTCGTTCTGGGCTGTAAAACAATACTTCAAGTTATGAGGGAAGAGGAAGCAGTTCCGAGAGGGCAGGAGTTGGGAAACGTTTCGGACTCTAGAGAAGGGAGGATGCTGGAAAAGAACAGGATGCCCAAACCAGCTACATTTGATTAAAAATAAGCATTTAAATGTAGGGAGACTTTACATGAGAATTTGTCAAGACATATTCCATTCTTAAGCCAGCTTATTCATACACTCCAACTTATTTACTTTATCCAGAGAACCACTGAAGAGGAAGGCCTCTCCCTCCCTAGCACGGTTACTGCACTGCCAGATGTTCTGCTCCTTAAGTGCCAAAGGGCTCCTGTCCACTGGTACCTCAACAACCCCAGCCTGTGTACCTGTCTCAGTGCTTGACTGACACCATTTAGCTTTCCCTGCCTCAGGCAGGAGCACCACACAACATTGCAACACCTGTATTACCTCTGGGCAACTCCAAGCTTGCTCTGCCTAAGTGCATCCAACACTGGCTCCCATTGCCTTACAGTAGAGCTCTGGCTTTAGATCCAGGTGTCATCCCCTCCTGACCACAACTCATTTATTACCATAGTTAAGGCCATAAAATCTTTCTATTTAGCAAAGATTCTCTTCCCTGTTGTAGTTAGATGCTGGGAAAACAAATTCAAATAACTGAAAATACAATGAGAACACATTTCAAATTCCGAATCTACAACTGAGGTTCTTTAACCAGAAACATCCAACAGCACAATGCCCCCTTTTCTTCCTTTGTTCCTTCTTCGCTTCGAAGGCACTTCTGGATTGCGTAGTACATGCTCTTTGGCTGCACAGACAGTCAGAACACATAAGGCTTGCATGCTAGTCACTCCTCTTCCTTCGTGTGACTTGTCTCACTCTCTTGTTTCTTATCCACTCCCTGATCTGTGGGCTTTGCAGCACTGTCTTCATACTGACACAATCTGCTTCGGCTTCGGGCTCCCGGCTGGTACAGCTGCATTGCTGGGCGATCCTGAAACAAACCAGAACTGTTTAGACTCCTTCACAGTTCCCTGCTGTCAGGGTTATTATGGCAGCAGTGGTATTAGAAATGGCTCAAATTCAAACTTTTCTGGCTGTTTTAATTTAAATTACTCCACCATGGTGGCAACATAACTTCAACTGTCTCAGATCAAGGCTGTCTCTGTTGTAAGGCAACATCCCTGTTCAAGCCACAAAGAACACTGCTCACAGTTGAAGCTAATTTGTAAAGAGTTTCCTGTTGAGTTCAGCTCACCCTCAGAAAAGAGGCCAATTTCAAATCTTCAGAACCCTGAGTTTCATTTACCTGACAATGTCTTAAGTGACATAGAAAACATGCTCAGTGATGCTGCAAAAACTAATTTGCAGACTATATAAAACTAAACTCAAGACATTCTTTCTTGAGCCTATTCTGCAAGTAAGTCTTATCCCTGCTTTGGAGGAGCCTGTTCAATCATACTTCCACTTCAAGATGCATTTTCAGGCACATGCAGCATCAGCAGAGATACTGATGCTCTACCAACACCTTAAAGATACAGCCCATGGCACAAGTCAGCAAATGAAAAGGTATCAGTGTCTTACAATTTGACCCGTGGTATCTTGGCTTAATTCCTACTCAGTGACAAGAACTACCACAAACAATTTAGCAAAGTTTAGTGGATAAATGGGAAAAAAACCACACTTTCTAGTAACGGCAGAGTTTGATGCCAGAACAGGGAGAAGTTTCAACAGAGAAACCCCATGGTTCTTTCCTTTAAGTGCTTTTATCCTAAAAAAACACAAACCGACCCTTATGAATCAACACATGAATTGAAAGAAATCCAGCACCTTGTTTCTGATACGATCCCTCTTAATTGTATCCTCTTTTTTATCGTCTTTGGTTACTTTCTCAGATTTGTCCGTGCTGCTGGTAAAGTCTGTAAGATCACTTTTCTTTCCCTTTTCTCTGAGTAAGTCTCTCTCCTTTTTCACCTCTTCCTCTTTTCTTCTAAAAACCTTCTCTTTCTCATAGCGCTCTTTCTGCCTCCGACGCTCCTCTTCTTGGCGCCTCAGTTTCTCTCTCTGCGCTCTCTCATATTCTCTGTCTCTGTCAAAATCTCTATCTCGGTCCCTGTAGTCCTTTACACACTCATCTTCTGATCTGTATGAAAACAAAACTGAAAATTAAGCTCAAAAGATTCATCAAACAGAGCCGGGAGATCAATGTAATAGTAGCGTAAATGCGCAATAGGAGGACGACACACTGGCAGGTTCTAGGGAGCTCTTGGGCGGCTGTGACAACCCCGAGTCATGCACGACAGCCAGAGAGGACACTGACCACTAGCACTTCCCAGCCTCCTACTTGCATAACTGGCTGAGTCTCCTCTGGCTTTAGAAAACCCTGAATTTCTGTGTCTCATCTCTATTTCTCACACGACAAAACTGAACCTCGAACAGATCACAGAGCTGCTGAGAACTACAATTTCCACTTTGACCTTTTTACAAGACCTTAGAGGGACCAGTAACTGGAGAACACCTCTCACCACGTTTATAATCATCTCATTGCAAAGGCAGTGCTCACAGCCTGCTGCAGTCACCTACACCTGGGCTTCTTTAGTGCAGTTCTCACAGTGAGTTGCAAAAATATTAAAATTTGTCCACTAGTGAAGAATTTTCAGGTAATTCACAGAGCTTTCTGCAATCACAGGGATGTGCACTGCCACGGAGAACACAGCCTGTGCCTTATATCAGAAAAAGCATTTAAAAGGAATTTCAAAACATTGACATAGCAGAGCAGCCTAAGCCTCATTATGATCAGGAAACAAGTATTAGATACACATATATTTATAGCAAGTACTAGAATACTTTTTTGCCTTCTCTTCTTTTGTCTCCCCATCAGATCGTTTGGAAGATGCACTACTCGCAATTTTTTCCTCCCTCAGAGTCTCTTTTTCCAGTTTCTTGGATTTTTCTTTTCTCTCCAAGTCTTTTTCATCTTTTTCAGGCTTCTTAAGTAGCTACAAAGAAAACAGAAGTCTCAACTAAAAAGCTCACTCTAATACATATTGTCTGGCACAACACCGAAATTGCATCAAAGGAACCACAGTCCAGTGAGAAGTGAACATTAAGGAAATATTACTGCAAATAGCAGCATTTCTAAGAGCTGGAGTGTATGAGTAAGCATTATTCACACAGCAGACTAGGATTTTTCTCCTAAACCAGGCCATTTTAGAAAGCTTAAAAATAGTCTCCATTCCATAGTGAATTCACAATCCTGTTTACCACAATATGTACAACAGTCACATGACAAAAAGTTTAAATATTACTATGAAGCATTACAGCATGTAAACCTTTACATTGCCTACTACTGAATATTACAAAAAATTGGTAATTTACTAACACCAAACTCATGTGATTTTTCACACAATACTCAAAGCACATTTTGAGACTGATATACAAATAATAGGGGAAAGGGAGTGTAACAGTTTATAATAAAGAACTGTTCTAGACCTTAATCTTTGGTTCTTCTTTTGATCTGTCTCTTTCTTTTTCTGGGCATCTGTCTACTTTCTTCAATTTTTCTGCTTCTTTTCTCTTCCTTCTCTCCTCCTCTTTCCATTTTCTTCTTTCTTCTTCTCTTTGTCTTTTTCTTTCCAATTCTCTCCTTCTCCTCTCCTCTCTTTTTTCTTCTCTCAGTCTCTGTGTGTGCAAAAGCAAAGAGAAATAGTGTATCTCCACACCAGAAAACATCTCTTTAAGCCATCAAATAACTCGCCTCAAAGCTGCCTGTACCATAAAAAAAAAAAAAAAAAAATCCTGTCATCTCTACTGTTGTTTTGAACCTGAACATGTTGCAGCACTATTTTTTTCTTACTCACAAACCTTGATTTGTACTGTCTTAAAAAGCCCAAACACAACACTGGCCTCAGCCTTTATCATTCTAATTTTCATTTAATCTGCCCCACCTCTGATTTTCTCCACTGCTAAAACTTAAAATAACATTACGTGCTAGGAGAAAGATCATCCACAACGACCTCAGCTGTTACTGCACTAAAAATGGATGCATTAAAATGGAAATCTGTTTTTGCAGTGCCACAAAAGACAATTTGCCGGGACCAAAATGTACACAAAGCACCACCATTCCTACAAGGACCAACATTCTAGTACTTTAAAATATGTGAACAAGGTGTTGACAAGTGATTTGGGTCAAAAGATCCTTCTTCAACAGGAAGGGCAGGAACATATCAGTACACACACTGCAATATCCACACCCATGCTTTATATGAGCAAATTGTACTTGCAAACAAGAAGATTCTGGAGGGAAGTCTTACCTGTTTGTTTTTCAAGAAGTTCAATAATGGAGTAGTCTTTTTAGCTAGAGAATATACAAAACAAATGTAAACAATTTGTCTTATCCAATACTGCAATACAACAAACCCTGAATGAAGTGAAGCATCCTTATGGATTCCCCTGCCTGTCTCCTCTCACATACAGCAATAAGCAGTGAAACAAGCATTCCAAACCCATCTCTGAACAGTGCCAACTATTAGGATTCTATAAACTTCTGCAGGACCCTAATATGATACCCAGTACACCTCTACGTACAGGGATACTCAGTCTGCGTTAGGATTTTCCCAGACTCTCTTGGTTTTAAAGGCATCCTTGGAATATGCTTAAAAAGAGCAACTTGGTCATTTTTTGTGGTATTTTACCTAATCACATTCTCTCTTAACTTGTGCCTGTGTGGAACATCACCACTCACAGCACTGTGCACTAAACATCACTGCATCCTCTGAAATGCAGCCACTCCACAGCCTGGTCTGGCTAGCAAACATCTGACCAGCAGCTGGCAACAGGAAGGAACTTTCTCATCTAAAACTTAAACCTAGAGAACAATTTAGAGCATAGGAACAAAACAAAATCTACACTGACTAATATTAGCCTAAAGGTTTAACAAATACTAAGCAGGCACACAAAAGAATTCAGTCTCCTCCAGGTTGAGAAATCACAGCTTCAAATTACAAACCACATATGTTTCTTTGGGCTCTAGGAAAATATAACTATAGTACACAGATTTCCATACCTATTAGCTCTTTGTTTCTTGCCTCTATTTCCTCCAACAAAGTTTCAGGAGTGGAGGTTAATTTTTCATCATCTGCACTGTAACTTTCCAGAAACTTCTTGTATTCTGGATCTACAGGGATGGGGAAAAGGAAGGGGAAAAGGAAGGGGAGGGGGAAAAAAAAGGGAAAACCAAAAAAAGATATATACTGTAGCATGAAAAGCATTTGCATTGTGCACTGCTGGAAGTCTGGGTTGGATTTACATAAATTGGGTTGTTTATATGCCATCTTTTCATAAGCTGGCAGCTCGCAAATGAGCTGCTACATTATCTTTATCTGGGACAACCATTTAATAGACTTGCAGCTGACAAAGCAGTGCTAATAAGCTTCACATAAATTAAGCAAACATCCCATTGACGGAATTACAATGTCACAGTAAAAACATATTCAAATTACTGATAAGATTTTTAATCTACACATGCAAAACAAACTATCTTGCTGTTATACCATCTTCGATAGTTCCAGTTTTGGCATCCTTTTTCTTACTCTTCTTTTTTGCAGCTTTTTGGAAAGGTGCAAACTCAACTATGGCAGCATACTCCTGACCTGTTAAGAGGAGAGAGAAAAATACATTAAAATAGAGATGAAACAGATATATCGTCCATGTCTAAAGCAGGAAGATAATCCTCACAAGAAACATGCAACACTAGAAGAGATTATTTACACAGCATAAAAAAATTCTTGCCTTTTGAAAGCAATTTAATAAAAAAAAACACCTTAGAGACAGCAGAATTCATGAACTTGTAATCCTCCCAAATAAAGAAGAACCTTATGGACAGAGCTTTGTCCATAGAACACCTGTCTGGATGAACTGTAAGACACATGCACTTGAATCAAAGCTCCAGGTGAGACCCTTCCACTGCCCAAGCCAACAGGAACTTTCAGTGCTGCCCAATGTAGGCACTTCTGAAAGATGAAACTTAAAACCATGACACCACGTGTTTAGAAAACAGGTAAGTGGTGACAAAATACTTGAATGTTTGATCAATTAATTAAACCAACTATTTTCCTACAGATTACTGTCTCCAGAGCAGTCACTTTCACAACTCAGTCTGCAAAGAAGCAGCTGTTCCTTTTACTGAATCAAGATGACTCAGTTGTAAACTGAAACAAGTGACAATTTCAGGTAAAAACTGACCAAAAGATAAGTGACACTGTTGGAAGTGCACAGGACAGGTGAGGGGAGTAGCAGAGGGTGACATCAGTAACCTCAGCTTCATTTGCTTGTACACTGACAGCATGTACCTGCTTTCACTTTACAGACCTGATACTCAGGTATGACAATGCAAATATTCACTTCAGTTGATTTATATCATCATCCCTGCTGCCTTGTATACACCCAGCTGGTTTTTATACATCATAGACAAAATCCACAAAAAATTTATCTATAAAAAAGTTAATTTATACTAGTTTCCACAAAGCATAAGGAGTTTTCTGTTCTGTGAAATACTGCATAACATGCATTTAAGGCGCTAAACCCAAACAAGCCATAAGTGGCTGCTCACACCCACTCCTCCAATACTCAACTAGCACACGGCACGGACGGGGAAGCAGCGACACACACTGAGTGCCATTCACTCGCCTTTGTGATCGACGAAAACATAGCCGTCGAAGCGATCCCTGAAGAGGACTATGTCTTCCTGGTTCTTGAAGTTGATGTAGGCTCTGGAGAACATGTGCGGGTACAGGCTGCGGAGACACAAACCGAGGGCGCTCGGCTGACGGGGAGGCAGCACCACCGAGGCCCGGAGGGCGGCAGCGGCGGCTCCCGGGAGCGCCCGGGCGGGGCCCGCGGCCGTACCTGGAGTCGTTGGCGAAGAACTCGAAGTAGTCGTGCTCGGGCAGCGGCTGCAGGTGCTCCTCCAGCTGCTCCTTCGTCAGGCTGGGCGGGAGCCGCCGGATCACCACCTGCGGCACGGCGGGACCGGCGCTCAGGGGGCGGCAGCGTCGGGGACGGGGCGGCCCCGTTCTCCCCCACCCCCAGTCCCCGCAGGCGGCCCCGTTACCGGGAGGGGAGGCCCCGTTACCGGGAGGGGAGGCCCGTCCCTGAGGGGGACCGCAAAAGGGCCCGTTCCCGAGGGGTGCCCGTTCCCGGGGGGTGCCCGTTCCCGGGGGGTGCCCGTTCCCGGGGGGTGCCCGTTCCCGAGGGGTGCCCGTTCCCGGGGGGTGCCCGTTCCCGAGGGGTGCCCGTTCCCGGGGGGTGCCCGTTCCCGAGGGGTGCCCGTTCCCGAGGGGTGCCCGTTCCCGAGCGCCGCGCGGGCCCCACCTTGCTGAGCGTCTCCTTCTTGTCCTTGGGCCGCTCCAGGCGGTCGAGCTCGGCCGCGCCGGCCCTGCCGTCCGTTCCGGCGGCGGGGCCCGGCCCCGCGCCCAGCACAGCCCCCGGCCCGGTGGCGGCCCCGCGCCGCTCCTTGGGCCTGGCGTTCTCCTTGTCCTCCTTCATCCCGGCCCCGCTCCGGATCCCAAACCCGATCCCGGGCCAGGGAAGCGCCGCGCGCCCCCGCGCGCCCATTGGCCGCCGCCTCTCGCGAGACTGCGCCTGAAACGGGCCGGGGCCGCCGCCGGACTACAACTCCCGGCGTGCACCGCGCCCGGCACCGCCGGTCCCGGCGGCGTCAGCGACCGGCACCGGGCGCAGTTTGGAATTAGGATTGGGATCGGGATTGAGATCAGGTGGGCTGGGGCGCGGGGACAGCCTCGTTCCTTGCCGAGGGCCGGTCCCCCGGCAGTGCTGTCGCTCCCGCTGCCCCTCCGGGCTGTGAGGGGCGCGGGGCAGGCCGGGAAGGGCGCGGGGCAGGCCGGGAGTGCCCCGAGAGCGCCCCGGGAGCGGCGCACGGAACCGGGAGCGGCACCGGGAGCGGCACCGGCGGGATGTGGTACGAGATCCTGCCCGGCATGGCCATCATGGGCGTCTGCCTCAGCATCCCCGGCCTCTCCACCATCTTCATGCACCGCCTGTGCAACGGCGGCAAGGTCAGAACGGGCAGGTCCCGAGGCCCCGGTGCTCCGCTTCCCCCCGGGACCGCCCTTACCCCGCAGCCCCTGCATCCCTCTGGGATCCCTTCCTTCCCGGAGCCCCCCTTACCCTCATCCCTCGGAACCCCACCCCGGCGGGGGCCCTGCCTGGGACCTTAACAGGCATTGCTGTGCCCGCAGGAGAAGAGGATCGCCCGCTACCCCTTCCAGTGGACGCTGATGGAGAGGGACCGGCGGATCTCGGGTGTCAACAAGTACTACGTGTCCAAGGCAGGTTTTTGGGGCATGGGCAGGTACCGCCGGGGTGGGGAGGCTGGAGCCAGGCGCTGCTCCCCCATCCCCGGGCTCTGGGATGGGGTTCCCGCGGCCGCACGGGTCACTCCTGGGGCTGTCGGGCTCCGTACCCGAAGCTGATCTGCCTCTGGGGCTGTGCATTTTAATTGTGTTTTAATTAGGACTTGGGTAATTAGGTGTAGTTTGAAAACTGGCATTTTCAGCTATGCCCTGTTGCACATCAGTGGCAAGAATGATGCAGATATAGCTGTTATTTTTTTCTTTTTCAGGGTCTGGAGAACATAGACCAAGGTAGCGGCACTTTGAAGAATCCACGTGTCTATAGAGAATGATTTAACTCTTAAATAAAGATATATGTGTGTTCAGCCCTTGTATCTGTGTTGCTCTGGTGGGTTTGCCGTGGCTGGACACCAGGTGCCCACAAAAGCTGCTCTGTCACTCCCCTTGTTGCAGTGATTAAAGCATTAGTAGTAGTTTGGTCAAGGCTTGCTCTGCAGGGGAGGCCTGAAAGAGGCCCTACCAGAAACAAGCTGGGACTTGTTAGAGTTAAGAATGTGCTGACCGAGAAGGAACAATAATCAAAGGACTAAGTCAAGCATGCAGAACCAGGTACAAGATGATTTGTAACTAGAGATAGGATGTGGTCTGGTGGTGGGAGTCAGTTACACAATGTTTAGAGTTAGGCCGTTAAGGTAGATTTATGGCGGGAGGGTTAACGGTTGATTGTAATCGGGAAGATATATGTAAGTTTATGTATAACTGGTATGTTTGCTTTGATGTGTAAGCCAATCATGTAGCCTTGTTTGTTAAAGAGTATAAAAGATGCAGTCGACATGAGGGTCTTCGGGATCCTGACTTGGGACGCTAGTCCTCAGCACTGCATAAACTGACACTCTGTTGGTTTGTGTTCCTGTTTCGAGCAACACCCTTCTCAGCTTGACAGGGGAGAGAAAATATAACGGAATGCTCATGGGTTGAAATAAGGACAAGGAGAGATCACTCAGCAATTATTATCAAGGGCAAATGAGACTCGACTTGGGGAAATTAATCTACTGTCAATCAAATAAGAGCAGGATAATGAGAAATAAAACCAAATGATGAAACACCTTCCCCCCACCCATGTCTTCTTCCTGGATTCAACTTCACTCCTGATTTTCTCTACCTCCTACCCCCTGAGCTGTGCAGGGTGGAATGGGGGCCATGGTGAATGTCAGCACATGTTGTGTGTCCAAGTCCAAGAGGACTTGGATTGCAGCTTGGATTCTTCCCTCCCAACACAGCACTAGTCAGCAATCTCAACTTACAGTAAAGCCAAAACCTCCCTCTGCTACATCCTAAACTTGCTATGACAATGCCTCTTACCTCCTTGTTCCAGTGTGGCAGTCAGAGTGAAACGCACATCCTGTGACACTGCCACCAACACTGATCCCTGTGAGACACGGGGCGTGGAACAACCACAACCAACGTGGAGGGAACAAGGTGCAAAGTCACATGGATGAGACAAATTTCTGAGAAACGTCCAGGCCTGGGTTAATGCTCCCTCAGCTGGACAGGAAGTACCTCTATGAGACCACAAGGACTAGGACCTACACTTTGCTCATTATTAATCTAGCAGCTGAACCCATGTAGCAGCCTTTTGTCACTCTGGACGAGCAGCTGCTGGGAATTCAGCACACTGTGGTATGCTACAACATTTCTGGCCTCTCTCTGTTGGTCCTTTCCCTCTGAAGGGCTGGGAGACTACAGCCCTCGGTGCTGAGACTCTGCCTGGCACAGCACTGAGACTGTCAGAAACATGACAAACAGAGAATCTGGCAGGATCCCATAGCTGTTTTCTTGGCCATACCGTCCTCCTCCTCTGGGAGACTGCGGCTGCTGGGGAGGCGTTTCCCCGGGTCGGTGTATCCGCAGGGAATGCCGACGGGGATGCCGGGAGGCGGCACCGCCTCTCCATGGTGACGCGAGCAGAACGCTCCCGTGGCGGGGGGGCCGGGACAGCGGCGGGGACACTGCCGGGGTCCGGGAGCAGCTCCTCGGGGCTGGACTCCTTCCCTGGAAACAACAGCCCCGGGATCCCCCGGGACCCCCCGCCCGGCCGGGGCAGCGCTGAGGGGGGTGAGCGGGGGCGAGGGGCCAGCGAGGGACCGGCCGCTGCTCCCCGTGTTCCTCTGATGGGTCCTGCAGCTCTCGGACGGGCTCTACCTCACTGTGTTTGTGCTCTTTTTTCTCTAAAGGTGAAGCCAATGGAAAAGGAAGAGGACAAAGATCACACCCCCGCAGACAATGAGAGAAGCAGTGCAGAGACAGAGCTGAAGAAAAAGGAAAAAGGTACTATGTTTGCTCTATTAGCATATGTTGGGGGTTCTTTTCCAGGAGGATTTGTCAGCATTTTATCTGTTTTAGAAGCCAAGCGTGTTATCAGAACTATCCAGTGGACCACAGGCAACAACTTCACAGTGGAGAAAGGGCGGCAGCAGATTGAAGAGCTCATTTCTGTGAGTGACAATTCCATCCTCTCAGGAAGGCCACACCTTCTCGCTGTTAAGAAGTGTGAAAAATTAAAGAGCACTTCTGGTTCCTTTTTAGCACTGCCCTCAAGTCACCTCTACTAGACAGAGGGAGTCTTAGTGTGATGCCTTTATTTGACAGACATGGGACATTCATGAAAGCTGGCTTCACCACTCAGAATTTCTTGAGGAAGAAGACCTGAAGGACAGCAAGAGGTACCATTACAGAGCTTGCTGGGGCATCCCAACACGCAGAAAACCCATCCCACGAGCAACAGCAAGTGTCTACTTTGTTATAGTGATCTCCAAACTCAAACCTGATGTAAGTACTCAGAAATGGCACGCACCAGTCCTTTAAGGGACAAGATACAGGGGGGTTCCCGAGGCAGGGAAATGCCAGGGCAGCAGAGAGACCAGCCAGGAGCTGGCAGCTTGCACAGAGACGCTGAGGAGGCCTGGGCATTGCCAGAGCAACACTGTGAGAGTTCAACGTGGCCTTATGGAAACACAAAGTCAGTTGGCAAAGGGAGCGGAGCACAGGGCGGGAGGCTGGGTTAGTTCCCAAATCATCAACTGACCGAACTCGACATACAGAATCTGGCAAGATCCCACATCTGCTTTCCTGCTTCGACCATCTTCCCCTTCCAAAAAACAATTGGCCTGGGCAGCTCCAAGTAGGGCTGAGTGAAGGTGAGTTACGGAATGAGGGGTCAGTAGAGAGGGAACAACATGTTGCTCTTCAAGCTGTCTCAGAGTCCCTTTCCTGATCAGCCTGAAGTTTGTCACCTCTACAATAAACTCTTGCAGCTCAAGAGAAAAAAGGAAATAAATTGTACTGAGTAGACTTCTTACCTCCAGGCTTAGTCATACTGAAGCTTGGTATTTCTGCTTACTGGCTAAGGATCCTCTAGTAACAGGCTGTGGTTTGACCCAAACTGGCAACTGAGCACCACATGGCTGCTCACTCACTTCTCCCTAACCTCTGCCATGGGATGTGGAAGTGCAAAAAAAAGGGTAAATAATTAAAAAATAAATAAATAGAATAATAGTAACAAGTTGTAAGGAAAAAAATAACTAATAGAGAGAAAAAAAACCCCTAAGACAGAGAAGTGACGCAAATAAAAACCATTACTTAGCACCTGCCAACCAATGCCCAGCCAGTCCCTGGGCAGCACCTTCCACCCCGCTCCAACACAACCTTGCCCCATTTCACTGCTGAGCATGAGGCAACATGGTCTGGGACATCTCTTGGGTCAGTTGGGATCAGCTGTCCCAGCTCTGATCTCTCCCAGCTCCTTGTGTCCCCCTCAGCCTCCTCGCTGGTGGGGTGGGGTGAGGAGCCAAAAAGGCCTTGGCTCTGGGTAAGTGCTGCCCAGCAATAAGAGAAACATCCCTGAATTATAAACACCACTTCCAGTGGAAATCCAAACCACAGACCCCTACCTGCTGCTATGGAGAAAATTAACTCTGTCCCAGTCAAAACCAGCACAACAGCCCATAGCTGGTCAGCAATCTTACATCATACCACACACTTAGAATTGAAACTCTTGAGTCTGCCTTCACAAGAAAACACTCAAGGAAGCTTTAAACTATTCTAATCTGTATCAGAAATGTTGTACAAATACCCAGGTTATTTTTGAAGAATTAGATAGTAGCTCTTACCTAATTACAATGTCTGCTCTTTGAGGGGCTGTAGGTGACCTCTGCCCTGTCTCTCTCTCTTGCAGACCTCGCCTGTGGAGGTTTTCTTCAGAATGGAGTCCAGCAGGCTGATTCGCAGGTAAATGTCATTACTCTTCTGTCACTGACACAACTCAGGACGTTCTAGGAAGCTTTTCCATCCCAAAACCAAATAGGGAGCTCCATTTAAGTAAGTGTGCAGTCACATCAAGGAGGTGGAAGAAGCTGTCAAAATTTTGCTACGCAAAATGAAATGACCCTGCTTATCATTAGCTTCACTCTCCCACAAGCATGCATAGCCACCCCCTGGGCATCTGCCTTCTCCAGGAAGGAGACCTGCTTACCCAGGTCTAGGGGTGGGCTTTATTGCAGCAGATAGGCTTACCTGGTAAATACAGGCCAGCTCTCAGCTGGCCAAACTTGGATTCAACATTATTCTTACAATTTACCCTCTTTTTATTCCATCCTCCAGGCCAGAAGAATTTCAGTTTAGAGAAAAGTGGCTTCAGGACATTATTGAAAATAAAATAATCCTCATGGAAAGACTTCGTTCCCAATGAGCAGCTCCAAGTCACCATCACCAGTGCTCAGTTGTGGAGAACCAAATAAACACAATGAAGAAAGAAAGGCTCTTCCTTAGCAGCATTTCTACTTTGTGGATACATAAAAAGCATTGAACCTGTGCAAAATCAATGATGCCCTGACAAGATAATTGGCTTTATATGACGGTCCCTGCCAGGTATGGGTGGGTACAGCAGGATGGAACCAGGTTCCAGAGTATAAATGGGAAGAGACAGCTGGGAGGGATTTCCTGGTCTGTGGAACTCCAGGGAAAACATTATAGGACTTCAGGACTTTTATCTTCTTCGCACCAATATATGACACATCTCTGCTGCCAAACTTAGGGGGACAAAAAAAATAAAAAAAAGGATTTAGGGGAACAAAAGCCCTTTAAAAAGTGCTTTATTTTTCTCAAGTGTTTTTAAAAACACGTTCAAAGGGGATACGTTTGGAAATATGCAGTTGAATCAAAGATAACCACCAGATAAGCACTGCTTGAGCAAGGCCTCCAAGTACAGAGCTTAAAGCAAACCACGTAATGCTGCTGAAACAGACCAAATTAAAATACTACCAGAGTTAAAATAAGGTTTTAATCTAGAACATTTTCATAGACATAAACATTTCAAATAAATTGAAAGACACATCCTTGTTGCCATCTGTATATATCCAGGGGTTCCAATCACTGCACCCCACTGCTCTGATGCCTATGTATAACATAGGAGAAAAAGAAGCAAGCAACTTTGTTCTTCACCACAGATGAAGAGCATTGGTACTGTTACTTTACACCCCAATTTCAATCTGCTTGCTCTAAAGTAACTGAAGCCCATCTGTATTAAATTACAAACTCATTTACAGAATATTTACAAGTCTAGTTTGAACCACAAACCAAACTTCACTGTTTTGAGAAAAACCTAAATGACTTCTGAAGAAATAGCGAAGTGGACAGTCCTAGATCTTAAACAGGAACTCAGGAGTTCCTTCATTTTTGCTACTGTTAGTAGTAGCTTGTTAACTGTCTTTTCCAAGCTAAATGATTCTATGAAAAATCAAAATAAATGGAACAAAAAAAAAAATGACACATTGGTATTATGTAACAAAGCCCTTCCCATGGGATCCTCCTGCTTGCCTGACTCAAAGCAAGTGCAGAACATTGACACCTCCAATCTTCCCTGTCTGTTCCCGCCTTCCCTGCTTTGCAGCCTTTCACTTTACAGGGGTTCCTTGTAGATGGCGAACAAATCACCCTGGAGAACCTGATAAAAATAACTGTTTCCTTGACACAGGTAATCCACTCCTGGGGCCCGGCCCTGTTGGGTGAAAGGCGCTGCAGCACCTGCAGCGTTTTCCAAATCACGACTGGAACAGGTCAGCTGCGGCGTGGTACAGTCTGTGGTGCACAGCTCAAACAAAGCACTATTTCTCCTCTTTGCCCTTAGTCTTTCTGTAGACCATCTCTCGAAAGCTTGCGAGGATCTTGTTCTCTCGTTTCCTCCTCTCCTCCTGGTTGAAGGAGGCCAGGGCTCTCTTCTCGTCGGCGCTGTAGATCTGGTTCTCTTTGCGCAGACGCACGGCCTCCATGCGCCGATGTCTGCGGAGGACAACACGGGGCATGTCATCATGGGCAGAGTGCCCTGCTACAGCTCCCATCCATCAGCTGGCCTGAGTGTTTTCAGGGGCTTTAAATAAAGACACCTCCACTAGAGAGTCCAAACTTGCACACAAACCTTCCCAGGAAGGAGTGTGGCAGAGCAAGGAACTGACTGCTCTCGGGGTGTGTCTGCTCCCAGACAGTCAGCCAGAAGTCCCACCTAGCCCCAAGGTGTCAGCTGCTGGTTCACCAAAATTTAAGTGAAATTCCTGTAGGACTCATAGAGCAAAAAGTGCAGCCAAACTCTCACACTTCGATTTGTCTCCTACTGGCCAGCACATCACCAGGGCTGTCCAAACACACCATGTGGCACAAGCATCTCCTCATTTGAAATAAAGATAATTGGAAGTACATTGCCTGGAAAGAACTTTTGCTCTTGAGTAGAAAACATCCTTGAAAACCTCACCACCTGTCTATAGCAATGGCGAGTTTGGTGTAGATTATTGCAAGCATGCAGAGCACCTTCTCCTCCATGCTTTCAGCTGGAGCTTGGAAGCAGTCTTCCACCCAGCCAACAGAGAAAGCAGCTCTTGAAAACGTCACTGAACCACAGCCATCATCAAAACCATACCTGCTGCCACTCATGACATAACCAGAGCTCTCAAATGATGCGATCTCTTCACTGGTCAAGCCGATCTCGCCTCTCCGGGGAATACGTTTTCCTGCTTTCACATACTCTGCCATTGCTGCACCTTCACCCGGCAGGAGGGCGTGTCCATAGCTAAAAAGAAAAGTGAGGATTGCAGTCTCAAACACCCAATACAAAGAGCCTGTGCATCCAGCTTCCCTGTTCACTACCAAATACAGCTGCATTTTTAAACACTTGCATATTCTTTCCCACATACTGGCCCGTTCCTTCCTTATGGCTAACAAGAGCAAAAACATCTTAAATTACCAGTTGAGTCCATTTTGATTAAACAATGAAGAAGACACTATTAAGTTACAAAACTGCAGAGCATTAGAATAAAGGTACCTTACAACTGATTTTCTAGGGATCAAGACTAAAAAGCATAAACCAGACTTTTCTACCCAAATTCAGGCCAGAGGAAAGGCTAGCACCACTAGCACTTCTGCCTGCAAGTTTCTGGCACAGCATTTCTCCCTCTGCAAACCATATTGTTGTAACACCCCTTTTGAACAGTAACTTTCATGCTTGATTTACTTGATTTGATCAAAGTACTGTTAGAGCTGGCTACTCACTTCAAAGGCCTGTCATCCTGAGATGCATGAGTTTTGGGAGCCTCTGGTCCAATCAGGCTATCAGCTTCGGTATTTTCTGCAACAATCAAATAATAAGGGAGATTGATATAGTGCCCATTGTTCTCTGTTATCAGAAGTGTTCCACAGGTCAGCAAGACCTAAGAGAATTCACAAAAAGGACACTAAAAAGTTTCAACCCAAATTTAAAGTCAGGTGAACCTACTTGATCTCTCAATCCAGAGATCGTCCCCTTGAACTGTTTCATCATCGGAATCTTCGCTACTTGAATCGCTGGATTCCTTCCTGCTCTTCTTATTTTTCTTTTTCTTATACTTCTTCCTGTAATAAAGTCAGACAGACATGCTATTTACCAAGATTTGCTTGGGATCATACTCAAATAATTAGTTTCTCAAGGTAACTTCTACCTATGGAAAGACTGGCGGGCTGCATACAGATACAGTTCTTTCATAGAGAACACCTTACACCGAAGCCAAGACAATACATATGCTGTTACACCTCTCACAGAGTGTTAGAAAGTGGCTCTTCAGTCTAAGCTGCACAATCCATCAAATTAACATTATTTGTCAGCACTTGCAGCCTGAATTACCAGAATGCTCAGACTCTCTCAGAGCCTGCGAAGAAAGTGGAGCTGCTCTCCAGCCAACAGAAGCCAGAATTACACACAGCAACCTGGGCACTTACTTTTTGCTCTTCTTTTTCCTCTTCTTGCTTTTCTTTTTATCTTCATCTGGAAAAAAAAAATAAAGTAAATCATTATCAAAAGGAGATGATTAGCTCTAAATAAGTAGTTTACTGTACTGAACTGGCTCTACCAGAATGCCCTAGTACACACAGAGCTGCTCAGATGTGACTGTTTAGGTACCAAACAACACTAAGTAAGAAAAAGCAGAAAGCTGCCTGCAGTACTGATCAGTATGAGAACATATCAAACAGATCTCTGTCATGAGATACCCCATGGATGCTTATTTCAGAAATCCCACTTTCTGATGCCAGACTGCAAGCACTCAAGGAAAAGGCACGGCAAAAACAGCAAGATGATGAAAGAAAAGACCATGGATTGATGCTGCAGCTCTGTGATTTCAGAACACTGCAAGTGTGCAATAAAAGCCAAAAGTGTCAGTTTGTGTTCAGCCCTCACACATCAACCGAAACCCTCCTGTCTTACCACTGGAGTTCTGCTCAGACTCCGACTCACTATCGCTGTCCTCAGAATGTTTCCTGCGCTTTCTTTTGGATGCCTTACGTTTTTTCTTCTTTCTTTTCTTCTTCTTTTTCTTCTTTTCCTCTAGAATATTTTTAAAACATAACATTAGAGATCAATCAACTAGGTCTGTATGCACGTCCCAATCTTCCTAAGGCAATGCTCTCCCTTGAACTGCAGCCCACTCAATTCCAGCCATCAAAACCATTAAACCTCCAGCAAGCAACTGCAGCAGATTCTAGACTTCAATAGCTTCTCATTCTCAAAACAAGCTGTGTAAGCTGAACAAAATACCTTCTGAGCTGGAATCCGAAGAACTACTCTTAGATTTTGCCTCTTCATCTTCTACCGGTGTATGCTCATCAGAACTGAATAAAAACAACAGTTTGCTATTTAAGATCTATTTTGTAGTATGCAAGATCGAAGATACACATATGACCAAACACATTGCAGATTTTGAATCGGCAATTGCAATGGAGTAAAGTATTAAAGGGTTAATTTTCAGCATGGGAACTGCCTTCAGAACCACAACACAAATGTCATCTGATCTACAATAAATCACATATTGCATAATTGGTATGTTGGAATTACTTGGGGAGGGGAAGTAATAACCTCATGTTGATTCAGAATTTAATTGATAAAAGAAGAATTGTGGCAATGGGACTAATACAGGAAAAAGACATTTTGGTAAATTAAACTAACACATAATCAATGTCATAAAAAACAGAAGGAAAGAAGAAAGAATAAGCCTTACTCGGGGTCAGGAACCTTTGGTGACAGCCCCCAGACCTCAGGCGCCCCCAGCTCTCCAATTCTCTCTCTTTCATTGAGTCTCCTGTGAAGGAAAACACCTTCAGTGAACCCTTGAGTGCCACACCCAGCACACAAACACTTTAAATGTGGTACCTGCCACCATTGCTAATCGCAGTAAGGAAAAGAAACAACCAGGCGCAAGAAGCCAGCTCCCAGGCCGGGGGGCTGGCAGCGGTGCCCCCACACTGCAGAGGGGTTACCCCCTCCCAGCCGAGCCCCGGGCCGGCCTGCCCGCGGGCACGGGGAGCGCCCGGAGAGGTCGAGACCCGCCCCGAGCCGTGCAGCGCCGGGCCCGCCGCCCTCCCACAGCACCCCCAGACCCCGCCGGTAATCGGCACGACGGCCCCGAGCCCAGCCCCGCGCTCGCCTCTGCCGCAGGATCTCCTCCTTCTCCTTCTCGTAGTACTCGGGCCAGCCCTTGCCGTGGTGGTGGTGCCCGTGGTGCGCGGCGGAGCGCGGCCCGCCGGGGCTGCGCGACCGCGACCGGCTGCGGCTCCGCCGGAGGCTCGGGCGCCTGGGGCCGTTGCGCTCGCGGGATCGGGACCGGGAGCGGGATCGGGAGCGGCGGGCGCGGCGCTCGGGGCTGTCGGCGGGCGGGGAGCGGGAGCGGGACGCGGGCGCCATGGCGGCGGCGGGGCGGGGGCGCCGCTTCCGGCCACTTCCGGCCACTTCCGCCGCCTCCCGGCCGGGCGGGCGCGGGGCGGCCCCGCCCGCGGGGTCACCGCCCCTCCCGCGCGGCTGCTCCGGCGGCTCCGGCGGCTCCCGAGGCTCCCTTTGTGCCGCCCGGCAGCGGCGGACGCGCGGACAGCGGCGGCGGCGGCAGGTGAGGCGGCGACGGGGGGCACGGGGGCGGCGGGTACCGGCGCGGGGCCGCGGCCCCGGGAGCTGTCCAGGGCGGCCCGGGAGCAGCACCGCCCCGCGGACAGCTCACCCTGCCCCGCCGGGGCTCGCCCTCCCCGCCCGGGCCCGGCACCGGCACGGTCCGGTTAGCAGTGCTGGAAATCCGGCGGCTCCCGGCGCGGCCTGACGAGGCGGCGTGTCCGGGGAGCATTGACAGGGCGAGGGGAAACGGCCTCAAGTGGCGCCAGCGGAGGCTTAGATTGGATATTAGGGGCATTTTTTTCACAGAAAGGGTTGTAAAGCATTGGAACAGTCTGTCCACGGAAGTGGTGGAGGCACCGTCCTTGGAAGTGTTCACAAAACGTGTAGCACTTGAGGACATGGTTTAATGGTGGTACTGGGTTGATGGCTGGACTTGATACGACCCGCCCCAGAAGGGGAGGGTAACCCAGGTTCTTGTTAATAAATCCCTTGGGGTGGATTAAAGTGAAACGACACTGAATCATCGGTATTTGTAAATATATATATGTAGGGTTTATTTTAGAGCAATTTTGTTTCAAAGGAAAACGAGTGTGTAGCCGTTTTGGTTGTTATCATCTATAGTAATTCAGCAATATTAAAGCATAAAAGTTACACTTAAGGAAGTGTATAAGGAAGAGAAAGAAAGGATAGAAATGGAAAGATATATGTAGTCACCACTCACAGAATCATAGAATCAGATGGGTTGGAAAGGACCTCTGAGATCATCAAGTCCAACTCTTGATCCACTCGCTGAATCCAGCGATGAAACTCGGTAGTTGCACCTTCGATGTTCTGTTGAAGATGGTGGTCGCAGTCCTGTTGAAGTGATGGTCTTGATCAGTTGGGGGAAGCCCTCTCCTCTCCCCAAAATTCAAAGATCTCATGAGTTACATACATTCAGGCTCAGGTGGGAACTCCTGGTACCTCCCTTGGGGCGGGGAGTCACGGGACACGTCATGAGATGGAAAATGCTCCTTTGTCTCTCAGATTTGTCAGATCATTAAAAACTTTCTGTTCTCTCAAACTGGAATTTTTAAAAACAAGAGAGCTCCTCAAACTGCTTAACTGAAAACTTGTCACTGAACTGCATATTTTTTCGTCTTCTCAGAAAAGCCTGACATCACATCTTTAAATTTGTACTTCATATTTTCAGAGGCTCAATCTCAGAGGTTTTTTGATCACTTCTATACAACAAAATAAAAGTTGCCATTGTGTCTCTTAGCTATTTTTTCAGTTCCAAGAATAGCACATTTAGTTCTATGTTTTAGATGTTTCTTATTAGTATCTTAGATAAAAGGGTTCTTTTGAATTGTTGCTGTGTAAGTGTTTATGTGATTTGAATCAACTGACACTTTTTAATCTTATCTAAAAATAAAAGAGGAAAAAACAACCCCAGAACTAAGAGTTGCATGCTAGACAAAAAAATATGAATGTTGAAATTCTGTATTAAAGTGCAGGAGGACTGAGTGGCAGCTTCAGTAAAATTTAAGCTGCTCAGAGCATTAGTTCTGTCCTGACCACAGCAAGGTGACAGTGGGGTTCTGATTTGTGTCTGATAAAAGAAGTTGCCATAGAGAGAAGCTTTTGCAAATAAGGTAAAAGTCAAGGAGGTGGTACAGCTCTCCCAGCTAGACCAGCAGCTTTTAAATCAGCCAGCATTTCTGTGCCTAAGGGTAAGCAGTTCAAACCTGATTTCTGAGAACTGGTGATGCCTCAGGAGCAGGGCTCCTTCCAAAACAGTGGTCATCTTTAGCTGTAAATTCTCCTGTTCGTTATTTAGGAATGAGATAGGCAACGAGGAGAAGAAAACTCCTTAAAACTGGAGGATGAAAGGCTATGAAATGGTTTAATTTGGGCCATCACACATTTTTGGAGGAAAAAAAAGAACACTGGGTTAAGAATTAAAACAGTTATAGTATTATTTTAATTTCATATAGCCACCTGTGTAAAAATTGCTAAGAACCTGGATCAAAGGAGAAAACTCAATTGAAGGGTTATATGAGGAAGAAAAGCCTACCTTCTCTCCAATTATTCTTTTCTATTATTTATTCTTCTCCACTTCACTCGCTGGAAAAAGCTATAAATAAACAGAAACCAGTTTGTAACATTTCAGATCTGAGAGCTTGCTTCAAAAAGGCACTAACTGTACGGACTCTACTAACCATACAGGGAGGCTGGCAGTGTTTTTCTTGCTAGAAGGGCTCATATTCTTGGGCAGGGCCGTTTCACTGCTGATGTATGTGGTGTGAGGGATTGCAGCTGTTTCTGTCAGTGACTCTGGCCTATTCCTCTTTTTTAGTCGAACTTGACAGGAGGACATTTGTTCTTGTCAAAGTTTTTAAATCTTAAAGAAAAATAGGAACCCCTGTGGTTCAAGTCCACAAAATCCATAGGAAAAAAAAAATGAAACAGATCGGTAACTGAAGATGAAAAATATCTTTTATGATCTGGGCGCTCTTTGAGCGTTCCAGAACAGCGACAGTTTCCAAGAGGCCGCATTGTGGACGTGACACTTTGATGGCCACATGTAGAACATCGAACCTGCCGCGCTTTTTGTCAGAGATACTTTGTGCACGTCTGCACAGCTGCCGGCGGGGTCCAACACGGGCCGCCGAGGTGCAAAGAGCACCAAACCAGCGCTCCTGCGGCGCGGGCAGGGGTGCCCAGGGTGGGGTTATACAGGTCGGATTATTTAGGGGTGCCCAGGCTGGGGTTACAGCGGTGCCCAGGACGGGTTCAGCGGTGCCCCGGTTGGGTTATCCAGCGATGCCCAGGTCGGGTTCAGCGGTGCCCCGGTCGGGTTATCCAGCGGTGCCCAGGTCGGGTCACAGCCCCGCTCGGTGCTGGGCGGAGGTGCCGCAGCTGCGTCACCCCCGGCAGAGCAGCGCCAGCCCGGTCCCTGCCCCCGGGAAGGAAATGAGCCGCAGCGGGAAATAACGTGTGCACGGCCTCCTCCACACGGCCGGGCACAAGGCAGGTGCCGGGACAGCCGGGCGGGAGCCGCCAAGGCCGCGGCCAGGCCCGTGCGTGAGGCCCGAGCTGCCCAAGGCTGCGGTGGGGCAGGGTCGGGACGCACACGGGGGATCCCTCACCGGCCTTCTGCCGGCGGGGGCGGCCACGCTGGCGGTGCGAGCGGGCGGTATCCCGAGCCCCGGAGCCGGCGGGCCCCGGTCCGGCGGGAGGGCGGGAGCGCGGCCCGGCCCCGCCCCGGCGCGAAGGTTCCCGAGGCCTCTCGGGTCAGGGCCGAGGGCAGCGCGGGCAGCGCCCCCCGGCGGCCGAGGCGCGGCGGGTGCGGGGGGAGGCGGCGGGGCCGCGGCCGGAGCGCGGGCAGGTAACGCGGGCAGGTAACGCGGGCAGGTAACGCGGTACGGGGGGCACCGCGGCTTCGGCTCCCGCCCCGCCGGGGGATCGGCTCGGCTCGGCTCGGCCAGCGCCGGGCGGCAGAGGGGCCGCCCGTGGGTTCGGGCCGCCGCCGCCAGGCCTCTCCCGGGGCCGCCGGTCCGGCTCGGCCGCCCGCGGAACCCCCGCGGCGGCGCTCGGGGCGCTCGTTCTCACGGTAAAGCCCCGCTGCGGGCGGAGCGGGGCCGGGCGTGCGGCGGCCGCGGGGCTCCGGCCTCGGCGGCCCATCCGGTCCGGCCCGGCCTGCGGAAATAAACTTTCGCTGTTCTGTATGTTGATATTGTTTTTTTTCAGCCTGTTGGCGGGGGCTGTGAATGGGGCAGTGCCGAGAGAGGGGTTAGTCTGACTTTGCAGGTCTGTTTTGTTGCAGTGCTGCCTCGGTGTCCAGGTTTGAAAAACAAAATAGCCTTGAGAATGTGTGACGAGGGGTTAAAAAAAGTTTATTTTTCTGCGGCAGGAAGTACGGTATCCATAGCGTTTTCATTAACCCGGTTGACTGATGATATACAGATACTGCTGTCTGGCCCATGAATAACTTCATGTTATTGGGCTTTCTCATAACAATGTATAGAATATTTTCACAATCAGAAAGAAATGTCTAATAATGTTTAAAGCTGTTTGAGGGACCCAAATCTTCCATCTGCTTGATTGTCAAATTCACCTTATTTGCTGTTGCATAAGATAAGCAGATGTTTCTCTGTTCCTCACCTTGTATGAGTAGAGGATATATTCAGAATTGCACTTACCTTGTGTAGAACGTGAAGGGACAAATGGAGAAACACATCTGCAGAGTGCTGTAGCATATATCTTCATGAGCAGTATCTCAGATTTGTTTTCTTCAAAAGAAGGAATGGACAGTAAATATGGGAATGTTGTCATGCAGTTAAAACTGTATGTCTCTATTTTTACTAATTTGATACTTTTTACTTTCCTTTTGTAGGAATGGAGGGGAAAAAACTCATTTCTGCAACAGACACACAGTATTCTAGTGTGCTTCTTCAGTCTTTGAATGAACAACGTGGCCATGGACTTTTCTGTGATGTTACAGTCATTGTGGAGGACCGGAAATTTCGAGCTCACAGAAACATCCTTTCGGCTTCAAGCACGTATTTTCACCAGCTTTTCTCAGTGGCTGGTCAGGTGGTCGAACTGAGCTTTGTGAGAGCAGAAATTTTTGCAGAAATTCTTAATTATATTTATAGTTCAAAAATAATCAGCATTCGATCGGATTTACTTGATGAACTGATCAAATCAGGGCAGCAGCTGGGTGTGAAATTCATAGCTGATCTGGGCATAGCTCCGTCCGAAGAGAAAAACGTGCCAAGCGAGGTCAAAGATGGTGCTACAGAAACTCCTAGTCCAAGTCAAAGGGATGCTGAAACACAGGTACCTCTAATCAGGCCAGAGAGTCAAGAGGCAGCAGATGGAATGCCAGTTATAACACAGTCATTCTCCTTACATGGCATAGAATATGAGACTACAAAAATCACAGTGAGCGATTCGGATGATGAGGACGATGATGTAATTTTTTGCTCTGAGATTGTTCCTCCAAAAGAATGTACTAAAGATAAAAATGCTGCAAGCCAGAACCAGCCTTGCTCAAGTCCAGCTGGAGCTTCTGACCAAAAAACCTGTGGCAGTGGTGGCTCTCCCTGTTTGACAAACACCACAGCAGCTCAAAACCTCACTTTGTCTGCCAGTCAGCTAAACCCAAACCAAACACAATCAGGTGCTGAATCACTTGTCTCGGCAACCCCGCAGCATTTTACCCCTAACATCATCGTGCTGAACAAGCCTCTGCTTAACTCATCACTCGGTGCCAGCTCCTTGCATCAAACACATGTGACCCCTACAATTAATTTACTTGAGGAGAACCAGCAGCCATCTAATAAGGGCTCCTTAACTGAAGTGGAAACAACTGCTGTTGATGATGAAGAGGTTGTTGAAGACGATGTCGATATCATTAGCTCCTCTAGTCCTGGTTCGGTCAGCAGCAGCTCTTTGGTTCAGCAGTCTTCTGTTCCCAAGGCAGCAAGCACTGAAGGATCAGGTGTACAGAAAAAACAGCTTGTTACATTTCCACAAGAGCCATTTGCTAAACCTGGAGAATTCAAAATAAAAATCTCAGACGTCCTTACTGGAAACAACAAGGAATTCAATTCGGGCATAGCATCAAAGAACGTGGCGGATGGGCAGAAAATCATAACGTTAGATACAGCAACTGAAATAGGAGGCTTATCCACAGGCTGTAAGGTTTATGCAAACATCGGTGAGGACACGTATGACATAGTCATCCCCGTCAAGGGTGATTCCGAGGAGGGGGAAGCCAAGCCTGAGGACACGCCTAGAACGTCTGGTGATGAATCTCCAAACAGGAAACGCATGAAAGTAAAGCACGATGACCACTACGAGCTCATAGTGGACGGCAGAGTGTACTACATCTGCATCGTGTGTAAGAGATCCTACGCGTGCCTGACGAGCCTGCGGAGACACTTCAACGTCCACTCCTGGGAGAAGAAGTACCCGTGCCGGTACTGCGACAAGGTGTTCGCCCTGGCAGAGTATCGCACCAAGCACGAGCTCCACCACACCGGGGAGCGCAGGTACCAGTGCTTGACGTGCGGCAAGACTTTCATCAACTACCAAATTACGGCCTCCCACATCAGGTCAGTTCACAGCCAAGACCCTTCCGGAGACACCAAGCTGTACCGCCTGCACCCCTGCAGGTCCCTGCAGATCAGGCAGTACGCCTACATTAGTGACCGCCCCAGCAGCATCCCGGGAATGAACCAGGGGGGAATTGTCTATCGGGTTGGCTCAGGGAAGGACGGCACTGAAGGAACGGCACCTAATTCTCCGGCCAAACAAATTACCTGGGATGACATTTTCGTTCAGCAGGGAAATGAAACAATGTTCAAACAGAATCCGTCAGAGGGAAGTACTGAGTTTGAGTTTGTAATACCAGAATCTTACTGAAAAGCATTAAGGGCTGGAAAAAAAAGGATTCGGTGCAGAAATATTGCAGCTCTTTTAACAGCACTGTTAAAATTGCTGTAAAATAAAAGGTTAAAGTCAAAACAACCTAACTTGTTCTACAAAGTCACCAAAATGGTAGCACTTGGCTGGATCATATTAACTGCAGTGATTTGTGGAAGCAATTCATCTCAAATTTACCTGAATAGAGAGGAAGACATTTCTAAGGAGCTGGCAGTGTTTTCTGGTATGTTAAATTTGATCTAAACATGAGGATTTGTAGCTTGAAAAGGTACAATTTCTTCTAAAGATCTAGAAATATTTCTAAAATAATTGAACTGTTTCCTGTACCCATACTTACTATGTAAACCCTTTTTTTCATGTTAGCACTTTAATGCTGAATTCTGTTTAGATGTTAACCAAGAAAATGGACTTTTTTTCACTGTAGTCTCTTGGTCATGGAACCATTTAAAAAAAATAATCCCACCCCTCACATTTGTGAACAATGCATTACTGCAAGGGGCCAAAATGAATGATCTGTTACTAGACTGGAGTAGTGTATTTTTGAGCTAGCATCTTAGTTTTGTTTTTTTTAACATTATGAATCATCTGTCTTCATGCAAATAGTTTTGTCAACAACAGATACTCAGTCAGGGCTAACTTGAACAAACTTTATTTACGCTTGGCAGAATGGTGAGCAGAGTATTCAGTGTCTGGACCATCATATTTTACTCTTTTGGCAATGGGGAAAAAAAGCCAAACCCCACAAAGCTCTATAGTGAAGAAACTTAAAACACTTAGGAAGGAGATAATTTTACTGTTTTAAAGCTTGAGGGATAATGTCAGGTTTTCTTTCTGCTGGAAAAAATGCCAGTAGTTAGTTTGATATAAAGTGATGTTCCTATTTTTCACTCTTCAAGAAGAAGGTCTTCAGTCTGGAATTTTAAAAACAGTAATACTTTTGGTAAAAGTTGTAATTTTTTTTAAATTTTTTTTTTTTTTAGCTGAAGGCTTCTCAAAACTGGGAAGTCATGTAAGTGCTGTATCAGTTCAGCACTGATACTGCTGAGGATCTTGTATGTCTGTTTGTCAAGTGAAACAGGGATTTGGATTTTTTTTCTCCCCCATTTATAGATTGTGGAAGCATGAGGACTAAACCAACAATCAAAAAATACCCTTTATTGACCATAACCTGAAGTATAATTTCTCTGTGGTTGTCTAGTTGTGATCTGTTTTCAGGTTTGGGTTTATTATGTTGACCTTATTCTCCTTGCAATTGGTACTTTTTTAAGCTCTTAGAAGATTAATGAGACGTCCAACTTGGTCAGGAAATGGTAGATCTGAGAAAAACAAATGGCTGCTTACCAAGTCATAGTTTAGCATTTCAGATTTAGTGACTTGATGAATTTTTGTAAATGGTAATATGGAAACTGCTCAAGTTCTAGAGATCCCTGAGACTGTTGTGTGTAGTACTAGTTAGTTATTGTAACCCTTCATTGCCTAAATTCCAATTACAGGTTATTCTTTCCTTTTTCACGTTTTAAATAAGCATCTTGATCCTATGACTTTCAAAGTTAGGGTTTTGGACATACAGGACTCTAGACAGAAAGGCACTTAAATGTTAAATGATTCAAATAAAAACTCGAGCTACAGAAAAGGATACCAGAAATCCCTGTGAGCAACGATGGAGGGAGGATTTGTTTACCTGACACGTGTAACGCTCCGCACTTCTCTTTTGTTGGCCAAGGACGTGGTACACTGATGATTTCTGGATCATATTGCAGACCCCCTGGAATATAACAGGGCACGCTTTAAGTGTTGCAGGTGGGGTGTTATCTGAGGTGGCATTTCAGCAGTCAAACATAATCCTTATGCAACACGAGTGTGGATTGCCTGTGTTGGCACGGGCAGTTCTGCCGTAGCTGCCTGGTGCTGTGATGGAATTCTTGAACTTCAACGAGACAAATACTGTTGTTACTGACATGACACACGTTTAACCACACAACATTCTGAGTTGGAAGGGACCCCCAAGGACCATCAAGTCCAACTCTTATGACCCGTACAGGGGTCTGGAATTAAGCATTGCGAAGTGTACAAAATTAAATACAATGGCTACCACTATTTGCTGCTGGTATATTTAAAACCTTAAATTAAACTGTGCCTACTAAAGGTCTCTTTTTGGAGGAAAACTGGAAAATTAGGGCTTTGTAACTATTTTTGCTAGAAGACTCGTGCTTGCATGTGTCTCAGGGTCTTCAGTTTTCCTTGGAAATGATTTTTGATATCCAAAGTCCGAGGTCATGTAAAGCATTTTTTTTTTATTTCACTTCCAGTATTTATTGGTTTGGAAACACGTTAAATCCATTCTTCTAAAACTTTTTATAGAGCCAAGAGCTTTTATATTTAGATTTCTGGCTGTTGCACTTATATTTGTGGGTTTGTTTGTTTTTGTAAGCATTTAGCTTCCAATTTAACTTAATGAAAAAAAATTATGTAAATGTTAAGAAATTTGCTTTGGGGTAATGGGAAAAAAAAGGTTGAATCTGACAAAGCATTTATATAGAAATTAAAAATTTCAACAGACTGTGGTGGCAAACCTTACAGTAATTTATATGCATATAAACCATTAACAGATCTGCTGCAGAATATGGTAACGGTGGCTGCATCCTCACTGTCTGGTTTCTTTGGGGATTCATACCTAACATTCCACTATGTGAACTAAGCAAATATTTGTTTGTTTAACAAATAACATTGACTGCTTATTTATTTTGTACTGTTAAGGCATGCAGCTTATAAAAAGATGCAGAAGCTGACAACTATATACATTAAACTCTGAATTCTACAGCTATTGCCTAGGAAATGTTCCACGTGAAAACATTTCTTCATTTTCCCAGATCTGTGATGTATATAGTTGTACAGTCTTTCCTTAACATACTTTTTAAAGTTGTGTTCTACTTTTCATTAATCGATACTTGATATTAGTTCTTAGAGCTTTCTATGGCACAAATAAAAAACTTAAATTCTAAAGATGGGTGGTTGCATGTTTCTTTGTAATTGCAGCTCAAGTTCTACAGTCTTAAGTGTTTGATTACCAACAGCTTGTGGCTTCCTTTTCCAGGTCTTTGGGAATAGCAGGGAACCCCTGGGGCTGGGGACACACACAGAGTTTTTTGGGCCTGAGGTTGGTTGGTTTGTTTGTTTCTGTTGAACCCTTTCCAAGAAAGCAAACTCGCTGAAGAGCTCCAGTGTGCTGTGAGGATGCTGTGACAGCCACCGACCCTCCGAACAGGCAGAGCTGCCATGGAACAGTCTGACCAACTGCTGCTGTCATTGCAAATGAGCTCAAAATGAAGAAAAACATCCCTAGTGACCAGTAAACCATCCCTAGTGACCAATAAACCATCCCTAGTGACCAGTGCAATGCATTTCAGCTCACTCCTGGTTTGGGCTCCCCTTCCTCCCAGCTGCTGACTGTTTCATAAGGGTTTGACTGAAAGTTACAATTACATGGGTAATTGTTACATCATTTACTTTGTGTAGACTTATTATTACTGGTCAGGACTGCCTTTAAATAAGTAACATATCAAATGATGTTTTAGATGCCTTTATCTCCTTGGCATAGGGCTTCTACCTAGCTCTGCTAACATCAAGGACCAGCTGACTTCACCGGGACAGAATGAGGCCCAAAGTAAGTAAAGGAGACACTGAGACTCCACTGTCTGCATTATTCATCTCTGTGTTAAAGCAAAAAATGAGCAGTAATGACTTTACAGTGCTGGAGGTCAGGGCACCGTGTTATGTGGGTAGAACTGCAGTATTACAAAGTGTAGGGGCATCTGGGGCTGTAAGAAACAGAATTTTAAAAAGTGTCTGGCTAATCCTGATAGAAATACATTTCCAATATAACAAATAGAGGTGGGGGGTTTTTTGTTCGTTGGGTTTTTCTTTTCTTTGATTTTTTTTTTTTAATTCACAATGCAATTATACTGAATTTCTCAGCTAACATTAAAGATGCTTGTAAGACAGGAAAGTTGTTAAAATGAAAAATGCAATTTATAAATGCTTACAAAAGTCACACAATTTTATTTAACTTTGGTAAAGTAATAAAAGGGTACATATGAGCCACAATCTTGACATTCTCATAAGAAATGATGAATACAGTGCAGAATGTTGCAGTTACATTAAACACTTAGTTTTGCTCAAGCAGAAGGAAACAGGTAATTCAATAGAAAATCCCACCAGTAATTTTTTTAAATGTGAAAATGGCCTTGTCCTTTTGTAGTGAATTTAAAGCAGCAATGTAACTTTTGCTTGAGTATTCCTTAGAAAAAAAGGAGAATTTGGATATTTCCTAAGTTTAATGTTTTTCAACTCAAACCAAATAATTTCCCAACTGTTTCTCTGCCAGTAAGTTATGTTCCCCTCAGGAGTTACAGTCCTGTCCTGTGGTGTCCCCTACTCCTTCTAGCCCTATTTAGTTGACAGGCACAAATGGTAGAGTGTTTGTCAGAAGTGGGACAGGACTGTTAGTTGTTATCTCAAAGATACAGCAATAAAATGTTTTCTGATACTAAATTGATGTGCCCTTCTGATTCTAGTTTTGTGGGGAGTTTTATCAAGAGAAATACTGTCTGTTTTGAAATTGCCCATGATCTCTTTATCAAGATTTAATTCAGTAAAATGTAATATAAAATGGAGGATGCCCTAGTATATAAATTTATTTTCAGTATGTAAATTTATAGGAGCTGCACTTCAACAATCTATAGTAAAACAAAATGTGACCGGGATATGTTTTGCATACACTACTGCTTTAAATCCCATGAGCTGTATTCCTTTCTCCAGCTGTTCAGTTCCCCTTCTTACTGGAGAAAAGCTACACTTGCTTCTGGATAAACAATATTATCCTTTAATGTACTAACATACTGATTAGTATTTGACAGTGGAAATGATAAGGTTAACACAGAGTCCAGCCGAAAGGCTTTGCAAATGCATAGGATTAAAAATAGCATTATAAAGTGTGGGTGTACTTTCAGAAGTGAGATCAGAGATTTCAGTGTTTGTTTTGTATTTTTGACAGCATTTTAACTGATTTTAGGTGTGGGGTTTTTTTTTAAGAGATTAAAAGGAGATGCCACAATTTAAAATCCAGCTGGATTCTCCCCTACCCCACTAGCTATATTCCACTTTTCGATTCTGAAAGCCAGAGTTAACTTCAAGGTGCCTTCTGGTCTGCACCAGTTGCAAGTAAAGGTAGGCAACTGAGGATTAGAGTCAACAAACTGATGCCAAGGAAATTAAATCTTTAGGAAATAAGTAGTAAAATGTCACTACCTTATTTGTATCCCTGAAGTAAGCAGTTGAGAACGCTCAGGCTGAGCAGCTCAGATCCGAATGCTGTCTTCTGAAATCACTTCCTGGAGTAGAACCACACTTTACAGGTCAGTGTGTCACATATCAAAGCTGACCTTCCTTTGTTATGCAGGATGCATGCAAAATCTGCTTTAATCTAGATCAATCAGCATAGTCATCAGCTGAAGATTAAATGAAAGTCACAACAGTAATTGCAAATTCCTCAGTTTTCATCCTATATTACAGGGTGTTGAATTTTACTGTGTGAGACTTAAGTCTTAGAGAACTAGTAGTGGATATTCCTTATGTGCAGCCCATAATACAGCTACTTAAACAGTGCTTATTCAGGGAGCTGATTCAGTCCATTAAAAAGGTTAAAAGTACAAGCTTAAAAAAAAATCCAAACCAAACAGAAGGGAAATAAATAAATAAATAAATAAATAATGTTTTCACTGCACTGTTTCAGTGGCTTGTGGACAGCTCCTAATGCTCTTTATAGGAATACAAGGGTGATTTAGACAGTGCAACCACCCAAAATGCTTGAATTCAGCTTTACTTACACAGAATTCAGAGAGAGACAACTCCATTTCACCTTCCATTTCACTTTAAGAAGCATTCTGAAATAAAAACAGCTTGCCTATTAAAGATCCCCCCCCCCCCAAAAAGCCATGTTTGAATTGTTTTGCTGCAGTCTAAGGGACTATGCTATGGTGTTTCCTCTTTTCAATAGGGTTGAAGTTTGAGACACTGTCGCAGTTCCCCCAAGGTTTTTCCAGTCTGTAGGCTGTAACCAACAAGTGATGTGAGCCAGTCCTGTGCCCCCCTGCCCAAAATCCCAAACAAAGGCCAAACAAAACCAGTGTCAAGTTACGCTGTTTGTAAGTGCCCTCACCTTAAACAGATTGACGGTCTCTGGCAACTATCGATGCTGGCTACCCTTACTTCAGCTTGGCACAAGATGGAGTAGGGCAGACCAGAACTTGTCAGCTGTGCTGGATCCCTTTATTAAAAATCAAGGACTATGTGAACAAAAGAGGCTGACATTTAGGTCACCTGCTACTCACCAACACTTTAAAACATCAGCAGTTTGTCCCCTGCGTCACAGGCCATCGCTGAACTTCTGAAATAAGCCTCGCAAGAAAGAACAGTCCAATCTAATATTTGTGTTTGCAATTCTCTTCTGTATCTATCCTCCTGCTGCCTCCCACAGTAAAATATAAATACAAAATGTTCACAATTATTTCGATGGCAAGTATTTTTGTCTTCTTTCCCACGTTCTTTATGGTGTGTAAGGTGGTGGCTTTTCAAAAGGTGGAAAATACGGTGGCGAATAGCGAGGCGGCGCGTTAGAGGCCCACATATAGCTGGGAGATGGAGACATGGACTGGGGGTCATCAGAGAGGCCAGAAGGAGTGGAGGCTGGAAACACGCTGGAATGCTGCAGGGAGATAAGAGAAGGCTGTAATGTAACCGCTTCCTAATGCTAAGGACCTCAGCAAAGCGATACTTGATTACCAAGCAGTTCAAAATTAACACTGCAAGGTTCACCTCTGCAAAACGTGTACATACAAATAACAAATTCAGTTACTTCCACTTGCTGCTGTGCTGATTTTGGCTGTGAAAGAGTTAATTTTCTTCATGGCAGCTGCTAGGGGGCTGTGGTTTGGATTTCCACAGGAAATAGTGTTGATAATTCAGGGATGTTTCCCTTATCACTGGGCAGAGCTTACTCAGAGCCAAGGCCTTTTCTGCTCCTCACCACACCCCACCAGAGAGGAGGCTGCGGGGGCACAAGGAGCTGGGAGGGGACAGAGCCAGGACAGCTGATCCCAGCTGACCCAAAGGATCTCCCAGACCATATGGCTTTTTGCTTTGCTTGTGCATGAGGCCTTTGCTTTACTGTCCCCCAGATTTTCTCACTTTTAATTCTCTCCCTGATTCCCCCCCCTCATTTGTGTGAGATCAAACCTCAACAACTCTTCTGGCCACTAATACACGGTGGGTTTGCCCCAGACAGCCCTGGTCCCTTGTGCTGCTGTTGGCCACCTGGCCCACCTGAACAGGCCACCTGCAGAGCAAACAGCGTTTGGTGGTGCCTGGACACACCAGCAAACACTGGAGCAGAGCCCAGGCACCACACACCCCTCCACCACCCTTCGGCTGCGGCACAGACTGAAATCACAAATGTACCTGGCTTAAGGCCCTGGCAGAGACTCAAAAGCAAGGAGGATTTGCACTGTGCTGCCAGGGGCATGGGAATGCCCATGGGAAGATGGCATTAATTCCTCCTTCAACACGGGGTGAAAGGCAGAGAAGGTCAACGCCCGCCTGCACTCACTCCCCTGTCAGAGCCAAACGTGGCTCAGGGCCTGTGGAAGTCAAAACTCTCAGACTGTCTCACCCAACTGCCCTCAACCAAGAACACAGTGAGGAATAAGATGGCACTGCTTCCACACAGGACCTTTTCCTACTGCCCAGTTCCCATCACAGCCCTCTGCAAAGGCCTGGTGCCTTCCTCACCACGGGAGGACTGGGGAGTCTCTTTAGCGATGGCACAAGCGGTGGCTGCTGCAACACCCACCAGCTCTCCCAAAAACCAGAGACCTGGGTCTGCCATTTCAGAGTTGTGTGTGAAAGGCTCCTGCAGGGGCACAGGCTTCCTCAGAAATTCTGGAGCAGTGTTGTTTTTTTCCCGTGAAAGATGCGTGGCATGAGTGGGAAGCACTCCTGCTCTGTGCAGGATGGCAGGGAAGGTGTCAGGGTGGTACAGTCACTGCTTGGAGCAGAGTAGGGTTCAAGGCAAGAGAGTCTCCACAGCCAGAGGCTCAGCTAAGGCTCTCATGCAGGCCCCCCAAGTTCCATGGAGGAAACACAAGGCACAGACTTGGAACTGCATCTGAAAGAGAGACTTGACTATATTAAATTTAGATTACCTGCATTTATGCCCAGCTTTTGTGCTGACTCCTAAGCCAACACCTGTGCTCACAGCATTGAGACCCAGAGACTTTGATCCATCCAGCTGAGCTCTAAGTGTTAGCAGAGCCCAGCAGTACTTTTAGATAAAAAGTAGGAAAATCCACCCATGCTGAGCTCTCTGCAGGTACTGGGGCTGCTGTACTGACAAACCCTGAGTCTGACAGCACTTAGAACTGCTGAGAAGCTGAGAAGAGGACTTTGCAGACGAGCTTGGTTTGGTATGCACTGAGGTTGGCATTTCTGTAAGTGATACAAGGCCAGTGACTGTTCCAGGTTTCATTAATCTCAAAAATGCATCACAGACCTGTATAAATAAATCCCAGAAATTGTGATATAAGTGTTCAAGTATATCTAGGAAGCCCTGACAGCAGTGCTGTCTAATGGCACCAGCAGTAAAACCAGAAAGGTTTAGATTTGTGATAACTCTTATGCATGGCTCTGATGAGGGAGATGGTGGGTATCACAGAGCACACCTCTTAGTTGATGTCCAAGACCTTAACCTCTTGTTAATAAAAAAGAAGTCTTCAGCCCTGATGGTTGCAAAGAAAATGTATGATGTGTGATGTAGTGAGAGGTGGGGAAGGCAGGCAGGCAGCAGGTTCTGTTGCCCTCACTTCAAAGGCAGCTTCCAGGAAAACACTGTAGCCTTAGTAAGAGAGAGCACTACCAAGGACTTTAGCCTTTCCAACCTAGTAGGAAAGATTTGATATTTTCTGCAGGAACAAGAAAATTAAACTGTGTGAATGATGGGAAGGCAGGTCTCCAGAGTCCTGCAGGACTGGCTGGATTTAACCTTGCTGCTAAACAAGAAAACATCCTGTAACATTCCCCACCTGAAAGTCATAGGCAGAGTAGGGAGGCAGGTGAGGAGTGCTGTGGTAGTAGCTGTTGTAAGATGTCACTTGTGGCCTGGAGTAGTAGGTCACCGAAGGGTGTGCATTTTCAACCGTACAGTTCAGCGTAGGGAGGGAAGGAGTCTGTTAAAACAAAAAGAGGAGAATTTCAGGTTGCTAAGCAAGTCATGGAAAGCTGACAGCTGAATGAAAGCAGAAATGGTTTAGAGGAGCACTGTGTGTCTTTAGACCTCGATTCCGTTGAATTAGCAATTGGCAATCCAGTTCCCTCTCAGGGCAGCAGCTAAGTCCCGAGGTCACTTCATTCCTCAGCCACTCATTGCCTCCTCTCAGATTCCACAGAACAAGCTGGTAATAGCCCAGTGCACACCAGTACTCAAACAAAACACATTTGCATCTTCACAAGCAGGAGAAATGATCCATTAATTCTGATTACTCTGTTATTCAGTGCATTTTGAGAGATTTCAAATCCTCTTGTACTGCTGTTCACAGGCACTTCTATGCATCTTTTTTTTTGCAGAGGTTTAGAGGCTCTCTGATGTGGATCAAATCTCAAAGGGCTACAGTGCACAGCTGGGAATGTGTCTCCTGTTTTATTTGGGAAGATACTGGTGAGTCTGAAAAGAGTTCAGAGTTCTGTAGTAAGGCACCCTTAGTGCAGGGCCCAAGACTTCTTTGTAAGAAAAATGTATAGCCAGGACAAGAAATGCTCTTTTCTGTGTGTCTCATTTTGTATTATTCCAAATGAGTCACAAGAGACTGAAAAACCCCACGTGTATCTGCTGAATGATCAGTTCTTCCCCACTGATTTATGCTGTTCAGAAAACAACTGTATGGAAGGCAGCCTTGTTAAGTGAGGGTATTTCAAAGCTCATGTTGTCAGAACAGCATTTTTTCCATTATCTGACGTTTGGTTTTGATCCCCAGTTCACCCTCCCAGATTCCACACCATGAAGAAACCAGATGGAGAGTTTCAACCTAACACAGCTGCTTAAACAACCTGTAAAGCTCAGAACCCTACTACTGCTATAAAATCAACAATTCATGAGCAACCACCACACCTTTCCTTGTAGAACGAGAATGCTATGAAAAGGAAGATCAATTTTTAAGAAAGAGCTTATTTTCATTCATCCTGGTATTGCCAACACCTCTGAGAAGGTTCCTTTTGAAAATACAACCTCCTAATTCTGTTCATCTTTTATAACTGTGCTCAGGTGGTGACTTGACATCAGAAAAGTGAATCACTTCCACTTTCCCCTCACAGTTATTTCCTGCCCTCCTTTTCATCCTGATTGCAGTGATGCATAGATAATTTGCATGGAAATGCTAATAGCTGTTCTCGTGATTATTTTTAAAAGGCAATTTGCCTGAATTTTTTTGCCTTAATATACAGAGAAATTGATACCCTCTTACCATATCTTTAAAGCCTCCAAGGATTGCTGCTGTAATGATCCCCAGGAATAGCCCCACTATGTTCAGAATTGTTGCTGACCAGAGCAGGTGGTAAAGGTGGATGATGTCCTGGCAGCTGCTGACATCAATGTATTCATAGTAGCCTCCAGAAATCTCTACTCTGCTAAATTAGGGAAGAAAACAACAACAATAAAAAACTGCACCACACATCATAAAACCTAAGTACTTCTGCTGGACAGTAAAAGGCACTCTGCATTCAGTGACAGCCTGGACCTTACAACTGAGGGAGTGGGGATAAAGCCTGCTAGATCCTGTGCTTGTGCCATCCAAGATCTCCCTGCACAATGACAGCAGAAGACTGATCTGCTCTGAAACAAACAAGGCCTGCAAACACCCAAATATCCTTGAGCCTCAATCTGCCGGTTATTTCTACCATCTGAAATCTCCACAGAGGTCCTGAAGGCTTCCCAAGGACGAACCAGTCTCTGGCACCCTGGCAGGGAGAGGTCTTTCTGCCTGCATTTTTAGGCTTTACCACATGCAGAAAAGAGATGGAGAAAACTTGGTGAAATCCAGTCAGGTCATTATTCTGGAAAAGGAAAAGCAGCTCCTGCAACACAAGGGCTGGAGTCTTGCAGCGGGATTGTAGGAATAGGTACAATTTTAGAAGAATTTGTGACGGAAAGCTAGACCTTGATTTCACTTAGGAAGGCTGCAAAATGCCTTCTCAAACGGGTTAGATGTTCTTTTTTTTCCTTCCTTCTGCATTTCAGTTAAAGCGTGCTCACAGCTTCTCCCTGCAACTATCTCCCTGGTATGCAGAGAGATAACATTTGCAGTGTGCAAGGCCTCCTCGGGCCAGAGAGGGTGGGGGAGGAGAGAGAAGATACAAAAAGCCCTGGAGAAGGCAGAGCACTGCCCTTCTCGGTGCCCCGTGTGCCGCATCATTAAGAAATGGTCCTTGCATCTGAAATAAACCCTTTTTTTAATCCTTCCCCTGCCTTGGCATTCTCAGGAAGAATACCTGTATATGTTTTACCTTACAGGGATTCTTCAGGAATGACTTCTCTCTGCCTGCTGGGCAGGAGACAGGCTGGCCTTCAGCATAACTTACCAGATGTAGTGGACTGCAGCAAATTCCCCTTCAGAAAACATATTTATCAAGGACAGACAATATTAAGAGCTTATGAATTACTTATCTCCCAGCTCACATACAGGGTTAGGCTCAAACTGCACAAGGGCTTTGAGGAAATGGGGAAGAACAGGCTCACACTGAAGGTCAAGAAGCAGGAGATCCAGGCTCAGGTCCCCAGCGGACTCTGCAAGGCCTTCAGGGCCTGCCCCCTTTCACAAGAGCCACGCTCCTGCCCTCATTGCTCAACTTTGACTTCTCCTTTCTTTTTTCCGTATTTCATTGTAGCAGGACACTGCAGGAGACACTGCCACGAGGAGATGGGGACTGAGGCAGAGCATAACCCCAGGTCACACAGACCTGCCCGTTTGCTGGCACGACCTCGGTGTGACCCGAGCACACACCGTGACCGCCTCCAACAATACAACCTGTGTGTGCTGCTGGCAAGGGCTCGTTCCTATGGAGATGTGTCAGAGTGCAGAGCTCTCAGCCAGCCTTGCAGCACCGACCAGAACATTCTGCATTGTTCAGAGAAGCACAGCACGTACTTATGCGTGGGAAGGGGCTCGTCCTGCGCTGCCACAGCTGGACACCAGGAAGGATGCGACATTGCCATCACTTTTTCCCCATTTTCCATCCTTTACGTGTGCACTAACCAGCCTTGAACGTCCATGCCTTTCTTAATGAGATCCCAAAAGAACCAGCATCTCCTCAGCGAAGGATATTTTTGTGGTGCTAAGCAAGATTAAGATGGTAAAAACTGGTATTTTGTATCAAAGAGGGGAAAATGGGTCAGAGGCAGGACCTCAACCAGCCTGCCTGGGGACAAAAAAACCCAAAACCAAAAGAAAGACAAATACAGCAAAGTTTCAAGCTTTTCTATTCCAAACACTTCTCTGTGAATCGCTCTCTTCAGCCACTACAAAGGGATCATGTTCTTTAAATTGCCAAAGGAAGGTGTGAGCTTCACCCATCTGCAACAGCCTTCACAGACACAAAGTTCTACAAAGCCCAGGAATCACGTTTCCCAGCACGGAGAACCACCCACCCTTTCCCAACAACAGCTTTTGATCTTCCTCCGCCTCAGTCAATGATTTAATTGGGGGCCAGCTCAGCTAAGTACTGTGAGAAATGCTAAGCCTGGAACAGCCCCAGGCAAGAACCAGCACTAAAAAAATCAATTTATTAATTGCTTGCTGACACACATTAGGCACTCCACATGATATAAGCAGCACATGCTGTAAATGACGCTGGCTTAGGCACAGTAGCCTGATCTAGCTGGTGTGATCACTCTGCAGTGGCTCTGGATTGGTAACCACCTCCTGACTCATCACTGCACAGTGCTGATTCACCTTCCAACCCCCTGTGACCACGAATGATATTTGGATACGGGCAGAGAGGTTTATGAACCCCAGCCTGTGAACTCCCCTCTCTGCTGGCAGGGTGGGGAATGGAACAGTCACAAGGAGAGGAGGAACAGTGTCCCAGTTTTTACACCGATAATCATCTAAAACAAAATAAGACCCAGGGAACAAGCAGTGCCAACAGAGGAGGAAGGCATTAGGAGAAGGGACACTCAATAGGGGGGAAAACTAGGGAGGACACCAAGCACTAAAGTCATAGAAACTCCTGTCCTCTTCATTTTTCCAGCTGGGCTGGCCCAGAGCATTCTCACCCATAGCTGGGATGGCTTTGGTGTGCTTCACACACCCCTTTATTTGGTTAGCTTTTGTCTGGGACTCCCTGTGGCTGGTAACCACAGCTTAAGATCCCTCCCCACAGCAACTGTCATTAACCGATACTGTCCTGGCCTGCCAGACACCTGCAAGGCAGACACCTGCTTGCCCTTCCCACGGCCAGGAATGGCATTTTTTGGCTTACTTCCCACAGTTGTACAGGTCACAGCAGAAGCAGGTATTGGTTTTTATTTTTGGTGTGCAGGGGGCACGGCGTTGTGGGTGACAGATCGCCTGTGTGAATACAGAGAAAAATACATAAAGCACATAAGGACACAATCCTCAAACAGTTCCTGCTGCTATTTGGCTTGCTCTACATGTAGATTTTGCACTGATCTCCAGATTAGCCCCAGGCAGATTTTTCTTTCCTTATCTTGCTCCTGCAAAGTCCACAGTTACTGGAATAAAGATGTACTAGGCTAGAACAGAGCAGTGCTTCCTTTCACTGTGGGTAACTCACAGACAAGCCCACACCTGCACAGGAAGGGGGGTTTGCAGCTCTTACACACAGCCAAGGTGTTGCTGAACCAACACAGCTCACCACACAGCAACTCAGAGCAAAGAGCTGTCAACAGCACGACACAAACTGAGAGCAAGAACTCCATATTGGTGCACAGCTGACCAAAGTGGTCACTGTCTGCCCATGGGTGGTAACAACCAAGCTCACATGGACAGGCTTTGGCCTGAGGAGAGAGTGGACCCCACCAATGCGGCTGGGTAGTAATTAACTTTGCACCTCAAGCAGGCATTCTAATTCAAAATACAGTGGTATTCAAAGCTAGCTGGGAACTTGGAAGTCCTGACAGGCTTCTCTTTGGATAATACAATAGCAGAGATGCACAGGCTGGTACATGTTGCTCATACCCACAGAAATTACTGCTGTCTGAACTCTTAACCCACCACCCCGCTCCTGTAAAGAATGCACAGCTGAAGATCTAGAGAAACAGGAGTGTTTTCCTATCCCCCATCCCCTCCTCTCCACCTGCTCCTTCACTAATGAGGCAGTACCAAGCACAGAGGAATTCACCTCCTTGAGTCCTCCCACCCCAGGCCCAGCCTCCCACCCCCTCCTCACTTTTCAGACCTCCAGGACACTGGAGCAGCCTCCTGGCAGCAGATTCCTCCACCTGCATCAGGAAGCTGCCCCTTCAGAGACAGCACAGCCAAACGTGCTCTCACCTCAGGCGGGGTCGTGCTCTTGGAGTAGTACTGACATCGCCCCGCGTACAGCGGCCTCAGGTCCTGCCAGAGGAAAGGCACCAGGATTAGTACTGCAGCAAAACAAAACAAAACAACCACCTAAAGGGGCTGGGGAAACTCAGAGACTGCTTTGTACCATCCCAGCCACGGCACCCCCAACCCTGAGCCCTGGGTGATGTTTGACCCTGGCCCTTGGAGGGGTGTATTTGTTACAGCCAGCACAGGAGCAGCAGGGGCTTAAGCTGGGCTCGTTTGGGTGATAGAGGATTTATTCCTCATCCTCCCAGACACATCCTAGAGCTGCCTGACATCTTTCTGAGGGTTCTTCATGCTGACTCATAACAATTTCTCATTAATTGTTGCCAAATTTGTCTTTCCTACGCTCTTCAGTGACTTGTGGGAAAGCTCTGGAGGATTACCAACGGCTCAGCCTGCAAACAAACACGCATTAATGCCTCCTTTTGGGGCAGCTTGGTCTCCAGGGCAAATCCTCAGGGAAAGCAATGCTGGAGGTGTATCCACATCAGCGAGCCATTCCCAGCAGCAGCCAGACTGGCTCTCCAGGTATCTGATCCAAAGCTCAGGGTGGCAGGGCAGTGGCAGCAGCAGGCGAGGGAGCACGTCTCCAGCAAGACAATGACATTTTTGGACTGTCAGGTGGTAAAATGAGGCCAAAAGCCCACCCATTCATCAAGAGACAGAAACCAGAGCCCTTGTCACCCCACCTGCATTTTTCTAAAGCTTATGATTTAAAACAGCATTCAGCACATGATGTGTATTTGCAGGGATGTGTCCCGATACAGGACTGCAGACACCATCACTTGCTTTCCTAGAGTAAAAGCATTGCAGGACCTGTGTTTTCCTGGAGGCACTTACTATGTGTCTGGCAGCAAAGACACCGTCTACTATGGCACAGCAGAAGGCAGCAATGACACCAAAGCTGATGAAGACGATCGATGCAACCAGCTGGGAAAGGAAAACAAAGCAAAGTATCATCTGCCTCTCCACAACCGAGTGATTCGTGCCCTCTCCACAGAGATACTCAAACCACAGTCAATAAGCCCTCAGGCAATCAATGACCCAAATGTTTGCCTGGGCTGCACAGCCCGGTCTCACTGAAGGCAGTGGGTTGTGTCTGCTCTGCCAAAGCGGCAGGAGTGGTGGCTCTGTGCCAGACGGCTCCTCTGGGGACCTGAGATAGTAATGCAGGTTCTTCCATGACTCCAAAAGGCTAAACCTGGGCTGGGGATGCACCTCTTCTTCTGGCTGCTGCTGTCCTTAACTCTTGCCTAACACAGTCCAGAAGGATCCTACGTGTATTTTTAATGTACATCAGGATTTTTAGGTTAACCACACCGGTTTTACCCAGATCTCCCTAAGTGAAAAGAGGCCTTCCTCCAGCAGCATCCATGTGCAGACCAGGGCAGCTTGAGCAACGAGTGGGGATGCAGGAGGGCTCGCCTGGGGATGTGAAAATGGTCCCTGTACAATTGCTGACTTCACTTAGCTTCAAAATGAGAGAGAATAAAATGGTTTTCTAGATGAGACAAGTATTCAAGACACAGAGATGAAACCTGCAGCAGCAGATGGAGCAGACTGTGAAATGATCCCAGTGACAACATGAACACGTCACGGCCACTAGGCTGCTACTGGAATATTAGATGCTGTGCCACCAACTACTTGCAGATGGCAGCAGGTGACAAGTTTTCCAGGATCAGATCCTACACTGGGACCTTGTTTCTGTCAGCTGCAAACACCTGCATTTCCCCCCCACCCAGCCCCAGCATCTCCACATCTGGATCCCAACTCACATTATCCATTACACAGTCACCCTGTTTCACAACCAAACCAGTGAAATTACACAAGGGGAGGGAGCGCAGTTTCTCACAGTCCCAGTGGAAGAATGGGGCTTATGGCTTAGGTTATTCTGTAGCAAGTTTGGTTTTCCTCTGTACTGTCCTTTTTTTTTCATACTTACACGAAAGGGGATATTTTCCCTAAATAGCATGAGCCTTGGAGATGGGAAGCGAGCCAAACACTAAATATATACAATTAGGGTATTTGTCGGTCATGCCTGCTTGCAGATAGGAGCTGCTAACATGGTTGTTTAAAATAAATACAAGGTTAATGATGATACTTTCATAACAGCCCTACCAGGAGATAAGGATCTAATGCTAGAAATGGGTTTGCTCACTTTATTTACACAGTTTCCTCTCTCCCAGCTGGAGAAAGAAAAGCCTGAAAACCAAACACTGAGAATTTACGATAAAGAAAAATCAAACAGCAAATAGAAATATAAAAATTAATTTTTAAAATCTCAGTTTTCAACTTGCCACTAAGATTTTTGATTTGGGCATAATACTGTTACTGTAGCAAGCAGAAGTCCCTCTCAAGAGCTGAGTGATGTTCTTGATTGATCTTCTCTCATCTAACTCTCGATGAAGTCAGCCACACCAAGTAGCATTCGGACAAGAAAAGACAAACTGGGTTTGGACAGGGCAGGAACCACAAAGCAGGAGTGTCCTGGGCTGAGGATCCCTTTGGGTGATGGTACAGCCACTCCTGGGCTGTGGAGCTGCTGGTTCTCCCTTTCCCCTGGCATGGACGACTGTCATAAAGGCACGTAAACCGCTGACTCCTGAGCTGAAAACTGCTGAGCAGGCAGCTGGGCTGGGTCAGAGCTGCCTGCAGGGTGGGCCTCCCTGGGGGGATGAGAGCTCTCCCTTTCTTTGGCAAGTGGGAGTTGCAGGTGCATGGCATGGCAGTTAAAACACAGAGGTCTATCCCTGACAGCAGGCTGGAGAGAAGGGAGGAGTGAGAGCTGCTTCAGCTTAGCTCTCCCTGTAAACCATGCTGGCTCACTCGACTCCTCACACTCCCCACTCACCTTTTACGGACAGAAACACGCACAAGAACACAGCTGCAGAAATTGCTTTTAGCTTTTTCTGCCATCAGCTGCATAACAAACCAGACCCAGACTGTCGTTTAGCAAACTAGGACACTGGGGGAGTTCACGGCAGATAAAAAAATAAATCCTGCGCTGCCAGTAGCATTATGGAAACATGTAATGGACAAAGCTGCCCCTGGGCAAGGAGGAGGTGTGACTAAAGCACAGGGACAGTGAGTGACAGCTGCTGCATGTCCTCTCTGCGGTCAGAGCAGAGACATGCTCGCTGCCAGCCGAGGCAGCAGTGACGCAATCCCTGCAAAGCTGGGTCGTGTGAGCTTTTTGGGACACAAAATGATAGAAGGATGAAAAGAACAAACACAGGCTACCCAGGGCTCTTCAGAATAACCAAACAGACACTTGACAGAGCCATGCTGTCACTCGTGGCCACTCCTGTGAAGGGTCCAGGAGTGGCACAACATGGTCATTGCTCAACCAGACACCGACATGCTGCTAATACACGATGAGCAAGAGGCTGAAACCCCGCTAGGACAGAAAGAACAGGACATGTTGCTCTTGCAGAGCCAGGGTGAAAACAACAAAAAATATCCACTGGGAAACTCACCTCCCCTGCACCCTGACTGTGGGAAAGGCAGATGTCCTCTCCTGCAGGGTCTGCCTCACCCTCTCCCTCCAGCTCTGCAGGGAGCCCGCTATTTGCAAAGCAAAGGCTAAGGCAGCACAGCCCAGCTTCTGGATTTGGACAGGCAGGAATTTCTCCCATTTCCCTCTGCAGCTTGGCCACTATGCCTGAGCCTTGGACAGCAGCACACCCTGCTAATCTGAGCCCTGAGCCCCCTCCCAGAGGCAGCTCCATCCCTGCAGAAGCAGCAGAGGGACCGGCTGCAGGGACAGCACCACCTCCCTCAGCTCTCTGTAACCTCGTACCAGGAAGGCTGGAGAGATCCTGATGCCAGAGCATGGGGAAACCGCTGGGGAGGGGGATTGCAGCTGCTCTCCTGGGAGAGCCCAGCCCAGGCAGGAGACAGATCTGCCCACAGGGCGCTCCAGGAGCTGGACTGCTCCTCCCCACGTGCCACCTCTGGCCAGCCACGTGTGGGCAAGCAGAGGAAACAGGCTTGGAAAGATTGAGCTCGACAGCCTGCCAGGACAGTATCAGGTACCAACTTCTACTGATCTTTCTTTACCCACACCTTTTGCTAAAGCCTCCAAAAAGCTTTCCACCTACCCTAAGCCCTGTCACTGACATCTGCGAGCACTACAGCCCCTAACTCTAAGCAAGGGCATCAGGATGTGGGGTTTGTAAAAGAGCATCTGCAAGACGCCATCGGAGACCCAGACAAGTCCACAAGTGTCCCGTGGCAAGCCAAGTGTCCTGTGCTTGCCAAGAGGGGTAATCTGAGCCAGCTCCATCTCCACTGCACAGACACCCCCTCCTACCCCAGCACAAGCTCAGTTGTGACTGTCTCCCCTGGTTTGTGCTATCTGCATGTTCACTTCTTATTGGAAGAGGTGTTTGGAAATAGGAACCAGCAACAGGTGTGTTAATCAGCAGAGCTGGAGAGGTTGGCTGCTCCTCAGTTACACCAGTCTTCGTGCTTTTTGTCATGATGATATCTCAAGTGACTTATGCTGTAGACATCTGTAGAGCAGACAGCTCTGAGCACTCCTGTCCTCAGGAAGGACTTTCTGCTGGGCTCTCTAGGGGATTTCACCTCCAGACTGGCTGCTTGATCTTCTGCTCTAACTTTTGCTTAGAATAGAAAGTGGCCAAAAGCAATTTTTCCAGAGTTCTGGGCTTCTAAGTATTTACTTTAAAAGATTTAAAATAAGTATATTATTTTTATCTTATTTACCATATTATGTATCACATACTGTGACAGCTCAAAAGAAGCAGCCCTGGGCATGAGTCTGTCAAGCACTGACTATCCTGAAAACTCCAAATGCTCGATTTCAAGCTCTTTAAAAAAATCCCACCAAGTTCAGTGAGACTGTGTATAGTCACTTTGTGCTTCCTTGAGCTTTTTGTTTTTAAATTTAAAAATAGCAGGGTTAACAGCCTTGTTCTCCTGGGCTGCCAGAAACCATCTCTAGTTCTCAAGGGGTATGCAATACTACCCTGGAAGAGTTAAGAAAACCAATAATACTCTTTACATACAATACTTGAGTTACTGTCATTTTTTGTAGAGAAGTTTCTATAAAGAACTTACCATTTGCCTTTTGTTTTCTATCAAGTTTGATCCGATTATTCCAAGAAACGACCCAAAACCAAGCTGCAAAACAACATATTGTTAGCATTTAGATCAGGATGATACCCAACATATTTTGTATACAGACAGAACACATTTAAATCCAGAAGCAGCAAAAGAACATACTGTGGATGTGTGAGCACTCTTCCTTAGCAAGAAACCAGTGGAGTCTCACTAGCAGGAACTATCAGGTGTGTCCCACATATGGCACTAAAAGCGTGTGTAGAAACCAAAAGGATGAGTTCTGAATTCCATCCCCGCCCCAGTGATGCTGAGTAATGGCTGGTGGATGAGGATATGCACTGCTGTCTTGGAACAACCCTACCAGCACTCAGGAGTCTCCAGAGTGCTGCAAACCCTGCAGGGCCACGGCACTAAAATCTGCAGGACCAGGCTTCTGTAGCCTCACTGAGCCCCTGAGCAATCACCTCAGTTTTTAACTCAGAGACTTACTTGATGTGAACTATGAAATAAGGGAGATTTACACTTTGGAAGATTTAGCAGCTTTCTGCCTTCTCCTACTCCTCCCTCACTTCCAGGGGTGAGGATGAATTCACCAGGGTCTTCTACCAGAAGAGCTCACACCAACCCAGCCAACAGAACAAGCTACTGCAGCAAAAGCATCCTTTTTTTTCTGCCATAACTGACAACACTTATTTCAGCTCAGTGCAGTCATCCAGGAGCGTGATTTTCCACCTCCTTTCTCCACAGCCTTAAGCTATTCAGCTACACGAAGTAGAAGTTTCCAGGACAGAGCACACCTCAGCCAGGCCAGAAACAGGGCCTTCAAGGAGGAACCACAGACTGTGAGGGGAGATGCAGAAGTACTTCTGTGTCACGCCCAGAAAGGTCTTTGGTTGGTCTAGAGCATATCCATCTCCACTTCCATGGGTTGGCAAAATGAGAAATGCTGGAAAAGTCCTATGGTTGGACCTGTCACATTAAGCAGGTGCAAATCCACACAACAGACCAAGGGATGGTGAAGACCTGGGTGAGAATACCCAATAACTGTCCAACTCCCTGGGAAGCAGAACCTGGAATCAATATTTCAAGATCCAGGAATAGAAAACAAAGGGTTAATAGACCCAATGCTAACAGGCAGAGGCACGTACAGAGATTAGCAGACACGAATGTGATAAAAAGTTGGGCTTAAATCTTCCTCTGCCCTGCTTAAGCCTCGTAACCTTCGGTGCAGTGCCATGGGCAGGGAGGGCAGCTGGCTCAAACAGCAGGGATTAAAGCAGAGCAGCTGATCAGGCAACACACACCTAAGGCAAATGCTCAAGAAAAATGTTTTGTGCCCTTTGAGCTTTATCCGTAAGAGAAATATCCATGTGGTCTTTCAGAGCAGCTTCAAATCAAAAGCCGAAATACTTCAGATAATATAAGATAATTCAAAAAGAAGAAATTACAGCAAGTCTGTACATCCAACAGGTGAAGACCAAATAAATCAGTGGATTCTCATTAACAGGAACTCTCATTGCATTAATGGAAAAACCACTCATTCTTCTGTGGATGGGACAAAGAGATCTTAGGAATCTGCATCAACTGCATCATTTATTTGCTGATGGATGCGATGCTTGGGATGTCTGTCTGAAAGGAGGACAGGACACAAAATGAATGCACTTTAGCCAACATCCTTGGCAAGGAACCACTATAGAAGAGGTTTGCCAGTGAAAGTGTAAGAAAGGTCAGTCATTTACACAGATTCTGGAAGCTGTTGTAACTTGGAGACAACACACGTATCTCACAGTCTCACTTCCCAAGAGTGCTTGCCCTCTGCACCTGATCATTGCTCTTGTCTGCTGAGCATCACTGTTATATTCCAGGCTTCCCTGTCCCAGCTCAGTCATCCAGGCACAGGTGAGGACATTTCCCACAGAGACACAGCCAGGGTGTTCAGCGATGGAGTCGTGAAGGTTGGGTGGTCATGGAGGAGGGTGAAGGCAGCCTGTCTATAGGACATGTCACTGCACCCTCTGCTTCAGCTTCTCCAGTTGTACCAATGAGGAACTGAGTTGTTTTGGGAAAAAAATAACCTCAAACCCTCAAAAAAACGCAAGTAAACAAAATCCCACTTGTGTGGATGGTCTCCAGTGGCCGGTTCTGCTCTTCCTTGGAAGAAGAGGCCTGGGAAGACAATCCCCTGCATCAGACAGTCACCTCTTTGCATGTCCCCTCCTCCACAAGAGGTGTTTGCCCAAGGAACACAAGCTGAAGGAGCAAAGAACGGTGCACGAGGCATGGCAGTGATGAGACTTCTGGCTGTGTTCTCCTTACCTTACCTACCAAGGCAGGGCACTCAGGGTATGACTAACAGAGCACAGAACCCCTGATGGGAATGCACGCGGGCCTAACAGCAGTGTGAGGTTCTGGATGACAAGAGCTGCAAGGAGCAACATCTTCAGGGCTGTGGAAGTCACCTGCCTGGGGACAGCTCACCGAGTACTCGTGCCCCGCAGCAAGCCCTTTTTCCCAGTAAAGGGAGAAATCCCAGCTTGTTATGAAACATCGGCTATTTTAAGCACCTGCTGAAGCATCCAGCAGCACACTGGAATGTTTTCCTGTGCGGGGAGACAGGTGAGGTCATCACACATTACCATACTGCGGATTAATGAACCGAGATGGGGAATTTGGTGACAAACACAAATTGCCAGGGTGTCTCTGAATAAAGTAACTCAACGCCCTTCCCAAGTCCAGGAATTCATTAATTCCTTGAGTAGACTAAGTCCTAAAAAAGCGTTAGTGATGCTGACGTTCCCAGTCCATAAATAGCACGGGAGATGTCAAGGGGACGTGAGCAACAGACTCAACCCATCTGCATCAGTCTGCAGGACCTGCTCTGAAGCACGAGGTTCAGCTCAGGCTGACAGGGTGTAGGCTAAGTGTGGAGCTTTTGAAACCCTTCTCAACACCTTCCTTCTATACTTCTCATTAAAAAAGATCAGACCTAAATGCAGGAGTTACTGTGAGAAACCAGAAAACCTAAACTGAAGAGGCCCAACATCATCTGTAACAATGTTCCACACTAAGGGCTGTAAAGGGGCTTTCTTCAGTCACAGAAGAATCAGTCACAGAGAAGTATAAAGCTCCCTGAGATCTGCAACGTGTGGCAAATAAATCAAACAGCAACAAGGCAAGAACAAGCCTCCACCTAGTTATCTGGACTGGTTTCAAGCCTCCAAATCAGAAGTGCAGCACTCCACAGCTGTTACACCAGAAACCTCTAGCTGGGGCTACTAGCTACACTCAATATGCTAAGACACTCCTTTTGACTGCAGTTCAGTGCTTCTTTTTGAGCATATCTCAGACATGCACAGGAACAGACCAGGATTTGTTTTCCAGTTTGGATTAGACCTTTGCTCGTGCCGGGAGAGGCATAATGTACTTGCCCCTTACGCTTCTGCAGGAGGATATACATCTAATAGCAGGAAGGCTGGACACCAATGGTCTTCTCTAAATTAAGCCATTTGAAGCTATAAGATTGTCCTTTCCCATTTTCAGCTGTTGATACAAAAAAAGAAGAAATTGGATGTGCTCGAGGCTTTGATGTACACGCTCCCCTGGCAAACTGCCACAGCTCCTCATCCAGGGACTCCAAGTCATTAAACACTTTGGCAAGTGAACTTTATCACCACAAGTCTCATGAACAGTATTCCAAGACCTGGTCTCTCAACTGTTCTTGGCACCTATGGTCCTTCTTTGCCTTCCTTCTGCCTGGGCTCAATGTGATCTGTGCAAACAAAGAAGTTCTATGGTTCCTTCCATTGATATAAAATCTATTTACCTGTCATACCATTAGCTCAAAAGCATATTAATACCTAAGCCCAGAGGAAGCTGCCACTTGGATGGGATTTTTGCATGGGAATGAGCAGCAGGTGCAAAATAATAATAAAACAAATAAATCAAATGGCAATGAAGTAACTGAGCAAAATATTCAGGACAAGATCACCCTTTATAACATTTGCAGCATTACAAGGGACTTTGTAGGCAGTAAGTTTTCTAGACCTACCTAGGAGTTCTATACTTACAATAACCCCTGGGTAATAACCTCCAACAGTCACATTTTGGGTTCTTGTTGTAGCAGCTAGGCCCACCGTTAGAATTAATACTGACACAATGAGGAGAGTCACAGTTACGTAGAGGGAATTTCTTTTTCTTCTATTGAACGACCCTAAAAACACACACACACAACAGAATTTGCTGATTCCATCTGGGAACAGTCACAACACCACAAATTTCTCCTCCCACCGCCATCCACATCGTGGTGAATTTCCTTTCTTCTAACTTGAGAATATTTTTGGGCTTGGCTGTCACTTTTCACCTTCACTAACATGCTTTATCAAGCGTTACTAGGGCATCTGAATCCACATTTACTTATCACTGCTTTGACGTAGATGAAGAGAGCCTTAAGAACTGTAACTCTGCAAAGCTCATTTAGATACAGCAGAGTCTCCCAGCCCCTCTGGCCTGGGGCAATTGAGCTAATGAGGAATATTCCCATTAGGCACTTATATATTTTCTAATCTGTCTGTTTATATCAAGCTAAATAACCACACTGTGTGCTGCTTGTTTTGAGGGGAGCAATCTTGGCTGTAATCATAAGGCATCCACAATTTTCCATACAAATGAGACATCACCAGTAACAGCCACTTCTCCCTCTCCTGTAGTATCATCCCCTACTTTCAGCAAGGACCAGCTATTTTTACATGCTTGAATAATGAATTTGTGGATTAGTAAAACTCATCTACAGCTGCCTGATGATGAGGTTTTTTTCCTTTATATATTTATAGATCTCCCAAATGAACAAAAACATAAAAGAGCGATTCCACCAGCCAAGAGGAAAGCTGGCTGCGACGTTACACTCAGCAACATCTTTAGGTGTGTTTGCTCAGTGTGTGCTCTGCCATCTTCATGTCACTCTGTGGAACAATCCTTTTGACCATATTTCATATATTATGTAGACATGTCCTGCAAGAGTGGCTGGTAGGACAATGGACTGTAACAGCCCCCTGCCAGACTCCCTGAGGGCTGTTGGGGCCGTCCTGAATCCCATTCCCACAGCCTTGGGCTCTCCAACATGCCCGGGGAGCAGGTAAAGGTTATTTCCCACCCCAGAGGCTCCCAAGCCACGTGCATGCTCCCAGCACTTCTCAGGGTGTTTCAGAGAAGGGCAGGGAACGTGTCCCAATGGCAAGGAGCTGCTTTCACCATTGCTGAGTGTATTCCCTAAAGCAAACCATCTTGGGAATCCCCATCTGAGGTGTTCAGGGGCTCCCTGACAGCCTGGACATGGCTACATAAAACACCTGCAGAAAGGCTAAGACTTGGCCAAGCCAAACACAACCTCCTTGTCCAAATTCTCCAGAAAGAGGAACACAGCAGGCCTTGCTGGGCAGTTTCTGTCTCAGAGATGTACACCCCAGGTGCCCACAAGCCCTTCCATAGGGTTGTGCATACCTGCAGAGCAGACAGAGAGATCTTTTCACCCCAAGAGCTACGCCAGTGCAGCCACACGGACACACACTGGCACAAATTATCTCCCTTCCTCCACAGGGACAGCTCTCCATGGGGAAAAGGGCAGCAGCTCCCCACTGCTCCTCCACACCCACTCCATCCTGATCCACCAGCCGTGCTGCTGGCAGGAGTGCTCCCTCTCCATGCTCTGGACTGGTATGGCTGGCTCAGGCACGGGGCTGGATCATGTCACCCACATCCATCAGAGGAGCTTGAAATCACAAACAAGTCCTAAACCTGGGGCTTAAAAGCCCAACACAGGGAGATCACCAAATGGGTAAGGCTCAAAAGGACCACTGGAGGTCATCTAGTCCAACCTCCCTGCTCAAGCAGGCCCCCCTAGATGAAAGGGCAAGAGAGGTTTGTAAAGAAAAACACCATCCTTTCTGACTGACCAGTGTCTCTGGAAGGAAAGCTCTCCACCTGCAAACCTTCTGCTCATGTCTCAGAGCACAGCTCTGACTACATCAGTGGGACATCACTGGTTCTAAGAGCAAGGAGCCTGACAATTAGTTAGTCCTTAGCTGGAATGAACAGCTACACAGTTAATAATTTCAAACAAAAAAAAAAAATTTAAATAACTACTAAAGAACCTTAAGATGCAGGCTGGTTCTTTTCTCAATGATCCTTAGCTTTTCATGCCATGCTTTTACAGCCTGGAGATAAAGATGCCCAACTGTTTGCTGCTGCTGTATTTGGGGTTATTCTTTTTATTCTCCTCAATCTGCCAAATAAATTAATAATATAAAATTTAGTTTTCTAAATCATTCAAAATTCATCAATATATTAAGCCTTTCTGTATGTATTGCCTCCCAAATTCTATCACTTGTGCCACACTGCAGTTTCCATGTAGCCATTTAAAAGCAAGTGTCCCATAAATTTCTTAAAATTCCGTAGCACTGGGACCAAAACTTAGCTGAGCAAAACTTTAGAACCTGGAGAGAAACTGCTGCTTCTTACATAGATTAGTTCTGGAAGGAGAGAAAGAACGAACTCATCTTGCTTCCACACGATTACCAAACTTCTGTTTACTGCTACAGTTTGGCTGGCAAATGAGCAGAGGGTAAACAAACCCAGCCATATGTTCCTTGCACAGCTCAAACCCTGCACGGTTGGGCCGTGTGGGTGTGCAGATGTTTGTGTGCCCTGCAAAACCACCCTGCAGAGCACGGCCGAGTGGGCGCCGCGGGCACAAACCAGCGCTCCTGCACTGCCACCACAGCTGCTGCAAGAGGTTACCATGAAAACACCTGCAAAATGCACCCATTTGTCTCAAAACCAGGATGTTTTTCAACAGCATTTCTGCAGAAAAACGCCCGAAAAGAAGCAGCCTGAAACACCGTTTATGGATTCTGAACTTGTTTTGGCACCACGTTTTCCACTCTTCGTTTCCACATTATTTCCCAGGTCAGGAGTGGCACACATCAAAATGCAATAGAGAAGAGAAACAAAAGGTTTCCAACTGGAAAATTTCTGAAAGCTCTTCAATAGTTCTCATAAGATTAAATTAAAAAAAAAAAAAAGCTTATATTCCAAGTTCTGACAAAACCAACTATAATCCTTTAACTTGATATCGAAGAGAGATGTGAAACTGAAGAGATAATGTGATTACCTTCACTTTAGCTCTGTACTGGGACACTAATTACATTTTTTCTTTCTCAGAAAACATGTTTTGCTACGTGTGTGGAGAGAAAATGGTTTTGTACTTCTGTAAGGTTGCCCACAGCTGCTTCAGTATACATGGACTCAATATCTGTTGATAGCTGCTGAAGGGCTGCCCTGGCAAAATCATCTCCCTCAATGTTAATTTTTGCTGAAAAAATTCCCCATCAGATCATTCTTCTCCTTGCTCCTGAGCTTGGTACAGCTCTGTAGACAGAAGTGGAGCTACAAGACCTTTGCTATCTCTGCTTTTAAGAGACAGCATTAGCCTGTTCTCTGTGATTTATCCCAATTAGATACCTCAAAGCTTGCAGTGCTTACCACAGTGTGAGTACACAAGGCAGTCTGAAACACTGCTTAACTGTAGGAGGGAGATGTAAAGAAACTACTGCCATGCATAGTCTGGGTATTGCTTTTGCTAAAATGGCACTCCAAATGTGGACTGGTCTTAGAAAGATCGTTTTTATTTTAAGCATCAGAAACATCCTCTTATGATCCTTGCCATATATAAGCCCACTCTAAAGACAAGGTCGTAGCAGGCTTTTGCAGATTACTTTAAAAGTTTGCAATAATGCACATCTTTGTACTGCCCTCGATTTACTTCTGGTTTTTCCTGATTATTAGAAGAAAACAGACAAGATGGCACAGAAACAGCACCGACTTCTCCATCTTGTTCTTGGGGTGGGGGTGGAAAGCCAGAAAGCGAGGAATAAACGCAAAGTAGCCCAAGGAGGAAAGCCAGCTTCAACTTTTACCCCGGGAGAACGGGGGGGCAGATGGCACCGAGCCTCCCTCTCCCCAGCCCCTCTCCGTTTGTTCCATTTTTTTTCCTGCTAAAACCGCGTCAGCGTGGGGGCAGTGACCCCACCGCCCCCGGACTGCGGGCCGGGCAGGGCAGGGGCGGGAGCTGCGGGGGCTGCGGGGGCTGCGGGGCTCCTGCCCCGCTCGGGCGGAGCGCGGGGGGGATCGCGGTCCGCACTCAGGGACGAGCGGCCCCGGCCCCGGCAGCGGCCGCTCCAAAGGACGATGCCGCTGCTGCCGCCGCCGGGCCGGGCAGCGACCCTGCCCGCGGGGGTCCCGCCGCAGCGGCCGCGGGGGCTGCGGGGACAACACGGACCGCACCGTGCCCCGCGGCCGGACCCGCGCCCGGCGGGGGAGCGGCCCCGTCGCTGCGGCCCCGCGGGGTCCCCGCGCCCCCACCGCCCCGCACGGCCCCGCGCCCCCCGGCCCCGCACGGGGTCCCCCCGGCCCGGCACACTCACCCACGGAGTCGGGCAGGGCCACGCCGCCCGGGCGCTGCTGAGTCAGGGACTGCCGCATGGTGCCGGTGCCGCCGCTCCCGCCGCAGCCGCGGGGCCACGGCGGCCGCCACAGCCCCGGCACCGGCCGCGCCTGCGCAGCGGGGCGGGAACCGAGCGGCGGGGCCGGCACGGAACCGGGCAGAACCGAACCGGGCGGAACCGAACCGAGCAGAGCAGAACCGAGCAGAGCAGAACCGAGCAGAGCAGAACCGCACCGAACCGCACCCCCGGGCCCGCGGGGAGCGCTCGGGAACGGGCACGTCCTTCCCAAGTGACTGCCCGGGGCCGTCCCGCTGGAAACAGCGGAATGACAGTGCCCCAGGGGGAGCTGGGGAGGGAGGGACAGAGCTGCTGCCCCGTCTGCGGAGGGGACGGAGGTCCTGCCCCGGCTCCGGGAGGTCCCGCTACACTCCCCGGCAGCCCGGCCAGAGGGGCTCCCCGCCTCGCTGGTGTTGGCTCTCCCCATCTTTCTTCAGCCTCTTTACCTTCAGCACCTCCCACCCCTCTCCAGCCCTGTTGCTCTGGGACACCCTGTCCTTCACCAAACACCTCCCTGGCACCTTTCTGTTACCCCGTCCTCCCCATCTCCCTCCTCCCTGCGGTGTGGGTGACAGTCCCGGGCAGCCACCCGGCCACGGCCACTGGCCCAGTGTTTTATTTCCCAGTGCTCTGAGACCTCCGCTCCGGTGGTGATGCCTGTTGCTACCTTTGCTCTGTCCCATGAAGGCAGCAATCCCCTGCAATCTCCCTGCGTCTCTGGCCAAGGAGCCAGGACAGGCCCTTAACCTCTGTTTTGCACATCCTATCTGTAAAATGGGGATAAAAGCATCTTCCCAGCAGGCTTCATAATTGCTTGTAAATCACTTTAATGCCTTGGGCTGAAAGGTGCTAAGTACAAATCATATAATTATTTCAAGCATATTTCATCAAGTTAGAAGAAACTAATCCTATCTCTGCTTAAAAAAAAAAAAACAAACAAAAACCACCAGCACACCACACTTTAACTGGATAAGAGCCTAATGACCAGCTTCTCCCAGGAGAAAAGGGAAAGTGTACACTGACAGCAGTGCAAGAGACAAGTTACAAATGCCCAGATCAATTAATGGCAAAGAACACATCACCTCCAGAGAAAACAGCAGTTATTCACCTCGGATGAACTAGAGGAACCCTGAGCTCACTGCCTATGTCCCACTGAACAGAGGGGCTGGCACTGGTCCCCTCCTGCTCAGTCTCCCCCACTCTGTGCCAGTGATGAGGGAGGCAGATCTCAGTTTCATCCTCCACTCTGTTCCAGCGCAGGGCTGAGCAGCAGCACAACTGCTGTGACAGGTGTGTGTGCCCCCAGGGAGCTGCTGGTGCCCTACAACTGCCCAGGCCATGTTAAATCCCTGCATCCCATCCCAGCTCCTGAGCTTCAGGAAGGCAAGTCTCGCCCCAAGGCGCCGGCCTGGCCAGGAGGTCCAGCTGTGAGCACAGCTGCCCGAGTGCCCTCCTGCCTGCGGGCTGGCTGTGGGCAGGACCAGCACCGAGCCAGCCCTGCCTGCAGACCCAGCAGGCATGTGCCAGCCCCGGCCAACTCGGCACAGACCAGGGCAGCTGCCAGACCTCTTTGCTTCCTGCTGTGCCCGTTTATTAGCGCAGCCGGTGAGTGGCTTTCAGCCATGCTCAGGAGAGGAGAGGGAGAACTGGTGCTTTGCCTGCTTGGACGGCACCGTGCAGCCCTGTGGGAGCCTGGGACAGATGTCCCTGTCCCTCTAGGCAGAGCCCCAGCCTAGGCAAGGCAGTCTTTCCCCACTGTTGAACAGGGCCTGGCTCTCTTTTGAAGGGAAAGGTCATCGGTCCCATTGGAATCGTGCCAGTGAATGAGCTGGTGGATGGTGCTAAGCTCCTGCTGAGAAAGACATGTAAAATGAGCCCCACTGTTCCTTGAGAGCTGTGTGGGCACAACCAGGGACAGGCAGCCCCCGTGTGCTGCCATCGCACCGCTGGAGCTGTTCCAGGGGCAGGGCTCCAGCACGCAGCCCCTATGCCCCAGTGCATCAGCCTGTGCCTGTAATTCACTGATGGGTGAAAAATCTGACACCCCCCAGCCCTGATCTGCTGGATGCCACAGCAAGGTATCCCTCTGGATTCTGTCTGGTTGGCTGTGCTGAGCTCTTTAAGCCAGGTTGAGGAAGCAGATGCTGTGAACTCCTGGCTGCTGTCGTTATTCAAAGGGGTAAATATAGACCTGCCCCTTGCACTGCAAAAGAGATTTTGTAAGCAATAACCATGGCCCACTGTGACTGACAAGCACACATTGACCAACATGTGGCCATAGGAAACCCTAGTGATTTGCTAATGTTTATTAACAGCTCCATGGTCTCCTGGGGGTGAAGAGCTGGTTTCCCCATCTAGGGCACTGACTGGCAGTGATGGGGACTCAAACACGAGGCAGGATGCAGTGAGGGGGCTGCAAAGGGCACCAGATTCCGGAGGACTCAGAGTGGGATCCTGTTGCGTTGAGCTCACCCCTCTTGGGAAAGCAAGTTATTTTTTGATCCACTCCTGAACGCTGAGCTTTGCAGGGTAGGGAGGGAAAGCAGCGTGGTTCCCCACAGACAGGCAGAGGTCTTGGCACAGCTGTGATTTTGGGGGGTGCTGTGGGGCTGTGGGTTTGTGCCTGTGGGTTCCTGAGAGCTGGAGCACGTGCTGCTGTGCTAACACTCGTGTTTCTCTGTATTTCCCACCCAGGGATGGACAGGAACACCAGCACCAGGGGCATGGAGGGCCAGTACAGGAGCCTCAGCCAGGAGGCGGTGAGTGTTTCGGGGGCTGCTGGCCACCCTCCAAGAGGCGAGTGGGAGCTGCTGCAAGGACCTGCTTCATGGCTGATAAATGTAACTGCTTTGCTTTAGAAAATGCTGCTTTGTTCCTTTAGCAAAGCTCTTTGTACTGGGAGGGGAAGGGATAGCGGCAGGTCTGGCCAGTGGTGCTGGATGATGAGGGGGACTAGGAGGGACAGGGACACCTGGGCACGGTGACTCTGCACAGCTGGATTTCAGCAGGAGGAATCCCCTATTGAGAGCTGACCTGGTTTGGGGTGAGGGTAAGGGAAAGCCCCTGGTTACCCCCAGGACACCCACGACTGGCAGCACGGAGTGATCTCACCAGGGATGAACACTAGCTTTGCTTCCCCAGCTGTCATGGCCCGCAGCAGCCCAGGGCTGCCCAGTGTTCCAACACATCCTGCCTGGCTGTGTCTCCTCCCTGACCCAGCACACCCCTGCCCCAGCTTCTGCCACTACTTCTGCACCTTATCCAAGTGAAAGGGACTGTTCCAAGACCATCTCTGTCCTGGACTGCAAAGCTAAACCACCTGAGAGGTGTTCCATTCTGACCTGACCCAGCTAACAGATATCTGCTAGGCAGTGTGCTCATCCCCTCCTATCCGCTTGCCCCACACTCCTGTGTGTCCATCAGCCCGTACCACAGGTACCCTGCAGCTCTGGCCACGCAGGAGCTCGGGAATGGCTCGGGAAGGGCTCCAGCCTGGGATGCAGGACCTGGGCCAAGCATTGCCTTGGCTGTTCGGGCAGCCGCAGGCACCGTGCCGGGAGCAGGGCTCTGACGCAGACGGGCTAACAAAGGAGCCCCACCGGTGCTTTAGCCAGAGCCGATCAGGGCAGTCAGTGGGATGCTGATGGTTTACAGCCACCCTGGGTCTGACCAGGCTCCCCAGGGGACACATTCAGGCTTTGGAGTCAGTGCTCTGCCCCCATTCTCACTGTTTTGCAGTATTTGCGTATCTGCGGAAAATTTAATCCCCCTGCCCCCGATTCAAAGGTGTTTCCAAGCCAAGCTTTCTGCCAAGCTGTCGGCCACTTCCCGGCTCCCCCGGGGCAACCCACGGGGTGCAAATGTCTCATTTGTTAGTCCTGGCTCCAACAGGTGCCCGCGGCCAGCGATGCTGCCGGTGCAGCCGCTGTGGATCCGCGCTCGGAGAGGGCACAGCAGCCCAGGGAGCCCAGCCCTGCCCCGAGCTGAAAGCCAGATCAGCACCCTCTCCCACCTCGCTGCCAGCTTTTGGAGACACAGAACCTGCCCAGGTTCAAGGACGGCTGCTGGGTCTCAAGCGACTCTTGGCCAGGCCCAGGTACAGAGAGGTTTGTGTTCCTCAGTTCTGGACAAACAAGTTTTCACCACCGAGGCAAAATGCAAACTGTTGCAACCTGGGGAGATGCTTTTCCCTGGAACTCAGTGTAATTGAAATATAACAACAGAGGGATTTCTCCAAACACTAAACACTTCCTCCTGTGCCAAGAAAAACAAACTGGATGACCTCTTATACGCTGCTGCCTGCTGTCATCTGTGGCAGCACAGAAAATGTGCACTTGAGCTCAGAGATGTTGCAGAAGCGTGGGAACAGTCCTGACCCTCCCAGATCACAGGTTTTCTTTGGTCGTGTTCATGCAGGTGGAAAAAGATGTGTTTCTGTAAATGCCAGGACAAGGAGACAGTACCCAGTGTGATGGCAGTGATGTACATGTCATGGAAAAAATGGGTGCTGGGTTCTAAGAGATCTTAAGTTGGAGCAGCCAAAACTGCCTCTCTTTAACTCAAGAGTGATGATGGGAAAATGGAAATTTGAAACATTTCCAGCTATTAAGTGCTTTTGCATTTATTTTTGTCCAATGAGATGTTCAGCTTGCCTGTGGGGGTTGTGTTTTGTAACTCTTCCAGGAAAATAAGCATGAGGAGAAGGTCCAGGATCCTGACAGAGGGAAGGACGAGACCAAAGCAGAGATGGGGAGCAAAACCTGGGCAGACCTGGCTGGGGAGATGAAGATATTCCTGTGGAACCCGGAGGAGAGAACATGCCTGGGGAGAACGGCCAAGAGCTGGGGTAGGTCCTTGCTCAAGACCCACTTCTGGGGGTTGTTGCCTTTTCTGCTTCACAACAGATTCACTTACCTGTGAATGTCCTTGATAGCTTGGACTGGCCACCCCTGTTCATTTTTTTAGTGTAAATGTTTCTAACCAGTGCAATAAAGAGGTGAGGAGGACAAGCAGAAAGCTGTGGAAAAGTTACTCTTGGTCTGGATGTTAATGCTGACTGAGAGTGTGAAAGCAAAGATTTCAGGCTGCCCAGACTGAGTTCTGGAAAGAAATGTATAGCCTGAGCAAGTGTGGGGGCTGCAGGTCAGTCTGTACCCCTGCTGCTGCCAGCACCCTGGCTCCTGCCTGTGTAAGTCAGGAGCCTGTGGGACGGTGGCTTTGGGGTCATCAGGTTGGTAGGGGAAGGGTGCCCGAGCTGTAGGGCAGGTGTTTTGTGAAGGGTGCCCACCACAGGGCTGAGCAGCCCTCCCTGCCTGTGTGAGCCCTGGCTCCGGGGAGGGAAGGGCTGGTCCCCACTGTCACCCCACGGCTTCCCGGGGTGTGACACGGTGCCCACAGCAGAACCCACAAGTGCTGTCAGAGCCAGTGGGCTGGCATGTGCCAGTGAGGGTTCTGAGTGCCTGTCTATTTTATCTACATCCATGGGGCCTTCAAAATTTACCTCTGAGGCTGGAGGTGCCCCAGGTGGTTAAGAGCATCCTGGGGCTGTGGGGCGAGCTCTGCTCTAGGCTCGGTCCAAAACCAAGGTGCCACAGCACATGTGGTGTCATCCACCTTTCCAGCTCTGTTCTGACAGCACACAGCTCCTGTGGCAGAGTGAAAATCCCAACGTGAGCCCAGAATCACTCGCACATCCACACCAGTGTAAGGCTGTGAACTCTCGGGGGCTGCTGCTCAGTGTTTGCAGCCTTGGCTGGCACTGGCACCACGCTGCAAGCCCCGCAGCCTGCCCGTGCCCCTGCCAAGAGCTCTGGGTCTCCTGCAGAGCCTGCAGGGACAGCCAGGATGAGCTAAGGAAGCTGCCCACCAGCACCAGAGGAGTCTGAAAACCCACAAGCCTGAGTCAGGGTCAGATCTTGACATCCACATTTGCTCCCCCGTGCCCTTTGCTGGCCATGGAGGCAGCCCGGTTCTTCTGCCCCTTTGCTGGATGGGAAGGTGCAGAGTGAAGTATGGGAGCAGTATGGGGGTGACAGTCCTTAGTGATGTGGGTTTGTGTTTCTGGAGGCTCTGACAGGTGCTGAGAAGATGTCTGTGAGAGAACTTGCTCAGTCTGGCGTGGATGTGACCCTGCCTGGCTACTGCTGGCAGTTATTTATTTGCAGCCTCAGGGTGAGTGCAGCATCCTCCTGCACCATGGGATCATCATGCTCTGCCAGATGATCCCACTCCCCATGGACACACATGCCCTCAGTGCACACACGTGTGCTCATGTGCCTGTACAGGGGGACAGGAGAGAGACATTGAAGCTACAGTGAAGGAGGAGGAAATTTGCCCAGCCTGGGGCTGCTCCCTCGTGCTGCTCTGAAGGTGTCCCTCAGGGACTGGGGGCTCAGGGGACTTGCAGTGACAAAGTGCAGGGCCACAGGGTTTATCACCGGAGGGCCCAGGCCCTGGGAAAGGCTGCACCCCCCCTCTCTGCCAGTGGCAATGCTTCCCACTGCACTGCAGGAAACATCAGAAAGGGAATGCTAGTGGCAAGATGTTTCAACAAGCATCATCTTGGCACCCCAGCAGCAGCTCCAGCTCCGCCAGGCTGGGATAAAGGCACCATCCAGCATCACCGTGGCAGGGCTGGACATTGTCCCTGCTGTGCCACCAGCAGCAGTGATGGTCCCCTGCACCTCGGCTCAGCCCGCAGCAGGACATGGCCCCACAGTTGTTCCCAGCACCGTGGCTGCGGCAGAAGCACGGCAGGAGTGCACATCTGTGTTCCCAGGGCTCCTCCCGAGCTGCCGGAACGTTTCTCCTGGGAAATGTTTGGGTTAGAGCTTCGCTTTGCTTTCTGAGCCGCTGGGTTTTATTCATAGGCCGTGGCCTCTTGAGACATCCTCAGCCATGAGCCTGGTCCAGAGGAAAAACAAACCCATTCCCTGAATGTCCTGGCCATGACACAGCCAGTGTGGTGCTGCAGCCCTGCAGCATTCAGGTGCTGCTCCCTCAGTCTCAGCACCAGGGTCCCTGCCATGCCAGGGACAGGAGTCAGGGCAGGAGCATCGCCCCACAGCCCCACCAGGAATTTGGAGGTGCTGAAGCCACTGGGTATCCTTGCATGTTACCATGCCAAGAGGGGGTGGGAAGGGCAAAAGGCAAGGTTGGGTCTGTCTGTCAGAGAGAGCTGAGGCAGGTGGACACCCAGACCTGGTCCTGACACAGCTCTGGGAAGGGCCCTGCAGCAAAAGGGGTACAGAGCCAAGTAGCAGCTGCCCCGGCCCCGGGGCTGGACAGGGAGCTTGTCTGGCTGAGAGTCCTGCAGCCAAAAGCACCAGGGTCTGTGTGCAGGGGGTGGATGTGCAAGCTCCCACCTCCACTGTGGACTCAGAGCTGCGGAGGACGCCGAGCTGAGCACGACTGTGCATCCCTGTGGGACACCTCCCACGGGATGTGCTCTGGTTGCGTTAACAGCAACGTGCCTCTGTCTTTTGCAGGCTTGATCTTACTGTTTTACTTCGTTTTCTACACGTGCCTGGCGGGAATGTTTGCCTTTTGCATGTACGTGATGCTGCTCACGCTGAGCCCCTACACGCCCAGGTTCCGGGACCGGGTGTCTCCGCCGGGTACGTACCCCAGCCAGCCTGGCCTGGGCACCTCTGAGGGCACTCGTCCAGCAATGTCCTACTGAAATGGCATGGCTGGGTCCTCAGACAAAGCCCTGCTGGAGCTGTGCACTCCCACAGCCACCCAGCCCTCCATCACACAGGGTGTTCTCACTTACCTCGGGGCACTGACAGAGCTGCGGGTTCTCTGCAGAGGATCAGACATCTTAAATAGCCCCATGGGAAGCATTTGTCTGGATTATACTAATTGTTATTCTAATTATGCTATTTAGTGTTATCATTATTCTCAAGGTAAAAGGCAAAGTTTAGTCATTTCATAGGTGATGCTGATTCATTTCAGCTGCTGCCTGTTTACACCTCATGTCTTCAAAATAAAATTGCAAATCAAGAGTAGCTTTTAAGCAATAATATTTGGGGGAGTTCTGGCAAGATAATGTTCAGAAAATCCTTTCCCTGTGTCACACACAGCATTTTCCCTGTGTTTTTGTGTTGGTGGGGAACACAAGGCCCTCTCACCTTGACCCCTGTATGGAGCCAGCCACACAGCTGGCAATGCTGAGAACGCCTCAGCCACTTTGTGCAACCCCAAGCCCACCACTTACCCACAGCACTGCTGAGACCCTCCATATCTCCCACATTTCCTGGGATATTTTGACGTGTTTATGGTGTTCTCTGGGGGTGAAATGCAGGTGAGGGATCAGTAGGTTGAGGAGAGAGTTGATTTGTGCGCTGGTGCTGCCGCTCTCATGGCTGTGCCCAGCCCCAAGCCCAGTCAGAGAGCAACCAGCCCCTGCAACACACCCCCCAAGCCTGTGGCCAGTCCACCCACATTTGCTCTATCAGGGTTCTTCTCCTTCCTCAGGAGTGATGATCAGGCCGTACTTGAATGGGTTCACCATTGCCTTCAACGTCTCTCAGCCCAACACGTGGCAGCCCTATGTGGACAACATGCACCACTTCCTAGCAGGTAAGCTCTTCATCACCCCAGGAATCACACTGGTGAGTTGTTTTCATCCATGCATACATGGGTGCAGGGGTCTCCTGCTGGGCATCTCATGGCCCCCATTTGGAAATGGAGGCTCAAAAGGTCATGGGGGCTTCTGTGAGAGGGAGCTTTGTCTTTCTGGGTGGGACTTTCTAATGCCCTTGACGTGTGGATATACTCTGAGAGTGTGGGTCTGTGCAGGTCTCAGGAAATTTTAACAAGTCTTGGTCCCCACCAGCTTATGATGACAAAGTTCAAGAGGAGAAGAACATCGAGTGTGTCTCGGGACAGTACTTCATCCAAGGGGGTGATGACAGTGAGGAGAAGAAGGCCTGTCAGTTCAAGCGCTCGCTGCTGCAGAACTGCTCCGGCATCGAGGACCCAACGTTTGGATACTCCAAAGGCCAGCCCTGCATCCTGCTGAAGATGAACCGGGTACAGAGGAAGGCATTTGTCTCAATTCCTTCCTTCGGTGTATCCCAGTGTGATAAAGACCATGCAGGGACTGGAACTCTTTCACTTCTCAAGCCCAGGGAAAAAGGGAACTAGAATCCCCAAACCTGCTGGCTCATACCCACTAGAAAACATAAAAAAGAAACACTACAAAACTTGCTTGATTTGATTTGCTGAGGCCTGAGTGCTTGGAGGGTCTTGTTCCAGGCCCTTCTTTGGGAGGTTTTGGGGGTACATTCCAGACCCCAGGCAATTTACAGTGGGAATTTCATAGAACTGAGTTGGCATTGTGTTTCCTACAAGCATGGATGGTTTTTGTTTTTGCAGATCATAGGCTACCGCCCTGGTGCTGGGGTCCCTGTGAGCGTGGACTGCAAAGTGCAGGTACTGCTTTCCATCGTGTGGGGCACTGTGGTGGGTACAAGGCCAAATGCCTCCTTCTGATGGACCCCACCACCACCTGTCTTCCTTTTAGCCCCAAACATTCACAGGACCCGGTGCTGCCCATGTGTCTGGGTGCAAGTGGGGGTCGGTCTGCTGAGAGCAGCAGAGGCCACTGGTCTCCTGCTTCCCACCTTGGCCATCACCCTCTGCTGGCTCCTGTCAGCCTGACTGGCAGTACTCTGCTCAGCCCCTGTGGGCAGACCCGCTGGGCTGGGTGCTGGGGTGCCAGCTAGAGCTTGGAGCTGGGGGGAACGTGCAGAAACTGCTCTCATCCATCTCCAGCCTCTCGCCAGCACCATCAGTCCTGGGGGGCTTCCTGCAAACCAACTGCAATAAGGGGAAGGAAGGGTTCCCACTGCCCAGGCAGCTGCTGGATCATACCCTAGAAATCAACAGGCAGCAAACTCAAACCCTGCCGTGGGCTGGCCAGACACATCCAGAGTAAAGCTCCTTCACCTTGCTCTGCAGGGAGCTGTATTTTGTGTCCCATGTCCTATGTGTGTGTGTGTGTCCTTGTTCTTTTTCTGACCACAGAAAGGCAATGAGAGCCATCTCAGATCCGTGGACTTCTACCCTGGGAACGGGACGTTTGACCTCATGTATTATCCCTACTACGGCAAGTTCACTCATGTAAGTAATGGCTCTGGCATCTCTGCTTTGCCTCTTCGAGGAGGAGAGGGCAGCAGCTGCTGCACAGAGTACAGATGTGCTCCCTGGCTATTTTGGGCAGATGCAGGCAGGAGGGAGGCCATGGGCACTGGGATTACAGTGCTCTATTTCTGTCTCTGACAAACCACGGGAAATCCTTGGGGACTCCTGTTCCCCCTTGCTAGCAATGGGAATGATTACATTTATCAGCTGGAGACTAAGATTGGCATTGCTAACTCCCAGAGAAGGTCTCAACACCAGCATTTTCCCAGGATATCAGGGAAGTCGGGGGTTAGGTGACACAAGAGGAAAAGGATGGGGCATCTGACAAAGCTATGGCAAAACAGCTTTCAGGCTGGATGGCTCCAAACAGAGCAGTCCAGCATCAGCAGCTATTTCTGAACATGCTGGCTAGCACTGCTCTGGGCTGTGCAGTGCTGGGAGGGAACACACCATCACAACAAAACCTGAAATGGAAGATGAGGCAGGCACTAGACTCCTATTGTCATACTGCTGCCAGCTGAGGATGAGTAACAGCCCCAGACACCATGTCTGCATGTCCTTGGAGCACACAGATCCACGGAACACCATGGATCTCTTATTACAAGCCACAGGCTGGTTTTTAGAACAGCAAAAAGTATTTGAGAGTCCCATTGGTGGTGTCCTGGGTAATCAGCCCAAGAGGCAACTACAAAACTCCAACAGGATCCCATCCCTCTGAGGCACAGGCACAGAAAGGCTCAACTTCATCACCCCAAGGGACCATGACGGACATCAAGGAAATGCTCTCAAATCCCTGGGAACCGTGAACCAATTACTAATGGTTTTACTGATCATGAGAGCCCAGACTGCCTTTCTGCTCCCTCAAAAATCACACTTAAATCTCCCTGCTTTTCAGGTCAACTACACATCCCCACTGGTGGCCATGCACTTTACAGACGTGGAGAAGAATCACTTGGTCCCCATTCAGTGCAGTCTGAATGGCAAAGGGATTATCAACGACCTTAACAGCGACCGCTTCCTGGGCCGAATCATCTTCACACTCAGCATTGGGAAGTAGCCACTGCCAACACCAGGCACTTAGGTTAAGTCAATCAGAGCCTTTTTCCTTTTAAAGCATCAAGCCAGCATTTTTTCAGCTAGGAAAAACAGGCACATGGAGATTATTGTTAATTTATTTTTTGTTCATAGTTAGGAAACAAATGAAAAGCAATGGAGCACGGATCCATGTTTTTCATCACCTGATGTAAATCATTATTAGTAAAAATTGAGTTATCTCCTGGGCAGAGAATCTCCAAAAGCATTTCAGTTTTGATTCAAAAAAACTCTGGTATCTGAAAGCTACTTTCATAAGGTCTTTTACAAGTGACCCCTGTGGAATGCATTTTTCCATAGTTTTATGTGCATTTCTCAGGCAAAAGCTAACACGAGGGCAGTTTATTAGCACTATTATTGTTAAAATAATAAACAGCAAAAAATCTGGATTATGCCTGCAATAACTGAGTTAAAAAGCAAAAATGGCAGTTCTCAAAATGCCTTCCAGGATCTTCAGCACCAGAAGGATCTTGACTGCAGCATTTCACACAGCTTGTTCAGCACACCCAAGGTGTTGAGCAAGGGCCACATAGAAAATCATTTGCCCTTGAACCTTTCCAGCTGTTCCTTTCTGATGTGGGAAGATTAATGCGTTTGTCCCTCCCTCCTCCTCACTCCAGCACTTCTCTCTGCCTCAGGAATCCTCATCAAGTCTCTCAGGCAGGGCCAAGCAAAAGGAGCTCTCTTGTCACGGTTCACAGCTTGGCAGTGCCTCATTCCTTGCCCTGATCAGGCACAGAAGTGCCCAGAGCTTCCAGACCGGTTCTTCCCTGTTCCAGAGAGGTCACAGCTCTAACGCTGCAGCCACCACAGGGAAATGCTCAGTGCTTTAATTGTTCTGTGGTCACTGTGGATATCGATGCAGCCACCAGTTCATCATCCCCAAGGGTGATGAGGCACACCAGTCCCTGTGCGAGCAGAGCACTGCCACCCTGAGCAACCTCTGCTGCACCACCCGACCCTCCCAGCACTCCTGTCTGCACTCTGCGTGTTGGGAGACACCAGAACACAGCAGGACAGGACACCTTGGGATAATGCACTAGTTGGAAAGCACACTTACTAAAATTACTGACTGAACAGGAGCATTATGGTATGTTTGTCCTACATCCTAGTCCAGGTACTTAATCTGCCGTCATTTCCTGATCTATATAAGTCTCTAAGAAGTAATTTTTTTGTATTAAAAATAAAGTGACTACAGTAAAATTAACTCTGTGGTAGCATTCTTCAAACACTGGTGTCAGAGATGCAGTTTGTGATTTTAGGTCCCAGTGCTGGCCAGTTAGGGGCTGAATTTCAAGGCAGTGTGTAACTTGAGCCTGAAATTCTGAGCACTTGATTAACTGGAATTCTGAGCACTTGATTAACTTCCTCAGGCCAAAGAGTTCAGGAGCCCAGTACAAGAACACTCACTCAATACTATCACAAGCAACCATCTGGAAAAACCTATTTATTAAGAACTGTTAAAAACCTGAACCAGAGGTAGTTTAGGAACTAATTCTGCCCAGATGCCGTTACTCAGATGACACTGATAGAGCCAGGGCAGCACAATCATCCTGCCTGCACGAGTTATCTGAAAGGGCATCTTCTGATCAACAGAAACTGCCTTCTGCCATGGAGGAGGGTGCTGGGCAAGTGGCTCTTCTTTTACCATCAGAACTAAACTGAACCCACAAGCACTTCTCCCCCCGCCAGCTGCTTTATCTCTTTTAATACATTTATATTTCTGTGGGGTCTTGAAAGGAAACCAAACCCTTCATGCTTTCTGCCATTAAATTAACAGTTCTTACGCCAGCAACAGGGTAAAACTTTATGTAATGTCTATTCCCTATCTGCCTGGTGGAAGTATTCATGAAGGAGCAGGCCCTGTAGCAGACACTGGACCCTTGCTTTGATCAAATCAACAAGAAAAACTGACTTATTTGGATGTAAATGTGTGAACAGTTTAGAAGCAAAAGCTTCTGTTTCACCCCCAGCATCCAGATCCAGGCATGTTGATGATCCCACTGGAAAATCTCTCAGAGATTGGCATGTGTTGTCTACTTAAACCAAAACAAAGTTTTATAAACACAAGAGTTAACTTTATTTTCCATACACATATTCTGCTTTCAGCATATTTGTACAGTCATTTCAAGATCTTACACCACTCTTCATGTTGCAACAACCTGAAAGTGCTGGATCAGTTTTTGACTTCTACTGAAGCTCAAAATAATACTTTATATGTATATATAAAATATATATATGTGTGTGTGTGTCTGCATCTGGTAAATGACCACATTTTACTAAAATAGCCTAGCAAAAGTGATGTCAAATACTTCAATCTGCAATCTGAGCATGAAACCATAGCTGGGTCCATCTGCTGGCAGCAGAGAAGCACCACACTGACAAGGGGGCATTATTCAGAAATTGCCAGCCTCGAAATAATTCCATTTACCACTCTGGCAGGGAAATCAAGTATTGCGAGAGCAAAGGTACAATACAGAGGACCTAGACAACCAAATCTGAAGCACACAGTCCAACTCACCAGCATTAAATTACATTCCTAAAAAAAAAAGACAACTTGGTTCAAGAGCCCATTTGCAGTACAAAGTCACTTTTGTCAGATTCAGGTAGAGTGTATCTTTGGTCACAGTGAGGACAAGAATAATTGAATGTACAGGTATTTCTCGGACATCAAAACTAACTCTTCAGAAACCTCCCTTCCCTGAATATAGAGCTGTTGTGAGTTACTTAAACAGCAGTGCTGGCTGCCCCCTCTGAGCACGTGAATTACTGAAGGTGCTTTCCCTACCACATGGATGTGGGCTCAGTGCACAAAGAGATTAAATATTAAAGCAGCTTTAGCAAACATTTGCTGCAGAGGACAGCACTCTGTGTGCCCTCAGCAGCTCTCTGCAGGCCTGGCAGCTCTTGAGCTGTCCCACAGCCGGAGATCAGGGCTCGTTGGCTGCACGAGGCTTTTGCCAAGGTGGACCAAAAAGGCTGAAAGAGCAAGAGGCTTCTTTCATCCTTCCATCCCACCAACATGGACCTGATGGGAACGAAGCAGAACACAACCACTAACGACTAACTTATATTTTGGTACAGTTTATATATGGAACATAGAATTGCAAAAGGTATGGCATTAATAACAAAGAAAGCATCTTCAAACAGGTCAGATGCTCTTATTCCTTTGGAAGTCACTTTCTTCACTATATATATATATATCTTCTGCTTTATGATCAGCATTCCTCATGCTAGAAATTTTGTGCTCTGACACTGAGACAGTAATAATGAGGAGGTTAAAAGCAGATTAATTCTATCAAAACTGACTGGTTTTATATCTTCACTTGCATTCTAAATCACAGCTTTTCCGTGATCCCTTGTTAACCTATGAAAGCTGTCCAAACGACCTGCAGGAATCTCTGAGCAATCTGTGTTTAGTCAGTCTTTGAGTGCTCTCAAAATACTCTTGAGCCTCACATGGAGCAGTGCTGTGTAGTTTCTTTTATGTTCAGAATCAAAGCTGAGAGAAATTGCAGCCAGTGAAATTCCAGCCTCCCACCCTCATTTCACAATTGAGCTCAGAACAAAAGGAAAAATGCAGTCCAACCAAACAGCACAGGAGACATTTCCTTTAGCAGACTGTTGGCTTTTCCAAGTAGCCAAAGTTCTCCAGAACTGAGCCTGATCTTAGCAAATTAGCTATCATGCCAAGTGCAGAGCTATTCAACATATGCTAGCAGTCAACTTCTCCATACTGATGTAAAACAAATTAATTTACCAGAAGATTCAGATGCTCTTCTCATATTATTAGTGAGATCAGGTACTACCTTTACATTCAGAAGGAACAGGAAATTCAGAATTGTTCCCAAGAACAGCCATATGCCAAGTTCCCCATGGAAGTCTGTTAAGAGCGTGGTATTTTTTCCCACTGCACGTACAGTCCCTTTCGACACAGCATTCACACTTTTAATTATAGTTTTAGCTTTAGCATTATCCAAGACAAGCTGTAGGCAGCTAGAAATTTTCTTGTATAAAAAGATTAAACAACATAAAGCTTGGTGGATGTCTTCTTTCCTCAAAATAACTTCTCACAAGGACACACATCACCTCTGCTCAATTCTATGGTCCTCACAAACACTTACTTTTTCCAAAATCATACAGTAGCTTCAAGTAATCGTAACTCATCTTCATACTCGGGGCATGTTACCCTACCATGAAGTGATTTAAATCTTTTTTAAAGAAAGAAACCATGAATTAATTTGTTTTTCTTCTTTTTAAAGGGGCAGATCAGGGAGTCTGGGAAAGGGAGAAGAGCAGGGAAGGCGGCAACAGAGATGGAATGAAGAGATTACACAGATTGATAGCCAGTACGACTTTTCCTTCTTCCAATGAGGTAAGATATAAAGACAAGAATGATAAGGAATCCAAGTGCCATGCCCACTGCGATGGGAATAAGAAAGTTCAGGTCAGAATCAGCAGAGCATTCTTGGGCTGCAGAAAGGAGAAAAACAAAAAAGAAGCAAGGGAGAGTAAGTTAGTAAGGGAAATCAGGCATTTAGAAACCAAAGAGAGCAAGGAGCAAAGAGGCATTTTTGAGAAATTATGGTGTATTAGACACAGTAATACATCTAAAGTGAAATCAGTAGTGAGTAAAGAATTGATGGAGAGTGGTTTCTTTAAACATATATTCTACACACATAATTTATATTGGTACTGTATGTCTTCCAATTTCTACATTTAATTTCAGCTTCCTCTAGCGAGTATAAATCAGAAATGAGAGGACAAACCAGCAGTCTGAGCATGCATTAGCTGATCACACCTCAGAGTTAGCAGCAATAAAGCAACAAAGACCCCAGACTGGTGCATTATTGCCTTGTCCAGGGCTATTCCAACCCTCAAGTCACCAGCACCTCTCTGGGTTCTAGACATGACAAAATAAGGGACAATCCAAGTAACAAAGTGGAAACTTACTGAAAAGCACTGAACAGAAAATGCTGACAGACTCTCTTGGGGTGGGTACCTTTATTTTCAGCACAAAAGGGTTACCAGTTTCAGATGACAAGTACACAGACCTTAATGAAATCCATAGAGGAGGAAAAAACCAGAAGAGGCAGCTGTAATGCTACACTGGTTTTTAATATACAGGTTATAAAACATGTGAGGAGTGCTTTGCTGATATAAACACTCATCAAGGATTAACAAACAACGCTGGGAACTGGTTTCAAAGTCAGGGATACACCTCAGACCCGGGGACAGGGCTTGGTGTTCTCTGCTGTTGGTAATGAGAGCAGAGCTCCACCTGCCCGGTGCCAGGAGGGGTTTGGTGACATACTGAGATCGTGCCTGGAAGGGTGCCTGACTTACATGATTCTCATAAAGCAGCACTCCTATGAAACCCTGTACAAAGCCTTTGGCTCAGAGGAAAGAGAACAACACCTGGAGGCTCAACACCTGAAAATTCTACACCCAGATTATCTGAAGGCACCAACTGCCAAGTAGAGCAACACTCAGAAAGAAAGAAAAAAAAAAAAAGGTGCAAAGGAACCACTGGGAAAGTATTTAAGCATCTTAAAGAGAAACTCCCATTCGATGTCTAGACATCTTTGTTCATTGAAGATGGGCCACTAACACTAAACACAAATGGATTTGTTAAGTATGAAGAGTGCCCAGCAGGCAGGGACAGACAATTCCCTGTGTTCTTTAGAGGAAGGGGATCACTGCAGGACACATCACACTACGACAACTGCAGAGAATTCCCAGAGAGGGTTTGTGGTTTCAGACCAGGGGTGGTCACTGTACTGGTCAGAAGCTTCAGAGGTGTCTGCACATGCAGAACTGGCACACAGGCCCTGCACTGGGGCCAGCAGGAACAGCTTTTTCGGCTGATGTGGTTGAATGTGTCTCCATTCAAAGTAATCCAGAAATTTTGGCCCAAAACTTTCTTAGCATCAGTATAAAAGCTACCTTGCCTTTTAATTCCAATCATGAGATTCAACCAATAGCCCCCAATTCTGTGTTTTATAGGTATATGCTACGCAATAGAGAACACTGTGTTAGATTTAAAAATTAAAAACCAGCCAAACAAAAAACAAATTAAAAAAATAACTCCCCAAAAAACCCCGAGACCATCATTCATTAGCCAGAACTGCTTCTTTTGAGACCTATTAGTATGACATCTTTAACCTAAAAGATCAGAAATCTTGGCATTTTAGAGTACAGTCTATTTAGTAAACTGTGTATAAGGCACAAACCCAACCACACTATGATAGATGATACATATTAATAGTCAACATCCACAAGCACATCCTATTTAAGAGCTGTTTCCACAGACCAGAACAAAGCCAGCTATGCAACAGAATCTCAGGTATAGACTGACTGGAGTTGACCTTACTCATTTAGTTTATTTTCTTTTAAAAAAGACAATACAAGACGTCCGTTTTCAAATCAGTTAAAAAATGTGAACAAGTTTCCTTAAGAAATAGAACAATCTTTATTTTTTTTAGAGCACAAGTTAAACAGATTGACAGTTCCCTATAGAGCAATACATACAGGAAAACTAGTGGTTTTATAACAACAGGAAGTCAGGTGAAACTTTGATGTTTTTTGAACCAGTTGTCTGCACATCAGTCTAGGAGTACTTAGAACTCTGAGCCAATGTCCTTGCAGGCTTTTGCAAAGGTATTAGTGTTGATTTTTGGGAGCAGTTTGCACCAATCTTCTATATTATCACTTGGAAACCGTGTACAGTTCAAAGATTTGCATGGCCAGAAGAATACAGTGTGATGATTACTCCTTAACAGAAATGCATGTTTAACTGGTGCCACTGAACATCACTCACAAAAAAAAAAAATAAAGAAGGCTAAAAAATCTATATGAACTTCTGCATTTGAGGATATATTAATATGAAAGTCATTAGATCCATTTTTTTAAATTAAAATGGTAAGTCTTGAAGCCTGTTTCATGATTAAATTTATAGCAGTTCCCCACTTTCATTAAAATGAATTTCAGTAACTGATGCAAAATTCAAGCTGTAGACTACAAGCTACAGTATTATCTACCCATACCTGCTTCCTTAGATAGTGTCAAGAGTAAACTGTTTTTACAGAAAAAAAACAAAACCAACCCAAACCATTACTGAAAGAAGTGTATTTTATGATTTGTATACAAACATGCCACAGACATCTCTACAACCCTAGAGAACACTAATAAAACACTAGAGCAGCTTTGATGCAGGCTAAACTCATCCTAAAGGGGGAGACAAATGTTATTATGTTCATTAAATAGTTTAGGCAGCTCATGTTATGACATATGCAAAAAAGCCACACTTATCTAAAAGTCTAGAAGACTTCTTTTTTTCCATGCAGTAAGAATATGCATTACAGCACAAGGAGGCCAGAGAAAAGTTGTGCATCAAGGGTTTGTCCCTACAGAGCTGCAGTTGAAGAACAGTCCAGTTGCACTGCATTTTTTAGCCTAGTTATTCTTTCCATACAGCAAGGAAAAACAGGTGTTGTGGGTCCATCTCAGACTAGTTTTGGCTTTTGCATTCTTAACATTAACAAATGCTACACTGCAAACAGTCAAAGACAAACACGCTGAACATTCAGAATGCCAGTGGCGGGCAGTCAGAACGGGGATTTTTTGGCAGAGAACCATTCAAGATGAAGATTTAAAAACAGCTCAAGCTGCAACAACAGATACTGGCTCATTAAATGAAAGCATCTTCAAACAATGGTCATTCAAAGCAACAAGACAGACCAGTTCTGTGCAGAGTATGGTATGAAGTTAAGTGCACTTTAAAGTTCTGGAATATTTAGAAAGGTTATTCCCTTTAAACTGATGCCAGCAAAAAAGCTTGCATTAATTTAGCAGAAGTCTGCCTTAGTTGAGTATTTCAGATGATTGCCAAGGTATAATAAGGAATGAAGAATTCAGTGCCTAACAGTTGTTATTTTTTTTTAAACATTTGGAAGTGGCACTGAAGTCTTCCTACATATCCACCATTTGGCAAATACAGGTTACCCATTTTGTTTTTACAGCCAGGGTATAGGAATGACTCCTGAAATTACACCAAGGCAGGAGTAAATTACTCAAATTCTGACAAAGGTAAGTAAGTTACTGCTGCCACTTCAAGAGATCACTTAATCACCAGCCTGAAGTTCAATCCTACAGAAAACGAAGCTGTTATTGGGCATCATACAATCCTTGTTAAATACTACACAAGTCAACATGGTGACTAATGCTGCCAGCTTAACCCACAATTATGACAACAACTAAGGAATGCAAAGGAGAGAAGCAAGTACAAATTCTATGCTGTTCTGGGAGTTGCCCAATGCACATCAGTTCAGAATGTGTTCTCGTTTCAGGCTACTATTCGTAAAAAGCAGAAATAAATCCTAAATGCTTTAGGATTTTTTGCAAGATAAAATCCTTGCCTAGATCCAGTATTTGACATCTTCAAAACAGCTATGAAAACCCATGGCGTCTTCTTAGAGCAGGGAAACCGAAACCGTAGTTCTGCTTCATCTGAGACAAACATTCTCTCTTTGTTTCTCAACTCCAATTAGCTGTGGCTAGTAATTACTCCAAAGTTTGGGTCTTTTTTGGACTTCAGAACTTGCACTTGCTTTTTTTAGAGTGAAATCAGAACAGGAATCACATTTAGATTCACAGAGTTTGATATCCAGCATAGCTTTTTCTTCTGCCAATTATGTAAGCAACCACTATAATGGCAATCAAGACAGCAAGTGCAGCACCAACTACAATTGGGATTAGAATGCTGTCATCATCCAGCGAACACTCCTGGGCTGTAGGTGAGAGAAAGGTTGCAACAAAGAATAAATAAAGACACAATACTTGCTAAGTGTGGTAGAAAAACCTGTTTTCCTTAATATGAACATGTTCAAAAATCACTTATTTTTGCATCTTTAAACTAAGAGAGAAAGAACTGCAGAGGTCTCAGGGCTACATCTAGCACATATGAAGCGTTAATCACGTGGAATGTTTGATAACATACATATAGCAATATATATATACACACACACCTATAGCAAACTAAAGGTGTATGAGTTTTCATGTGCACAAGATCTGCACTAGACAAGGGAATAGCCATTCTTCTAAATTTAAGAACCAGTCTTATCTATTTCACACTTAAGGCAAGTCTGGTTTGTGCTTTTAATCACTAAGGATAAAAAGTGACCTAGATTTGGTATCAAGAATCTATCCAGAACAGACATGTTACACAGATAAAATAACTAATTAGGAGAAGAAGAAAGCTAGCTGCAACATGAACTACAAAGTGAAATGGGACCCTAACTCTTTAGAAATACTGTTTACCCTGCACACATCTTGAGAGTTACTTACCTCTGTCTAAAAAAAGAACTTAAGAAATCTGCAATCAATCTATATGTCTACACATCGGTCTAGCCCAAAAAGGCTGTGCTGTCAGTATTATTATTAAGAACTAAGACCAGGTTACACTAAATATGAAGAATGAGGTCATTTAAGAGATTCCAGTTATCTCCAGAAAAGATTCAGATAATGCACCAAAAAAACATTTTAAAAACCTTTCTTTAGTTCTGGATATCCACGACTGCTTCCAAAAGAAGCTCTGAACTTCTGAAGGAAGTTCCCCCCCAACACTCCTATCCTTGGACTGACAGGTAAAAGTCCACTTCTGCTTAAATTCTGTCCTATCTTCTTATGTATTTGAGCTACAAAAAGCTGTATTTTGAGATGATATCAGGTAACTTCTAACCTTTCCTGCAAGGCAAAGCTTAAGTCCCTCTTCAGTGTCTCTAGCTCATTTGAGTTTTGTGAAGGAGAACCACATATCTAGCAGGCATTTTTTAAGTGAGAGCAAAGCTTTGCTTGGATTTGGATGTCAGTCTCAGAACTTCTCTTCACTCCATGTATATAAAAACAGATTAAAAAAAATTGGAACAAGAGTGTCCAAGATGAATGCTTGTACCCAATGCTGGTGCTTTTTAGCAAGTAAGAATCTTGCAAGCATTGATAAAGAAGTTAACAAAAACATGAACTCTTACCTGTAGCAAACTTATTTGCCTCCACAAGGAATGGCTGAATCCATAGATTAAAAGTATGTACTTGAATATCTTCGCTAATCTCAAGAGTTTGCTCTTTCCGGCACATGTAAGAGCTCCCAAGGAAAGCATCCCACTTGCTGAAATTGTGGTTATCTGCACTTGAAATGACTAAACAAAGAGGGGAAAAAAAAGAAAGGAAATTTGCATGCCCACTCGAAATGCAAGGCAGTTGCTAAAGCAATCATAAGACTGAGGAGCTGAATCCAGAGAGGCCAACGTTTCCACACTGACTACTTTGAAAAGCAAAGTAGTGCAAAGTGGGACTGATCTGCTCAAACAGAAGTCAGGCACTGAAGGTATTACAGTACTTAGCAGTGACCTCTCCTCAATGCATATACATGACATCAGGCCTTCCTTGTACCTCCACTCATCCCAACACTGCAGAGTTGCAAGTGTTTGAGCTTCAGTGCTCTTTCAACTGCTGAAGCCATGACAAGCAACTTAAAAAAACCCAGCATATTACTGTTTAGGAAGAAAGTATGCTTTAGTTTTTTTTTAGTTTTTCCAGTGAGATTTAAGTACAAGTGGCTGGAAGATACAGCAGCATCTTCAATAAATGAAAACAACAGCTGGTTTAGGAAAAATAGCTACTATGTTGGTACAACTGTATTTCACACCTCAAAAAATTACATTACTGACAATAGTTGTAAAGAAGGTCTATTAATTTATATAGAGATCCCACTAGTAGAAGTTTCAGGAATCACAGAATGATCCCACACTGCTGTTCAAAGTAACTGTTTCAGCCATTTCTGCTTATTATTTTTGTTCATACCAACTTATAGACATAAAGTAGGAGCTGACAGTAAGCACGAACAACACTGAAAAGTCAGATGTACTTGATGCAGACACTGAGTAAAATATTACACTTGCTTCAAGGCAGATACTTATTTTAATGTTTCTTACCAGAACCATTCAGCCGGTTGAGCAGCGTAACATTCACCTCTTTCAGATAAAACTTCTGTGCACTTGCACTTGTATTTTTCTGTTTAAGAAGCAAGAACCAAGTGTCAGTGTGCAATTCTGCACTCGTAACTGTAAGAACAAATGCTTTACAAAGACCAACACATACTCCCAGTCTTACATTTTCTACAGGTTTAACCCAATTCCCTTTTTTTCTTGAGGCAGTCAGCTGGCCAGTTCCACTTCCCATATGGGAACAGCCCACCACAATAAGCGACAGAAGGATTTTACTAGGAGTGATCACCATGCAGTGCTGTTAAATGAAAGCTTAGTTTAAAATAAAAGAAGTTACTTACAACAACAAATGTGAAACTAATCAGTGTGCTATTTCCATCGTTCAGCCTCAGAGTTGCTGTTGTGTTACCACAGGCACCATCTGCGGTGGTTGTCTTTGGATTGATGTTGATCAGGAGAGGCTGAAATACAGACACACCACAAAGACATTCAGCTGTCGCTTGGAGTACATTGTTCTGTCTTGGGCTAGAAGAGCTTGTCACAAACATGACAGCAGGAAGATTGAGCCTGGCTGCTATCAAACCAAGGCCATTTGAGTTAACAGCCTCAACAGCTAAGAAAGTTCCAGACTTTTAATCACATTAGAAGTACTCCCACAACACGTTATGTTGAATCCACATAAGGTTTTGAAGCCAGGCATTATGCTACAACACTATTCTGATGTCAGAGAGGTGCTACATACAATGCTTAGAAGCAGTTCTGGACAGCCAGCAGTGTACAAAGCAAACACCCAGCACTCAGATTTCACACCCAGTAACTACAGCAACCTTTCCCTCCTCAAAATGAAAGAAAAGCACCTTGTCTTGGGAAACATTCAGCTGCAGCCCCACAGTAGCCAGCAGACAGGTTTTATTTCCACTTTTAAGAGAATAGTTTCCTGTGTCTGGATTCTCCACAGGTTTGGGAGGAGTGGTTGGAGCAGGTGACAAAGTGGTGGTGGATGCAGTAGTCACATTGGCAGTAGTAGGCAGAATCGTAGGAGCAGAAGTAGGTGTATCAGCAGGACATCTAGACTCTGAAAAGACATTTTAACCACCATTTCAGTGCTGAATTTTATGAAAATCTTATGACTCGGTGGTCAGTTCAATACAGTTATGAATTTCTTGTTGAAATCGAGGCTCACTGGGAGTCTGCTCATCACCAAGTCAGAAGTCCCAAACTTGGCACCGTGGCACAGTATTCCAAACAATGTACAGCTACCCCCTATTCTCAGCAATTCTGTAAAGGTCACAGTTTCAAATCCACGCAGCACTACTTACCTCCGAAACAGGGAAGCAAAACACACAAAGCCAGCCCAGTGGTTATAGAAGTGTGATATGTACTTCCTGTCACAGAGTGAGTGACCCTGTTAAGCTGTAGGCAGCTCATCTCTTTTAGCAGCTGGGCTGGGAGATGAGACAACAGGCTCTGGGCTGTTCAAATGCTATAAGCAGAGGCCCCACTGGAAGGCAGTCAGCTAAAAACCTTCAAGCTCAAATGAACTAGTAAGCAACAGTAGTTCTGAAGTGCTTATTCTTAAAACCCCAATTACTGGAACACACACTTTAGGAGCCTACCCCCTTGGCATGGGCACAATCGACATTTCGACACACTGCTAAATCTGTTCTCCTAATCTATTATTGCAGGAACAAGGAAAGAAGTACTAAAGGATATTTACATGAGTATTATTGAACACAGCACATTTGAGAACTGGTGGACTTTTTATTATGGGACTTTGCACTCTGCACTAAGGTGCAATACAAAAAAGTTTATTCACAAATTGAAATGCTCACCTTTTTTACTGACTGTGCCATTCTGAACAAAAGGCTGCAAAGTAACATTCCAGAAAATCTGAGTTACGTTTTCTGCTTCAACCAAGTCATTGTTATGACACACGTAGACATTATTCAGTTGCACTGGACGCGTAGGGTCCTTCACAACAACAGAAACCAGTCCTACAAATAAGCACAAATATTTTAATGCCTTGTGAACTACAAGAACTTGGAGGTAGCCTTATGTTTTATATAATTCCATAAGACAAAGAGGTAATTAGGTTTAACAATCCTAAGCTCTCTTTCTTGTTTTCCCTATGCATCCTGACCTGAAGTGCTGAGTAATGCAGAGAAGTAACAAAGCTTCCAAACTAGACAAGCCATTAGAAAGGTAACCCCCTTTACTTTAGTTACTGAAGAGAAAAAAAATCCTATTATTAGCAGGCATTAGTATACAGAAAGCCTAACACTGCATTGCTTGGTAAGGTGGAAGGTCAAGTAGTGCACACTAAAATGAATTTTCCATGTGCCTGCTGTCTACCAGCACCTCACTGATCAAAGCTGCTCAGTTCTCCCTCCCATTCTGTTCCACTTAAAGGAATTCCACATTCAGCCAGACAACTAGTCAGCATTGCTATCCAGCAGGCAGGTAGGATGAGCAATAGTTGGCAGCATATGGAGTTGCCACAGAACTCTCCACACACATTACTAGCTCTTCTAACTTTGAAAACACCAACCAAAATCAGGTGCCGAGGTCTAACACGGGTGGCTGAGATCACCCTGCAAGTCAGATTCTGCACTGAACGTTACCTTTCCTCTTGGCATCAGGAAACACAGCTGTGTCATTGGTGTTGTAGGTAAATGTGATCAAGTCCCCCTGGAAAGTTTCGTTGTTTTTTGTAAAGTTAATGCTCCAAGAATGACCTTCCCCAAACTGCACTGCCACAAGTGCAGGTTGTGTGTCATTGCCACAGACGCTTCCATTGTGTGTCACACTGGATGACAAATTCAAGGCTGTGGTTTTCTAGAAGAAAAAGATAGCAGTTCTTCCTCAGGACAACATCATAAACCTGCTGGAGTCAGATGGAACTTTGCACAAGATGTGAGATTATTCTATAAAATCATGAAAAAGGCTCCCTGACATCTGTATGAGAGAGAAGCCATATCAGATTCAAGTATAGAAGGACAAATCTAACTTGGCTCTAAATCTTGACTGTGCTGAGCTGCAGTTCAAATTTACTGTTTGGGCTAAAAACAACTATGCTGATACCAGTTAAACTTGGTGAGTTCTGTGTATGTCATTTAAGTGAGAGCAACAGGGGACATTCAGTCATTTGTATGACTGAGAACTTATGCTTCGTTTTAAAAGGAATATGTAGGAATACTCTTAACACCTGACTTAGATAAAAAAAAAGAAGTAAGAAACCAAAAACTCTAGGTAAAATAGTATACTTAAACTTCTACCCAGGCCAAAATACAGTTCTCAACAAGAGTTACCTCCAGATACTTACATAATCACTAGTGTTTGATTCATATGTTATCAAGAACCTCATCATCCAATTTGCATACAGGCATGTAGCATTAGAGGCATCCTTTATATCTACTTCTACTGCATGGGACTGGAAAAAACCTGTAAGATATGAGTATTAGCTACTAAGACATTGCTTTTACTTCATTTCCTAGAACCACTTAAGAGAGCAGCTCATCACAAAGCAGTAAATTATGTCAGGACTATAAGAAAAGCTAGATTTCTAAAAAGCATTAAAAATAGGAAGCATATTGTGAAGCTATCAAAACTAGGTAAAAATCGCAAGAACACTTTATACTGTGTTTACCTGCAATGGACTAATAATCTGCAAGTGTTGGATTCCCCAACATTGGGCACTTGTAAGATCAGGCTGGACTGAGTGCTGGGCCATCTTGTCTAGACTGTCTTTTTGCCAAGAAAGGCTGGACCAGCTGATCCTTGAGGTCTCTTCCAACCTGGGATTCTATGACTCCATGAAATAAGCCCTGGCTTTCTGGTGACACACCGAGCGAACCAAGTGCCTGATGAGCACAGCACTTAAACAGCATCCCGCTCGCAGACCAGCGTCTCCCCACTATTTCATATGCTGTGCCAGTGGTTACGACTCCAGCCGAACCCTAACAGATGGGACCGGCGTGCCTTGTGCTCCCACAATTCCTGGCTCAGGGCACATGGATCGCTGCGTTTTTAGGGAACTCTTCCCAGCCAGGGGATGTTTATGGGGTGAACGCCGGCAGAGCCGCGGCCGTGCCCGCTGCCCCCACGCCGAGCGGCGCTGACAGGGCAGGACCGGCCCGGGCGGGCCCGCGGCTGCCGAGGCACAGCCCCGGGGCTGCCCCCGCGGTTCTGGGCCCCCCGGCCGCGGCACCGGCGGCGCGGGGCGGGTGTGCCCGGCAGGGCCGCGGGGCCTCGGCCCCCGCCGCCTTCCCTTCTTTCCCTTCCCCTCCCCTCCCCTCCCGGGGCCGCCCCACGAAGCCGCCGCGGGGCCGAGGCTGCCCCGGGACCCCCCGCGCGCGCCGCGTCACGGAGCGGGGGGAGCGGGACGGGCACGCGCCCGCAGGGACACCCCACGCCCGCCCGGCCCCCCCTCCCACGGGCCCCGGCGCTGCCCCGCTCACCGGACACGCCGAGCAGCAGCAACAGCGGCAGGAGACGGCGGGGGGCGGCGGGGCGGACCGGCTCCATGGCGGGGGCGCTGCCGACGGGGGCTCCGGGGGGCGGCGAGGGGCCGGGGCGAGCGGGCGCGACAAAACCCTCGCCAGCGGTCATGTGAGGGGCGGGGCGGGGCCGCCCGCGCGCCGCCAATCGCCGCGCGGCGCCGCCGCTCGATTCCGTGGGTCGCGGGCGCGGAGCTCGCCGCGAAGCGCCGCGGGCGGGCGGGTCCGGGGAAATCCCGTCGCCGTGCACCGGCGGCACCGCGGGGCTGGACCGGGGCTGGACCGGGGCTGTGCCGCCCCCCCGGGCTCGTCCCGGCCCTTGCCCTGGGCCTTCGCAGCGTTTGCGGTTCGCTCGGAGGCCGCCGTGCACTGTGAGAGGACGTGCGCATGCAGAGAAGTTTAACTTCCACTAATAAAAATAAAGAATAAAGATCTTGTCCATGTTTGCAATAAGTACAGAGGGGGAGAAGTGAGCTGCGCGTGTCCTGAGGCTGGCGGTGCCCTTGGGGTGGGTTCGTGGTGTCCCTGAGGGAGAAAAGAGCCACTGGAGTGGAGGATGGGAGAAGACAGGGATGGGCAAGAAACTTGGTGGACTTGGGTCTGGAAGGAGGTATAAAATGGGATGGGTGTTGGATTGCAACCTGGAGAGTATTGATTAGGGGAAAAAAAAAAACCAATCCAAACCCCAAACACAAAGGGTGGCTTGGCAAAGAAAGGGGAGATGGGGAAGAAGAGATTGAGGCTGGAAGATGGCAAGGAAAATGGCAAGCATGTGCCTGAGGAGCTCTGGGCTCAGCCAGGAAAGGCCTCCTGGAATGACATATTCCTGTTTCTGATGCTGTGGTAGAACTGGGGATTTTTAATAATCAGGCTATAGGAGGCATCTGCAGCTATGGGAGAAGAAAAGAAGACAATAAAACACATTGACCCAATATCCTGAGACATCTGGAGTGTAGATGGTGTTGATAAGAAAGCAGTCATGAACTCTTGAGGAAGCGGAAATAATGCAATTTGTTATCAAATGGCAGTTAATTTCTCTCAGTTTTGTACCTGCAATACCAAACTTTTCCATAGAGCACCACAAAACCAAGGGCATTGAACAAAGGAGGGTCCAACACACGTCCTTGTGTGGTCAGACACATTCATTGTTTCTTTGCTTTTCTTTGTGGGCTTGATAACTGCACCTAGAACCCACTTCCCATGAGTATTACATACCTGCACATGCATTTGTCTAAGCAAGGTTACATGGGATTATCAAAATTCATGCAATTTCAAAACACTGGGAATAAATTTACATTTAGCCTTTGGGCTTAATTACTGAAAATTTATTTGAAGAAATAAACTTTCTATTTAATACTTGACCCAGCACTTGCTGTGGGCTGGGGGGGAGTGCCCAGTAGCAGCAGCACAGATGAAACCACAAGTTCTGAAAGCAGCAAGTCTTTCCTCTTTCTCAGCTTCACCACAAAGAATGGGTCATTTCAGAGGCTATGGAGAGTCCTGGTCTGGGGGATTTTATATTTCCTCAGGCTTCACTATTTTAGTGCAAAGTCCTGTTTTTAAAAAGTGATCTCTCAGGGAGTTCGGAGCAATTACATTTGGGGGATTTGACTGTTAGCAGACAGACATTGAATTAGGCTTTAATTAATTGGAAGAGAAGAAAATGATTGGTCTGATCCATGCAGTTCATGTCACCTTTTGTATCTGCTGGAATATTTACTTCAGGACATGTAGCTTTATATATAAACACTGATCTGTTCAAACACCCCCCTTGTTCTGAGTGAAAAACCCTGAATATTTTGATCTCTTCCTTGCACATAGGAAATGGACTGTAAAACAGCTAAATGTTCTCCAGACATAACAGGAAGCCTGATTAACTTGTTTCCTTTATGCCAATTTAGTGAAGCTTGAAATGAAATCTAATGGTAGCTATCATAACAAATCCCTTTCTGTTAATAACACAAGAAAAATAGCAACTGGTGTGGGATTAAAGGAACAGGATAATTTACACAATTTAGCATAATGAAAAATACATTACTTTGCACCAGAAATGTCATCATTAATGTGAGAACACTGATTATTCTTCCTTTCTTTGCACCTGGTTACTTTGCTCTCCCTGTGCCTCCATCCCTGCCATGTAACAGCCTTCCACAGGTGGTGATGTGACACCACTTTACCATGATCTCAGCAGGCTGGTGCTGAGCTGGTGGTTTATTGTCCTTGTCACAGACTGTCACAAGGGGCACTGATGTGGGGCATGTGCATGAAGGCTGACCCCAGTGACGGCACAGCAAGGGATGAGGCAACCACAAAAGCTGCCCAAAGGGCTCTGCCCTTGAGTGGAATCCTTGGGGAAGCAAATGGATCGAATTCCACCTGCAGGGAGTTGGTACAAGCACCTCGTGTTCATGTACAGGAGGAGGTTTGTCTAACAAAGCCCACAAGCTCCAGCCATCTGAACGTGTTAAAAGGTTGTTAAAAGCAAGGTACTCTTCCATTTGCACAGTGATATTCTCCTCTTGCCCAGCCAACTGACAGAAGCTTGATTTTGGCACTGTTCTCCCTAAACAGAGAATTTTTGGGCAGTTCCCAAAGCCTATCTCTTTTCTGAAGCTCTGAGAGGAGCAAAAGGAAACTCTGTTCCTCTCATTTAACAAATCCTTCAGCTTTCCTTAGAAAAAAAATTCTGATTCCTCTTAACTTCCATAAGCTATTATATTCACTACTTGTAGGATTCAACCTCATCTTATTAATCAAGAGTAAGTTCTTTATTGATTGTGACAGTCTTAAAGAACAGTAAAATTTATGTGATAGTTGGACTCCAGTAACATAAGCTCAAACTCATGTGCAAACTCAGCTGCTTTCCTTTAACGACAGAAGATTGAATGATTGTTACCAGAATGCAGAGAAAATGCCTTACCCTTACCATTTCTTCTTACTAGAGAGAAATGATTTTGCATTTGGCATGATTTGGGAGCCGCTGATGGATGGCAAGCTGATCCTGGTTTTCTAAGACATTCCTTTTGTTTATTGCTGGATGTGAGAATAAGGACTGTGATGTTTCTCTAGGGCATTACAGTTTTACCACCTTACACCCAGTCTGATATCAGTCATTTTAAGAAGGTATTGGCATGTACTGAGAACAAATATGCAAAACCTTATGATTTCTTTTTAAAGCTTTGGTTCATCAAGGAATATGAATTTATGCCTAATTTCAAATGTACAGGCTGTTCTATGACTTTCATTCACATCATATGCTTAGTCCTCTGTGAATCCTTTATCAGTTTCAGCTGGTTAGATATTTTATCTGCAATCAAACTTTTCTTAACCCAGGGACTTGCAAAAATTGAAGAATGTGTATGGCCAGAGGTGAAGTGTCCACTGTTTAATGAATCACTGAGTAACTTAATGTTTCTGATTCCTGGTGCAGAAGAGACTGTGAAAAAAGAAGGAAGAGATAATGCCTAGGACATGCAGTAATCATGACTTTAATGTATTTTTATTCATTCTTTTAGATATCTCTTAACAGAAGGGCAATCCCTATACTTTTTCCAGGGACACGATTGTGTCAGAACCAATTATTCCTTTCCAGGAGGCAGGGGAAGGATTTGGTACCATTTCATGTGGAAGAGATGGAAAGAGGAATATATTAATGCCGGCCAGAGAGGTCACATATTCACTTGGCAGAGGGGGATGAACCGCAAGGGCCTTCTTGGGACTGTGCCAGCAACTGAGAGTTACAGCTGTTTTTTCCATCTCATGCAGCCCCAGTTTGTAGCCTGGGGACTATGGATTTGGGATCTGGACACCATAATGAAGACCATACCTCTGTCCAGCTCAGTGTGACATCTGCAGTGCTTTGGCTACGTGTGTGAGCCTGTCCAGGGGGAGGACAGGGAGGGCTCTGAGAGCTCTGTGCTGCTTGCTCTGAAAAAACACTCATTATCTAAGCTGTGAGAAAGCTCTGAGCAGATGGCAGGGTTTCTGAGCTGCCGGGTTTCTGGAGGAGGTGGTGGTAGGAAACCAAACCAATAAATGCTGCTGCGGGAAACTGCTGAGTCAAGACCGGGGAAATCACGTGAAATGCCAAAAAAAGAACGGCTTGGTGGGGCGGTGAAGAGATCAGAGAGCAGGTTGCAGCAGAGGGCTGCAAAACTTCCTGCTAAAGCCCTGTGAAATCTGGTGTTGTGACACAGCTGGAAAAACACATTCCCAGCGTAGCAGGCCGGAGCAGAGGCACAGGCGGCGTTTCGTCACAGCCTGCTAAACAAACACAGTCACACACACCAGCTCGGTTCAGTCCTGGGCTGGGGCAAAGCGGGGCAGGAGCTGGGCTTGGACACGGTGCAGGGGCAGCAGCTGCTCCTGTGCTGTCCCACTGGTGTGGGATGCAGGGCGAGCAGTGCCACTGGTGATGGGGTGCCCTGTTGTGCTCAGAGGCATTTCCAGCTGCTGCTGGAGGCGACACGTGCTGGAGAGCTCGGCAGCTGGGCTAACATGTGGCAGCAGATGAGATTTATGAGTCACGACAAACTGCTTCTACATGGAGATCTGTTTAACTTGAGAAAGGAGCTTGTTTGACTGACAACTCAGCATGTTCTCCGGGCTTGTTACAGCGCAGTAGAAAAGTGTCGGTACTCTGTGCTTCTGTGGTTTTATCAACACACATTGCGAACTTGCCGGAGATACATCTGTCAGCCTCAGAGCAGAAATTATTGTGTGAAAATGGCTCTGCACAGGAGGCACCTCCCACTTCCAGCTCTTACGAAACATGTGTTGGCTGTAACATTTTCGGAGAGATTTCAGCAGGAAAGGAAGTTATATCAAAAACCCTGGGTTGGGAGGGAGATTATGCAGCATACAGTCATTTTCATATCTGGATATTTTAATTGCAGGATTTCAGGCCTAAAGGATCCCTTGTGACTTAGAATAACATTACCACCCCTTTTACAGAGAGCACAATGATATCTGTAATTAGTCTACATTTCCCAGCTCTGACAGAGGTTGGAAACCAGGTCTGACAAACCCTGAGCTAATGCCTGTTTGGGCTGCATTGTCCTGAGCCCTTTTGGAGAATGATCTCTCTCCAGTCTGAGGCTGTGCTTCTGCTGTGCTTTTGGAGCTACAATTTGAAGCAGCAGCTGCTGCTGTAGGAATAAAAAGAAACTGAAGAGATGGTGCCAGCTCTGCAAGCGACGGAATCGCAGCTCTGTGGTTGCAGAACCAGTTCTCTGGAGGAGTGAGCCTGACCTAGTCCCTGGCCACATCCCACAGCTTTACCTGTGCTGTGACAAGGTTTCAGCTCCCTCTGCAGAGCCTGGGGTTTGTTATCTTTGTTCCCATCTCGTGCCCAAAAGGAGCTCTACCTCCTCCCCAGCACGCACGTGGCACAACTTGGCCTGCACAGTGTCTTGCCCAGCCTGTAGTGAAAATTAGTAAAGCAGCCTTGCTTTGAGCCTCAAATTAGCACCAGCTGAAGGACTTTGTGGATGTAGTTAAGGGACTGTCAAAAGTGACAAAGGTATCTGTTTTTGACCATGGTAACAAATTGTTCTGGCATATATCTCAAGCTTCAGAGGCTACACTAGGGGTAAAACAGAGCAGGCATTGTGATAATTTTATGTGAGGTTTGGTCCAGAAGGGGAAAAAAAAGTGCATATCTCACGAATAATTCAGCACTGATATTTCACACTGCATTAAATCTACTTATTGCTCCAAATAGTAAAAAGAAATCTATTCCATGTAATTTAGATGCAGTTTACTTGTATGCTTGCCCTTGTCTGCAAAGTCATCGTGACTAAGCTTTACAAAGAAGTCTGAGAGTCCTTGAGCCCTGCAATGGCTTGGGCATTATTGTCAGTCTGACACCTCACTCTGTGTGCCTTGATTGCATCTAAATGTTGGATCCACTGGAAAAGCAGTTACTGCAACTTCCTTGCTACTGCAAATACCATTAGATGGAACAGAATCTGTACACTTTTTTGAAATGACAAAATTTCATAGCAAGTTAAGATGACTCAGGCATTTTTTTTTAACACATTAGCACCTGGGGACATCCCTGTTTTCCTCCAGCTCTAAAAGGTTTTTCAAGCTGACGAACAACTGGTTGTTTTAAGGAGTAAGCTAAAGAACTATCATCAGTGTTATAGAGGAAACCAGGTGAAGTGTATTCTCCTCTCTGAACAGTCTCGTTTAGCACTGATGGTGTCTCACCATCAGCAGCTGAAGCTGCCGAAGCCTCAGGCCACGAGAGCTGACCAAACATAAACTTGTGATAAAACAATGCTGCTAACACAGAACTCCCTGCATTCAGCAGATAGGAGCAGAGTGGAGATGATAAGGACCAGGAGACAATTCCAAGAGAATAAAGTAACTTCAGAAGGCGGCCAGCCCAGTGACAGTGAAATCCAGTAAGAGATCAAGAGAGCAGTGACAGGAATTCAGTGACTGACTTGGGGATCAGGTGATGGGTGATGTGGGTGTAACTGAGAGGTGTGAATTGGGGTAGGGGTCTCTCTCTGGAAGCACCAGTTTGAGCTGTAACCAAAGAACTAATAAAAGACATTGAAAACACTCATTTGGACTCAGCATTCTCAGTGGGGTGCCAGGGTCAGACCCATTTACCATGGCTGGCCAGTGTAAATCTGTAGCAATCAATAAAATTTTAGTATTTGCTGGACTGCAACTACTTTTCCTAAGCTTCAGACAAGGTGCTGCAATGTCCTACTGCTTTTAGAAAATTAACTTTCAAAGTTACCTTTCTTGTTTTGTTTATATCTTAATAAGTAGTGGCAAGACAAGCTGTGAGTCATTTTAAAAGTGACCTAGTATCAGGAAGCAATTACTGAACCAGAAGAAAAACCTGCTCCATTGTAGGTTAATCACCATCCGTTGCTGCTCTTCCCAGTTAACTCCATATTTTACAAGATACCCTCTGCACAAAGTCTAATGTCTCTCAATACTTGAGTAAGTTTTGAGGTGTTCCCTGTCACAGTGTATGTCCACAGGCCCTGGCCTCTTAAAGGGGGGAAAAAAGGCAAATCCAAAGCTACCATCTTAAATTTGATTTGGCATCAGTTTCTCTCAATCATGAGAAAGTGCAGTAGCATATATTGCATTTCATACAGGAAAAAAAATTAAAGAATTTACTGCTTTCTGGTCTTATCCTCAGAGTAGACAGATAATCTAATAGTCTCCAAACAGTCATCTGCTTCTCTAGGATTCCTTTTTTTCAAGGAGCATGGAAGAAGTAGGAAATACTCTCTTTAAGGAGAAAGTGTTAATGGAAAAACCATCCCAAGCATTTAGACCCCTCCAGGCTGTAATAAAGCAAGTGCCTGAGCAGGATTAGTGGCAGACATTTCCCAGACCCATCTAAACCCACCTGCACTAGGACAGTTTTGTGATGACAGCAGGGCTGTGTGACCTCCCTGCAGCACGTGCCAGCCCTGCACAGATCAGGCTGCAGGACCAGCACTCGCTTTGCTTCAGCTGTCCAGGTTTCCAGAACTCAGATTTTCCAAACACTCTGCCTCCCATCTCCACTGAGTTCTCAGAGCTCCTGCCCTGGGAAAGGCCAGGCTGGAGCTGGTCCTGCTGCTCACATTTGGTCCAGTGGTTCTGAATGGCTGTAGAAAACTCAAGAAATGGCCAGTCAGCCCCCCTCAGGAACAGAAGGAAATTCCCTGTGAAGCCCTGTCCTTCACACTTCAGTAACCATATCAGGGACATTAAAAAAATTATAAACTAACTGGGAGACAAAGAATAATCATACAAGAGAGGAGCCTCCTCTAAGAGCAACAAGCCACCACTTTTGGTATTTTTGTACCATTTCTGGCACTGCTACACATTCTAACCCCGACTCAGAGTTGGTGAGGATGCTTATTTCCTTCCTCTCCAAGAACCACAGATTCAGTAAAAAAACCCAAAATAATAAGAATTCAGGAATGGAAGCCACTTAGAAAACTCAAGGGATTTTAATGACTGAATGAATAAGGAACTATTTAAGAAGCAAACAAGTATTTTGCTATCAAAGCACAAGCTAAAGAATTTAAAGAAGCCATAAACATTAGTAAGCCCAACATACAGAACTTGGGAGTAAGAAGGCATTTTACACACAAGAGTTTATCAACACAAAACTGTTTAATATTTATTAAATGACACAAAATACCTAGATAACAGACTCACTCTCTGAAAGGACATGTATTTACATTATTTACCAACTTAAGAAAGACTCTCTGTACCCATATCAGACTTATGAAACATAAAAAAGGTTTTGCTGCTTTTTGCATCAAAGGATGCAACGGTGATACATGCCCTGTTTGCAAGTCTGCAGAAACTATAACTTTTTGATGCAGTGAAAAAGCACAATTTCATATTCTGGTAGCTGAGGGAAGAGGCTTCTGAAAAGTAACAGGGTTAGTTTTTTTCCCCCACTCCAGACACACTCTGAAGACTGTTATACAAAAAGTATATTACATTTTTGAATGCTGCTGTACTCTTACATTAGTGTAACGTTTCAAAGAAAATATTCTCCCTACTATATGAGAGCACTAAAAAAAGTGGTATTTGAACATTTTTTTTAGATGCACTTTTTTTTTTCTTTTAAAAGAAAGCATTAGGGCAAATGATATGTCTAGGAAAAAAAGAAAGGCTGACCAAAAGAAAAAAAAAAAAAAAAAGCAGAGATCAAAATATGAAGAACAGCTAAAGCAACTTAACAATTTGCTAGGGTTTGCTTTTTTTTTTTTATTAACTATTTACTTTGGCACCTTTGTGTAAACTATAGAACAAAACAACGTTTACAACACATTTGCAATTACAGCATTTAAACAAAATGGTCACTTTTGAAACCAGCCAAGACAAAAAAATAGTCCATTTATGGGTATAAAGATTAAAAAACCTAAAATATATATTTCTAAGAATAAACTGCAATTTCTTATGAACAAGGTGCTATAAACTGCATGCAAGAGTCAGGATTAAAAATGTGTGGCCAAACAGACAAGCTGTGTTGTAGCCAGATGAGTTGTGGTCCAGGCCCACTGGAGTTTTTTCTTACAGAGATATATATGGCTCAATAGGCAGGCACATGATCCCAGCAAGAAGTTGCAGAGTTGCACGGCTAGATGGCAAACCTTGGCTGCAGCTTTGTCATTAACCAGGAATGAGGGAGACCTTAGAAGAGATGAACAAGGGCTTGGGGAACACCCATGAAGCTCCATGGAGAAGCCTCGTTCCCTCTCCTCGCTCACCCCCTCTCCCGGCCTGGCCACGGTTCTCAAAGTCCCTTCTTTGGGTTGCTTTAACTCGACTGCCTTTAGGGTCTGCCTCGGGCCGGGGGGTTCTGATGAGATCTGAGGATATTTGCTATATGGTCTTTTCTGCATTGAAGTTACTGAAATAAACAGGATCAAAACAAAATAAACCTCCAGACCTTTGCAGTTTGACTGAATGCGACACTTGTGTAATGAGGGAGGGTTTTACCAGAACGGGTGTTCAAACATGCAGTGGTGTTAGATTTATATGCTACAACAGACTGAATGGAACCAGCTCAGTACTGATATGCATCATCTCCTGTGGCCCAAAGAGTTAAGTCTTATGCTTCTTCTCCAATTCTCTTTAAAAGGAATCTTTTATTGGCTGAAGATACAAAACACGTACAAGAAAAAGGAACATTGAATGCAAAATACAGAAGGGTTTCTTCTTATGGTGGGGGGCATTCATTCCTCCCCAGTGGATCTCTATGTGAACTAATACTTGAAGATTTGCAGGAGCAGTCTTCAAGTTTCTTACCACATAACTCTACTGTCAGTATTTTTCTCACAGAGGCAGGGGTGGTCCTGGATGTCTACCAGTGGTTATGCTGCAATAGTGTCAAGGGGCAAGGTAAATTTTCTGCAGATCACGAAGAGCTGTATGACAGTTAGTTGAGGGTGACTGCAAATAATTTAGTAGGAGAAAAAGCCCACATTCACTTCATCTGTCAGCTGAGGACTGCATAAAAAAGAGCTCGGGAGAAAACACAGCTGGAGAAAGCATGGAATTAAACAACAGATTAAAAAAAAAGGAGTAAGGATGGGATGTGTCAGATAGAAAACACACACACAAACACACACTCACACACATGCACAACCCTGAATGTGGGATCACAGTGATAGAAGTTTGTAGGTCATAGAGAGCTAAGTTACACTGCCATTAAACAAAACTAGCATCTGGCTTTCAGGAAATATCTGGTATTCCCCAGGACTATCAGTGCCTGAAAGAGGATGAGGTTTTTCATTGTGCTCTGCAACACAGCTGACCGTAGATCTAAAGCCTGGCTGGGTAAGGAAGAACTGTTATGTGGAGGAGTTACCTTTTCTGCTGACACGTTTTTTTTCCCATATATTCCTGGCACATGCTGCTATAAGCAATTAAAAAAAAAAAAAAAAAAAAAAGTATTTTGTTGAAACAAAGCTCTACATTCAAGTGACTTACTCTCCCATGTCTTATAAAGATGCAAAGAATGCTCTCTGGTCATCTAAGAAAATATATTTTAGATGCCTTGTAGCAATACTTAACTTTCTATATGAGAGGTAGGCTTCTGGGTTCTAGGAGGCCTGCTAGGCTCTAGGGCTGAGTTCTTAAAGCTTTAAGTTAAAGCAATCCAAAGCAGGGCAGTCCTAGAAGAGCTGCCCTGTCTAAACCTTGAGGTTAATTCAAGTTTAGAATGTTGCAAAGCAAAACAAGTATTAAAATCCATTTGCAATTTTTGTTCTTACAGCTTTACCACAATAACAGTGTGGCTTTTCATAGATATCTGTAAATAGATTCTCTCTTCTAGAGTATTGCTGCCAAGAGGTGAAGGCCTCCTACCCATGACTAGTAAAACCTGTCACTTCTTCCATTATGGCTGTTTTATGCTTAAAATTCCCAAAGGTGAACAACAAGTCTCACAGGCAAGCCATATAAATCTAACTTGAACTTGTTTTGTTGTAGCAGTTAATTAAGAATGGTGTTTGTATATACAGTATATATGCCCACACTGCAAACTTTGTACATTTTTTTTTATATTGGTAACATTTTGTCTTAATTGTGACCAAGAATATTTTCCATTAGATCAGCAATAAGCACAGCTTGGCTTATTCCCCATTTTCCCTCCCTCAAGGGAAAAAATCCAAGTGTGGGCATCAACCAAACCAATGGTATGTATAACTGAAATGCATTCTGTACAGTAAATTAAAAGTTTGCATGCAGTTTAAGCATTTTAAAGGCTATTTTCTTATATTAATTAACCTTCTGTTTCCATTTAAAGATGTGAAAGACATCTGTCATACATCAAGGGACTCCTCTTCAGACCCAGAGACAAATGGAATCACAAAAGACCAGGTACTTTCTTTCAGCTTTCTGCACATCTTACTAAATAACATGCAAAGAGTTCAACAGCATTCTTCTTAAAATGTAAATAGTACTCTTTAAATGGGCATGTTAACCACTGAAAGAAGTCCACTCTACTATACTTTTCCATTACACTGCTTTCATTCAATCATCGGTAGTATAAAAAGTCAATTAACGGGATCAACAGGCTAGTTTATCCACTGGCAACTGTGTAGGACACCAAGTGTGCAGTAAAACAAAGGCCAACATATGTTTATGCAATATAGTTGTACTGATTCGGGTTTTCTTTATCTCTTTCCATGTAGTCCCTGTCAATTAAGGATTCTATTCTCTTCTTAAGGTCAGCAGGCTGCAAAAGAAAGCACATGGCAGAATTATTACTTTGCAGGCAATGCTTTTTTGGTTCTTTTTTTCCCCACTTAAACCAAATGTCTATATTGTTTAAGATGACCGAGGAAACAGAAATCACAGTTAAAAAAAAAATCTTCTAAAAGTATCAGAGCTTCTAAAGTCTGCAGTGTATAATTGATGGAAGAGAAAGTTACAAAATTAACTTGTCACTCACCTGCAGTTAAACATAGATTTTTTTTTTTTTTTTATTTACAGCGGGGAAAGATATTTACTGCTGTTTGAACTGAACTCTGAAGAACTGCAGTTCATGCATCACATACCAAAGCGTTTCTATTTCTGACTTTTAGCTGGTAAATGATGGTACAAGTTTCAATTCCTCTTGATGCAAATGAGTTGTGCAACAGTTTGGGTGCCCTCTGATTTTGTTGGGTGAAGGACTTTATAAAAATGCCTCATGATAAAGAGTGAGGAAAATCATTTAGATCAGTTGTTATACTCCTACAAAGCCCAACTGCAGCTTATGCAATACTTACAGGCCTGCAGGAACTCACCATGGGAATAAAATGGAATGAGATGGCAGGGCCTTTTATTTTACATTTCCATTGATAGAAAGCATCATATATTTGAACTCCAACAATGCATCACTGTTTGTTTGAAAACCCATTTTCATTTGTACACAATAAGCTAGTCATTTTATATTGCAGCTGTGGGCTTCTTCAGCTTTGAGACATTCACCAATATTTTTTTAATTCTTAGATATTAAACAATCTGTCTAGAAAACCACTGTGCATTTACTGGTTACTGGTTTATTAAAGAGTATCAATCACATTAATAGTGCAATGTAGAACTGGTTTTGAGAACTGAAGCATTTTCCCCTTGTGCCCAAGAATGCCTTGCCAGAACGCTGCAAATGCAGGTAACAAGGAGAGCCAGCTGCACCCTCACTGCTGACAAACTCCAGCACTGAAAGCCTTTGGAAATAGATTTTATTAGCAACTGGCACTTCAAAAATTCCTGAAAGTGGGTATATTTTTCCCCTTCTAATACTAAAGAGATGCATATTTTAGACAGAAGCACTGCTGAACTGAGGGCAGGCCAGGGAATATAAAGAGAACTGGTAAAGTTTTAGAAGAAAAACCATTAGCACACCTTGACTGGGAATTTGAGCTGGTTGTAGACCTCTGACACGAGCAGGTTGTGACTCAGTGTCTTGCGCATCTTCATGATCCGAACGATCGCGGCATCGATCTGGTACTGCCGGTCCTGGAACACCCTCTCTGTAGTGCTTGCCTGTTCCTCTACCTGCAGGATCCATCGAGGAGAGTTGCAGTGAGAACACTGGTACTGTCAAAACAATTCTTCTTCGTATCTTTAAGACAGTCCTCAGTGTAAGACAGTAAAATGTCTGTTGTCAAATATCTGACACAAATCCTTTACAAATATAAGGATCTATTAGAAAATCCACTTGTGCAAGGAATTAAAATCTTTGCACAGATTTTACATTGGATAGCTGTCAGGGAAGATTCACTGTGAGCTTATTTCTATGTTCAACAAAATATTCAGTAAAGCTCCAGGGAATGATAAAGGATGAAAAGAACATTCCCTAATTGGAACTTCTCTTGAACAACCTTATTTAGAGACATCACTGGTGTCTTAGTATAGAAGCACACATTTAAATCAGCACTGGTAGGTAGGTATGTGCTGTCATCCAAATTACATGGGTAACTGTGACAGAGATATCAGAATGTACATCACAACTGAGAGGCAAAAAGCTTGGAAATGGGCAGGCAACAAGGTTCTTAACCCAAGGATGTAGACCCCAGAGGATTAAAAAAAATATACCGTTTCTTTCATCTGAATTTGGTTGATTTTTATCCTGAAGAGCTTATGTCTGAAATCATCATTACATGTGAATTTATCACCATCTTCCACATCTTTGCCTTTGGGGCTTTTAGTCAGTACTCTGGCTTTGCCACAAGCCAGAGATTGAAGTGTCCTTCTCAGCTCTCCATCCTCTAAAGCAGAAACAAGTTGTTTAGGTTTTTTTCAGTAAGAACACTTGGAAGCAGTTGGCTGTTTTCAATACCAACCTATTCCAGTGGCTTGCTTTATCTCCTCTAAACTGAACTCCTCTCCTTCATTAAACATGAGCAGCACCAATGTCTGGAACAAGGAGACCTGAAGTTCTTTTTTGCCCTGTCACAAGGGAAATAAACAATATCACTAGGCTGCTTTATTTTTTGGGGGGAGATGGGGGGAAAGGGAGGGTAGAGGGGAGGGGATGAGGGGAGCATGAGGAACAAGTCACTATTGCATGTCAATAATTTCACTTAAAGGACATTATTTATTTGGGAATATGAACAAATAAAAGTTTCTGGTCACCTGGTGTTTACTATGAAATGTAGCACAAGCTACAGGTCACAAGGCTGGAATATTCTATCCTGTGATAAAATTCACCCAAGATGCATCAGCCTACTCAGGACAAATCTAAAAGCACTTAACATTACAATTTGAAAGACCTTCAAGTCAAAGTCTAACACAAATATTAGTTTAAGAAACACAGTATAATGAACTACAGAATCTTTGAAACAACCAAGTTTGATAATACTTGTTTTAGCATTAACATTTTCCTGAAAAACAGAACAGGTAAACATTCCTATTTCATAAGATAATTTCATGGCCATGAAGAAATGCTGAAGGGGAATAACTGGAAACCCTTTTAAAATCAGTTGTGTTCTTGTACAATCCAGAACTTTACAGTAAGTTTTTCACTACTGAAATAAAGAAAAAATGCTTGATGCTGTCAGATGATGTAAGGCCATCTAAGGAACTGCCCTTTTTTTTCTCCCCACTACATAAATTACTGCCATTTTTAATCTGGAGCTAAACCCACTGAATATTTTCCCCAATAGTAACCAATAGGGTTTTTTTTCCCCCCACTGATACAGAAATTGGATGCATCTTCTTAGACCTTACTACTTTATTTCATAAACTACCAACTCTGGAAACGATAGCAAGAAGTTAAACAGAAGTGCAAAAACAGTGCTAAGTTTTCCACCACAACACAAAAAAGCTCCCTGATATATCCCTGAGGTACAACCCAGACCTGGAATTGATAAAGCAAAGGAGTAAGAGAAACAACAGACTCACCTCTTTAAATTCTGCTTTTAGCACACAGTGTCCTAGTGTTGACTGCCACTGAAGTTTCCTACCACTGTGTTTTCCTAAATAAAAGGTCTTGAAAATCTCCTGCAGTTTTACCATCTAAAGAAAGAAAAACCCCAAAACACTAAAACACAGTTTCTACTTTAAAAGCATCCTTCCCTCCTCCACAATCAATTAAGCCTTAAACCAAGGCTTACAATGATGACAGGAATTGCAAGAAAACAAATTGCATTTATAAAGAGACAGTTCTGCATTTCTTTCTCTACGCATATTTAAAAGCAAGTTGCAGTTGATCCCAAGATGCATTTCTGAGAGGCTGATACTTGTAAAACCTGTCTGTGCTCATTACCTCTGGGGGCAGATGGACCTCCATAGGCACGTAGGTTGGCCAGTAACCCATAGTCAGAATATTCACTGTTAGTTCAATGTTGCCAGGGACATTCTGGTTTTGCATATACTGCAGAGAGAAACAACATACACTGAAATAAAACCACGCTTATCAAACGCATTTCAGGTAGAACTGAAAAGCTGGAACAGGCACTGCAAGAGCAGAGAAGAAAGAGACCTATAAACTGCAGGTTACAGACAAGAACATTAAGAAAAGCACTTTTCTCAAGTTCTAAAGGCACTTCCACACAGGAAGAAAACAGCAGAAGTAGTGTTTTAGCAGACTGATGTGAAGATCTACCTCGTTATATGTGAATGGAGTAAAGAATGTTGAAATTTGTTTGAAATCAAACCACTGCCAGAATTAACAGGCAAACACTTCCAAGTCAGGCACCAAAATATAGTGGTGCTAAAAATGTTTTAGAACTGGTGTTAAAATGTTTTTAAGTTTACAATTCTTTTATTGCTGCAGGTGCTACTTGGTTTATTTGTCTGAAGAAGGCAATTTCCAGGTTTTTTTAACTCTGTTGCTCAAAAAAACCCTTAATAAATTCAGTAAAATTTTCAAAAGCACAGACAGCACAGGCTTTCCCCCAAACAGTACCTGTTTGAATTGTATCATTATGTCTTTTGAAAGCTCCATATCTTTAAACATTCCTTCAAGTTTGCTGGTGAAAGCAGCTCCACATTCTGTAAAAGAGAAAATGTAAATCTTAGAAATTAACCTTATTTATTTTCAATGCCACAGAGTAGTTATTCTAAATATCAGAATGCACTTTTAAGCAAGATGACCTATTTCAGCAGATGCTCTTACATAAAAGCCAGGATTCTAATTAAGGTACACATTAACGTTATAAACAAGAAAGGGGAAAATGTTCTAATGTGGCAGCTATTTTGCAACCCAGTTCTTTTCCCACGTAGACCTGACTGTTCATCCTGGGACCACGGTGGCCACCTGTCATTCAGGTGACAATTCCAATCCCTATCAGCTGCCTGCCAAACGGTCTCCTGATGGTGGAACAAGATCAAGCTCTCAGAATCTCACCACCCAAAGATTCCATCCCCTGGAACAATGAAGATCAGACTAGAGGACCACTAGCTGGCAGCTGCATGTTCCAGACCTTACACAGAGTGAATGACAAGTGGAAATCATCCTTAAGCTCTCTGAGTACCTCACTGATTTACTCAGCAGGGAACCTCAACTCTCTCCTATAGGATACACTTCAAGCTCCTGGTTTTTGGCTATTGCTGTTATAGTTACAAAACCTAAAGCAAATGAGTCTCCTCAAAACCCACCAGTCATTCCACACTTGCACAGGAGGCTTTTGCCCTCACGCAAAGGGGAAGCACTAACAGCACTTCTTGGAAGGCCTCTTGAAGCAACTACTTTTAAAAGAAAGCAAGCTGATAGATATTTACCATGTTTGAGTTTGGAAAGCATAGATTTTTCAGCATCCACTGATGCACTCTTCCCAACTAATAGTCTCTTTGCTAGATCTTTTTTATAAAAGGCCTCAAAGACATCTTTTCCTGTAAGAGATGAGATTTGGAAGTGATCACAAATCACTGTTGGTTTTTAACAAACGTTACCAGCAAGAGGCCCAATTCAAAGCTCAGTAACAGAAAAAGGGCTTTCACATGAAGATTTCAACAGGTTTTAGGTCAGGTCTTGTTACTGACATTTTAACAGGCACAGTATTTAAACAGCACTACACCAACAAACCACATCCACAGAGAATGAACACCAGAGAATTTTTGCAGACAGACCGCAAAAATAATTTTCAAGTACCTTACTGATTAAACAACTGCATCCCATGAAAAAAACCCAGTACTTACCATATATGAATCTAAATATGATCATAATTTTATCCAGCATTTTTTCAAGTTCTTCATCAGTAGCTTCTTTGTTGCCTGCACGAAGCTTTGAATCTACATATTTAGCTAAAAGTGTTGAAGAATAAAGAGTTTAGCATATGCTCAATATCACACTGAAACAAAAATTTATAAATCTAATATTGTGAAATCTTGAAAATGTAAATGATCCTGAAATCACCTATCAGTTTCATCAGAGCAAACTTGATATCTTTTGATAGAGGCTTAAAGTTATAAAAACATTACAGCCCAATATATTTTTTCAGATAAGGAATTACTGCATTTTAACTTCACTAGCATACACAATGTTAAAAACATTTGTGCCTGTGTAAAAAAATCCTGGTCTATACTGTGATCTCAAAGCAGAAAGTCACTGTTGCTAGAGATTGACATGGATATAATAAAAACAAAAGGATCAGAAGAAAAATATGTAAACCAGTTATTTAAATGTGTTGATTACACTGCTGAATTCCTCTAGCAGATTACTGTTTAATTTCAAATGGTCTGGTAAGCACATTACAGTTAGGGAATTAATGCAAAAAAAGGAGGGCAGAAAGCATCACTCCACAAACCCAACAGCACAGCCAATTGCAAAGCAGGTATATTCCCTGTGTGGGGAGGATGAAGGAATTCACAAGTGCAGAGTGCCAGGCATGGAGCACAGATCTGTAACCAATGTTCTTTGCAAACTAGAGACTCTGTCCCCACACTGGGAGAGCTCCAGGGCATCCTCAGCTCTCTTCCCTTTCCCAGTTAAGCCACAGAGATGTGCAGAGCCCCTCACAGCTCTGTGCACGTGTGCTGGGGCTGCAGTTATGTAAGCTGCTGGAAAAAATCACATTAGCGGTATTGTCGTGTCTGGACACCAGCCAATGGCTGGAGTGCCCAAGTTCTGATGCCCTGGACTTTTCTACAGCCAAGTCAGTGAACTGATAAAGAGAGCTTGTTCTTGGTATTTAATGCTACCCCCTCAAACAATTCCCTTGGATCAGGCAGTGCAGGAAAGGCCCAGTTTGACATGCACTGTGCATGGATTGACACACAGTTCCAGCATATCCCATCTGTAAGCTGCATCAGCAACTCCACACCCACATTCTCACATGGAAGAAATTAGAGAAAAATACCTATGAGTTCAGCTGGCTTATTTGGTCTTTTGTTAATGAATGTTTCAAAGGCTTCTTTCATGGCATTTACAAACTTCTCATTCTTGAGAAAGCAAACATCAATAATATGGTCAACTTTGTCTTTAAAATCAAGTAGTTCTTGGACCATGGTTTTGTCTTTTTCTGGATTAATTACTATGGTGCTACCAAACGCCTGCAAAATAAAACATAACTTTCAGTTAGCCTGAACAATTAATTTAAATGACAAGATTTCTAAAAGCCTAAATTTACCTTCTTAATGTGTTGTTTCTAGTACTCATATTAATTCCACTAACACAACAAAATACCATTATAAAGTATTTACTATATAATGATTCCTAGATTTTTTATGTTGATTCAAACCCAACTGATAAGTAAATGGATTCAGGACTTTTGTCTAAAGAAATGAAGTTTAGCATAACAAAATTAACACATCCTTTTTAATCATCTATAGCCTCAGGTTTTACACAGGTAAAGCTCCCACTAAACACCACTTTATTTAACAGTGCTCCTATGCCATTCCAAAGCCTTCTTTTACAACAACCATACTTTCTATGACACTTTCACTGCGAAATAAGATTAAACTTCTTAACTTAAGCTACTGCTCGTTCTGACGGGAAATTTTATCAGGAAGAAGACAAACATTCTGCCATTACCAAAATAACTCCTGGAGAAATACAGCTGTCCCCCAGAGCAAGATTATAAACTCCAAACTTATCTGGAGTTCAATAACTCAACAGAATTTTCAGTGTTTTCTTTGACAGGGCCAGAGCAGTTACTGTACCTTTCCCAGGACGTTCCAAAAGCTGTCTATTAAACACATGTTTATAAGCAAGATGTATTTTTTTTTTTAAATTCAGTAGTTTATAGAGATGACTCAGGTATCTGTGTATAAACCCCACTGACACAGTAGTGGTATCTGTTCCAGAGTTCTAGGAACAGTACCTTTATGTACTCAATCCAGTGCTGCAAGAGGACCTGTACTCCACCTCTGACACGACTGAACAACTGATACAGAAGAGACAGGTCTTGAATTCTGTTCTCATCAAGAAGGTGGTTTAAACCTGAAAATGCAAGAATTTCAGTAGGAAATTAAAACCTGCATAACCCAAAGAAAGCAAGGCTTGTTGTTACAGTATGAGACCTCTTCAAAACTAATATTTTTTAATCAAACAATTACCGGGGGGGGGGCAGGGGGGTTATTTTAAGCTACCTAATTTAACAGCAAAACACAGAATGGCTGCCTGAACCAGCTCAAACCTAAAAACCTTGTTTTTACAGTGGGTATCTTGGGCTACATGTACTTCACATAACACCCTTATCACAAAACCTTTGCTGACTTCTGCTTTACTATTCTCTAAAGGTTTGAAAAGGTTACACTGTACTGATCTGTAGGAAAAGTTCCTTGGCAAGGCAGCTCTGAGCCTCAACTCCAGCTGTAAAATAAATGTTAATGTTTGAAGGCAAGCAGCTTTGAGGAGTATCTTCACCATTCACATTTTAACTTTCTGGAGGAGAAGGCCTGATGCATCACAGTAAGGTTCTAAGGAAGAAGATGGGTAAATATTGCAAACTCGATACTCCTCTCAGTGAGGAGTTGGTTACAGATGTGCAGGAAGATGTTCACATACTTGTTTAATCCAGAATCCAGTTACTAAGGACTTGGCCATTTCATTATTCAGGTCTTGCTGCCCCTGTTTCTATTTCCTGATTCTCTCATCAACAGAGGGTCACTTGACTCCACAGAGGCTATTGCAGAACTGAGGCAATGTATTCCACTGCTCAAATTATACTACATTTCTAAAACAAGCTGCTCTTTGTTAGGAGTACTCAGTATTTCTCCCTCCTGTTACAGTCATAATTTGAAGGCTACTCTTTTCTTTACCTCCAAGTCTTCAAAATGCTATTTAACAGAGTGAACTCGAGTCCCCTCGAGCTGTCCTTTCTCTTTGCTGAGTAGCAGAGGACAGCACAGCATCTCCTTCCCTCCAACAAGGAGAGTGGGACTTGCCCTCTTGCCAAATGGTCAGTGCTATTTTGTGAACTGAGGAGAAAAAGGTGTTGAAGGGTGATGGAACCTGTGTCCTCCCCCAGCACCTGAATCTGCCACTTTCTCTTTCAGCCCAGGATTGAAAGCCCCAAAGCATTCATTAGAAACATTTCTACAACAAAAAATATTACCTTTCTGAAGAATGGCTGTTAAATGTTCACCTAGAAGTTGCTTTTCTACAGTAGCAATTAGTGGCTTCCTACAGGAAAAAAATGATTAGAATTACTTTTCCTTTTCCCCTTATTAACACTTTTAAACCTTGTTTTGAGATCATGTTAACTACCTTTCCATTAGGAGTGCTCTAATTATATGTGGCCAAGGACTCAAAATGATTATACACATATTTATCCTTTTCCCTCCTAAGTAAGTAATCTTTTTTCTGTTTGCTGACTGATGATTTTAATTCACACAATAAGCCTGTTGTACACGACCTGCAGGCAGCTGGACAATGATTCCATCAGGGAAGAAGTTGGGCAGAAGTTTGTTAAATAATATATCTACTCCTGTTTCATGGGAGGAGATTCAGGAGATAAACCACAGAGATAAAAAAACCACACCTCAAGTCAAGAGGTATTAAAACAAAATAGGGGATTGGCCACTAACAATGGTGTGGAAGAAGGAAGCCACTAAACAAGCTAAATGTTTTTAACAGCTGAAGGAGGAAGAAAATAAAAATGTGTGATGGTAGCGATAAAACACCTTCCTCTTAGAGACCTTATTAACGATCTACATTTTCTGTGGCTGCATGTTAGGAGAATATTTTTCCTGCCCTACCAGTCATGACCTCCACTTGCCTGTGTTTGGGGAAATCCTGCCTCTAATAGAAAACACTGAAGAGTGACACTATTCAATAATTTCCCAGACTCCATAAAGAATATGCAAATATTTTAATGAAAATATTCAGAGCCCTTAGTTTGAGAATTCTCTGTCCTGGGTTCTGTCCTATTCAGGTTGGACAACAGTTGATTAATTGCATTTCAGCAAGAAAGAAACATTTGGACTGGGAGTTGCAGCCTATTTTTCTCCAACTAAACACCCAACATTTATATAAAAATAATCAGTGACTTAGAAGGAAAAGCTATTAGCTGTGTGAGCCAAGACAGTGCTTCACTGTAAACATGGAACTGTGGGAAGTGAAAAGCATTTGATAGACAGTCAATAACTGAAATGAATTGTAGCTATTTAAATGGCCTCATCAGAAGAGGAGCCAAACAGGTAATACCACCAGGCAGAGACTGTACTTACTGTGTGCTCTGATCTAAGTAAGTGATTATTCTGTCTGCTTCTTCTTCCAAGCGCTTGTTGACATGGTGAAGATATTCTGGAACCTGAAAATGCCAGAGTAGTTTTGTATGTTTAAAAAAACCCTCTAGAACAACCAAGAAGGGAAAAAGAGAAGCAGTACTGGTCTAACAGCAGCAGCAGCTCCAGCTTTAAGCAGAAATCATTAGCACTGTGACTGAAGACAACTGCCTGTGCATTTCTTTTTTCAGATTACTACAAAACAAAGGTCTCATTATATTTCCTTGCACACTGGCTAAGGCAGCAGCAAAGTTCCACTCCCTGACACGAGCTTTGTCATTAGGCACAACAAACACTGTTAAACATTGAAAATACCTCTCGTTCCTGCATCAGCCTCTGTCCCTCTGCTGCGTACAGGCGGTTTGTCTCTTCCAAGAATCTGTGTTCGAAAGAGTCCTGATAAATCTGGGGAAACAACACGACAGCAATCCAGGGTTACTGAGTACTAAATAAGGATTTGAGCTATTTGTTGGTTTAAAGGTGAGGCAGGGTTACTCACCTGCAAGTCAGAAAGCATGCTGAGCAGGCTGCGCAGTAAACTCCTATCGATGGCCTCCCCATTTCGCTCCCTCTCAATCAGCAGAAGAATGCCATCAATGGTTTTGTTCTGAACCTTCTGATCACTGATTATATGAGTTCTGAACAATTCTAGCCCCATATCCCTAAAAGGACAACAAAGCCTACTCAATAAATTGCATAAGAATAAACCTCAGATATCTCTATTATTAAAACTTGCTCTAGATCAAAGGAGGAGGCCAATACCAGCACTGCTCATTTCTCTGCTCCTAAATCACTCCAGGTGAACAAATACATGAACACTGCAATAAACCATCACAGAGCATGAACAGTAAGCTACACATTTTAAAGACCAGTGCAGATATCTTTTCCTAAATAACCACACAGCTTTTGCAGCATCTTTATTTTTCAGTTGGCTGACAAGACAGCAGCCTTCATGAGAAAAGAATGTCACCCTGGGTTCCAATTCCTTGGTTTAGTTTTTGGACAACATTCCTTTTTGTCCAGCACTTCCCCATCTCTAATTCTGAGGCAGGGCTCAGAAGAACTCAGTGATGTGAAAGACAAGGATCTCTGCTTTGGGCATCCCAGTTCAAACTTTCCATGAATTTGAAACTATGGGTCTGGACACTGCTAGGAAAAGTCAGGCCCTCCAGTCTCTGGCAGAGGAATTCAGGTGGTGCCAAAGCTATGGTAGGGCATATACTCATTATTAATAATATGGGGGGCAGAAATTGAAGCCCAAAAGAGAGTAATTTAAGTAACTTTTTCCTTCAAAAGTACTTACAGAACTTGGAATACTGTGCATGCTAAAGTCAGTATCTGGGCACACCAAGCCCTTGCACTTTGGTGGTTGACCAGACCCCTTCCTTTAACTGTGCAAACTGGAGGCTGATACCTACATCACTGAGATTTGGGATCACAGCTATTCTAGAACAATGATGTAATTCACAGCAAATAAATTAAAGATCTCCCTTTGCAACAAGGACATACACATTTATGATGTAATTTACAGGTCACTCCAAGGTTGAAACACAAAGCCCACAAAACAACCTGAAAATCAGCAAGATCTAAGCAAGTTTAAACGTATCCCCAAATAATTCCATTCTCTGTGCCCTTACCAGATAGATGGCAGCATGGAATTCTGAAGTACGTAAGTTCGATCCAAGAACAAAAAGATACTTCTAATCATAATCTGTCACGAGAAGGAATGAAACAGCCACAATCATTTTAGTCTTGAAACTAAAGAGCAACACAAATTATGCTCAACCACCACAAAATTCCCATCCATGGGAAGTGTCTAAGTGCTTTCTTAGACACTGCTATCTATTTAACACCTTGTGCCAATCCTAGCAAGATGATCAATGGGACTCTTAGCATGTTTGTGTATAACAGAACAGCTCCTTGAAAAATGGGTATAAACGAGAAAGGTTTGCATAAAAGTGACAGTGAGGAGCTGGGGGGGGTAATGTGTGTGTCCAAGATCAGATCAATCTGTCAGGAAACACACTTCAGGCAGAAGATATTTGAGAAGTTTGAAAAGGAACAAAGTTAAGCAAAACACAGGCTGCAAGGCAACCAGTTTTTCTTAAAAAGATAAAAAACTTACCATTTGTCTGCAGTGATCTTGCCAACATTTGTCTATTTTCTTTAGAAAAAGGACACTATCCAATGAATCCATGAAGAAATCATTAAGAAAATCATACTTAATAGGTAGTGCTAGCAATGAAATGAACCAACCTTATTGTATTTTTAAAGGCACTTAACAGAGCCCAACAAGCTCACCTACTCCCAGAAAGAATCAGTTAACTTCTTGGAATGTGTTTAATTTTAATAAGGGTCCTTGTGTTAATAGTCAGAAATCAAAATTATCTGAACAAATTAAAAAAAAAGGATCTCAAAAAGAAAACAACAACTACTTGTTGGAAGACTCTTCTGTTTATCTAAGCATGGCAAGTTCAGTATAAAAAAGCCTGATGTGATACAGCCAATCCAGCCTTTTTAAGCCTTGCTGCAAGTCTAATGTGAGTTTTTGTAAGATGACAAAGTGTTTCATAAATACCAATGAAACTTTCTCACACACTTTTCCAAGGGTAACAGACATAAAAGAATGAATTGTGTTCTCTGATGTCCCACAAAAAAAACAACAACAACAACAACAACAAAAAAACCCCACTTCTGCAAAAACTAGGAATTCAGATTACCATGGCCTAGCATCATGAACTAGTCAAAGAAATCCATCACTTGCAGGTAAAATCATTTTGGCTTGTCAACAGCTAAAAAAGGATATTCTCTGAATTGGTGAATTTGTGCTTTAATGTGGTCTTCACAGATCTGTCTCAGTTGTTTGTACAAATTTGCAGAAATCTTGTAGGAGCAGAGATTTTCAACAGCCTGGAGTAAAGAGAAGCAGATACTAAGAAATGTCTTTATATTCTGGTATGTGATTTTACAAGGAAAGGGGGACCCCGCCCCCAAACAACCATGGAATTCTTCTGGTTCTCACAGCTTTAAAGTGCAAAACCCCAGAGAGAGACACGGCCCTGTAAAGGTAACAGGAGACAAAGGCAGGCCATGAACAGCTCACAGATTATCAACTTCAGCTGGAGTATTGATATCTCACATGGAACTGCAGGACCAGCATCTCTAAGAACAAGGATGTGAGTTTAATAAGTTCCAGCAGCTTGCTGGGTTTCAAACCTCAGAGCTGACACTGAAGGTCTTAATTTTATTCACTGCTGTGCTCTGCAGTGGAAAAGCACTGCCAGTTTAATTTCCTTTTGCAGTCCTTTCCTTGATTAAGCTTCTCTCATCCTCAAAAGTACATACATATACATATTTTATTTATCTCCATCCACCAACCCCATGGCTAAGTTTAGTTATAACCTTGAACATCAGCAGCATGACTACATTCCAGATGTTTACAGTGACAAGTTCCAAATTTCTAGGTCATCATCAAGTATTAGAAGAATTATCACTTCTCAGCAAGTGAAAAGAAGTTCAATGGGGGCATGTCTTGGAGACTGATCAAGCAAACAATCATTAAGTGCATAAGTGTATCTCAAGACTTTTTCAAAATTCATACCCATTGACAAGATTTAGAAAGCAACTGAACAACTTTAACTCTTTGCAGACTGGTGAAAGACAATGGGTGATTATTCTGTAAAACACCTGCAGAAGCTAGAGGAGAGGTATATATGATTTGCAACTAACACTTCTTGCTATTATTCATTTATTGGAAAAGACTTCAGTTGCCAATACCACCAACTCCTAGGGAAAAAAAAAACAAACAAAGGACTGGAAGATCAAGTTTGTTCCCCAGCACCTGCAGGCAGCTCAGAAGCACACAGAGCAGAGCTACTCCATTACACTCAAGTGCCCCACAATTCTTCCAACAGTCCAGACAGTCACAAATGAAAGCACAGCAACAACCAAAACAACCAAACAAGGAGCTCCTCGACTTATCCTGGATATAAAATGGCAATTATTGATGAGTGCAAGTGCACTACATCCAGTACTGGCTCTGGGATTAAAGGAAACCCAAACAAACCAAAACCACAAACAAAACAAACTTCCATAAAAACCAAAACCCTACAACAAAACCATCCTACACAATGATAACAGCAAAAAAAACCCCAAACCTGCATGAGCTTACTGTCAGAATTACCCAGGTACAGCAAGAGACTGAGTGTGCCAATTAAGGCTAAAACTGGTCTGAATGACAATGATAAGGAAAGCTCGAATTATCAGCTAAGTATACAATATCAGTATTTGGCAATAGCAACAAGTTGAACTCTCAGCCTTAGCGCTTCAGCCCAAACAAATATAATGATGTGACAAGAAAACATAACCTATAGGTCACTGTTGAGAGCAGGTCATGGGCTCTGCTCAGCTCTATTCCATTACTGCACCACCAGGGTCAGGCAGCAAACCAGGAAACAACCCCATACTTCGATTCAACAGAACAAAGGGGTGGATAACACTGAGCATGAAGAGCCTGATTAGACCTTCAGCAAGTGCAAACTTGCTGGGTTTCTTCTTTTCTTCCACTTGCTTTGGAGGAGCCAACAGAGAGCTGGGAAGGTAAATGTTTTGGATGGAACTTGCCTGTCACCTGTGGAACCACCGTTAGTCTGGCTTTGATCCTCCAGCCCAGGACACCATTGGCCCCTTCCCTGGACCTCTGCTCAGCTCATCTCAACTACCAACACTGTCCTAACTGCTGACTATCAAACAAGTACTGTTTAACCACACTGCTAAATTCCTAAAAGAATTAGCCTCTGCACTGTAGATGGACAAATGCATATGGTGAAATAAATTAACATGTATTAATATATACAACTATTTTTCTGAAGTGTTCATATAAATCTGTGCTTTTGCATTTCTGTATCAGAAATTCCGAAGTGTTAAACACATCTGCTAGGATTGAGTGTTTGAACATCAAGTGCAAAACTTCTGCATCTTTGTTGATAACATCCACTGAAATGTTTTGTGAATTTTGCTCAATTGGCTTTTCATTTTCAAGAGATTAAACTTTCTGAGCACACAAATACCAAATCTTTTATTAAGATTTGCTTTGTGAAGCATAACATCACTACTGCAATATTATGCTTTGCAAATTACTGGTGTTGCACAATGATGACTGTAATGCATCAAAAATTCCCAACAACTTCAGGGGCTCTAGTTCAAAAAATTATCATGATCCAAATCGGTTGAATAAGTGTTTCTGATCAGGGAACCTGTGCCCTGAGGATGCTCAGAAAACCTGAAGAATTGTCATATTTCCTTTGGGTAGCATAGAGGTAGTTGGGCTTTGGGTTTGGTTTTGAGCATTTTGTTTTGGTTTGTTAAGTGCAGCATCAACACCTGGGTTTGAGTGCTAAGGAAAAGTAGGAAAAAGAAGTGAACACAGCTCTGATGAGAGAAAATCAGAACTTTCCTTAAGTATTTAACTCTGATTGATTAAAAAAAAAAAAAAATTAGGTATGGATCTAGTACCAAATATCTAGATTTCTACTTTCAGGTACTAATCTAAGGAAAATTATTCTATGCAGGAATCTTTCAATTCTGTAGCACTTCAGCATCTCAAAGATGTGTATAATTTCTCTTGCTGAGGAGGAACAAAGTACAAAGCTCAGGTCTCACAAAGAAATAAAGCTTCAAATGGTTTGCCCAGCGGGATTTTCCAACACAGACAAGAGTTTAACCAAACTCAAGAAGTTTAACTCCATTAAAATAAGAAGTATCTTCTTTTGAGGTGTGCAGCAGAAGTTTTGCACTCTTTTGCAATTCCCCTCTATGCTGGGATAATGGTGTCTGCCAAGGCATATTTGGCATCAGATCCATTTACCAAGCAGCTGTTCAGGAATGGCATTAGTTTAGATAGCATCTAAAAACACTAGTGATTCCTATTACTATTTTTAAATCAAGACACTTATTTTTAGATTTCTGTAAAAAGGGAAAAATTTCATACTTGATTGCACTCTATTTCACTGAGAAGTATCTGAGTTATTACAATGTTGAATCACTGAGATTTAAAACAAAAAAGCTTATCTTTTGTTTTCTGACCACAAGCACCACTAAATTAAGCCAGTGATAAGAGTAAGCAGAAATTGAAGTAATAACTGTGAAATAGAAGCAAGGATTTCAACAGAACTTTGTATTTCAAAAAAAAAAAAGTTATCTTTCAAGCATTTAACAGTTATTTGCACAGTTATTTAGTCTACAGTAATTTACAATACCAGCCAGTAGAGCTGGTTGTAATTTCTTATTAATTTCATAAAGTTTTACCAAAATAACAATACTATATATTATTCAGTTAAATCCCCACTATTTTTAGTTAATTAATTGAACACTCTAGATTACTGTAGTGAGCTTAAGAATGCATTGGACTGAGGAACTTTGTGCCAACCAGACTTTTTTTCCCCCTCTCAGAAATGCAGCTTGTACTGAAAAGGGCTGGGCAGGGGAAGAAGAGACACTAAAAAGAGATGGTGAGAAGGCTGGATACACACAGAGGAACAAACCAAACAACTAAACAAGTAAAAAAGGCTTTAGAAGTAGAGTAAAAAGTTCCAGTGGTTCTTAACACCCAGGCAGAGCTAAAACAGGAATACCGGGATGTTTGTAGGGAAAAGGTGAGGGGGGGAACTTCCCCAACACACTCAGCTGAAAAAGCAGAAGTGGGGCTTATAAAAAAGGATCAGGAAATGCCCTTCAAGTCTGATTGTTTCCTAAAATATTTAAGACAAAACAATCAGAGCTGCTGATGGGAATAGATTTTTCGGTTCTCAGCTGGTAGAACAGACAGATTGCTCTAATGCCAAAAAATGACAATCAAATAAAAGTAACAATTCCTGAAGAAAAATTGGTATTCTATTCACAGACAAGAAGTCAATAAAAAGTTTCAGTTTTTCAATGATCTCTGATACTTGATCATGGAAAGATATTGTCTTCAGAAATTATATTTTAATATAAATTGTCTTTTTCTTACCCAAACACCACCATTTTAGGGTTTCACATTTTTCCTTTAGCAGATAAACACCATGTCCCCCAAAACAGAAAGGGGAATACAGATCCTTGCCTTATTTAATTCTTGTCAACTGTTGCAAGGGAAACCATACCTTGGCTCATGTTGTGGCAAGAAAAAAATAAAATTGTGAGTTCAACATCAGGTCTTGTGAAATTTTTACTCACGATTTTAAAATGGAGAAACTATTTGGTGACAAGTTTTTCAGTGGCAAAAGCAGCTATCAAGCAAAATGTCATATTCTTACCACCGTATCAAAAGTGTTTTAAGCCAAAAAATCCTGCAATGAACCAAAAAGCCCTCTCCCATCCCTTTCCCTTAGCACACTTACCTGGTAAAGCTCTTCTAGATTGTACTTAATCGAAGTGCTGTTCTGGATGGCTTCTACAGCTTCCTTCAGTTTCTGCCAGGTTTCATCTGTGTAGTTTTCAGGCAATTTGGGTTTATCTTTAAAAGAAATGATATGAAGTTTGAGAAAGTATTTTGATAGAGCAGAACCTTTTTACAGAAATGAAAAGAACGTTGCTTTGAAGGGAAAAGGCGCTCTAGATTTGAATTTATACCTACATGAAAAGAAAGCATTCATGTAAAAACAGTATCTTATTTACATTTGAAAGAGTAACACATTGTAGAAATTGAGCACTGCTCCTCAAATACACATCATAGCACTTGTAGCCCAAAACAGTAGGTGTGGTTACAAAAAAATCATAATACTGTGCCTGATCAGCTCAAGAAGGGATAAAATTAGCAAGAATGATCTACATCTTCATTACTCTCACTACCAGGACAGCAGAGCCAAAAAAAGTGATCATAAAAAGTGAAAATGATGGATTAAAAGATACAGAGTTGTGTGTATCTTATTTTTTAATTTATTGCTCATTAATTCTACTCTGTATAAGCAGTTGGAAAGAAATCCTCAAGAAACATATATGGAAACACTGTAATTATTATACAGGTTTTATGGTCCCAAGGAAAACCTTCCAATTTTAAAGTAATCCATTTATGTCTCTCTTGGGTCTGGCCAGTGGGTATTTGTTAAGAGTTAAGCTTCTTTTAGTGTTCAAACAGCTCGAGTTTCACAGATCTCACTGTCTCTGTTACTTTTTCTGCCTCTTCTCTAGAGATGCCCCTGCCCTGCAGCACCCTCAGCAAGCCCAGAGCATTTACAACAGGCTCAGATATTCCCCAGGTCACATCCTCAGAATACCAAATTCTGCAAAATTCTGTGTGTTCTCATAACTACCTAAAATGACCATTTTTGTTCTAATATGCACATTCCCAAATAGAGAAGGAAGGAGATGAGAAATTAGGGAGGAAGATGATACACCACCACCAAGTGAAACTGGCCCAGAGTTTATACTCTATTATAGTTGACTTTTACATACCTAAAGGTAAGAAACAAATTTTAAAGCTTTATGATTTCCTGAGAAATAAGTTAACAGAGAGAAGTAATTTTTTTTTATTCTCCTAAGCACTTCCCTACAATATTGGCGTTATCCCAACATTAGCTGCACTGAAAGGATCTGGAGAGACAAGACTACAGACTTGCCTATTTTCACTAGCAACTCCTGCGTATGCTGCTCAGCAGTAAACACCAAGATTACGGATTTTAGGAAGTTACTTAAGTTGTAAAGGATGCTATTGCTATCCCACTAAGACAAAGACAATAATCTTAACATTATTATTCAGTTTAGTATCTAAGAGTAAATAAAAAGCAAAGCTGTCAGATTCATGAGACATCCTTTCTAAGCAAGTGATTCAAATACCAATTCATAAGCACTGATGATCACAGCACCATGCAATCCATGACATTTAATAAGTAATTTACATGTGAAAAGTTAACTTCTCATAAAGATAAGGTCGTACAAACAACCAGAAAATGCCTTTCTTTCTCACTATGCTGCATCATAAGTTTATATTTAAAAAAATAATCAAAATAAATGATGCTGCTGTGATGGGCAGAGAACATTTCTGAGAATTGGAACCTTCAAGTTTCACTGGGATTGTGAATTGCTGTAAAACATGACAGTGGGTAAAATAATCCTAATCCTTACCTAATGCAGTACCTCTACTGAACATTTGTGTCAACTGGGTATTTAGAAATCAGTTTTAATGTCAGTAATATCTTTTACCCCTCCCCAACCCCAAACACATGAGGAAAAAGAAACAACTCAAGGAAGCAAGATATTGGACTATTCTGGAAGGCAGCAAGAGACAGGAAGTAAGGAAAGTCCATGATTTCCCCAATTTTATAGGGAAAAAATGACAGCATTTTAGCTAAGCTTTCTGCCTACATCTATTTGTATTTTTGTTTACCAGAAAATGAAGCAGCATCACAGCAGAAAAGTTTCACTTCTCTGCTTCAGTTGGTCTCTAGTAACAATACTAGAGAACCTCAAACACATCTTGTGAATTTACAAAATAATGCAAACTTGTAAAATAAGAGTAAGTTAAGACAGAGAAAAGAAACTACAATTATAAATTACAGTGAGAATGTTACAAGGAAAACACTCAGTAAAATCGGAACTACCTACTTTAAAGGCAAGTGGGAAAACCAGAAAGGAAATCCGCCATAAGAGCCTGATAATCACCTTAGTTTCAACATTTAAAACTAAGCACAGGCAGATTAACCTATAAACAGAGTACATGGATAGAGGCAAGACATGTAGATTCAAGGCCAATTTAAAAAAAAAACAACCAAAAAACAACACAATCTGTGCAAACACTTATCATAAACTGGGCTAAAATATACACTAAGCCCTGACTCAGGATTACTAGAAAAGAGGTATCAAACGTTAAAAGTTTGAACAAAGGCAATTTACACACTTAGGTAGTAAAACCTTTCACCTAACATACAAGTTAAGGCCTTCCCGACAGACAAGAGTGAAAGGAGCCTGAAAGATAATTCCAATCAGCAAAGTGTAGCTCAGGATGTATACATGACTGGGCAAGCACACACCAGAAAACATTCTTCTCCTTTACATAAGTATAGAAATGTTTGCCACAGAAAAGCCTGTCCTGTAAAACCTGGAGCTATCTGAAAGGAACCGGTTTTCAGGCTGAAAACAAAACATGAAGTCGAGTGTCAGCTCCCCCTAAGTTGTGACAAATGATGGCCTGTTACCTTTAAAGTTCTTGATCACTAATTTCTTAGCAGAGCCAGGTTTACTGTTGGCGAAACTGGAAACAGTAGAGGAGGCAGCTTTGGTCAGGCCATTTGCATGGTGCCCCACAGCCACTGAAGAAATTAAAAGGCTTTTATTTTTGAGCTGCTGTTGGTGCTGCTGCTGGGAAGAGGCAGCAGGAGAGGAGGAGGAAGAAGACTCTTCAGCCATCTTCACATCGAGTCCAATAAAATCCACGGAGTCCTCAAAGCGCAGCTTCTTCTGGAGGTGATGGTTGGAGGAAGCAACCCCTGAGGAGGAGCACGAGGAGGTGGTGATGACGGAGGAGGATGACGAGGAGGTGTTTTTGGAAGGAGAAGAGGTGCAGGAGGAAATGGAATCAAATTCTTCTTTTTCGGAATTGCTGTTGCTGCTGTTATTTAACTTTCTCTTCTTGCAGGAGGAGCTGCTGCTGGTGTTACCATCAGTGGCAGGTCTGACCTCCTGGGCTGCAGCTGGGGGGTTGGGGGAAGAGAAACCTGTGGGAAACATGAACACACAGAAGTGAACAGGCTGAGGGGCATCAAATCCTTGTGGTGTGACAAAGAGGAGAGAGTTTCAGAGTCAATCTCTGTCTGTTGTCTCTCGAGGGGGGGGGATCTTTCAACTCCTCTCTCTCATCAGTGGAGTCCTTCCGTATTCCCCCTCCTTCTCGTTCTTCTTTGTCGGAGCAATCACTTAATCTCCTCTTCCCCTTCTCTTTAATACTTTGTTTCTTCTCGTAGTTTGCCTGTGCCTTCCTGCTTCCCCTCCTTCCTCAGCGGAGCGCCTCCGTTCCTGCCTCTCGCCCCCCACCAGCTCCTCCAGGCTGCGCTGTCCGGCAGCGGAACGCCCTCGGCCGCCCGCTCCCCCGGCTTCTCCTCGCGCTCCCCTCCTGCTCCGGCCGCCTCGTCTCCGCAGAGCAGCAGCGGGGCGGGCTGAGCGCGGCTCCCTCTCGCCTCGGCTCCAGCCCCCGGGCCCCGCACGGCTCCCGCTCTGCCCCGCGGCCGCAGCGCTCGGGCCCCGCTCGCCCCTCTCGGGCTGTGCTGGCTGCTGAGGGGGCCGGCCCGGCCGGTTGTTATTGTCACCGCACGGCGGAGGCAGCGCAAAGATGGCGGCGCATCCGCCCGCCGTGCATGACGGGGCGCGGCGCACGGAAGCGCGGCCGGGGAGGCGGCGGGACCCGCCCCGGCACCGGGGACCCGCCTTGGGACCGCCCCGGGACCCGCCCAGGGACCGGGGACCCGCCTCAGGGACCGCCCCGCGACCCGCCCCGGCACCGGGGAACCGCCTCAGGGACCGCCCCGGGACCCGCCCAGGGACCGGGGACCCGCCTCGGGACCGCCCCGCGACCCGCCCAGGGACCGGGGAACCGCCTCGGGGACCGCCCTGGGATCGGGAAACCGCCTTAGGGACCGCCCCGGGACCCACCGGAACTAATCCTGGCCCGGTATCCCCGTGCTGGAGGGCTCGTTCAGTGTGGCGGGATTGCGGGGTCTCGTACCGGGGTCCTGCCCTGCCCTCAGCCGGGGCAGTTCCCAGCCCCTCACCCGGCTCGTTCCCCCGCGGGTGCCGCGGTCGCGGCGGTGCACGGCGGGGTTCGCTGGAGCCCGGCCCGTTAATGGAAATGGGTTTTCTTACATGTATTTATAAAGAATCATTTAGCATCAGCTTTTTCGTATGACTTTAATATATACAGACTTGCATCGGGCTACAGCCTAGTGTTTTGTGGTTGTTGTTTTTTAAACATTTGGAAGCAAATACAGAAGTCGTGGCCCTTCAGAGTCTCTCCCTTTTTTTTTTTTTTTTTTTTTTTTTTGATGCTGGTGGATCTGTTACCAAAGGGGGCCGTGAACTCCCCGGGAACGTTGTTATGATTCAAACGCCGTTGAGAAATGGCTGTTGAAAGTGCAACAAACCAGGCGATGAGGTTTTTGTTCCAGGGGGTTCTCCAAGGATTTCAGCAGAGAGCTCACACCTGCCCGCCTGACAGCAGAGCTCCTCGGGGGAAGGCTGGTGGCACTTCTGTGCTTGATAGGAAAAGATACAGTAACTTGTCTTGGCAGAAACTGTGGCGCATAGAGATAGGAATGTGATGTTACTGAGTTTTTTCTGGAGCATGTTTTATCACTGAGTCACTGTCAGACAACTCCTGAGGCCTGGAATGTAATGCTAGTGATGTGTAGAAAAGTATTTTTTCCAGATTAAAAAAAAAAAAAAAAATCAGCAAAACAAAGCTTAAGTCTGGTTTTGACTGGCTTTAGAACAGTCCGTGGGTTCCCAAGGCTAATACCTTACATTCCAAGTCAGATATAACAGAAATAAACAGGTTTGCTAAGTAAATAAAATGTGACTATGCTGTAAAGTTTTCCTCTGTTCACAGTAAGTGTCATGTTCACTTAAGCCAAATTAGGTAAGGAGTGTAGAGCTGTAAGAGAGACAAAATTTCTACAGTTTCTTGGTTTGTTGAAAGGATTGGATTTAAAAAAGAGGAGACGTGATTAAGTGTCTACCTTTTCCTGGAGGTGCAAAAGGATTTTCCTGTCCAAGAGTCAGTGACTGTGTAACATCAGTCAGAATATGCAGCTCTGGGATATGGAAGAGCAGGTGACTGTAACATAAAGTTCTGGGAATTCAAGAAGAAACCAGGTGTATTGATTTCCCCCTTTTTCTACTGAAACTTATGGGGGGAGAGATTCTAAATTCTTTCTATTTAGCATGTGTCCTGAGGGGTGGCTTCTCTCAAGGTTGGAAGGGTCGTAAAGCCATTTACTGGATGTGCCCCTTGCTTTGTCAGTCCTGTCCAGGAAAAGGGCTTTTAAAATTTTTGTACTTAAAAGTGACACTGCAACCAGAGCAAATGCCTGCAGCTTCTTGTGGTGAGCCTGAACAGTAACACTGTAACAGTAGCACAGTAACAGTAACGCTGTCCAGGTCCTTGGAGCCTTCAAAAATTCTCTGTACAAGCACTTTTAGACTGGGTGAGCCGTTACCTGGCCCTGGAGTCTGCAGCTACATCAGCAAAAAATATTTGGAAGGGAAGATGGAAAAGTTGAGACCAGACTCGATGTTAGCTCAGCCCTGAAGGGAACCAGTGATCCAAGTGCTTTAAGGTAGTAAAAGAATGGAGGTAAGGCCTTCCTGTTGACAAATACCATTTTTGAAAATTAGGGACTAATCTTGCTTGTTTAGGCAGGCATGAAAACAGTTGCTCAGGCAGTTATAGTGAGATGTGCCATATTCCTCAGGAAGGGTAGAATTTTGTCTTTTTTCTCTAATATCTGAGGTGGAAGCATGATGAATTTTTCACTACAGTTTTTTAAAATGTGATTGTTTACGTGGCAAAGTATTATTTAATGAAGATTTTTCTGAGGAGCACAAAAAATCCATGAAATAGTTTGTCAGTGTGATAAATGTTCTCACTTTCTAATCTGGGCATGAGCAGTGTCACTGTGTTTCAGTTATAACTGAATTCTTGATTATAACTCAGTATTTTTAGTGATGTTACAAAGTAGGTGGAGGCGGTGTTCATGAGTGAAATGCCTGACTATTTATGTAATGCCATAGTTCATTCCCATACTCTTAAAAAGTTATTAATGTGTTCCTGACGCTGTACTTCATTAGTTGAATAGATGATACCACATATAAAACTTGAATTTACTTTGTATGACTGCTATAACTCTTAGGTTTTAATTACTTGTTTCAGTATCAAAGGTGATTTAATAATTTTCTATGGAAAAAAGAACTTGTTGGTATAATGATAACCTGGTGTTTTATGTCCTCTCCTCCCTTGCCTTTATGCCTGTGGTAACATTTCCATGACTCTAAAAAACAAGGATAGCCACTTGCCTAGAGAAAAAACACATGCATGTCTGCTCCTCAGTGTGGTAAATTCCCTCTGTCTGCGGTTTTCTGTTCACGATTGCTGGAGCCATCACCAAGCAAAACCTAATGTGATTCTAATAAACACTGTGGAGCATAATTGTCTCTACCACAGCCCATTTCTCTGCCTGGCACCTGAAATCCTCTCTGCAAACCAGGCTTCTGCTCCCACTCCCTACTGAAGGCTGTGGTACTGTCACCTGTGACTGACTCCCTGGCCGGCCCCAGGGAGTTTTTTTTTCCCTTTTTTTTCCAGAATGCTGGTGGCAGGATCGCGTATCCTGCTCTGAATCTGGCGGGCGGAGAGCTCCTGCCTCTGCTAGTTTGCGGGTGGCAGCGTTTCTTCCCGTTCAACACGTTTCGTGTTTCAATGGCGTCAGCAGCTACGAGCACTCCGATATTCTGTCGAATAGGTTTGTTCAGTGGAAGCAGCGCCGCGCCGGTCCCCGCGGGCAGGGGCCGGGGCAGGGCCGGGCCGGGCCGGTGCCGGCGGCGCTCGGGGAGGCGCTGCCGGAGCCCCGCCCGTTCCGCGGGGATGGAGCGGCGCTTCCGGCGGGCGCGGAGCGAGGCACGGCCCGGCCGGAGCCGCGTGTGAGCAGCGCCGAGGCGGTGGGAGCCCGGCCCCCGCCCGGCGCCCTCCGCCCGCAGGATGTTCAAGAAGTGAGTGCGGCCGGGGCCGGGAGGGGCGGGGGAAGGGGGAGGGAAAGGGAAGGGTCCGGCGGGCCCGGCGCCCCCTCAGCCCCGGGCTCGGCCCTGCTCGGGAGCGGCCCCGCGGCCTCCTCGGGCAGCGCGGCCCCGGCTCTGCCTCGGGCACTCGGTTGTTAAATGGGAAACCCTCCGGGGGGAGCTGAGTCATTAACTTGTCTTAACTTCGGGGTGGCTCGAAGCGCCCTTCGTATACTTACGTGGTGGAGGTGAGGGGCTCGCATCCCAACGGGGCTCTGGGGGTTTGTGTTGCCAGTTAAGTGCTCTTCGAGTTGAGTGAAATAACACTGTGTGCCAGGGCGTGTCTGTGAGGCTAAACACGTGTTTTGTGGGCATTCACAAAGTTTAGGGATGAATACAGCCTGCTGGTGGGGCTGCCCTACCATCCCTCTGCCCGGTGTTCCCAGGAGACAAATTTAAGTCTCATGAAATCCTGGATATGAAAGTTGGACAGTTGATGTGCTGTTCTGTAGTGAGTTTATAAAAATTTCTGAAGAATGCTGAAGAGATATGGCATCGTTTGGGCAGTAAATTGTGCATTTCTGAAAAACTTTCACTAACTTTGCAGATTTGATGAAAAGGAGAATGTATCAAACTGTATCCAGCTGAAAACTTCAGTTATTAAAGGTATCAAGAATCAACTGATAGACCAGTTTCCTGTTATTGAACCATGGCTAAACCAAATCATGCCAAAGAAAGACCCAGTCAAAATAGTAAGATGGTAAGTTTCTTCTGCCTTGAGCTTTGCTTTTAAGGTGCTTCCCTTATGTACTGACTTTGTAGAGTAGATGAACCTATTGTTTTTGAAAGGCTTCTGTCATATCTGAATAGCTAATAGTCCGTGTTATGGCCAGACCAGAAAGTTTACAAGTGCTCGAGGTGCTCTTGAAGGCGTGTGCTGTTGTAGGATGCTTGAAGAACATTAAACTGCTGCCTGGCAGTGAATGTGCACTGTGTTCAGGCACTGCCCAAGGGTTAGCCTGTTGTTGAAGGGAAACATTCAGCTTTATTGCTGTGGAAGCTCAGACTTGCTTGGATACCTTCCAGTAACATTTTTTACAATTTTTGGGCTTCCATATATTATCTGAATCATTTTATTTTTTTCGAGGTAGAGGGTAGTACATTTTTGCTCTTTCTCCTTATCCACCCTTTGCACTACATTCAAAAACCCCAAAGAAATGCAATTAGTGCATTTTGTAGATTTTTTTTGAAGGGGAAGGAAGTGAGCAGGAGACCATTGTTGAAGAATAAGCCATGCAAAAAGATAATATTTTTAGTTTTATATTTTTTTACTAATTGACTGTCTTAATTCTCAGGTGCCAAGATAGATCTGACTCTGTGAAGTGAAATATTTATTTAAACTGTAGAAGGATTTAAGTAGCTATTGGAATAATTATTTTTTAATCTTGCAGTCATGAACATATAGAAATCCTCACTGTGAATGGGGAGTTACTGTTCTTCAGGCAAAGAGAAGGGATTTTTTACCCCACGCTAAGGTTGCTTCACAAATGTAAGTTTTCTGAGGGTGGAAGTGCTGGGAGGAGAAGGATGAAAAAATATTCTGTGATCTGTAATTGGTTTAATGATGCAATGTGTACTTGCCTCCTGTAGGAACTTAGACTGCATGCTTTTTACTTTCTACAATTTACATTTGCATTGCTTTTCTTGCTGTTCTGCTTGATTGTGTTACTCTGATTTAAATCCTAAAAACCATTATTCAGTCAAATCTCAGTGTTGGAAATACTTCAAGGGGGTGCCTTGAAGAATGGCTTGGAGAGCTGACAGCTTTCATGAATTGTGTTCATATTTGCCTTTTTTTTCCTCTTAACATTAAACTGTTTCTCTGTCACATTTGAGGGAATTTAGACCCTTTTTTTTAAAGACCTCTGAGTATCTGGGGACTTGGGAGATTGTTTTCCCTGTGGGAACTTGTTCAAATTTTTACTCAGTATGTGGGTCTATGAATGTGCAGGAGGCATAGACCTCTAGTGCTGGATTACCTTTGATTCTCAGGTAAAAGATGTGTCCTTTTGGGACAGCATTTGTGTCCTTTTGGGACAGCATTTGTGTCCTTTTGGGACAGCATTTGTGTCCTTTTGGGACAGCATTTGTGTCCTTTTGGGACAGCATTTGTGTCCTTTTGGGACAGCATTTGTGTCCCTTTGGGACAGCACTTGCATCCTTTTGGGACAGTACAGCCCAGCAGGAGCCCTAGTTATTGACTGTCAAACTTTCTGCCCTCACAGCACACTGTATATCTAATTGCCCCCTCTAAACTGATTTGATAATGAGTTATTCCTGTCGTCATCTCCCTGTATTAATTGCAATGCTGTATCTCTCCCCTCCTAGACCCATTTATTCTGCCACATCAGCAGGTTGATAAAGGCGCCATTAAATTTGTCCTAAGTGGAGCCAATATAATGTGCCCTGGCCTGACGTCTCCTGGAGCAAAGCTTTACCCTGCTGCTGTCGATACTGTCGTTGTATCCTTCTTTGACTATGAATTGCCTGCTGTGGGATGAGTCAAATTTCTGTTCTTGTATTCTCAGCTGACCATAATCTGGATTACTTTGGATTTTAATCGGATTTCATGAAATAACTGGTAATCAGAAAAGAGCTGCAGAAGTTTAGGTGTTATTTGGCAAGGTTATGTTGTTCTTATATTTTTACTTACTGTGATGCTCCTGCTGTACTGTTGGGTGGGCTGCTGTTCCATTAATCTCCTTGGTAAGTGGAGCTCCTTGGTGATTTTATGCAGAACTGTAAAAGTAGATGAGGTGCAGTGTAATTTGTCCCCTGCCTCCATAGTCATTCTGTTCCCATCAGTTAAAGAAGAATTCTCTCCTGATCCTAGGGAATTTGGAAAGATGTCAAAGATCAGCTTTACTATGTCAGGACTTGCTCTATGTGTCTGATGAAGTTAGCAAGTGTAAAATGAGGAAAGCGCTAATTCACTCCTCATTATGTTACTGAGAAAGGAAACCCTGAGCAAATACAGCATTAATAACACCAAGCTGTGCTGCTTGTGTTGTTAGATAGATGCTGTAGGAAAAGATCAGCTGTTGGCACCATGTGTTGCTAAACTTTGAAAAAGACACATCTGATTTCAGTGCTTCTGTTTTTTTTAAATTTGTGTCCCAATTCTTCTGTGCCTTGGAATCTGAAATGGCCCCAGAAACATGTGCCATTTTGTTCCAGAAAGGAGAGATTGTCATCTCTGTGTTAGGCACAAAGGAAGACGTGGAGTGTAGTGCTGGGAGATTTTTTTTTTCCTGTAATTGCTGTTCCAAGTTCATAAATACATGCTTTGTTCTACACACTGTGATTCAGTTGTTAAATGCAGTGCATTGTTTTGCTTATCTTTAAGAGCTGCAGCTTTAGAATTACTAAAAGGGTAAAAGTTCAATGTGGGCTTTTGAAAGTGTTTTGGAAGTCCTTTCTTCATATTGCTTTTCCTTTTCTCTAATAGTTTAAAAAGAAATCTGTTTTCCTTAGCAGTAATTTGTAGGCAATAATGGCAGAGGGAAAACAACATGCATTATGTGTGGGAGTAATGAAGATGTCAGCTGAGGACATGTAAGTGTTTTAAAAAATGAAATATAACCTGTGCTATGTCATTATTCTTAGGTTAGTTTGGAATATAAGCACCACAGTCAAGGTTACTGCATCCCTGTTGTAGCATGTGCTGTTCAGGTACAGAGTTTTTTAAGATTATGTTTTGTTGATTGGTAGTCAGGGAAAGAAGATTTATTTATTTGTACTTATTTGGAATCCAAATAGTTCTTTTCATGTGAATGTGGATTTTAAGGTGCTCAGCGTTAGTACCACTGCTGAATGTTAGTATTTCTAGAGCTCGATCATACTTTGTCAAAGATCTCGTTGAACAAAGACATATTTGTATCAAGTACCTGGGCTGGGCAAGAGATGCAATTTGGATTTGAGAGGATTGAAAACGGTGAAGTGATTTTTGTGTGCAGGGACGGGGAGACTGAAATCATGCTGATGTTTGGCTGCCTGTCTGGGTTTTCCTCTGTGGCCTGCCCTGTACCCACATGCAGCATTCCTGCTTGATGTGCTGACTGGCATATCTGAGCTTCTTGTGAAATGCAGAGGTCTGTTCAGGGGATAAACTGAAAATTTTTTGAGAAGGCAAAGGGATAGAAAATGGAAATGGGTGCTAGTTGTTCTTGGCTTTCACATAGTGCAATATTGTAAGTAGCTAAATCACCTTGTCATTTAAGTTCTGTAAGGTCTTGCAGCAGGATGTGAGGAGCACCCAGTGGGTTTGGGCTGGTTGGTTCCAGCCCTGTCTGCCCTTTGTGGCAGTGAGGAAGCAGATTTTGATGCAAACAAGTCACTCTTTTGTGTGTGGATAATGCTTAGCAGGATCATCTCCTGTGCTGGGTGACTCTGTGGTCCCAACTCATAATGGTAGCAGCACAAGGAGAGAGGGAATGTGTTACAGAGGATAGGGAGAGAGTGGGACCAGAGCAACCTGGATTTGGACCTGCTGTAGCTGTTGAGAAATTATATCTCTCAGGATTCTTTGTAGTGATTCAAAAGACACCAAGAGTAAGTGGAAAGAAAAGCTACTGAAGTGTCCCAGCTCAGAGTCTGCAGTGATGTGCTGTGATCACTGCAAGCCGAGCTTACTTGTATTCCTCATCCTAACTTGGGATTCAGCAGCCTCGCAGCTGAATATCCTGTTCCTGTGAGAAGCAACATGAACTGGAGAGGAAAACAAAGTGATGCTGATCTCTGCAGCCCGTTGGCTGCTTCTTTGTGTGACATTGGTTAAACCGGAAAATTGTGGAACGGTGTGATTTCAGTCTCTCGGTGTGATTACAAAACTTAATATGTTAATTCTGGGTTAGCAGCATTTTCCTTCCTGATTACTTTTGGACAAGCTGTGTAAGTAATAGAACACTTGGTGTAAATACAGAAAATTATATCCTCCAGGGGAATGAAACTTTTTCTCACTCCTAGAATGTCTTGTTTATGGTGACAAAACTAGATTTTTACTTTTTTTTGGGTGGAATAATGTACTGGAAAAATGATAACCATAAATTCAGTGCAGACACATAGACTAATAATTTTTAGAAGATGACACTACTCAAAAGATACAGAGTCAATACTACAGAGGATGGTATATTTGTAACATGCTGCAAGTCCTTGGCACAGAAATTTAGCACTTTTAATTCTTTCTTAAGTGGGTAGGTGACCTGCAACCAGCAGCAAGGCAGCTCACCTGTGTTTGATTGTGTTGGTGGCACACTTGGAACCAGAACTTGTCAAATTTCACATTCCAGTCTTGTTGTACCACCTCTTGTGCTGGGAGGGGGAGACTCACAACTGCTGTGCTACTTTGGTAGAGAAATGCTAAAATTAAAAAAGTGGCAGAAGTCTGAAGAACTGTCTCCCACTAAGAAGTACCAAAAATACTGTGGAAGGCTGTTGACAAAACGTGGAAGGCAAATATTGTCCTCTTATCAGTCAGCAGTGTGGGCAAACTTAATAACAAATATTGTTTCTTGTCCACATGCTGTTGAAGATAATGACTTTGTGATTATTAGCTTTTCCCCTTCCAGCTGACAAATGTTGCACTTTCCACTTAAAATATTATATTTTATACTGCTCTAATATTTAACCTATCTAATACTTTTGTACCTTTTTCCTCCTTCCACAGTGAGAAGGTCAACAAAGGGATTGGTATTGAAAATATCCACTATTTAAATGATGGCCTTTGGCATATGAAGACATATAAATGAAACAAAAGGAACTGTTACTCCAAAGGAATGCACTTAGATTAAATGTGGACTGCTTTGTAATTCCTTGTTTTTAATGTGACTGAATGTACAAATTATTTTGTTCTGTGGCTATGCTAAATAAATCAAGTGAATGCAAAAGTACTGTTAGGCTACAATAGTTTTCTAGATTTCTTTTTATTACAGTTATTTTGTTTTGTCTTAAACCCAAGTCTTCAGTGACTGAAGATACCTGGTGGAAAGATTCTGCATGGACTGTGAGTAGACTATTTCAAACAGAAAGGAGGAAAAAGCCAAGAAATGTTTACATTTTTTTGCTCTTTTAAAAGAGTAATATAAAGTGTGTGTGAAATATAAATACAGTTTATAAAACCTCTGAAACATTTCAGATTTTTTTTCTTCTGATTAACATCTTGTTAGTCTACGCGTTTCTTGAATGTGGAGGAATAATTTTTTTTTACATTATTTTTTTTAAGTTATTAACAGCATTACCTTCATTTTACTTAAGGATTTTCCTCTTTTTAATATGCATTTATCTGCATAGGATTTATGAACTTAGACTGATAACGTGGACTAGAAATCCTTTTTATGCTGGTTCATATCTGAAGACTGACAGCTGTGTTGAGATTTCTCCCTGCCAACACTTTGCTCTTGCTCTCCCTGTAGTGGAGTTGACAGTAACGCTGGGCAGGCTCCCAACGGAGCGTGTCCACCCTGGTGCCTCACGCTCTCTACTCCCTCTTTGCAACCTTATTTTAGGAGCAGAAGCAAAACCACTGTTAAATAAGGGCATGATAGCAAAACATGGTTATCAGTGTAGCCAGGAGCAGCTTCTTCAGGTGGAAGTTCAAGAGATCTCAGCTTGTGCACACTGCCACACGTACCTACAGCTACAGATTGGGGTCAGCAGCACTGTGTGTTTGTCTGGATACCCAGTCCTTTGTTCAGCAACTGCATACCCAAAGCTATGCCTATGGAAAAATGGAATCATGTAATAAACTAAGGAAACCTTAAGGTCTACCACTCATAACTGTCTCTGGGAGCATTTATTAATATTTCAGGTATCTATTCTAACACATACATTGTGCAATGGCAGAATGTGATTTTGTTGGCCCGTGCCTTGTCTTGGTGCTGTTCTGCATGTTTGGTTTCCCCACCCTGGGACCTTCACAGAAGAGAGTGGCCAAGGAGTTCTCCATCTGATTCTAAAGCCAAATTAAAACATGGGAGATGGAATATATTACCTAATATGTGCTACTTTACAATTTCTCCTGTAAGATTACTTATGAGATTGTGCTTCTGAAAATGACAGGGTAAATCTGAAACTTATCAATGGAGGAAGACAAAATTTAAGCAGTGTAGCAGAAAAAGTTTCATCAAACCTCACACCTTCAGAATGCTGATGGACATTTTTATGCATCTTAAAGATCCCACTATGAATGTACTAATTCCTGGTTAGTGCTGTGTGAAATCAGCTTGTGCTTCAGTGTGTTTTTTTTTTCTTTGTAAAACAAGCTAGCCTTGTGTTCTGTGGCTTTTTCCCTCTGCATGGTTTCCTCCTGTTGTTTTACAGTACCTCTCAAATCTGTGACAAATGAGATTTATTCTCATTTGAATTGTTCACTGCCATCCTTTCTCCTATGACTGCTGTTGTTGGGGGGGGGGTCAGAACTGTCTTAAATATCAGAAACACTGAAATCAAAATTTTACTTTCTTCATCTGGTTTTGTCAGAGTATTCCCAATAGTGGGAGTCTAACCTTTATATGTTATTCTGACTGACAGGACGAGAAGGTGCATCTTGCCTCACCTTTTGCACATTCTGAAACAGCTGAGCTGTGGGAGCTTGTCAGGGAGTTTCAGCAGTTGTCTTACCCTTCTTGGCAAAAAGGAAAGACCTGATGCTTAAAACAAAAAACCCAAGATGTGGATATTCTCAGCAATTTGAAGCAGCTGTTTCACTTTCCCACCTGCCCCCTTGCAGTTCAGGGTAGGGTGTTAAAACGGTCTGTTAAAGGTGAGATAACACTTATCTTCCCATGTGTTTTATGAATATTGTAGTGCCAACAAAGCCTGTGACAGTCCTAGATGCAGCAGATGGATGTAGTACCTTCCTTAAGTCCTTAAGGAACACCCACGTCAGGTCAGTGAACTCTAAATGGAGTAAATACTGAAGTGCTGTTTATTTGCACGTGCTGTGAGGGGAAGGGAGTGTGACCCAGTGACTTGAGCCTCAGTTGTAAAACAAACAAACAAACCAAAAAACCCCAAACCAACCCAAAAGACTCAACCTGAAAACAAAACCCTAAATCTGTAACAACAAACCCAAACCCCACCACAGCCCCCCTCAACCCCAGTATGAGGGAGATCTGCAGGTTGCTTTGTTGTGTTACCTGCGTTGCATAAAGTTCCAAGGGTGGGAGTGCAAGCTCGTGCTGATCTTTCTGCCTCTTGGTGTTAAAAGCCTCTGTAAAAGTATCTAAACTACATTTTTACTGACAATTAACGATCTTCTTCCTTCTAAACACTATTAGTACCACTTACGGGAGTGGAAACAACACCAAACCTGTATTCTAATACACTTAAAGGTGGAGTGAAATTTTAAATGAGCAATTACTCTTGTGCAAACAGGCTCCCTGACCATATTAATACTTACTCAAATACAGTTATCTCTTTCTTTTGTCTGCTTAGAAACAGCAGTCCAAAGGGCACTTGATATGATTATGCTGCAACTTCCTACAGGATTTCTTGCCACCTTGCTTCCTGATAATTCCTTACTGGGTTAGGAGGCTGAGCATAAAGGAGCAGCGGCTGCATAAAACAATGTAGCTCAAGGTATTGTGTAGCTGAGAGTAAAAGAAACACCTTAAATTTAGTCTTTGAGACTGAATCTGTAGTCAGTTTTATTGGTACATCTTAGAAAGATATAAAGACATTCTAGAAATGCCTGGAAGAACCGAGAGAATCAAAGTCTTGCAAAAATATATTTGTATGAGTAGACTAAACTTCATTTGAATTTTCATTAATAAATATTTACATGTACAAATCCCCCTATAAACTCAATTCCCTTTCATTATAAACATTAACAACATCTTTTTATCATTTCATTCTGGCTCTGTCAAAAGCCAGAAGCTTTTTTTCCGTATAAAAGAGTTAGAAAAAAATTTCTCCTTCCACTTTTGAAATCAAGAGCTTTACCAACCCTCAGTGTGCAAAAACAACCTGTACAGCAGTACCAGCACGTGTCAGTACCAACGAGATGAGCCAACTGCACCCCTGCCCTGGCGACACCTCAGTCATTGTCCGAGCCCTCCGGGGGCAAGAACACGAGGGCATCGCTGTAGGTGTGTCCGTAGGGCCTCAGCCTGTACACCCCATACATCATCACGTGCATGTGGTTGGGGCTCAGCCCGCTGAAGGTGATGGCCATGTCGGAGCAGCAGCCGTCCACCACCTGCTGTGGGTGGGTGCCCATGGCCTCCTTGATGAGGGTGCCCACGGATTTAGTGTTGAAGACGTCCTTCCCTTCCGAATCCTCCGCGTTCTCGGCGAACACCCCCGTGTACTTCAGGCAGATCGCCAGCTGCTTGTCTTCGGCAAGTTTCCAAATCATACCTCCCTGCTCCGGACACTTGTTGGGGTCTTCAAGAACGCTGGAGAGTCGTCTCAGTGACTCGATGCTTAGGACGATTCCTCCCTCGCCATCCACATACTCCAGGTCACCAGATTTCACAGCGTGGCCAATGTAAAAAGGCTGGGAGGGGTCTTTTCTCAGTAAGAAGTACTTGAGATTTTCAATAATAGCAAATGTTGTTGGATACGCAAGGAAGAACCAGCTGAATTCATCCTTGTAGCGTTCATACGTCATCTTGTAAGCTTTTCTCATCATAACCCACATGTCTTTCGTGTTGAGGGCCACAGAATCGAACACTTTGACATTTTCAGAGCTGTAGAACTCTGCCTTGTCACAGTGCTTGCTCCAGGTCTCCTTTGCTGCAGCCCAGTGCCCCAGATCTTTCGGTTTGACCAGAATGATACAGTAAACACGGATACTTTTACTAAGCTCCATACGTTCACCCTCAGAAAGGTTTAAGACATCCTCTTTGTCGGGAGCCTGGATGTGATGGTGCTCGTGGTCTCGCGCTTTGGTCCCGTGCCCCACCTTGATGTGTCCCAGCAGTGTAACCAACATGCAGAAGGCTCCTCCAAGCACCATGCCCTTCACGAAGGAGCTGCTTTCAGAAGTCATTTTTCCTAGGAAAGAGACGCACCGTGAGACCTTACAGGAATTAAGTGCACTAGCGCACTTGCCTACTGTACGGTTCTAATTCATTCTCCAATTTCCAAGCCCAGCTGCAGTTCCCTGACCTCCCGCACCAGCACAGGGCCGGTGGAACGGGTGGTATTAAGGAGGTTCCCTGTCGCGGTTCTGGGTACCGCTAGCAGTGCCACAGACCCCGCGGGGGGAGCCTTGTGCCGCAGCCCCCCTCAGCCGCCGCGATGGCGCGGTCCCGGCCCCGCCGCGGCCACATCGCGGCCCACGCTCTGCCGGGGAGCTCTCCCGGAGTCCCGGGCCCACCCGCCCCGCTCCCGGAACCTCCCGGAGCCCCCCGAGCCCCCCGCGGTCCCGCCGCTCCCGGGGCCGCCCCCGCCGCCCTCACCGGGGCCGCGCGCACCGCCCCTTCCTGCGCCGCCGGAAGCGCCGCGCGGCCGCTCCGGGACCCGCGCGCGCGGCACGGGGGCGCCGCCTGGCGGAGAGCGGGAAGCACCGCGGGGCCCTCGCGCAGCCCCGCCCGCCCTCCCCTCAGGTGTCCCCCCCTCAGGCTGTCCCCGGTGTCCCCCGGGGGGAAGCGCCAGCCCTGCCGTGCCGGCGAGGTTGTGAAAGAAACTTGCCAGTCCGAGCCTGCCCGCGGCGCTCCGGGAGCCGCGCTCCCAACGCCGGACGCTGTCACTGCCGGGACCGAAGCCCCCTCACAGCGGCGGCTCCGGTGACCCGGGGCTCCCCCGCCTGGCTCCCCCCGCACACCCCACTCGCACAGTTTCCTCGCCGGCTCGACCACAGGTTTCCCACAGCAGTGGTTTCAGATGTCTCGTTCCATAAAGCAGTTTATTCACAGCACGGTAACACACAAACAGCCCGAGCTGGTGCCTCCGGGGAGGGACCCCAGCAAAGGGGCTGAAGCATACGCAGGATCCACCCAAATACACCCAAATATATCTCGCATATCCAGGATCATATGATATCAGGTATATCAATAGCTCAGGTATATCCAGGTTCAACTCCTGGATATACTGCCCTAAATTTCCAAACTTATACAATAAACTGTGCTCAAAGCATGGTAATATGGTTAATATTTAGAGTAAAGCCAAAACTTTATTTTCTACTTTTTTTTTTTTTTTTCTTTAGTGATAATTGTTCCTGAGCTCCAGATTGTCTGAATCTCTTTCTACACAATGTCTCTCTAGAACTTACAGGTGACACCAGATTTGAAAAAACATCACTGACCAACAGTCTGATCCCTTTTCCACCAGCCCCTTGGGGAAAAAAAAAAAAAAAGGTTTTACATGTTTAATCTCTTTATTAGCTGATAGTGGTGTACCCTTAGGCCACCACAGGGGTTAGGATAAAGTCCTATATGGGTTTTCCCTATACTGTATGGTATGCCCTGGTTGGATGAACGTAGTGGATTTTATTTAAGTCAATTTACAACTCAGCTGCTCTGGATTTTCTGGCATCTGTCTGGGTTCCTCAGATCCCTCAGTTATTCAGGTAAAGTTTTTTTTTTTTTTTAAGGCTTATGGCTGTACCGTAGACTTCAAGGCTTAAGGATGTTATCTTTGGCAAAAAGATCTGTAAGACCATCATTGCTTAACTCTTCTGGGCCTAGGGAAGCATTGCTCAGGGTTCAGGTAAAAATGCTACAAAATAGTTACTTTGGTTGGATCAGTGCATGTCCAGAATAGCTCCATTCAGTGGAACTAAACACCAATTACACACGGTGAGAGGAAAGTACTGGCAGCTTGTACGGGTAGTTCTGTCACTGCACTAAGGGAACATCACTCATCCTATATTTTCCCACTTGACTGCTTTTAAGGTATAAAATAGGTGGACACTCAGATTGTTATCACATCCAGAGGCTGGAGGCGAGTTCAGTTCGTTTTACGTTATCTATCTCCTGTTTGCAGAATCAATTGTGGCTTTCAGGGCTTCAGCAGTTTCCTTGATTGTGTACTTCAGAGAGATTTGAATGAGTTGCAACTCACTGCTTCAGCTGATGCTTCAACAAATTGTTTTCCTGCATGAATTCAGTGAGGTTCTTTCCAGGGTTCTGACAGAATGACTAATGTAGCTACAGATCTTGACTGTCACTTTAATGTCTTTTCAACATTGTTCTTATCCAGCAGCAGATAAGTGAAGAGAAAGTCTAAGCAGCATGTTAAGCACGTTAGAAACCCAGAGAGACTCTCTGGCTTCTGTGTTGCTTGAAATTGTTGGTTGGTGTTAAAAGGACTGAAATGGTATAGGAATGCATAAGGTCTCACAACAGCCATGGTTAAGTATTCTGGAGCTCCTTTAGACATGTGTATTCCTGTAAACTCCATCTCAAATTACTACAAGAAATAGTTTTTAAGAACTTCAAGAGGTAAGTATTTGAAGTCATTCTGCCATTGTCTGGGAACCAGCCAAATGTCACAACTGAGGAAGGGCCAGACCTAAGATGGAAGTTAAGTGAGGAAAGCTCAGTCACACGGTAGGAGTGAACCAGGAAAACTCGGAGGTCACAGCAAATGGCCTTGCATTGGTTTTATATTAGAATATTAGAACCCATTAGAACACTCTGGGTTCTGCAGGCATACAGAATGTCACCAGATTTCAGCTTTGAGTACTGATTTGCTGTCCATGGAGAAGTTTATTAGCAGCAGTTTCATCCCTTGCTTCCTACCGATCCTTTGTAGGGTCTCTACCACACTCTAGAAAAACAGCAGCCTTTGGAGCCTGCAGACCTGTGCCAGGATCTGCACTGCTGGCAGAGCTGAGGAGCTCCACGGCTCGTTGCTTGTCTCCACAGACAGCGGTTCCCCTGCTGTTTTCTGTTTGTCTTTCCTCGCTGGCTGCAGCTGCATTTGCCTTCTGGTGCTCTTTCTTGCCTCCAAAGAAAGACATTTAACATGTTCTCACTGTGTGGTGCAGAACGTCCCTGAGAGATTGGCTATTATCAAAATATATGTGATAGGAACTTTGTTCCAATTAATGCGAAATGTTTCAGCTGACACATGAGTTGTCATCTTTCATGGGGACTGCTTGTTAACGATCACAAATGAGTGTCCACTGTCTCAGAAGCAGACTCATCTGTCTCTCTGTTGTGTGCCTGTGCAGCAGGGAGGCTGGGCCAGAGCTGCACAGTCACACTCAGAACAGGTAACTGAAGCCAGGGCAGAGCTATTGCAGGTGTTCCTGAGCAGTTAAACATCAGCTAAGCTATATGTCATACAGAAAGAACCCCTAATCAGAAGATACACAGTTGCAGTTAAGAGAAATGCAAAGGTAAGTTTGAACTGGGGCAGCTGACTTTGTTGTCACATCGCCCATATATTTTTAATGCTGAAGCTACTGGAAAACACACAGGTTCTGGTTGTCCATCTGATTCTACCAGAAGAGGGGGTCAAGTGTAGTTATGGTCTGAAGGTTGCAACCTCTCACCCTGAATAGCTGAAAGCCCATTGGAACAAACAGACACAGTGCAGGAAAAGGGCTTTTAAGGAGGCCAAGTGTTACTGTTCTGTCACATACCAGGTCCTTCCATTCAGCCCATAAAGGGCATAACTGAACCAATGTGTCTGCTGAGGTTTTTAGTCCTGTTGTTGGAAGGTTTGGAATCCGTGTTCTGAAGTCATAACATAGTCAGGTGTAGATTTGAGTTAGCAGGAAGATTTCTTCATTTCCTTTATGGGGATCTGCTCAGCTCAGCACTTCTTTTGGAGGAAAATGGATTTCTGAGCCAAACTTTAGCCACCCCTCCAAAATTTTTGCCCTGCATCCTCTTCTTCACTTTATTTTCACACTCAAAATCTGGAATTTGGAAAGACGTGAACCCTTCATAGGTCATGTGCATCCTGAGCCACACACACCACCAAGATCTTGTCGCAGGGGTAGGCACTGGACTAAGGAAACACATTTTAAAGCCAAAAAGTGGCTTTATAATTAATACTAATATCAGAACTCAGTCTGAAGTATTTACCTCTGAAGAAGTGCTCTCTCTGGTTATTGGACAAAATTCTGGAATTATAGGATGAAATTCTCCTGTATTTATAGGAGATAAAGCATAATATGATCTTTTAGCCTCGAATTCTGTTAAACTGATTAACTATGTCAAACAATACTTTTAAATCACTTTCCTCTTTCTTCCATGAACACTGTCAAGGAAGGGCTTGGCATTGAAAAGGTTGTTATTTACACAGTACCCTCAAGCACAGGAAGATACGTGAGAAGCAAAACATTTGTGACTCCAAAAGAACTTACCAACTTTGGATTGCTTTATAATTCCTTCAGTTTTTCATGTGTGTAGCTGAATGCAAACCCCATCTTATTCTCTGGATATGCTCAATCAATCAAGTGAATGCTAATGTCCTGCTAGCTCCAGCGATTCAGCTGGAATTGAACTAGCAGAGACAATGCCCAGAGCTGAGCTGACATCATTGTGAATGACTCCAGTGCACAAACACAACAGAAAGAGAATAGGAATTAGACATTTTAATGTCAACCCTCTTAGAAGCATAGGAAAAAAAAGAATCATCATTGATCAAATAGACGAGAAAAAAAAGCCAGAGATAGGAAAATCTTATATTCAAGCTCTCAAAGGGAAAAAAAAGTGGAGATGAAAATAGCATTCTACCAGAAAGAATGGGTTCTTAATAGGCCTTTAAAATAAAATGCATGAAACAGTAATGAAGTGATTTTGCTTCATCTTTAAGGAGCTCGGTTTTGTCAGTCTGGGCTTATTTGAAAAAGGCCCTCTGCAGAAAATGGTGGTCTCAAATTATGGCTTTTCAGGGTCAGATTGCATAGTTAAGAAGCACCATTGTGAGCAGCAGTGACAGAGACAGCCCTGTGGCACCCAGAGAAACCAGAAGAGGAACCTTGCTCTGCTGGCACTGCCTTGATGTCATTTGTGGACAGTTCGTGGAGCCTGAGCACGGGACTAGGCTTGTGTTTTGGCTTACAGGAATTCTGATCTGGTGACTGAGAAAATCTGTGGACGTTGCCTTGGTTTGGCAATGTGCAACCTGGAGACACAAAAGCTTCTGGCAGGGTGTTTGTTGTAAAAGGGCTTATGGTGAGTAAGTGGTTAGTGTTGATATCAGCCCACTAAGGGAAGAGGAGGGGGAAGGATGGAAATAGCAGAGCATTCGGCAGGCTTGAATGTCTGTAGCTTCCATGAGATGCTTTCTTGTACCAACTGCTGACATCCCTTCATTTTGCCAAGGAAATGGAGGTTTTGAAGTATCGGATTCTCTAAGCAGACATTTGCTTTCCTGTATCAATGTTGAAAGAGTAGACTCCTGAGTTGCATCTGCAGAGACAAAAATGTCTGCTAGGTATGTGTTTGCAACACACTGGAATTACTAATGATGTTAGAGCAGAACTCAGAGCCCCGTGCTGCAACTGTAGATCCGTGATTTATCAGAGAGGAGACGTACCATGGACATGAAATGCCTGGTTCTGGAGTGGGGGAAGAACTGTTTGATCTCTACCTGTCAGCTGAGGACCCCTGAAAGAAAGCTTGTGGTGTGCAGGAGGGGATGCTGTCACTCCAGCACTGTGATCAGGTGTGGAAGCTTTATGCTTTCTGGGGAAGCTGGGATGTGAGCAGTGCCAGTAGCTCGGGAGCAGCAGAGACTGCAGTCGAGAGTGCACAAGGTCTGAGATTGCCGAGTTTGAGCTCAGTGATGTGTCAGATTTCAGCCTCTTTCTCTTTCGAACAGATGTTGACAGTGCTCTGTTGCCTCACAGGGGCTCAGCCCGACCTGTCCAAGGCTGCTGCCTGGTTTCTTTCGGCTGGGTTTGGAAATAGTGGGCTGTATTTAGACTTGTGACTTGCACAGCCTTCTGCTGCTGCAGCTGCTGCGCCGCAGCCTTTTGCAGAGGCTCTGCTGTCAACAACTAAAGCACAGCGCTCCCTGCTCTGCCTTTTGTGGGCCTTTATGGAGCTCTTTAGAAAGTGTATAGAAATGCATAGTGCCGAGGTGCCGCTGCTCCTTAGCACCGGGGTGTATCTACAGTGTGCCAGAGGCTTAATATTGTGGGAAGGGGCACCAGGACACAGGACAAAGGCACCTGGGGGGCTCCTGTCTCCCTGCAGGGCTGGCACCGAGGATGGCAGTGCTGTGAAGTGAATATTGGTTCTGTTCACACCAGCAGCACCTCCCTGTTGAGAGGCAAGGGAGGGGATGCTACATGCTGCATGAGCTTCTCTCTTCTCCCCTCATTTCTATAGAGCCTCCATGTACTTTATACTCTCTATGAGGAATTTTTTTTTTTTCCTAATATGTGCCATATCTAACGTGCTCATAATTTGGAGAGTACACTCACAGTTTGGGATGCTGATATGCTGGTCCATGGGTAACTGTACCCCAGCTCCTACTCATATCTTAAAATCTGCCTCAAGGTAAATAAAGCAGTAGCTGATTGCTACACCTCTGGGCTTAATTTTGCTATCTCATTATTCTGAGGATTTTTTCTTGAGGAAAAAATTATCCATGCTTGGGTCACTTATATCAGTACGAGAGGCTGTGAAGCTGCTATGAAGGGATAGAAAAATCTCTTTAGTGATGTGAATTGTCAGTGATGTACAGTATCTATTTGCACTCTAAAAGATTAAATTAAAAGTGATAATTATGTGCTGTTTTTGCTGCTTAAGTTGTTTAATGCCATTATGACTGTGCTACTTAATGGAAAAGCTTAGAATCAGACTAGCATGGGAATACTAAAAATTTTAATGGATTTCTGCTCAAGTCATTCTTCCTATTATGAAACAAACCCACCAAATATATATAACTAGGTCTTTGGATTCAATTATTAATCCTCTCTCCTAATTTGAGGAGCAAAACTATCACTTAACAGCAGTTCTCTGAAATAGAATTTTAATGATACTAGTCATCTCATAGTTGAACATGATTTTTCCCGATCAGAACAAAGATAGAAGATTCTCAGTGCTGAATCAGAGTTAATTATTAATCCCAAGCAGGTGAAAAATAGAGTGTCAACAGTGTGTCTTGAACATCTGTCAAAGAAGCTGTCAGAAATGTTTTCCATGGGTTGTCATGCATTACTTGGCTTCTCTGCACGAGGAAAAGGTTTTGGTACATGGTATTGGAATGAGGCTGCAGGAATAATGCATAGGAAGAGAAATATACCCTTCATCAGCAACCTCCGGCCACATCTGAAAATCCAGTCACCTCTTTGGGCCAGCAAGATGTCAGTCTTTCTTCACTGCTGCAGTTATGGTGTTTTGTACACCATGAGTTAAATCAATACTGATCAAGAGGTTTGTTTGGACTGTTGGTAGTTGTAAAGCTGTGGTCATTCTTCAGAGAATACCCAGTGTTACAGCCTGCCAGTCTGTTTAGGTTATTACATACCTTTCCTTTTCCATGTGTTTATATTTTGTTTTGGCCCTTTCCATACTTTAATGACAAAAAAAGGTGTAATAGACTTGCACTGTGTGTTCCCAAGGCTTTCTGATGGAAGTGTTGGGACTTCTTTACAATTGCACTCAGTTTTGATGACTTAGAGCAGGCAAACAGAGCAATCTTACAGCTCTGAACAAACACTGTGAGGTTAAATTTCTTTCCCTTTGAAACTGAGAAATCGATACAAGTTGGCAGAAACGCTCATATGCAAACAAGAGTTTGGAAAGGCTGACTCTGAGCTTCTCAGGTGCTATTGGGATCAATGGAAATATTGCTGCTTCCTTTTCTGCTGTGGTCCCAAATTGTCTGTCTGCACTAGCTAATTGTGGGAGTTTTCTTCTCTGATGATTTTTCTGGTTGGATGTCCATCAGGAATGACACCATGATCAACATTATTATAGGTCTTAATTCTGTTCTGCCTCCTCAACTTGAAGTCAAAGCAAACTGGGAGTGCAGGATCAAGCCCTTAATTTGTTACTTACACTTGATTTGAGGCTTAGTGTCCAAGGTTAAGCTAAAAGGGTGACGGAATAACTCAGGCCTATGAACAACTCATCATGTCAGACACGAAGTAATTGGGTCCAAGGCTCAGCACGTTGGAAGTTTGCCACTTCCTTTCTCTTTCAGTAAATGTTCTGCATTCTCACTCCTGTAAACAGTCTCTTCATCTCTTTCTGTGGATAACTGGGCTTCCTTCCTGAAACCTTCCCAAATTCAGACTGCATTTGACAATAATTTTGTATTTGTGCTTAATACAAAAGTTTTCAAAGGAGCTTCACAGACACTAATCACGGTAAAAATGCAAATCTAAAATCTGCCTTATTCTAATGTTTCCTTTGGAAACCATTTAATTTCTTACAAGCACACTTTGGCAGATGATGTGGCCCTTATAGTAATAAATCACAGGAACATAAGACACTTCACTGCAGCTGTGACATGGCTAGTTAGGATCCTATTCAAGAAAAAAGGCTTAGGCAGTGTATTTTCTTTCCTATACTCTGCTGTACCATTTCTCCCTCTTATAGATCAAGTGAAAAGACTCTCAGAATGCTCTTATAATTGTCTCCTTAGAGTTATAATCTGCAAATGCTTTTTTCTAAAAGATAAAAATACCCAAATCTTAATGGAGCCTTTTTAAATGGCACATCAGTAACTCTCCAGCCTCCTTCATGGTTTTGTAAATCTCTTTAATAAGGGTGAGAAGAAGCTTACAGAGGTCTCTTTGATTAAAGGTTTGACCTGGAATTACTTTGAATTTGTATTATGGAGTCAGCAGGTTTACTGTGGTAAGTCTTAACAGAGAATCTTTTGAAGTGCTTTGCAGGTAGAGCTGTAAAGACAGTAAGTATCCTATAAAACTCACTAAAGCCACAGCAGAGCCAGTGAAGCATCAGGGCACTGTGCTGGAAGGTGTTGGAAGGCCATATCCACAGAGCACTGGGAACAGGCTGCCTTGCTAATTTAAAGCCTGAGTTTGCAAGTCTTGTGGGTGGGATTATATGGCACAATTTCAAGAAAAGGAGGCTGGATCCAGTGATCCATAAGGTCCCTTCTGCCCAATGGCTGGGTTCCTGTAAGATTATAATCACTAAAAAATAACAGTTCCAAAAAACGACTTAAATCAGTAGGAAATATAGCCAGGACAGTGAATTTCATGGAAACTATTATACTCAGCGCTTCATCTCCATCTGCATGACTTGGCTCAGAGGAAACCTGTGAGGCCTTTTAACCCCACTAATTTTGAGTTTTATGGGCATAAGTTTCCTAGAAGGTGATGTTCTCCTAAAGTCACCCAACTCTCTGCTAGCAGATTTGTTTTATTTATCAGTGGTGATCCTGTAATTCTCATGAATGGAAATGCTTCTGTGTAGGATGGGTGGCCTCACTTTCCTCTGCTATAACTCTTTGTAGGATCTCTAAAGCTTGGGCAAAACTTTCGGAATGAGGCAGTGAATCTATTCTGTATTTATTGCACAATATTTATGGTTGACTTCAGGAGTATTTAGGAGCAGAACCATCCAACACCTATTGCACTCATGATATGTCAGAGTCTCAGAAAGATCAGATTTTCTTTGGCAATGTCCTTTTTCTTTAGTTTTAGCTTTCATGCTTGGACTCCTTGGCATGAATATACTGACAGCATTCCTGGAACTGCCAACTAAGGACAGGAAATGGCAGCTTGCAGAAGTCAGCTTTGCAGTGTGGGTGGCCTTTGCTTTGCAGAGTCTGTTTGCCAGATCTGTATGTCAGATGTCACACAAAGGCAGTGCCATCTCACCAGCAGTGATGGTATTTTTCATCCTTTCAGACAGGGTGTCAGGACATTCCCTCACTGCACTCTGCTCCCACTGCTCTGCTTTTACCAAGGTGTCAGGACATGCTCTTGGAGACCTGCCTTGTGCTGGGGGCAGGAGTGTGGAGCAGCCCGAGGCTGCCTGGCTCTCCTGTTGTCTCTCTCACCTACCCAAGGTACAGGATGTACCACTCAGAGCAGCTCTTCACCTGACACACAGGGCAGCTCCACACTGGCAGTTTTCTGGGCAGAGGGAAGCACTGCTGATGGGGAACGGGAAGAGATAAGAAGAGAGGAGCGTGTTTTTCTTCTCCCAACTGCTACAGCACAGAAAGGCTGCTCAAAGGGGACCCAGGTCTGCAAAAAGAAAGCAGGGAGAGCCCTCAGAAGGAGTAGTCAGAGCAGATGTGGTGAAAAACAGGACATGAAAGCGGCACAGCAGAAAGCTCTTTTAATTTTAAAGAGAAGCAAAAGGTCTTTGCAGCTTCTGAAGGAAAGCCTATGGGTAGGGCTTTCTGTCAGTTTTCAGGCAGTGTTGAAACCCCAGACTTCTGTTGCTCTGGTAAAATGTTCTTTCCCTTTGCAATGATAGCATCAAAGACATTGCAACTGAATTATAAGGCTCTTGGTCTCGACACATGCACACCTTACCCCAGAACTTGGCTGAACATGGACAGAATTCTCTGCAAGATGTTCAATGGTTTTAATCCTTCGATGACAGAGGAGGCTTCAGTGCTTATCAGAAACCCTTTTAGAATAAACCCCACATCTACAAACTCTGGGGAAACCACTGATCTGTTTAGTCTGATGAGATGGCAGCAGGGCTGAAATGCTGTTGAGGAAGGCATTGCTGCAGAGCTGCTTGAACAAGAAAAATGTCTAAGGTGGTCCCAGAAGTAGTTGGTGTTCAAAGCACAGCTCAGGTGAGTACACTCAACACATGTGATGGGACAGGGTAGAGGACATGGTGGAGCACCAGCAGTGCTGCACTCAGAGAGCAGTGCCAGATGCACTGAAGGCTTCCTGAATGCCTCAGGGTTTGAGGATATTTAAGTTTTGTTACAATTAAGAAAGATGGCAGATATAAATTCCTTAGAGAGCAGTAGCACAGTACCTGCCTCCATATGAGGCCAAATAGGATGGTTCAACAGTTCATTTCACTGATTTTGCTGTAGTTCTGGGATACATTTCTGTTATGACTCCCCAGCAATCTGCACACATCCTCCTGTAGAGAGAAGTGATTATTGCTGCCTCTGACAGCCTAGCCTTTTTTTTGAAATAATACTGCAGTATTTAAAACTGCTCCGATGCTGGATAACAGGAGCCAGGACAAAACCTCAGTCTCTGTGCAGTGCTGATGTAACTGGTGGGATGGTCTGATGGTAATGAGATGAAAAAGCTCAAGGTCACTGTTACTCTTTGTCTCAGTAGAGAATGATGTCCTTCATCCTGGATTTGATCCAGCTCCAATTAATATGACACAAAAACAGCCACAAATTTTTCTATTATATTACTTCATATTTCAAAACAGTAGCAGAATATCTAAAGGGATAGTGTTGAGTCAAGTCCAGCTGTTTTCCAGATGAAGGAGATTATTCACCCTTTCCCTGTTTTAGGCAGGTAATCTTTTGGCTCTCTGCATCACCACCTGTGTTGGAAATACTCCCCTTTCACCCTGTGTTCTCCTGGGTGGAGCACAAGCCCCTATCTTTGGATACTGTGTTGGAAAAGCAGGCTCTGTGTGTCCCCCTTCATGGCCACAGAGCTGGAATAGGAAAAATAAATATGTTACTTTCTATTCCTTGGAACTCTGACATCTGCCTCCTATTCTCTGATTTTCACACTATGCCATTTCCTCGTGTCTTCTACTGGGGGTGTAGGAACCTTTATTGCTTCCAGTACTTTGATAGAATGAAACTATTGCTTAAATGAATAGTTCCTGAAGTTGTTTCCTCGCTGGGAATTGTTAATATGCCATATGGATTCAACTCATGCATCTGAGCTAATATTGCACCCAGAATTGCTAGAACTATATCTTTTGAGCCCTTAGCCCTTTACTGGATAGGAAAGGATGATTTCTTTTCCTTGAGTAGCCGGTGTTTCAAATGTATATATGCTGCAGTCATCTAAGATGTCACATTTAGGCATCTCCTTCTCTGGAGAGGGACCTCACAATATTTTGCGAAGTTATTCTCAATCCAGATATGAGGAAAAGGAGGCATAAAAAAATGTCAAAATGTCTCTTACAGAGCTGAGAACAGAGCTGCCTTCTGGCTTCCTAGGACACCAGGCAAGCCTCTTCACCTCCCTGTGCTGGTGATCCAGGCACCTCTACTGCTCAGGAACACATCTCTGTCCAGCACTCCGAGGTCAGTGGGGAATTCAGCAGGAATTGGCTGGAGTAGCCAGTGTTGGGAGAGTCAGAAAAGGCTCAAATGAAAATGTAGAGTAAGGACAAGAGATTGCAATTGAGAGGCTTGAAGACAAGTGGTTGACAGTTCTCTCCCAGCCTCCTGCAATGCAGAATTAAACATACTGCCTTTAATCACCCTCCTCAAGCCTTTCTGATGTTTTTCTGCTACATATAAGGAAATAGTCACCCTGGCTCAGCTGACAAATGGTAGTTCATTAGGATATGGTAATTCAATTGCTTTTGATTGTCTTTCTCTGATCTTATTTTCTGAAAGAGTTTTCTAAATTGTAAGGGAAATAATTTGTCTTGATTTATGCCACCAAACCAAACCAAACCAAACCAAACCAAACCAAACCAAACCAAACCAAACCAAACCAAACCAAACCAAAAAACCACACAAACCCCCAAACAAACAAAAACAAACAAACAAACAAAAAATCACCACACACACACACACACACACACAAAACCAAACCCAGAGGAAGATTAATTCCAAGGAACAAAAATGTCTATTAACATAAATGACTGTTAGCAAGAGTGAGTACTAAACTTAAAATATCTGTTCTCTCCATGTGGCACCACAGTTTTTAGTGCAGGGGCTTGAGTGCTTCATGAAGCTGAATGAGAAACAGTGGAAGGTTTATTGCTCAGCTAGACATTGAAATGGTACTGATTTGGAAAGCTTGACAGATGAGACAGGCTTGAGAAAAATAGGTGAATCAAAGCTGTAGTTAGAAAACCAACTCAGCCCCAATACACGAATTTCTCCTAAGCTTTAGTAACGATACTTCTCTTGATTTACTCGCCTCACCTTGTCTCAGGAGATGAGGTCTGTAACAATGATAGAGAGCTCCCTTTTGAACTTACGTGAACTCACTCTACAAAAGGATTAAAATTGGATTTCAGCTTAGTAGCTCTGATGTTGTCTGGCATCAGGAACTGCATTGCTAGCAGGATAGATATCTTGCTTGGTGTGTGCCTGCGTGTCCTTGAGTATTAATGTGCTACATAGATGCCTCCCATTTGGAGGGAGGGTTGCTCAGAGTGCCACTTGAAGGCCTGTTGTGGCTGAGACGATCCCTCTGTGAGCTGTTCTCAGCCCAAGGGGCCGTGCTGGTCCCAGCCCGCTCCTGCTCTCTGCCTTCTCGGTATCACTCTGCCACCTCAGCTGTGGGAGGACAGTGCTGTGCATTTACAGTCCCCATTCTCTGTGCCAGCAGGCAGCCACAGGATTTGTGCCTGTCCGTGCTCCTTCAGCTCTGCAGCAAACCCAGCACGTTTTCCTCAGCTGACAAAGCTGCCGTTCTGCACTTGCAGAGCAAAAAGTGCTTGCTCTGAGGTGTCAGGGCTGTGTGAGCACGGCCAGCCCAGCACGGAGGGAGGAGCTGTCCCTGTGCTCTCTGACCCTTCTCAGGACGAAACAGGGGAAGTGACCCTGCAAACCAAAGACGGGGCACGTGTGTCTGTGCTGTGAGATGGAGCAGCCTCTTGCATCCTGAGCTCTGTTCCCTCCATTTACAGTGCTCCAGCATGTTGTGGTCACACTGGGTTGATGAGTACACTAAAGCTGAGTTGCTTTCCATCTACCAGGTGGTCAGTGGACTGTTGTCTTAATTACATCTGTTTTTTAACAAATATCTTTCTGAAGGGAGAAAGTAAATAACAGCCAGGCAGCTTCACCTCAGTCAAAGGAGCGTTGCCCTTTCCCAAGCCTGCACTCAGCACCATCGCTGTTCTGAGCCAAACCCAAGGGCTGGATTAGTACCCTGTTACAAGCCTTTATAATAGGTAGGCAAAGCAGACCCCAGAGGAGCTGACCGTGTTTTGGGAGAGAAAGAACTGTCTGAAAGCTTCATCCTTTGTTAAGGTATGGTTAGTCTACTGCCTGTCAAATTTTAACTCCAGCTGCCTTTCAAGCAGACATCTAAACTCTTGCCAGTAGGAGATGTTATAAGCCATTTCATTCTGACTGCTTGATATCTGCTGTTGAAAGACTGCTGATAAAGTCCCATGCATTAAATTACAATGGAAAACTAGCAGCATGATGCAGAATGAACTGCAGTGTTGTGTGCATAAAGCTCTTGGCACAGTATTTGTCTTGGTCTATGAGGAGGAGTCCCACAAAGTAAATTAACAAATTGCACAAAATTTCCTCATTAAAAGCATTTATTCTACTTCTGTCAGCTCTGCAGTGCTTTCTTAAAAGACCCCAAGCCAGACCAGTGCAGGGCACAGCTGTGTGAGAACACGTCTGTGAATCATTGGCCCGTGGCCGGGCTTTGGCAACCGAGCCACAAGAGAAGGATGTGGGAACAGGAACTTTCCAAGATAAAGGGGAACAAGACTAGTTACAATAGAGCTAGAGGGTCCAGGTGTGCTGCCAACTGCCCAGTCAAGGAGAGACAGAGGTTATGAACACTATGATAGGAGGAAGTAACGACCCCAAAGAGAGTAGCGACCCTCGCAGTGCTCCTGGCACAGGCACACTCCAGTCCATCAGCACGCTGCAAAAGTGCAGATGTGACAATTGGAACCTCCTCCTTCTGGTGTGTGATGGCCACACGTGACAGAATGAGACTGCAAATTCCCCAGATAAAATGCCCGAGCCTGCTGGGTGAGGCACTCAGAACACCAAGGACCACGTTGCCTCCATGGGGACGCCCGCTAAGTGTCGTGCCTGCCGAGCCTCAGCATGGTGGGACTCAGAGCTGGACTCCTGGCCTTCCAAACACTTCTCCTGGGGTCAGTACGTACCTCCTAAGCTTTGCACAGCTATGGCTGGACATACACGTAACAAGTAGTAGTAGTTGCTTAATAAACTAATCTTTTCCTTGAACCTGCCTGTGGGTGTGCCGCTCTGTTTACCTTGGAATCCTCCAACCTAGAACAACAGCTGATCAAAAGCAACTCCAGAGAGAATTCTTGTTAATGAAAAAACTGACTCTTGCTTTAAAGTCTTTGCTTTAGTGCTTGACTACAGAATAGATAAAAAATCTGGGAGTAACAGGAGAAATTATGTTTTCCCGTTTGTCTGCTTTTTCCTGTATGATCAGTGGAGGTAAATGTGTGCCAGATCCACCCTTAACGTGGTGAGGCACAAATAGTGAGTGCTGACTCCTGGTTAGAGCCTCTGGTCCCTTCTGAATGAGAAGAGGGTTGTAATGCTGTACTGAGGAAGGGAGGAACTCCTTGAGCTCTGAAGGACTGGGGCTACTCCTCCCATTTCCTAATCATGTGTTTAGAAAGAGAGAATATTGGACTACAGTCCCTGAGCCTGACCTCTTCTACATCTTAAAATAATGTATTAAAAGTGGGAAGGACCAGGGCTGGCTTTCTTGCTGTAAGACATTTCTCTTAACTCGAGGCTGAGTTGCAAGTTGCATGGACAGAGGGGCTGTGACAAAGGATGACTGTTGGTGGGGCTGTACAGGAGCTTTGTAAGCAGCTCCTACTGCAATTAACCCAGGGCTCTGCTGGTCTGGTTTGCTCTGAGTGGGTGGTAGAAATTATTTCCACTCACAAGACACAGTGGTGCACAGTAGCCTGTTTTAAGAGCCAAAGTCAAATTTGTCTAAGTACAGCTAATGGACTGGATGTTTGATGTAGAGCCCACACAGGTCACTCAGTGAAGCTGAAATAGCATCAGGAGACTTAAACCCTGACAGCTTCCTGGTTCAATAGTGGCCTTAGAAATAAAAATCTGTCTTTTTGAGTTCTAGTGAGTGCCAGGCTGAGTGTGCTCTTTTGCAGTGGGATGGGGTGTTAAGCAGTGAAGAGGGTGGGTAGGAAACCTCTCTTGGCCCTGACTTCCTTTCTTCTTGCAGGATCAACAGTGAACCTGAGGCTTGAGAACACTGCACAGAAAATAGCAGGTGTGTACAGGTCAAGCCCAACTATTCTAGATGGAGTAGGGGCTAACATGTTTCACTACATTTTTTTCTTTTTTTTTTTTTTTTTTTTTTTTTAATCTCCAACAGATGGGTTATTTTGTTTTGACTTCAGCTATATTCACATCTGCTTCTCAACAGAGGTGTTTGTTTTTATACCTGGGAGCTGAGGCTTTTTGTAGAAGATGAGTTATAAAGTGGTTAATTAGAAGGATGAAGAGCAGCTTGAAATGAAACCTTCACCTTTCCAGCGAGAGCAACATTGTACTTCTGAGCTGTAGAGGCTGTACTGATTAATTCATGCTGCCTTGGAATGCTATTGTGCTACTTACCTTAGCTCCAGCAAATGGTGTTTTTATAATGAAGTGGAAAGGGTTTGAAATAATGAGGCACAAAAATGATCACTCTGCTGGAGCAGTAGGAAACTCCATCTTCCTGACAAATGTACAAAGCAGTCAGTGCAGTGGCAGAGCAGCACACCACAGTGACTGCTCTGCTTCCTTCATCTGAGATGATGGGGAAGGCAATGTCTGTAATGAAAATGAGAACACAGTGAGAGTTCTTACACTACTCCAGATTCCTTGGACAATGTGATGAGTAAACTTAGACAACGAGCAGTGTATCAGAAAACCAAACCGATTGTGCTCTGCTTGAAGAGGGGTGAGGAGGGAGCTCTTTCTCATGCCCTCAAAAATCCACACCAACACCAAGGCCCAAACAAACTGTCAGGCTATTTCATGACTATTTTGGAAGTGAGCAGTCTGGTGTGCATCTAGTTGGAATCAGCTGGGCTTTTCTGAGAGAAAGGAAACCAAATTTCTTCATGTTAGTGCAATTGCATTGTGGGTATCTATCTTGTAGCATATTCATTGTAGGAAGAAACTGGAGGGGGAGAGGAGAAGAAGGGGAGAGACTCTTGTCCTTGACAACATTCTTGTTGTCTAGATACAATAAGTTTGATTTATTTGAACTGAATGAAAGAGAGGATCAAAACTATTGTATCACACCTTGTAATTTGTGTAAGCCCAGGTAATTTTGAATTATCTTCATAGCTGTTGTCTTCTTACATCCCAGTTGAAGACCAGGATAGCTGGAGGAGCTTCTCCCCAGAGAGGATGGAACTGGGCTGCATTGGTATGTGCTGTGCTGGCACAGGTAACTGAGCTGAGAGCAGGGGTAGGAGACTTTGCCTCTCCCTGCCCCTGCCTTTTCCAGAAAGCTCTAAATGACTTGCCAGGATAGAAACCAGGTCTGTGCTGTGGTAATGATCTTTCTGCTCTCTGTGTGTATTGAGATGAATACACGTTAAAACTTACCTAGTAACCATAAAAATCAGAAAAAATTACCCTGCTTGGAATAAAAATATCAGACCCACCTGTGGTTATTTAAGAGGAAAAAGTCATCACGTGCTGCATTAGCAATGAGGCCTGTGCAGCAGAGATTTTTAGGAGATGCTCTGTATTCTCAGTGCAGCACTGATGGCTACTCTGGAGAACAGCTATTTAAAATAATAGTTTCACTTCATTAAACTATGAGTTTCTCCAATACAAAGTGTAGTCCAGAGAGAAGTCTTTTTTTAGTATACTCTTAAGGAATCAACAGTCTATCGCTTCCTGATGTATATCCTTGACTGTGGGAACAAATGGTGCTGTAACTACTCTGAGTCCCATCCTTTTTCAAAGAGGTAAAGTGTTTCTCTAATTAAAAAAAAAAATTGGGATTATTTGTCTAAATCTTTCTGTGTAACCTGAATTAGAGAACTGTGGATTTGGGTCCCAATGTAATATGCATGCAATTGCAAAAATCAATGTATAAAACAGAGCCCAGAAGAGAATTATATTTAACAGGAGACAGAAAATCAAAACAGATTCCAAACAAATTAGAAATTAAGACTGCAGCAGCTTGAGCTGAGTTTGCCTTATAGGGAAAGCTTATTAATGTAACTAAGGTGATTTTTCTTTTTTGCCAGAACTCCTCATCAGTATTATTTGCCCGTGTCATGTCTCTGTTTGGTGACTTAATACAGCAATACATGTGGCAGATCAACAACAGTAAAATGACAAGAAGATAATTAAAGCTTTACTTTATGACATGTTGGAACTTTCAATATATTGATAAAAATTCTGAGCACCTGATCTGTACCAATATCACCCAAAAGAAGCAATATAGCTTTTAGTGTATAGAAATACCCTGTATTTCCCAGATCTAATAAAGTTTATTGGATCCTTAATTTGTTTCAGAAAATGATCCAAGTGCTTTGCATTTGTTTAACCTAATCTAATCTTAACCATTGGTAAGATGAAAGTCCTTTGTCTTGCATGTCACATGGAGAAAGATCTACCAAATGTGTTATTGCTTTTGGAAGAGAATAGTCACCTGTGTTTACAACAGCAACCAAACTCAAAAAACACCAAAAGAAGAAAAAGAAACTAAATCAGGATATGGCTGCATGTTTAGAACTTGTTTATGTGTCCATACTTTGGGAAGAGTAGGAACATCTTCAGTGTTACAGACTGACAGTGGAATATATTTTGCTCTGACATTTCAATGAAGTCCAACACAGATTCAGGGGATTCTCCAATGCTTTCCTTCAGGTAACCTGTATTGCAGTGGCAAGTGTTTTATGGAGTTCTCTGTTCCTATGCCCAGTTCTGCTGCTTGCCTTCCTGATCCCATCCCATTCCTTGGTGATGGCATCCATTAATGAGCAGCATATGCTTTTTAATCTTTACTGACTGAGATTTTTTCTGTCTGAAGCAGGTGAAGAAGCTCATACAAGGTCAGCTGGTTATTTACAGCTATCCAGTGGTCCACTGAATGTCTTCTCTGGGTATCTGGGCCCACAGGTCCATTTGGATGGACATCTTAGAAAGTATTTAGTGCATTTAAGCACCACTGCTCCTTTTCTCCCTTGAGTTACTGCAGCATTTCCCTCTTTGTTTAATTCATTTTGAAAAAGAAAGTGTTTAATGAGCCCCACTTGTGATTTTCCAACTGTTGGGCTGAAAACTGTCATTTCTAAGAAGTTATATTAATGGTGCTGTTATCTCTTGATCATGTCAATGTTAATGCATGTATGTGCTGTTTCTGCCTCATTTCCACATCATTACAAGCCTGCATTTGGCAAACGAGGGTCTGTTTGCCTTCTTGATTAAGAAGGTTCTAAGAAATTTTTACATGCTTGGTAGGACATAACTTATGAAAAGAGCTGGTGTAGAAGAGAACCTCAGCAGTGGAGATTCTTAGCATTTCCCTAATACTTCCCTCTGCTGGGCAGAAAGCCATTTGTGAATACTAATGAAATCAGCTTTGCATTAGCCTAGTGAAGCAGCTGTGTGTTATTCCTATGAGAAGATGGAGGCACAGCATGATTAAGTGACTTGCCTGGATTCATATGGCTGCTGGGATTCCAGCATTTGCTCAGGTGTTGGCTTTCAGCACTAGACCCAAAGATCAAGCTGGAACACAGTACAGGCTTGGCAAAGTCTTTTTTTTTTTTTTTTTTTTTTTTTTAGCTACTATTTTGTGTCCTAAAAGCGAAGCTCTTGTTCAAATTAAAATGTCTCTGCTCTTTTATGGCTGGCAAGTTAATATCCAAAACATGACCTGCATGTAATCAGTGCTTTATTCCTGTAGTCAGCCTCACATAAATGTTAGGATGATTGAACTGCAGATGTTTCTCCCATGATGGGTTGGTTCAAAATGTTCTCATGAAGGCTTGGATGATGATGACAGCCAATGAACTGTTTTTCTTCCAGTCAGATGAGGCAAGAAAGAAGCAGGGTGGGTGCAATACTGTGCTAGAAGAGACTGTACACACCCCATCCTCTGCATCAGAGGGAATGGATATTGGGTTGTATGTGAATTGCCTTTTCTTTCCACTCTGATCCCTACCTGCATCACAAAGGGAAGAGCTGACCCTTGGAGCTGATCAGTGGCGCTCTGTCATTCAGTCACCCAGGGGAGGCCATTATTGAATGCTGTTCTTTTCTGATGAGCTTTCCCATGTCCCTTCATAGCTCTGGCATTGCCAGGACTGCATGTTTCACTCTGGCCTCTTCTACTGTGGCATTTGAAAGGAGCAGCCTCACTATATGCTCTCTTGTTGTATAATGTTGGTTATGTCTTACTAAGGTTGTTTTAGCAGCTATTGTAGTTTTGTTTCTGTAATATTATAATAATATTTGTAATATTATAATAATATTTGTCTGTATGTCCTTCAGAAAGAGCTAGGAAACATATCAATAATCTTCTGTGATTGTGAGTTTGTTTGTGGCACACACCTCTCTTTTTTTTGCCTGGTGTGCTGACCACAAAATTTTGGGTCAGTTTTGAAGCCTCAACCACACGTGCACACACAAGCATTTGACAGAAGCTGGGTCATGTCAGTCTGCTCACTATTGTAAAAAAAATATCTTAGTGGTGCAGATTTTTTTCGTTGTTGTTTTGGTTTTGTTTTGTTTTTGTTTTGTTTTTTGGAGTTGCAGAAGGGAGGTAGAGTGCTTTGCTGTCTTGACAGCCTCACACCTGGCAGAATCAGTTAAAATGGAAAGTTATGGCAGCGTGAAGATCAAATCAAAGACTGACAGAGTGCAGCTGGTTCAAAGCAGTCTTCATTAATCCATCACCTGTGATTGGTGCTGTACACTTGTCAAGGTTGCTTCATACAGGGCAGGGCTAATGGTGGTTATTCCTTGAGGATCTGGGCTTTCACCCACATTTATATCAAGCCCTAAATGAATAATACTTAAAACTGAAGGGAGGCAGTGACGTCCAACAAAGGCTTATTCCTTTCTTTCTGAGTTTACTTAGGCTTAGGTACTCAAGGTGGCAGTTACGGGACAAAGTACTACTTTTGGAAGTCCAAAGCTAAACTGCTTATAACTTTATTAACCCATGTCTTCAAGTGTCTTTGGGTTTTGTTACTGAGGTGCCACAGGTGCCTTCAATTCTGCTGCTCAGATCACAGAGAGGCCAATCCCACCTGTGCTGGGTGGGTCAGCCTCTATATAGGGCTGTGGTCTCTCTGTGTTTGTCTTTGCTGGGGCTGCTGAGCTAAGAGGTGTTTGTCAGGACCTGCATTGGCTCTCTGCTCTCCTATAGAAGGGGGAAAGGGTATTATGGTAGGATTAATGTTTTTTTCCCTTATTTAGGAGGAAGTGACCTACCTGAGTGTGTGTTCTGGCTGCTAGACCACGTTCCCTTTGGAGAAAGGAAGAGATGGCTGCTGAGAGAAGAGAGAGTGAGTACAATGTTTTCACTTTGGGGTTTGGAGGCATTGGGAGAGGGAGAAACTTGGAATCCTGAGTTCTATGTGAAATAGCAATAAACTGGAGTACTAGGAAGGAAGCACTGCAGTCCAAGTTGTTTTCCTCTGCTGGTGTACCTTGGGTACTGTGCTCCTCTCTGGTAACTACTCAGCTGGAGTAGATCTGCCTGGTCTGTGTGAGTGCAAGCAATGCTCTTTCTCCTTTGCCCCAAGTAGCCTGTTGCTGGAGCATCCTCCTTGAAGCAGAGTGTGCTTGAGTTCCCTCTGGCAGGGAGGGACTGGAAACTCTGACTCGATCCCAGGCTTAGGTGGGCTGCTTTATAGCGAAGTTTAAAGACATTTTGTTCCCAGTGAATCTGTAATTGCTGTTTGCTGGCCAGGTCAACAGCTTGCTATGTGTCAATTGAAAATATTGCAGACTGCTGGGGGACAGGTGTTGGTTAGCACAAAGAATGGTTAAAAAAAGCAGGGGTGGTGCTTCAAAAAGGTATCTTTCTATAGAAAAAATAGTGAGACTTTCTCAGGGGTGTAGGGAGGTCCATCTCTGCAGCTGGAAGAGAAGGAACTTTGGAGAAATGAGCTTTCTGTGCTCTCAGCACTCCCCACCTTAGGAGACCCCTGTTGTGTTTGTGGGAGTTTCTGTTAATTACTGTGGGAGTCGGGGTTATCACAACAGAGAGTCCTGAGCGTCACAGATAAATAAACCATGTCAGGAGGAACACGGGAGAGAGTGGTGGTGTTACTTTGCTTCTGGACTCTGTACTGAGGGGTAACCCTGGTCCTGGGGTGTGTTACTATTGGGTTATGCTCCAGCTGAAGCCTCACCGAGGGCTCAGTGTTCAGTGAATGGGTTGTTGTGGTTCCTGTGGTGTGCAGGGACCACGGGAGTGTTGTTCAGGTGCCCTGTGCTCCTTCACAAGGCAAAATAACACATGGGGAGCTACAAAACTCTGCAGAGACATTTTGTGGCTGCAGCTTTAATTTCTTTTGAATTGATGCACTTCAGTGCTATGCTGGAAGAACACAAAGTTGTAATTAGTTGAGCCCTGTTTTTCTGATAACTACTTAAGCCTTAATATCCTGAAAAGCATGGTATTTTTCTATCAAAAAAGAAGGTTTATGTTCTGTAGTTCCATAGAACCTCATTCTTAAGGATAAACAGTCCATTATATAGAATAGATTTCCTGCATTCTTTTCAACATTATTTGCTTAATAGAATCATTAGTAGCACAATTACTTATAAAGAAAAGCGCCAACTAACTTGAAAAATGCTCTGCAGGTCTCAGGCTGCAGTAAGTATAATGCTGCTGTGTACTTGATAAGCAAGAAGATCCTTCCATATTTATTTTGAAAGCTGGCATTATTGTTGGTAAACTGGAGGCTTCCTTAAAGCAAGGCTTTAGGACAGTCAGATCCTACCGAACTTGTAATTGCTATTTGCTGGCAAGGTCAACAGCTCTCAGATCTCAGAATACTGAATGGTTGCAAACCCATGTTATCCAAATACAGCTGCAAATATATCACCCTCTACCTCTGTTCCACCCACACATCCCAAATAGCTAGGGGAGGAAAACATCTACTGCTGAGCAAGAAGATTCCTAAATGATAGGCATCAATAATTTAATCAGTTATAATTTATTCCTTCATTACTCATTGCACTATGGGTAAAATGAATGTTTTTGTGCTCTGTTCTTTCTTTTCTAGCAGTATTACTATAAGTAGAGGTTTCTTTTTTTTATTCCTGCAGATTCAGTGCATCTACAGGCAACGATTCATCACAGCAGCGTGAGTGAGTGTGTGCAAAGAATGGCAGGCTGAGAATTGCTCTGCTTACAAAACCCACGGGCAGGCAATCTCTGCAGAGCTCAGGACACACAGGGGAGGGGAGCAAATGTGCTTTTGGTTAGGTAGGTAATTACTCATCCTGCCCATCAGGAGTTTTATTGTGCATTATTTTTCTTTTTAATCTGTGAAGTAGCTGACCTAAGGTTTGTACCTCATTCAGAGGAGAACCTGTATAGTTTGCATAATTTGCCCTGGAAGTGGCTGCTGAACCCAAAATGCCATTGTAACAATTGCCGTCAAGGAGAGGCAACATGGCTTGAGAGTGTCTGTACCCATTAGACAGTCTGTGCACTGCAGCTTGGTGTTGAATAAAATCCATTTTAGTTTGTGTGAGAAGCCAGATACTTCAACAAAAGGGAAGTCTGAAGATAGGGTGTTAGTCTGGATGTCCAGGCTTCCCTAACCCATTGTGGTAAGGTTGCATAAAGTGTATGGAAAAGCACAGGCCCCATCCAGTGGAGTTTTAGAGATCTCCAAGGATAAAGCTTCCCCATCCACTTGGCCCCTGTTCTGGTGTTTGATCACCTGCATGGTGACTTTAATGTTTCACCCTGTTCCGTGTAGCATGCTGGATGTAGTTCCTCTCTCGTTGGTAATGTCCCCCCTGCCCTCCCCATTGAAAAGAGCGAAGCAGGTGGAGCCTTGTCAACGCAGTCATAACTGATGTTGAGCTGTATCTCGGTGGAGCTCAGCAGTGCTTGGCCTGAAGGGCCCTTTTCCTCTTTTTCCTTCTTTTGCAGAGCACCCATGAGAACGGGCCATTCTTGCATTGCATGGCTTGTATTTTGGGAGCAGCAGACTCTTGGCAATTCCAGCTTTTGTGGGTTTGGGAGCAAAATATCACCAGGCTGCTGCTTTGTGATGTGTAGAGGCCAGTCAGGATGAGGGTTGGGGGGTGTGAGGCAGGCAGCATGCCCAGAGTGTCAGCAGTAACATCCACCACAGCTCTCACTGTTCTGACTCATTGCTTTGACTGTCTCCTGCCTGTGTTCAGCTACTGATGATGGCCCGAGGGTCAGTTGGTTGTAGAGCAGGGTTTGGGACTCGTTTGCTTTAGCAATGATTTAGTTACAAATGAGTGGAGGTTACTTAGATCCTGTTAATGACTTTGAATACCTGGTGCTCTACCCCAGGGGTGGGTAAACAAGTCAGATGTCAGGGAGCAGAGAGGTTGGAGTGCTCTGCAAGGGCAGGTGAGTTGGGGAACCAAGAGTGATGCTGAGCCTGGCAGAGCAGTGACCTCCCAAACCAAAGGTGAGAGGCCCCAGCCAAGACCTCTCCTATATCTTCCCCCCCATGTGGCTCTTCCCAGCAGTTGGATCCCAGGGTATCACTCTGCCAGGTCAGAGCAGGCCCTGAGTGCAGCCAAATCCTACCAGGGAGAGGTTGCAGAATGTTTTGATGCACTTGGACCATTACATTTCAGCAGGAGATGTGAATATCTACAATTTGTGCATCTGAAACTTTGAAGGTGCTACTGAAGATTAACAGTAAGACTTGTTATTTTATCATGGGGAGTGTTTTCTTACAGTTGATAAAAAGAATTAGGACCTGAAACTCAGTGTGTTTTATCCAGCAACTTAATCAGCTGTGAGACTGACTGTGCAAAGCAGATCATAGGCTGTTAATGAAGATTCCTCTGATATGTGTAAGACCTGAGGTATGTTGACAGCAGACAGAAATCAAAGGAAAAATTTGTGGTTTTCAGCTACAGACTTGACAGAAGGTGAATTTTGAGAGCAGTAATGTCAGCCTGAGCACAATATCTGACTATATTATAGTATGGGAACTTTATTTCCAGATTAATAACACAAAAGAAAGGGGATAGTGTTTACAGATGAAGAGACCAAATCTGTAGCCTCATCTCCCTGACTGAGAGCAGGACCATCTGTTTCTTGCTAACGTTTGCAAGTGTCAGCTTTTGTTGCATTCCATCTTCCTTGCTGCTCAGGGAAAATCACTTGCTAATTAACAAGAAAAATCTCCCAGCATGTAATAAGTATAGAGACCTTTCTTTAAACCTTTCCAGCTTTACTGAGAGGTGTCTACTCTTCAGATGGCCAGCTCTTAACAAATGATGGCACATGTCATAGGTAGCTGTCATGTCCCCTGTGATCTGATCTACTCTGCTCAGGAGAATGGCAACGTGTTTGGAAAACACATGGCCTTAGTCATGGTTCTGCTACTCTGCTGGCCAAATGACAAGGCATCTCTTGCTTTTACTACTTTTCCACTATTTTTCTTGCCATAATGTTTTCATACTTGTTAAAATAGTATAGGTTTGTTGTGTTGTGTCTGTGTGGTCATACTTTCAATTCCAACCGGCTCCTCTTTGTTCTGTGCAGTTGCTATTCAGAATTTTAATGTGCTGCTTAGTTTTTTTTCCAGATTCCTCAGTAGAAGTGTTGTGTAAGATGGAGTCCAATGTTAATCCTTGTGGAAGCACACTTACAAATAATGCTCTTGTTCAAAACATTGCTTCCCAATGTTGTTCACTGCTTATGATTTCCAGTTAACTGTCAAACCATCTGACAGTGCTTCTGTCCAAACCAATTTGGTTCAAGCATTTTAGTGATTTTGTGAGACACTGCAGTGGATGTTTGATGGAAGTCAAGATATTGCATCCTGTGTTCCCTTCAGCTATTTTTTTTTTTTTCTGGTGATTTGATCAAACAAAGCACTCAGTCTTCTTGTCCCAATTTGTTTTATTGGCCACAGTGCAAGCAATAGCCCAGAGTGTGGGATCTTCATCGTAGATTGAAGCAGGAATGTTGTGGTGACAGTTACCAGGGTTGCTGTCGTTTCTGCCTAGACAGACAGGCATTACTGTGCAGGTGATTAAAATGGAAAGGACACATAGATGACAAATTCAGCATTTCACTGTGCCAGAAGGAGCAGTGCTGTGTTGGTTCTGTGGCTTAGCAAGTGTCCTCAACCTCCTCTTAGCCTGTATAGACTCTTTATGACCATTTCTCTTCTCTGGGCATTTTGTATGCCAGTCTCTGGTCTCTGCTGACTCAAGCTCTAGGTGCTGCAGTAATGCTGTATTTTAGGAACTTTTCCTTGATAAACTGGGCCACAGGGGCTCTTCAGAACTGTCTGAATGAGCTGCACTTCTCCAGGACTGACAGGAATTGCTCTGGCTGAAAACTACCAGCATAATGAGCTAGTGACTAAAACTCAAGATGCAGCAACTTTACCAAACCTAGTCAGGGGAGTTTGTTCTGTGTGATTAGAATACAGTGAGAATTCTAACAAACCTTGGCAAATACAAACTCTCTAGGGCTCGTGCCAGCATAGTAACCTGCTGTAGTCAGCTCTGTATAGCAATGGACTGTTTACTGCCCCTGTCGCTCTGTATCTTCCTGGTCAACCTGGCAGCCATTTCTCAGAGGAACCTGTAGCTTTGAGAGTGCCCTCAAACCTGCCACATGTCCTTCATGTCCGTGTGTTTTAACGTTGGCAAAAGGGAATTGGAGAAAATGGGTTTACAGCTGGAAGAGGGCTCAGAGCTAGGAAATCCTTCATGTATGGAAATGCCACAACAGGAAAGCTTTCAAAGGTTATCATCTGCAGCTCCTGGACTGAGAGAGGGTGAGAGGAGAATGTGGTTGAGCCCAGGAACCTCCCACGGTGCAGCCAGAGTGTGCAGGGTGCCCATAGTGTCCAGTTGGCACGGTGTGCCAGCCTGCTTTCTGCTTCCTGGGCAGTAGCCCTGTGCTGACCAAGCTCCCCTTAATGCCTCTTGCATTTAGAAATGTCTAAAAGTGCTTGCTCTGCAGCTCTTCAGTGGCTTTGCAGTGATGGCCAGGCTGCAGCTCTGTGCATGTGTCTGAAAGGTTTCCTGCTGGGGCACACAGCAAGTTGCTTTTAGTGGCGTTGTGTCCTGTCTTTGTGGGGATCACAACACTGCTGAGGTGGGGTGCTAAAAGTCTGTGTGTGTGTGGTTTTTTTGACCAGTGTTTCTTGAAAGACAAGGGTTCCTGCTTATGTCTTGTGTCTGTGCTGCACAACAACCTGTGTGTGCAGCTGGCAATTTGCTGCCCAAGACCTCCATCACATGCGGAATTGGTGACTGCAGTTGGGGGCTTTATTGATTTCATGGACTGTACTGCTCTTCATCTCTTCGGAGGTCAGGATCATTACAGCTGTGCTGAGAGCACCTGATTTCTCCCCTCTGCCCCTTAACTGACTGAAACAACCTAATAAGCAGAGTTTTCTGGAAAACTTGGGAAGCAGAGTGGAAAAAAAAAATAGCATATCACCTAAATAAATGAAATGGGTAATGTTCCCCAAAGCAAATAGGATTTATAGTAATTTCAATATGTGGGTATGGGAAGAAAACACCAACTAGTGTAATAAAAGAAATATTAGTGTTTTTTTCAAGCAATCACTGTGTAAAATATTGTCCTTGGGACAGAAAAGTTACCTTGATGCTGAAATAATGCATTGGGCTTCTGCCTGTCAGCATTATATCAAAGCCTCAGTACATTTTTCATTCCCCCAGGCATTATTTTACAGCTATTGTCCTCAGTACCAAACTCCATTCATAACATGTATTTATAGCTGGACATTCTTCATAATATATAAAAATGAGGAAGCTGCCACAAAATGGCTTTTGGTTTCCTCTGAGACTTGCAAAATAGATGTTAAAAGCAAATGATTTAAAACAGCAATTTTATTAAAAATGTATTATTGCCATTTGTAGCTTTCACAGCTGTTCTCCAGAACTACCCCAGGCTTCCAAGGATGAAGTATGAAGCTTTGAATCTGCAGCTTTGTTTTCAGTTTATTTTAAGCTTTGAGGCAACAAATCTGCTGGACCAAATTTATGCCAAATAAATGTGTGCCAGACTTATGCCAGCAGAGCTTCTGGTTCAGTCTGTTTCTCTCTCTCAATATATATTTTCAGCTTTTCTTTCACTTCAGTGGGAGACAGTCAAGGCAGAGAGAAACTAAGGACTAGCTATATCTGAATACTTAGTTATTCAGATCAATACCCAGGTGAATTTAAAATGTCTCAGGAGGTTGTGTTTCCTTGCCACTGGCTGTGGGAGTGAGCCACCTGAAAGTTCCAGTAAGTACACAGATACTATTTGGGAAAATCAGCTATGGGGCAAATGTATTTTTCCAAATCATGGAGAAGCTGGGATGGAGCAGGAATTTTCACCTAGATTTCCCTGATCCAGCTGGTGACTTCTGCTTGGAGGCCAGGCTGTGCCAGCTCTGCTTTGCTGATCTGGGGTCAGAATCTTCATATTGATCCAGTTCTCATTTAGCCTTTTCCTTGTTTCCAAATTATCAGCATGTACCAGTCTGTATTTCACTGGTCAGTCTGTTCAAGTGGGAAAAGAGATGATGTTTAATAAAGACTGATTGCCTAGGCCAGGTACACTGGTAAAGATGGATCATAAATAGTTTTTGAAAACTTAAAGATTTCAGTGTTTTCTGTGTACCTGTTCTGGTCCATGTGCAGGTATGAATTACTTCATGCTCACAGAGCTCTTGAGCTCAGAGATGAAACAGGCAGAATTAGTGGTGGAGAAAGGGTTTCCTTAGTGCAGAAGAATTGCAAGGCATAATATTGTGTCCTGCCTTTGCTGGCAGCACGTGGGGTTAGGGTGACAGTGTTGTTTCCCTGCACACCTCTCATTTGTACAACAGCACAAAGAGCTGGAGCAGAGTGTCATTCTTGCAGACTATAGCAAGTTCCCCCCCCCCCCCAGTGTTTGGCTTTTTGTTGATTTACGTAGCTCACTTTTCCTTCCTCTCTAACGGTTGAAGAGCAAGATAAAACATAAGTGTAGGAAAGACTTTGACAGTTGAATATAACCTATTGATTAAGTTGACATTTATGTCAGTAGCAGTGGAAGAAATTCAGCTCAAGTTGGAGGGTAATGCTTGTGCAGCTCAAGTTAGAGGGTAATACTTGTGCTGCAAACCCTGCTTTGTGAGCCTATTTAGTGAGAGAAAACATTTTTTATATCTCAAAGATCTTCACTGCTACATTATTTCATCAAGAAACAATTTCAAGTTGCTATTTTTGCCATTAAAACTGTTGGGCACTTTAAAAAAACCTACACCTTCATAAACAAAGCAAAATAGAGACATTAAAACAGACAGGGTATACTTCAAGGTACTGCCTAGATCACTGTTTTCCCATCTCCTGTTTTTATTATTCTTTGCCTTTGCTAATAGCTTCTTTAGTGGGGATTTTAAAAATGGATTGCCTGTGATGTTCTTCAGTGTCAGATATAAATAAAGGAAAACTGCTGCATGTTATTTTGTTGGAAGCTTCTTGTAAAGCTGTGTAATCAGGGCAATTAGAACTTTGCCTGTAGTTTGTCTTGTGGCTTTGCTGTGCACACCAGTTACATCAGTCAAGAACTGAACATAATTGCCTGACCTCCTCATATATCTGGAGACTTGCTCAGAGAGTAGTGGTTTCTAAGCTGACTCCCCTGGATCCTACATTATTTATGATAAGTTTTTCTTATCCTTTCAAATCTATTTTGAGGGTGTTTTGCCTTTTTTTTGCATTTTTCTGCTTGTTTGGCACATGCTGAGATGCCTGCTAATACCAGTCTTGCAAATTAAATGGAATTAATTGTTAGCATTTTTGATCTGCGAAAGGACTACATTTTGAAGTGATGAGGGAGGTGTCTGTGGAGGGACTCAGTGCTGGGCAGGTGAAAAACCTGAGGAGAGGAGTGTCCTACCCTTTTTGGTATTAGGAAACTAAGAAAACAATAAACAGAGCTGGAAAACAATTGAGAGGAAGAACTTAGCTGTGATGTAAGTCTTGAAGGACAAAGGTATAGACAACCTGGGTCAAGCTACAAATGTCCCCTCCCTCAAAAATCAACTCCCCTCAGTCTCGTATCCTGTCCCAATAGTCAGGTGAGTGGTGATGCCTGCAGGGCATCCTGGGGCAGCTTGAGAATTCTTTTAATAGCAAGGCCTTCAACATAATGTAATAATATAAATAAGAGGCCTTCACCTAACATTATTTTCTGGCATTTAGAGATAATTAAACCCACTAAATTTATGGAAAAATCTGGAAATTTCAATTTCCAAAGCCTCCTGTGCTTCTGTGTTGGTTTTTGATTGAAAACTGATGTTTTTTGAAAACACTCAATTTTTGGTAACTGTATGTGATTGAATAGCCAAGTAAGCCTGAAATGTAGTAAAAGGCAAGTAGTTTGGGGCTTTTGTCTGCTATAAGCTAGGTGAAATTGCTTTGCAATAGAAGCTGAAATGTCTCCTACTAGTAAGCTGGAAAACTTTTTTGGGGGAGGGTGTGGGAATAGCGTTAAAATTCTTCTACAAAACACTGCATCTTATCTCTTTTTCTTGTTTCTTTTAATGGCAGCAAGGGATTTTTTTGTGTGACTTGATATGCTGGAAAAATGGGAAGGGATGTAATAGCAGGCTTGAGATCACTAGTTGTGAGCGTATTTGAGCTCTATAATGGTCTCTTGAAACTTCTGTTGTGTGCACTTTTGCTGACGAGCAATACAGCATTCTATAATTGCCTATACAAGTGTAAAACCTGCCACCTCCCTGAATAAATTATAGTGATGTATAAACACCCAGACACGTTTTGTTCCTTTGAGTGATGATAGAAGTAGTCCAGTGATTTGCAGTTAAGAGTTCTCTTCCTCTCATCCTTTGATTGCACTCCCTATTTACCGGCCTTAGCTGACAGTTTGTTGTTTTCAAGGAGAAATTCTGAAAAATATCTTTTTCTTTGACAAGATATGGTTTGGAAAGAAACTCTTCTTCCAGCTAATGTTCTAGTGAGTTGCACAATAATTTGACCCAGCACAAACCTTTAAAGAACCAATATTTCAGTACTTAAAATAAACAATACAGGTGAGTGTTTCTTCTCCAGAGTAGTCCATCAGTGGTAATTTAAAAGCAATCATCTGCTTTTCTTGCCAGTGAGAGTTCTCGCATGAAACCTTTTCAAAGCTACCACAGTTGGATTTTACAGGCAGCTATTTGTGTCATCCTTCATTTGCACACGTAATCCAAAGGTATGTTTGGCTCCCCCTGTTTGAGGGTGAAAGGAATGAGAAACTGAAGAACTGCAGCTTCTTGAGGACTTTGCAGAAATGACTTCTCCACTTGAGGGTTTCTTTCAGAGGGAGAGGATCTGTGCATGGAGGCTGGGGAGTAAGGGGATCAAGGCTGGCAGTTAGGATGTAAAACCATAATGTATTACAAAGAAATTCTCAAGAGATGCCATTTCTAAATTTGCTTTTCCTTTGCTCAGTTTCTGTCTTTCCAGTCCGTGATAGTCTGGGTAAGACATGAGGAAAATGAGTTAATTATTTTGAGGCATAGTCTTGAAACCAGACTAAAACTTGATCTCTATTCTGCATCGCTGTTTTGAATTAACCCTGAAATATGGCACAAACATCATTATCTGTCCTTTATTAATCTCAGGGGACCTAATGTGCCCAGGCCCCTGGACAAAAGATGGGAGTAACTGCAAAGAAAGGTTTAGGGTTGCACCCTGAACGGCAGGAGCTGCATAGTAAATGTGGAAATGTTACTTATGTCCTTATGGCAGAAAAGGAGAGGATGCAGTTCTGGATTTCAGTGGCCTTGCAACCTTCTGTAGTCACTTCTTAACTCTGCTTGCTTTGCAAACCTGGGTATCTGCAGCTGCTTACCCTGGAGCCTTCCTGACATCCCTGCTAAGCTGTTGTTTACCATCCAAGGAGCGCTGCCACATCACCTCGCCCAGATGACAGTGACTGGCATAAGGACTGGTATAAACCCTGTGGGGATGAGAACTGAATGCCAGTGCTGGGAAAAGTGGATGGACAGGCTATGATCATCTCGGGTAACAACTGGCAAGACCCTCAGGTGTAAGAGCAAAATGCATTGAATGAAAAATCTTAACGTGCAAGATGAAATTTTTGGGTAAGGTGTTCATGAACCAAGATCTATCATAGTGTAATAAAGTAGGATAACTGATAAAAGTAAGAAAAATGGTGGTAAACTCTGACAGAGCTTGCAAGTTTAAGTACTTCTGAGAAAGGGAAGAGCTGGTTCTAAACTGGAACACAGCTATTCTGGATGCACGCTGACTCAACTGTGACTTGTTCTACTAGGGGTAGTGCGGATTTCCAGGAGAGCAGTAGTTGTCCTGCATCTAATCAGTGATCATAAGGGCAATGTGCAATAAATCGTTAGAGTAGCCTGGGATTACATGCATGAAAAGAGGCTTGGAAAATGGACTGGTTTAGTCAGAGAAATCCAGTCCATCAACAGAGGAAATTAGGGTAATAAAACCTTCTCTCACTAACAGGCAAGAGAAAAACAATGAAGCTGAGGGTCTGAGAGCTTAATTTCTAATAGACCCTTCCCTAATGAGGTGGATATTACTCGAGAATAGATGAGTGTCCTCCAATTTGAGAGAATTTAAGGGCTTAAGCTTTTCATGGTAAGAGGCTGCTTGTAATGACAGCTTACTCAATTCTCTTCTTCCATCCATGCACTGCTCTCCTGGCCTTCATGACTGTCTTCTGATCTTTTTTATACTGTGTTTTCACATAAGAATTGCAGCTTTGTCCTCTTCAAGTGGGGAATGCAGACTCTAATGCATGGGGTTATTTGGTTTGTTCCCTTTCCCTGCTACTCACATGAGTTTTAGGTGTATCCCTCTGTACATAGCAGAGACAGCTTAACTGCTCCTCCCTCCTGTGAGTGCTGAGGCTTCTCCTTTGGGCCATGTTGAAGAGAATGCAATAAAGTGAGCTCAGGTCACTCTGAAGGAACAAGATCTCCAAAGGTTTAAAATTACCCTTGAGACACTGATCCCTTCAATGTGAGCGAGGACTGACTACTGAAATCAACCTTAGAAGGCATGGATGAAGAGATGGCTTGAGGAGTGTGTGGACTGTGGGTGAGCAGCAGTGCAGTGTCAGTTATTGCAGTTTAGCAGGAGTGAACTTCCCAGATGCTTCCCTGGTGTGCTGGAGTGACAAAGTGAGGACTGGTGATCTGACAGTGGAGTTGGAGGTATGGCATGGGATGAATGCACAGAGCCTGGGAATAGCTGCTGCCCTAGACTTCTTAGAGCTTCGTTTTTCCAGGATATTCCAAAAAACTGAGAGCTTTTTCTGTAGCAGTTAGAACAAAAGACATGCATCTGAGAAGGATTTGTGCAGATCCAGGCATCTGGTCTCACCTGAGGAAAATTCAAGGCCAAGCTTTAGTGTTAGTCATCTAATTTAGGGGTGTACTCTGGCTGTGAATACTTCTTCTTTTTCAGCATGAAATATTGTTAAACTCATACCTTTCATTCAGTTTTGTTTGTTGGCAGCATGTGGCTCAGCTACTGTCTAAGTTATCAAATTAACTTTTTAATTGCAATTACTGGTCTAATTAATAGCATAATAACCTACCTCCTACCCGTTTGGAGCAGCAGACACTGCAAGCTGTTTCCTTCTCTTGCCAGTGCCAGCATGGAGTGAACTTCAGTTCAAGTGATGGAAGTTCGAGTGCTGAAAAACCCATGGGGCTGACTGTGAGCTGTTTGTTTCCTGCCTGTGGTGGTTGTTCCGTGGGTGTCTGTGCTTCCCCTCTTAGTACCAGCCAACAGCTCTGGCAGGTCTGATGGCACGGCATGACCCTAGGTCTGGGCAGTGAGTTTGACACCGGGTAGTGACGAACGGGAGGTGCCCGCTGAGTGTGAGTAGGGGCCGATGGTTTTGTGGGATCCCACTCGAGAGACAGCCTTTTTCCCAAGACACGACTGTAGATGTCAGTGTTTAACTAGCGCAGTGCTACTGACTGCTCTGCTGCGAGCCTTTCAGTCAGCGTTTCATTCAGGCTTTTCACTGCAATGGGAAAAATGTGCTTTCCAAACTGGGACTCGGCATCTGAAAAGAGCCGGCTCCTTCAATGAAATAGTGCTGATTTAAAAGCTCATTTTTCCTCATTCATAATGAAATTCTCTCTGTGACCTTGTATCTTTCCACAAAAAAACCCAAACTGAATTACAGACTTGTAAATATGTGCTCTAGGTTTGAAGCTTTTTTTTCCCCCCTGACAGGTTGCCCTATTGTATTACCAAATTGTATTCATGAGAAGCATAGAATAGTTCTGCATGCCTTTCAGTATTTCCTGAGTTTATAAATAAGTATTTTTACCAAGGACTTGTATAGTTCAATTAATATTTCTTAGTGGGACAACTGAAACTCAGTGGAAGCTTCCATTGACAGCAGAAGGCTATGACTATAGAACATGGTGAATTTTGAACAACAAATGAAAGTTTTTTTCCCCATCTTTAATTATATAATCTCACTAAGCTCTGATAGGTTTTTTTTTTTAAAGTCTGATTTGAAGGGCACTGAGAATTTTAGTTAGACTCCTTCTTTGCCAAACCCAAACTACGTTTTGAAAATGAAGGTGAAGTAAAATTATCAAATATTGGAGCATCTGCTGAACTGCAGAGATGAATTTTTTTTTATGTGAATGCTACTGGTTAAAAAAATGTCACAAGTACATGTTGCTTCCGAATTAGGTATGGTGCATGTATTGCAATGTGAAACACAGTTAATTTATACTCCTATGTCTGACTCTTCAAGATAACAGGCATTGCACAGTATAATGAACTTCCAGGCAACTGCATCCATCACTGGTCAGTGAAGTCTTTCAGTTAATAGAAGAAGGTGTAAATAGGGCTTGAATTCAACATGCTCTGACTGCCCAGTGCCAGAAGTAAAGCCTTGCAGAGTGCTTGCTACATGCTCATTTTAGAGTGTTTCTTCAGCATTCTAGTTAAAATTTAAATGGGTCAATAATATTGCCAGTTGTGATTGAAAGAGAAGAGGAATTCCAATAAAAACATTGAAGACCTCTTGTGAAAGGAATGAGATGATAGTTTTCTGGATAAGAAACTCTAGAAATGTTTCAAGTAGGGCACTCCTTTAACTTGTCTTGTTATTTCTGTGCCTGAAAGGGATGTAGAAAAACCTGGTTGCAATTCTTTTGTCAAGGTTCCTGGGGAAGATTTGTCCAAATATGGCCAGACTGTTTTCTCAAACACTGCAAAATTCCAGCTGGGACAGAACTCTACCTCTGGTGTCCTCTCCAATATCTCTGGCTATTGCAGGATCAGGAATGTCATCTGAGTTTCGCCTTTCCTGAAATGCTCACTTTGCTCTCAGGAGATCTGTGCCTTGGCCGTGGAAATGGTGGCTGTGGTCTCTGCATTTGAGGGGACAGGAGTGGAGAAAATGAGAATGGAGAGCCTGCAGGAGACTGAGGGGCAGGAATTGGAGAGAATTGTGATGTATCAGTGAAAGCTGCTTCCACTGGAGAGCATAAGTGCTGCTTAACAAGGACCTGAATTGATTTCTTGTGGAATATTGTGTACAGTTCTGATGACCCATGTCCAAGGAAAATAAACTGGTGCAAAGGAAGCTTGCTAGTGTGATAAGGAGAATGGAGAGCTTACTTTATGAGAGGAGACTAGAAGAGGTTGGCTTGTTTGCTTAGCATAATATTGCCAAGGCCAAGAGGGGGATATGTTTGTCTATAAATATCTGGGAGATAAATATCAGGCAGGGAGAAGGCTCGAGCTGGAGGGCAGCTAAAGCTCAGATCTTAGTAAGGGCTGCTGCCTTTACAGGGGTGTAAAACACCTCTAGTTTTGCTGGCGGGGAAAGCAAAGGCCCTGGTGCCACTGTCCAATGGTAGTGGTGGGAGATGAACCACGATGTTGAAGGTGGTGATCAGTCAGCCAAGGACTGACAAAGGAAGGGTCCCACAATCCTTCAGAGCAGGTTTTGGGGAACAGGAGCAGACCAGCACTTGGACCAGACTGGTTATGATGCACCAGGACCTTCCAGTCTCTGACAAATGGAAATCTTTTGACTCGATCCTGCATTTGTGTTTCTGTTGCTGTATGTGGGATCAGCACAGTTTGCCACAAGCAGGAGTGTTTGTCTACATAAATTTCAGACCAAAGCTTGCCCAGAACCTTTTAAAAGGAAGATTTCATTGTTTGATTCATGGCAGTCTGCCATTTCTAAATTTAAACTTGATGGCTTATCTGAAGTAATAACAATAGATTGTTAAGGCACTGATTTAGCTTATAACAGGTTCAACTCTGTCAGCCTGAACTGGGCTTGAGAACTTTAACTTTGCATCTCTTATCTCTCAGGGTGTGGGCTTAGTCCTAGAGGAGTCACATTTTGTCCTATATCAGTTGCAAGAAATTTTTTTTTAGGAAATATATGTGTAAATCTGTGTTGGAAATGGGGATGTCTTAACAAGGGTCCTTTCATAAACCATGTTAGATGCAAGATCTGAGAGCAGCTTGTGCTCTGGGAGCTGTGCAGCTGGATTTTCCCAGAGACCAGGTGGTTATTGAAGGCTCTCAGAGTTCCCCATCTATCTCTGTCCATGTGAGGTGCAGAGAGGCACAGGCTGTTTCCATATCATGCAAAGTTACAAATGTTTATTTAGAGGAGAAAGCAGTTGTTGGTGGCTTTGCTGGATTAACTGATGTCTGAGATCCTTTAAAGTCAGTTCAAATATCACTGTAATGGTTGGGCATAAAAAGCTGGATTTTATAATTTATCAAAAACTTTACTGCAGGCTGTGAAAACAGGAATTTCTGCTGACCATTTAGTCAACTTCAAAGATTAATTTCTAATCTTTCTGTACTTTCTCATTCAAGTGCATGTTAGGAAATGCTACTCAAATCAGTAAAAGCCTGAGGCTTTTTTAATGTAAACCCCGTAGTTAAATCTGCTAACAGAAGAGATTTGTCATCATTTATATATCTTTACAAAAATATTTATCATGAAAGAATAAACTGGTAGGGTCCAGTCTTGCTGTCTAAATGTGGGCAGCTCAAGGATTTCTGCAGCAGATGCATGTCTTTCACAATGGATCATGAGAAACCCACTGTGCAGAGTTCTTTCTGTGCCACTGATTGCCAGTAATGTGAGTGGAGTGGCTGTGCCCTGTGAGGGCTGTCTGACCAGACACTGAGCTCTGCCTGCTCCAAGGTTCTGTCACTGGGAGTCCTTTCCAATTGAAAGCTGCCTTAGAGCTCTGAGCAGAGCAGCTCCCAGGGGAAATGGGAGCAGCAAAGAGAACAAGGAGAAAAGACTTCACTCTGGAAAGACTTCAGAGTTATAGACAAGCTTTGGACTGCTGTAGATTTTGTTCCCTGTAGGAAGCTTGTGCCCAAATTCCGTGTTAGGTTATGTAATTTTAGCCTGAGGGTCCTGTGTACTTCAGCACACTGTGCAATGATCTTTATTCTTTGCAATGACGTTGCTGAGTTAACTGTTATGCTGACGATATATTTTGACCCCAAAACACAGATTGCTTCCTGGTTGTATTGACGAATTTGCTCTGCATTTCTGAATCATCTGAGAGATGGTTGTGATTCAGCACCTGCTACAATCACACCTGGTCAGGTCTCCATTTGCATGATCTCCATGGCTGTAACTCATCTGAAATAGGATCTCCTTTCCTGGGATCTTTAGGGCTGCTGTAACACATAAATTTCTTAGAGGAAAAACTTGTGCCTCCCAGGAGAACATGGAGGCTCAGGAACACCATTAGCTCTGGACTTTTCTTGCCTCCTGCAAGAATTGGTGTCTGAGGTTCAGATACACTGAATATTTTTTAAGTGTTTGCCACAGGAGAGCAAATGCTCTTTTTGCATTAAGCTTTTAGCTTCAATTAAATGTGCTTTTGAATTTTGTCTCTGAACTGTCCTTGGTTAGAGTACTTTTGTTTGCATCACGGGACTGTCTTGGAGCACATAAGCTGGCTTTCTTTTGTGTTCTGCAGTTCACTTTCATCCAGTCTAGGATTGCATTTCATATGTTCAGATGACCAATAGTTCTGTCCTTCACTGGGACCAACGAGATTTGGGCTGAAGGGGAATCTCTCAGAAATGTGTATAATGCAATAATTTGGTCTTTAGCACCGTCTGTTTTACTCTGGAGATCTGTTCCCACTATGCTGTGATACCTGTCATAACCTGAGCCCTTCAGAGCTGATGTCAAAGAACCCCTCGGAGCCAGCGATTCTTTCAGCGTCAAAATGAAGATAATCCTATGGAATATATGAAGATTGTCAATAGACAGCCATTCTTCATAACTCAGTGACTCACAGTTAAGACTTGGATATAACTTGGTATTACTGATGTATGTTATGCTGTTTCACTGCCTACAACTCAAGGCAGCACTTTAAAATTTCTTTAATTTGCCTAATTTCAAAGAACTAACAAACAAATCTGATTTTGGATCAGATTTACTGTACAAACAGTACAAGAAAACTGCTTTTGGAAGCTAGACATTCTAAGTGGTGAGATGCTCAGTGAAAGGTAGGCACAGACATTTCTAATGAAATGGAAATGCAATCAGACTCAAGCACTCCATAGAAGGGCCCTTCCTTCTGCTGACACACAGGTAGGATTGCACTCTGAAAGCAAGTGTCAAAATTCCTCTGGAATCCCCTGAACAAGGCTCGTGTATCTGTCAGCCTCTGTCTGACACAAGGCTGTGTTGCAGGGAAAATGAAACCTTTGCCCAGGTCTGCGTATTTTTGTGTACAAACTTGAATGTTTTTCCCCTAATGTTTTGTCCACCTTCCCAGCTTTAGATGTTTTGTTCACTTTATTTTCTCATTGCAAAGTGAGGTGTTCCTGGATACAGCAGGAATTGGTGACACACTGATTTGAGGCTTTGTGCTGCACAGTTTAATGGGAGAGTATCTCGTGCTCAACAGTGAATGTAGGGGGTTGGGGAAAGTTGTGTCTCACTGAATGTGTTTGAAGCAAGGTCTGAATTATCATTCCTATTAGTTTATGTGGGGCTCAGGGTTGTTCTGGGCAGACTATTTCCTTTAATTTGATTTAAATAATATCAAATCCCCAGGGTCTGGGGAGAAGAGGTGGGATTCTGTAATTGAAGAGTATTAAAATCCTCAGGCAGGGTTAGTTCAGAATATGAAAACTCAATTACTTGTTCTGGCAATTACTGAGACATCACAGGCTTTCACACTGAACACCACACAGTTTAACAGTCAGATTCTAAATTCACAGCATGCTACAGCCTTAGTCATCCTAACTTGCATCCATCAGGCTCCCAAGAACAGCTCTATTTTCATTAGCTGGAATAGTTTGCATGAACCTCTGTCTGTAGTACTGAGATCTGAACCATAGAGGTTGGGTTGCAAAACGCGATGCTTCTAGCAGAATGAACTCATGTTTACACCAAGACACCTCATGCTGTAGCTTATTCCTGTACATTTGTGTATATATTGGATCAGCAGTGGGAGCTGGTGCAGAACAGCAGGATATATGGTTCCATAGCTTCAAATTGGAGGCCTCCCCTGTGGAAAGTTTGGTTGCATGGGACTTTTTCAAGGTCTCCTGGGGAAAATTATCTGTTTTGTGGGCTTTAGTAGCAGGAAAACTTGCTCATGGTTCACACCTCTGGATACTTGTGCAATATAAGTGAAAATAAAAGCTTTCACAGAACCGATAATTATCTTTTCATATGCAAGTAGTTCTTTTGCAACATATTGAAGACAGGCCTCTGAGCACCTGTCTGGGAAGCAGTGGGCATGTTGCAATCTAGGAGAGGGCAAAAGGATTAGAGGGATAACCAATGTACAGGCCATAGAAGGGGATAAGACATTTTGTTAAGAATTAAATCAAGAAAAACTGTAGTGGTCTTTTCAGCTCATTTGTTGTGAAGAGCAGATGGAGTCCCTTTTTAAGCTCCCCATGCTCTCCTGCAGTTAAGCACCCACTTAAAATCAAGGCTAAATTTGGCCCTGTGTTCCATGCCAAGAGGTGATGGGTCTATGAGTCCCCTGATGTTAATTCGTAGGAGGCAGTTCTTAGTGTGAGAGCTTTTCAGGGCTTCAGAGATTTCCTGCTGTATTCCCTGGTAGTGATGAGGTTGCCTTGTGGAGACACTGGGATGCTTTAATGCTTGTCAGGTTCTCCACAAAAGCTGTTTGGGCAAAAGGCAGTGTGAGCCTCCAGCACGGCGTCACCTCCTGCAGCCGGGATGGCAGCGCTGAGTGAACATCTGTGACTGACAGGGCTGCAGTATCCACCAGCAGCTCTTTCTGGTTACAGGCATCCTGACTTTCCCAATCATGTGCTGGAGTATAACCAGTCCCAAAGGCAGCAGAAGAGCCTCTGAACTCATCATTCTCTGTGCCTTTAGTGCTCAGGTACTGCCTGTCACAACAATGCGCTCGAACGTCTGTGCACAGATTGTGCCAGTGCTGAGCTGCTTCTGCCGTGAAAGGCTTCACCCCGAGTGGGTGACAGCTGGAGTGGCAGGCAGGCTGTCTGCTTAAACCATCCTCTTCCAGGTGCCTCTGCCCTCTAGGTGGCTCAATAGATTTTTATTTTAGGTGGTTTATCTGCAGTAAAGAAGTTGTGCCCTTGTTTGGGTTATTCTCACCCTGCAGATCTTTCTAGTGAGAGAAGGACTTGCTTCTGGAATTACTCTAAATCTCAAGGACAATTTGTCCTTTTCAAGTGATAGGGACAGACTTGAAATACAGCTGTAACCTGGGTCAACTCTCTGGTAAGCAGGACAGTATGATGCAAAGCAATGTTGACTTGACTTCACATAACATTTTTGTCTTGGCTAAGCCTGGACGGTACACTTGAAATATTCACATATAATCTCACCAGCTTTCTAAAAACTGGAGCAATAACTTTAGAAGTGAAGCTAGAGGATCACTTCAGAGATATGATGCTGATTTTCATAAAAAGAACTGCTAATTACAGAAATAATGTGTTGATTTGACCCTATAGACAAACTTGGCAATGTCTTGTGGCTTGCTCCTAGCTGCTTTAGAGTCTTTTTTTTCCCCCCTGCATTGGACATATTTTCTATAATATTATTAGACTTACTTGTAGTAATCCTTAGGGGTAGTCATTCTTTCCATTAGATCAATAACACTTTCCTACTAAAGTGCTTTTTTTGAAGGATAGTCATCCCAAATGTGGTATGCCCATTATAAAACCCTGTAACTGTTAATTAAACCAGATTGAGATTTGCACCTTCTGTTATATAGCTGTATTTGGAGTGATACAAAATGAGAAGTTCTGTACAGGAAAGATTTTTTGCTCAGATACTGCAAATGTTATCTCACCATCCCCTCATTTCTGGAGTTATACAGGATACCTGTTTTCCTCTACACTTGTAGCTGTGCTGTGTGTCAGGAATTATTAGTATTTCAATGACTGCTGTCATGATTGAGAACAAATGCTGATATAATGGGAGTGCAAGATGTGTGTGCAGACAAGTCCAGCCTAGGCTTGACTGCACTGCTAATCATTCCAGTGCATTCACTTGCTGCTGAGTTTGCTGCTGGTCATTGGCCAGTGGCAATGATGACATTGGAAAAATGGGGCATGCAGGGGCAGGAGTTACCAACTCACCAGCTTACCATCACAGTTATGTTCTCTACAAATTCCTTACCTTACTTGCCAACCCCAAAGAACAGCTGTCAGTAGAGCATGAGCAGTATGGTTTCTTGGAGGCTTGGACTCAAGAGATGCAGCTTACAGGGCCAGTCTCCAGCAACAGCACTGTGAGTATCTGCTGTTCTGGAGGCTGAACAGAAGTGTAGAATTGTTTCCAACTGTCCTTAGCTGAGATAGTTTTGTTCCATGCCCAAGTGAAAATCCCGAACAATTATCCCTCTAATAGATTGTCCTTTCAGTTTCCAGTGTTTTGAGAATTTTTTTTGAGAATTTAAATGTTTTGACATGTTAGTTCATGCTGTTAAGTGGTGTTTGAAACTAGGAATTTACCCTGAAGCTGCAGGAAGGAGAAATCATTAATTCACATAACTTTCAGATCCATTCCTAGCCCTTGGAAACAATCCCCAGACTTTGGAAGGTCAAGTGTGCCTGGTGCCCTGACTTTGCTGCCTGAACTTTGTGAAGGAAAATCAGAGGCAAAATGTTGTAATTTCTTCAACTGCAACCACTTCAGCAGTTTGATGTCACAGGCACTGTTCAAGACATGTGGACAGTGCCCAGCAATATTTTGGTATGGAAATGACAGCTGTTACTGGGCTCTGAGAAACACTGGCACCCAGAAGCCATGGGGGACTCTGGTGTCCATGAGCTGTGCTGGTGGAAGGGCTTCATTCTGTGCCTCTTGCTAAGTACCTGCAAGTCCTGTGCAAATGTCCCCTTCCGGACCTGGGGACTGTATATAGATATTTTAAAACAGAAACAGAGCTTGCAATGAGCTCTTTGTTATCCTGTACCTCCCTAAACCTTTGGGACAAACTCTTCTCTGCTGCAAACCTGACATGCTGAGAAGCCTGCCTGGGAATGACTCAGTGTGGGCTTAATAAAAAGGTTAGAAGGGGTAAATATTGTGAACTGTGGCTTCAGCCCCTTTTGAGTTCTGCCTTCAGGATGAAAGGCTGCCTCCTGAAATGCCACCTCCTGACTTGTTCCAACATCCATCCTTGTGTGTGGTTCCTGTGCCCTGGTGACACGGTATTGAATTTCTTCCCAGCATCCAACATATTTATCTGGTTAGTGCTCTGCAAGGGGCAGAGTTGCTGCTGTCCCCAGGACTGGGCCAGTGCTGCATAGAGGAACTCTGTCTGCTCTGAGTGACAGCAGCAGTCCTTAGTGAAAAAAGGATTTAAATTGGTGGCTGCCAGTAGGTTAGTGCCTGAACTGTGCATCTTCTCTTCTGCCTTGCTGTGCCTCCAAATCCAGCTTTTGCTGCACCACAGGCATTTAATTATTTCTTGGTCATTGCTGACCTCAGTAATTGTCTGGAAAATTCCGAAATAAAAAAGTATCTTTAAGCCCTTTTAAAAAAAAGTTCTTTCTTTGATTAGTCATTTCTCCAAGCCTCTGGGGGGAGACAGCAAGTCGTGTGTGTGTTTTTGGGACCATTTTAGCTTACAGGCCCTTGTGATGTACAGGAGGGTGCAAACATCCTCCTGTTGAATGTTGGCATGGGTGATGTTGAGAATGTGAAATTTTTCATATGAGACTGCTATTTTGGTGAAGGAAACATGGAATTGGAAGTATTTCTGCACTTTTTCTGGAGGTAATGTTGACAAGCAACCTGTTCCTTACAATATAACCATGTTTCACTTAATGTGGTGGGACTTTGACCCCTCTGATTTGGTGCCTTGAGATTCCTTCTGAGGAACCCTCGAAATAAGGATGAGACTTCACTGGTGAAAGGGAGTGACTGAATCCTTGCAGGAGCATTAATTACTGTCTGGGGTAACTCGAGAGGGCAGCTGGCATGTCACTGAAACATTCCTGTTGTAGCTCAGTTTCTGTGGAGCTAACAGACAGAGAATATAGTGCTCTTTACATAACATTTCATTGTTTACTCCTAATTAGGAAGGATCATGCTAAAATGACAGTTTATTTTCATATTTACTTTTCATTTTTGTGTTCTTCAATCGTTTCAGATTTCTGTTGTGCCTTTTAGGGATTTTTATATGTAAGCACTTGTGTCAAAGGAGAAAAATGTGTTATTATTGTATGCTGTTGTTTTCATATCAGGGAGATGTGAAATATTTCTGGCAAAGCATTACAAATACACTGGAGTGGTTCTCTGTGTTCAGTAGTGGTGATTTGTGATACTTGTTTTTAGAGGAAATTCATCCTTAATTTCTGTTTTCTTCAGCAGTAGTTGAATATTAACTGTACTTTAATATTCTGAAGGTCCAGTGGACCTGAGATCCCCAAATAGCCATGTCATTATTTGGGCTGTTAAAAATAGCAGAGTCTTTGATTAATGCCTGCAGGTTGTACCAAATCATGAGAAGTCATCATGTTCACTGAGGCGCTGACAGGATGGAGGTTCAATTTTTATTTTGGAAGAACTATTTATAGGAAAAAATAGAAGCCATATATTGGAAATAGTTTGTGAGGAATAATGCCACAGTCTCCATCCATTTGACACACGTGGCAGGTTCCAGGCTAAGGAAGGGCTGTAGATATTTGTGCTGCTCTTGAGCTGCTCGAGTCTTTCTCCTGGCCATGCACTGAGCAAACCTGTGCTCCAGGGTCCCCTCTTAGTGCTTTTGGCAGACTACAAGAGGTATGATGTCACTGTGATTGCAGCTGCATCCTGGCTGCAGGGAGTGTTTGATTTTTGATGACTCGTGGGTTGGTTGTCACTGGGTCTGCTCACCATGTGTGACTTTCCTGGGCAGTCTGTCCTAATGCTTGACAACCCTTCTGGGGTTGAGGTGTCCAAGGAGTTGAACACCACATAAAAATAGCAATTTATGTACACCTTCAGTGCTTCACAACTCTTAAAAGCCACAATTAAATCTGCAATGATTTATTGTTGCATAAAGCAACAGGTGTTATGGCAGAAAGCACAGGCTGAGCAATGCTGGCGTGGCAGAGCCTGTGCTCTCCAAACAGCCCCCTCTGTGGAGAGGCAAACATCCTCACTGTGACACAGATGAGAACACTTTGCACTTGCACTGCACTTTGCATGTTCAGTGTTGTCCAAACATTAGCTATAATTAATCTTCACAACACCCCTGCAGGGAAGATAAGTATTATTCCTGCGGCAGCACCAGTGGCTCTCACAGGTGGGCTACCACTGACTGGTTATTGTTTCAGTCTTCATGCAGAGTTCATCAGCAGTTGGCACTTTAATTTGTACCAGGGTGTCATCAGAAATGTACTAAGTATCTCCAGCTAGTTCCTAGCTCTGTGTGTCTTTTTAATCAAGTGGCATCTTGAACATGAGTGGCTTTAAGGCAGTGAATTAGTCAATGTTCCTTTCCTGCTAATGGGGTCTGGGTTAATACAGTCTGGTCCTTCTTACCTCCCCTTGCACTCCCAAAGCAGTGTTTAACGGAAACCTAAAATACCTGTGGTGTACGGAGTCATGAACAGCAGTGATGGCCAGGTTTAGATGTTATTCTGGGGATGTTTCTGTATAAACTTAATATTATTTCTATGCACCATGTCGGTTTTAAGATGTACTAAATACAAATGCTATTATAATTTGACAACAGAGTACTTAACCAAACTTTGAGCCAACCAGAGAAACAATGATCATCCACCCAGAGATGCATCAACTTGAACTGAGATTTTTGCATCCCTGCATTCCTGGCAGCTCTTGCTGTAAGTAGCCAGTTGTCTTTCACAGGATTTCTGTTCTGTTCATTTAGGATGTCTACATGGAGTGCTCCTCAAAGCTGTCTTGTTACTATGGAGCAAGTTATTTTAAAGGTGTTGTTAATTCTTAGAGTTGAATACTAAACTTGTTTAATTTTTAATCTTACTGCCAATGGGCAAGAAACACAAAAGTATTATTTTTAAATTTATGCAGAAAATATTCAAAACTAATATGAAAAAAGGTAAATTTGAGAGGTTTAAAAAGACACCTCTAAAGACTGAAATGAAAATGGAATTTTTAGGATCCCTTTTTTTTTCTTTAAAGGAGAGACACTTGTGTGTTAGAGATTTTGTTTAGGTGGCACTGAACAAGAACAGAGCCCTTGACACTGGGAAGCTCAGTATTTGCTGCCTCTCCCCAGCTGGAGGATGTGCCCACTTTCTGCTGCAAGGAGGTGGGGATATGTAATGCTCAGCCTTTCTGTAGGTGCTGCTCCTTATATTCACCCTTGCTGAGGACACTGATACCCCAGAAGAATATTAAAATTCATAATATAGTGGTCAAAAGAATATATTTGTTTAAAATTGGAGAGGTGTGTTTTTATGCCAAGCAGTCCTGGAGATCCAATTTGGAGTTCTTAGTGTTGAGTAGAGCCAGGATCAGGTTTTAGAATGAACTTGAAAATGTAAAGCTGTGTCAAGATTTATGTTTTAACAGTGGAATAGTTCAACAGGGAAATTGTTGTAAAGACTTTTATGAGTTCCTTTATTGTCATTACAGTTCCTGCCCAGATTTGAACGTGCTGAACCAAATCCTTGTGCTGAATGATGTGTGAGGCCCAATCTTGTCCTGATCTGCTTAAGAGTGTATCACTGGGTACTGCCTCTGATATATCTGCCTTAATGTAGGGTTTGCATTATTTTACTGCCTTCAATATAATCTGTCACAATTTTGGCTCAAAATGAGCTTTAAAAATACTTTTTTTAACAAAGGTAATTACAGAGCAGAGAGATCATTTGTTTGTGCAAAAATGTTGCTTGTGCATGTAATTGCATCATAATACATGTACTTGAATTAATGCAAGCATGTAAGGCAGGATGATTTGTTCCTGCACTGCTGATTTGTATGTGCAAAGGCAAGGGTACACACTTCCCATGCAGGAATCTCTGACCTGCCTCTGAAACTTCTATAGGTTTGGAAAACATTTGTTTGTTGTTTGTTTATTCTTCTCCTGAGTTACACAAAGGTCTGGATGCCTGTTTCAAGTGCGTCTTTTAATTTTTTATTTGAGATCTCCTTGGTGGCTTTGGAGATCTTGCACTAAAGGCAAGGAAATGCTAACCAAGCTTTTCATCCAAAGCAGAGTTATTTTAAACAGGGTTTGGTTCTTTCATCAAATTGTGTAAATGAAAGAGGCCCACAGGAAAAGACTGTGTCTAGAAGGAGAAGATAAACATCAGCCTGACTGTGGAAGAGGGGAAGTAACTAAAATATTTATTTCTACTAGGTTGGAGAACAACATATGTTAGGCAGGCTTGACTTTTTCGTAGCATGAACTTTACAGTGACATGCTCTGCTACACACAGCAACAAACACTCCCTAAAGCAGAACACCAGCCTGAACATTGGGTGAGCACAGGAGAGTGGATGCTGGATGGTGTTTGTTTAAAAAGAAGCTGGCATTTGTCAAAAGCCATGGCAAATATGCCATTATTTTTATTTTCTGCACAACCTGTGAGATATCAGACATGTTCTAATGAGATTCTGAAATACCAAGCTTATAAATATTGATAGGGAAAGTTTGTTCTTATCCATGGAGAGAGATTGCATTTTGCAATTATACAGCTTCACTCGTGTGAACTGTATTGCAATTTGTTCTTTTGTCTCCTTCACAGGAGAAATCACTCAGAGTTACAGTTCAATCTCTGTTCTCAATCAATCCTCTTTTGCCACCTGTATTTCCTAGTGGATGAGATATTTAAAATTGCCTGGTGTTCAGAGGATGCCAAACAGGGAGATTTCAAAGGCTTATGTGCAAAGCTTATGAGAAAGCAGCAGATCTTTTCTGCTAGAAGAATGCGAAATATGCTCACAATTTGTAATTTCAAAGGAAGTGATATATCTTTAACCAAAGCTGGTAAAATGTGTTAAAATTTTAGGTTTTTTTGTAAAGATTCATTTATTTCAGCATTTTATGGATAAACTCTCTGCAATATACTCTGGGATAAGTCACAGCACATTCCACATATTAAATGTTTTTGTGCAAAACTGGGCTATAACCCAGTAGTGTGCTATGGTTCTTCTATCAGTTGCAGTAAAAACACAGAAGGCTTTGTCTGTTTTCCATTCATCACAGTAAAACCCATCAGAAATTTTGAGGCCTTATTTAACTTGAGACTTAAACCAAAACAAACCAGCGGATTTCCCCAAAGCAAAAGAATCCAACACAATACTCAGTTTTCCTGGTTAACAGCCCTGCTGGTGATATTTCGTTGTGTGCACTTAACTGTGAAGTCTGTGAATGTAGAAATTGGACCTCCTTTCATTATGGAGGTGTCTCTCCTTAAGTCTGACTGGTGCATTGATTTGCAAGCAACATGTGAGTGCAGAAATTGCTTTTCATTCCTTCCGCGTTCACTGAGATGTTCTCTTTTCTGCATCTCAGCCAACATGCCCTGTGAGTGATGGCTGACAGGTCCACAGTCTCTTGTAAGCTGTGTAAGCCGTGTACGTATCTTATGCTGCTTGCTGGTCTCTTCAGAGCTGAAGACAAAGCTTTTGAATCTCATTTGAAATAAAAGACACATCAAGCAGATTCATCCTGGGCAAAATGACTGCTCTCTGCTGCTTACATACAACCCTAGACAGGGACACTGAGCTTTGCTTTCTGTGTTTCCAAACATAGGCAGGAAAACTGTGCAATAGCAAGGTGGGTTGTAACACACCCACCACGCAGAGGGATGTTTGCAAGGGCATGCAGGGCTGTTCAAGCTGGCTGCAGCTGGGCTGTCTGCAGTTCTGTCTCTGGGATCTGATCTTGCAGAGCTGCTGGGCAGCCAGGTTTCTGTGCTCCAGCATCAGACCCTGAGTGTTGCTGGGGACCCTGCTCTTGCTTGACTTATTCTTTTTCCTCTCTGCTGCATGGAAACCCCAGTGCTGTTTAACTGGGGACCACCTTAAAGGGTCCTTGCTGTGGAATAACAGGTCAAAGCCATCGTGGGGACTGGCTATCCTGTCAAGATAACACAGGGAACAATCCAGTGGCTTTTCATTCCCTGTGCAGGCTGCTTGCCTGCTTCCCACGGTTGCTTGTATTTTTGAATCTGTTGTCCATAACTTTCTATGATTATGACTTTGTTGTCTAAATAGGAATAGGCCACAGGGTGAATAGATCAAAGCTGCTTTAATAGTACACTTGTCAAATGTACATACCCAGAGCAGAGCTGTATTCAAACTGAGTGCTGTTAAGCCTTTATTGGTACCCAGTGAGAGCATGTAAATACATAAGATATTGAAGTAAAATTACATCTTGAAGTTCTTGCCTGCAGAATTATGCAGGCATTGATTTTTCAGTATATATTGCAGCTCCTTCATGCAGAACCGTAATGTATTTACTGACTATCTGGTAGAAGGGCTTATGAAATTACTCGCTTCTGGGAGCGTGAACCTGTGTCAGAAACGAGCCAAGAATCAAACACAAGTAAAAATCCAGATCTGTCCAAGTGCCTGAAGCTATACTGTCCTAGGCTGTGATTTGGCAGGGACATCCCCATAGAGGACTTCTACTTGAGCCACTGCAGAAATGCGTACCTGTTGCAGAAGGGGATGGCTCTTTAGGTGCCTCTCTTTCCTTGGATGAGAGCATTGGCACTGACATGTTCTTCTGTCACTCTGCCGCGAGACTCTCCTGTAGGTGAAGTGAGCAGCTTCATGTGACAGCCAGGGGAGAATATCACAGCCAAGCTGAGAGGGAAAAATCCTTGCAGAAGGAATGAGAGTGAGGAAGATGACTCACCTCTCCAACCTAGCAGAGCGTATCTGCTGGGTCACTGAAATACGAGGGGAAGTTAAAGCAACGCAAACTTAGAAATTGTTTTTATGGCATGCAAACTGTGCTGACAAATGTACTGTGAGGGAGAAACCTGTGGTGGATGGGAGCTCCTCTGGGCTCTGTGCCAACCAAAGTCATATGGCTGTGGCAGGTACTGTGCTGGAGCTGCATTAACAAATTCTAGCAAGAGGGTGAACAAATGTTTTCTGGCAAGAATCTAGAGAACATGAGCTCAGCAATGCATGAATATGATTGCAGACATTTTGGCCCTCTTGGACCTGGGCTATATCAAGTGGACATTCCCTGGATACTACACTGGGCTTTGGTGTATCGGTTTGGGATGAGTGTTCCCCTGGAGTAGTTTTTCTACACTCATTCAGGACAGCCCAGGATGATGGAACAGCTGTGTGGCAAGAGGCTTTGCCCACTTATGGCTTAATAAACTGGCACAGATACTTTATCCTTTGTGTGTAATGAAATTAGTTTATGTGCAATTAAATACCAATACAGAATTCTTTATTCTTTTTGTGCTTTGTGGTGGCAGTTGCAAGCCATTTGTGTCTCTGTCCAGCCTTCATCCCCCTTATCCTCAGTACAGATGCATTTTACCGATGGCTGGATTATCTCTTCAAGGGTGTGTTCCTTACTTTAAACTCTCCTTTGTGGCAGTGGGTGTTCTTTATGCAGATGACTTCATTATCAGGCCCAAGTTTTTTAAGGAGCCTTCAGATTCACTGAATGAAAATGCTGTGAAGTGCAATTAGCTTGAATTTAGAGTAAACTTAAACACCCTTGAAGTAAATGTGTGTAAAAATTACTTTGAGCTTTTGATGGAGAAAAGACCATGAATGCTCAGTCATGGATGTAAAACTCATCAGTGTTTCAGTGCTGTGGTTTGTGGCGATGTAGATAAATTCCAAATGAGAAGCTCTGCCCAGTGCAGAGCAGCAGTGATGTGAAGCTCTCTGTTCTTTATAAGTCACTGAATATAAAGAGAGCTTTCCCAACCACAGACTGTGATAAGACTGCAGCCTTTGGATGTTTCCCTAATGCACTGCAGCATCTGTGGAAAAGTTAAGTGCTTTAGAATGTGTGAAATGTTAGTAGAATATCTGTCATGAGTGTTCCCTGCTGATATTAAGGGGGAGTGACTGGGGTGCAATATGGACTAAAATGCCTTCTACTGCCTCATCAGCAGTGGCTGCAAACAGATTTCTTGTTGAGATGTGGTGCTATGATACGCCTCAAGGACACATGCAGATGTGTTCCCCAGGCACTTACCTGTGAAGGTTTTGCACAAGTTGATGCATTAGCTGCCTTGCATTTGTTCAAGGACAATTCATGTGTAGAAAGAGAGGAATTTGAACAGCCCCAGGCAGTCCTTTTATTATAATTCAAAATTAGAAGGACCACATTATTTATAATTAGGGAGAGAAGCAGAAGCAACTGAATGACTTCTTATTATTAAAGAATTACTGAATATTCCTGGCAGATGTGTGAATATGAACAAGAACTATAATTTTGGATTGTTAGTAATAAGGTAGTGAATCTTTCTTGTTAATGCAGGAGAGATTTCCCCAGAATTGTTTGTTTACTTGCAATGCAGTTGCTGTATTCTAAGACAAGAAATACTAATGTGTGTCAGTGTTTTCTTCCCATGTTTTTGTAGCCAATTACAGCTCACAAATTCATAAAGTCTGATTTATTTTAGTGAAATACAAATGGAATAGGCAGATCATGTGCTTATTTTTTACTGTTATTAATGCTGCAGCTTACGTAGACAAATACTTAGGAATGGAAAAATCAATGTTAACAGTAACTCCTACTAAAATTGGGTAGCATAATTGTTTGACAGTAAGAAGAAGAGGAAAATACTAGTATGTGTTTTGAATGATTCCACAAGGAATGGCATCCTCAGTGAGGTCTTTTCTACCTTTTTCCTTGGGAGGTAAAGCTGTTGTTTGGAATTTCAAGATTAAACTGCTACTGTTAGGATTGAATAGCAAAAAAAAAAATTGAGGTTCTGTAATTACTGAGCAGACCACATGTCCAAACTGTTTCCTGATAGAGCTTCCTGGTATCCTGTCAGTGCTGGATCCAGGAACAATTTAAGTAGTCTTGAATCCACAGCTCAAATGTGGAGTAATGGAGCTGCAGTGTGCCGGAAGAAAGCTGGACTCCTGCTGCCTATGGAGCTGCATCTGCAAGGTGAAGGATGTGCAGAGATGCAGAGCAGTTTCCCTGCCCCATGCCATAGAGTGAAGCTGTCAGGAGCAGCTTTTGCTGTTACAGAGGAATCAGTGACACTCTTTTACCCAATGTGCCTCTGCCTGCTGTTTCCTGCTGCCCAGGATCTGCCTCCTTCATGGGTTTTCAGCCTAAGATCTCTTCCCCATCAGACACTTCAAAGTTGCCTTGTGTGACTTGAGTGGGACAAAGATTGTTTTGCAGGTGAATGATTTAGAGAGGACAATCTTGCTGGCTGGCACAGGGGGTTTCCCTTGCTGGCACAGCATCTATTAGAGCAGAAAAAGAGCACAAGTATTTGACTTTTGCAAAGTCTCACGTGCAGATGTTTTGGTTGCCTCCCCTGAGAGAGTCTGACTTGCTGCCCTTCCCATAGGAGCACTCCTGCTATGGGAATGAGCCATTGGATGGGAGCATCCATTAAGGATGTGTCTGGCATAGCACAAATGCACGTGTGTGATCTCTGCTGCCTTGGGCTCAGTGTCAGAACTGAGATTTGGTTTTACCCAGGTGAAGCTGTTATAAAGTAGTATGAGGTTTTTTTGGTATTTACCTTCTCTTTATATTTTCTTGTTGGACTGTTTTTTTTTTTTTTTTGTGTTTTTTTTTTTTTTTTGTTTTTTTTTTGTTTTTTTTTTTTTTTTGTTTTTTTTTTTTTTTTTGTTTTTTTTTGGTTTTTTTTGTTTGTTTGTTTTTTTTTTTTTTTTTTTTTTTGTTTTTTTTTTTTGTTTTTTTTAATTTGAATGCCATCAGTAAGATAAGGACACTGCTAAAATGCCATCACTAAGCATAATAGATGACTTACGTCGTTGCACACCACACATCAAAATATATACTATAAATACATTTTAACTTCTTGTTTAACCCTGTTTGTCAAGCAACAGTTTTGTAAATGAATCATACAGTTGAGAGGAAAATGTTACCATCGTACTGCCAGCTGGGGCAAACTTCGCAGTGCACAGGAGAAGTGGGTGAGACTGAAAAGTATCTATCTGTCACGCTACAGCAGCAAGGCTGAAATCTGCTGGAGACTTTATGGCAGTTAATTTTCACTTCTACTTCCTGATTATTGGTACTGAGTCTTTGATCAGATTCTTATTGTGTTTAATGAGTTACTTGGCATGTACTAAACTACTTAAAGCACGTAATAACAAATCCCTCATCACCTGATGTTGCATAGACACTGCTGCCTCCTGTGCCTCCATTACTGAAGTGTTAACATATCCTCCCCTTTAGCATGCTGGGGAGAAGCAATCCCCTTGGCTACTTTTTTTCCCCTTTAACTACGTGCTTTGGGTCTGTGTGTTGCTCATCCTTCCTTTAATTTCCACGCTTAAGAGGAATAAAAAGGCTTGGTCTGGCCTGGGCTGTCTGCAGAACACTCACTATTGTAAAGTTTGCTTGCAGTGCTGTTAACAAAAGTATTCCCCTGGGTGTCTTTCTCCCTTGCATCAGCAACTATTCCTTGCTTTGGTTTACCCTTTAACAGGAAAGTTTTGTGTTGCTTTTATTTCTGGAAGAAAGAAATGATTTTCCTATTGTGAAAATTGTGTCCTCTCTGTCTCTCCAGAGCTGTGTCCCACCCAGGTGGGAGCTGACAATCCCTGCCACCTTGCTGGCATGTGATATAAATAGATTCTGAAAAGGTGAGGCAGGTTCAGCAGCTGGAGATAAGGACAGTGAAGGGAACTCAGCCAGGATGAAATGATGATGTTGTATGGCTGAAAATTTCTTGCTGAAGCAAATATTGGCTGTGAAGTGGTGGGAGTTAACAAGTATTGCATGACATTTCTTTCAGGAAAGATTTTCTATAGATCTGTGGACAGATTTGACTTTGCTTTTCACCTCCTGTTTAAGTAAAGAAAATTTGAAATTGGAGAAAGGGAATAATCATTCTGAGAATTATTTTCCCCCTGAATATTGTTTATGAACTGTTATATTAATTTCACTGGAAAGAGAAGCAAGTAATTGGTTTGGGCAGGTGTACAGGTTTAATGCTATTTTCTGGTGCTTGCCTTGTGTGGTCTTAAATTAGCATTTAGTTTTACATTAACAAGTGACAATTCTGTCTCAATTACTTTGCACTGAAAATATGGTGTCTAGGAACAGAACGGAAGGATAAAATAGAGGGTGCACCTGGTCATTGCAGAAGACTAGAAATATGAGTGAACATGTATGTGTTGCCTTTCATTTCAGATCCATTGAGGGCCATAAATACTTCCCCACAGATCCCATTTTCCATTTAGCACAGCAGTCAGTGGCCAAAAGAGGATGCCTGGGGAAAGAACACATGGCACAAAGCAAATATACTCTAGTCTTCTACCTGTTGCAAATACTCTCAGCTTTCAACAGTTTAAGATTTTTTTTTTTTTTTTAACCCCCTGGGAATGCAGAGATTCCTTAATATATCTGAATGAATCTGACAGATTAAATCATGCTTTATTTCCCTGTAAAATGATTATGCTGGGGAGTGAACTGTCCAACTAGAAAATGGGCTCCGAGAAGGGATATTAGAAGCTGCAAGGTTCTCAGTCAAAGCTGGGGGAAGCAATCTAGTGTTTTAGCAGATGGGGATGGCAGATAAACAATAGCTGGGATCTTTGAGAAATGAAAAAACTTAGAAACATCCATTAAGAGACTGGGTAGCTTAGAGACTGGTAATAAATAATGTGCCATTTGCCTGTTCAGATTTAGTGTAAACCTCAAAAATGTGTTTTCTCTGTTCACGACTGTCAAAGAGCTAATAATGCTACTGGACTCAGTATCCTGTTAAGTTGAGCTGAATTTTCACTTGTTTTGTGTATGAATGAATTTGCTGCTTTGTTAGAATGATGGATTATGCTCAGTACAGATGGGACTGGTGCTGGCCATGGTCTCCTCTCATTAGCTCAGTGAGGAAAATCCCACTGATTTCAGTGGAATGATGATTGTGCCAGTGCTGGAGTGCCTCTGAAAGCTGATTTTGGCCTGTAACCACTTGCAGGGCAAAGGTGGATTTTTGTGCCAAAGCAGTGACATGTTAAGTATTTGTGCTGTTTGTTTGTGGATGAAACATGGGTGCAAAGATACAAACCCTCAATCCTTGCTAATGTCGTTGTTCACCCATGACCCTGGAGTTTGGCACATTTCCATTCTGCACTACAAGCACATGGCATTGCACGGTCTGCGATGTCACTTGTGGGTGAAGTGTTAGTGACAGTAAGTTCTGTTTTTCTAATTCATTAAAAACCCCCAATGCTTTGTGCCATATAAAATAATGCTGTGCAGAAACTGTTCTGTCTTGAAAGCAGCACTGCCTAAAAAGAGCAGAGGAACTGACTTGCTTGGGAATTTGCTGATGGCAGCAGTGTGTGGTCTTTGCCCACCTTTTGTTCTGTGTGGCTACTCTGTACTAAATCTGTACAGCCAAACCAGACAAGATCTCTAACAGAAGCTTCCTAGAGCTCAGGAGTATTGATATATGTAATTCTTGGTTGAAGGTCTTGATTTTAGTGTTTCATTGCTTAGGAATGACCTGTGAACTTCTGAAAATCTTAATCCAGAATTACTGCTGTCTAGAAGTTGATGAGTTCCCTTTCCTGTGAGCACTGTGAAGTCAGAGTAATGGAATATTCTGCTTTTAGCATTTTGTCTTAAGTGGATGTGGTTAGACACTCTCCTCTGGCTGGAATGTCAGATGCTTGGAGGGTTGAGATGGGAACTGCTTAATTGGCTTTGGCTACAAATCCCAAGCCCTTTCAACCTGATGTCCACCGAGATTCCATTTTATGTGTCTTTACTGAATGACAGATGTTATGTTTTAGATCTCATAGCTGTGACTAAGTCTGTACAGTATCTCTTCTAATTTAAATCTTCTCCAGATCTTATCAGTCTGAGGAGTCCCTGGCTGAGGCTTTGCTCTGTCAAATTGTCTGAGTGTCTGAAAAAAATCAGTAAAGAAAAGGACAGAAAATGAAGTTGACCTTTTTTCCTGCTTTATTAAGAGAGAGGTAGGTAACCCAGCACTATCTGGGTCTATCTAGACAGTTTTCTAGAAGGATGTGAATTCTTTCCTGTAGCACATTCTACTTTCAGCCAAGAGGTTGTTTGTTTGTTTTTTTTTTTTCCAGAGTGTGGTGGGTATTCCTGAAGGGACAGCCACCTCACTTAGATGGTAGGTTGACTGGGTTTTTTTATGCATTTCTAGATGTTTGTCCGTGCTGGTTCTGCTCTTGATTTTGTTCCTAAACATTTTGGTCATCTGGTATTTAATGTGATCCTGAGTGACAGAGCCACCAAATTCTCACAACTTGGAGGTGACTCCAAGTTGAATAAAGAACTGTGTTTTTTTCACCAGTGGTAAAAGAATTGGTTTCTTGTGGGAGACTAGATATCTTTGCAGAGCTCACTTTGGATTTCCCAGTATGTCAGGTGTTTCTGCAGCAATACATGAGATGAAGGGATATATCTATGGGTTGCTTAAATTATTCTGTAAGTTGCTTTTGGAGGGAGAAAGCAGTTGGTGGAATATGGGACACCAGCGAGTTTGTACAGAACCAAAAGCCCATATCTCTCTTTTCCAGCCTTTTGCATTCCAGATACCTGAGCATGGGCTGAATAGATGAATCCCAGAGCTTATGACTCAACACCATCATTTAAGCTCACAGAAGCACATTCCAAAAATACTCTGAAAAATAAAGCTGTTCAGCTGGTCTTTTCTAGCAGTAGAAAACGAGGCTTCCTGTGATATAGCACTGGGTATTGTGTAGTGATTTACTAAGCATTTTAAGAATCCATTTATTCAGGGCTAGAGTTAGACATTTCTGTCCTGAGCAGAATCCTGGTTTGGTGAATCCAGGCACTGCTGACAGCAGGGGGTACTTAGGGACTGCATGACTAATTCAGTGGTTTTATGCTAACAGTAAATATTTTTGCTTCAATGTTCATAGAGAAGCTGCTATACATGCATGTTGCAAATTCTAGTAACAATTTTTTATTAATTACCTGCTCGGTGGTGATATGTCTCTCCCAGCCTACCTGAGCTGGAGCCTTTTACAAGCGTACTGCCATCCATGAAGCTCTTCTGTCTGGGCTGATTGTCTCTGCCAGTGGTGGTGCTTCAGTGAATCACTCTGCTGAGGAGGTTGCACCACACCTCTGCATCTTAGCAAATTGCCTTCTGAGCCCTGGCACTGAATTGCAATTGGTTATGCTTCATTATCTCATTCAATAGAAATTCAGTCTCCTGAAGACTGCAATTAAGTTTCCTCTTTGTCTGAAAGGCACAGAATTTAACTGCAATCTTGTTGGCTTTCCCTGAAGCAGGGGAAGGAGGAGAAGGCAGGAAAAACACCAAACCAGAGACAACACACTTTGACAGACTTCCTTATGTGGTAACTTGCTTTCCTCTGTGTGACTTCTGATCTCTGTGCTTTGATCCACAGCTGGGTGTGCTGTGGGTGAGCCAGCTTGCCCAGCAGTGAGGGAGGCCCTGGGCTGGCAGGGACAGCCCAGCCTGGAGTCAGGAGGCTTTGGGGACTTTGGGCTGTCATTACCTTTAACACTTGATGCTTTGGCCCACGTGATTCCTGCTACCAAGATGTAATATGATGTGCTGCCTTCACTTTCCTTAACCTCTCCAAATCCCACTGAACAACAAACGTATTGGTGTTTTGGTGTTTCTCCCTGTTTCCCATGACTGGGGAGGGAAGGTGAAGCTCTTGGAAGCTCTGGTACACTTTCCCTTCACATTGTCACCAGTTTCACATGGGCTCAATCTTGATTTGGGATGGGGAAATCCTGGCTGTACATACAAACTGTGTGGTTTCCTAGAGAAGCTGGGGAAGCCCTTGCACCAAACCTGAGATCCCCAAGTGTACAGTGAGCCCAGCCACCTATTGCTGTGAGTGAATGGCTTGGACTTCTCTGCAATCTCCCCTTATTACCTGACCCCTTCACAGATGACAATCTGAATAGAGAGAGCTTCTGAAGTGCTCAGCTCCTTGCTTTGAGTTGACTTGAAAGGGAGTTAGGTGTCTGTCTAATGCAAGATGTGTGCTGAGATGACTTGTTCAGTGCAACTGTCAGTAATCTTCTGTCCCAGCTGTTCTTGGTGTAGAGAGTAAAATTTGAGACATTGTGCAGAAATCAAATATATTCCAGCTGCTTCTGTAATAATAAACAAGTACTTTGGTGACTAGCAGAACTAATGGAAACTCGTTTCCTATGGCTTTGTGTCTTATGGTTGATTGACTTTTTAACTAAATTATTCTAAAGCTACAGTACTGAGATAGAGCTTTATAAGACATCAGAAAATTCTCAAAGTGGGAAGGAGTTGGAGAGTATTTTGGCCATGGGAAGAGATTTAACTGAGTTCATAACTAAGAGTGAGCTCTGGAGGATTCATAGTAGTATAAAAATGTGAATAAGAGGGAGAATTTCTCATGTCTAATAACTGTAAAGTTTTTGAGAGATGCTTTTTCTGTGATTAGGGCACTCAAAGCAAGGTTCTCCCATGAAGGATTTTTGATTAATAAAGGCTGAGCTCATACTGATGTCTTAGTCTTTATTCACCAAAACATCATTTTTTTAACACCTTTTTTTTCCCTCTAGCAGATTATTTCCCATGAAATTTGAGGGATATAGTAAACTTCAAGACCTCTGCCCAGGTCAATTGCCATCAAAAAGTGGGGTTGATTGTGGCAGAAAGACAAACGTGCACAGATTCCACACAGAACTCCAAACCAGCCTGCCATCCTTTAGGGGGAGGTTATGTGGTCTTTGCAGTCAGTTCAGGGCAATTCCAAAGCAGGCATTTTGTGGGCAATGCACGTGTGGTGGGACTCAAGGTCAGTCTGCCCAGACACCCAACTTGTCTCAGGCTTTGATGTTGCTTTTCCCCTTTGCTGCTCATCTGTCCAAACTGGTGCTTGAGTGTCCTTATTCCTTGTACAGTCCTTTTGTTTCAACACTTCCACTGTAACCTTTCATGGCTGTGCTGCTTGTGAAGCTGAAAGGCAGTGGAGTTATGACTGAAAGAAGTGGAACTTTGCTCTGTCAATTGAAAATCAGTGTAAAACTCACCATATTATGTCATGAGGAAGATCCTTGATTTGCTGAAATATTGGGACATTAATTGAACACTGTTTATCCTATCTAAAGTGAAGGCCACAAACTAGTGTTTAATTGTGTCTGGTGGTTTTTTTTTCCCCTACTAGCCATTAGTATATTTGCTGAATATTTCATACTTCATGCCCATTTCCCACATACCTCTGTTTTCTTCATTGGCTTCTCAGTGATACCTGTCAGCAGTTACTTATGTGAAGAGTTTGTGAGCTGAGCTGCTGTGGGTGTTGAAAAGCATATTGGGTTTGGTTAAAGAGCAGCTAAGAAATAGAAAAATAAATCTGAAAATAGTGATGTAAAACATCTCAGAACCCTAGCTCTGCCCCAGGGAGTGAAATGCTCTGAAATCCCAGGCAGAGGTGAAGTGCAGCACAAAATGTATGAGGATGTCTTCTTTAGCAGCAGGCAAACCAGCAGCCAGTGATGCTGGCACTGTTTTATTCCCTCCAGCAATTTGTGTTTTGGTTTTTTCTTTTTCTCCTCCTCATATGGAAAACACTGGTATTGGCTCTGAGTCTTCCCTCAGGTGTGAAGTGTTGTATAAACATCTCGGTTTGCCTGTCTAATATCTTCTGAAAGAATTCTGGGCTCCCTGGCAGATATACTTTGACAGTCTGGCACTATATTTATTCAAGATAAAGAAATTGTTTCATGCAGTGACCAGCAAAAATACTTTTATTTTTTTTTCCTCTCTGAATTATCATTGCTTTGTGCTTAGCCAGGTGACAACAGGACTCCTTAGACAGTTAAAATGACAGACTGATGTGATCTGTTTCCCATACTGAATCAAACAATAGACAGTTTGGGGGAGACAGCAGATAGTCCATCTGACATTTCTAACAGGATTCTGGCTGTCTTTTGAGGCTGTAACAAGTAAAATTCATACGTGTATTTAGAAGTGGTTGAGAGACGCGTCTTGTGATCTCTCAAAGACTCCTAGAGAGACAATCACAAAATTACCTGTAACAAACACTGGCTAATATATTTTATAGAACTCTCTCAGATGATCGGTTTGTTCAGTCTTTGTAGAAAAAGCAGAGTTGTGAGGGGTGCTTAGTCACCCTTACAGTGCTGAGTCATGAATGATGAAGGTTTTGGTAAGCTGGGAATGGGGCCACAGCTGATACTGGGAAACTGTTACCATGGAACAGAACAGATATGTTCAGTTTTGATTTATTCCTAACTCTGGGGGAAAAATAAATTGATGTTTGCCAAAGGGAAAGAACAGAATCAATAGGGAAAGACATTTGCTTTTCAAGACTTGTGAGAGGGTATTAGAACATGGATTAAAAAAATAAAATTAAAAGCTATAAAAATGTCTTGGCAGTGTAATTTTAATCTTAAAATTGGCAAAGCATACAAGTGGATTATAATGTTTTGCAATAATGGAGAATTGATTGATGGCTTGGGTTTTGAGTGGCTTTTTGATGTAAAGCATGGAGAATGGGGTAAATACATTTTAGAGTGACAACTCATTACTATCCTTCCTTCTTTGTGTTTTACCTCTATGGGATGTTTCTCTCCAAGGTGGAAAGACAGGTCAGTGTTAGGCAGAGAGATAGGAGTTCATCAAAAGATTTAGAGCCTAGGGAGAGACAGAGAGAAAGGTTTATGTGATATTGGAAGAGACCCAGCAGAGCAGAAGAAAAGAAAAAGATGAAGTAAAGGAGCCTGTTCCAGAGACGTGCATGGTATGAAAAGGATCCTGGGTGGCAAACTTATCAATTTAATTTTCACGTGCCAGAAGGTGGTCTACAGTTAGGTAGGTTTTTCCATGTTCTTCAAAGCCCTAAGAAGTCTCTCTTCATTCCTCAAACCATCTCCCCTCAAGGAGAACAAGTGAAAAAAAATCTCTTTTTAGAATCCTTGTACCTTTTTCCAAATTGTCACCACAGGGCTGTGCCTTACAAAGGTCTGGGCATGCTGTTCTTTAATATCCCTGTGCCTGCTGCTCTGGATTAGCTTCTTTTCTCCAGCATTTTCCCTGCCCATCAGCAGGTTTAGTACTTAAGAACCCCACTGCTATTACTCCATTGATGCACTTTCCTTTGAAGGCTGTAATTTCTGAGAATTAAATTGATTTATCCCTGTGTTCTTGATAAGGCAGTGGGAGCATCTGATTATGGAAAACAGACCACATCTATGCCCTCAACGTGGCTCTGAGAAATGCAGCAGGAAATCTTATTGGGAGTCTTGTGAGATTTCTGGCTGCTTTTGGCTTCCCAGGCACAATAGTGTGGAAATGCTCCTGCCAGCTCTGTGGATGTTCCACCAGCGTTTCCTGCTGAGGAGTGAGAAGGAACGAGCAGTAACCCATCTAGTCTGTAGGAAGAAAGCCTTAATGGGAGCCACTTCTCAAAGGCCCTGTTAGAGCAGATGGATGTGATAGCCCTTCCCTCTTCAGCCTCCATGGATGATTTCACCCCACAAGTGATGGTGGGAGTGGAGGGAGCTGCTGTTCCAGGCCTGAGGACGTGTCTGTGGCCAGGCTAATTCAATGAGATTGAGAGGACTGATGGCAGCAGCCTGGGGACTGAGCTGTGCCTGCGTGGGTAAAGCTCAGTGTCGAGCACAGCCTGGGAGGAGGTGGAGGCAGAGCTCCCGTGGGACACGGGCCTGTGGCAAAGACTGAGCTAGGAGGGAGCTGGTTATTCTTGTTCAGTGTCCAGGTGAATGGGATTTTGTAGATTCTTTTTTAATTGCTGTGGTACCACATAACCCATTCTTGCTCTGAAAAGGAAGAAGCTTTGAAGAGCCTGAGTTCTTATCTAAGTTTCTTAGCTCTTTGCATCTTGTAAAGGATTTTACAGTCCAGGACTCGTGGTCTCATGTCAAACACGTGATGAAAATCTCTGCATTGTTTGTAATTGGGTAGGAGGGTCAGAGAAGGGGAAACTCATGGGAAATGTTTTAGTGGAGCCATGAATCAGAGGATGAAGGGGAATGGTTTCTGTTTCACACAGAGACTGCAAACAGGACATCAGAAGCTTCTTCCTGAGGTCTAAGACCAACAGCAGTCTCTCTGGAGAGGAGTGCAAGCTTTTTTATATTCTTTGTTGTCTGTGCTCCTCTGATAACTCTGTCAGGGACTTGGGAAGGGAGATTCAGATCCTGGGTAAGCTCACAAAATATTGCTTGTGTGTCTGGGGCTGTCTAAGGATTGCTACCTGTACAAGCCACTAATTAATTGCTTCTGTTCTAGCAATGAGAACCAACCACTCAAGGTGTTTTTGATTCCATATCTGGTTGAGAAATGTAAAATGCTGAGAGCAGGAATAAGCCCCTGTAAGAGGTATGATCTGCCCATATGGACATCCCAGTGTTACTGGGGAAAAATGGACCATTGTGCCTTTCTCTGACTGCAAACACTGATGGAAAATTGCCAAAAATAGGGAACCAGTGAGTCCAGAAGATCAATAAAAAGCATGTGGTGAAAGCACAAATAGAAAAGTCACATATTGTAGCACTTTTATATAGTTCTAATGTTGACAGTCAGAAGACTTTTAACACTGAGACTCAAATGGCTTTAATCATTTTAATCACCTTTATTTCTAAACAATGTTCTCATCATGAATAAGCCTTTGCTGAGGATTGGAACTGTTGAGAAGGTTTTGTCATCCTTTAATTAGTCTTGATAATGAGGCCTCATTTTGGGGAAAACTTAATGGTCTTGCTATTGAATGCCCTTGATGTGGTTAAGACACTTGTCTAGATGTGTGTGGGAAATGCAAATAATGGAGACTATTTTGGCTCCCAGCCTGTGAGCCTCAGTGAGGCACTGGATGTTACTTTAAATTTGCTTGCTTTGCAGGTCAGATTGAAGGATGCCTGAGACAAGCAATAAATTTTTTTTCCTAGCTGTTGGGAGGTTGAGCCTGCTGATTAATGCACCTCTCATTTTTTTTCGAATGCTTGAATTCACTCTCCCTTTGAATTTTCTTTGTGGTGCCAGAGGCTTCCAAGATTTTTTTTTTTCCTAAGTAAATGCCACAGGAGGACTATGACTCATCGAGGTCTGATAATTGAATCTAAACATGTAATTTATTTTAACTAGGGGAGCTATGAATGTGCTGCACAAAATTTCTGTAACATGTTGCTCCTGAAAGCAAGAGTGCACTTGAAAGAGTGAGGGCAATTGTTAGTGTTTGATGCACTACTTCACTGGGCAAATGCTAAAATAAATTGTATGTGTAACTGCATGTATTGATATTTGTAATACATAGGTGTGTTTTCTTTCACCTTAAGCTTATTTTTGTGTGTGTGCTTTTTCTCTCAGACTTTAAATCCCAACTGTATTTAATTTTAGCATTTTTTCCATATTACTACTTTGTTTTCAGTCCTAAACTAGCTCTTATGTGAATTGCTTTTTCAATCTTAATGGAGACCTGGGCCAAGGCATACAGCATTGAGGACTGGAACAGGGTTGAATTGTAGAGAAAGCTCTTTATTGCATCCTGGGGATGGTCTGATTTGTGAGAAGAGATAGCAAGCTGCTGTTTCACTGGGACAGCAGCCTGAGCACGTGGTGTAGGAGGCACTGGAAATACCAGGTTTCTGTATCTAGTCTTGCTATCAGTTTGCAGGATGGTGCATTGGTCACTTTATTCTTCTGGATCTGTTTCCTCATCTCTAAACTGGGGATGATGCAAACTTCTGTTTGGAGCTTGGTGATCCACTGATGGATCACTTCTAGAAAAGCTACTACTGCTGTCCAAGTGCTGTTAATGAGGCATTGCAGTGAAAGTGGTAGTAAGGAAAATGTGAGTGATCTCTTAAAACTGAGCAAAATCGGTAGCAATGTGGGACAAAGAAGGATGGGAAATAAGAGGGAAGCAGCTGGAACTGCCCAGGTTGTATCCATGTTCTTCTGTTTAAAGGGAGCATTGCCAGTTGTGGCACAGCCCCAGTCATTACAGAGCTAGTGAGCCTTTGCTAATTGGTCCCAGCTAAGGACAGTCATGTCCCTACTCTGTGTTCTGCTTTACTCGAAACTGGCTTTGCACTTGTACTTTATGGCACTGGAAGACCAGCACAAGCAGCTGGGAGTTGTGGCTGAAATTGCTGCTTGAGATACCATTGAGGTGACAGATGAGCACAAACCCATCTGTCTCCCTTTTCTTGTTTGCAAAATAGATATCAGGCCTGCTTGTGAGGACACCTTGTGCTTCAGGTTGTTATCTTTGGGGAGAATGTTTCCATGTGTTTGGGTGTGCAGATGCACCTGTGTGTGGAATTGTGTGGTGTGTCCCATCTCAAGTGCCTCCCTTCCCTGAGCCTTCACCTCAGCTGACAGCATTTCCATGTGCACACTCCCATTCACCACCCTGGCAGCTGGTGGGCAATGGAGTGTTAACCTTGCCAGTTAAGATGACTCTTAAGTCCAGTTTCTTTAAACAGAAGGTACTTTCCTGCCCCACTGAAGCATGGCTGACATAGCTTTCAGCTGCTAGCACATAGACATGCTTTGCTGCAGGACAGAGGTAGTTGGGAAGCTGTGATAAAATGTGGGTTAAAAGAAGTAAAATTGTATCCAGGTTGCACTTTTTTTTTTCTTAATTTCTTTAGAAGTACCTGATCTCTGTGTCTCTGTGTACTTGCCTCCTTCCTGGCTGCAGATGACTGCTAATTAAACTTCTGCCATTATTTGAGCAGCACTTGTGTTGATAGGCAGCAGAGGAATGTACAGTCATGAAGAATGTAACACTGAATTTCACCAGCTGGGAATTGGTACCCTTTCTTGTGCATTCATTCTTCCCAATCCTTCTTGATGGAGAAATAAAAGAAAAAAAAGAAACTTATGGAATGATCAGCCAAACTAGGATATATGTCAGGGACTGCGCGTGTGCCATGTGTCTGTTCTCACAGCATCTTATTGATGTGCACCCTTACATGCTCGGTCCATTGCCTTTGAACTTGTGCAATGGAGGAATGATAATAAAATCTTTTCGGTTATTGCTATTTTAGTGCATCATATATTTGATTCTGCTGCAGCATGTTTTGCTCATGTTCTAAATAATGAGAAGTTAAAATGTATCTTTTTGTGTCCATAAATTATGGTGCTTAAAGATTCAAATTTTGGTCTCTGCATATCCATAGCCTTGGATTTATGAACTCGTAAAACACTCGCTGTGTTTCTTTGTGATTTGTCTCTGACTCTGTTTTTTTTTCAGATATAATGCATAAATGGAGTACACTGCTCCCAGATGACATCAGGTCTCTGGAAACCTATAAAATCATTCTTGTGTTTAACTGACTTTACACTATTGCTGTATGAAATTAGAATTTTATGAAGATGAATAGGAAGCTTGCAGATTACATAAGGCCTGCTTTGGAGCTGCAGTGCAAGCTGTTTACAACGGAAATGCAACCAGTTTGACAGTCTTGAGCCTTCCAGTCTGCTCTTTGCCCCACAGATTGTCATGATGGTTCATTTACACTGACAGTAGTACCTGCCACTGATAAAGATGTGGGAGTCTGGATTTGAGGCGAAGTATTTAAGTATTAACAATACTGTATTTATAAAAATTGTCCCTTGGGGGCAGAGCTTTGCTGCAGATGAGCAAAACCCAGTTTACTTCTTGTAATCCATTACTGCTAATTTGTTGTTCTCTTTAGAGCCTTCAGCTGGCCATGTGAGAAATTATTTATCTGGCTGGTGTACAGAGCCCTCTGAACTCCAAAATGTCAAACGGAGCAGTGGAAATGGAAGGGGAGGGGGACCCACCCCAACCTTGCTTTTTGAAGTCAGCAGCTCAGCCTTGGCATCCGAAGGGCAGCTAGGGAGGTACTGCCTCCTGTCCCTCTCAGTTAAGGAGAAATAATCTGTTCAAGTGAAACCATGACAAGATGTTCAGAATCTCTCTGAGCTCATTAGACAGCGGGGCTGCAGAGCCCCGGTGAAGCTGATCGTAGTGGAAGGCTCAGTTGCAGGTCAGGGAGCTCAATCTGCAAGGAAGTAGAACGGGAGAGCTGGAGGAAGGGATCCTGTAGCACTGCAAATAGCCTGGTCACAGTAACTGCTGCAGGAAAGGGAATTCAGGATGCAGGAGATGGGAATGAGAAACATAAGTCAACAATTAAGGAGACCTGTACTGGATGTGTTGTTGGATGTCTGTTCAGTGAACAAGGACTGTCCCTAAAGCTGATGGCCTCCCTCAAAATGAATTCCTGTTCATCAACAGTCTCCTCAAACAAATATCCCACTTGCATGGGAAATGGTTCCAGGTTGCATCTCTGGGGGTCTGGGACTTTGGGGATATAACAGGAAAGATAACTGTCTCTATATGGGTGATCATTCTCTTACACACCCTGTCCACATTGAAAATAATGTGGATAAAGCTGATTGCTCTCTGTCTAGCCCAGCATTAGTCTACACAGGGAGCTTTACAGGGCACTGATCCTGATGCTTCTTTTTCAGTCTCTTTTGCATCTCCATTCCAGCAGCTTACTCCTTAGAGCAATGCACCGTAAACCTTTCATGTTCTGCACCAAATGCCAACAGCTGAAGCCTCCAAGGGAGGCTGCACACTGAGGAGAAGCTCAGAAATGTGTTAAGTGGCCTTGTGGTAAGGAGGAAGTTGGGTGTGTCAGAGCCCTGCTGTGCTTGCGGGTGTCAGTTCAGACTGTTAGGAGTGAAGGTGGTCCAGGTTTGGGGGGTTAGTAACAAGAGTAGTGCTGGGTGAGTCTGATACGCAGCGGAGGATGAAAGTGGAGCACAAAAGAGCCACTAAAAGCTATAGAAGAATCAGTGTAGCTGTGATTTTGCTTGGAAAAGATATGATTGGCAACAACCAATTTTAGTGCCTCATTTTCTCTGTCCCTTCAGAATGTCCCCTAAGAGGTGCACTTACCTTCAGCTGTGGCTGGAATCCACACGTTTGCCTTGGCTGGGAATGGTGTTAGAACCTCTCAGATTTTTGGGATTGCATCTGTAAAGTTTCTATTTCAAGACTTCTGATGTATTTCCAGCTGCTCTGGGGAGGTGAGCACAAACTGTGCAGGTTTTATAACCTGGTGCTTTCTGCATGCCTGGGAACAGCAATACTTCCCTTTGGAAAGGTTCTGAAGCTTTGTCTGAGCGAGCCAGGGACAGATGGGAATAGAAACAAGATGATCTCTATCACTTCTGGTATGTTTTAAACCATGGACTACATAATTGCTTGGGACCATCTGATTGAACATCTTCTGTTGGTCCATCTGGTCTCTCCCTGCTTCATGATGGACTGAGTGACACAGTTTTTGGATCAGCCCTTGCAGTAATCTCCTTGTCCTCTGAGCATTTACAAAGCTTCTTTTTTTGGTTTTGTTTTTGTTAATTTGACAATTTAATTCAGTGTACTTTTTTTTTTTTTTGCTGTAGTCTATAATCTGAATTTCCTCTACTTCACTTTTAAGCCTGTTTGTGATAGGCTGATGACTAAACTGATCACTACAGATTTTTTCTTATATTCAGTGGTACTGTACCCATGACAGAATTACTGTTTTGTAGCTACATAGTAATTATGAAGTAAGAAATTTGTTTCACATTTTAAGAGAAAGGGTGGAAATTCATAGTGCCTTCTTTTTCCTCTTAATCAAATGTTTTGCCATAGAGGATTTAGTGATGTTTCTGCAAGCTGGACTGCAGTTTTCTCTACATGTGAGTTCGTCTTTAAATTCTTAAACCTGAGAGAAGTTCCTGACTAATTTTCTTTATATCTTGCTCTACTGCAGGTGGGAGGTTTATGGTTAGGAAGTGAAGTTTTCCAGATCGAGCAGTAGGAGGCTGCTGCAGGTGAGAAACTCTGCATGGTACATGGATTGCCCTTTCATGTCTAATTTACTGGAAAAGTGAAAATGGTATGGGAGTTCTCCTATATTTGCAGTGGAACAGGACAGCAAAACCTCTGGTGACACTTGTTGCGGTGGAGGGCAATTGTATAGGTTAGGTAAACAAAAGCAAAACTTATTTGCTTATATTGTTATGAGAACATTGTGAACATAAGTAAATAAAAACATAAGTTACCTGTGCTCTCCCTGTAGCTTCCTCTGCCAGTCTCAGTGCACCTGGACACCAAAACCTCACAAAGCCAATAAGGTCTCATGTGATGGAACACACGGGTTCTGCAACTCTGCCTGCCTGTAACAGAGACAAGCTGTGCTTGTTACCACCAAACAAAAAGAATAGGGGTGTGGTTTTGTGGGTGTGGCTTTTGGGTTTTTTGAGAAGGGGAATGGGCACCATTTACTCGTTTTCTCTTCAATCTCTCTCACCCCCAAAAGCTTGCTGAGTGGTATTTTGTCTGAGAGGAGGAGGTGTTTGTTCAAATAATCCTGCCTCTCCAGTGTGTTGCAGGCACTGAGGGTGCTGTCACAGCCTGTTCTGCTTTGCAGTCCCACAGTCTGAATGAGGGACATGTGCTGTTTGCAGCATTTTCCCCCTTCTGCCTGCCCTGCCTGGGGGGCTGTTCATTTTATTGCCACACTATTTCTACGTAAGGTATTGCATCAGGCAGCACAAGGGATGTGGTGCTGAATTTAAACAGCTGAAGCTTGTGCTATGTGTTTTTTCAAGCAGCCTTGAAATAGCCAAGGGCTTTTTTGTTTTTGGTCCTTTTCAGTGTGATTCTGTCCATTCTAAGTGTTATGGCCATCACGTATTTCCAGCAGAGGCTGTTGAGTTTCTAACCAGGTTTTTCAGTGGGATATTTCACCTGTAAACCTATTGGAGGGTTTTTTATCACCACCACATACCACTGTTTTGTAGTGGGATATATTTTACCCATTTGATGTATTCAGCCAGTCTGGTCGTGGTTGGCTTTGACTGATTTGCTAAATTACACTTTCTCTTTTCTTCCCCGTTCATGAAAAGTTCCTGTCTGGGGTGCACCACTGCTGCAGGGGGTGTTTATTGGGTTGTTTTTCTCAGCCCCCTGGAAGGCAGTGATATTAGGGGCTGTCATGCAGGTACAGCAAAGTTTTAAAGATAATTTCTCAGAGCAAACTGCCCTAGTGCTAGTCTCTCTTGCAGGAGTCTTGATGAACTACTGTCTTGTGTATGTGCAGGCTTTGTGTGCATCCTTTGTTTCTGGGGAGGAGAGTGGTTGCCAGAGCTTTACACAGATGGCTTTGCATGCAAGTCCATGGAACCACCTGTGTCCTGCCTCATCCTTTTTTAGTGACTGCTTCAAACTTGTCTCAAAGCTCTTTGTTAGCATGACCTCCTGGCTGGCATTTATACATATTTCTCTTTTATCATGTCAAGTTCTCCTTTTTTCATAATGGGCTGCTGTGCTTTTTTCATTTCACAGCATATATTTATTTAAAATTTTGTTTCATAGTTGGTAGGGTGGAAGGTATGTTTTAAAATGGAATAGATCACGTTACTTTGTTGGACTGGGTCCAGAGGAAGGCCCCAGAAATGGTCAGAGGATGAAACATCTCTCCTATGAAGACAGGCTGAGACAGCTGGGGCTGCTGAGTCTGGAGAAGGGAAGGCTCAGGGGAGATCTTAGAGTAGCCTTTCGGGACTTAGAGTAGACTTACAACAAAGGTGAGGCTTGTAGTGATAGGACAAGGGGTAGTTCTTTTATACCAAATGAAATCAGATTTAGACTGGATATAAAGAAGGAATTTTTTACAATGAGGGTAGTGAAACACTGCCACGGGTTGCCTATAGAGGTTGCAGATGCCCCATTCCTGGAAATATTTAAGGTTGGGTTGGATGGGACTTTGAGCAACCTGATCTAGTTGAAGATGTCCCTGCTGCTTGCAGAGGGTAGGACCAGCTCCTTTCCAACCCAAACCACTCTATGATCCTTAGGCAGGAGCTTTATCTTCATACAAGAGGGTTTTTTTGGGTCTGTTTATAAGCAAAATCGACCTAGAGGGTAGAAAATGCTTCTCTGATAAGCTGTCATTTGGAACAGTTAGGTGTCAGTGCTGCTAGTATGAAAATAAGTAATTTTAAGGCTGGCTTGGTACTTGAATATGGTGAGAGGTAGAAATTAATTGGTTTGAACTGCCTGGCTACTGACCTGCATCAGGTCATGTTTACACACATTATTTCCTGTCCTGGGCTCTATCAATTTCACTTTCTGGACTGCAGGAAAGGTCTTGGCACAAACTGAAGTTTGGAACTCATCTATCAACCAAGAGTGTATTAAAGCAGAGATGGATGTCACCTTTTCTGCATGTCCTCTTTGCCTGGAAAAAGTAAACAGGAGGATTCAGGTGGGCAGCAGGAAAGCTGAGGCCTTGTTAGTGGCACAGTGCTGCTCCCACTGCAGACTCTGCTCAGGAGTGGTTGAAGAGGAACAAAGAGCTGCTCACAACATGGGTAGTGAAGCCACTGGAAGTGAGAGATGCACTGGGGAGTGACACAAATTCCCACTGCTTGCTCAGGTTATACGTAGGACAGACCACCTTGTCTCCTTGAAAGTTTGAACAAATAAAGCAAAACTTCTCAATTCAATAAGAAAACTATTTCACATATGGTAAAAGAGGAATATTGCTTCTATACTTGGTTGACTCAGGCTTGGAGCACAGAGTAGCTTGCAGATGTGCATATCTTCATAGGATGTCATCTCATGAATTCAGGACTTCAGCAGTACCTTCATAGAAAGCAGTATCTGGATTAAATAAACATTAATAGTAATTTTCAGAATGATACCAATGTAATGTATCCAGCTTCCTAAAATTCGGTGGAGATTTTTGGAAACCCCTCTTCTTTCAATTGTCCCTCTGTGAACCAGCTATCTGTCTGCATTTTGTGAAGGATGTGAGCTTGCTAACAATTTTTTCCTCTAGATGTTTTTTTTTTTTTTTCTTTCCTGATACCTTTTTGATTAAGACTTGACAAAAAGGAAGCAAAGCTGTGCTCCAGGATTCTCTGGGGGTTTGGTCTCAACCTCTGCAGCCTCTGCAGCTGGAGCTGTTCTTTATGCAAGTAAATTAAAACTTTGAGGGAAGGACACTGAACCTTGTAGTCTGTCATACACTGGCTATAAGTCATGACTTATCTTTGTATCTTGTCTGCAGTAAACATTTATTTATAAGAGTAGCACAGCTGTAAAGGAGTCCTGTCCCTGCCAGGCAGTGATAACTGGATTATGTTGCTTACAGGATTGAGAGAGGCTGAAATTCAAATCCCTGGTTTGAATCAGTCACAGCAGAAACTTCAGCAAGGGTTTCCAAAGTGTAAGCAGTGTCAGAGCCAAGTTCTGCCTTTCTGCAGTTCACCAGTGTCTCCTTTCATTAGAACTCAGTGATTTCAGTCATTAACCTGGCACCTCACTATCTTCACTCTGGAAATTTCTCTTAAACCCTTCTCTCCTCCCTCTTCCTCGCTGTGTGGGAATGCCCTTTGGGCACCTCTGGGATCTGGGCACTTCCACTTCAGCCAAAGTTCACTCACTTGAGTTGGCTCATTCTGGGGGTTGGTGTGGGACAAATGAATGGATCTCTGGCTTGAAATCTGCTTGGACAAAGAAATAACCATTTGACCTTCTCATGTAGCACCACTCCCACTGCCCTATTTGCCTCTGAGTAGTTTTTGCAAATAGAGGTAAAGAACAGAGTAAAATAATAGTGGTGTATTTCAATAGAAGTTGGTTAAATTTTGCTGGCACTATCAGGAAATAGCAGGGTAAAAATATAGTTTTGATGCTGTATTTGGGTATTCTTGTGAGACTTCCTGCCACAGATTTACTAATTACTCAAAAAAACTCCCTAAAATATTTAAATTTAAGTATGTATTTACGAATGATAAGGCTTGAAAGGTATGATGTTTCATTTTGTTCACCTAAAATACCTTGGGGCATTCCTGCTCACCATCCTAGGGGAGCTGTGCATCCTTCCTAAGTCCTTGGGTTGTTCATCTGAAGGAGCCTGCCAGGCTCAATTACTCTGATCTTTACTGGGCATGTGGTGTCTTCTCTAGTTCTGAAGTTATATTTTACTTCTAAAAGCTGATTGTAGAAATGGTTGAAATTCCATGTCTGAAATTCCAGGCCAGCAGCCATAAGGTAGTGGGAGGTGAGGTTGCCAAGCAGAATAGGGGCCAGGAACTTATCTGGAATGGTGCCAGTGGGTGACTGGGTAATGAGTAACTTAAAGCCAGCAGGGTGTTGAACTGCCCTGAGCTCTTCTCCCAGCTCAGACTGAGCAGCCCATGGCAGGAGCTGTTTGTTGCACGACTCACAATGGTTTTGCTACATTAGGGTCTGAGTCTGTGTGACTGTGCTGAGCCCTAAAGTTGTAGCTCATTTTGGTCAGTAGAAACCTGCTGGGTGGCTGGCACTGGAGTCCCATCAGCACTGCTGAGGGTGGGCAGGGAGCAGCTGATGCTGGACAGAGGAATGCCTGGCTCGGAGCAGCAGGGGTGTGGTGCTGGAGCTGCCCTGCAGCGAGGAGGTGTGGAGCAGTGCCCTGTGTGCAGGCAGAGCTGCTCACCCTGCTTTGGTGGGGACTCCAAATGCTGAGCAGAGGATCATTATCGCTGGGCTACAGAGGGGACTTTATTTGGTACTTCTGTTGGAGCCCAAAGCAAGTCTGGTGTGTCCCTCCCTGTGCTGGAGCAGAGCTTTGGGTGGGCTGTGGAGCTGGGCACCTCTTTTGCCTCCCATCCCAGTGGTCAAGGAATGGCATTGCCTCTGCAATGACACTGCAGACAGCAATAAACTGAGTTGTTCTGTTTCAACAGGATTATAATAACATTATCTCATTACAATACTGTTAATATTTCAAAAACACCTTCAATGGCAAATTAAATTAGAAGGAAGTTGCAGAAATACACACTAAACAGTTGTCCTTGTGGGCCTCAGTAATGCTCACAGCACTGGGAGGGCTGGAGGGTCTCATCTGCACTGAAGGTCCCTGCAGTGTGGAAGATGATGCCTTTGTCAACACACCATATACACAGAGTTCTCCAAATGCCCAGAGAAGGGGGAGAAAGTACAGTAAGAAAGTTGTGTGTGAATGACAGTGCAAAGACAAGTTGGAAAATCACTATTCCCAAGGTCCTATGCTGTAGTTAATGTTTCAAATTACTTATTTGGCTTCAATAACAGAATCAAAGTGACTAATCGTAAAAATGGTGGTAACTCATGGGAGGTGATACCTCTGCCTTGAAAAGAACTTGAAATAATTTAGCTCTGCTGATCTCAGTGTTGTCTTTCACTTTCTGGGGGAATATAATGCATTTCGGCTTTTATTAATTTCTTGAGATGGGCAGCTTTTGTGTAAAGGGTGAGCTTGGATAAACACTCATTTTTGAGGTTGTCTGTGGAATCATCTTATATCCTGTTTGAGAGAGAAGACAATGCTGTGGTAATGAAAAATGAGTTTGTGTAAAAAGTTATCTTTCCTCCAAGATACTACGGAAATAGTGTTTCACAGCAGGGTTTATTACTTTTCCCTAAGATATATAGACATGTGTTATCAGTTTAATGCAGCTATTGGACTTACAGAGGAATAACATCACTTCCAAAGTTGCAGATAATATTGAATAGATCTTAGGCAGTCAAAGAACTTTGAGTTAGCTCAGCTTTGCCCTTTGTTGGTGGTGTCTCTTGGCTTCCTAAGAGCTTTTGTATGATTATTTTAGTAATTCTAATTTTCTGTTCACAAAAGTATAACTAATACAGGTTATATCCTTTTAAACAAAATTTTCTCCCCTGTGAAATGCCAGGCTATTTAAATGCAAATGGCAAAGGGGAGAGAAGTAGGAATTATCTTGCTAGATATTTGAATGTATTGAGTGGGTATTACATAGGTACTTGTTTAGCCCAGGAATAGTGTTTTCTGGAAGACACAGATAAATTTTCATTCAGTGAAGAAATTTAAAATCTTAAAGATAAACCTAAAGTCTGTGGAAAAAAATAGTGCTTTGGAGATTTATAGAATTTAAAACTTGAGACTGATCTCTTCCCATTCCAGGATTACAATAAAAATAATTTCATTCAGCTTTCTTGAATGAAAAGGATAAAAGCTCAACCCCTTTTCCTTCCTTGTCCTTGATATTAACATTGCCTCGCTGTATTTAATGAATGTCATTTTCCTGGGTGTAATAATTTCTGAGGGAGAGAATAATCTTTGGAAAGCCTAAGAAAAATCGAAGGAGACAAGATAATTACAAGGTCTGCCACTATCTGATGATCTGGAGGTGCACACATTCTCTGCTTGAAGTGAAAAATCTAGGCATAATCAGGAGCTCATGCATAAACTCCCCTGCATCTGGATGAAGTCAGAATCGAGCCTGCTGCTGCGAGTGACAGTGGTTATTTAGGGTGGGAAGATATTACTGCCGATATATTTAGTGCTGGAAACCTCTCTGCTGAGCGTCATAAGGCCATCCTTTACACTCTGATTTGAATGCACTGGATTGCAAATGCCAAGTTGTAAAAACATCAGCAGTAAACTGAGCGTCTCATTTGTTAACGGTAAGGAAGAGTATTACTGTTTCCAATATGCAAATTGATAAGCATAAAAAGAGTCTTTTACATCTACCTTGAAATTGTTGATCTGCTGCTGCCTGGCTGATGCCTTTGAGAAGTACAAATGATTAGAACAGTAACATTTGTCTAGATCACTCTGTATTTAGTAATGAGTCTCAGGGGTATTCAGCCACTTGGCTGAGTGCAGATTCTGAATCCTAGAAATACAGTACATGAAAATCAAAATTCAGTGCCTGTCTGCTTCCTAACCACAATGTAAATAATATTCCTGTGCCAGCTCAAGGAGAATGCCTGAAGGTGTTAGTAGGAAAAAAATGAAATCATTGTCAGGTGTTCCTTGCAGGGCTTTCGTAGCATGACTTACTACTCAGAGCTAATAAGAGATGGGACAGCTATTAGACCAAAATTGCTCCTATGAAGTGAAACAGCCAAACCTAATTTTAAACCTTGACCTTTCTGGTGCTAATGGCTGCTGCAGGGCACGTGTTAGCCCTGCCCTTTGGAGTGTGATGGCTGGATTATCCTGCCTGGGAGGGCTGTGTGAGGCAGTGCCCACGGGGGATGCAGGGCTGTGATGGATGCCATTAAATAAAACTGCCTCAGAAATCGGGAACGGTTGTTATAATGACTTCAAGACACATAATGGACAGATCACTCCTGCACTCCCCTGGCCTCAGGCTGACTGATGAAATGCAATTCAAGCCACTCAGCTCGAAACAGTGTATATCTCTTACAGGAAAACAATATGGAATTTAATAGGTGCTTAACAATAGCTGATAGTTCTTAGTGCCTGTAAGGTTCTTGAGGTGTTTCTCTACATCCTACTGAGCACTAGAAGATGTGCTCACAGGAGGCACTATAGAAAAGTCCATATGCTGGTTGGTAGTGACTCTTTACACCCTCTTACTTCTGGTTTTAGGAATTCTCAAAGTGTCAGGATGTGTTTCTGCACTCTCCAAGGAAAGCACTAGACTGCAGAAATCGCTGTGAGCTGGACTGAGGCCCTGCATATCTGCTGTAGCTCTGGAAACTTGAATAATTTGCAAAGCACTTTGTCCTTCAGATCCCTGCAAAGTTAAATGCCTCCAACAGTGCCCCGCTTTTGTCATTTGCTGAGGAATCCTGGGGTAAATAGCCAACTCATCTGTAGATGGGCAGGAAAATGTGTATTGATTAGAAGGGCTGGAGGCTGAACATAGCTGTCAGCAATCCAAAGGTACTACACAGGTGCTCAAGAACATTTTAGCTGAATTAAAATTACTTTTGTGGGGTAATGTTCATATGGCTTCAGGGTTGTTTAACTACCTACCCAGTTCCTTAATATGCTAATGACATTAACATCTGTTCTATCAGTGATTGCCATTGTTAAGCAATTAATTTCTGATTTTGTGAAGCTTCCTGCAGTGATAATGAACCTTGGGCTATGAAGAAATTCTTCAACGTGGGCTTTGTGCATCTTGGTTTTCTGCCCTCTCAGGATTGCACTTTTTGTGTTTTGCTCCCTTGCAGCAGAAGACAAATGATTGAAACTCCAGGAGAGGCAGGGAACACATGGGCTCTGACCCCAGTGTGCTGCAGTCACAGGCAGCTGTAGAGCAGATGTTGAATTGAGGGAATTTCACAGAAATATCTATTCTTCTTAAATGTCTCCTGAGCCACTGCAAGCAGGTCATTAAATGGCTCCCACGTCTATTAAAATAATGAGGTTGTTTAGTACAGACACCCAAACATCTCACGCACTGTGTGTCAAATCCTGCAGTAGGAGAGAGCAGGAGAAAGATACCTCCAACTCCACTGCAACCCAGAGGTCCATGGAAGAACCTGGCTTTTCTAAACAATCCAGATTGCCTTCCTCAGTGCCAAAGCTGTAAATACATCAACTGCCTTTAGATAATGGAGATGAAAATTCCATGAGGGGAGATGAGCTCTTCTTGCAAAGGGTAGAGAGGGTTTTACTGCAGACACTTCAGCTTAATATTTTGCAGCCTGTGTTACCCTTTTAACTCCAGTGAGATCACTGAAGTCAGAAGAGGGATGAGGTTGCCCATTTCTTTTTTACTGCCCTGGAAAAAAATTTGGTGCATACAGGGCTACCCAGAGTTTCCTCTCCTCTCTCTGAAGTCTCTTATTTTATTAGTCCTCCCTGCTCTCCTCCTCCATAACTTCTCCTCATGCTTTTCTTTCTTTCTCAGTTTCCAAATTGCTACATTCATCACTGTCGGCTTTCCCTTCTTTTGTAAACTCCTTCAACTTATTTTCTGCTTCAGATAAATGGTTTTAATTTAATATTTTAGATGCTTCCAGGTTTCTTTTGAGTTTTCCTTATGCATCATCTCCAGCATTTTTTTTTTAGCTATAAATATTAGATTTGATTTTTATGTTGAGAGCCTTGAAGACTATTTTACACTCTGATATTTCACGTGCCAAATTTCATGCACTCAGCTGTGCTTAAAATGAGAAATACCTTAAGGGAAGAAAATCGACAGAGGGTTTTACTTTTCCTGCAGTAGTGGAGTAAACTTTTACCTTGGGAAGTGACAGAGAAAAGCATGGATGGAATATGGCTTCAAAGCAACGTTTACCAGAAATGGACTGGGTTATTTTTGGCTTTGTTTTGATGTACTCAGGCTGACTTTAATCAAATGCACAGATTTACATTTTCGTCAGTCTGTCATTGCTAGACTTGCTTTCATGAAGGTATCGGATGTAGAGAAGAGGGAAGGCATCCAGAAAAAGGGAATTCTTACAGGGGTATTGCGTGTGAGAATTTAGACCACTCCAGCTGTTGCTCAGTGAGTCTGGTGGAAATTAGTCAGCAGAGTCCTTTTCTGTTCTGCTTCTCTCTTGGGGATTTTTCAAAATGGATGTCATGGAAGATGATCCAAAGCACCGTGAACTTTCTCAAAACCAGTGTCTGAGATGCTGGCAAAGCTTTAAGAAAACAAACATGGGGCCATATTAGACTGAATGGAGTATTTCAGGGTTTTGAGTTCCTTCTGGAGGATGAACTGCAGAAGTTTTCTGCTTCTGAAAGCATCCTTATTAATGTCCTTAGAAAGATTCAGTCAAGGTTTTGGTGCTAGAAGTGAAAATTTCTCAAACTTCCTGACAGTGCATGTTGCCATCTGCTGTGGCAGGATGTGAACCTTGTTATTGTCTCCCTGGGGTGTTTTTTTGTTTGTTTTTCAAATAAGTTGCTTTTGACACTTTTTTTTTGATGCATGAGATATTCATTGACACTGCTCCTGAGGAAACCCTGACAACACTAATGTGGGTAAGGAACTCTTCTCATAGTCTGCAGGGGGAGATCTTGGGGACAGAAATATAAAGTTGTGGTGTTGTTGGTTGTTTTTTTTTTTTTTTTTTTTTTTTTTTTTTTAATTTTAATGTTCAGGGAGGAAAAAAGAGTCTTAGCTTGGAATTTTATTGTGTTTTGCCCTTTATTTTGGTCACGTTGCAGTACTCCTATTGCCTCAGACCTAAGCTTGGTGCAACCTTCTGGCACTCTCGTGGTGTGAGTTCCTGCCATGTGTGTCCTACACAAAGATCTTGCTGTGCTTCCTCCTTGTGGAACTGCTCCTTTATAACCCCTGGCTCATTCTCCTTTAGGGTGTCACAGATTAACCTGCTCCATCAGTGCTGCTGTTCTCTGGTCTGTACTTCTGCATCTTCATGAACTGAACCTCAGCCATGCAGCTTGTGGTGAATTTGCCTGAGAATTTTGAGTGTTTGCACTTGTGTCTTTCCCTCTTGCCCATCACAAGAGATGGACCAGAAGCTCTGTGTTAATTTTCTCCTGACCTGGAAATGGTTGAGTGCTTTGCAAGTCTCTGGTAATAACCCTGAGTTTGTTAACAACCCACCTCAGCCCTTTTTGTGCTGGCTGTAGACTGGCATGTTCTCCTGTTTCCAGGATTTTCTATCTAAAACAGTGACTAAAGCTACAGAAGTGATAAATTGAGAGTCTAAATAAAGAGGTTTCAGAGGAATCTGGATGTGGTGTATAATGCCAGGGAGAAGGGAGCTGAAATGCCATTAGGAAGAAAGCTTGGAAACTTTGGGTAGAATACTTTTAAAAATGCATGACCTATTGCAGGCAGACTGAAACAATATTATGTTTTTAGCATTTTATATGAATGCTTTTATGTAATAAATGTCATTGGTGTGAATTTGAAAATATCACTGGCTTTGTGGCAAAATTGTTGCAGTGTGATGTTTAGTATTTTTATTCCCCCACTAAAAAGAGTAATTTTTGGATGCAGTTTTTAATTGTTGCATTTGTCTCAAAGGGCCAAAAGTGAAGATCTAATTTACTGTCTTCATAACTGTGGACAGTGCAGGGTGTTTAGACTTTCACTTTTGCTACAATGGCCTTATTAAATATGGATGTACTCTTGCTACATAAGGGAAAACTAAATCAGACCAAATTTGTTGCACTTTACATAATTACGCATTGAGAACAATGTATAATTAATAAACTCATTGTAGATTCAGACTATGGGTTGCTATTACCACTGAAATGTAAGATTTCTTTTAAGGTGAGTGCTTCCTGTGGTTTTCTAGAAAAGTCTCTACAAAATAGAGGTGTTGCCCTAATAAATTAAATTACTGGAATCATGAATTTCTTCTGGGAAAAGTAGGAAATGATTCTAAATCAAGTGAACCCAGATGACTGCCTTTCCCCTATTTTCTTGGCTATTTCAATTTTTTGTGCCATTTCCACAAAGTTTCATGGTTAAATATTGAATTAGTACTTTATACCTCAGTTTTTAATATACCAAAAAAAGATTCTTTCTGAGTTAATAAAACAGCAAGTAAATACCTGCCTGGCATCAATGCCCTTTTTGGTTGCCACCTTTATATGAAAAAACCAAGTATTTCTACTGTAAGAAGCCAGAATGCATCTTTCCATGCTCAGTTTATCTCGTGCTTTTTCCATGTTCTCTTTCTCTTCTCCAGAAGTTTTCTTTGTCCTCTGTGCATTTTAACTGGGATTACTGATAATCAGTTTGGGATTTCTGCTGTGGGGTCTGGGCACCAGATCCCTGTGAGCAGGTGACAGGTCTGGAGGATGGTGCCTGTCCTCAGTGTTCACTGCTCAGCCAGGAAAGCACAATCAAAACATGTTTATCTCTCCCTGCAGACAGGGAACAGTGAGGGAATGCGCCTTTTAATTACCAAGAATTTCAACATCTTACACTGAGATATAAAGCTGCTTAAATTAATTGCATTTAGAAATTAGAGGAATAACAGAACAGGTGTAAATTCTTCTGTTCAGGTGTTCTTTGTTGCTGCTGCTCTGCTGCATTTCCTGCAGGCAGCAGGGAAGATGTCATCTGGTGAAAGGCTGTGGTCTAAGAGAACTTTAGGTCGTATTTCTTCAGGCTGACAAATGATAATTGTATTTGTCCTTCCCCTTGCAACACCATAGCAACAAGTCCTTTTTCTTGTTTGGGGATCAATATGGGAATATGTTCTGCCCAGCAGCTGAATTCTGGAGCAGTCCTGAAAGGCAAAGGTTTAGGGGGAATCCTGATGCCCTCTGTAACTGTAGTTGCTTTATTAGCTATGGCTTCATGCTGGAGCTGCTGCAGACTTGTCCTGAGGACTGTAGGTGGAACAGAGAGAAGAAAAACAATACAGACAGAAGCAGAATCTGAATGGCAAAGCATTAAGGCAAAAAGTTTCATTTATTTATTAATTTTTTTTTATTTGAGAGGTTGCCAGTGGACTGTTTGGTGATGGCCTTTTTTTAGTGGAGCTGTGTTAAGGCAATTACCTAAGCATCAAGATGAATTTTCCCTTTGAAACAAGATTTACAGGATCTGATAACAGGCATATGGTTTTTCTTGCTGAATGAAATGCATGATGTTACTTTTAGAGGGGAAAATTAGATTTCAATGATAAAGATATCTTCTCTGTCTTCACAGATTGTGATAGAAAGATGAAACCAAAATTGACCACACTTTTTTTCTCCCTAGAGGGTCCTGATTTCCATGCAACACTGCTGCTGTCCCAGCTCAGCTCAATCTATGCTGTCATGGCATGAGGGTAATGAATAAAAGGGTCATTTCAAATCTCCACATCAAGTGGTTTCAAAGGAAAGTAATTCAGACCAGAGATTTTTAACAGCTCCAAACAGGGAAGAGATCCTGCTGAAATTCTGTTTAATCAACAGTATTCACCAGCTCCTCTGCTGGGTTTGGCAGGAATAGTTCTGTTATGTAAACTTTGCCTCCAGAATAATATAGTGAATAGTCTGATAACCAGTGGCTGCCTGTTAAAGGCTGGCAAATTCACAGTGCAAACAGGATTTCCCTTCTGCTAACACAGAACATACAAGGTTAGAACAAGAATGCACTGTAGTATTTTTCTCCCTTTTTTTTCCTTAGTCCAAGGCTCAAAGTTTATCTGTAGTTTAACTACACTTCAGCTGCTCCGTTTCAGTGTGGGAGACTGAAAGAAATGTCAAGGTCTTTGTGGGGCTGGACAGTGGTGCCTCTTGCTTTAAGTAAAAAGGAACAAAATAAAGCCAGAAATTGCAGGATGAAGAGCATTTCTGAATATATTCATCCCTTATAGCAGGTCATTAGATTCATTCCTCTCCCCCAGGAACCTTCCCAAATCAGCTAGAATTTTAAGGATAAAAATTATCTCCCTGAACAGCACTTGGAAGAAAACTGTAAGGTAGGGAAAACTTAAGGGAATTACTGTAATAGTTTTCTATGTACTAAATAAGTAGAGTAGTCTTGAATGCTGTAATATATTATTAAACTGTAAAACAATTACAGCTTTTTCTTGATTGTGTTTGCAAGTCTTTGACCCATTATTGCAGCCTGTGAGACCTTCAGCATGGAGCTAAAAAAAAAGGGGCAAAAAAAGTTAAAGTCACATATTATTCAAAAGTAGGTATATTTCCAAACTATCATTTGTTTGTATCAGCATTTATCACCATGGAGTCTGCAACTGTTAAATCCAGTGTTAGAAACTCCAGGTATTTCACAGTACACAGAATTCAGAAGCAAACCTGAATGTGAATAATCTTTCAAAACAATTTAAAGAGCTTTGGCTGAAACTTGAGTGGGAAAAACCTATATTTGATCTGTCTCCCTGCAGTGGACCCTTTATGGCTAATGTATTATTATTTTTCCCTGAGTTCATGTTCCCACTCCTTGCATGGTCCAGGCTGTTGCTGGGTGGTAGGTGATGGTCCAGTGATGTTCTGCCCAGTCCCTGCTCCTGCTCTCCAGCACAGCCTTCTCACGGATTTGTCAGCAAGTGCATCAAAGGCTCTGGGCTACAACTACCAGAGAATACTTTGGCCCTGATGAAGTAACCTTGCAGGTGACAAAACAAGTTTGTGACTAAATGGCAGAGAGTTGCAGCCCTGACACTTTTGCTGCAGGATGAAGGGGATTTTTCCACCCCCTTTTTTATCCGGCACCAGACCACAGGTACTCTCTGAGGATCTGCAGGAACAGCCCAGGAGTAATTACTGCCCTTCCAAAGCCAGCCAGCTCACCAGCTTGGGGCAGTATTGTGAGAATTGTCTGTTTTCTTCCTTGGCTGGCTTGGATTTTCCTGCCTCTTTGTCCTGTAGGGTCAGTTGTGACACCAGACTGACTGATCCCCTCCCTGGGGCGGCACCCGCTGTCCTCACACTCACCGAGAGAATAACCAAGGATGGAGCTGCAGACACAACCCACTCTTCAGATCTCCCTTTTAAACTTGAGAACTGGAAGTCAGATCCTGAAAAAAACAAACTCTTATTTCTTCTTCCTTTGGACCAAGTACAGGTGCCAAAGTCTAACAGAGCAACTCAGAAAATAGCACCTAATTCCTCTGGTTTTTCAGCAGCTCATCAACTGCTGTTTGCCTGACAGATGGGGGTGCTTGAGGAGCAGTCCCGGTGCCTTTCTTGTCTTCTATAGACCAGTATTTTCTAAAGAAAGCCTTATTTTGAATAATTTGCTATTACCAAACGTTTGATTTTGGTTTTATCCTTTCGTTTCAAAAAAATGGTGGATTTTGGAAAAACAGCCCCTGATATATGAAACTTTCTTGTACGTGATAACTGATGCAGGGAAGTTGTACAGAAGAGAAAGACAACAGAAAAAATACTATTTTTTTTTCTTGCCTTGTCTTCACCCTGTAGACAAGATTTAATATACCAAGCAGTTGGCCATGAATATACTGGTTCTCATTTCATTTTGCTAGCATTTGTTTTCATTCTAATTCTTTTACCTTTATGCTTACCTGGATTCTTGGGAGGCAAATGTCTCATTTTCTCCCACTTCCCCCCCCCCCCCCCCCCCCCCGGCATATGTTTTATGGCTATAAAACAAAAATAAATACTTTTATCCAACTGTGAATGCTGTAATAGTTAAATCAGGCTGTACTAACCAGCAGAAGATTTAGTATCTTCTCCATGCTTTAGGTCAGTTAATTTATAAAATGAGAACATCTTGCACAAATACCAAGATAAGCTGAGATTTGAGACCGAAGATCAGTTGCTTCCCACGTTTAATTAGGCACATATAATAAATTACAAATAGTGATTATGGAAGAAAGGAGGGGGAGGAGGAGAGGAAGGCCACATATTGGGAAGAAAGTTTCCTGCAAGCTACTTAGGAGTAAATGAGCCCTTTCTTTAATTATCTGCAGTAGTCTTTGAAATGAGAGTATCTGACTACAGCTGTTCCCTAAAAGTAAATTAAAACCTGAAGAAACCCCAGTCACGTTCAGAAAGGATTTGCCAAGATTTCTTCATGGTCTAAAATAGCAAAAACCGCAGTGAAATTTGAGTGGTGGAAATTCCCATGCTGGGCTCCCCCCTCTGATCTCCTAGAAGAGAGATGGGATTTGAAGGATGATGAGCCAAACCCTGAGGTCTGAGCTGATGAGTCAGTTATTGAATTGTGTACTAAAATATGAGACCATGCCTGGATTTTGTAGTGTTTGAGCCCCCTCTTGGGCTATTAACTGTCTGATAACATCTAATATAGGGAACTGCATGAGGTCATAGGAAGGGGAGAAAAAGGTACTAAAAGAAAAGATCGACTACTGTTGCTGCTTTTAATGTAGTGTAAAATAACAGCACCAAGGCAGAGGGGCTCTTCTGAAAGTTCACTCTTGCTGGGAAATGTTGGGGTTTTCCAGTTCCTTGTGGTAACAGGACTTGGGCAATGCAGCACCCTCCCTTGAGGAAGCTCTCAGCAGCATCTGACTGTTCTACTGATCGATGGGGTAGTGTGAGAGAGGTTTAATTCTCACAGAAATTTATCGCTGCTGGAGAATGATAATGGGGACCTTGCAGGGTAAAGAGGCTTATAAGAGATGGCTATTTGTCTTGTGCTGTGTTTGTAGCCTTCTGTTAAACCCTTAGCCTAACTCTTAGACTGGAGATTGCCAGTGATGTGGAATTTAAGTCTGTGCTTTAATGTGTCAGATATTTTTCCCTGATGCCCTGGGTTGGATGAGTACAGTTCATGCCATTAGATGCAGGTAAAACAATATAAGGGAAGAGAAGGAGAAAGATGAATAGTCTAGAGATTTTAAAGGGTACCAGTATTAGATGCTTAGCATCAATTAAAAATTGAGAGTAAAATATCCTAGCAAACTGGAAACTTGCTGTTGATGAAACTTAAGTATGATATGTTGGTTAATGATTATATGTTATTGTTTTTCTATATATTGGTTATCACAGATGGGATTAGTGGGATGTTTGCTTGAGACAAAACTGGAAGTTAGAGAGGCCTTAGCAAGAAGGTTCCAGTGCAGTGGATGGAGAATTTGTCTAAAGAAAAAACTCAGATCCGTTTCACATGAGAGAAGAGCTGTGGCAGTTGACCAGTGGAAATTGCCAAAGACAGTGAGATGGACAAACTTGTATTTGTCCAAATCAACACTGGAATAAAAGTTGATTGAGGATCAAATGAGAGCTTTGAGAAGTCAGTGGGCATGGCTCGCTAAAGGAGCAGAGACAGGGTTAAATATCTTCATCACATGCACCTAAATCCCCTTCTCACCAGTGTGCATGCACATCTGCTTCTCTCTGTTATACTGGACAGTAATTATCAGGATAGAGCACCAGGACTCTGCCAGAGAAATAAACCAGGCAGCAATGCATTTCTTTAATGTATGGATAGCCCTCACTTCTGTTTGAACCTCTTGCTGAATCAGGTATAGTTTTCAAAGGCAAAGTGTATGAAAAATGATTTGGTTTTCCTTCAAATGGAGATAAATTAATAGAAACCACCCCAGAGTGAACTGAAACCTTGAATGTAAGCTAAAGAAGATCTAAAGCTTGCATATTAATCAAACTGTGACACTTTGTTCCTGACTACTTGTACTGCTGTCACTTGCCTGCACAGAAAGTCAGTTTAAGGCCATTCTTAACAGAGTATGACTGCCTTTCCTAATCCTTGCCAGAATCCAAGGTGCCATCAATCCTCATCTGAGCTTGGAGGTTAATAGAGACTCTCCTTTTCTCCCCTCTTTACCTAGATATACAATTGTGTGTGTGGAGAACACTTTCCAATGTTTCAGGCCTTTAATTTACTGTTGCAAAATGTAAAGCTATATTTTTCCAGCTTATGTTTTTTCTGATTATGAAGATGCTGCCCTCTTAGTACTCAGTCTGAGAATCAGTTCAGTGGTAATCATTTTCAAATTAGTAAAGGCATCATTACGCTCTATAAGAAGATAATCTGTGTGAGGGTAAAATTCTTTGAGATTTATTTAATTTTACCATTCTTCTTTGTTCCTGTTTCTCATGCAATAGCTCAGCATACTGTTATTTTCTTTTCCCCTCCTGTGACAGGAGGCCTAAGTGTTAAAATGATTGACCTAAGCCAAAGCTATGAATTTGAGCACACCCACATTTGAACTTGAGGATTCCATCTGGGCCCACCTCTGCATGAAACCAATCTCTGGTGCTGCTTTCACTGTTTGAATTGAAGAAGCACTGGCAACATCAAGACATTTTTCTTTGACCTCTGTACAAGTTTTTGACTTTAACCATCTCTAATTTCTGTAGCCTTGATCTCTCACACAGATGTGGCTGCATTACTGTTGCCACACAGGGGTTTTAATTTGCTCTAATGTGACCCAGCATGCATACCATGGAGGTTCTCTCAGAACTGGCTTAAGTAGCTTTGATTTGATTAAATATGTAATGATTTATTTGGCAAACTCACTATTTTGCTTCTTTCCTGGCAACTCTGCTTCTGTTTTATTTGCTGGGTTTGTGTTTTTCAGGAGAAAACTGGATTAAAGGAAAATGTTGAATGATTACTGACAGTACTGCCTTAAATGCACAGAGAAATGAAGTGATAGAGAGGTGGTGCTGTTTAAAGATGCAATGCTGGCACTCGATGGAATATTTTAAGATTTGTTTTCATCTAACATGAGTTAGGTTGAAGGCTGGATTCATGAGATAAAATGACATGGAGAGCGAGGTTATGCTGCTCCTATGAGCCTTGCATGCAAATCATGATGTAGAGTTTGCCATATGAATGATAGCAAAGTTCTTGTAAATGCAATTTCTTCATAAGCAAAAGTTAGCCAGGATTTGCATTTAACTGGGTGACAGGGAGCAAGGTTTGCAGAAGATTAGCAGCAAGCAGTACAATATCATAGTAAGGAGTAAATTAGTATTGTTGTGTTATAATATGTGCTCACAGAATTCATTTACAGGTCTCTCTTAATCACTGTTCATCTAATCACTGCAGAAAAAATTGTAATTAAAAACAAGGTAGGGAAAGAAGAGTGCTCAGAATTTAAAGGCTGGACGAGGTGGTGGGTAACCTTTGTCTGGGACTGTAAGCAAAGCAGGCATAATGGTGAATAAAACAGGTGGTGGCCTCTCACTAGCACTAAGGTCAAATGGCAGAGAGCAGCACACGTTCTCTTCCCTCTCCCTGGCTCAGCTGTGTGGCCTGGTCTGTACTGTTTATTAGGAAGTATTCCTGGTGGTGCTTGACTGAGGAAGGGGGTGCTGAAGTGCACCAGGGAAGATGTCAGCACTCTGGGTGGTGCTCAAACCCAGTTAGTCACTGCCATGAGCCTGGTGGAGTCTCATTTCTCTGTCTCTAAACTCCCTGCAGTCAAACACTGTCATCCCTGCTCTTGTCCCTTGTGTATTTTAGGCATGACCTGTGCCATGTCTGGTTATCTGGGGTCTTTATAAGCATAGCTTTCAGTCATTCACTCTTCTGAAGCTGATTATTTTTATCATGGTAATTACTGATGCAATTGCAGGTATTGCTAAAGGCACATGGTTGGAAGAGTCTGGTTCTGTCTCCAACAAACTCTAAGTTTGGGGGGACTGACAATGGGCCCTTTGAAGCAGCTGCTTTCTGGGCTGAATGAGCCCATCTGCCTCAGCCTCTCCCGACAGGGTGAGACCTGTGGAAACCAGGTCATCTGCAAGTGGTTTAGCACCAGGCTTTCTACAGACCTTCAGTTCTTGAAGGGTGGAATGGAGTGTGATGGTGATTTGTTTTCACCCTCTGGTCTGGCCAGTGCTCTGCCTCAGGTCTGCCCCGTCCCTCAGCTTCGGTGGGGGATGTTGGTGGAGGAACTTGGAAGATAATGAAAGGGACCTGAGCATATTTGTCACGTGCTGATGGCAATTAGAAGCAAATGTACAGGCTTTCCAGCAAGACTGTTTAATGGCAAAACTAACAAGCAGAATGGCATTGCAGGACATTTGGGACTCATTAGTGCTCTGAACTTGAAGATGCATTACCTTTCCATCTGATGCTTGGTTTCTTAGTCATCCTTAAAAAACAAATTCCCCCCTTCCCTCCCTCCATGTCTCATAGTAGGAAAACACAGTATTGACAATACAAAAACATATCCTGTGTAGTCAGTTCCAAAATGCAATAACAAATACCCTCATCAAAATAATCCCCCTAGAAAAGAATCTGAATAGAGGGCTGCAGTGAATGTTTTTGCTCACACTGCTACATAAACCCCTGTGGTGAGAGGGAGTTAAGGCTGACATGCTTGTTACCATTTAAGAGCAAAAAAATCTCAGCAAGGGATATTAGTTATCCCCCAAACAAGTAATACATGTCAAAAAATAATTTGCTGTTAAAGGAAATCTTTATACTTCCAAATGTGGAAATACAATGTTAGAAACCCAAGTCACATTGGAAATAACAATGCTGTATGGTAAGAGAAATAAAAATAATTACTACTTATGGTATCAAATTAGATTGAAAAAAATGACCTTTTTATATCCCTTCTCATCTGCTCTCCTTAGAATAAAGTGCTGGATTTAAGGGAAGCTGCTACGTTCATGAGCAGTGAGCATGTCTCATTTTAAGTCATGTGTAGATATGTTTGAGTTAAAGCTCAGCGTGTGTGTTATTTGTACTGATTTATTTCATTTGTACATGATAGTTTTGTGCTTTAAGCCTCAGGAAGAAACAACGTTCATAACTTGTGTCTTATCACAATCAGGTGGATTAATGGGGGACTAAGTGGATCAGGCAATTAGTGCAGCTACACAAACCCATTTTGTAGATGCTTTGCTAGTATACTGAATACCAAAAAGTCTTCCAGTGCCTCATTCCTCAGCTAAAAAGCAATTTCTGATCCTTCAGCAGGCAGTCCCAACTGGCCTGAGAGCAGCCAGTCAACAGTAACACACCTGCTGTGCCAGTGCCATGGTAGGTGGTGGCAACCTCACTCATTCCACCAGGTTGTTGGAGGATGGACTTGATCAACCTTTCCTAATCGAAGAACTGGCTAATTTTTCTGAGGAGAAGCTCAAATGCACCTGGGACTGGTTTGTGCATTGCTGTCATGGAGGATTTGCGTTCTGAATACAAGAAAAAGTGGGGTTTATGTGTCTTAATTGGTGTTTAATTTTCCCTCTCCTGTCCATCACCGTGTTTCATGTGCTTGTCTATGAGCACTGAAAGGTGTAGATATTTTCTGTCAACATTTGCAGAGGTCCCTCGTGTCATACAGCCCCTCAGCTGTGTCCTGGAGTGAAAGACTGAGGTCCCTTCCAGCCTCCATAATTCTGTATTATGATTCAGAAATGACTTGCATATTTTAATTAATTTTGATGATGTGGAAGGTTAGAAATCTCAGTTCATTTGGGATAGAAAAAGGCCAACACATGCTAAATTTCTTTAAATGAATTAAACTGGAGTAATCAAGCTCAGTTTAACTAATGCTTTTGTTTGCACAGTCTCAGAGCAATAAGTACTATCTTCCCCAACGTGTGCTTTACTTCTCACACCCAAAAATATTCAGATCCCTGCTAAAATAGGAAGGAAGGAAGATAATGCACAGTTTCCTTGGGTTGTGTGGGTTTTGTGTGTGAGAAATAGGAGCATATTTGTAATGTTTTTTCAGGACAAGAAGTTGATTTAAATCTAGAAAAACTATTTGATTTCCCAGCACAGAGCTGTGCTGCTGCACAGCTCTGCCTCCCACCAACTCAATCCAATGAATGCGTGGTGCTGAAAAATAAACATGTTTTTGTATCTTGACAATTATTGTGAGCTACTTCAATTTTATTAAGTGCCCTGAGGCCTCTGTTCAAACAAAAGTGGACAGAAATGGCAGGTGAGCATTTCCCTAAACTGCGAAATAATTGACTAATTTGTGGCAGGGGAATGGTGACTGTGATAGCTATAATTTTTGGAGAGAATGAGACTTTCTAGTGTTCATTATGACATTATTATTGTGACAAGCTTAAGAAGTCACTGCACTCTCCTATGATTTGAGACTTGTGCCAATACTGCAAAGTCCTGCATTGGACTCTGAGAAAATCATAACGTTAGCTCAGGTTTTAAGGGAGTGCTCAAGTTTTAAAGTTTTTTTTTTCTTTTTTCCATATCTTGGACTGCTTAGTGGTTGAATTATTTTTCTAAATCTACCAAAGTTGAAAGAATTCTTAAAACTCTGAAATTTGGGAGTATCTCAGGAATTTGAACTTGAAGAGAAATGCCCGAGGCTACTGGTGAGCAGCCCTGTGTGACATTGCAAACATTTCATCCTGCAGCACCAAAACAATCAGTTGTCTTTGGTCAGGGAATAATATAAAGTTATCTGAAATGCAGAGGGAGATATAAGCGAGCTAAACTATCCAAACTCTAAAAATAATGAAAAAGAAACAACCTTCCCCCCGATTTACCTGTCATAGGCAGCTTCAAGCTTCCCTACCCTTCAATTTATTGTAGCCATACATCATTCAACATTTCAATTACAGCAGACATGCCAAGGAAAAACCTGAATATAAACTAATTTTAATATTTTTCTTTATTGAATATATGAATAGTTTGTTGCATAAAAACAGTTAAAGATACTCTGTTAATGGGTGGTATGGAGAAAGAGATGACAATTGGTACATTCCAGGAAGGAGAAAATTTTTAATTATAAATGCCAGGCTAATTTGTTTCACTCTGAGCCATTCTTATTGTGCTACTGGGCTGTTGTGCAGTCTTGTCAGCTGTTTTTCTGAATATAAATAACTGTAATTTTCACACTTGTCTCTTCCTACAGTTTGTAAAAACAGTTGGTTACAACATGAAATTAAATTGATATCTGAGCAGGTTTTAATACAAAAAGTTCTCAACAGAATTTGTATCTTCTATAAAAAAACCACATATGGACTTAAAGGTACCCAGGAGTCCTGTTTTCAAGCAGGCTGTAGTTATTTGTCAGGGAGCTTTAGAAATGCTTTCTTCTTAAGCTCAGTTGTCCCAGGCACAGCCCCTCTTGCATTCTCAGGGTTGCCTGGGAGGCCAACCCTCCTGGCTGCCTGTGCAGGTAAAAGGCCTCAGGTGTGTGCAGCCCCCTGGGCTGGGCCAGTGTTGGGAAAGCCTTGTGTGACACAGGCACCTCTTCACTGCTCTCTTGTGTTCTCCTTGGAAGTGTTTGGATAAGGGTGTTTGGTCAAGCTGCCCATGAAGTTGTTAAGGTTGGAAAAGACTTCCAAGATGGTTGAGTTAACCCAGCACTGTCATGTTCACCACTGAACCAGGTCCCCAAGTGCCACATCCACACATCTTTTAAACATCTCCAGGGATGATGATTCTGCCACTTCCCTGGGCAGCCTGTTCCAGTGCCAATCCTCAGTGCTTGCTTCCCCCATTGGGTACAGGAAGAATACAGGACCAGGCACAGTGTAATTCTTCATCTGGTGATAGGGGGGAAAAACTTTACCAAGTTTTCTCTACACCAATGTTTGTGTCTTCTGGATTCATTAGCTGGCTGACCAAACCAGCAACATATCTCTTCAAACATGCTGATTTTATAAGAGTTTAAATTATCACTATTTTTGAGGGGAGCTACAGCTGCTTTTTGTATTCATGTGACTGGTAATTGGACTGGGTTTTGGGCATGCAGCAAGGAATGGCAGGTACTATTTTATCAGAGCTCTGGAAATTTTCAGAGTTTTGGGTTGAAAATTTCAAAGCTGAAAGTGCTGTTATTTGGTGCATGAGTACAATGACAGAAAAACCTTTAACAATAGTTTATGTAATATCTTTCTCACTCTGAACAGGGCACAATTTAGAAAAAAAAATATGTTGCATTTGCCTTTGTCCTCATTATCTGTGGAGCTGAGTGGATGTATGCACTTGAAAAGCAGCAGCAATGTGACCCTTTCATTGCTGATTGTGAAAAGAGCTGGAAAGGCAGGTACCAGTGATGTCTGAATGTTATAAACCCCCTTGGAAGGCATGGTCTGGCTCTCACCTTCCAGCAAATTGGCCCCTCTGTCCGTGTGCTGTTGGGTAGTGCGAGCTGCCTGGGGAATCGTCTGGAAGTGGGACAAAAAACCCCACACATAAAAGCAGAAGCCTTTGTTGCTCCCTCAGCTATTACATACAGGATCCTGGAGCTTCTTGGAAGGAAGGAAGCCCCACTGCCATGGGAAGCAGCTGTGTTGGCCATTGCTGAAAGGGAGCAGTTTTTCTCTGTACAAATGGAACGTTCACTCCCAGCCCCGAGCTGTGTGTGAGCCACTGCAATGGCAGGTGTGTGAGTGAATCGGGCAGGGCTTGGCTCACGGGAGGATAATGAGTTTGCTGGTGAATGGCTGCTCTTACCTTGTTCACCAGGACCAAAGGGGGAGGCTGTTGGCTGCTGCTGGATTTTTCACCTCTGTATTTGCAGGTTTTCTAATGTCTGTGGGTAGTGGTTGTACCTGAAAAGGTGGTTGATGAGAGGAACTGAGCAGCCTGGTCCCTGCCCACAGTGTTTTTGGTAACAGTGTCTAATCCTAAGGAAATAAGGGCACTTGCTTTAAAAGGTAAAAAGAAGGAGGGGGGGAATTGTATTTATATTCTGTTAAAACATTGATAATTTGACTGCAGATTTTCTTCATCGGACACGAATGTCAAAAATATGATTTTCTATAAGATGGTAAAATTGCTGTCTTTTTTTTATCCAATTGTTATCCTTCTTGTGCTGCAAGTTACAAATGAAATGTTTTGGCTGTCCTTTCTTCTGAAATATTTTTATTTATTTCCCTTCCTCACTACTATTCCTTTTACATTACTGGGTTTTCAGCTGTCTCCCATATTGTCTGTGTTTTCAAGAAACTTTCCAGTGTTCTAATTGCTCCTTGAATCTTAGTTTGATCCCTGGAATGGTTTATAATGATTTAGAATGAGGTCAGCCATTTTGAAGAGTGTCCTCAAGCAGCTTCTACTGGCCCTGGAAAGAGGTGGGGGCAAAGCAGATGATCATCTCTTGGATCCGTGTGGCTGCTGACCTTTGAGGATGTATTCTTTGGGTTGTAGGTCTTGGCTTTCCCCAGCTCAGAACAGAGAAAGACTCTTCAAATGAATCACTGATTTATCATCCTAGATATGCTGTGTCCTGAAGAACCCACGTGTTGTAAACTGATCCCTGTAGATATGAGCTCATGTATCTGAGCAGTCATAACATGACACCCCCGTGCTCTTGCACAGAGCTTTCCATGGGCAGGGCTCAAAGCTCCCCTCGAGGGAGGGCAGATGTATTGGCCGGCTCTTAGACGTGATGCTGAAGTTTCTGGACTAGCTCAAGGTCACCCAAGAGGCCAACAGCAGATGTAGGAGCAGACCCTGCACCTCCTGTGCTGCCTCTGGGGCCCATCTGTCACACTGCGCTCCTGCAGCTTCTGTGTAACATGAATTACAAGCAGCTCCATAACTGTTGATGTCTGGCTGGATCTTCAACATTTTTTGCTGCAAAGTCATGGATTGGCACTGCTGAAGGAGTAACAGGCACATTTGTATCACTTTTTTTAGAAGGTGCATTGAAGGGCTGATGCTGCAGTCTGTAAAGTAGAAGTGTGTTAACTTGGAGGAATGTGGTGAGACCCCCAAGAGCATGGATCACATTAGGATCTGTGGTTAATGCTGAGTTACCTATGAGGTCCCAGAAGAATTAATTCCAGTTTACAACAGGATTTATGGCTCATGTCAGGATGATGATGCTCAGTCCTTGTTTACTGCAGGTCACTCTCAAGGCATGAAGTCCCATGTGAAGTGTGGAGCAGTCCAGGGACACTCTCCTGGTGTGGGCTCCAGCAGATGTGCCCACATTCCCATTTTCAGCCCTAGCATGTCACTCTTCCAGCAGAGACAGGGTGAGGCCCTCAGAGGCTGATGGTGGCTGCTGCAGCTCCTGCAGCCTGTACAGCTCTGCCTGGCTTTGCTGTGTGACTGGGAATGGGGAGAGGCCAAGGGGGAGGGCAGGGGCAGCAGGAGCTGCTGTCACCAACTCTCCTGTGCTGCAGTGAAGGAGATTAACAAGGCAGATTAATTGAACAGGGTCGGGAAGTCTCACATCCTGCAAGGAATCCAGGAAGGTTCTAATGATGAGAGATAATCATGTGAAATCTTGTTGTTATAGCTTAACTGAGGTGCCCCTGTGCTTCTGTGAATTGTGAAGCTTTACAAAGCTTCTTCTTTTACGATAAATGTTTTCTTTCTCTATTTGTGTCTCTGCTCTTCTGTCGTGCCCATCTCATGAGCCCGACTGCTGCTGCCCCTGAGCTGTGTGCAGCAAGTGCTCCACATTGTTCCCTGCTACTGACACAGTTGTTGTTTCTGAGGAAAAGGAATGAAATGCCTGTTCACTGTGGGAAGAATAAGCAAAGGTATTGGCATTTAGCAATCTGCATTTGTAATCCATCTCTGAAGTAACCACTCAAAAGTTATTGTATCAGGTCTCTTGTAAGAATGGTTGCTTTGTTGTATGACTTTTCAGTGGCAGAGTACATAAAATTTCACAACCTGTTCTTATTTAGTTGTAAGTCATATTTACTTCAAAGCTTCCTGGATATTGACTGAATCACCTTTTTACTAATACAGTGACATCCCCTTATAAATCAAAGTTTATGGCCTTGACTCATGCTCTTTTTATTTTCTGTCCATCTAAACAGCCCACAACTATTGCTAGATAAGTATTTGAATGTTCTTCCTGTCAAATATGTGCTGTCACAAAATATTGTTCAACAAAGCAGGTGTTCCAATGCCTTTCAATTTTCAGTGTAAATATATAACCCTAGGAAGTACTACAGGCTTTCCTCCTCTCCCAGCCTATAAACTCCATTCAGTTCAATCTTGTGCAAGGACAGTAAATTACTGTAATCCAGAACAGCAGTGGGAGCTGGGGCATGTTTATGGCTCTTGGAAACCAATACCTGCCTTTGAGTCTGGTCCAGGGTGGTGATAATATGATGACTGTACCGAGTGGCTGAGGTGGGAACTGGGGTACTTCTGTGGAAATCTTGAAGCTTTGGTTTATTTTGTCTGTGGTAAAAACCCTCCTACACCCAGCCCGTCCTCAATACCGGCTGTATATAAAACCTGATCACTTGTTACCGCAGCACCACATTTATTGATGCCCTTGGTGGACTAGAGATCCGGAAGTTACATGTTGAGAGAAGAGGTTTTTTTCATTAGTTTTATTAAAATGAAAGAAATAATGTCCTGGAAACTTTTTGATTATCTTAGCTTTTGCTAAAGCTTGTTATAAGCCCTGAATTTTGGCTTTAATTTAACTTGGCAGTATGTGTCTAACTCCTTCCTTTCCATAGCTGTCAAAAAACCCCCTTATTTATTAGTGCCTACAATGTAGCTGTTTCTGCACTTTAGATTTAAAACATGATCTTTAAAAGTGGCAGCCAATATAACAGCGGGTGTCAGTAGCACATCCATCATGTCAGAGCGCTGTTTGGGAGGACAAAAGCGATGAGATGTTGTTCTAGCAACATTTACACATCTCCTCTCTCCTACCTCACTTCTGTGAAATCCATTGCTGTTCAGAGTCTGTCTGCAGCTCTGCTTCCTGCAGGTGGAAACAAGGGCCATGTTCAAATGGCATTGCAGCGCTGAGAGCGTCAAGGACGTTGCTTTTCTATAAAAGGAAACTTTGGAGGTTTTATCTTGACAAGAGTCATGGTTTTTTTGGTATTAAAAAGTGCAAAAGCGTTTAAAAGTCAAGCAGAAGTCCTTAAACAACATGAAATCCTTTCCCAAATCTGCTTTCACTTAAATCTTTGACCAGGATTTCATATTTCTCTGATGTATTTCATCAGTTTATTAAGGATATCTTTAAATCTCTTTTCTCACTGTGTAATACATAAGCCCAGGGTAGGATTTCTCCCTGTTTTTGTGAACATGAACTTTTTATTCAGAGAAGCCATCTGAGGAGCCCTCCTTCCATTCTTCCAGTGGAAATCAATTGTCTTTTTCTGGCATATTTCCTTCTCCCAGGATCTGGGATAGAAAGGAGAATAATGTTCTTTTTCTGTTGTAGATCTGTAGTTCTTAAAGGGACGTTCCCTTGGAGATGGATGTATTAACTGTAATGATTTTGTTTACTTGGCCTGTAATGCAGCAATAGCTGCATTTACTGGAGCTCTTTTAAAAACCTGATGATTATATTTTTTTTCTTCCCATCAAAGACCAAACCTGAATCCCATCAAAGTCAATGGGAAACCACTGACTTTTCCAGACTTGCATTAGAGCTATGGGCACTGCAGAATGCCTCAAGGAAGGGCTTATATCCAAACACCTTTCTCGAAGCATCTTTAATGTTTTTTCTCTCTTTAGCAGAGAAACAGCATTATGGATAACCTTGGAAAGGCTTATTTCTTAAGATGGGAGCTGCACTCCAGTGTCAGAACACAACTCATTCTCAGCAGGGGCCTCTTCTGCAAGCAGAGAGAGGCGAGGATGGTGCAGTGCTCTCTCTCTGGACACTTGCTGCACTCCCAGCAAGCTGGACCCAAATGCCTGGATGTTGGGAAGAGTTCAGTGGTTTCTGCTGCCTCTGACTTGGTTGCCCTGGCTCTGCTGGGAGTGGAGCAGCCTGCACTGTGCTCTTGCAGGGTTTGCAGGGCCCTCCTGGCCCAAGCACCCATCCTTCTCTGTGTGGGTGTTTCCCTGAGTGGCACCAGCCCCTAAACCAAGATTCCACCTCTCAGATGGTGCCTCATTGCTCTCAGATGAATGTGTGAAGCTTATGGAGTGCACCCTCTCACCTTTGGGTGTTGTGGACAATTTGAAAGCTCTTTATTTTAAAGAGGTTCCTCTACCTTGGTTTGATGGATCACCCACTGGCCTGGGGTATATTAATACTGGCAGGTAATGCTTGCAAAACTGAAGTTCTAGTGGAATAAAGGTTAAAAAAGGACATAAATAAATAAGGCATGTTATTAGAAGAGGAAGGCCTCTCCTTTGCTCTCTCTGCATCTCATTTTCTGAGAGTGGTCAACAATTGTCTCCAATTTACAAGCTCTGGCACCTCCTGTGGTCATCAGGGACTGCCCTCACCACCTCTCTTCTCCCTCCTCTCTTTATCTCCACCTTCTACCCACAACTGGGTGTAACCCATCTCTCCAGTGCTGTCCTTCCTTGCTCCCCAGCTCTTCAAAAAGTCCTGATTGAACCACAATATAAATTAAAAGGATTGAAACATGCTTGGCTTCAGTTCTGTGGCTGTGTCTTCCTGAATACTGAAACGAGAGTAACTTGGCTTTTCACATTGGATGCCGAGAGGAACATGGTGTAAATGTTAGTGAAGATGTATAAAGTTTGGTTTGCTATGATGCACACCCTAAAAGAAAATCAAAACCCTGACATGAGCATAGGCCTGCCAGCATATTTTGGCAAACCCTTTAGAGATAAGCTTTACATTTAATGTCTATGTGTGTTTTGTTAATAGCCAGCTTTGAAGGAAGAGCAAAAGCATAAACAAGGTCTTACGTGGATTTCATTTGGAAAATCTGGGATTCACAGCTTTACATGGAATAAATAACACAGGGAGAGAAATAGGAGGTCTAACTTCAGCCAACACCCTTTAAGGGAATGAAAACCATTTGTACCCTCTGATGGCAGGGGTCTCTTTCCAGGTGAGAGGATAAAGGCTGTTGTAAGTATCTCACCCTTTTTAGAAGGGAAATTACAGCTGTCTCCTCAGCATTCATTTTTTCTTCTTAATAATAGCACCCACTGTCCAGGGCAGCTCACTGGACACTGTGTCTATTCTTTCTTCACTCTGCTGAAGTTTTAACTGATTGAGACTGAAACTTGTTACTGTGTCACTGCAAAAAGACAAGGTTGGTAGGCTGTCCCTCTGCATTTGATGACAAATGAGAGTGCTGGGAAACATTAGGGCTAGGGACTGCTTAATAATCACCTGTGTATATCTAATACTTCCTGTCCCAAAGCAAGCACAAGCAGTGTGGTGGGTACAAAACATAGCATGGATGCCAACCTAATTGGATTCTTTAATAGATATGGAAGCTGCCTGAAATTCAGGAAACTCTGAAGTGAAATACAAGTTGGTAACATCTTAAGCACTTAGCTTACAACACTGGAATTAAGGTCACATATGTATCTGTGTTCATCTTCAGGCACCCCAGCATCCTGATGACCTCTGGCAATAAGAAAAGCCCTGCCAACAGGGGCAAACCAAAGGATCTGAACAGAAAAACATCTCAAAGCCACCTCTTGTCTGTTTTTAAGTGCAAGGGAGAAAAATCTGCTGAAGTCTCTAGGCACTTGACAGAATATGAATGCTGAAATGTCAGTGTGTTATGCTTGCTCTACTCACCAGCCCGTGTCCTGTGTAAATCTGGATTAACATAGCCATGGAAACAACTCCACACCACAGCAATACACATGGCTTAGAAGTTTTGCTTGAGTTTTTGAATTTGTGAGAAAATTGAAGTTCGTGCCACTAGTGTTTTTTCAGCACTGCAAAGCACCCTTTATCTAAAACTGCTCTGAAACAGGTTTTCTTTCCTGTAAATTTGTGCTTCTAGGGTATGTGCTTTTAAAAGCACATTTTGAGTGTTTGTGTTTTGAAAGATTACGGAAGAACATATGATTTCTCTGTAAGTTATATTGTTTATTTACTTTGTCATCCAGATAAATGTGCCTGGAATACTCTTGATAGTCCCCAGGTTCCAGGTGGTTTCCTTAATTGCAGGTTTCTGCAATATAGGAACAAAACTTCAGCTTTAATTATCTTTCTAGTAGGACATGATGATTTTTGGTTGGCTAATATCAGCCACTTAATCTGTCTGCCATTAGCATTTTGTCATTAACATTTTGTTCTTTAAAGAGAAACTGTCTGATATGTCTGCACATAACAGTGAAAATTTTTCTTTTATTTGGTAACTGGGATTTTTCCAGTTACCTTTTGTGAGTACCTTGGAACTTGCCCTGTATGTTGGAGGATCTGGCCCTGGAGACTGTAGGAGGTGGCAGCAGAAACCCTGGCATATATGTGGGCAGGTGGAAGAATTGAGGGAGAACTTTAAGAATGAGCTTTTAAAGGCAAACTGTTCTCAAGGAGAATTTCATTAAAGCATTTATTTTTAACACCGTGCCTGGAAAACCATTTGTTTTGATCTGTGGCACCTTATTTAGATTAACAGTTACCCTAAAACTCTAATAACCGCTATAAAAATATGTGATTATTCCTATTCTAAGAGTTTGGGAGTAATTGGATTTTTCTGGGCTCCTGTTAGCAAAGTGTTCTCCTGCAAACACCTGGGACCAGGGGTCTAAACTGAGGCTCAGCTGGTGTGGTGCAGACCTGCTTCCCTGTGGCTGTGGGAGCGAGCTGGGCTTTGCAGATGGATTAGCTGTCGCTGTTCCACTTAATGATTTTCTCTTTCCAGCTATTCCCTGCATTTGTAGTGCTGTAAAAGAACTGCATAAGAGAAAATAAAAAAAAAAGTGCAGTCATGTTTTAGCATGGGGAGAGTGTGGGTTTTTGAACACTCAGTGTTTCTGCTCTCTGTGCAAACATGCAGGTGGGTAATGTGGACCTCAGATACCAAGTTGTGGCTCTAGGAAGCCTTTCTTGAGGCAGATCATAAATCTCTAAAGGGAAGCTATGATCCAATTGCTGATGCAACCTGATTATATCATGTGGATGGAGCAGCCAAAAGACAATTAAGGAAAGTTCTGGTATTCTCTGTCTTCCAGCCAGGATACAATTGTTCATGTCACTATCATGCTTTTTATTTTCCTGGTGACAATTGATCCAATATACTGTTTGCAAAACACATATGCCTATTATTTCAGGGCTGATTTATGACATAAGTGGCAATTTTTTAGCAATAAAACAGATCCTGTGCAGCATGCTGTGTATGGTCAGCCTTTCATCCACTAGTCCCTTAATACTGGATTTGTATTTGAGAGAATTACTGCTGGCTGCCCTTACCTACAGTTGCATCTAATGCAGGGGATGTGACACTTCCTTGGCTGATTCTCCTGCTGCACCTGGAGCAGAGGAAGGCAGAAAGGCTCATCATGGCTCTGCTCTGTGTTTTGTGAAGGCCCAGACTTCCCCCAGCCTGTGGACGCGAGTGCTGGCTCGTGGTGATGGGAAGGTGATGGGCGTGTTGGGATCTTGGTGTGGATTTCACGTGGCTCTTCCATCTTTGCCTCGTGTCTGCCCAAGGGATAATATTCCCTTGTTGCTCCCTGGGCACCTGCCTGGGTAGGGAAGGCCTGACCAGAACTCATGGGAGGCAGTGGGGACAGGAGTGCAGGTCTGGGGTGTCATCTCAGTGGAGATGAGTGACACGGAACAGAAAGCAAATCCTTTGCTCTATTGCCATCAGTGTTATTTTTGTTTTCTATTTATGCTTTTAAAGTTAATTTTTCTGAAGGGAGGTTTGTTTTGATTAACTAGTAAACATTAGAATGTGGATTTTCGATGAAGTCAAAATTTGGCTCTTAGTTTTAGAGTTTGATGTATCTGCTATATCACATAAACAGATGCATAACTCCAGTGTGCATTAGGTTCACTTCTTAATGTTACAGTTGTTTTTAATAAACAGGCCTGAATAACTTATTTTCTAGATTCATTTTGACTAAGGTTTGGTTTGGATTTTGAATAGAAATTGGAATTAAACTTATGCAGAAAAATGATGCTTTAAAATAAATTAACATTAAACGTACTGAATAATAAAGTAATATGTAATCAAAACATTTTTCCCATTTTCCTTTAACTTGTTTTCTAATGTTTTATTAAATGCATGTGTTAATATATTATTAAACACGGTATTATTGGCACTTGCTGAATTGAAATGATAGTTCGTCATCAAAATATCTTTGTGGTTTTTATTAATAGATTCCAGAAATGAAAGAAATTTCTGAATGTGCAGATCTTAGCTGCTCTTTTACTTAAAAAAATTTAAAGATTAAATTGAACTAGACTGGGGGGTGGGATGTGTAAAGTGAATATATTCTTGGAACCTGTAGGAGAGAGCTTAAATAACAAGTTTGGGTTTATTATAAACCAGACTCCAGCTCAGATGCTTGGACAGTGACTCCCTTGGCTAATTTTTTTAACAAACTTTGTCAATAGCATATAGTGCTTGAATATTAACATTTAATTGTTGACTTTCTTTAGGAAGTCCAGTAACTTTAGGCACTGAATATTTTCATAATACATTGAAATTGCTCTTTATAATGAAAAATACATATTTTAGACTGACATATTTTAAATAAAATCAGCTTCTCTGATTTGTTGTTGGGGGTGGGTGGATCCCTTGAATTGGTAATTGCCAGTGATTAGATCTCCAATTTCTACTCAAGATTTGCTCAGCCCCAGGGCATCAAACTGCCCTTCTCTCCTGAGCTGGGGCATTTCTGCAGACGTGCTTAGGCAGCTGCCCAAGTGCTGTGCTGGCAGCAGAGCCGGTGTTTGTGGTGTCGCTGCTTTCTGGGGGTGCTCCAGGAACAGCCACCACTGGTCATGTGGCAGAGCATCTGCCAAGGGGCACTGGCAGCCCAGGGGATGGGGAGAATCTAAAATCAGCCACCCTCAGGGATGGCAGATTGGGAGATGGAAGGGCAAGAAGCAGTGGGTGCTTGGGGTGGAGCCCTGGCAAGGACCATCTCCATCTGAACTTGTATTTCAACCCCATTCTCCTTTCACTGGTTTTGCATTAAGGTCTGCTGTTCGTGTCTTTGATATTTGGGCCCTGCTACCCTGTCACCCTGAACTTCTGTGGATGCAAATTCCCTATTTTTCAATATTCCTGTTGTAACTTGTGTATTCTGTCTGCGTGCTGCCAAGTGCTACCGGAACTATCAGTAATCCGTAAGGATTTATTAAAAGCTATTCTCTCTAAGGCCTGGAAGAAATTTTCTCATGATTTACCAAGCTGAATGTATAATCAGCACTTGTATCACTTACTGAGTTCCTGGTGATATGTATTTCCCAGTGGATTGGTGGATATTGTTGCAAATCAGCTTCCTTTATGACTGTCTTTGTATTGACTGTCACTTCCAGTTTTGGAGGTTTTGTTTAAGAGCGTTGCACACATAATGGCATTTGGCCCAGAGGAAAGATGCCTCAAAGAATAATGAGGATTTCTTTAATGAGGATCATTATTATTTGTAATGCACTGACCTGGCCATGAATCAGGTTTCTATTGTGTCCTATAAAACCACAGACCAAAAGCAGTCTTAGTTTTAAACTAATTCCAGCCAAAGCATAGGTTAAATGTTAACAGAGCTGACTGTCAAAAGAACAAAGCGTGTTAATAAAATAACTTTTGGGGGTTAGGAAGGAAAACAATTATTCCTGATTTAATTAAAGAAGAAAAGAAATCAGCTGCTCTGGATTTGAGGCTGGTTGTGAGCTGATGTTTCTCTCTTGTACAGAATCCACATTTGACCTTTCAACAGAATACAGTATCTCATGGAAGAGAACATGTCTCATTAAAAGTGAAAGTGATAGATAACATCTATTAATCAATGGTATGGAAATTCTTTAGGCCTCAGACTTGGTGTTTCAATGCTTCTCTTGGGAATCAATACTGTTTCCAAGTAAATAAAACAAAATCAATAGGAGACATGTATTCCTTTTGGGTTGCAAATCACTAGCTTCCAGTGTTTCTGAACCTTAAACTACAAATAAAATCTTTATAAAATTGCCTTTAAAGAAAAAACAATACCCAGGAGACTCAACAGGTTAAGTCCTTTGAGATACAGAACCTTGCAAGGATCTAATTTTTTGAGAGCTGCTCCTGTGGTCTTGCAGAGCACTGTTACTGGAAATACAGGCTGTGTGCTGGTTTTGAATAGATTTAATTTTCTTCACAGTATCTGGAAGAGGGCTGTGGTTTGGATATCAACACTGGAAAGAGTGTTGATAATTCAGGGATGTTTCCTTTATCATTGAGCAGCACTGCAGAGCCAAGGCCTTTTCTGCTCCTCACCCCACCCCACCAGAGAGGAGAGCGGGGGGAGGCACAAGGAGCTGGGACAGCTGATCCCAACTGACCCAAGGGATCTCCCAGACCATGTGGCCTCATGGTCAGCAATAAAGCTGGGGGAGAAGAGGAAGGGAGGATGTTTGGAGTGATGGTGTTTGTCTGCCCAAGTCACTGTTACATGTGATGGAGCCCTGCTGTCCTGAGGATGCCGAACACCTGCCTGCCCTTGGGAAGTGGGGAATGAATTCCTTGTGTAAGCATCTCTGCCTGATCCAGCTGGGAGGGAGGGGCCAGCCACGTGGGGCTGTGTTACCTGCTGGGGTTAAATCATGACACGATGCAAGCAGAATTCAGGTTGAAAATATTCCAGTGACTTGGGGGTCTGTGATAGGAAGAAAACAATCTGAGTTTTATTCCTTACTCCTTCCTGTGTCTTCCTAATCTTCTACTCCTCTTTGGAGTCTTTTCTTAGAGAAAATGCTGATATAGAACACCAGGCTGACACCCTTGTTTCAGCCAATGTTCACTTTTCCCTGACAATCCCTTCTTGTATAAATTCCTCCCTGAAATGCTGCGTTGCATCTGGTATCCTAAAAGCCACTAGAGTTGGAAAAGTGTTACTACGGTTCTGCTCTTCCTTCTGCTGTGACTGGGAAGTGACAGTGTGTTGTGGTGGTTTCCTTAGAAATAAACAAAAACCACCTTGAGCAGTTGAGATGTAAAAAAGCCCAAGGACAACAAAAATCCCGCTGCCTTATGTTACTCTTGAAGGTTTAGATTGGACAACAGTTAAAGCCTTAAGAAAACAAAGTAGTAACAGAGGGTGGGGAGAGCAGAGCAGAACACAAACTTCTCTGCAGGGAGCTGAGAAGCCAGTGAGTCATTTTTCCTCAGGGACAGAAGCGAGAGCCATTTGCCACACAGAAATAAGAAAGTGAATTTTGGGACACCGTCTCCACTGCAGTGCAGCATTGCACAGTCACTGTCCTACCTCATTTCGTTGAGTTATTTTGTTGTAAAGTTCACACAATCCCCTCGACTGAGCACCTGACCATTATTACTGAGGTGCTCAGGGAAGAATGGGCCTATTGTGAAATTGTATCCTCATTAGCTGTAACCTGCAGAACATTCATCCTGCTTCCCATCACAGAAAGCCTAATCAGTGTCCTTGGTGTTCTTCTGTTAGATGATTCATACAGAGATGAAAGCATTGTGGTTCCATCTTGGTTAATATTTTTCATGGTGTTGTCCCCCCCGACTTGTGAAGTTACTTTGTTTGGAAAAATATACCAGGGAAAAGAAGAATTAAAACTGGGTGACAGAACTTTCAGTCTTCTGCTCCAGAAGGTCAAAGGTGCTTAATGCACACTTAAAGATTCAATTGAAGTGAATTTTCTTGGAGATTCTTGCTGGTTTTTTATTTGCACACTGTTCTGCTCATTGCTGTTTCCAAGATGTGAATCCTCCCTGTTCCTTGGTAGTGCTTCCAGTGAAGCTCAGTAGAAAAAGGAAAAACCCAATTCTGACTTCTCCCAGCTGTTACCATGAGGATAATGTTGAATTTGCAATCAACACAGGACCAGATCTAATACTGAGAGTAACAGAGACTTGCAGCAGGAATCAAACTTCAACAGATCTGTTAAAAGCTATGAAGAGGAGGAGAAGCTGCTGGAAGAAAGAAGTAGAACCAAAGTAGCTCAGACTGGAGTTGAGTGAATGCAGCAATAAGGCATTTGTGAATGTTCCTGTGAGTAAAACCTGCTGATTTGATTTGCTGCTATTGCCTTCCATTTTAATCACTTACAAACATCTGCTTCTGCTAATTCTTATTCACAAGAACAAAACACAGAAGACAAAAGCACCATGGATACTTGCACAGATTTCTGAGATATTCCCACTAGAAGTGACTTAGCCCTTTTGAAAAGCTTGGTTTCTTTCTTTTAATTTGAAAAAAAGACTATCAAACAATTACACATGTTTGTTACACAGACTCTTGAAAACCACAACCTGTTTGTAGAGTATTCATGGGTTAAAGGAAGGGAAGAATTCTAATACATGGTGCAAAGAAGGGGAAAAGTGTCTCAGCTGTGACTGTCACAGTACCAGTATATGAACAAAGGTGGCCTAGGGCTGTTTCTGCTTTCACTTTAGTTAAAGATTAATCCAAAGCCTGCAAGAGTTGACTGGTTAATTGCAAAACTTGGGTGTCAAAGTTGCAGAGAGTTATAGCCTTTGAGAAGTGCCACATGTGTGTGTTCCACAGCATCAAAGCACGACAGCTTCGTCACTTCACGTGGATTCAAAGTGGTTTGTGGTTTAACCAAGAGTAACAGGGTTTGTGCAAGTTCAAGTTTTGGAACTCTGTCCCACTTTTATGCCAAGTCAAATACTGTTTGCCCTTCCATAGCAGGCAGTGTGTAATAATGTATATTATAGTGATCTAATGGTATGTTTCCTGAAGGAGTAAGAGCTCTTCTGTCCTTGGAACAGTGTGCTGTTCTGGTCTTTGGTAGAAATGCCAGGCTATCTTATTTTAAATTTGTCCTTTTTCAGATGCACTCTGTGGTCTCTAACACCCACCTGAGTCCCTGTGAGACCCAGCTCAGAGGGAGAGGCTTTATTAGGTCAACATCTCTTTTATTTTCTGTTGCTTGTTTTAAAACTTGCTGTGTGAGATGTCATCTGCCCACTCTCCCCTGAGGTGTAAAAGCCCGTGCCCCCACAGCAAGGCAAGAACACACCGGTCCTCAAGGAGCTACCTGGGGGGAAGGAGGCTGTAAGTCCTTGTCCATGGTGGGATTTAAGGCTATGATCTGTGGCTTCTTTATTTCACACTTTCATTTTTCTCTTGTGTGTAAGTGGGTAAGGAAATGTCTAGAGTCCATAGCTGCTTTTTAGCCTTGGCTATTTTATTCTTTGTTTTTTCCTTGTGTGACTTTGCCAGTTGGGGCTGTTGCTCTCACTGCATCTCTCAATGGCATTGCTGTGCACGTGCAGAGGAGTGCTTATAGCAGAAAAAACCCCTCTTCCTTGGAAAGCTCATGGCTCTCAAAGAGCTCCTTTATACCTATATTGGCCAAATAGTTGCTGGCTGGTGTGGTTTGTTTTTTCTAGATCTCATAGGTGAGCACTGAGAGCATAAACAAGGCCTTGGGTGCCTCTCTGGGCTCCCTTTGCTTTTTCTCTCAGCTCTGTCCTCAGCTATCCAGCACCTCTGGAGTGCTGAGGTTCATCACTGCCCTCGAGGCTTTGTTAGGTCTGTGGTATTCCTGGCCCAACCAACACTGTGACTTTTGCTCCCGTAAAATGTTAATACACCAAAAAGGACTCTGATTGCTTTGCTTTGATGGGTTGGTAGCAGCCTTTTCCAGGGCTGAAACTGTAACCTTTGCTGCCCCTCATTTCTCCAGGCAAATGCTTTTCCTGCTGCAGGGAGACAGGCCTCTTCTCCCTCCTTGGACACTCACTTTATCCAAACCTTGCTCCAAGTTTCACTGCATTCCTGAATCCTATGCTTGAACACCCTGTTTGCTCAAGTTCTGTGGAAACAGAAGTTGTGACTACAGATATCAAACTGTATATTCTAAACTCAGGTTGCACTTGCAGCTTCCAGCTGCCGTTCTTCACTTTTTTCTGCCTACTTTTGTGTTCTGTCTTAGGTCTTCCTCAAAATATCATGGGAGATGTTATAGATGTGGGAGACATTAAGCTGCACTTACTGAAACGGAGTAAACAAGCGTAGATCCTGTGAAGATTTCTTTGTATGTGCTTAACTCTGGCTGGTGGGTGTGTTTCTGGCTCAGGGAGCAGGGCTGAGTGCGTGTGGGCAGGAGCTTCCAGCAATCTCTGACACACCATTCAGGAGCTCCATTTGTGAGTGTTTACATGCACAAGTAAAAAGACTTGCAAAAATCCAGTGGAGAAAAGTATTATTGTCTCCTTTCCCCTCAGACTGAGAGTGTAATGAGTCACAGCGATGGTTTTGTGTTTGCTCTTACAGGTTTCTCTGCTAAGGCAGTGTTCTTATTGTCAAATTGTTTACTCTTGCTGTAGCTCCATGTTCCTGTATGCAGATGGAGAGAAGAGACCACCTTCAACCCCCAGTTGGTACCTGCTGGAATTTGATTTTGGAATGACTTTGGAAGCTTGAGGACTGTACTTTGTAAATTAATCTGTTCTGAAAGTCCAGTCTAATCTACCAAGTGGGGATTGAAGGAACCTGTTACAGAGAGCTGAAGTTAGAGTCCAAATGAGGTCGCTGTAAACTTTGCTGTGGACTTCAAGCAAAGGGAAATTACTGAAAACCACTTATTTAATGTGTCTTCTCTGAGACCAAAGGTACCAATTAACTAGGAGGTATTGCAAGCTTTTGGCTGTCAATAGCTATCATAAAAGATACATTAGCTCTCTTACGGGCACTCTACCACGGGAATTTTATGCCTCCCATAAATTTAAACAAGAATTATTGGGAGACAATTGCACAAAGGCTCCTACTAAATAACATCTGTTACAGTTAAGACACTGATTTCTTTCGTGACCTGGTGAAACTAATGGCAAGTAAATGGTAGGTCATCTTGTTGGTCGTAATGCAAACATATCTCAAAGGGGTTTGGATCCAGAGAGGGAGCATCATTACCTTTGATCTAATGTCCTGCTCTGTTGCCACTTCACTTGCTATCTTGATCGTGAATTGATCCCAACTTGAAATTGGTTTACTTGAAAATATTTTAGGACATGCTAGTGTTATTCCCTTTAATCATGTTTTCTTGATCAGGTGAACTTTAGTAGCTGCTGTCATTGATTTCTGAAGTTGGAAATTGAATATGTCTATGTGTGAGTGCAGATTTCAGCTGATGGCACTGTCCTAGCCTTCATCTTTATTCTTGCTTTCATGAAAACTGATAAAAGCTTCAGTCAGAAGCTGCTAGAAGCAAGTTAGTCAAATAAGAGGTAAAAAATCCACAAAAATTTTTACATTTGTTTAGGTCACTTTTGTATCATTAGAGATTTAAAAAACATTCTTTTCTTTACTACTGTAATAAGAAATGAAAAATATTGGATTTTTATATCTCACAGACTTTTATTATGTGATGGAATGATAGTGTCATGGAACTTAGCAGAACTTTTTCCATTATCTGTATTTTTTTGCTAAATGTGTTGAACAAACAGGGTCTTCTAAACACATTTATTCATCAAAGAAAGGAATGATGAGACAGACAAGTCTTAGCAAGAACAATTTTGCATCCGGACTGAGCAGAAGTAACCCATCTAGACCTGCTTGGCCTGGGTGAAGCAGTGGAAATCTTTTGACAAGAAAACCTCAAGTTCACCTTGTATCATCCAGGGCTGGATGGCAGACTCTCAGGCGCCTCTTTTGGTCCAAAGTGCTGGGGAAGATACAAAATTTTCAAGAGTGCAAGAAAGCAGAAGAATGGCTCTGTAGGTGTAGTTAGAGGTATAAAGGCTGTTCTTGGAGTGAGCTTGGCCTTAGGTTGGACAGGCAGTTCTGGCAGCACTGTTGGGGACTGTTGGGTGCTGGTCAGCAGTCATGGTACGTGCTCTGTGAGTGTGTCCTAAAGGTGAAGTTCTCGTGGTTCTGCAATTATTGCTGATGCTGGATAGAGCTGGACAGCATCCTCCCAAATGTGGTTTTGCTGCTGTGAGAGAGGAGGTAGGCACTTCTGCTGTAGATCATGCAGGATTATTGATTTCAAATACAATGTACACAGACTTTGATAAACTCCAGAGTTTAGGAGGATTTCTTTTACCCGAGGTCTCTTGTCAGGTTTAATCAGTCTTGAAACAATTTTAAAGAGTATTTTGTGGGCTATTGTTGAACCTAGGAAGTGGAAAAGAATTAAAAAAAATATTCCACAACAAGCCCTAAATACCCATTGCTTTTACAGTCTGGTTTGTTTTTTCATTTATTGACAATAAACATAGAGAAGCAAGTCTTAAACTAAAGTTACACCATCTCCCATGTGCTGTGGCTGCTTTCTTGGGTGGCCATACACTTACAAGCAGAGGTGCCTTAGGTGTCACCAGAGCAGTGGTGACACTGGTGGTGCAGACACTGCTCTCAACTTCACCTGTGCAGCAGCTCTGCCCTGAACAGCATCTTCATGCCGGGGATGCTTCCCCAGGTGTTACGGTGGTGACACCTTCCACAGGGGATGTGGGTAGTTGATTTTGGCAAGGAAAAGGAGAGGTGCCTGCCCTTTGGCAGACAGCCCTTCATGGAGATAGTGGGAGATGAGGAGTAATGGGAATTCCTTTTATAGCTGAACAGATGTGTTAGTTGTCATAATGGCGTCAATTGTGATTTTTCTCCACTATCATAAGTTTTGAGTAAATGTGTCCTGGGTAACACGTTGAAACTGCTACTGAGTCTGTAGTCACGTGAACAGGAGTGAACAAGTCTTTTCTTTTAGAGCTTAATTTTTATTTACTTTTGAAAAAGGCCTTTAGGAAGCAGTTAGGGCAAATACTTGGAAATCCTTAGTTTCCCTCCTTGGTTTTCTCAGGTTTTTACTGGGTTTTTTTCTTACTTTTGTGGGGCAAGGCTCCTATCAAAACACTTAGAGGCTTCCCTGACTGACAGTCTTTCTACCTTCTGTGACTGAACCATGTTACATCAGGTGTTCCACACACACAGTGCAGTGATGGATGAGATAAAAATCAGACACTGCTGCAGTTCCCACTGAAGGAAGATGAACTGCCTCTATAGACTTCAAAGAGCAGGAGGAGATGAATGGAGACAGGAAAACAGGCCAGTTTTCCCCAAAATGCATAGAGTATCCAAAGGGCATCTCTTATGCAGAATTCCCTGCTGTATGCCTGAGAGAAAGGTTAGAAGTAGGAGGTGTGTTGTGAGTACACAAGTCTGTTCTCCGTGGACACTGATTTGGCCTCTTGCTGTGAGTGGGTGTTTATGCTGATCCCAGAGGGCGGTTCATGACAAAAGGATGGATGCTTTTGGTGCTATTGCTCAATTTCTGAGTGCCCTTGACAAGTAGGGAGATTAATGAGTCGAATGCACCAAGAATGTATCAGGTGGGTTTTGTTCTTTGGACAGATTATGAATTTAAAATGGGAATGCTCTGGCTGTAGGTATGTTAAGATACTTGCAGGATGAAAAGATGGGGGAATCAATGAGTCCACAAAAGTAAAATTGGATGAAAGGGAGCTCTCAGGTTGCCCTTAGACACCGGTGCCATGAGCACTTCACAGCACTTGAAGCATCTACCTAGAGATTACAGCTCCATACCCATCCCTGCTAATTCCTGCCATTCTGGGAGCCTGATAAATGGAAAATGGGAGCTCTTTCACACCCTTAAGAAGTCTGGACCTTGGTGACTGCTGAATGATGCACTAGATGCCAAGGAGATGTTTTGTGGTGGTCTGCACTGTTATAGCCTGCAGTTAAAATCTTTCTGTGGGATTTGTTCCTAGACAGTGACAATCTGAGAAACAAAGTCACTTGGAATACAGTTCAGACCAGGAAGGAAGAACAATCTGAGATGTGTGGCTCAGCTAAGTGACAATGATGGGTCTTAGACTGATACAATCGGACAACTATTTCAAAGGCAGGAGCATCAAGTGGGAAATAATTATTTCAGATGGAATAATGGATGAAATTAGGAAATGTAAAATTATAAAATGGTCTCCCAAAGTAGATAGGGAGGCACATTAGAAATAAGAGCAGCAATATTTTAGTGAAAATACTTTATAGACACATTTAGCCCACTGAATAAAGATTTTTGGCTCTAGCAGTTGCAGTTCATGAGTGTCAGAGAGCCTGAGGTGGTACCTGTGTGGTATTCTGGTAGAACAGCTGAACAGCTGCAGCTCAGACATGCACTGTGTGCTGATAGCTGTGGAACAGACAGTTTTACAAGATGCAGAAGATAACCTGGAAGTCAAGACACTGGAGCAGAGGAATGGATAAGGCACAGTGCAAAATGTGGCTCTGAAGGCTCTTGAGAGATGATAGAAAGTTTGAATGTGCTAAAAAGGGAGGGATGGGGAGGGACTGTGTTGCATCAAGAAAAAGGCAGCACCCTGGGGCATGCAGGAAACTCTCCTCGGAGGCATCCTGGAGCAAATCTCAGTGCAGGTGCCTCCTTTCAACAGAAGTAAATAGGGCTCTTTGAAGAGGCCTGAGTGCCTTGGCTGGGGGACGTGGGGAAGGGGAGATCAGGAGAAAATAAGATTGTTTCCTAAGGCAGGGGGAGGGCTTGGTGCATGGTTGATGTGTCTGATACTGGGGCTGTGCCTAAACTAAGACTTGAGAAACTCCATGCTTCACTTCCTCTTCATATCAGCAACTTATTTAATCCATCTGTTTGGGGAAATTGAAACTTTCCTTTTACCTGCAGTCTGCAATTTTCTTTGGCTATTCAACATGTTTCTTTTTAAAAAAAAGTTAGTGACATTTCCCATTGGCATGAGGTGATATCAGGAGCTGTGTGGATTTGCATACGCTGCTCTTTATTTTTGAAGTGTTTAAGACTGCCTCTGTGCTTTGAAACCTCCTAAACTCCTTGCCTGTTGGTGAAGTACCATGTACAGTATTCCCACTGGGGGAAAGTATGTGACTGGTGTAATTTGAGAGCCTGATGCTCTTCATATTCACCTCAGTTTTATACCAAGGCAGCTGCAGGGACTTGTTGAGAGGGAGAAGGCTCAGGCTCAATCTCTTCAGTTTGTGATGGGAACCATGTAACAGGATTAAGAAATTACCTTCCTTGCTTAAAAAAGAAACAACCCCAGAACCTGCTTGGGTAATAAAACTTTCAATAATGAAATAATCATAGATTAGTTGGATTGCCTGAGGTTAAAAGCGTGTCCATTTTTCTGCTTAATATATTTTGCTCTTTGCTTAACTAGGCATTTGTGGTATTTCTCCACTGCAGAAACACAACCCAACACTTCTGCTGACTGGATAGAGAGTCAGATCAATGCAGGACAAATTCCTGTTAATGAGATTTTGATTCTTTGACATTTGCAATCAATGTGTGCTTGAAACGTGGAGGGAGTCTGATCATACTGGTCCAGTGCTCAATTGTTTCTCAAGTAGGCAATCCCAGATATGTCTCAGGTGGGTTTGTTTTTTATTTTATTTTTTTTTTAATTGAGGTCATAAACTCGTGTTGCTCTGTGTTAATTAGCTCCTTAATATGCCGTGGTCAGTAAAAGCTTACGTTTGTTTGTGTTATTACCTTTCTAGAAAGAACTGCTGGACAACCTCAATGTCTCCTAATTAGTAACTTTTCCTAATTTACTTCCTTGGTAGTGACAGTTTGAAAAATGAGCTATTCTTACACGTGTATGTAATGCAACCAGAATTGTTACTAAACATCAGAGGTGCACAACTAGGGAACGTGTCCAACAGTTGTGATTCATCATGTTTTGCCAACATCTTGTTTCTGGGGGATTGCACTTTCCTGCTGTTCCTCTGACCTCACCAAAGCAGCAACTTGGAGGTGAAGTCTCTCATTTCCTGGGTGAATGAGGTAGTTATTCCAAGCTTAAAATATTCCTTCTTGTGCTGTCTGAGCTGTCAGGAACAGGAACTTGGAGTAATAATGGTGTGTGTATGCCCAGTTAAATGATGTCCTATGATGAGGAGCCAAAATGCCGTGGAGTGTTGAGGAAGAACATGCACATACAGATCACTGGCAGGCTAGAAGTGTTTGCTGTTATCTGTCTCTCTTCTGTACTTGTGGACACATTTTGAGACACCTCATTTCTTACAAAAACTATTTATAGGTGCCTGTTCTCAGGAAAGCACCTTTTTGGATCCAGAGTGTGTGAAGTCATTCAGACTTCTAAGACTGTGGAGTTTTAGCACCTGCCAGGCTTAACTCTGAGCTTGAGCTTCAGCCCTGGGAAGTGAGAGTCTAAATGGTTAACACTGGAATATCTCACTTGCAGTGCCTGTGTTCTGCCTTAGATCTTGTCCTGGCAGTCTCCAGCTGTGGGAACCAGGATTGCTGCTGCATCTTCCCTGTTAGACAGCCCATTTTGAGCCATTTGTTATACCTACTGCAGTCCTTTTGACAAGGCTTTGTCATGTCTGCCTGGCAGTGAAAGGCCTTAGCTTAAAAGTTTTATTTTAGAATAAAGTGTAGCTCAAGGCCTGCAATGATAACTTTCAGTTCATTAGAAAGAAATTTACTGGAGGCCAGTGCTTTCAGAAAAGACAAACCAGCATTTGAAAGTTTGGCCAGCCAGAGCTCCTGCAACAAAAACTCACCCAGACGTTTTAGGGGGAGAGCTGTTGGAGATGCTCCCTCTGGGGTCTGACACTGAATTTTCTGGCACCAAGGACCCTCTGCATAAAACAGAAAAAGACCCCATTTCTGGAACTCAGCTGAACATAGCTGGGTCAGGCAGCCATAAAGCAACAGTCAGAATAGTCACATAAATTGTGATGAATCACAACTTCTCTTTCTGGAGAGGAAAAATAAAATCTAAATCTACTGAAATGGAACCATAATAAAATAAAACGTCTCTAATAGAAGGTAATCATGTGCATTTGCCTTATACACCATGCTTTACAGGGTCTTAAATGTACTTCCAATTTCTGTCATTTTTATTTTTCTGCAGTCTTGGAAAACTGATCTGTTGAACTTGACTTTGAGAATAATGTAATGCAGCCAGCATAGCTCTGCTCCCAAACAGAACCACGTTTTTTTATTTAGATGGAAATATTCAATAAAATCCTTTTGTACTGGAATTTCTATCCTTTAGGATAAGTAAGTGTCCAGCACAATTAGTAGCTAACCAAAAAGGAAGAATACTTTTCAAGGTCTTGGTGGAGGAAATGAATCTCTGAGAATGCTGTGAATTGTTCTGGTAGTATCCTTCAGAGATGGAATACTGAACTGCAATTGTAGTCAATTATCAGCTTTTCTCTACTATGCTTTGATCCTTATAGCATTTTTTTCTCTTTGCTGGTATGCATACCCCCAAAAAAGAAATGTAATAAGATGCCTAAATTGCTGACTGTCTCGTGCAAACTATTGATTGGGCTCACTGATGCTGTGTTATCTAAGACTAAATTGGCGTCAATTTTTTGCCTCTGAAGCCTGAAGATTTTGTGTTCTATTTAATTGTTAGAGGAAGGTCAGCACAGAGTGTACCCTCTGGCTTTTAATCTTAGATGGAAATGTCCTAAATGAATAGAAAACTGCATGTCAGCAAAATGAACTCTTGCTGAAAGCAGCGTAGAGGCTTCTCATGTTTTGCGTTTGTGATGACATAAGCTCTGACCTTGGCCTGTATCTTTTTGAAAGAAGAGTAACATTTGTTCCCTTCAGCCTAATAGAGCACTGATGGTAGGAAATGTGTGCTTGCAACAGCTCCTGCCCTACTGCAATTTGTAGCTCCGGATGGAGAAAGACTTTTTCATATACTGAAATTCTTTATTATTTCTCATTGTAAGGATCTTGGCTTCTGTCTTTATACAGTCAAAATACAGGTGGAAGAGACAGGTAGGGTTAGGGCTTAACATGGTAAATTAATTGCTTTGGCTGTTCCTGTGGTCAGTCTGGCCGATGGAGAGCTGAATTTGTGGGTAGGGCCATTCCTACACCATAAGGGCTCTGAGCTTATCCCTTCTCTTTTTTTCCAGCTACAGCAGACAGGAAATAGCACTGCCCTATTACATCTTTGTCCCACAAAGGGGGAGGAATGGGATAGCCATGCCCATTTTCCTGGAAGATGTGACAAAGCTTAACCTGTCTGAGTCTACTTCTGCTCACCTGCCCTGTGTCCCCTCCAACCTCCCTGACAGGCCTCAGTCAGAGCTCACTGCACTGGATTTCTGCCTCACTCACTCAGCACACCTGACACCAGGTGCTTGAATTTATTGCTCCACTCTGTTAAGGTTTGACATGAGGAATGGCCCTTCTCTTCCCTCTTACTCTCTGAGACCATGTTTATGAGAGCTGGATTTACTTTTCCCTCCCTGTAGCTCTTTAAATGCTTAGGGCTTCATGTAGAATTATTAGTGTTCTCTTGTCCTGCAGGCTTTGGGAAGGAAGACTTTTTAGCAGAAGATCAGACTTTCAGAGGGTCTGCTGTGATGTGTTACGTGAAACACTTTGATTTCTTTCCTTGCAGAGCACATTATGGGCCATATTGCCCTGAACTGTTCTCCTTATACCCACCTGCTGTCTTGAGCTCACTTCCTTACATGGAAAAAGTGTCTGGGAAAGAATTGAATCAGAAAACAGTTCACAGTGATGCAATGCTCTAAGACTTTTTAAAAGTAGGCAAAAGATGTATTTTAAGTAATATAGGCAGTTTGTTTTGGACACCTCAACTTGCACCTGTGCTGTTTTCTCACTGGCACAGGTAGACGTGTCCTTGCCATGCTTGTTAACTCTGTGCTTGTCTGAGCTCTCTGAGAAGCCCTGGACACAGATGTTAGGATGTACAGTAGTGATTTATGATGTAGAATGAAGTGCTGGAGAGCAGTAAAGGTTGTTTATAACTTGGCTCTCCAAGCAGTTGGACTGTTCTCGTATTTCTGCAGTGTAGTTCCCACCACCTCATCTGCATGTTCAGCACTCAATACTCCAGCTTACTTTGCAGTTTTTTTGTTGAGACCTCATGGCCTGCTAAAAGAAGTGTTGGACCAGTGTTCTGCCTGAACACCTGCTTATGAAGTCACTGAGGAGAACTTATAAATCATCTTTCTGCTCTGTGTTGTAAAATCCAGTATTACTCTAAGCATCTTGCTCTAACAGAATATGTCTCAGATTTTCAGAACAAAACCCACGTGTAACTCTATTCCTTTCAGTGGATCCCTGTAATACCAGACTTCTGGTGTTTCCCTATATGCACTAATTTTGCCTCAAAAACCAATAAATGTATTTGATTCACACTTAATAATATAAAGAAAAAGTGCTTTTCTGCTGAGTTGTATTTCCTTTCATTAGATACTTCAAAGAGGATGTGATGTTGGTACTGACCCCAGATACTTTGGGAAAAGAAATACTAATACCTAATTATTGCCTTAAAAACATTTTATCTAGCAGTAAGATAAAATTGAATAGTCTGGTTTGGGTTTTTTAAAGCACATATATCATTGTCATCATAACTTGTGATATTGAAAAAAGAAGTAGAATCCTTGTTAAAAACACGTTTTTACCCATGGAATAGTCAAAAATTTAGTTGAATTTCTAGAAGATGAAACATAGTCAATGAAATCTTAGTCTCCTGGTGTCTTTATGTTGTCAAGTGTCATCTTAGTAGTTTGAAGACTTGGTAATGGGTTAATTTCCTAATTAATATAAATTATTCCAAAAAGTGGCATTGTAATAAAACTGCAAACCATTTGTGAGAATGAAACAGAGCACGTGCTAAAGAGGTCAGATACAGAAAACTGTGCAGCAACACAAACCTATCAAAAAATAAAATTAAAGCAGGTGTGATGTTGTCCCAGTGCCACAGATGTGGGACAGCTGATGTGTCTGAGCCTCCTCGCTCTGGGCACACAGGAGTGACTGTTCCAAGTACCCTGCCAGTGATCCTCCTTCCTTTGCTGTTGCTGACTGAAGCTAAAATGCTGTACTATTTGATTAAAGAATAATTTACAGCGATGTACTCTGGTTGATACATTTATAACCTGTAGTGCATTTTCCCATTAAATTCAGAACATGCATTTTACCGAGTATAGGACTCATTAAAACCAAGGAATTGTCAGTAAAAAACCCAATGCTTCTCACACAAAATACTAAAATGGGCTTTTGATGTGTATAAATTCATATAAAGGCTTGCTACCAACTGAGCCTTATAAATGCAAATTATGAACAATTTCTTACTAGTGTCAGGCAAAGTACCATCTAGACATGTTTGGATATCAGAAGTGTTCGAATTTTGTGTTTTATTGTAAATCTGTTCCTTGACAACTTGGTAAAATACAAAATAAGAGACATAAAATGTAGTTAATGTTCATTGGCAACATATTTTTACATATTTTGTTGTCACAACTGAATTAACTTATGTGAAAAACAAAAAATCCTTCAAGTGAATTTAAATTATCACTTGTCATAGAGTATACATATTAAATAGTCTAATGGTACTTTCAGTAAAATCTATACTATCCCCTTACCTTGAGGGTTGACTGCAATGATAGTTAACCAAGAGAAGAAAAAAGCCATGATATTATCTGCTTGAAAGCCAGATAAATAAGCCAGGCAAATAAAAAAAAAAAGGTAAAAGACTGTGAATTCACCAGTTGCATCTTTTTTGTTGCTGCTTTGCAGCACCATGTTATCAATGAAGAGATTCTCTGAAAATGTTGACTCACCCATTCCTGTTCATCCTTCCATAAAACCACAAACAATGAAAATTATTTCTTTTAATAAAAAAAAAAGAAAAAAACCCAAGATGGGATAATATACCATTAAAAGAGGCCTAGTGAGTGCTCCAGTCCAAACTGTTTTTCAGATCAATAATAATTATTTTTGGTTTTGAGACGTGGATGTCATTACTTTGGCTGAAATGGGTGTTAGGGTCATATGGCAGAAAGCTGTTCTGGTATTAAAACACAATTTCACAATTTACCGTGGAAGAAGTTGCTTGGTGAATTGAGGTGGCCGGTTTCATCCCCAGTGATTTGTGCTCTGTGGCCTCTGTGTGTGGTTTCTGTCCCAGGTATGCAGGGGATGGGTGAGGACCAGGTGGGAATGGGAGTCTGAGGACCTGCTGGGTTTCAGGGCCAGTCGTTTATGTGCTGTGTATTTAGTGACTTGTTGGTGCTGTGGTAGTAGTTGGGCAGAGTTTTGTCTCTCAGGTCTTGGTTTCTCTTAGTCTGTGTTGCAACACAGGATCCTCCAAACTCCCAGTGCAAGCCATTCCTAGCCCAGCAAAGCCCCGAGTTATCCTGTCCTGGAGTCTGTGGCACACACCGCTCGTGCATCTTAATCCCATACTGGCAAATGGAGTAAACAGCCCAGAACTTTCAACACAAGGTGCAAAAACTGCAGAGTTTCTCAGACTGGTTCAAGGCTTCTCAGCAGAGCAGGGAAAACCACGTTTTGCTCCCTTAGCCTGAGGGCTGGAAGCAGAAGTGGGGCAGGGAACAATGAGGGGAGAGGTCGGAAAAACTGGGTCGCTGACTCAACGCTCCCTGGGGTGGCCGGAGGGAGCCAGGAGGCTGTGACTGCTCTCCAGCCCTTGGAGCAGCCTGCCCTTGTCCACTTCATTCACACCAGGAGCTGTCCTTAATAAGTTGGTGGGAACAATCTGTCCCCCATTAAAGTTTCGTCTCAGTATCTGTGGGGTGATTTAACCCAGGCAGTTTCTGGAAAGATGCTCATCTCCTTCTCCCGCTGTTTTTTAGCACCAGTCATAGGACTGTAGTTTATCTGGGTGTTTTCTGAGTCTGTATACCCAGATATGAAGTGTTACTGCCCACAGCCAGGAAATAAAACATCAAAATGTTCTGCTTTTCTCAACTGAATTACCTGAAGGTCTGAAAGGGTTCCTTCTCTATAAGTGCCTTTTATATGAGATGTTATCTCCCCATGGCTTGCATTCAAATCTCAAGTCATGTAACATCATTATAGGTGAAAATTATTCTTTTCATACCCCCCCTCTCTGAGCACGTGAATACTTCTGCCCAGTTAAGGATGTTTCAGGTATCTTTCTCTTTCCAAATGGTGTTAGTAATGCACTTCACTGAGCAAAGTTTCCCTGCTTTGCTCTGCAGGGCTTTCTGCAGCGTTTTTGTAGGATCCTCTTGCTGTTCTCATGCCTTTCTATGAAATAGCTCACAAAGGAGACCAGGCATGAAGTGTCCATGGACTCTGTGTGGACTTGGGGCTCCCAAATCCACAGGGAAACGTTCTGTTATTCCCTGTTTACATAAGCAGTTTCACAGCTCACGTAGACTAACACAAGGATTCAGATAACAACCACATTCACAGATGCTGTTTCTAGAAAAACAAGTTGCAAAGGACTCTTGAAGATGCCAACCTTACACTGTGCTCATCTGTAATGCGACTTTGAAACCAAAGCAGAGAGAATAGCAGGGTGAGCTATTAAGATTCAGCTGTACAACTGGCAGGAAAGGTAGCGTGAGCTGACTTCCAGAGACACTTGCTATTATGTTTTGTTCTTGTCCTTCTTCGTGTTTTGCTTAATTAAAGAGCACAAATTTAATATGAAAATGTCTGTACGAATACTACTGCATACTCCTCTGTCCTAGGTTTATGTGCAGTAAAGCTAAAATCTGTGTTCTTGCAGGTGTTTGTTTTAGGTAATAAATATAAGAGAGGCAGGTAGGCAGCTGTGTGCTTCAGATTGCAGAGGAGGCTGGGCACGATTAGCACAGGCTGCTTTGGAAACGGGCAGGGAGGATTTAACACCAAGCTCACATCACTTTCAGGCTCTTCCTCAGGGCCCTGTTTGTTACTTCAAACAAGAAAAGCACCCTCACGAGGCAAGACAAAAAGAATTGTCTTTCCTCACCCACACAGCTGCTGGCTGCTTCACGTGCCTGCCTGGGGCTGATGGCGGGATCACCTTGCCTTGCTGGCCCTGCGAGTGAGTCCCATGCACAGGGGGCAAGACCTGGCTCCAGTCCTGGGATGGGCTGTGAGAAGGGTTGCTGGGTCTAAAGATACACACTGTGAATATATATACAATTAATATAATTATATCTAATATATTATCTCTCATTAGCCAGCTCTGTGGTTGAGAACTATTCAGAAGGAGTTGTGGGTTTACTGTGTCTTCTTCCTGGACCAGGAAAGGCGTTTCCAGCCCTTTCATGGAATGACAGCTCTGCTCTTGGCTTAGGCAGTAAACAATTTCACTGATGTAATAAGGCCTTGTTGGTATCTCCTTGAATTTTCTTTTTCATGCAGAAGTTGATTCTGTTGTAAATCTACCATTTTCTGTAGATGAATACTGAAAATTTGCTCAGTGAATGTTAGCATGACCGTGTCTCTTTAACAAATATAACTGTGTATAACTAGGCCTGCAACAGTTAATTAGCTGGACTCTCTTACTAATGAATTACCTGAGGATATTAATAGTCTGTTCAGCAGGAGGAGAACTGGCATTATTATTTTAAAAAAATGTTTGTAGAAATGTTCTCAGTGTAAAGTGTGTTATCATAATGCTGCATTGGAAGAACAAATGCTAATATAGTTTTTCTGTTGAAATAATTTAATTCCAGCCCTGCTGGTTCACAGAAGTAACACATTTACTCCAAGTAAATATCCCAAAACTTTCCATAATGAAATTGTAGAAGTCAGAGGTGAAAACTGTGTGCTTATTCTTTCAGCCTTGTTCCCTTCCCTTGCAGGATTTGTTCCTCTAGAATATATGCTGGTTTTTCTCATTGCAAAGGAGTTTTTCTCTGTTTTGCACACAGACACCACTGAAATCAGAGGTTTTAATTTCGAGTAGTGATTTCTTTAGCAGATAATCAGCAATGATGTCAAGTATAACAACGAAAGATTTGGGAATTCTCCTTCCTCTGGCTTAGACACGTGGTGGGATGGGGGACTGGGTCTTCCCAGGCACGTAAGTGCAGAAAGTCCATGTCCTGTCTGTGTGTCCTGCTGCCTGAACACTCGTGGCAAGAAGTCAATCACCTGACTGGTAAGGTCTGCTGTTGATATGGGTGAGTGGTTTTGCCTGGCCCTGATAAAATAGCAGCAATTAGTATCATCTTTGTGAGAAACAGGAGTGATCTTATCAAATGCTGGGAGGAGGTTCATGCTAATGCAGGTTATTTGTACGGCTTCGCATTGAAGAGTTTCAATTTGCAGCATGAACAGTTCAATTTCTATTTAGGGTGCAATTCCAGAGGAAGTATAATTACAGTTAAGGGGTGTCACAGAACTGGTGAAGCTTTGGGTTAGGAAAACACAGGAGATATTTTGTGAAAACATTTTAGGGTTATGCCTTGGTAAATACAGAGGAAGCATAACTAAATGAGAAACAACTTAATGCTCAGCATGTCACCTTTGAAAGTATGAATTATAAATAATTCTTCATCTGACTTTGTTAACTTGATTTTTGAAATATCCACCTCTGTTAGAGTCAGGATATATATATGATTTTCTAAATGTGCAAAATGTAGTTAGTGGCACCTAAATCAGAATTTATTTTACATCTGTCACGTTTGAGCTATTTTTAATGAGAAGATTATTCAGTATCATCTCAAAGCATGTATAAATCTGCTCACTGGCAGAACTTATAATTCACTGAAGTGGGTACAATTGATATTCATTTAATATGGACAAAATCTGAAGAAGCACATTTTTCTTTATGTTCCCTATTTGTTTTCTCTTGCACAGCATGAGCACTGCACAGAGACCATGATGGTCCCCTGCACACACCTGTTCAATCTGGCTGCTTTTTGAATCCACCCATTTACAGCAACCCCAGCTTTTAGCAAAATATTGAGATGCAATCAGACAAAGCTGTCAGATTGCTCACTGTCTGAAGAAAGCTGCTGATTACTGTTGCCACAGAATTACTGTTGGCTGAATTACACTATTAAAGGCTTTTATGAAGTATTTGCACTGCTTGCTGATACAAATATCAAATCATGGCTATGCCATGGTGAAAAAGGAAATAACGCTCATCTTGTGATACGTTTCTTCCAAGACAAGACAACACAACAACAGTCTGTGGAAAACATCTATATACAGAACATATCTGAGAGTGTCTTTTGGTTTCTTAATTGCTAAATTGTTCAAACAACAGCCCTCTCTGTTGCTTCCAGCTCATCATGCCACTCTTGGCAATGAAGGCAGAGTAGGTGAGGCTGATGCCATAAGCCATGGTTTGAGCCATGAGCACATGTGTGACTTTAAGCTCTGCCCTGGCAATGCTTAAACCTCTTGTGGAATTGGGGCCAATAAGAAAGATTATGCATCTGGGCTGCATAGCTGTGAAGAAAACAGAGCAGCTGAGTGCCAAGTGTCTGGGAGGTAACTTGCCCAAGAACTGCATCATGGCACTGTAACTGTTCATCTGTCTGTTGTCCCCTGAGTGTCACATACTCCTGTTTCTCTGAGGCCAGGTATTACTCTTGCAGTCCCAGCCCCAGAGGTCTGAGTTGGTCCGGGGTTAATTGCAGAAAGATGACTGTGGGATGATGAGCCAACCTTAGCACTGGATAGAGCTGTGAGGAAGGCACTGCATGGAGAGATGTCAGCCTCTGCAGATCATCCTCGTGTCATAAAAATTAGTGCAAATGGTGTTTGTGACAAGAAGTCATGAAAGCTCAAGTAAAATCCTTGTACTACTTGCTCAGCAAGTACAATCTTTAGAGAACTGTCAAGCATGAGAGCGATTCTGGAGAAATCATGGAATGGAAAAAGGGCTGTGGTTTAGCTTAAAAAGTGATGACACTCAAGCTCTCCTTGCTTTCAACTGTAGCTGGAAACATCATGTAAATGCAAACAATTGCAAATGGCCAGGCAGTTTGTGTGCTGCTGAGGCACATCTGCTTCCTTGCTCACTTTAGTGTGGTTGAATTGTTTCTTGTTTTCCTTTGTATCAGTCTTGCTACGAATACAAAAGGAAAGATCCCATTATTTAACAAGAGCCATTCCCTACAAGCTGATGACAAAGCCTTTAGCAGACAGGCACTCAGAGCACAGAGACATTGCTGCAGTTCATCCATGGCAGCTGGGAAAGCCACAGCAACGTGGCCAAGGTGTTCTGCATTTATGTTTTATTGCTCAGAGGAGTCTTTCTCTGCTGAGAGAACTGCCCTGTGTTCAGCAAGTTTGATTCACCTGGGATAAATGGATGGGGAACAATGCCTGGTACCTCTTAGACAAGCAATGTTGTTGGCTTCCTCTGCTCTGCTGCTGTGATCAGCTCTGTGTGGAGCACAAGTGCTTGGGAGAAAACTTTGATGACTGAAGCTGCTGATGTTCCTGCCTTGATTTGACTCTGCTTCTGGGCTTGTTTTGGTGCAGAAGGCTCTTTGCCAGGCAGCTGGCTCTGAGCAGTTGGCCTTGGACCGGGATGTAGGAACTGGGATACTTCAAAACAGCTTTGCATGGGGAAAGAGGCCAGAGGTGTGCTGGGATGGACTCCCAGCTCACCCACAGTGTCCTTCCTTGTGGGTCACTGAGTATCCCCTGGACTTTGTGCTCTTTACACTTTCTGCAGGAGGGCAGGACAGAGCAATGTGGTTGGTGACCTTTTGCCTTGGTGGCTGTAAATGTGTGACATTATCTGTGTCTGGGCATGGATAGGTCTTGTCTGGAGGGGTAAGGTGGGAAGAGTAACCACATAAAGTAGAGCTGTAAGAAATAATACAAACCTATAATCCTTGGGGTGACCTGCTGTTGCCCCTTAGCACCTTTCTTAAAACTGTCTCTGTGTTACAGTAATACACTTGGGAGAAAATTGTCTGCCTTGTCTTCTGTGCTTTATTGCTTGTAAATGTCATTCTGAAATACTTACCGGTGCATTTCTATTATTTAATAGCCATTTAATAAGATGGGATAAAGATTTTACATTTTGGCTTTTGCTTTCAATCTCACAGGCACCGTTCAGTGTGGTAATGGCTCTGGTAATCAGTTTTCAGTGTCGTGTGACTGAAACTCTAGTGAGTGTGACTGCACTTGGCCAGCCGTAATCTGAAGTTATAAACACTTGCAGAAATTGCCTTTGTGTTTCTCACTTTAATTTGTGCCCATTATAAATGTGAGACTGTCAAGGAACTCTGTTGTCAGAAAGGACAAACAGACATCTGGAGTAACTGAATACTCGAGTCTTTTTGCAAGCTTTTTGACATAATGATTTATCCTGTGCTTTAATGCTACGTCTTTTCATTCTTCCTCCTTTGTATTTTTTGCCTGATAAATATTTATACTAGAGTAGAAATAAATTCAAATTAGAGCCAAGTTATAACTTTTATGCTCTAATAAGAGCTGAAAAAATGGCATTAAAAAATCAACCGATCTGGAAGCAAATTCAATGAGAATATGGAATAAAATAGTGACACTCTCAATGCCCGATAGTCCTTGATAAATTTGTGTTTCCCTGTGAAATCCATCAGAGTGCTGAGCTCACCTGAGAAGGAATCTGTATGTCCCAACCTGGAGCAAGGGGCACAGAACTCATGTCCTGGGTTCTGCTTTAGGATCTGCACAAGCCATGGCACTGGTGTTGTCTGTGGAGCTTTAACTCTCTGCCTCTGTTTCCTCATCCATCTCACCTGTTTGAGATAATTAAAACTGAATGAAATGTCTGTACAAAAGCATTCTAAAAAAATTGCATATTCTTGAACTGGCCAAATATTGAGTAATTTCACTCCAGCCAGTCTATATCAGCCCATTTCCTTCTGCCAGCTTCAATTAATCTGTTCCTGAAATTGTTGACAGCATGTGAATGTCTCTGCTGCTTCCTGTCTCTCCACTTAGCACATGAGAGGGTGATGGACTAAAGACTCTTGTCATCCCCTTCTGATGTGGTTTGGCAACAGATGGCAACAGGTCTTTGAGGAGAACTGTGTTGTTGCTGCTTCCAGCACCAACATAATATTTCAGAGCTAGCTGGGAGGGGGATGTAATGTGAACCTGAACTGGCTTCTAGCCTCAAACATTCTTTTATCAATTAGCAAAACCACTGATGGATCTGACACAGCCTTGGGAGAGCGTTTGTGTGTCCTGCAGTGTGATCTGCTGTGCATGCTGATGATCTGCTCTGTGCAGAAAGTTGGGGCAGATGTTAGTCGAATTTACAGTGGGGTTTTTTGTTCCCACTGGGTACACTGTCTATTGTTTGTTCTAGAAAGGCTGGAATACAAAGCCTGATGCTTTCAGGAATCACAATTATGCACAGTATATTAGGTAAACATTACAAGCCACCAATGCTAAAATTTCATCCAGGTGAGATTTCCCCAGGAATTTCTTCAGTTCAGTGCCATCTGAGTGCTGGTTGGTAACCTGCTGATGTGCTGGGGTGTTCTGGTTTAATGACTGTGATCAGCATTTCACAGCATGACACACAGAGCCCCTGGTGCTCAATGGAGCCAGATCTGACATGAGGACTGGCTGAGATGTGGCTTCCCAGGTATTGTTGGTGATTCCCTCCCCTGCCACTGACCTGCCACAGTGTTTGCCATTCCTGCTGCACCTGCCCTGAGCCTCAAGATGAAATAGCTCATGGGTGGTTTCACTGGAGGAGAGCCTGGGGCAGTGCACAAAGCCAGGCTGAGGATCAGCAGCTGGGGTCGTGTTCTTGTAAGTAGGCAGGAGGGATGAAAGGGCAAGGAGGAGCTGCCACGTTAAAATAAAAGGCTCAGGGAGTGCTCAGATGAAAGGCTCATTGAAGCTTAGCTAAATGCAAGTGCCAGGACTGTGTTATGTCAGTATTTGTTCTGCACAGCTCTGGCTTATGGGTCTCAGCCAGGTCAAAATGGTGTGGAACCTCCAGGCATCACGAGCAGACATCCTGGCATCCCCCAGAGCTGCAAACAATCCCATCAGTGCCCAGCCTCACATTTTAACGTGGAGATAGATCCTCAGTTTGGTATTGATGTGCTTGTTTTTTCTGCTTTTATTTCCTTTTTATTTTCTTAAAAACAGTTCCTTGATGACAGCAATAGTTTTGGCCTTCATCATCCTCATCTTGAAGGACCAGTCTCAGAGCTGTGTCTGGGCCTACTTCTTACAGCTCTGGGATACCTTCAGGAGCCCCCACAGAGAGTATGCTTTGGTATTTTGGCCATCTTTGTTCTCCTGTTCACCATATGCTGGGACAGATTTATAAAGGATTACATCTGCATAATCACCAACCTGGTTTATGGCATCAGCTGTTCCAGTTGGCAGCACCAGGTGCTTTCCTCAGTCTTCCTGCTTTATTTTTCATTTTAGCTTTGATCACTGCCCACAAAAAAAAAATTATCCTCCTATGGCCACCTAAATAGCTGCCATTTTCTTGTTACCATATGGCTCATCCCTCAGTGCCTCATGCCCCGTTCTGGCATTGCTGAGCCCACGAGCTCTGCTGCCTTTCCCTCCCCACAGACACGGGGCTGTTTGCACTGTCTGGGGGTGTGGCTTGAGCAACTTCTGACAAGGCAAAGGAATCTCAGCACTGTGTCCTTCCCTGAGACACCTGTGCATTCCTCATCTCAACATAAATAATTTTTCAATCTTACCAAGTCCTACATCTATCTTCTGTTTCGGGAAATAGGATGGGACTTATCTGTGAATAGCTGGAAAAAGTGCTTTTCCTACTTAAATTAATGTTTTTGTCTTCAAAAGACGACTTTGACAACCTGTTGGCTATCCCTTACTAGAAAGAAACTTTCATTCATGTCAAAGTGCTGTCTCTATTGGGGTTTGCAATATTAGTACCATCTGAATTTGTATCACAGACCTTGTTGTGTTTCGGCACTGGTTTTGTGTTTTTGCTTTGTTTAGAACAGCCATTTGGGACCTACTGTGTTATTTACCATAGAGATAATACACAATGATACATTTTATACTGCTTTTTAATGTGTTTTCTGGCAAATTATGTCTGTTGCTGTGTTAGGTGTGAAGTCATCTTAAGGAGGACAAGCGATTTGGCATTTGTGCAGGCTTGTTGATTCCAACTAACATTTGCATTAGATTAGAGCAGTAAATGCTGTCTCCAGTGAAGAAATGCTTTGCATTTTCTCAATGGTATTTTAAAATGGAGTATTGCTAGTTTGAATGAGTCAGCTGAAATTACAGAAAATGTTTCCTTTAAAATATCATCTGAATAGAAACAGCTGTCATATCACACAGGACCTGAAACAAAGCACAGCACAAAACTTGGTTGGCATGTAATAACCCTACCATTAGATTCTATAATGTTTTAATTTCTTCCCTGGGATATCTTTTGTTCACTAGGAATAGTGCATTTGCATGTGAATGGAAAAAGCTAAATTATATTCCTGGGTTCATGCAAAGGAGCTAATTTCTAACACTATCAATAGAGGAACTTCATTTTTATTTCTAGAATCATTGTAACTTCTCCTGTTGCCATCAGTGTGTTTGTCAGCTGAAGTTCTGAGATCATCTAAATATTGTATGAAGTTTAGTGAACAGTGAGAATAATCTTGCTCAGACCTGTCTCACTAGTGGATTAATCAGTACAATAGTTTCTCTTTCTTATAGTAAGTAATTTGTAGTCAGCTTAGTTTATGCTCATCTTTCTATTTACTTTTGGGACCACCCTCTGCAGCTCCATTAATTCCAGTTCATTTCAATTCCGTGAAAATGCCCCAAAAATTTTAAAAGAAAGATACATTTAATTTTGTTTAGAAAACAAACAGAGGGGGAAAAATCAAACCAGAAATAGCATCCTCTGTTGGTTTATTTTTGATGCTATGACATAATATGAAATATAATTTTTGGAAGGGAAATCAAAATGAAATCATGAGTGTGTTTGAAATCAAAACGATCTGGAGGCACCACAAACACAAGGCATTTTATTTATTGCAAAGTTTCACCCAGAAAAAAAGATAAGAGTGACTTGGTAAACAAGTAGCTTTTAGATTGCAGATAAAACTGTAAAATGAAAGCATAGAACTGATGGACAGAAAATGTTATATGTGTATTCCCTGAGCTTTATTATCCATTTCACAAAGTGAAGCAGCCGACTGTATTTAGTCAAATTGTCATTTTAGATTAAATATTTCCAGGAACACGGCTCAGAAATACAATCAATGCACTGAAAGCCCTTCCTGAAAGGGGAGAGAAGGGTAATGGCAAAAAATGAGTGGAATATTCAGAGCATCCTTTCTTTTATAATAGTTAGGGCTGGCACAAAATGTAGATGAAGAGGATCATAATCTCCTGCTGCTCTTGCTGGAGGTCTCACTTTGCTTAAAAAGAGGATATGCCTGGGTCTTAAAAACTTGCTAATGGTGTGCTGCACTGAGAGCAATTTGCCTGTAATATTTTGAGTGGAACTCTTTTCTTTTTCCTACTCCCCTTCCCCAGTACGGTGGGAATTTTCAAATTCAAAACTGAGAGCAAAACACAACCTAAAGAGGGTGCAGATCAGAATAGCTGATGAGGCCAGCTCATTACTGTGGGCTCATTGTCATTTAACAAAAACAGGCTTTGAAGTCTGTATAGATCTTTTAGCACTAAAGCAATAGGGCTTTGCTGAGGCTTATTAACTGGTCAGGCTGAGTTGTGCTTTTGAACTTAGTGTGCAAATTAGAAACCTCAGTTTGGGGTTAAAAGGATGAAGAAGGTAAAAAATACAATCTGAGAAATAGTGGGGGAGTGTATTAAAACTTTCCCTTGGTTTTGTCTCACTCCATTGTACCTGTGCATTGTAGAGATTGTGATCACTGGGTAACCTCATCGAGTGCCTCGTTTGAAGTTACAGTCAATACTGAAAAATAAAGGGGAATCAATGATGGAGGGGGAATCTTTCAGTATCAAGACTGGAAATGGTATCATTTGCCCTGTAGGCAAACTTACTTTTTATTTTTTTATTTAAATAAATAGAACAAGCAGTGTAGCAGGAATTGTAGAGGCTCCCCTAGTACTTTTTTGTCTTGAATCTCAAGGATTTTGCACAAAGATTTCATATGTATATGAACCCACCATACTCGCCTGTGTCTTTGCAGTAGCTCTGAGATGTGTTTTGTCTTTACCCAGTGGCTTGCTTGTCCTTCAGTGTGTGAGAAACTCTCTCCAAAAATCAAGTGAAGCCTGGCTTGCCTTTTTTCCTCCTTGGTCAAGATTCTCAATACTTTTCATGCTGAGCATTTTTGTATTTCTTAACCAGTTAAAACTCCAGTTCTGTATCTAATCATCCACCTTCCTGCCCTTTCACTCCACTACACAAACATTATAGATCTAGGAGACTTTAAAGCTCTTACATTATTCCCCTTACACTCTTGAACTTGCCTAGAGGATTGATTTTTTAAAATATTCTTCCTAGTGCATGACCTCTCCTGACAGTATCAGCCCAAGGCACATTGCTACTGTTAAGTTATAACACTCCAGACCTCAGTGTGCTTCTGATGCTTTTGCTGCTGAGGCTGTTGCAAAGGAAAGGGTAGTCTGTGCTTGGTACACCAAAATGATGCATTTGAATCTGAAATGAGGGGGCTTGCATTAAGAAAAGAAATTTGCATCTCCTTTGGTTAAAATATTTATTTTAAATTTCTTTCAAAAATAGGGATTAGTTAGTGGATTAGTGCTATAGAGCAAATAGCTGTGTTTGTAGAATAATGTTTGATCAGAAACATCCATAAGAATTAAAATCAAGACAACAGCTTTTATTTTTCACACACCTTCTAGGCAGATGGATCCTCAAGCCCACGGCAAAACTGTGCAGTGTACAAAAGAATTGTTTTATCTTCACTAACTTCTTGTAGCCTCAGGGACATGATGTAGCAGTTGTTTCAACTGAGTGTGTGTCAAGCATTGCCACGCTGTGGGGAGGTTTTATCTGGAATTTTCCCAGGGCACGTGCTGGGAGTGTTTTTTGATGGGTGTGAAAGGCCTTGGTACTACAAGGAGTGGATTGATCTTTGCCTCAGCCCTCACTCGGGAAGAAAAACATCCTGCTCCCCTTTGTTCTCCTAGTGTTGTCTCTCAGCTGGCAGTATACACCTGCATCCATCTTCCTCCTCTCCTCATCCCCCTTTCAGTCTGTCATGTTGACATGTGTGGGTGCTAATCTGTACCCTCACAGACAATGTATTATGGATGGAAGAATTGTCTGTTATAAAGTAACAAAAATCCTTCCAGTTCACAATGGCATTTTTCATTGATGTAACAGTTTTCTGCAGCTAAGAGAAATAAACTACAGAGAAACTGCAGCTTCACGATGGGAGGAAGGTTAGGCTCAGACAAGAGTGCAATGTAAGTTTATTTGGCATTTAAAAAATATATAAAGTAACCCCAAGCAGTGTTGGATCAGCTGTATTCTCACTTCTTAACAGTTAAGAACACTGCACTTGATAATTTAATTTCATGTTTATTTTTCATATCCAAATGTTTCAAATACTTATGCTTAAGGGCTTAAAAAACTGATCTGGAAATTCTTCTGTGCAAACTAATAAATTGTAGGCACTGGTAGTGTCCCTTCACTGACCTCAATAGTGATCATGTGGGCACATTTGCTGGTCAAGTAACAAGTGTTGTAATGCATGTACTTTGTGAATTAATTCAGCTTCAATAAGCAGAAATTGCTAAATGGTGTCAAATTATGGGTAGAGGTTATATGAAGCAAGAGCTTTTTGTCCCTAGAGATGAGACCAGCTAACAAGTTATGTGGTCTTTTCAAAGGAAAAAAAAAAAAAGGTAAACCTGGTAGGCCATAGAAAATTTTGCATTCACAAAAGCAGCTATCATTGTCTAATTTTTACATCAGGGCCTCAGTGTGGCAAGGGTTTCTCAAAGTGTATCATGTCATACATGCAGTGAATTTTGCAAAATGTATTGTTAGCTTTATGCTTTATGCTGTATTGATTTGTTACTTGCAGATCAGATAAATCAGTCACTTTATAAGGATTTGCAGGAGCAGCCTGGAGTCTAACATGTTGCTACCATACAAATGGGTGGTTTAGGTCCAGAATTTGTGGTGCTTACACGGCTTTAGACAACAATCACTTGCACAGTCTCCAGTTACAACACAATAGGTTTTGTAGCTGTAACAATGTGCAGTTGTGTATGCTACTTATTTTAGCTAATAAATTCTCATTGCTGCATTTTTCTCTAAAATATTGTTGGCTATAGCCAGAATTTTATGATTAGGTGCATATTTTTATTATGGATTCCATTACAGAGAACAGTTTTCCATGCTGCCATGAAAATCCTGTAGATTTGATCAGTGCTCTCCAGCAGTGCCACCATCAGAACAGTTTGGTAGAAATGGGAATGGGGCACTGTCTTCCATGAACTACCTGAACTTCTCATTTTCTTTGTCTTTCTTGGATATTCAGCTCATTTCCATGTCATTTACTTGCTCCAGGACTCTGAAATTTTCCCAATGCTTCACATATTGACCCCTTCCCTCCTGCCTCTTCTGACTCCTTTCTTCTACAGAGACTTTTACAGAGAGATTAGAGAATCTCAAAGATACACTTTATGAACTGACTGTGATTTTTATTATCCCTCAAAAGTGCAGCAGCTGGCAAAACAAACTCCCCCAAAAGATGTGCTGGGCAATGTTTCTTACATAGAAGAACGTAGAAGGCAAAGTGAAGGCAGTGATGATTCAAATCATCAAACACTTTCCTCTGTGTATGTTGTACTTTGGGGATAGCAGCTCCCTGAGTCTTCAGTAAAGTATTGGACAGGAAGATGCCTTTCTGTGAGCTCTATGAACCCCCTCTCTTACAAACCAGGAGTCACAGAGCTCTGCGTTTAAATGGAGAGTTGTCTAAGGAGAAATGAGCCCTGGGTGAAACAGTCCATTAATTTAATCAGCTTTCCACATATTCCTGCTTGTCCCAACATGGCAGATGTAAAAGCCAGTGATATGACTGTGGTTTTGCACAGTGGCTGCTTATGAGCTCCCTGGAGGCTGCTGCTCCTCCTGAGCCGCGCTGCAGAATCTCCCTGCTGTGGGATTTTCACTCTGCTTCCACTGGCATTGAATTTTGAGACTTCCTAAAGTCTAGTGATGACACAGCTTATTCAGTTGTCTCACCACCATGTACATTTATTGTTTCTGTTGTTTTCCTCCCTTTTTAGCTTTTCTGATAATTTTTGAATGATAGATGGGTGCTCTAATTAGCTATTCAGCAAAGGTAAGAACTTCTTGAGCTCCACTGGCTACTGAAATTCCTTCTTTTAATACATGTACTTTTGGGCTGAATATGATTTATGTACCATAGAATAGTTACTAAAAAAACTCCTGTTTCATGAGAGAGGAAATGTTCCTTTTACTTCAATAGAAAACATTTTTCCTATGTGTTTTGCAAAATGTAACTAATTTCTTTTACACTTTCATTGATTGGATTTTGCAATTCAAAACATCTTTTACCAGTACACTTGTATGTATTAAAGCAAAACAATTTGTCTGAAATGAGATGCTTCACGCTCAATTATATCTAAATTTCTCATCTACAACTCTTGATTTCAATCTTGGGTGTCTGTGCAGCTATTGAGGCTGAAACAATGTAGAAAGGAAACGCTGTTATTTTCAATTTGTAGCAATTATACTCCGAGTGAGGCAGATGTGGGGCTTTTGAGTTCCTGCATATGGTACAGGCAGGCAGCTTGTGGAGAGGATGGCTGATTTCTGTTCTACCTGCAACTGTCTTCCTGACTATGGACTGCTGGACATAATGTCTGCAAACAAACTCCCTCCCAACACAGTGGTAACTCTAAGGTGCAGTTAAGTCCTCCCATGCCTAGGACAGCACTTAAGCATTACCAGAAACAGGGCTTGAATCTGTGTTTATCATAAAAGCTATAGCCCTGATTCAAGAAAATCTTCCTACATAAATAAATGCTTAAACTTTGCTCTGTTTTAATATGAGCACGTTGAAGTCAGTGTGTTATGTGCTCATGTCCTTTGAGGCAGATTAGCAAGAAATGGAGAGCATTAATGCAGCCTGGATGCTGCTACTGCCAGTAAGTTTGATGTAGCCGAGAAGAGTAAAACACCATGCCTTGATTTAATTAAGAGAGTCTGGAATTAAGTGTCTACCACAATCCTGCCTAGAACTGAATAATTGTACACTGGAGCTGAAATCCTCACAATGGTGTTGGAAGTTGTGTATGCTGTCTGGCTCAACTGGAAGTTGTGAAGCCACTAGTGGCATTATTATTCTAATTGATACTCTAGTAGAACCTGGAGGACTTGGTAAAGTTCTGGAGACACTTATGGAGATTTTTTTTTCCAGGATACGAGAAAACATTATTTTATCTGTCTATTTGTTAGTGGCCTTGGAACAGGGCATAGAATGTACAGCTCTCTGTGCTTAGTGCTGTAAGCCTGCAGAGCTGTGCCCCATGCTGTGCTCTCTCTTACTTATTCCAAAAACTTCTGGTCTACAAAGTAGAACAGCTTTGAGAGAAGGAATAGAAAGCAAATGTTGCCATCACATGCTACAGACACACAGTGGGAAGGTGGGCTTGCAAAATAAAGGTGATGGGGAGATTATTCAAAGTATAAAAACAAGGTCAATATGACAAGGCTGCCTGCACAGCTGAGGACTTCTTTAGGCCCCACCTTACAATTAAAGGCATTTTCTAGAAGGAAGGCGTGTCTGAGTTGGCATCAGGAGACAGAGCTGAAAACAGTTCACCACGTCCTGGGCAAGTGCTCTGTCTGTGGTGTTCCTGGGGAGAGGGGACAAGAAGTCTCTGACCCTTCCCACCACCTTTTGTGACCCTTCCTTTCTCCTTTTGTGAGCCTGTACCCGCTCTCTGGGAGAGCTGACAAGAGCTCAGGCTGTGACTTCAGCAGAGCGTTCGTCTCTGTTTCACAGTCTGGTCAAATCCATGCTCTGGGAATAACTCCTGTCTGCTTTGAAGCAGAGCAAGTCAAAAAGAGATTCTACAGCAAATTACTTCTTGCTCTGGGGGCTGTAGAGGGCAGCAATGCCAGAGACAACACAGAGTATTGACCTGCCTTGACCTCCACACTGTTCAGGAGCATCTGGGCTGAGGGCAAAGTCCCCTGAAAGGTCGAGGACATCCCTTTCTTCTGTGCAGTGTTTCTTCAGGCACCTGGAGGCTTGCCTGGCTGATTTTGCTGCAAGTCAGCTTAACTCTGTACCAAGAGACTCCTTGATTTATAAGGCTTTATTTCTTTGTTCTTCTGCATCCTTTCCCACTTTGGGTCTTCTCATGAGTTCTTTAGCCAGGTGCTTTTTGTTTTGTTTGCCACCCCACACAGAACTCAAATTTTAAACAGAGAGCAGGTTTGACTGTGGTGAGAGATGATCCAGGTGTGTGTCTGTCGCAATGGAGAAACCTAAGGCTGTCCCCTCTGTGTCATTGATCTTATCCCATCTCCCTCTTGAAGTCTAGTTCAGAATTAGGAATTGCAAGGATGAGCTGTTCCATCAAAATGGAGTTTGCAAACTGACTCAGGCTGTACAGAAAGTTTATGTGTTGTACACTGATTCCCAGGGCACAATCAGTTTTTGTTAGTCTTTGGAGTGCTCATTATGTAGGCAACTGGGAGCACCTATGAATCATCTTGAGATTACATTTCTTTTTGAGTATAAACATAATGTAATATAGGCTGTTAAATTAAGCATTGCAGAGTGTAAAGGTAGGTATGGACCAGATTCAATTAATACATTTAGTAGACAAAAAAATGTTTGAACGAAGTAAACTCCTGCTGATCAGGTAATGCTGAGTATAATTAAGCTGCATTCTGTTAAAGGAAACTGTCAGCAAAATAAAGTGCCTGCTAAGGTGGAGAATACAAAAACTGCAATGCACTACTAAACTGAAAATCTGCCAGCTTACCTGCAGCTTGTTTGTTCCTCAATCATTCTGAAATTTGATGAGTAGAGGAACTAGGCTTGGAAAGAAATACAAATACGTTATTGCCTTTCATTTTGGGATGCTCAGGCTTGTATCTATTTGCAAAGCGAGAGCTTCAACTCCACGCAGTGTGAAAAACGACTGTGCTTTCCAATCCCTGCAAAAGCAGAGGGGAGTCATGTTTTAAATTGCATTACAGAAATACTAATAGAGAGTTTTCAGTTTCTTTAGTCGTACCATTCAGAGGAAGCAAAGTGCTGACACTCTGCAAATTGAAGCTTTGTGAATAGATGGGTGTTCTGCAGGGCTTCTGATTTGGACTTTACAGATTCTCCAGGACTCAACATGTCTTTTGGATTAAAAAAAAAAAAAAAAATAAAATTGCACAGTTATACTGTCACTAACATGCTCCAGATTAGAAAAACAAACAAACATACAACAACAAAACCAAACAGAACCAACCCCCTCCCCCCCCAAAAAAAAACAAAACAACAAAACAAAACAAAAAAAAACAACCCTACCAAAAGGAATTTTATCTATGCTAGCTAGAGTTTGAAATTATCCAGGGCTTTTCTACACTATAAGTTGTTTCTCTCTCATCCCTAGAAATACAGATATTTTGCATATTGTTAATGGGAAACTTGGGTTGTTTAGGGAATTTGGAGCATGTTCAGAACCTTTAATTTTTCTTTTAGCTGTGTTAGATGTTTTCTTCCAATAGTATTTTACTGTTATAAACAAGTTCATGAATATGGGTAACCCTGACGTGCACAAAACATATGTTGGATTTCCTAGAATTAACTTGCAGACCCTCTTAATTCAGAAGTGTAATTGCTGCCAAGTGTTATTAGGAAAAAAAACAAACAAACCCACAACAACCAACCAACCAAACCCCTGATCCCAAAAAACCTCCGAAAAACCTGAAACATTAAGTACTTTAGGCTGATAATTTGCTAACAGGTTTCCCTGGTACAGGCTAAAGTAGAAGAATAGTTTACTCCAGAGTTACATCTTATTCCTGTGTGTATTTATATGTACTGTTCTGTCTCTGGGTCTTATTTGAAGGAAAGCTGAAATGTGATGGAAGGCTATGAAAAGATATTGTTTTGAGGTGTATCTCATCTCTGGCAGCACTCACAAAAATAACAGCTGCAAAGGAATGTGTTTACTTCAAATTCCTATGTTTTGGATGAATGTGTTTTTCTTAGTGAGGACTTAATTTGTTGTCACAGATGGAATGCATGATAAAATATTATTGTATCCAAAGAGCAAATTTAGCACTATTTAAAACCTATAAATCTTATGAATATTGGGAGACAAATTTTTCCTAGGAATTAAATCCCTCTGATTCAGCTATAGCAAAGTGGGGAAAATACATGAAAAAGCTTTGCCCTTATTTTATTGATGAGAGAAAGCTGGTGGGACTTGAGGAGAAAGGGGAGAGGAGTGAGAGGAGGCAGCAGGAGAGAAGAGGGGCAGACAGAGCCCGCCTGGGCTGAGGGCAGACTGCAGGGATGGGGGTAAAGAACGGGTCTAAGTTTTATGTTGAGAGGAACACACTGGTAAGGGGGAAGGGTTACTGAATTAGTGCTAAAATAGCTATGGAGACATGTGGTGACAAGGAGAAAGAAAGAAAGTGTGAGGTAAGTATCTGTTTCCCTCAGAGACAACTTCAAGTTTTGCTTATAAGGTTTTTCCAGAAAGAGCCCAAGCGGGACGCTGTGACGTGTCCCAGGCCTCAACCTCGCGAACTGCTTATAGAGTGCACTGAGCATCACATATTTGAATTATATATTATTATGTTTACCTATTAAGCACAGTCTAGTGTGCTTAAGGTTTGTGTGTGAGAAGCAGACAATGAGTGGGTGCAAAGCCCACGACGCCACAGCCGCCGGTGCCCCGTGTGGGAGTGCATTTTGTGTGGGGAGGGCTCTGTGGGGCCGGGGCACAGCCCTGCTGGCCCTGCTGTCTCTGCTTGCTATTCATCAAATAGGTAGAAATAGAAAATATGTACAAGCTGCCTTTCATTTTTGGGACGTATTCTTTCCATCAGCATCATACCTTACCTAGCAAAGCAGGATTTCATACGTTTTTCTGAACTGAAAATTGCTGTTACTGCCAGGAGAAACTGAAATCTAAACTTAGTGAAAACATTTTGCTGTTATGGTAAAATCCAATGATTTTTAGTGTGAATAAAAGCAGCCTGCTTGTTCTTTTGTCCATTGATTTCAAAAGACCTTAGTTAAATGCAATAATTTAAGACCTTGAAACCACTCTTTCACTTTCCTAATAATTTAAAAAACAACAACAGCCAAACAAATAATTTTGGCCCAAGTTTAATTGTTTTTTTAGGGACTGAAATTAAAGTTACCAGACATTAGCAGCAAAATTCAGGTTCTGTTTTCCTGTTTTTCTCATGACTGTCATGGTTGTACCCTGCAGCCACTCACTGCCTCCCCTGCCTCAGTGGGATGAAGAGGAGAAGGAAAAGGGCAAAACCTGTAAGTTAAGAACAATTTAATAATTGAAATAAAGTAAAATATGTTAATAATAATAATAAGGGGGAGAAGGGTGAAGAGAGAGATAGGAATAAAACTCGAGGAACACAAGTGATGCCAATACAGTTGCTCACCACCCGCTGAGCGATGCCAGCCTGGCCCTGAGCAGTGATCAGTGGCCTCTGGGCAACTCCCCTCAGTTTATATCCTGGGCAGGGTGTTCTGTGCTTTGGCCAGCTCAGGTCATCTCTCCTGGCTGTGCTCCCTCTTGGCTTCTTGTGCACCTGCTCACTGGCACAGCGTGAGACACTGAGAAGTCCTTGACTTGGAGTGAGCACGACCAACCCTCGGTGTGTTGTTGACATTATTCACACACAAAGCCCAGCACGACACCAGCTGCTAAGAAGAAAGTGAGCTCTGCCCTAGAGAAAACCAGGACATGTCCTTGTTCAGTTCTCCAGAGTTTTGAAAGAGATCCCTGAGCAGTTTAATACTTTCAAAATATTTCTTTAATATCTTACAGCTGCATATCAGTGATGCTTGGTGAATTGCACATAGCTGTGTTTTGTATTTTATCAATACAATCTACCGATGAATTAGTAATGTTTAGTTTTTTTCTCATAATTTTCTTGTGAATTACCAATATTTACAGTTAAATGAGGAAGGGCTACTATTTTATTTATGTGTTTGTTTGTTTCTCTCTCTGCTAGGAAAGCTTGAAACATTATCCTGTTCCTCTTAAAACTTGAAGTATTCTCTCATTTTGCTGCCTTCTGCCCTTTATTATCTTACAGCAAGCCTGTAACCATGTGTGTAGGCTATCTGAGGTACAGACTGCCCTCACATAACCCGCTTGACTGCTCAGCATAAATGAGATTTTTAATGGTCTGGTTACTTGTCATTAATTGGCTTAGACAGGCTTGAATTTTGTCACACATCTTGACCTTTATTGAACCAACAACTTTGACAAATATAAAGGTCAAGAAATTCTGGCCTTAACACCTCTTATTGGATTATATTGCTCGCATGCCAAAATCCAAATCTCTGGTCCCTAAAAATGCTTCTATAAATACGCATAATTATTCTAGTACCTGAGTGGAGCTTGAGCATTAAAACATACTGTACATTAACAGTGGGTTAAGTGATTCTTGCTCCTCTGACATCACTCTGCTTCAGCCTTTGAAGGGAAATAACAATCCACAAAAATTAAAAATGTACTCAACTTTAAGGCTTAGTACTGGCCAAAAAAAAATCATGTTTCAGATCACTATTGTCCTTAGGAAGGATTTTCAGAGGGCTCTTTATGGTGGTTACATCAGCGATAGTTCAGGGTTGCAGAAGGCAGAGGAAGGGAGCAGAGTCACCATTGTCAGGAGCCACCCCTGCTCTGCCTGGTCTGGGCTTAGCTCTTCATCCTCCTTCAGGTGTCTTTTTGTCTGTTCACATCCTAAGTGAGGTGTGATCTGAGTAATGTTTGTTCTATAAAACATAAAATTAAATCTTACCCTCCATTAAAAAATGAACAGTTTTCATGGAGCTGCTATGTCTATAGGATTCAAGAGGAGAAGCAAAATTTATATGCTGTCTGTAAAGCAGTATCTTATTTAAATGTTGAATTTGATACATTTTCTGTGAGAACAGTCACATTTGGCCTGTGCCTCTGTATTACTGATGCAACTTTCAGTGCATTTTGATTCAATAGCTGGAGAGAATAACAACATTTTATCACAAAGAATTAAAAAAACCCCCAAACACACAAGAAACCAAACCCACTGATTTGTGGAGCAGCTCTTCTATTTGTGAGTGTGATTCGTGGTCCGCTGGGGCTCTCTGTAACCTTTTTGTGAATGTAGGTCACTGTTGTCTACCCATGTGTGCTGCTTTCCTGGTCCCACAGGTCTGCAGCTGTTAATAGGACCTATTTCCAGCCTTCCTTGAATGGTACTTTTCCTTCCCTGTGGTTCATTTGTCCTGGGTGTTTATGAGTCTTGTAGCTCTGACTTTTGTGAGCTGTAATTGGGGCCAGGCGCTCTGCTATGTCAATATTCTCTAAAATCTGTGAGGGCAGCAAGATTGCAATTTACAGTTGTGCTTGTAAATGGCAGAAGCAAATATACTAATGAACCTGACATATGGCTTTACATGAGGAAATTCTCAGTGGCATTGCCCTTGATCTCAGCTGCAGCCCTTCAAAGCTGCTCAAGCTGCATGAATCTATCATGAATATGGTTCCTGCCTGTAAATAAGAGATGCATTTTATACACGTGCCATTTCCCGCACCTGTCTTTAATTTTAGGGAAAAAGTAAGTGATCATCAGTCCAGAGTAAGAGAGCCATTGAAAGGTTACAGATTGTTCAAGGAGTAATGCAAGGAGAATGGCAGTAACTCAGAACTCCTGGTTCAGTGTTCCCAGCACAGTCTGAACAACAGGACGTGTCAGATAACGGCAGGAATTTTAGGGGATGGGGGATTTTGTACTGCAGGGACACACACAAACAACCTGCTTGGATTTTATTGTGCATGTGTGCCACCGACCTCACAGCAAGACAATCAAAAGCTGAAACTTCCTCTGGTAGTGGTGCAAAATTGTAGATCACTCTGATTGGCTTCAGAGTCTGGAAACCCCACGATACCAAATACAGATGTCCTGGCTGTCGTGTTCAGATAAAATGAGATTATTTTAAATACAGATGCACTGTAAGCTCAGCTTAACAAGACTATTTATATTCCTTCATCCATGTGAGACATCTTACACTCCTCTATGATGAACAAGATTTAATAATGAAGAGTGAGAGTTGGGAGTGGAGCAACTTCTAGACATTGAAGGGCAGCACTTGGGTGTCCAGAGAAGCTGTGAAACAGGCCTGAACTATTTACTATTCCATTTTAATTGTGGAGTGGTTAATTGCCCTACTTTGCTATTTAGTGCTCTAAACAAGCCATCCAATTTGCTGTATTTTTGGCATTGACAGAATCCTGCCAAGCCTTTCATTTTAGAGTAAAATCAAAATGTTTGGAGGCAGCTGCCTTCAACACATGCTGTAATTCTTCATGTTGTCTCAGTCATTGGTATTTTTACCTCCAGTATGTTTTGTACTCAGTATATATGTCTTTGAATATCAGAAGACCCTCAAGAAGTTGAGATACGCAAACTGAGGGTTTGCATGCAGAAGTATTATACAACCATGAGCTTTACTGACTCCAATAATTTTTAATTTAAGTGCTTCTTTTCTGCTTCAGGTAATCTTTGTTAGTGTAGTGAGACAGCTACTATCTACTCACTATGTTAACACACATAATAAAACTGAATTAAATCCTGACATGAGGCCCCTGATTCGTTTTGAAGCTCAGCAGCCAGGCAGGAGAAAGGACAGGAGTCGTCAATAGCTTAGACAGAGAAATGATAAATGTAGATCTGTTTCTTAACTTAAACCCATCCTTTCAGGTGATAAAGAGCTAGAAAAGAACTTCTTGTGTTTATGATGCTTAACACTGTGAGACCTTGATCTTAAGTGAACAACTAGTGGTCACAAGCAGTGTTACCATTAACCTTAGAAAAAAGCTGGAAAATAGCACTTCATGCCTCAGACATCTGTCTTGGTATGACTTAAAATAGGATCTCAGTATGCAACAGGGGATAAAATGGAAAAAATAAATACTTTTGTGCTAAATCTCATCTTTTAATTAGTGCCTACACGAGGGTCAGTAATGTTTTGCTTCTCTTGAAGGAGTTGTTACAGTGCAGAATAAAAAGGTGTGAAGATTTTCTCACAATTTAGTGCATAGTCACCCCACCATCGTTTTTATGGTTTTAAAATTTTTCCAGGTGTCTTGAAAGATTTTAACACTGTAAATGCTTTCCTTTCACTTCTTCTAATCAATATTGACTTCATGATGGCATGTTATTTCAAGGTTCATATTTCTGTATTGTATAAAGCTGTAATTTTGGTGAAATATCCAAAATTACCTGTAATTTCTCGTTTTAAGAAATCTGATAATTACTTTGCCCCATGGCAGATAATTTTGCTCCTGTTCTATTGAAAAATACTTTATTATTTTCTTTTCCAGTTACTACCAAGATGGATATTTTTCAACATATTAGAAAATCAGTGTTAACTCCAAATAGACTTCTGAAACTGGTAATTTGTCTGTCAAAAGCGGGCCATGGATGCAGCTGAAAGAGGTACACTAATGGAATGGCACTAATGCAATTTCGCAAATAACTTAATGAAGCATGTAAAGCATATTTCTTCCATTAAGTACACATAGTATGGAGTCACATCTTGCTCATTGGGTGTGAAAAATATTTTTAATCAGCTAAAAGATGAAGAAACTCTTCAAGGTTATGTTGCTGTGAAAGCCATTAAAAAAAAAAAAAAGGCAAAAAAATCAGAGAAGACTGGTAGGAAAAAGTGAAGCAACAGATGAGTAGAGCATTGAATGATAACAGAGATGAGCATAAGGCAAAGGAAATGAATAAGCACTACTATAAACCAGGGAGTCTCCCCAGGAATTTATTTAAAGTCATTATGGCTTAACAAGAATGTGTTTAGAGGAGTTAAATACCAGACCCAGGACTATTCCCACAAGCCTCCCAAGTCTTTCCTTTCCTAAAGGTCAGTGTGATGGAGCGTGCAGTTGGCTTCCCACACTGAGAGTGTGCATTGCTGAAAAATCCATTCTCCCAGTGCCGAGCTGTGCAGTGCTCAGGGGGAGCTCAGCCCACGGTGCCCAGCTCGGTGGTGCCACGGGCTGATGCCAGCAGTGACAAAAGCACTGAATGCCCATACAATGTCAGTCTGTGCCATTCAGGGGGGGACACAGTTCTGTAAAAAAAGAATTTAAAATCTTTTCAAGCTTTTATTTCAAGCTGGAATATTTTTGTTGAAATATAAAAATAGTTCCAACTGTTTCCTATGGTAAATGCCAGTAAATTAATCTGTGCATGTTCTTGTTTGGAGGGCCAAATATCAAGGAAGTAATGCCTGTAGTGTAACTATCCAGTACAGATGAGAAGAAGAAAGGTATCTTTATTATTTTAGTTATTATTTTACCTTTAAAGCTTTGAGTTAACAAAGCATTTAGGAGCAAACTTTATTTTTCCGAGCATTTTAGCACGTACTCATGTTCTTAGCTAATGACAACAGGTAGTATAATTGAAATTCTGTTTTAAGTCACTTGGCTGATGATCACTTCAGTTCTAGTCACCACAAATTCATCAAAATAGGGATAATGCAATTTTGAGTTGAATTAAAACCAAAAAAATATTTTTTATTAATGTGAAAGTGAAATGAGCATGTCGAGTAGAAATTTTTATTCTTTATTTTATCAATTTTCAATATAGATTGATATTGGCTTCTTATTTCCAAGTGAAATTCTTTCAGCTAAGTGTTTCGTGCAGATGTAGCAATATCAAGATGTGACAAGTCTAATTTTTTAAGGAACTTAGTGAAAAGCATTTACAACTGAGAATAAATTTAAACACTTCCCTTCAAGATTTTCTAATTGAATATTTTTAATCCCCAAAAAATTTCATCTGAAATGTTAAAAATCAAACTGCAATTAACTAAGAAGCATTGAAACACCTTTCAAATTAAAGGAACAGTAGTCTTTATTAGGAATGTTGCAGGTGGCACTTTGAAGAGTTTACATTTTTTGTCTCCATAGGAGATAAAATTTTTACAGTTACTCATGGTCTTCCTTCCAACTTTCTCCCTTTCTTCCGGTGCTCAGAAATGAATTTGAACATTTACTGGTGTGTTAAACCCAGTTTTAGAGACTGAGTAACAGAGGTCACCGTGCTGTGCCTGCTCCACTGCTGGATGCAACAACTGTCCCTTTCAAAATGGCAGTCAGAGAAAAAACTGTATTCCAAATCCTTCAAGTCCTTTTTTTTTCTAGCTATGAGGGAAAAGGCCTTTTTATTCATTCTTTCATGAAAGAATGTTCCTTTTATGGAAAGTTCCTTTGAAAAACTGCCATTCTCATCTGTAAATGTGAGAACCACTAAGGGAAAATTGCAGCAGTTCCTTTCAGTAAATGACCATAAAACAGAGTGAAGGTTTCACTAATCTTAGTGATTTCTTACCTTCTAGTCCTCTTTAGTCATCTCTACCAACACAGCTGCTCTGGAATATATTGGATGGTAAAAAGTTTTCAGAGTTAGCAAAAGATTTTGCTGAAAAAAAGAATTGTACTTGCCATGTTTTCAAACAACTAGTGTTCCCATTGTAGCATTATCTGGCATTTCATTGAAAATCTTTTGGAATATATGCTCCTAATTACAGCTTTATTGAAGAAAACTGGGCAGATCATTCACTGGTTTGTCTAATAAAATCTCTGAGGGAGTTTAATTTACGACATCTGTATTCATGATTAATTTCTATGCAGATGTTTTGTGTGCAGCTCTGCTAAAGTCAATGGAAATTTGCAATGAAACGCTGGAGATTTACCCACCTAATTTTTCCCCCAAGGTAGTCCATCAAGTGTAAAGTTTCAGAAATCAGATTTACATGCAGTTCTCAGCTACAAGGTTAATTTCCCTCTGGCTGCTACCTGATAGGAATCAGGCATTAATGTCATTGATTTCAGCTATTACACTCATATTAAGCCAGTTTGATGGAAGTTCACTTATTTAAAACCCTGCAGTGATGTGGAACAAACAGGGCAGTGAGTTGTAGCAGAAGGAGTTTTACTGGGTTTAGTTTCTTTGCTATGGGACAACCTGGGAAAGAAAGATCCTTTGTTCCTTCTGGAGTTTTTTTGTTGGAATCCCAAGCCAGTGTTTAAGGAGAAGGAGAGCCCAGCATAGGACTCTTAGCATAGACATTTTAGTGGGCATTCTTTTCTTAAAGCTATAACAGGATGAGACTCTCGAGAACCTGTACTGATCCTTCTGTTTGATAGCACAAAATGACACCGTGGGGAGGAAAGTCTGCAACTTATTCTTAAAGAAGCTCTGGAAGCAATAAGTGGGATGGATTGTGGGGTGCAAGTTGTGATTCTTTCACAAATGGTTTCTTTCTGGTTTAGCTTTGGGGCTCCTGCTTTCTCCAGGGCTTCATGGGTAGAAGGCAAAGGGGTAAGACTGGAATTCTCAGCAAGCATGATGAAGGTAGGAAATTAGCTGATAGTTGTTCACCCGTCCATAATGGCAATTAACCCATGTCTATCTTAACGGGGTTTTCTCAACTTGGTCCTTGTGATGAAGTCATAAACCCCCTTTCAAAAGGAAAAGAAAGTCTAATTAGAGTGCAAATGATATGAAATAAAAACCACCAATAAGTAAAGAGAAACTACTTTACATAAATTGGAGTCAAAGTGTCTTTACAGAAATTGAATGTTTCTCATGCTGAATTAAAGAGATCAAGAATGAAATGACTAGTAATTCATAAACTCTAATACAGGAATGTACCAATGAAGACATTACTGGGAATTTATAAAAATGAAGAAATATTTCTTTAAAAATATCATATGTAGTTTTAATAAAAAGTTAAACACATTGTTACGTAAAACTAGGCATGTGTGCATATGCAACTAAATATGAATTACTAAATTTTTATACTACTTTTTTAAGCTTTTTGAGTTTCACTAAAGGCTATAGATGACATATAATAAACCCTTTTCAATATTACCCTTTATCCTATTTTAAGTTATTCAACCACCTGGAGAATACACATTTTTCATGCTGCTCTATTTGATTAATAAAACCACAAAGCCTGGTCCACTTTCTGCATGTTATCTATTTGTAACAGACAATGTTTGTTATGGAAGAGTTGCCTATAATCCTGCTTCTGCTGGGATTTTAGCAGAGTTGAGGGAAAGCAGCGTGTTTGTCAGACAAATATCTCGAGCAAACGTTGGCTTCCCGTCCATCAGCAGTTTGCACACTTCATCCATGGAAACTCCCTTCTGTCTATAAAGTAAATGTACCAGATTTTTTTTCCCCTCTTACTATACTTGTTACATCTTACTGATACTGTTGGTGCTCCTTTAAGGCCCTGAAAGCCCAGCTGAACTTGTTCATGCCAAGTGTGGGGCTGAATTCTTCTGTTGGGGCTCCCTTAAGTCGGTGAGGTCGCAGTGACGTAAACAGGAGCCCAAGGACCCTGGAGTTTATTGTTTACTGTGAGGACAAAGATATGAGAATAGTGATCAACTCAGGAACCCTGGTGGCAAAACCCACGGAATTGCAAGTGAGAGTGTCCAGCAGCTGGGAATTGCAGCCCTTTACGTTAAATTATCAGCTGGGCATTTATTGTTTTATCGTCTGCACGTACTGAGAGTCTTTGAGTTTTGAAAGTATAGCCTATGCTGTGTTTTCAGAAGAAGATTGCTTCAGCTGAGGCATTTTAAGGACATGAGACAGAATGTAAGGATTTATTTACAAAAATTAAATTATGTTTGCCAACGACAGGGTGTACACTGACAGAATTGTGTGGTACAAGAAGTTCTGTAGTGGGAATCAAATGTAAGAAGACTTTGCTTAAAAAACTGCAAAAACCTGAAGAATTCAAGAGAGCTTCACTCTATTTGTATTGCCTTTAGGAAGGATTCCTTACCATTCCTTACCAAACATTTTTGATTTCAGAGGAAGGGGTTTTCCTGCTTTATGTTCTTTGGCATCAGGGTTAGTAGCCAAAGAGCTTTACATTATAGTTTTGATGGGAGAAAGAAAAACGTGTCAGAAGTGAGAACAAACCTAGTAGGAAATTCTTGATCTGCATAAAATACATAAAATAGAAATCTTGAGAGTAGAGATCTGCACAAATTGGTTATGGATTTTAATATTGATTTTATTGATCCAGACAGTGCCGAAGCTATATTTGCTATCAAAGCACATCCCTGTGGTGTCCTGTCTTGTGTTGTCTGGATGTTTAGCATTTTGAGTTCGTTATTTTTTAGGATGACACAAGGTAATTCAGCTAAGCCCTTCTGAAGGCAGAGGGAAAGCTCAGGGAACACAGAGCAGCCACCATCCCACCAAGAGCTGCATGGGAGGGGTGGCCCTGTCTGCCCTCAGAGCCTCACCCCCCTGAAGGACCAGACACTGATTCTTTTTGTGGGAAAAGAAAAGGCAAGGTGCATCTGGGTTAGATTTCTCTTCAAAGATGGTTCATACTCCTCTGACTTACAATGTGGGTTGTAAAGTAGCTGTCATGGCAACTAGGAAGCCTCCCCGTCCCACTGCTCAAGGATCTATCTCAAAAGGTTGCCCAAAATAAATCACAACAGCAGCCTGCAGAAAACCTGCAAAGGAGGCAACTGGTGAGGAATTAATGTTCAGGGAAGGTGAATGGAAAAGGTGGCACCTTGGAGAATTCTTTATTTTGTGCCTCTGTGTTTTTGTCAGTGAGGCTTGAAAGACGTCTGGGTAACTCAGACTAGCAGGGACAGGATTTAGGATGTGCACTGCATCAGTTAGGGATTCACAGGTGGCCTTAACCTTGATTTACTCAACATGTGAAGAAACAGATCAATACGGTGCCAGCTGGCAGGAAAAAGCTTGACATGCAGGAGCACCAAGTCCAGGAAAGGGTGTGTAGCAGTGTGAGGACACCCGTGTGCTTTGCACTGTCCATGTTCAGAATCCTTTGGACTTTGTGGTCTGACAGGGCAAAGCAAAGCACCAGCGTGCCCTCAGCTCCGTGCTGCTGTGATCAGATTGGTTGTCTGGCACAACTAGTTAATTTACAGGCTACTTGGGTATGTCTGTCTTGCAGTGAAGGTTGTTGCTCCCTCTGTGTTAATCCCTTAAATGCCTTGATTTCCCTGTGCCCTCCTATAACTTCCATACCTGTGTAGGACAGTGTGCCTCGGGAATGCAGGTTTTGGCTCTTGCTCTGTCTGTGATTAAGGGATTAAGGCATAATAGTTTTAAACTTTTTAAACTAGTCTATGGTATGGGTATTTGGCAGTTTGTGGTCAGTGGGTTGCTTAAACAGCTTCATGGAGCTTTTGTTCCTATCCCTGCTCTGTTCTCCACTTCTTCAGAAAAGTCAAGTGCTTTGGGCCTTAAAAAAAAACATGGTAAAAGCCTTTAATGGGCCTACTCCCCAATTACATCCTGAGTGCTCAGATGTAACTGGTTTAACTTACCTGACCCTGGCTTTACTCTGCTTGATACTCAGTATGTAATTTCACACTTAATCTTTCAAAACATTCAAAACAGGGACCCAATTTTGTTCAATTTCAACAAGTGTTGCATCTCATGTAGCCAAGGTCAGTCAAAATAGAGTAATTGAGCTGAATCGTAGGATTAAATTCTCAGGGAAAATTGGAGAAAATCAATTACAATTAAAGAGCTTAGCAATACAATCGCAAAATTACTTTGGAGATAAGTGCAAAATCTAGTCGTTTGTTTATGGATTTCAGGAGGCATTTTTCTCTAAAATGCTCATGATAATTCTTGAAATGAAAAAGTAGGAAATTTAAGAGCAATAACAGGTTGTAGTCTTCTGCTTAAAACGTGGTCTGCCCGTGGTGCTCATGATTGCAGGGCTCTTTGTTGGATTTAAAAAAAGGGTTACTGAATTAAGAGACAAAATGAATCATAGATGGAAAAGGGATAATATCCTTTGGAGCTGCACAAAAAGGCATTGAAACTGAGTTTATTATTAAGTGATCACATACTTAAAGGAATAGATTTGTGGATTTGAAGGTCAGCTGAGATCCTGCTGTTCGCCTCGTCCGTTCTTGCACACAGCACAGCCTGGTGGGGTCCTGCAGGTCACCAGCTGGAACGCTGCTGTGCTGGGCCTGTGCACGACTCTCTGCTGGGCTGGGACCCAGGGGACAAGGTGTGACAAACAGGCAGGAACTGGATCGTGAAAGCAAACTGTGTTTGCTGACCCTGGCAGTGGGAGGCAGGTGTGTCTGGGGGCAGGTGGGTGGCACATCCCAGACCCCGGGAGTTCCTCGGAGCTGGGATTGAAGTCACGTCTGCTTATGGTTCTGTGAGGAGCCATGTTTTGGCTTGCAGAATGATTAGAATAAAGAAAACGTTAATAGGAAAAACCCCTATTTAAAACTAGTTTTAAATGTGGGCTTAACTTTATAGCATCTTAGAGTGGTTTGGGTTGGAGGGGACCTTAGATATCATCTAATTTTGACACACAGTTAAAAAACTGCTTTTAAAGGTATTAGAAACAATATTTTTACTTAAAAAAAAATAAGATGGGTTTTAGATTGAAACAGTTCAGTTAATTTGGCATGATTTGTAAATAATTATATTTGATTGAAATTATAAATTGAGAGTATTTATTCATTACCAGAGGTTTTGAATTGGCTTTAATGTAACACTGTTTTCTTTAGACCTGAAAAAACTAAACCCCCCAAAAAAACCCCAAAATGCCTCAGTATGTCTTTTTGGTCTCCCACACAGTGTATCACAGGCTTTTGGAGACAATGGTAAATATATTATATACAGACATTGCAAATGAAAATCTGTTATCTTAAACCCAAGTTGACATATATTTGATTTTGAAGTACAGAATGTTTCAAGTATTCTGTCCTGGAATGAGTATTAAGTACAAGAACTTAAAATCTTTTCTTCTTACTTGTGTCTCAGCAGGCTCATAAAGATGAAATAAAAAAGAGCAGATATACACCTTTCTTCTTCAAAATATTATGTTTCTTGAACTAATCTTCACATTACCAAAAACTGTAGGTAAAAAAAGTCATTTACTGAAGAGTAATACAGCAAATATATCTGGTTTTATTTTTCTTTAGTTGACTGCTCCTTACAAGCCTCATTATTATTTGCCCTATGCAAGACTCCAAGTAGCTATTAGAGCATTTAAATCCCTGAAAGCAAAAATATTCTGCATATAGGCCAAAACATTCCCCTTATTTTGCTCTCTGTGGCACTGCAACTCAGGAAATATGGCCATCTACCAGGAGCTGACTCAAACACAATGAGGTGGAAAAACATGACCTTCAGGAGGATGATTTAGCATGTAGATGGTAGAATACATTTCTATTAGGTTGCTTCCAGCTTGGAACCTTTGAGGATATTTGTAAAAGAGCTTCATAAATACAGCATGTGGCCATATACAAAAGTTGCTGTCATTAGGAATAAATCCTTGCCATAATATTCAGGGTAGTCTCTCGGCGTGGACAAAGTGGAATTCTTGTATTGCAGGCCTTGTTTAACTCTCGTGTTGGGTGAGCTCTCTCTGTGTAGAAATCATGTTTGAACGATTGCTTTTTAAAAAAAAAGTGGCAGCTGATAATCGAAATTTTAACTCTAAGACAAGCAGAGTAAAAATGAGCCTTTGCTGTACAGTGCAGAAGGCCTTGACCCAAAAAGCCTTTCTTCTTCATCTGCTGCATGCCCCGAAGTTGAGGGAAAGCCTTCTCTACATGCTGGCAGTGTTCCAAGTCCCTTTGTGCGCTTCTTGGTTATTTTTTGCTCTTTCCATATGGTGTGCAAAGCATTGAACATCTCGGTCCTGCCTCTAGAGCTGCCTGTAGGTTAGGCCTAGCACCATGTGGGCCTGGAAACAACCTTTATACCAGAAAGACACAGAGTGTCACAGTTTGTTATTAATTGACTGTGATAGTAATGTTTTTATTCTGCCAAGGCTCTAGAAAACCGTGAGTGAGTGGGCAGGTTGGAAGCAAACTTTTTTTGTAATATTGTATTTTTAATATTAGTATTACCTTATTACCATATTTCTGCGGTGATGGAAACAAAATCAGTGCAGTTGAACTTGCTCAGACCCAACTACTGTGAGAAGTTGGGCCTAAAAAATTATTTGGTTTGACTTCAATGTGAGACCATCTTTGCCACTCCTGTTTCTTATCTTTGTGTGTGACCCCACCTCTTATGACCACTATGCTTCTCCTACTGCTGTGCCTGCATCTGGGAAGGGACACAGTGAGAGACTCCATGCCCAGCTGGGGAGATGGACACTGCTGGGCTGAGTCTGGATAAGCCCAGCACTGTTCCCAGGCTCCGTGGGTTGGACAAGGGAATTGTTCTGGCCGTGGCTCGCGGTGTCTCAGCGTGTGTGTAACAGCTCAGCCAGCTCCTGACTGGAGGACTGGGTAAAAAAGCTGCTGGGGTGGAACTAATTGGGTTAGACAGGGGAGCCAAGAGGAGCCAATATATGGAGTGGAGATGCAGAATGTTGTTGTCCAGGATAAGGAGAATGCTGTTGATGTTAGGTATTTATGGAGCACCCACCTCATTAGTATATTCTGTAATCTGTTTGCAGAGGTGCTCATGAGAAACATAACACCTTAGCAAGTCTGTTGATGGCAAAGGACTAGGTCTTGATGTCTGTCTATCCACAGGAGAACCAGCGCTCGTTTGCTGAAGAGAGCAATTTCCAGCTACATGTGTCAGACTTGACACTGACTTCAGGCTTTTAGCTTGTCCACAAATCACATCACTTTAATACTAACTGCCCGTTTAAAATGTGAATTTCAGGATGCAAATTAATGATTTATGACTTTTCTGTCTGTCAGCTTTGATTCCATCATGTGCTTGTTAGTCATGCCCTACTGTGCTGCCTTGTACCAGTTCTGATTGACGTTGACCACAGATATAAATGATCCCTTTTGATACATTAGTTAATTACAAAGGAAATCATCCTTCTCCTGGCAAATTCAAATCCATCTTAAAATTTCATGGAGAGGTAATTCATTATGAGGAAAGTTATTTATGAGTTTACTAAAAAAAAGTGGATCTGTTCTCATTAAAATAAGCTTAAAGGTACAAAATGATAAAATGTCAGTTGTCTGCTTAACTCTTTTGGTGCACATTTCACTAATGAGCTGAGAGACTCTGAGGCTTCTCAGCACTTACAATTAAATTCAGCTAATGCAAAGCAAAAAGAGACTTGGAAAGGACTTGCTTTATAGCTGTAAAAAATTGAAGAAGGAGGAAGGAACAGACATAATGTATATGCACAGACTTTCTTACTTAAAGAACATTTAGATGCTGCTCAACTGTTGTCTTTGTGTTCCTATAAAAACACACCAAGCTCTGCCTGTAGTCGTTACTTACTCCAAAGAGAGCTTCAGATTTAAATTCAGACTTCGCACAACTACTGCCATTTTATCCAGGGAGAGATGATAGAATTGGACATGACCTTTGCTAAATTACTTTCCTTCTTTGATTAGTTTCTGCATCTCTGGAATAGGAATTTGCCAATATGATCCAGTGCTTTCAGTCCCTGAGATGAGGTGTGCCATATGAAGGTAAAGATATTAAGTTGTCTTTCCCCAATCTTCATTCTGTACATATCAAAGCCTTGCTTAAGAGCGTGGACTGAGAGATCAGTTGATCATTGTCCCCACGTGACCATCCACGTGCAAGGAATGAGAGGTGTTGCAAAGCCATCCTCTCACCATCACCACCAAACCATTCCTAGGATGTGATTTGAAGAGGATGGAGAGGACTCAGTGAATTTGCACAGAGAAATATGGGGCATCTTTTCAAGGAATGTGAAGTCAAGAAATCATCAAAGGTACCAAATTGCACAGTAAATTTGTAGGATAAGGTCACCACCTCTTGTCTGGGAGTTGGAGTGTCTGCCCATCAACCAGCAGTGCCTGTCACTGACCTCCTGCTGTAAATTTTCATCACTGCTTTTGCTGGATAGCAAAATGTAACTTTCTCTGGCTGAATGTGCAATCACACTTGCATTTTTTTCTCACAGGTGTTTCTTTTACTACACACTGTAAGATCAGTAAACTGAAAAGGAAAAAGATGATGACGAGTATTCTCAGGATTGTGTTTACCAAATGACTGGAGAGTAGTTATCATGAGGTCCATGTAAGAGACTTTCTTCTGCCTTCTTCCTGGCTTCCAAAAATATATAGTTTTTGCTATCAGAATTACAGCTTGCAGAAGAACTTTGAGTGGAAAAGATGATTGCGTGTTTCCTCTCAGTTGTTTCTGTGATAGAGCGCAGGTTACCTCTGCCAGCAGTCTGTGTGTACATCCTGCTTGGATCCAAAGGTACTGGATTCTAAAGGGTCCTGGCTCTCCAGCCTGCAGGTCAGTGGTTATCTATGGATGCAGCTAAACAGCTCTCTAACATTTGTGTCTCATCAGTCTTTGTAATCATTTCATTTGAGCCTCCAAGAGCAGATTTCTCAAGGAAGCATTGATGTGATCCTCTCCCCTCACCTTGTTAGTGCTCCTATCCAGGTTCCTGCGCCATGTCATGTGGCAGGAAAAAGGCAACAGCCACCACATCTGCATCATGAGGTCAGCCAGCTGTGCTTCTGCCCCTGATTTACCTCTCACAGGGAGAAATTCCACCTCAGCTGTCACCTTTTATACTTACAGTTTTTTTTGGAGGGCTTGAATATCATCATCTTGTCTAGGATGAGTTAACAGTTTAAAAGGAAAATTGAGGAAAGAAAGTTAAAATGCTCACTATCTCCTGAGACTCTTCTTCCATTATTATTTTTAGAAGTGATGATAAATGTAATTTCTTTTGCCATTTACTTTTCCTATCGCTGATTCATACTGCAGTTCTCATGGATCTCTTTGTAATGTAAACTTAGGCCAGATGGAGCAATACACCCCAATGTGAATCAGGAATTCTGTGTCAGCCCTCTATAGACACCTGGGACAGCAATGGATCAGCTTGCCATTCCTAAGAAACCTTGAGCAATGTATTCTTATGGGTAAAGTATATTGAAAAAGAAGAGCAAAGTGATTAATTTAGAGGTATTGGCTACATCAATTTTAGGTGGCAAAGTTGAACACGATAACACAATATTTATTTTTTGTTAGTTTTTTTTATGTCTACCTATTTTACTGAGCAGTAGGTTCACCACATATCCCTTACATATCCTAAATACTGTCATCTCTATTTTTTGAAAAATAGTTTTATCTTCTGTTTTGCTGTTTACAAGATAATATATTCTGCCCCTGACAGTCCATTGGCATCACAGTGGCAGGTACAATAAATATTCACCTTTAAATCCAGGTATTATGAATCGACATGTTTTTTAGTTCAAATCAATGTAACTCATCACAGACTGGATAGGCATCCCACTAATTTAATAAAAAACTAGGTCAGCTGTATTATACAGTTCTTTTTATTTTGCACTAAGGGGTTGTTTAACTTAAAGAGAACAGTACATGGTTCAAAATTAAAGCTGCTGCACCTGTCGTTCCAGCAGCCACTGTTTTACCTGTGGAAAATCTCTATGATCTGTCAAACTTACAGTGCAAGTTACCATGGACTCTCAGCAATTAAACACTGGGCAGAGCCTTAAAATTTATTGCATGTGAGTTTTCTGAGGTGGATATGAAGACGTCACATTAAAAATGTAGGTCATCCCATTTCCTGTCTTCTGATTCTTCAGAAAAATGCTGGCTGGAGTCTTATGATCTGTGAATTTGCACGCACTTCTATTGTTCCTTCACTGTCGGAAAATTAATTACCTACAAGATCCTTTCTAATCCTGCCTATCTCTGCTTCACAGTTTGAAAGAGAAGTGGCCTCTGGAAACACCTGAAAGAGCTTTGAAAGTGCTTCAGAGTTCTTTTAAGACCTCGAATTGTTCTTACTTTCCCACGGATAGCTGGAGGAGAGAAGGGAGTATAAGGGTGAAAGAGCCTTTATTTCCTGTCTTGGCACCAGCTGCAGCTCCTTTAGTTTTTCTTGTTTAGTAGAACACTGGTAAAGCTTTACAAGGGTTCCAGAAACTGCACATTATTGAATTTCTTTGACTGAGTGCTCATCTAACAATGTGGGGCAGAGCCTCCCAGCCAGGTAGCAAGACCAAATGGCTTGGTAGTGAAAAAAGGTTGTGATGTATTTAATGAATTTAATTTTCTACCCCAGTAAAAAATCTAAGATGCCTGCAAGGCCAAAGGCTGTTCCTACAATGCTATTTAGACTTCATTGGTAATTGGTTTTGTCCCAACTCATTTTCAGCTACAGTGTTAGGCCAAAATGGAATGTAGTTTCCCGAAATAGTTGCTGCTGCTTGAGAGGGGTTTTGTGGAGGGAGGTGGCTGTGAACCTTTTTTCCCCTAGAGCTGTGACTGTCTTAGAGAAGAGGCCACACTAGTGAGCTAAATGTATCTAACAGGATGTTCTATTGATTTCAATAGCATGAGCTTCATTTAGACCCTCGCCCAGCCAACCTAATGTATCATCTAAATCTGTCTGAGAAAATTCCCTTAATTTAGCAAAGCATCAGTAAGAATTTAAACTTACAAAACCCCACTCACAGTGAAAACCTATTTCCCAAAAGTTCTTGTGGGGCTTCTGAAGCCCTTTTTATGTATGAATGGTCTGTGAAAGGGCTTTAGGAGTATTCATTAATTTAAAATTATTCAGTGAATGCCTATGTAATTACAACTCAGTCTGTGAGTTGCTTATAAATGATCAGCTCTGAAATCTGTAGCGGGGATTCACTCCGTGCAATCTGCTGTTTGCATGATGCAATCAGGGAGATGATAGTTTTGCATCTGTCTCTCTTTCAGTGGCTCTTGAGCTGCCAAAGAACTTTCTCAGTATGAATAGCCACAGGATAACCCCAATCCCTGGCGGGATCTGTGAGTGAATCTTAGCTCCTGGCTCGGGATGGTACCCCCTGTGAATGCAGAGACTGTGCTCCCCACCTGCATTTGCACTGGAAGGAAGCTGGGCCTGCTGGAGAGATGGTAGACTCTGGTAGCCAGTCTGGGGGATGAAGGGCTCTGTCCTGTGGGATGGGTGGCAGGCAGCAGGTCTTTTCCACCCTCTTCCTCTCTCAAAACAAAGAAAGAGGAAAGAGAGGGATGAACGTGTGTCCAGTCAGCATTTGTATTAACTGGCCTAATAGCATATTTTTCACAGATATTTTGCAATGTAGATTCTCTAGATTACTCAGTGGGTTTTTTCCCATAAATGCTAATGCTTTGGGGTCCTGTGCATTTGAGTTGGAAAGAAGCTGCAAAAAAGTTCCCCTAAATTATATAAAGGACTTTACCTGGCTGAGGGACTGGCTGCTGCAGTTGTGACCTGTCACCAACAGGAGCTTTGGGGCAAGATGGTGACCCTTATAAAGTGTACCTGCAGTCCTCTATTTCCTTCCTTCTCCCTGATGGTGCCTTGCAAAAGAACCTGTGGATCTCAGTACCAGTGGAGCCCTTCTGAGCCCGATTCAGAAGTGTTTGTGGCACTGTACCCACCACTTGTTGTTTCCATGCTCTTTTCTGCTCCTCAGCATTTCCTGATGAAGCTCTGCATGTACCACATTCACAGTTACAGTGTGTAGAGCTGCTCCCTCAAGACGTGGGCTGCCACTTACATGATTCATAGAATTCATTTTCCCTCTCTCCCTTTCAAGACATCTCCCTGTTCTGCCTTTGATGAATCTGGCTCCGAGCCTATTATTTATACAGGGCACAGGCTGTTGCTGAACTGGTGGCACCCACATGTATCTCCCTTGTTGCAGTAATGCTTTCCTAATCTTTAATGGTGGCTGTTAAGGTTATATCAATCATTTTAGATGTTATGAGGCAGGAAGACAGAACCTCAGTTTAATATATAAACCAGGATAACTTTCTTTAACTCTCTTCATTCCCTTTAATGGTCCTGTTTGTCTGATATTTAGCAAGAAGATTATAATAAATTTACTGTGCCCTTACTAACAGTTGATTTGATATCTAATTGGTTAATATTTTAATTTTAGTTTCCTGGTCAGTGAATTTATAAAGAGTAACAAAAGAAAAAGCCCTCAGCTTGGCAAGTGACACTGTGGAATACACTTTGAGCATAGTGGACAAGCTAAACAAACAAGGTGACTGAAGGTAAAGCAGGTAGGGTTTATGCTGTTAGGATTTCGTGGTGATTTAGAGCATGTTCTGGTAGTTAGTGTCACTATTTTAAAGTTTTTTTGTTTGACAGGGCTGTGATATAATGAAGTCATGGTGTGTGGTACATTTCTGTTTCTGCTCTGTGTTTAGGAGGAGGAGCATGTGTTTGGATGCCATAAAATGCAAACTGTGCTTCTTGTTCCTTCCCCCTCCACACAGTGAGAAAAACATAAACAAAGTAGTTTTATAGCTTGGAATTATATAGTGCTGAGAGGGCAGTATGTGTCTCTTAACAATTAGTTGAACCTTAGCTCTATTTTTACAACTAAAATTTTTTCGTAAGTATTATATTTGTTTAATTTGTATGTTATATGTGCCTCCAGAAAATAAACCTGCCAAAACCCCGAGGCTTCCCTCTCTGGAAGCAGCTGTTAATGTGAGGTTTTAAAAAATAATATTAATAATATTATTCACTCAGACCAGTATCTGAGATTCCTTCTTGGAAACATTTTCATACTTTGCAGAGCTTGCAAAGATTATTTGCTATTCAAGGTTTCAAAAGAGAAAAGGAAATTGGAAAAAATTAGACCTTTGGGGACAGCTTGAAAAAAGAAGTGATAAACGAGCTTTGCCTTCCTAACCAAGGTCTCCTTTGTAACTCTGCTGACACTCACTGGCCTCGGGGTTTCTCACACCTGGGGGACCTGTCCTTCAGGTGCAGCTGTTTCCTTGTGCAGCAGATACTGCAATGCTGCAGTGGCACCCTTTGAACCCAGGATTAGTTGGAGGTTAAGCTGTTCAGGGACAGGAAAACCTGGGTGCAAGCAGAGGTATCTCTAAGAGCCCAAGTGCTGCGTGTTGGGAGATCTTTTGTGGTCAGGCTGTGTCTGCACTTGGCTCATAAATCATCACTACAGAGGGATTGCAACTTTCTCTGCAGTCCTGAGCAGATGTTTTGTTAACACCACAGGAAGCATCTGAAACACTGCTCTTCCCAACACAGGGAATGGGCAGCCATGCAGGGACCATTGGCTGGTAAGGGTTAAATGTTCTCTCTCAAAGATGGTTTATAGTACAGATTCTACAAGAGAATCAATTTTCTTTGGAAAAGTAAAGCTCTTTCTCTTACTGTTTCTGTGAATATTTGTAATCATGGGCATCGATATTGCCACAAAGCTACTCCCAATTCATATTGAAGCTTGCTGAAAGTTGGAGGTCAGCATGGGAATATTTAAATGGAGACAGTATTGGAGCTTTCTCCTGTACTTTGTTCATTGGTACTGACATTGATTTTAGGTAGCAAGCAATGCTAGCATAAAGAGAAGCCAAAGGCTTGTTTATGTTTGCACTTTCAAAATGAGCATGAAACACTCATGGGTGATTCATAAGTGCTCCTGTAAATAGGCTTTATTGATGTTGCTGTTCTTGCCTTCCTATGAGATGTCAAAGTTTACTGGGAGTTCTTAGGACTTCTCTCAAGTTTGTAAGGAGCAGGGAAAAATTCTGCAGTGAACATCCTGTAAGTGCTATACAGTTTTTTCTGGAAGTAACTCATGTTAAAACTGTTCCCCAAATACTGAGAATCCCTTCCCAGCACTCCTGGGCTAACACCTATTCTTGGCATATCACGGCAAGAGCTCTGGGCTGTGCTGTGTCTCACGGAGAGATGCTCTGCTGCCATCAGTCTACCCCCAAGCATTTTAGACCCAATTTTATCCTGCTAGGTTCATCCTACCCACTGGTTTCCTTAATGAGGCTGGAGCAGAGCCCAGTGCCTGGGGGAGCTGCCAGGTGCTCCTCTGGCATGGTCGGTGTCCTTGAGCTGGAGGGGAAAGGGCTGGAACACACTGCACGCTCCTGGCACGTGTGTGGGGAGCAGTGCAGTTTGACACTGAGGTTTGGCTGTGTTACCTGAACTGGAGAAATGCAAAGATCAGGCTGTTTGCAGCACTGCTCCAGCTACAAATGTCCCTTAAGAACTGGCCATGTTCCTGGGCATGGCCCTTGAGTTCGTGCCCTAAAGAAATGGAGGAACAAAATAGACCTGGAGGTGCCAAGTAACACCAAAAATGGTAAGGCAGTTTCTGCCCTCAAATATGAGAACTGGCAAACCAAACAGAAGCTCCTGTTTAGCTCACCATGCTTCTAACCCAGATCTCTTATTCATTTTTCTTCTTCTAGAACAAAAGTATAAGGGGTAAGAGTTTAAATGGCAAACAAAAATTAGTGGGCCTGAATGTCCTGCTTTCCAATTTTGGGAAGTCTAAGTGTTATTGAGTGCACTTCAGATATGAAGTCTAATAGTCAGAACACTGATTTATAGGAGAGGTAGATATGAAATATGGATAGTGGAAACTGTAACTTCTGGAGCTGGGATTTACCATCCTAAGTTGCTTTGAGTTTTTGTTTTGTTTGGTTTGGGTTTTTGTTTGTTTTGGTTTTGTTTGTGTGTTTGGTTTTTTTTTTTTGTTTTGGTTTGGTTTGGTTTTGTTTTGTTTTTTGGCAAATGTTACAATCAGTTCTAATATGCTATAAAGATTTCTGCCTGGGACTTGATTTTAAGATGCTAATTTTTTATCAAATATTGTAATAAGTAACCATAATAAAATCATATTACTATGGAGGTTGGCCCTTGTGACCTCTGAAGCATGCCTGAACTTTTAAATGCAGGGGTTTTTTCCCAATAATACTTCAAATTGACTTAATTTTAATTTATTCTCCTAGACTGTTTAACATCTCAGCTGAGTGGTTGTCAGTTCAAGTCTATACATTACAAAGACCTTTTTTCCCCAGTGATTCTGGAGCTGGAAGTCACATCACAGCTTAGCATTCTCCAAGTAGGTGCTTGCAAAGATGGTCTCTGAGCAGGGGTTGCCCATAAATCCCACAATTTATTAGGTTCATTAGTATCTAGATAAAGGTTATTAGGCAATCAATCAGGGCCATGTCTCATTACCCTTTAGTAGTTGGGATGTTTTCGAGGTTTTCATTAGGGAGTCAAGTTATTTTCTTTCCTGCTGCTGAGCAAAGAACTCCTCCAAGTGGATATTGTCTAAATTGGAGTATTGAAACATTAAGACCAGACCATGTGAAAAGCGCTGATGACTCAGGCAGTTTATTAGCCCTCCTCAAAAGAATACAAAGAAGGAAATGTTCTTTCCAGATGGAGAAGTGGGTGAGTCATTTAAAGGGCAGTTAATATGCAGGAACTGTGGGAGAGGACATGACATGGCAGACAGGCAGTAGCTGACAGTGCAGCTTTGGCTGTGGAGATAAACTGGAACTGGAAGGTTTCTGGTGTGGTCTTTTATCTTACTTTTAGCTGAGAGCCTGTAAAAGCAGCAGCTAGGTACTGTTAGTCCTTTCCTGCAGTGGAGGGTGGGAGAATGAATTCAGTTTGGATCAGCTGTGGCAGGACTAGGGAGCCAATTCTTCACCCAGAGGAGCTGCATTCATGCATGCAGGCATAGAATTATCCTCTGGGTGCTAAGCTGGTGCTCCAGCCCTTTTCCTTCTTCAACCTGGGGCTGGAAATCTTATTTTAGCTGCTCTTCTCAAAGTGTTTCAGCATTCAATCCCTGTTTATCTGGACTCTTCAAGTACAAAGGCAAGAGAAATCACCAAGATTAAAAAAAAAAAAAAAAAAAGTGGAGTTTATATAAATAGCCACAGAGGTTCCACCCCAGCTATAGTAAAAAGTTTGAGAGGTTCCTGTATATACTGAAAGCAATTTACTCTGCTATCCCATATTATTAATGATACTTTTATCAATATTAATGTTCAGGATAGGTGTTCATAAGAGCTATAAGTCAGCAGGCACATTCATTTTGCCTCTGTGTGTATGTATTGTGCATAGGAATGACTAATGACTGCACGAGCTGCATGACATTTACAGCCCAAAATCCAAGTGTGTGTGGAACCAGCCCACTAATGGGTTTAGGTCCTAGCTCAGATTTACTGATGCTTTGCCCAAGATCTCTCTGAAGCTTAGTCTGCACTTTGCACTGGGCTTGTTTTCCTGAATGGTGATTTTTAAGTACAAATAACACAGTAAACCTTCTTTCAATTTTAGCTTTGGATTTGGTGAGTGTAACCCTTGGTGCAAAGCTGAGCTGTTTCCATTGTGATCTCAGTCTCTAAAGTTCTTCCCATGAGGTTGGTGGTTCTTTAGAGGAAAGTTTCTTATTCTTCCAGCTGCACCCTGAGCCCTGGACTGGCTGTGCTGTTGTCCTGCAGCACGGGGGTAGCTGCAAAGAACAACTCCACTTCTACTTTCCAGTGGTTTGGTCTGCATGGGGGTTTGCTGAGGGTTGTAAATCAGGTCCAGGCAATGATATTTTAATCAATTTTACCTGGGGGAAGTTGTGCTTCGCTGTCAGACACTGCAAGTGTGTAGGAGGGTAATTGCCTCACACCCTTCAGGAAGGGCTTGGGCAGCAGGACAGGCTGTGACTGATGACTATTGTATGATCCACTTCGCACAATGGAGGCACGAAGTTGTAATCAGCACTAGACAAAGCCCTGTCAAGTAATTGGTCAGTGTGATTTTGAACAATGCAAAGACTGACTGAAATAACTGACTTTTATTTTTGGTGATGAAATTAGTGAATTTTGATAAAGCTGGCACTTGAAGATAAAGCAATTCACATTTGCACAGCTGACAGGATTATGCCAGAGAAGAATACCAAGATATGTTGTGATATAAAGGTTAATAAGTGAGGACTCACATTTGTAACAAATCTAAGAATTCATCATGGATATGTGATTTTTAATTTCTTCCCCAGAACTGTTTCTGTTGAAATTTTTCTTTACATCTATTCTAGACAGAACTGGGGAACCTGCTCTTTAGTACTCTTGTGTGTCACCAAAGTAACTGGGAAATGAACTTCCAAGCACTGTTTTTAACTGGGAGGTGCTCAGTTTGCTGTGGTGTCAAAGGACCTGCTGTAAATTAAAGTATAAGCTGCTTGATTGCTCATCAAGTTCTTTGCTGTGTCACTAGGACATGGCATGCCAAGATGACTGAAAGTTAATATCATGTTCTGTGACATCAGTCCAGTGATGTATTGCTCTCAGAATGAGAGTAATGTCAGTAAAACTTAAAACTTAAAAAACATTTGTGTGTCTCAAACTCATAATTCCAAAAGCCTTGAGTGTCCTTTCAACATTTGCCATGGATCCCAGGAACGAGGTGACTGCTGTATATCTATCTAGTGCATTGTTGATCAGCAGCTGAAGATAGGTATAATATCATTGCATATTTACTACTGTGAATGCCAGTACAAAGAAAAATAAAGGTGAAAAAAATGGATAATATTTTTCAGAGATTCTAATTTTGCTACGGTGACAACATTCAAAATAAGATTTACTTGTTTTCAGAGATGTAGGAATCTCTCTTTGCAATGCCTTATGAGCTCAAAAGCAGTGACTCCAGTAGCCTTTCATAATTTCTTAATTAGATCAAATCAAAGAAATGTGTGGTACTTGGACATTACAAGAAAAAGCTATAAAAACATAGTTTGACCACATTTGGCTCAGAAATAAAATTCCCTAAACATTAATAACTAAAACCATCCAAACTAACCAGATTTTTCTCCTATATGTCCACCTGCACATTATTTTACCTGGATGCCTCTCCTCTAAGGCTGCACATTTGCATGGACCACACAACCTGACTTCATCCTGGCAGGATCCTTCCTTAGGACCCTGGGAATGTGGCTTCTCTGGGTGATCAGCCTTCTCTAGGGCTTTTACTTACTCTTGTTGCTGTCCAAGAGCAGTGACTCACATCAGCAATCCGCAGAGCTGCTTTGAAGAGCGGCAAAACCCAGAACCAGTGAAAGAAACAGCAGCCAGCATGGATGGCTGAGGTGTCCTTGGAAAGCAAGGTGACCTGTGGGGGTGTATTCACAATATCTGCTCCTGGGTGTTGGCCACAGCATTGCTGTTGACCACCAGAGAGCATCTGTTTCATCTGCATTGAACCCCAATTAACAAAGCAGCATCCTCAGCAGCCTGAGGCTGGCTCTGTGCTCTCCTCACCCCCAGTCCTGTATGACTCAGCGCTCTGGGGAAAGGAAAGCACTTAGGAGATCCCTGGGGCTTTGTAACAATCGTTCTGCTGCATCCCCTGGGAGAGCCCCTCTGATTTGTAAGGGGCTTCAGAGACATTCAATCGACTTCCATCGATAGCAGGAGCAGCTGGGTAGTGGGAACGGTCTCAGAAGTGATGAATCCACACAGACACAAAGGAGATGAGAACAGAGTCACTAATCCCAGTAGTCACAGTCCCAAAAGCCTGTTTGTAGCCTTTGCCAATATTCTTATCATTACTTTCTGTGCTGAGAGCAGGAAAGCCAAGAGCTACTCCTCCAGATACGGTGGTTGTTTTATCTTGTGTGATTTATGCCTCCTACAAAGAACTTCAAGTGAAGCAGAAGATATAAGCCCAAGTTCTACTTAAACAGTTCACTGTTAATAGTTTTAAAGGGAAGGAATGGCAAATTCCGCTTCTTAATACCATGTTTGTGCTGCAGTGGGGCAATGTGTCCATCTCATCCCTTTGGGGATAACTTTTCCACTGCTGTGGGTGCCCGACTGTAGCTCTGTGCTGAAACATGGGAGTTCATCCAGAACTGGAGCTGCTGTGTTGGTAGGTGCAGTTCCTTGCGGCCTATCACAGCTCCTGCCTCTGGCATCCCAGCCTCTGGGATGCTCCTTGTGTTTTGAGTGTGTTCTTTATACTGACCAAGCAGTGAGAGGAGGTGGAAGTGGCAGTGCTCCAGCTCGACATCCATCCTGCCCTCAAGCAGGAAGTTTTCTGCTGCCATTAAGAAGGGATATTTGTGCTTCGTAGTTTTTTAAGCTTAATTTCCTCCCCCCCCCCCCCCCCCCGGGCTGTTTAGCATTGACTCTCACCACCACCTCTGTGGTGACAGAGTCACTGTGTCTCATGTCACTGAGTATATTCACCCCTAGCAGAGTCCCTGGATCTTAAAGGACAGAACTAAATTAAAGGGGAGTATGGAGCTTGGCATGGGTTGACACAGGACAGGACACCTAGAGAAGGTGAAATTCCTGTGAAAGCAAGCAGTTTTTACCCTGTGGATGCTTCAGTGTTACAGCTGCAGGTAAATGCAGGTGCATTTGTTTGTTGGACATGAGCCTTATGGCACCTGTGAATTAAGCAGAAAGATGTTCAAGCGCCATTAATATCTTTTCCATTGGCCAGTCTTCTAGCAAGAAATGGTGAGAAAGGACTGGGGAAAGGGAGATTGGCTTTTCAAGGATGAATTCCCAGCTACAAAGCAGCAAAGTTTGTCATTGATGCCCTAGACATCGATGCTGATGGCTGCAATTGCAGTGTAGGTGTGTTGTGTTTAGCTCCTGGTATTATACCTTTCTTTGTTTCTGCCAGTTTCTACGAGACTGTCAATATTTTCAGATACCTTTTCCAAGGCTACATCGGTACTGTGACCTCACTGGGTAGGGACTGATCTTTCCCATGTAACTTAGCCCGTTACCTTTTACAATTTCCCAAGAAAGTATGTTGGGCTTGTATTTAGAGGAGCATAATGTAAATCTGTAGTAGTAGTACGTTCTTTTTGGAAGACAGCTGCATTTTTCATTGTATGCTTTTGCATTTCAGCCCTTGATTACATTTCAGTGTGCAGCAGTGACCCAGTAAGTCCTTGTGTTTGTCATTTGCAGCAGTGCCTGGCATCACTGAACTTTAGTGAAGGAGGTTTTCATGTATTCCTTAATTAGGTGGAAGCAAATAAATGTGTGGTACTTTGGCATTACAAGGAAAAGTCATAAAAATAGAAATTTAATGCAAGCACATCCTGGCATATTTTTTCTCTGCTCCCTTAAAAGCCTCTGCACATAAGAATCGAAACTAAAACTATTTACATTCACAGGAATGAAAATTGCTTGAAAAGAGCATCAACAGCACTGCAGGTGAGGCAGCCACTGCAGAATGTCATGAAATGCTGAAGATTTGTCTTAGGCTGATGTCCCTTAATTGATAAACTCCACATATTTTACTGCTGATGCTCTATCAAACCAATAAAATACATCTGCAAGAATGTCTTCAGCTGGAAGTCTGTTTCCATCCTGAGTGCACCGTTGGAATCAGAATGTATTTCCCTCTTTACTTTGGATAGATTTCTTATTACAAAATGCTGTCAGAGACGTAGAATTGCCACCCACTGAAACCAACATAAGTCATGTGCAAGTGAGAATATAAATGGATTTAGAGCTGTAGATAAGAGCTTTACTCTCTTTGCTACACTCAGGCATCATTGCTGCTCTTCAGGCTGGGACACAGCTCTATTTTGGCAGAGCAGTTTACCTGGTGAATCTCTGCTTTTAGCTGGGGGCAGTGGGCAAACCTGCACAGGCTTGTTGATGTAGCGAGCCCTGGGGTGGAACTGAGCCCTCAGCACCCAACTGACTGAAAGGCCTGGTCTGATCCCTCCCTGGGGAGAGATGGCACAGACCCCCAGGTGGCAGCTGCCTGGAGGACATTCCTGAGCATTCTGTTATCTTTTCTCATATTTTGTGTAAATATTCTCTCTTTAGAGGAAATCCCTTTGGCTGCATTGCACACGTGGGAGCTGCCCCTCCTCAGCTGCAGCTCTGCTGTCCTGCCCCTGCAAAGGTGCTGCCTGGAACTGTGGAGGGCTCCAGTGAGTAACCTGGGCTATGGCTTCAGCAGTCAGGGCTGTCTTCTGATTGTTCTGGACTCTTGATTTAACCCTCCAAATATAGCTAAAAATACTCTTAGAAGCTATTTGTCTCCCAGCTACAGAGTGCCCAGACACTATACTACCTCCACTGCCAAGTAGTGCCACGTTTGCTACGAGGGATGAGTGATCTCAGTGGTTGTCTTGAATTTATTTAGCATTTAGACATGGCAGTGGCCATGCTTCACATCAGCTTTCTCACACCACCATCATCATGCAGGAAGAAAAAGTTCTTTTTCTCAGTGCATAATGAGGCAGTGGGAGTAGGTAGTTTGTTTGCCCTCTGGAATTTTGGTGGTCTGTGAGTTGCCATGGCGATGGCACTGTGATACTTAGAATTTGATACCACTCTCAAGAAGAGGGTCCTGGCTTTGAGCAAGGACAAGACAGTGCTGCTGCCTGTGAGATTCTGTGTGGGGGCAAGATTCTTAATTGGTTATCGTGCCTGGGAACTTAAAATTCACATTCATCAAGACCTTTGTCATTCCTCTAACTCATTAAATGAAAGGATTCCACTTGGGTTGAAAAGTTTGCAGGATTTCTTCTAATTATTTTGGTAAGCTTCATAAATTAAGCTGTCTAAATGCACTGCAGATTTCTCTCCACCATTAATAGTTTTGTGCATGCTTCACATGGGAAGGATTGTTTGCGTTTAGTTATTGTTCCACATATTTCTTCTTTTAGCAGAATTCTGTAGGGGTTTCCCCCCAGTCACTGTAGGATTAGTGCTGCTGAAAATTTACATCTGTTTGAATCACTGTTTTTTGAGACCATTGGAAAATATAGGCACTTGGGAGATAAATTGGTTTTCCACACATGCAGCAAATATCACACGGGATAAGTTATTGTAAGGAACAGAAGGCTGAGAGCTGCAGGATTCAAAGTAGTTTTCCACTGAACAATAAGGACTGAGGGCTAACAGGGGTGGATCAAGCTGGAATTTTAAATCTTAACCCTCTGATATTTCAAGGTGAAATTTGAGCTTATGAATATCTGAATCTGACATCGCAGTCCCAAATGTAGGTTTTTACTCTGAATGGGAAACAATAGAAGGAGGGATCTGTTTGCCTGCCTGGATGCTAAAATATTTTTAAAGTTTCTGTGGACATTATTTGAGACAGTGATTTACCTTTGTTAGGAACAAACAAAATATGTTTTCCCACAAGCACATTTGAGATTTCAAACTGCTCCTATAGAACTTTTGACAGCTGTGCAGTGTTGGATCATCTTGCACAGCTGAAATCCAGCTGTGTTACTGCAACAGGCCTCTCATGAGGGTTAAGTAGGTTGTTTAGGAGTCTGAAACACCCCATGTTGCCATTTGACTTTCACTTAAAATCGTGATTCCCCTCCCTGAGAGTTCTCCTTTAGTGCAGAACACAATGAAAGAGGCTGTAGATCTGATACTCCTGGTTTGGGAAGCAGCAAGCACTTGGAAGCATCTCAGAGCTGCTCCTGCAGATGTCTTGCTGTATTGCACTCTGCATTGTTTGGAACCCCAAGCCTGCAACCAGTCATTCTCTCTGCAGCTTTGCAATGTCACTCATTCATAGCCTCAGCTTCTGGCTGGAGAAAATGGAAGGCTTTCTTATATTTTAAAGGATTTTATTTATAATTTTACAGTCTGTAACTGTTGACTCTTCAGCCACTGGGAGCTGTGATGCTTTCCATTCAGTTCAGGAGTCACTTTGCACAGGGCAGCTGCAACCTTTTCTTTTGCTGCCTCTAATAAATATTCTATGTCTGACATTTGGGCTTTGCATCTCACAGTCACTGAGATCCTTCTAATGGCAGAGCCTGAGGTCCTATTACATGAGAAACCAACTGTGCTGAACTGCAAGAGTGAGAAATACCCATTTCCCATGAAGTATCCTAAAAATGCCCACAGTACCCTGGCAAGGAGCAATTTCAGTAGCTCAACTCATCACGCTCAGGAGCTCCAGTGGGCAGTGCAACCTCTTGTCTATTGAATGACACAAACCAGTTTCAGATTAACACTCCAAGGTCTACATTAACTCTTTGTGACGCAGATATAATAAAATTCAAGATATATATAATCCCTCTGGCAACTTAGCTGAGCCAACACCACCCAAATTGCTAGTATTTTTTTTTCCTATAAGCATTAATCATTTGTTTATCATCAATAATGTATCCCAAAGGCATAAATCTTTGATATATTCCTAATGTCTTAACCAATATTGATGTTTCCTTGTATTGTAAATCCATGTTTTTAGAAAAAGGAGGAAGAATAAAAATGGCATGTGGAATTTACTTCGAGCTGCCTGTCTGGATCTGGGATCAGGCTCAAAAATTCAAAACATCACCAAAATCTCTCATATATTTAAGGCTGAAAACCTGTTTCCCCTCAATTACTTTATCTTTTGATCTCATTAGAAAAATACCCCAGTCTTTCTCATAGTCTTAAAAATTCCCTGTTCGTAATGCATGTCAGGAGGCTGCATTTTTACATTTGGAGAATATGGAACCATCTGTCCAATAGATTCAAAGTATAAAGCCAAGCAATAGAAACTGTAGTCCCACATTTGAGAGTTTTAAAGACCTTGAAAAATGCAGGGTTTAAAGAAGAAATAGGCTTTCCTCTTAAACATTGCAGGCCTTGTCCTTATTGAACACAATAATTATTTATAAACATTCGTAACTTTTCCCTTTGTCTTTTCTGAGGCATCAAGAAAATAGTTTTAATCTGTGCAGAATTTAGTCAAACTAGGAAGATAATGAAGAAAAGAGTGAAAGATGGTATGAAATAATTACTTGGTGCAGGTTTTAATTGGGTCTTAAACTACCCTGGGACTCTGGAGGAGACAGAGGCTGAGGAAGGAGGAAGAGAGCAAAGAGCTGAGAAATGCAGTGAATGGTTCACTGTGAGCTGAAAAAATGAAGAAGGACAGAGTAGATGCCAGACTGAGACAAACCAGGATGCTATTCCAGGTTTGGTGGGTGGAGTGAAAGGAGCTGAAAAGCATTGCTGTAACATTTCTGCAGTGTGCACACCTTCCTTGCTCCCCTCTCACCGATAGACACCCGGATATTATAAAACTCTGCGTGGGAGCACCACATGGTGCTTTCCTATATCTCTTAAAAATTCCATATGAAACGTTTCATGATTTACCACCTGTCAGCTTATCTAGATTTAATATTTTTTTTTTCCTTTACTTTTACAGTTGTTGAAAACAAATGTGCTCTGTCATTGGTTGCTCCCCCTCCCTGCCCACCCCTGGCCTTTCTCCATCATCTGCAGTGAAGGGCCCCCCCCAGGTATTGCTGCTGTGCCAGAAATCCCCCACCTGCCCCAGAGCATGAGTGCTCTGCCTGGGGCTCAGCACTGGACAGGGACAGCAGTGACACAACTTGGCTTTTTGGTGCTTGGGAGAACAATCTGTGAAGAAGAACGTGGGCATGAGGAAAGGGGAGGTAGGAACTGTCTGCTGGTTCTCAAGGCTTGAGAGACTTGAGGGGTGGCTCAGTCTGCACAGAGAAAACTTTCCATGACACCTAGATGGGAAAGATTCCTCCTGAGCAGAATTCAGAACTTGTGCCTTAACTGTTTTCTGTTCCCTGATCCTACATTAAACAGGATTCTGCAAACTGACAAGCACATATGGTGAGACACAACAGCAAGAAACGGTGTTCTCTGGAGGTGGGGAGAGAGGCTGAGCGTAGCAAACGGTGATTCCAGAGTGATGGGAATAGCAGGAGAACCTGGATAGGCTCCCATGAATTCTTAGACATAGCTGAGGACTGCTGCTTGCAAATGATTTCCTTGATTTGGTACAGCAGTTCTCCCCTTTGCAACAAAAAAGACAATGTATAAATCTGTCAGGCTGGAAGGCACCGTCATAAATCTAACACATGCGTGGCATATTTACAGCTTTCTACGTGCCATTGTTGATGGATCTGGACAAACAGCATGCTAATTGCTGTTCTCTAGAGGGGTTAGGAGGAGAAGAATCATTAAAGAAAAGCTCCTTGGCATAATAAAGAATTACCACTGTCTTTTCCAGCCTTCTTCTGTGTGTCCGTGGAGGATGGAGTGGGGGACTTGATTTAAACAAGTATCAGGTATTCTGTAATGTGTTTCTTTAATATTACCTAAGAACTGTTTTCAAGAAGAAAAAGGATGTATAAGGCAGGTATCAGCCATGACAAGGACAAGCAACGCTGGAATTAAAATGCAAAATGGATTACGTTTATTTGGAATTTTCTGTCATTTAGTGGAGGTTCTTTAATTTGTTTATCTCTCCCTAAAATTGCCTATTGAATTTAATTAAGTGCATCATAGATTTATGAGTCAGGGCAATATGAAGAGTTTTTTTTTTTTAAGCAAGCTTATTTGTTCCTGAGCTTTTTCGAAGATGTTGTAATTATATGCCTGGGTTACTGCTGGCACAGCAGAGAGTTCACTGCAATTGCAGATAGATAGGTAAAGGACATGCCATGGGCTCAATGAGATCTGTCAGCCCCCATAGCCACCCATCTACACCTGTCTGTTGATTGCTCAAGAAATCACTTCTGATGATGCATCTTTAAATTACTCATTGTGGTTGTAATGCTTGTAATTACATACGTGACATATCTAAAGTCATATCTCCTCTAATCCTGGCTTGTTTGTTTTGCATGTTTGTCTAGAACCTTCTACAATTCTCTCCATCTTTTCTTTCAAGAAATATAAAAGATTACCCTCTCGTCTAAATTTGTGCCCCTACAAAAAGCTGAGGGCTCTGAAATGTTGCCCATCAACAGCAACAAAAACAATGGAGTCAATACATTTACCACAATACTCAAGAGAGTAAAAAGCCCCTTTGTAAAAATGAATTTTTGACTGTTTCTCACTGCAGCTTTCCAGGTAGGTGGTGCATTAATGTTAACGAGGTAGCTAATCACAGTTTGTCAGTGATGGATCTGTGATAACTAGTCCGTGACTCTTCAGATTATTTCTGTAAATAGAATGATGATGAGGGAACCAAGTGGGGCTCTTTCATGTGTCTGGCTCACCTGAGGGAAGAACTGTCATTGGCAGGCAGAAGGAGCAGGTTCTTCGTGTTCTGTGTGCCTGTGTGGATTGTTCTCCAACATACTACAAATACCTATAATTGAGTGAGCAGAGTCTGAACTGGCTGCAGCAAATTCAGTGGAAACCCCCTGATTGAATCAAATTAAGAGAGAGGAAGCCCAGCCTTGGTTTTGGGCCTTCTCTGTTCCTCCAATGGCTGTAACAAATTGAAATCATTATTAATTGATGGGCTCTGAACCTTAGAGTAATGTGGCTACAAATTCCATATAAAAGCATGGTTTACTATACCCATGATACAGCTAGTCCTTTGAGTTTGCATTTCAAAAACGATTAATAGGTTGTTTTTAATATATATACACAGGGACTAAAACCCCATAAATAATAAAAAATGCCTTGTTATTTTAACAAATATGAAACTTCCAGCGAAATGGTGACATTCTAGTCCAAACTGAGCCTGAGGCAGCATTCCCATTGCCTTCAAATGGACTGAAGTTTCAACTGCACTAAGTTATTTAGCAGCTATAAATCTTAGGCTTTCAAACTGGTGCCACACCATGTTGGGGGTGATGGATCAGTCCAAAGATGTGCTGTGTTAGTCTGGGCTTCCAGTTGGCCAATATTTGTACTATGTGAACATTTCATGAAATCTGTGGTTTATTTTGGTTCAATGAAACAGGGTAGAAGTAAAAGAAGGAATTTAGGACAATTTCAGAAAGTCAAGGTGGCTTGAGGTTTTGGCCAGATACCACATGGTACATCATGAGTTGGATCAAAATGGGGGGACCTTGGTGGTTTCAGTTGAGTTTCCTGTTCCAATCAGTGATTCAATGAAACTGAGGAGAGCTGTCAGCTGATACTGAATAAAATTTTGCTTAAAATTTTTCAATCTGAGACATCCTCATGCAGTAAATCACTTGTGACTGCCTGTAAATAAGTTTTTCTGTCCAGGTCCCTGAGTGTGAGGTCTCTGGAAGCCCCAGCACAAGCTGGAGCTCTCCAGACCATTGGTTCAAGCCTGCAGTGGGAATTTTTGGGCTCAGGCTTCTGCAGCAGAACAGATCACACCCACCCAGGGTAGCCAGGGCTGGGGCTGCACTGAAGGACTGAAGAAATGAATGCCCTCAGGAACTGAGCTCAGAGTGCCAGGGCTGCCCTCACAGGCTCCGAGCCTTGAAACATCAGCACTTTCACTGTCATTTCAGTCGCAGCTGTCACAGTCCCAAGGAGCAGATTGTGTTTCAGAATCAACATATGCTGGCATTTCAAAAGTGAGTTTCTCCTCTATCCATTGAATTCCACTTTATGGGAATCCTGAAATGTCAGAATTTCCTCTCTGTTGTTGTCTGGGAGTGCTGAAGGGTTTTGATCACTGTTGCTGCAGTTCTCTGAACCTCCTTTGGTCTTTGGTGCTTTCCAAGATGGGGAAATTGGATTTCATGCAGCAGCAGTCTCACTGTGCAGTTTTAAACTGGCATAATCATGTTTTCTCTTTCGTTCTCTCTTCCTTTCTAAAAATTCCTAATGCTTTATTTGCCTTTTGAAGTGCTTCTGAGTACCAAGATGATGTTTTCATGGTACTGTTATAACTCTGAGATAGCTTTCCTGAAAGTTAATAGCTAATTTAGACTCAGTCACTGAATATGTAAAGTTACTTTTCTATGTGTTGCTTTACATTTATTTACACTGAATTTTTCCCTGTACTTCTATTGCCAAATTATTCTGAATCATGAAATTCCTATGCAAGCCTTTGCAATTTGCTTGCCTTTTTACTACCCTAAATAATTTCTCACCAGGAGCAAATGTTGCTGTGCCTGCCACCCCTTTTCCAGATCATTTACAAAAATACTAAATAGCAGGCCAGAGGATTCTTTTGAAGTCCTACTATTTATTCCTACTTTACTTTCCTGTCTTTTTAATCTGTTATTAATCCATAAGAGGACATTCTCATGGCATTTTATCCACTTGTGGTTAAGAAATTTTGGTGAAAGTCTTTAGAAAATTTAAGCCCAGCGTAGAAACTGCCTTGTCCTTGCCCTACAGAGAACTCTTAACAAGTTGCAGTGCTGTGACTTACCTGTAGGAGAACTGTGTTCACTTGTTTTTGTTACCACAGGTTTGTTCCTCCATCTGTGGTTCCTTTGCTCACTATTTTATGATTTGGTTGTGTGCAGATACACTTGCCTTCAAAGCAATATTCTGAATTAGGTCACAGGCACCCTTCAGTGTGAAGTCAAGAGTTTGTTTTTTTCTTTTGGTACCTAAACAAACTTCTCCAAAAAGCAAATATTTATGATATCTAAAGATTTTGTCTCAGTATAACCTCCACTGACACCTACTCAGTATATGTGATTGCCACAGCCATTGTCACCTTTCTGATAAGTCAATAATATAAACTTCATTCTGCTATTTTGTTGCCCATATTGGAATTTCATTCTGTAGTGATCCTGTTCCTTCTTGGTATATTTTATTTATGTATCAAGTTTTATTCTAAACTTTCTTTAGTAAACAGCCTGTATATATTTTTGTTCTTATTGCTTATTTTTAGGCTCAAATCCAGGACTTTGTTCAACTTTTCTTTGATGGTTCCTACTTGCATTTTGTTGATTTTTGTCCTATGCTTTGTTGGAGGATGCAGAGCTGTTCTAACTTTCCTCCAGGGAGAATTGTTATCCTAAACTGTGTATTCTGCTCCTGCCAGCTTTCTCTGCCTATTGGTTTGCTTTTTTTTTGACTCAGAAACATTCCTGTAGAACCATTTTAAATGTTAGCACTGAAATAAATTTCCTTAAGAGTTAATGCCATATTCATCTCTGGACATAGGCAAGCATCTGTCAGGAGTGATATAAAGGCATTTGAACCTGCTTTGAGGTAAGGAGCCTTCTAGCCCTATCACTTTTTTAAATTGATAACTGGGTAAACAGCTACAACTCCTGTAATCTTCACAGAGTACCAGATCCATATATTTTTTTTTCCCTGCAGCTGGGAATTGGAGCTCCTCAGAGATAAAGGTAGTGGGTATTCTATTAAATCACTGGAGAGACAAGGATTCTGATGTATGCTGCCTCTTTATTGCTGTCAGGATTGAAGTAAAGAAGGGTCTTTTGTTCTCCCCAAAATTCCTTGTAATATTTTCAGCTATAACTCCAGCAGGGCAGGCGATCAGCATCTGCTTTTAAGAAATACAGTGTTGGTTTGGTCTTTTTTAATTGGTGATGGCAGTAAGTTTCCAGTCCTTTAAAATATCCTGTCTTCAGTTAAATTTGTTCCTATATATGATGCAACTTTGCAGAACTCTTTCAACCATATTAATGTGGTCAGCTCTCTTGCAAAACACAGAAGCAAAAACTTGCACACTAAAAAGACTGCAATGAAGAGCTGACAAATAGACCTTTTTTCCCCCCCTATCTTTTTGTTGGTAATTTGTCCATCACTCTGGTGATGCAGTTGGTAAGTACCCATGCAGCCTAGGTTAAGTCGAGTACTTGTGACTCCTGATGTAGCACCTTCTGCCTCAGCACAGTCTGTGAAAACACTTTGGCTTTCCCTCTCTTTGTCTCAAATAGCAGCAGGGGCAGTCGTGCTGCACGTTACTGCACTGGCACTCAGCACAATGCTCGCTAAGAATAGTTGGATATCATATTGTATAAAAAGCAGCATCGTGGCCTGTGACTGAGTTTGCAGTGAGGGGGGCAGGGTGTGACTGCACTGCCCATGAGCTGCTGCCTCACACTGCGCTGTGCAGTCCTGAAACCAAACCCGGCGTGACTCATCCCACCACTCAAATGTTGTCACAGGGTATCTCCACTGCACAGAGCAGTGCTTAGGACTCCCTAATCACTCTGCAAATAGTGTTGATAATTCTGCGTGGTGCTGAGAGTGAGCAAAAGACTTCAGGAAATCTTTCTGAAATATCCCTTATGTAAAGAGGCAGACACAATATATACACACACACATATATATATATATATATGAGGTCCACAAAATCCCTCACAGAAGCTGCAGAAGGGTGTAGATGAAAGCACTGACAGCGCTGCTGAATTGTTAAATAGTAAAGTTTACACTATTAATGTGACTTTCAATATATCTTATTACAGCTGATTTAACATTTTCCTTGATAATGTCAAACCAGTTTCACTGTTATGACCTACTTCAGTGTTGCTGGTAAAACTTGAAGGTGCAAGTCGCAAGGACATAAAGATAGATAAGGTTATATGCTTTTGAATTTAAAATACAGAAAAGATTTAGAAGATGGAGATGCTAAAAAAAATAGAGGAGTAGAAGAAAGATGGAAATAATAACAGAAATCTAATACTGCCTAAAAGAAAAATTATCTAAAATTTAGTGTTTCAAAAATGAATGCACGTGGGAAAAATACACAGATACACAACAACAGACTCTAAATCTTCTATTATTGCTGAGGGAAGAGATCTCAGAGTCATTGTGGACATCTCTAAAGAATTAGACCATTTCTTAGCAATAAAATAGAACCTGAAGCATTATTAGTAAAGGAAATGAGAACAACACTATGAACATTGTTTCACCATCACTTATTCCCTGTTTGTCCACGTGCTGAATGCCCAGTTCTGGCCCTGCCCTCTCAGGGAGGATACACCCAGCACTGGAGATGCAGGGAGAAGGGTAACACAGATTGTCAAGTATGGAAAAAGCACTGAAAGATTTCTCAGAGAGGAGATGACAAATGCACTGGGATTCCTTCATCTAGAGAGGGAGATGACTGAGGGAAAATATGATGGGTATCTATAAAATAACAAATAATGTGAAGCTGGCAGGTAGATAACAAATATTTATGGTTTCCCATAATAGTGTGTCTTCTTTTACCTTTAATTTTTGATGAAATATGCAGAAATTTCTACGTCTGAGACCTTTTGTCTTCTGTCAAATTGGCTGAAATTGTTCAACAGGTTCAAAATGTGCTTGAGGGAAAATAGCAAACTGACAGATGGCCAGGCAACACAACCACATATGCCTCATTTCTTGAAGAAACAGGTTAAAAATACATCATTATAATAGACTTGAAGAAGGAAGGCAAAGAATGACAGGAAAACAATAGGTTAGAAAGTCAAGAATGGAGTGTTTGATGTACACCTCTGCCCCTCATGGTCCTTCAACTTCAGTGGGAAATGGCTCCTGTTTTTACGTGTCTTTTGGAGCTGCACATTCTCACTGAACTGGCTGATTCCATCCCTTAGCTCTGACATGTCCAATCTTTTTGTCTTGTTCTAACAGAATATCCCACGTTGGGATTCATCACCAGTAGCTGCACTGGGGAAGAGGTGAAGTCAGAAGTTACTCATGGTATGGAGCTGTAACTCATAGTCTATAGTGTGACAGTTTATATCTATAGGCTTAAGTTATAAATGGTGAGTTAAAAGTCTCCTTGTAGAGAGCTAAAAAGGGAGGTGGAGTGTATATTGTTTAAATTCCCTTTTCCTAAGCAGTTTTCTGTCAAATGGGAGTTGAAAATGAAAGATTGAAAGTGTTGGTTGCAGCTGTGTAACACTGCCTGGTGCTTTGCAAGCTTCCAGGTGCAAGAATGCAAGCTCCTTCTGGATCTGACTTTTACAAACCTGCTTAGAGGAAATTCCTACACCATTCAAAAAAGAATTCCCTACCCGTTCTCAAGGAATGACTTTGCTGTGCTAAATGTTTGAAATTAGAGGGAGTTTTCTGTAACTGAGAATGTGCAGAATCACTTCTGGGTGTTTTAGAGATGTGGAGAAATAGATTGAATAATTGCAGAGAGCTGTTTTTCACTTTGGCATCAGTTCCATGCCAACTCTCTGAAGTCAGCACATGAACAGAGTGTGTCACATGTTTTTCACTCTTCCACTTCCCTCAGTTAACTGGTCATATCAAGATGGACAATGTCTTTCCTTTCCCTCTTCTCTGTTGCACAGTTGCTACAGCTGTTGTCATATTTTTAACTGAAGGAAAGCAACAGCCTAAATGTTTCTGTTTGTTTTGCTGCATTGGTTTTATTTATGGGACTGATTTTTTTTTTTTTGGTGAAAAGCTGTGTCTGCTTATATTGGAGGATACATATTAAAAATGGAAATCAAGAAGAATTCTTCTGCTAACAAGAAAAATATTATTATCTTGCATGTATTTAGAAATGTGGAAATAATCTCAGATTTTCAGTAGCAGCAGGTTAATTAAAACAATCACCCCTACCTTTTTAATCTTAGGAAACTGCTTCATCCCATGAGATAATGTGTTAGGAAAGCACAGCACTTTGGGAGAGCAACACCCTGCCCACAGCAGAAACAAGCAAGAGCTGTCTCCATTCTCTGTCATTCACAATATTAGTAAATAGATTAAGCAAAAGGAAAACTTTGACATTTTACTTATTCCATACTATAAAAGTACATGAAGTTCTAGCCCTAGTTTCCTTTAATATAAAAGTGCTTCATAACCAAGGAAGACAGTTGCTAATTGCTCATAAAGGGCTAATTACCAGAGAAGGGAATTCATGGTAATGTGTACACGTGCCCAGTGTTTGCACTCACACAGAGTAACGTTGCTTTGTCACAAGATATTAATGCAAAAATAAGCAAATGGGTTTTGCTGAGTTCCCTGAAGCAGAGAAAATATTGTTCCCTGGCACAGTCTGCCAATGGAGGCAAGCAGATGATACCTTAAAAGATGTAAGGTAGGTCTGACGAGACATCTGTGCTTTTAAACTCAGTCATTGCATTTGACATTTAGTACAATCAATTTAAAAGCTGCAACTTTTTTATTTACCGTGTTAAATTTTCTAAAGTTGCTTTAGTACAAGATAGTTGGAAAAAATTTAATAAATGAACATCTCTAGAGCCCTGGAAGATGTAATTACTCTTCTTGCCCAGGCTCCCTCATAAGTCTTTGGGTTACAGTTAGAGCTGCTCTGCTATCGGAGCAGAGTCTGCTGGCACAATAACTCTACTGTGCTGATTTCATCAAACTAGTTTATTAGAGGCAGATTCTTCCTCCTCTGTTCTTCTTGTAAGTCAGTCTGTGTGCCTGTTACCTTCCAGTCCTCCTGCCCACCTTCAGGAGCTGTCTGACTGGAGCTTTCACCCCCACACCACTGTAGTGGGTGGCTGCTAAACGTGTTGTATTTTAGATATTGGTTTTAGATTTACACATAGGTGTTGCCTGATATTTTATATAGCTGCTAGATTTTTAGGTTTGTTCCTTTTATTCTCTGAGTTTTCAAGGATTCTGTTAAAAGTAAACTCTCAAACCCTTGACAATACCAGTGGAGTAAGAAACATCTTGGACCCTGCCAGCCCTTGCCCTCGGGGCAGCTGCACCTTTAAGATGCCCAGATGAGTGTGTTGTGTTTTGCAGATGCTCCCGTTGCACTGCACTGAGCAGGTGATTAGAGGAAGGCAAATTGCCATCTCAGTTGTCTTTCATTTTATGTATTTTTAGGTACTGTGTCCTGATATTTAATACCTACAATCCAATCCTGATTGCTCTCCCACTGACATCTCCCTGGTTTTCAGTGAAGAGATGCCGTGAATTCAGGTTCTGATGTGAATCTGGTTGGTCTGTTGGTGCTGCCAACTCCAAATTTAGAGAATAATGAATGATGTTCAGAAAAGGTTCATTCTTCTTTCAGGCATTTTTAATGAGAAATGATCTTTCACCCATGAATCTATTTCTCTTCTCAATTCTGAGTATGCAAATTTTGGTGTCCAAGCAGATTTTTATTGAGACTCTCAGTGCCTTGTTCAAATTCTCTAAGGCACTGATTTCAAGATGTTGGATAAGACATTTCTTAATGAATTAGAAAAGTGAACTTATTACACTACAAAGGTCTTGTAATAAAACATAATTTTCTATTTTCAGAGTGTTTTCAGATGGGGTTTGCAAGACATTTGCATATATGGTATGACTTTGCCTGTATCCTGCAAGATAATTCGTGCAGCTTGAGATAATTTCTACTAGATATTCTTTGGATTTATCAAACAGTGCTGCTATTTATAAAGCTACTGTGAAGTAAATCAGATGCTTATCATGTTAATAGAAATATATTAAAGTGTATAACACAAGGATAGCAAATGCAGTGTGTACCAGGTCATATATGTCAGTAATACCCTACTGCAAGGAGAGAACATCAGCAGCTGAAGAGAATCAAAGGGCCTCTATATGTTTTTTGTTCCTCTTGATGTTTAATGAAAGCAACATTAATATCAAGCTTTATGCTATTTAACTTTTAACTCAATGTGTTCATATTTCTGTATTAATTACATAGTTCAATTCAAGGGGCAACTATCATGTGTACTAATAACTTAGGCATCCACTTCACTTAGAGCTGAACATCAAAAAATCCCATACTGTTGGATTATATCCACTATCTACAGCCCTTTTTGATGTCGTCAGCTTCTGAAAACAAAGGCTAGTCAGCCAAATTGACTCTTTTATCCCCCCCCCGGGGGAACTCAACAAAGAAGAGAATTAGTGCTGTTAGCATTTAAACTGTGAAGCCTTTAATAAAATAGTTTGAGTCCTGAGAAGTTTCAATCTGGCAAATATGATTCTGACAGGGGGTTAATTGTCTAGAGGTGGAATTAATGTTGTGTTGGCAGGAGATCAGAACGTTACCACCAGGTGTGGGGTAGCTGTGTGTAATAGGGATAGTGCAGCAGGTCAGCAGATGCTGTAACAGATACTGATTTGCCAGTACTCAAAAGTCTAAAGTAAAAATTCTGTTAAATGTGGGAGTTTAGGACGTTTAAGGGTGCCCTGCCTTGCCACAGCTTGTGAGCTTGATATGAGTCATGCATGAGCAGTGCACTTGTGTTGTATGTGCTGGGATACCCTACAGCCCAGGGCTGGAGCTTATAGATATATAGATATATAACCAGCAGCTACACACTGTGTATGTACAGCTTAGAGATATGGAGCACCACCTACATCTGGGAGGTAGAGACTGATGGGTTAGGGAGGGAAAAAGGAGAGGTATAAAAACTGGAGATAAAAAAATTTGACTTTGGCAGGAAGCTGATTGTGGCTGAGCTTGTTAAAGATTTGGAGAGGTACTATATGAACACCAAGAAAACCTCTATTTTTGGTGCAGGTGAAATCAGGAATGGCCATAAAGAGGTATATAATTCTGCTTTTGATTAGTTCTAGCATATCAGAGAAGCATCTGTCTGTGTGCCAGCTCAAGTCAAAGACATGTCTCATTGTATTCCTGGGTGTTTACCTTGTCCCACTATTAGGCAGAGTCATATCCCTCCACTGCTCAGCTTTTCTGACCATTAGGGAAAATGTTTGAAACAGGGAGAATATTTGAAACACCTCCATCATCTTTGCTTCCTTTTGCTTCAGGCCCTTAAGGTGGGTATTGCAAATACCAAGGAAAAAAATAGCATATTCAAGACAGCACTCTGTATCAACAGGCTTGGGGGCAGAAAACAAATTCTACTTGAGAATATTTTGTAAATAAGAAAGAACTGTACTTGCCTTTCGTAGCTATCATGAAATAGCTGAATAGTTTGGCCAGGAAGATCTCCAGAACCATGGGCTAAGTTCTTTTTTTTTTTTTTTTTTCTCCACATTGATTCATAAGCACCAGGGTTTTTTTGTACATTTCTCTTCTAAATAAGGTACAATGTGAAAGTATAACTTTGTTCTTAGCAGAAAGAGAATTGGAGAGTTTTGGTTAAGCTCAGAGTTAAGCCCTAATGGGAATGTGGAGAAAACTGTGCTTTCCTAACAAAATATCACAAAACAGTTGAAATCCAAATTTCTGAGAAAATGAGGACAACACTGAAAACACTGAAACCATTGGAATGGCACAAATATATCAGGGGGGAGTTTACTCCATAGCTTGTTGTCGTCCCGACAAGTTCATTATTGTAATACATTATTCAGTCTTGCTTTACTGCATAAATGCAAAACACTAATTTATGTATAATGGAAGACAGAGATTTTGCCCTTTCTAGTACATGTGATCATTCATTTGGAATGACTGCTTGTACAGATCTGTGCATTGCACATCACTGGGTTATTTATTTTTGTTACAATAACAGCATATAAAAGGCAAAAGGGAAGAAAACTTGTATTCCTGAATTATGTTTGCAAAGCTGAAGTTTCTTTCAGCCTCTTCAAAAGCCTCAGGCTCTTCTACCTGGGCTTCATGGTTCTAATCTACAAATGTGATGTATGAAATGTGAGCTGCTGAAAGACCATCCTCAGCTCCCTCCAGAGACTCAACAACTGCAGAGGAAACCATGCCCAGTCTGTAAAAGCTCTGCTGTTTCACAGCCACATATTCTTTGGGAAAGCAACATTTGATGAGGATTTAGTTTCAGATTTGACTTTGGTTGTTCCTGTCACATTCCTGTTGTTAAATGACTGTAGAGTGATTTCCTCCTTCAGCCCAGGGCTGTCTGTTTGGCTTGGCTGTCTTTAGCAGGGGCCCATTAATCCATGCTATTGACTCATCATTATGGCAGCAATAGAGACAACTTCCTTTGGTTTTGGTCTCTGCAAAATTCTGCTAATTTGTGGCTGGCTGTTGATGTGGGAATCATTTATCTTGGCTCTCAGGGAGTTGAAATGTGAGTGGCATTGCCCAGTATTAGGGGGTTTCCCGTGGTTATAAATATGCCAATTTTTCCACATGACCACTGCAACTGGTTACATATATTATGACAATATTTTTTTTTTTATGACTATGTATGTGTGTATCTCTTCCAGTGTAGCTCTCTGGTAAGGACTGGTCAGAATTTTGGTCTTCTGGGGACAGTTTAGGGAAAATCTTAGAACCTCAGGTCCAGTATAGAAATCCCTAATCAGTAGATCTCACTATCACAGTTTGGTACAGTGGGTACCCTGCACTTCCTTAGCAAAACAAATGCTCATTGCACAGGAAAAATGTCAGTTGCTATTTAAGATGTGCAAAAGTAACTTTTGAAGAAAACCTTTTGATGCAAATAAGAAACGTTTCACAAGTTTTGTACTCTCTTGCTCCAGCCATTTATTTAATGGGTGAATATAATGTAATGACTGTAATTTCCCGAGGGAGAGCTCGGGATTTTGGATAACACTGCAGAACTTTGCAGTGTCTCCTAGTAACCCACCCATGCTACAGAATATCTGATGTCACTGTTTTCAACGTTGCACTCAGACTGGGCTTGGTTTACAAGGCCAGAAATAGATGAAAATTGTTCAGAAGAGCTTTGTTTTGGCAAAGCAGCAATTCTGTCTCTAGTGAAAAATAGAGCTTTGCAATTGCAAATTGCCTTTTCAAAGAGGTCTTTAAACTTTTTCGCACGGAAAGTTTGTTTTAAAATGATGAAAAAATAAATGAATCACCACAAAATGACTCATATTAGGAGACTTTTGCAAAGTAGTTGTCACAAGTAACTCGTCTGAATCATCTGGAACAGTTTTTATCGGGAAGGCAAGGTTGTCAGCTTTCCCTAAAATGAGAGGGAGAAGAGCAGTGCAGTTAGAGATCTCTAAGGCATCAGGGTGCTCTGCCCTATGATTTTGCTGATGTCAGACCACTGAATGCTCTGACATTTGTTGCAGCCAAAAGACAACATTAAATGAAAAAGACGTTTCTGAAGTGGGACATTCAAGTTCTAGGTTATTCCTACATCCAGATGTGATATTAATTTACAGTTTCTAATTACTCTGTCACCTTATATTATCCCACCTTGTGTGTGCACAGTGAATGGAGAGCAACACATTTCTCCTGGCCCCCTCACTTAGAAAGCAGTGATCGGATTCATTTGATGCCAATCAATCAAACTGGAATTGGTTATGTGGGATATTTTCTGTGAAGATTTCTGTGACCTTCCTGCGTAAAATTCCATTTTGAAAAGTGATTTAGACACTTTTAAACCTTCTTAAACCTTGAGTATTACAGAGTGGAGCTATGCATAAATATGTCAAAGTCAAAAGCCTGTATCCCTGGCAAAGATGAGTTGCACTTACAGGACCACTCTGATGTTCAGAGGTATTTCCGTCACTGGAGGGAGAATGTAGTGCTGGTCCAGTGGAGAATGTCCAAAGGCTGTATCACTTTAGGCTACATTTCCTCCTCAATTCAGATTTAGACCATTTCTGAGAAATTTTAGCTCAAATAATTACACAAAGCTGTAGTTGGCCATCAGCAGGATTAAGGGAATCAGGGGATCTGCTGTGGCACTGCAGCCCCCGAAGCTCCACCTTGAGACAGCTACACAGAGAGCACCGTGGAGCTGCTGGCCAGGAGCATCTGCACCGTGTCTGCTGCTCAAAGAAACTAAAGGCACAGTTTTCTCTTGCAAAATAACTAAAATTACTCCATTGAATGTTCCTTTTGGCATATGCCTTTAACCTCATATCTCTTTGAAAGCTTAGAACTACAACTGTTTTAGCATAATGACTTTCCACCATCTTTCAAAGAAAGTGACTTTCCACAATACATCAAAAGCTTATTAAGATTTAAATTCTTCTTTGTTTGATCCTGGCTGCTGGTCAGTTTTCATCTTCTTTCTCTAAATGATTCTTTTTTCCATGTACTTCTACTAGTTCTTCTTTTGCTCAAGGCATAAACCCAGCTTATAGATACTTGTAATCCTTTCCTTTTGCTAATAGATTCTTCTTTAAGTTTCTGTTCTTTTTTTGGGTGTTGACATCCGAAGCTAATTTCCTTCTTTTCTTCTCAGCCCCTCTGTGGTTTTCATTCCCCCTAAAACTGCCTTTACTTTTTATTTTTCCCCTTTTACCCTTGCAGATCGTTGCTGAGACGTCCTCCCCCTGTTCTCGCTGGCGCTCTGGAGCAGGAGCTGCACAAAAAATTCCCTTTCAGTGGTGCTATTTCTGGATGCTGCCATCTGCCAGGTTTTTCTTCCATTTCAAACAAACTTTCAGTTCAGTTTCATCTTTCATTTGGAGGCACAGCTGCTCCTAAATGCTTGGTAATCACTGGTGTGCAGCACACACCTGTAGCCAAATGTATAAAGCAAATAGGGAAAAAGAGCTATATATCCCCAGCTTGTTAGCCATTAAACAGGTTAGGCAGGGAATGGGGGCTCTGTTATCTTTGCTTGTGCAGATCTTTATTTTACAAACAATATTTTCTCAAAGGACTAATAAAGAAGAGCAAAAACAGAAGAAGGATTACCCAGCTCCTCTTAGAGAGAACCTTTGCTAATAACAAGTTTATCAGGGCAGTGCATGTGCAGGGGGCTTGGCTCAGTGTTAATTTGTCGCTACCACCAAATTAACTATGCTCTATTTTGTTTTCTTTCCAATTTTACATCCTTGATTACATATTCATAAAACTGTCCTTCCTTCCAAGCATAAATACAACTGCTTTGAAAATATAATTGTCTGTGTTTATCAAGCACCTAATTTGTTTTACTTGCCAGCTACTAATTACATAGGAAATATAAATGAATTGCAGGTCATATATTCCATTTGAAGCACTAACAGAAAAACTTTCCAAATCACAGAATTGAATTTAAATTGCAGCATGGGACATACAAGATGCAGCACTGTCTCCAGCAGTACTAGTCAAAGAAAATAAACATTTTTGGCTGATGGCACATTCAGATTTGTCAAAATATACTGAGCAATGTGCGGTCTGTTTAAAGTGAATTGTTTTGGTAGCTTATAGAGCTTTCTCTCTCTCTTTGGTTTTTACATAATCTGAGTCTATCACTGCTAAAACTTGTTTATAGTCGAGCGGAGAAAATCAAATGCAAAGCAGACTGAGAACACGCTCGGATTTGGTTTTATCCACCATGTCGTTCATTTTATGTCTCATCCATTTTCTGAAAGAGATATGCAAATTCTGTCTTGCTCCCGAGTTGGATTATTGTACCAACTCAATCCATTCAAAGTAATAAAATGAGATTTAATAGACTATGTTAGTTAATTGTTTAGGAAACATGGAGTTTTAATCACTGTGACAACCACAGATCTGGGACTGGAGAGCAGAATGTCTTTTGCATATGTAACAACTCTTGCAGAAATATGGTGTTAGCCAGCAAATTCCAACTTTCACACCAGTCTTAAAACTACTGTCTGGAATTTATAAAGCACTGAACAAACTATTAACTATTTAAGCTTAGTAACACATTCATGGTGTAGGTCACTAAACACATACAATCCTGGATGTCTGGAATTTCAGCAGCAGGAAAGAAGAACACTGAATTTTAAACAGGAAAGTGATGCTAATAGAGCACCTCCTGAAAAAACAGATTATCCAGTTGTAATTTTTAGCTGCATCACAACTCCACAGCAGAGACAGGGATAAACTCATTGTATTGTATGTTTGTGAGTTCTTCTGTAGGTTATTTCAGACACTCATCACAGGACTACAGCCCAGTTACCTGGGGAGGTACTTGGGAGCCACCAAAGCATTAGTCAGGGGATTTTCCCTATAGTTTGCTGTAGCCTGATATTTATCTTCATACTAGAGAAGTGTATGTAATTCCCTTTTCCTATGAAAACTTTGGGAGTTAAGATTCCTGCCCTATGGGATATGATTGGGTTTCCAGTCCTTGGTTATTTTCATACTGGAAATCCCAACCGTGCAGAAGCACAACCTGCAGAGATGGGAGGTGTGTGTGGTGGCAGCTGAACCACGGGCTGTCAGTGTGTGTAACACAGCAGTGTGTGAAGGGGGAATGTTGCTGAGCCCTGCACTCAGACTGGAGCTGCTCTGACACCATTTGACCTTGAAGTTGGTTGGAAGAGATCTGTTGCTCTCAGTGTACCTCAGCAGCCATTCCAGAACAGTTTTTGCTCATGATTTTCTTTCATTCCTGTTAATTGGAGATGTTGATGCCTCTTACTTGCTCGTGCTTGTTCTACCTTCCCTCTATGCTTGTTGTGATCTTTTTCTTGTAGGTGTATTGGCTGTCACTGGGGGCAGTGGTTGTTGGGGAAAATCACGGTTTCTAATGGTGACTGCAGGTAGTTTAGGATAATTATTATTAATAAACAAGAAATGTGACTGAGCACAGAAAATCTGGGGAAAAAGCTCCCATCTAGGATCCAATGGAGTAAGGGTGGCAAAAATGGAGAAATCAAATGTTCTCTTCCATGATGGTGGATCCCATTTCATTAATAAAATATTTATTTCTTACATAGACTTTTAGCACGTCTTGCCTGCAAATCCAATAGAACAGTTGGATGAATGAAAATGTAATAAGCTGTTATAAATAAGAATGAGATAAGCAGAAAGATATTGGTTTTCTCCAGTCACAGAATATTTAAACATAGAAAGCAGCAGATGAAGTGGGTTTTGTAAATAGGATTCACTGGGTATTTATAAAATGTATGCAGTTTCCCTCTCTGACATTCCCTATTTCCCTCCTTTTTTTTTTCTGCTTGAGTTAGGAAAATACATCTTCAGTTGTTAATTTTGAAGATTGCAGTGGCTTTAGGGGAGTCATCTGAGATTTGGGGTAAGGACCACTGCACTTACTTAGCCATGCAAATGAAATTAGATTTTTTTTCCCAGGCTGTCGGATGCTGGGCACGTCTCCACTGCACTGTGCCTTTTCTTTCTGTTTTAATCCGGTGAAAGGAGAGGGTAAAAGATCATTCTAAGCTTGTTTGAGAAGTCAGTTTACAGAACGTATTACCCAGTGATTTGTGTTACACCAGATTATTTTAGCAACTGTTTTGAGTGGTAGAAATATCCTTGGTGCCATCAACTTAAATTTTGTCAAAACACAGTAACATGCTGAAAGTGCATAATTAGAGCATTTCAGCGGTGTGCTGATGGAATGTTCATCCTCATGGCGTTTCCAGCCAGGCTCACAGCGCTGCTGGGTCAAAAGATTTACACTTTTTTCCTGTCAATGGTAAAGATGTATCTTTTTAGTCCCATTTTCTTTTTCCTTCCCCTCCCCTCCCTTTTAAATGTGAGGTTTTCCTTCCATTTCATCAAAGTATTCTTGGATTGACCTTGGTGTCTCGGTTAATTTGAGCATTTTATTTCTCAGCTTCTGTACTGGAAGAAGAAATTAGAGGGAGAGTTGTCCCCAGAACACAAACTGTGTTCACTGGTAAGGACTTGATTAGGGGAAAATTGTTTAAATAATTCTAAAGCCAAAGTTGCAGAGTAGGCAAAAAAACCCCAAAGCTGCCAAGGTAAAATAATGAGGGAAATTTTGTATCTGCTGAGGTTAAATGTCTGACTTCATCATTTTCATCATTGCTGGGAATTTTTATCTTGAAACAGAAAGTCTGGTGCTTCACAGCACCATGTTAGAGCCCTGAGGAACTCCACATGAAGTGTTTGCTCTGCCTGTAGACAGTGTTTGAAATTTCAGGACTTGGAATGAAAAAAACCCAAACAAAATCAGAATCTGGCTGATGTCCTGCAGGAACATTAGGGGGAGGAAGAGAAATAATTTCTGAACCTTGCAGAGGATCTGCATGGGCCTTACAATATTTAAATAGGTGAGATATCCTTATGCAAAGCTGCAGAACCTGAAGTGAGGGCTGGGGCAATGTAATTCCTCCAGGCTGTTGACCAGGAGTCTTGTGCAGCACTTCAAATGATGTAGGGTTTAAAGAACATCTTTTAAAAAGTGTTTAATTCCATTTAAAGTCTTACACTGGGAGAAGTCTATCACCTTCAGTGAAAAACTGTTCCAGTGTTTAATTAGCCTTTGTGATGGGAAGTTATTTCTTATTCCAGATTGAATTTGTATGACTTCAGCTCCCATCTGTTGGGTCTTGCTTTTTCTTTGTCAACAGCTTTGAAAAGCTGCCACCACAGCTCTCTCTTTCACCTGTATGTACAGTGATCAAGCTACAGCTGAAGCTTTTCTTGAAAGCTAAATCTGTTGAATGCCTTAAGCCCCACATTGGAAGGCACGTTTCCCAGCAGGTGAATCACATTCGTGGCTCTACTTTTCAAATTGCTTATCACTTTTTTCATGTCTGCCTTGATTTAGACTGGGAGCAACAGCCCAACAGAACCAAGTTGGGTTTGGAGGTCACACTGACTTTGTTCTTCTTCAGTTGTCTTCTTTTTAACCACTCAGGGATGGTATTAGTCCTTTCCTGCCACTGCATACTGTTGGGAAATCATTTTGAGGCAATCACCTGTGATGGTGTCTCAGCTTTTCCCTGTGCTTCTGTTGTTGCATTAACACCGTGACTCGTCTCCAAATGTGTTACCTGACAAAGGGCTGTACTAAATGAATTTTTCTTAACAGCAGTTAACTGGCAGTCCATCTCAGGTTTATACCACGTGTTAAACTGCACGATGCCCAGTCACTGCTGCCCTATCTGCCTTGCCTTTGCCCTTTTAAATACACAGACTAAGCTGGCAGCCCTGCCTCCCTTTAAAACTTTCCTCCTTTCTGAGACATGCTAAAAGTAAACCTCAGTGGTTCAGAGGGATCTCTGGCTCTCTGCTCAATATTTGGGTTGGTTAATTTAGACACAATAGTAGCTTAAGCTGGCTCTTTGGTGTCTGCAGGAAAATTCCTTTTGTTTTCATTTTTTTGGTTTTGTTTTCATTCACGATGTTATCCATCAAGTATAAACCAGAAACATTTGCTCAACTTTTCTACATTGATTGAAGAAAAAAAACCCCTAATCCAAGTAATGGATTTTTTCCTCATCTAGAATTCTCTTTTCCTCTTTCATTTTCAAGTTCTGTTGTACTGTATTTAACCTATTGCCCACTCTTAGTTTCTTCCTTTAACTTCCAGTATCTATCACTATTGGTTTACAATTAGTAACATGTTAATAGCTAATTTAGTTTCCTTTCATTTTACACGTGGAAAGTCCAGACTGTGTGGTTATTTTCATGCTTCCCTTTAACCTGATGGTAACTTGTGATAACATCATTCTTGAAATTCTAGCTGTTTGACTGAAACATCTTTTTAGATATTTTCACTAATTTGATGGATGTTAGGGGCTAAAAGAATTAAATGTAGAAAGAAAAAAATTTAATCTGAATCTGAATTCCCTTAAAAGGGAATTTTCATTGCTTTTCAATGGGATTTGGGAACTTCCCTCTCCCCAGCCTCTCTGAAGATCATAGTGTAAATCTGGACAAATACTCTGTTACGTATGGAGAATTAGCTTGCAAACTGCTCATTTTATCCCTTTATTCCTCTGAAATACCATAGGGACACTTAACATTTTATTCTGGATCTAGTGATATTAACAATGTTTCAGCAGGAATTTCCTTTTTACATACAAGGAAATCATCTGAATCTTCAGTTTTTCCTGCAACTCGATAAAATTCTCCACCAACTTCTCATTTCACCTTCAAATGGCCTCTTCTGTCCTTCAGAAACCAGACAAGCAAAGTAATAAAACCCAACAAAATTTTGAGAAAAGGGAGAAACTCAGATCTGAGGTAAATTCCAGGTAGCAGGAGCCTGACTTGCTGACCTTGCATGTACCCCTGCATTTGTATCGTGGTGGTGCTTCAGTGTAGGTGCAATAAGTTGCCTTGGCACAACTGTTACTTGCCCCTGATAATTCCCAGTGCTTGCAGCTGGAGTTACAGAGGCAGCAGTGCTGTCCCTCTGCCACATCTGACTGGCCTCAGAGAGAGTGATCAGACAGCAGGCTTTTTGTAGCTTAATTAAAACACCTTTCTGTTCTATCATATCCTTCCCCATCTTCTGTGCTGAGTCCTGTCTGGTTTGGTTAAGCAGATGCACGGCTGACATTGGTGCCAGACATGTATTATGGGTAGTGAAGCCATCTGCCCTGCTGACTGATCTTTTCTGCTCAGAAACACTGACCACACAATTTTAATGCTGAGCTGGAGATGCAGAAGCTGTTTGAGGGGAGGAGGAAATACACAAATAAAGAGCTGACAAGTAACATTAGCAATGGTGATGATTAGAAGAGCTGTAGGGAGAAGGAATGAGAAAACAAGAGAGGTGTTTAAAGCAAGTAAAAGAAAAGATGTGGAGCTGACCCTCACCTCCTAAGTGTGCCCCTCAGGCCGTGTAGCTGGTGGGATTACAGGTGGAGAGATCCCAACCTACTGGTTGTGTTTTGTGAAGTAGATGGCTCAGGTGTGCTGAGCCCAAGCACTCTGAGGTGTTCCAGCTTTGTGTGGTGCAGGATCTTGAAGCCCAGACAGGTTTGTTCTCAGATGTTTTCAAAGGGAGGCAGCTCTCCACGTTCGGTCTGCGGAAATAAATAAGTAAATAGATTTTTTTTTTTTTCATCTAGGTTCTGATTTTAATCTAAGCAGCACTATTCACTGAAGAATTTATGAAACTTTAATATTAAAATTATATCTGTTGAACAGTGCGATCTTTAATGCTCATTGTAATTTCCTGAAAACTTCTTGGACGAAAATCTTTGGATGACTGATGAATTTATGAAAATGTATCACAACCCACAAAACGTTCAGATGTGTCATGCCTGCAGTATACATAAAAAAAAGTCTTATACATTTATTTTCTTGGTTAGAGTCAGGGTGGATATAGGAAAAAACCTGAGTCTGCCTGAGATGTGAGTGTTTTGGAAGTAACCCAGGACTGGGAGATTTTGCCAAAAGATTCGTCTAAGGGACTCCTATAAACTGTTAATTTTGTGGTGAGCCTTATTTGAATATCAGGCATGAGAATTAATTTTCATACGTCTTTGAAATTAGCAGCCAGGGGTTTTGCTCAGAAAGAAAGCTTTTTGGGTTCTGAACTGCAAAAATGGGATTCAGACACCTTTTATTTTTCTTTCTGTTTGGCAGTCAAAGTCAACTGAACATTGGCTAAAAAAAATAAAGGAAATATTTTACTTACTCAGAGGTTATTTTTCCTGCAGGTATTGTCCTGTAACACTCCAGATTTGTTTGCTTAAATCTGTAATGAATTCAGTTATCTGAGAATGAGGTAGAAAATTCCCATCAAAAAACCTACAGCTGAGAAACATATTAGATTTATGAGAGGGGTGAGAGTAGATGCTGTGCCTAAGAAAAGGTTAATGCAAGAATATTGGGAAGAGGGGGAATCTAAAGCAGATGCAATGGGAACAGAGGGGAAACTGCCCTGGAAACAATAAGAAGATCATGAAAAAGTCAATTTTTCCTCTAGTAATGGCCGCTACAGGGCATCCTGCAGAGGAGGAAGACTTTAGGCATAGCTTATTCCACTCCTGTATTGCTAAGCAACAACTCAGGCTTCAACTGTTGTGGCTCAGAATGGAAACAATGAGGAAAACGTGTGAGTTGTAGGGGAGGAGGAGGGAGGTGACACAGGTCTTGTTAATGTAAACAAAGTGTGTTACAAGCAGGCCCCAAATGCCAGATTTTCTGCTATACAGTTCTGTGTTGAAATGGAGTCTGGGGAGAAATAGAGATCTTAGAATCCTGGATTCCTTGTGCCTGGCTCTGCATTCAAGTCCAGGTAAGCACGGCCTCAGTCCCAGCACCTTCTCTCACTGGCAGGACAGCCAGATCCATCTGCCTCCCAGCCAAGAAAAGTTTCTCCTCTGGGTGATGGACCACAAGAGTACTGCCACCCTCACAAAGGGAGTAGGACATGGCAGAGGTTGTGACTGAGTGATTAACTCACTGAAAATACTGGGGTTTTTCCAGCTGCCACAGCATGTCCCTGCTGCCCAGTGTAAATCATGATCTGTGCTGCAAGGAAGTGAAGGAGCTGCCCAGGGACTAGCTAGGTTTAAATGCATCATGTTATTCTTATACTTGACCTTCTGTTCAAGACTTTTTTCTAGGTTGTCCCTAATTTTCTGGGCTGTTTAATATTGTCTTATCTCCCCCCTTGCACATAGCTGATCCTTCATTAGATCCTTCATTAGATCCCTGTACTCCAACAATCAGTAATGACTTTTTATCAGCCAGTGTGAGCAAAAATGGACTTAAGTGTACTGAGTAATTATAATGAATTTTTTTTCTTGCAAATTCAACCTCTGCCCCCTCAACCTTTAAAATCAACCTCCTCTGCCAAGCTTGGCCTTAAAATGCTTTGAAGTTAAATTATGTGAAGAGAAGAAATCTAGCAGAAGATGCTTTTCTGACACAAGCCATGACATTCTTATTTAAACTTCTGCACCCACTGCCAAAGATCCTGAAAGCTCTGAGGACCAATCAGCTCAAAGAGACCCTTGTAATCCACTTCTGAAACTGTGGACATGAGAAGCTTTGCCAGGACACAAGAGCTGCAGATTCCTTACTAACCCCAAACTAGGCTGATCTTTTTCTCTCCGCTGCTCCTAACTTGGTCCTTTGGAGAGGCTTCATTCCTCAAATTAGCTCAAATGGAATATTTTTATGTATTTCTTGCAGTTTTTCTGCATACACTGAGCCTGAATTTGTCACTGGGCCGAACTCAGCTGAAATCTCAGCATCCAGCAGTTGCTCAGCTCTAGGAACGATGCTGAGAGCTATTAGCATTACCAGCAGCAGTTCACAGGGTAATAAATAATGGAAAGGAGGTTTTCCTGCTAGGACAGCATGTCCAGAGTGGTTTTATGGCAGAAAAAAAAATCCCCTGCCTTTGACTTTAGGGGAGCTTTGTTTAATTTCTAGATTTGTCACAGACACATCCAATTGTAGTTATGTCTAATCTCTGCTCCTAGAACAAATGCTTTCCATAAATAATATAATTAGCTAATCTTGTAATAGTATAATACTTTCTGTGACCTTTAAAGTGGCTATGAATTTAAAATCACCTTTCTTATTCTTTATTTTGAGTTTGTAATGAGAGCAAGAAGATGCAGTACCTTTGCTAGTCCCTGGGAGTCACAGTTTTAATACTTATTGCAGCTGTAGAAGCATCATCAGCTGGATGGCAGGAAGGCAGTGAGGCTGGGACCCTTTCCTTGGAGAAATTCTGCTGAAAGGGAACGCTGCTTCTGCTAAAAATATCGGTTCTGCAATAGCAAGCATTTTCCCCCTCCATCAAAAGCTTAAATTGTGCAAAATGTTGCAGATTTTCTGACAAGATTTTCAATTTTTAATTTTGCTTTGGTTTTGATCTGAAACTGTTCTCTTTTCAACTCTACTATTGAATGGCTTCAAAACAAACCATCCAACTCTGTTTCCTTAAGAGCAGCTTCAGCTGAATGTTGGTACATCTGAATGTGACACTCAGTTAACCCTTTTCCTGTGCACAGATGTGGTTGGAATTTTTTCTGCCTGCTTCTCCACCTAATCCTGCATTCCAAGGAGCTGTGCAAATTTCAACAAAGAGTTCCCATGCGAAAATTACAAATACCTAATTTTTACATTATATTATTAGACTTGTTTGAAAACCCCCAAACAACAACTATTTTTGTATTTTTGTTCCACAGTGAATTTTCAGCTTTTCAATTTGAATAGGAGCTTGAATTTCTTCAGTGTTGAGTTTTGGTGTAGTGGGACTTCAAAATCTTACAGTCATAGAATCATGGAATATCCTGAGTTGGAAGGGATGCATGAGGATCATCGCAGTGCAGCTCCTGGCCCTGCATGGGACAGCCCCAAGAATCCCAGCAGGTGCCTGAGAGAGTTGTCCAAACGCTCCTGGAGCTCTCTCAGCCTTGGTGCTGTGACCCTTCCCTGGGGAGCCTGTTCAGTGCCCAACCACCCTCTGGGGAAGAACCTTTCCCTGATACGCCCCTTAAAACTCCTCTGAGTCTTGGAAACTCTAATTCAAGCAAGTTAGAGAGCTAATGAGCTTATTGTAGAGAGTCTGCAGCCCAGGAAGGCATTGCTGTTGTCTTAAGGCAGGTGAAAGGAAATGCAGTATTTTCAGTGTCTTGGTCACTGTGACCTGCAAAGCTTTGACTGCAGCAGAGAGTTAAACCCAGCAATCCCAAATGCACATTTTCTTTGTTGCTGAAAGGCTGTAATCCTTTCCTGAAGGCTTTGGCAGATGGAGGTAGAAGTTCTGACTCGTTTGTTCTGTGGCCAATGGGCTATTTGGGCAATGGGTCATGGCATGAAAACACCATTAATCCTGGCTGCTTTGCAGGACTGCTGGGAAAAAATGGTGAACTGCTTCTGGTGAATTTTAGTAACAGTAGTGAGAATCTTATTTGTATAATAATAAAACTCCCCAGCATGGATAATACAGTAAGTAATGCTGACTGCATTCTGAAGGGATAGAGGCTAAATATCTGGAGGTTAAATGTCACAAACATTACTTTTCTGTGGAAAACAGAGCAGAGGCCTTTCAGTACAATCTGCTGAAATCCAGGGGCCACCTGAAATGCCAGATGATTCTACTTAGTTTTAAAAATTTTAAGTATTTTAAAAATTACATTGTAGAATATTTAAACATATAAATTATAGGAAGTGTCTTTGAATATTTAAGTTAAAACTGGTATACTTCAGAAAATGTCTATATTTGAATGTAAACATTCTGCTATCTGATATTTGAATCAGAAATCTCCAACTGTATAATTTGAGTGAAAGGACCAAATTTGTGGAATTTCTCAGGCATTTAGATCCTTAGAAATAGGTGCATCACTGAAATAAACAGGATTGAGAACTTGAAATCTACTCTTTATTTCATAGTGCACATAAAATTGAATCTACTGTAGATAAGCTAAATTTGCCAAACTCTAGTGCTCATATTAAAGGATTCAAGGTGACAGCCTTTTTTTTTTTTTTTTTTTTAATTTTGGAAACAACTGTTAGATAAAAAAAAAAAACAACAAAACTATATTCAGTTCAGTGCCTTTCAGAGTAACTTAAGTACAGCCAAACTGACATTCTGCTGTAAACAGATCCACACATCCTCTCCCCTTCCCTCAGCAGCAGCCTGAGCAGATGGATGAGCTTTGTGCTGTGCCCTGAAGGTGAACCAGCTTTGGGAAGTGTCTCAGACCATGGTGCAAAGTGATTTGATTTAAGGGCCCTCCACTGAGATTGCTTGTCACCAATCCACATTCCCAGGTAGGGATCTGCTGCAGTCAGTCCTGGAGACAGGGCTGGGTAAATCCCGGGGTGTGTGGGCTGTTCATGATCTCCATTATATCCTTCCAGCAGTGAAAAGCCTGGGAGGGTTCTGTGACCTTGTATCCCTAAAGCAAGGTAGGAGATGATTATTAATTTAGCAGTGAAACAAGCAGCAAACACTCCAGCAAAGCAGACTTTTTGGTGTCATATAGAGTGACCTTTGAAAAAGCTGTCAGTACAATTTTTGCCATACTTCCTAAGATGCTGCTGCACAATTTTGCTTACAGGGGCTTTAAGTCCTTAGGGGCAGATTTGGTATTAAAGAAGCAAACCACAGAGACCATAGAAAACTTGTAACATATTATTGAATTAGGAGCCAAAACATGAATCATAGGTACAGTCCAGTGTTAGGTATGTCTGTATGCAAGTATAATTATTTCTGTCCTCTCTGGATACGAATTTGAAGGGTTTGGCAGAACCCAGCAGAGCTCTGAATACTTTTGTAGTTTCACCTCATTCAAGATACAATAGCTAGGAAAATTTTTGCTAAATATTGACAAGACAGGCAGTTTTATTTGTTTTATATAAAGGGGACATATGGAAGGGTTTGAGGAGGTGCTGAACCAAGCTTTCGGGATTACAGTGTCAGGGAGGGAGGGAGGAAGGAAGAAAAGAAGGAAGGAAGTGGTTCTGCTATGTACGGGTTTTCATAAGGTGATAGGTCCTTTCCATCCAGCTGCCTTCCCAGTTACTACAGCTAATCTGTCCTTTTGGGACTTTCTCAAGAAAGAAGAAATGAATTTGCAGATATGCCAGAAGCAAAGTGATTTGTATGTGATATTTCCTAAAGGGAGAAATCCACAGCAAATCCCTCTCCCTGTAGAAAAACAGAGCCATGGCGTTATAGGTTGAAGTCTCTAAGAGGATGGCTCTTTCAAACGTGGTTCATAACACCTGACCTTACACCTTTCAGACCTGTTGCCCTCCAGGATGGAAGTCTGCTGGGGACACAAGTGTACTGCAAACATCCATGTCACCATGCAAGCTGAGGACTGCATGTCTCAAAGATTTTGGTGGGAAAAGTGGTGCAGGCAGGGTAGGATGAGGTCTGTGGTTGTGTGCAGGGAGTGAAACCTCCCCTCAGATCTGCTTTGGGCTGCAGCTGCCCGGCCATCTGTCTGTGCAGGGACCATAAACTGGATGGACTTGTGTTTACTTTGTGTTTGGGAGGAGGCCTGTCAGAGGTAAATGCTCTACAGCCTCAATAACCCTTTACTTTTCAGGTAGGCAAGGGAGCTATTTCTGGCAGAAAATAAGGGGGACTTTAAAGTCTTGAAGAGATACTATATCCAGTAGGATTTTATTTGGTGGTGGTGGTGGAAGTGCCTGTTGGGAGCAGCTTTGGCAAAGGAAACATGACATGTTTCCCTGTACTGCAAACATACCATCTATTCACTGTGACAGTGCAGTCAGACTGCTGTACCCACTCTTCCCTTGGAAAGCAAAAATATTAGTTTAATTTATTTTTCTGAGAATAAAATCAGACTTGGGTTCTGGCAATCACTGTTTGGGCTGCCAGTCTCCTGTGAGGGACATCCTTGACTTGTTCCTGAACCTGGCCATGTCCCTCAGGTCCAGGTACCTGCTGGCTGTGCAGAGAGTTGTCACCTGGGGGTCCTGCTGTCTCCTGGGGCAGTGCTCGGTGAGGGCCTTCCCTGCAGAGAGCAGTGGGATGTGTTTCAGAGTAGCTTTCCTCTAATGTGCAAAATGTAGGGAAGGCAGAGTAAGCCAGAGCAGCAGCTGGTGTGTCCTGTTCTGTGTCACAGAATGAAGACCAGGCAGGGACTGGGCATGTCCAGCTCCTGCAAAGGCAAATGCTGATGTTCTGCCTTTAGATTAGCCTGCTTTGCAAGGTACCACTCAATTCTAATAAAAATATCTGCATTTCACTGAAACAACACAAATATGGTGGTGTATCACAGCTATTACCTCAAGCTTAGCTAGCAGCAGTTCAGTGATGAAAGTAAGGTAGATTAAACAAGATCTCATTAATAAAATTTCATTTAAATATCTTGAAAAGAAATCAAGCATCAATATGGTTTGTTGTTTTGGTTTCTATTTTAAATTAAATTGGCAAGTCACATCTGTATTTTGTTTGATGCCATGACTTTGCTATCAGACAGCAGCATTTGTCATCACAGCAAATGTCTTGGGAAGGGGAGTGGACTAAATCTGTAGCAAAACTAAGTGCCATATTTATGTTTACAGCTGAAGGCTGCTATGAGTTTTTATGAACCACCTCAGGAGTAGCAGCTGCAGCTTCTTTGGGAGGATATTTGCTCTGATATTAAGGGAATGGCAAGTGGAGGAGAACAATGAGCTTATATTTGGCTAGGATTTACCAGGCTCTATTACAGGCAGTATGATGTATATTAAATAGATCCAACTTGCTGATATAAGTTTGTCCCTCTAGTAATAGAAAGGAGCCCACTTAATACCTGTATTTATGGTTGTTGCTCCATCGTCCTACACCATGTGGAAGAAAAGCAGCTCTGATAATACATGTATGTATTAAGGATCTAACTTAAATTCTTGCATTGGTTGCAGTGGAATAGGCTTTGGGTGAAGCTGCTGTGCCTTGTCTTTGCTGCCTTTTGTTACCACGCAAGTCTAAGACATTTACATGTAATCTGGGTTAATTAAAGCCACAGTGGTACCATTTCCTGTTAGGGAGAGCTCTGGTGAGGATAATCCTGTGGAAAAGGGATTGTTTCTCAACAGCAGAAACTGAAATTTGACTTCATCAATTTCTGCCCAGTCCTAAAAGTAAAACAAGACCTTGAGAACTGTAAAGCTTCCTGTGGTGCCAACTCTGAGGTTGGGCAGCCTGCTTGTCTGGGAGGTGGTAGAGACTGTGGCCCTTTAAATGCCACTGCATTGCCTTTTTATTTATTATTCATTCAGTGAATGTATCAAATAGCTACAGGCATCCATCTGTCATTCTGAGGCCTGTCCCATCAATTCAACCACACAGCAGCACAAAGGGGGCTCTCAATATACTCACCTCTGTCCCTGGCCTCCTCACCAGTCTGCAAAATAAAAATAAAGGCTGATGGATGAGATACCCGCACAAGCAGCTATTTTAGTTCTTTCCTCTGGGTTTCATGATGATGTTTTACCCTCTCCTTTCTCTGAGGGAGGTAAGAAACACGTGCCAAGTGCCTCCCAGTGCATCCAGTGAGATGAAGCTTTTGATGAGTCGGTATCTGCTCCATGCCCTTCGAACCCCGAGGGCTTTGCTGCCTGTGCCCCAGCTCCTTGGTGCTCAGTACCCAAGGCTTGGGCACTCTGACCTCAAGGCCAGATGCTGGCCTGGGCAGAGCTCCACAGCTGTCATCAGGTGTTGTGTTCAGTTTTTGAGTCTGAAAATAAGTGAAGTGGCCAGACTTTTCCAGTGTTATTTAAAAGCTGCATTTTGTTTTCCCCAGACTACTGAAAACCATCTTGACTGGTCTCTGTCTCAGAGAATTGTTTAGTTAACCTGGGAGATTTCAATCCATTTGCATTTTTTCTCTCACATTTTATCATAGCAATGCTTTCAACTGAAGCTCTCAAGGTTTTTTTTTGCATCTGAAATGAGCAGAGTTCAGGGGAGAAACCTTTAGTGTCACATTTGTGCTGTCTGTTTAGAATATGTTTTTGTTCAGAGCTCAAGATACAAAGCTCAAGGTAGAGTTCTTTCAGTCCATCTCTCTCCCTCCCTCCCATTCACGTGTGGTGCAAGTGCAGATGAGAAGAACTTCACTGAAAACTCCCAACAGTTAAAATCTTCTTTCAAGTTCTAAAATAATTCATCCAGATTTCAGTCTTGTTGAGCTTGTTCTAGGGCACTCGAGAAATGCATGAACCACAGACAAAGACACAATTTAAAGTGCTTTTTAGGTGCATATTCACAGTTAAAATTGACTTTGTGATTCTCCTTGCCTTTCTAATCTTTGCCTAAAGAAATAGGTTTGCAAATACATACAGTCTAACCGATATCTCTGTTTAAATCTGAAAACCTATTCTAGGGAGAATTTTTTCCAGTTGCTTGGTCCTGTTACCCAGAATCACATCTCTTGTGGAGTACCCTATTATTTATGACAACAAGCATGATGATGATCAGCATAAAACCGTAGAACCAATAAAAATTCCTCTTACCAAATGTATGCTGAACATATCCTCAGGCATTCAGGAAGTCAAGTGGATCAAGGAGTAGCTACTACTTTGCAGACATCTGGTAAAAGCCCAGATTGTTTCTGAATGTCCCCCAGCAATGAAATAGTGCTAGAGACAAAGTAATACCTAGGATTGCAAAAACATCTGCTAATTTCACGGTCACTGGGGAATTCACACCACAAAAAAAAAAAAAATGTTGCTCCTTCATTTGCAGTTACCTGCATTGCTTTGTAATTAGGCCTGGGTGGTGCAAGTTGGGTAATAGCAAAATTGTTTCCAGTTGACACAGTTGTAAAAAATATTCAGCTAATTTTATTTACTATGAGAACCAGTGTGGAATGTCTGACTCTGAACTTCCTGATGGCAGCACACAGGGCTTTGTAACTCACTCTCCCCTTCCTCTTGCATCTCTGCTTTGCTGGGTGAACAGCCCATTTCTGCAGCATTAGGGACCTCTGGTGTGGCTGGGTCAGGCTGCATTAACAGGAGCGATTCCTGCGGTTCTCATCTCCAAAGGAAGATGAGGGAGATGATTTTAGCCATACAAGGGCAATACAGGACATGGAAATTTTCCGAAGAAATGGTTGGACATGGTTGGAGCCCTGGCTTGAAGCATCACAAAACAAGGTGCCCATGGGGGAGTACTGCCCTGTGCTATCTCCCTTTCTGAAAATCTATCATTCTCCCTTGGGCAGCTCCTGCAGGGCTTGCAGGCTCTGCACTGTGGCTGCTCCTAAACCTCACTGAGCAGCACCAGACAAGCCATCCTGCCCCTCTTTGCTGATCTGGTCTTTGCTCTCACCTGTGCCCTTGGGTGTCTCTGGGTGCACACCTGGGGCTCGTTGTACCTGCTGAGGAGCCAGCCTGGCTGAGCTGGGGAGGAGCCTCTGCCCATTTCTGCCTCGTGCTCAGGGTGAGGGGGCACAGAGCCCGCTGGTCCTGGGGGAGCTTCAGTGCCCCTGTTCAGGATCAAAACCTCTCCTGCTTTTTGTTCGAGGCTGTGCCGTGTTTTACAGAGGGTGCAGGAACGGGGGAGCATCTGGAGGGAGCAGGAAAGTGAAGGTTTGTACTCCTGGAAAGTGGGACCTTTTGTGAATAGCAATGTGTTTGCAAAATATTTGAGGTTTTCAGTGGGGAACTGCTTTTTTTTTTTTTTTTTTTTTTTTTTTTTTTTTTTTTTTTTTTTTTCCTTTTTTTGTTTCTAGTGGAAGTCAGCTTTCAGCTAATATAGATTTATCCACTTTGGGATACAAAATCCTGCTTTCTGCTCTGTGCTATTTTTCCTGAATGCCACAGGAGGCTTTATTTTTCCCTGACAGCTAGCTAAAGGGCACGTTTATTTGACAACTCCTTCATCAGTGAAAAAGTAGAAAAGACATTAATCTAAGGCCATGTGCAGCATAGTAGTACCAAGGAGCTCAATTTTACTTCAGAAAACAATAGAGGAAGCTTCTTACAGTGGTGTGGGATTAACTGGCAGATAAAATTTCTTTAAGTCAGTTCCAATGTGTGATCTGTGTGTGGAGAAAACTGCTTTCCAGGAATAAATCTGGTTTAAGTGGTAGGGGATGGGGGCAGGAGAGTGGAGAAACCCCTGATGAAAAGAAGTGGGAGAAGCTTCTTGGGGTGTTCTTGGATGACACAAGATGAGCTCCACCTGCTGTGAGTAACAGCATTGCACTGATTACCTTAGCCTGGGTTTGTAAAATTGTTTATTTTAAAGCATCATGTAGAGGCCTGACTCAGGTTACTGTGCACACAATTCAAAGGCAGTCCTTGCACTGAAGAACTTTTCAGGCAAGGAAACCAGAGCGGTGTTTCTTATATGTGTGATTTGTTCTGGGCTCTGTGGGAGTTTCCATGGCCTGGGTGGGCCATTGTAGGAATGTATGGTAAGATGGGTGCCTTGAAGGGACAGCAGTCCTTAAGAGAGTGAAATCCAGATGTACCTGCTGTAGGTAAACAGGTGAAGGGCCCTGGAAGCCCTAAGACTATGGATATGTGTAAATCTAGTTGTGGTTTCCACTGCTGTGAAACAGCAAAGTAATCAGAGGGAGGGAGAGAGAGCAGAGGATTGTGACCTTCTCATGTGCACTGGCTCAGGGCACACCCCCAGGTACCAGCAATGAACTCCTGGCTCCTCTGAGGGTTCTGCAGTTCTGTTATTGCCATCAGCTGACACAAGGTTTCCCAAGTCTTTGTTTCCCTTTTATAGTCTTTTATTATGATCCCGAGCAACTGAAAAGGTTTGGGCTTGTGCAGATAAATCCTTTTCAGGCATTGAATTTTCCTGACAGTTTTAAATGTCAATCTGTTCTTAGTTGGAGGATTAGTGAGGCTTATTATAGACTATGTTAATTTAGTCTGTATATGTAGATCTGCATTTATAAGTAGCATGGAAACATGTGTTAACAGTTTTACATAACGACAGGTAAAACACTTGTCAATGTTTCAGCTGTCGATGAGAGGAATCTGAAAGCTTGTCCACAAATGCTTTCCTGGGCAGGCAGAGCTTCCCTGCTTTGCCAGGGGATCAAGAAAGACCTTTCCTTGTGGACAGAGGAGAGGAAAAAAAAACCTTAGGTAAATTAACAACACAGCCAGCAGGGATTTGGTGTGTAGTGTTGACAAGTGCCACCTAAGATGAGACCAATCTAATTTGATTCCCATTAAAATGCAGTATTTGAGGTTTAATTCATTTTTGTCTGCACCCAAGGCTGACATTACCTACTACAAAAAGCTGCTTTAGTGTCTGAGAAAAAAAAACCAACCCAATCCCCAGACTTTAGTTACACAGAATGCTAGAAATGAACCTTGAGAAAGAGAAATCTGTGCTAGTTGTGGAGAAAGAAAAAATGAAGGAAAGTCATAAATCCTTTAGTGACATGTTTTTTTAAAAATGGTTTCCTTTGTCAGTTTTATTTTTACTCCAGGAAGAAACTGTGCCTTTTACAGATGAGGAGCTTGTACAGTTCTTTGTAAGACAGTATTTCTGGTATTCCCAAGAAAGCAGACTAAACAGAAAATGTGAATTAGTAATTTCTGCAAGTTAAAGTGGAACAATCCCTTTTAACACATAATTAGATTAAGTGCAGTCTTTACAATTTGGAATACTGATTTGCAATATGCATGAGGTGAAAACTGCATATCAATTCATATTTCTGTATTTGCTTTAGGTAGTTGTCTTATAGAAAAACTTGGTTAAAAATAAATATGTATTAATTTTGGTAAATAAAAAGACTGACAGAAAGGTAAATTCGGTGCTGGGGCCTCTCTTATTTGTGCATTCTTGGAAATAGTAAAGTTTCTCATTGTTAGGTGAGTGCAGTAAAAAGCTGAGAATCTATTGCTGGTGGAGGAGCCAGAGAAGAATCCAGATTTCCCTCCTGTGACTTTGAGATAACGGGAGTGAAATGCAGAAATGTTTGTTTAACTTTGAACACATGAAGAGAACAAATCTGAGTAATGCAGTGCATGTGGAGTGGTTTTTTTTTTCAAAGTCACATTGATAATGACATTCCTTGCAGGCTGGGAATTAAAGGAATAATATTTGTACTCAGAGTCTTTGTTTTGTATGGGACAGGAAGCCCAAATCTGCACCACTTTGTGAGTGGCAGTGCTAAGGAATGACTCATTTCGGTGTAACACTGAACAGCTTCTGCCACTAAGGCACATTATTATCTTTTGAAGTCACCTGCTCTGCTCCTCTTGAGATTCCAGAATTGTTTGGTGGTGGTTTTTTTTGTTTGTTTGTTTGTTTGTTTGTTTTTCTGCTCTAGGAATCTGTGCTACAGTTTTAAAGAAATGATCCACATACAATGACCTTAAGGAAGAAATCCAATAATGGTCGTTTTGTTTGTTTAGATGCTGCCCTGCACATTCAAGTCGTTGTTAACCAATTGAAGTTTAGTATCTTGTTGTCCTTAGAGCTTGTAAAAGTGTGGTACTTGTGGCTGGGGTGAAGGAGTTGTTTGTTTTTAATAAAAAGCTTGGATTATTTTTGTAACCTTGGCTTTGTGAGGCATCTCTGTGTTAAACACTCCTGACTTGCCCTTACGAGATAGAAAATTGTAATGGGGAAAAATGGCATGTTTAAAGTACTGTAGGCGCAGGTGTTTCTGAGGCTTCTGTGTTGGTGGCAGGGACAGCAGAGCTGGCTGTCCTCACAGGGGCAGCCACTGCAGCTCCCCAGGGCTGCACAGGGCTCTGAGCTGTGCCTGGTCCTTCTGCCAAGGACAGGTAGCAGAGGAGGCCAGCACAGGCTGTGCTGGGACAGCCAGGCAGCCACACCCAGCCCCTTTAGAGGGAAATGGCTCTATTAGTGTGGTTTTGTGCCAGGGACAGTCCCCTGCAGGTCAGAGGGGCACTGGAAGCCATCCCAGATGCAGCTGCCTGGCAGGAGTTTCACTGTTCAGGGCTGCTCTTGGAGATGGTGTCCTCATCTCAAAGCAGTGACCAGGGCTGGAGGCAGTGATGCTTTCCAGTGTGCATCCCTTTGCTGTCAGGGGTGTGTTGGTGACAGTATCTCCTTGTGGGCTGAGTCTCATGACATCCTCCACTCCTCCTGAGACTGAACTGATCTAACCTTATCACACTTAATTTATCTGACGACAGGTTGTTTGTTTTGATGCTTCTTTTGATAGCGGTCTCTTCCCTTCCCAAAGAGACAGCATCACTCTGGTGCTAACGATGCATCCCTGTGTCTACAGGGTGTCAGAAGAGCAGTCTGTTAAATGCAAACCTTCAGAAAACACATCTTTGTGGCCACCTAAACTTTGTATTCACAACCCAGCAGTGTAGAAATGAACCTGGGGTCCTGTGAGGCAACAATGTGGGATGCACCACAAAACACAGATGGTCTGTGAGGTGAGCAGCTGAGCTGGAAATACAGCCACTGAATCCAAGCTACCAAATTAGTTTAGTAGGGGGAGATGTAAAGCATTTTTCACAGATTGAAATGGATTGCTGTAGGTTATGATGCCCATGACCTTTAAATATTTTTGACAGTAAAGCAAAACCTGTTCTCATGAGAAGAAAATCCCCATCATGAAAGGACACCTTCTTACATTATTCAATCCTTTGTTGTGTGTGGATAAGTAATTTTATTTGGAAAAGTTGGTATGATTTCATCACTAGGATGCCCTCTGCTTTAATTCAATCTCCCTGACCTAAGTTCAAACCCATCACACATTGTAGCAGCTGCAAATAATTCCTTTGTAAAGATTGTCAGAAGTGAAATGAGGTTAAGTCAAAACCCCTCAGCTCTGCAGAACGCATGACTAGTGCACATGAAGGGGTGATTGGCAATTGCTGGCCCAAGTGTCAGTTTTAAATTGTCCTTGCAAGACTTGTCATCCTCAATCAAAGGTTCAGCTCAAAGACAAGGAAATTAGAGAAGTGCCTGTATGAGTTGATCTCGACTTGAAAATGCTCAACAAGAGTGTAAAAGTTTGAGAAGATAATTTACGAAATGGTAGAAATGTAACTTTCTCTCCATCTGAATGTTAATGGATAATACTACAAGCTGCTTTCACACTGGTTTTAGTGTTCTGCCTTAGCCTTAAATCCTGGTTTCAGCTGGGATAGAGTTCATTTTGTTTTCAGTAGCTGGTACTGTGCTGTATCGAATTTAATATGAGAACAGCATCCATAACACACTGATGGTTTAGCTGTTGCTCAGTACTGCTCACTCTAAGTCAGGGACTTCTCGCTGTCTCGTGCTCTACCAGTGCAGCAGCTGCACAAACAGCTGGGAGGGATTGTGGCCTTTCTGAAGTCACCACCTTCCTTACCTTGTTTTTGCTAGAATTAATCTCCCATCTTGTTTCTGGAAAAGCAGGAATAGACACTGACCACAAAGAGTTATTGGTGAGCTGAATTTCAGCAGCCTCTAACAGATGAGGCCAAAGGTGAAAAAACCCCCAACCAGTAGTCTTTTAAAAACACACCACGCTCATTTAACAGAGCTCAGTTTTACTAAGGTAATAGCTGTGGAAACTTTACTCCTTTAAGAAGGGGGAAACTAAAGAGTACGAAACACTACCTTTCTCTCTCATTTTCTCTCTTTTTGAATAATAATACAGAAAATCCGGGGAGGGGGGGACATCCTTTACTGTACTTTTTCTGCATATATGTAAAATAATTGGAGGTGTCTCTGTGCATGATACCCAGCTACTTTTATGAGCTTCTCTGAAATCTTTCAAAGTTAAATTTAACTTGACACCTTTCTGGGTGACCATTAATTTAGTTTGTAAGAGAGTCTTGAAATCTTTGATACTGATATTGTGTTGCTGCAATTACAGCCCATGGTCCTGGGGCCATACTAAAATAAAAAGGGCTGCAGACTTTCTTTTAAGTCAATCCCTTAGAGGCTCAATCAGTTTGATTTCTGAAACCTGTGCTTGACAGTGAAGCTGATTAAATTCTGCTGGGATCAAAACCTGGGTGCAATGTCATGTTCTCATAGTGAAGTTCATTATACCAAATTTTGATTTGGTTTAAGAATCCAGGTTTCAAAAAAAAAAACCCAAATAAGTCTTCCAAGAGTATGAAAGGATGTGTGAAGCTGGGCAGTAAGTTAGGGCAAAAACAATAGCTCAAGATTTATGAGGCACAGACTTTTTGGTCATGTTGAGTTACTTCTTTAAGCATGTTTTTGCAGTAGTAACTGGGGTTGCTGCTTGTCCCCAAGCAGCAAGGTGTCATCGAGCTGAAGCAGAGGTAAAGTGCAAATTAGTGCCCAATCTTTGATGCATATTTCTGTTGGTTGTTTGCAGTGTAAGGAAATGCAGTGAATTGCCCCAGAACTCAATTCAACGTAAGTTTCTCGGGCTCTCGTGGATCTTTCTTGCTTTGAGATTATCTGCATTAGCTTTTATATGACATTTTCAGGCTTGTCTAAGATGCAACTGAAGAGTTTATATGAGAGAAGAATTGATGCCTCCATTTCCAGCACCACAGACTCTCATGCTCCACCCGCCTCTTACATCAGACTGTCTGGAAGTGGCCTAGATTACTGTTATTATTTTGGTGTAGAAAAGCAACACTCCATTTTACCCCCAATTGCTCTCATAAATTATCCTAGGAAATGTCTGTCAAGTAATAGGAAGCAATGTATCCTTGGAAATGAAAGGGATGGAACTGTTAAAAATAATTCTCTCCTCGGTAATTGCAGCCTCCTTCTCCAAGCCTTGCAGTCAGGGCATCGAGCCAGGCAAGAACAAGGGCTGGGCAAATGAGGGGGAGGGATTTTACCACTTTGTTAGTTAAGGTAACGTTTGTGGGAAATGATAAGCCCATCCTAATTTACCCTAAAGGATTCTGTCTAACACAGCTATTCCTAAAGAAAGATTTTAATGATTGTTGATGATTCTTGAGTCCTGAGAAAACCTCAGTCCTGTGTGTGATGGTGGAACTCAACCAACTTCACTTTCTCGAGGAGTTGCTCAGTAGGGCAGGGATCTCACTGGCCCCAAACAGAAATACTGGATTAATGGCCAAACATTTTCTTGAATTCAGGGCATGGAGATATCTTTCTGAGCAAATCCTTGCACTTGTGACTGTATGTATGGTTTCTGTTTGTCATTAACTTTCCAACAGGAAATTTCTTGGAGAAGTATTTTCATCACTAAAGAGATTTTACACTAAAGAGATTTACACTAAAGGTAGTGACATACCTGAGGATATCTGGTTGTAAGCCTTTATTGCTGTCAGTGGGAAAGACAAAATGCTTTCCAATCACCAGAAAATTAACCATTTGGGATCCAGTATGGGTGTGAGTGGATTTAATTGAAACACTCATACATTTCTGCACTGAGATACTTGAAGAAAACATGAATAGGATAGGCTGTTAGAAAAGGCAGGGGAACTGCAAGTTATTTCTGTAGAAGAGCAAACCTGTGGCTGTAGATGTGCAGTACTAGAGCAGGAACTACATCCCTTGCAATAGTTTCAGTATCTAGGGCTGCTCTGATGAAAGGTTTTGCTTCTGGTTTTCTGCAGTGTAAACGGGTGCTCAGATACATCCAGAACACATGGAATTTTTTCAACTCTGAGCTCTGTTATGAAAACTGTTGGTTTCATCTAAGCCCACAATTACTTTCTGTGAAATTAGTGAAACAGTCTCACACTACAGTTGAGAATATCAGAAATAGTTACTGGGATCCTGAAACCCCCAGGGGAAGGAATTTTCCTCCAATAGAGGAATTTTATCTAAGTGACTGCAGTTATTTGAATTATTTTCTCTTTAAGATTGTGAGCAAACACAACATTATTCTTTCTGACTGAAGGTGATGTAGATCCTCACTAAGCAGCAGGGTAATGTGAAACAAACCTTAACCACATGACTGCCTGCAGCAGACGGGAGAAGTGCCCTTGATTTCTCTGAATTAATCTTTAAGATGGAATAAAGAAGTATGAGACATTATTCTAAGCAGCAGAAAATGCATCACTGAAATGATTTCATTGTGGAAAAACAGACTTGGATTTCATGCTCTTGCTTTAGACAAATGAAATTAAAAGGCAGTTCCTGTATAGCTGTGTATTTACTTTCTAAACAAATGGGAACCCATTCAGTCTCAGTTCTCTTCTAATTCTCTCTCTTGCTGATGCAGGTTGACCTTTTGCTCCAAAATTTAAAATCAAAATGCAGCTCCTCTCTGTGGACACAGATATAGCCCAGAACAGAAGATAAGGTACTTGGAAATAATAGCATAGTTCACATACGATTGTACATAAGAGATATAAGGTCAAAGCAGCATCTGAATTCACTGCTTGGTTCAGGGGGAGGCTGCACATTTTCATAGGCCCAACAAATACAGCACTGGGAGTTGATTTTTCAGGTTTCTTTTTTTTTTTTTTTTTTTTTTTCCTTTATTGCCCAAGGGGAAATTATTTTGAAACAGCTTAATTAACTACAAATACAGTAGGCAAATTTTCAGTGAAGCACAGTATTTCCTATGGCTTTCTAAGGGCAGGCAACAAGCAGCCATGTTCACAAAGTGCTGCATGAAGACCTTTCAGGAGGTGTCTGCAGTACATCTGTGCTTTGGGCACAGCACTGCATGATCATTACTACAGCTACAGCCACTCAGTTTTAGGGATTTGACTGATTTAATGTTTATGCAGTCTTTAAATGTGAAGTCCTGTGTTCCACTCTAAACATGGAACTCCTGTTCTTTGAATTCTGTGTTTTTGGGTGTATAAATGAAGAGATTGCTGCCCCTGAGCTCATTAGTGTCTTTCCATCTGTTTTCTTTTTCCTGTAAGAATACACTGAATATTTTCTGTGTCAAACATTTAATTTTAATTAAAGCAGGAGTAAATAAATACTCGCAGCTAACACAAATCTGAACCTTGCACTTCTGCATTTCCCTGTGTAAGTGGTACTTGTTGTGCCTTGTGTCCTTTGTCCCACTAACCCCGGGCAGTATGGGCAGGTGAGCATTGTGGATGGCCATCATTATTTCTGTCTGACTTTGCTGCCATGTGTTGGAGGAACGTGTAGGAGGTCTCAGTGACGATGGAGCAGATAGTGAGCCAAGGAATGTAAGACCTGCAGCCAACTACTACTGAATGGGTGTGGGAGGAACCTTTCATCCTGTGAGAAGTGGCTGAACTTTTTATTTTGTAGGGTGTTTTTTCTCTCTCCCACATACTTTCCTCTCATTCCCCTAACAAATGTTGAGGCTTTGTGGTGTGTGTATGAATTTTTGGGGTGTGTGTTCTTTTTGTAAACACAATTCCTAGGCTTTAACTAGTTGTATTTAGTGGTTTTAAGCTGTAGCAGTTGACTGCTGTGCTCTATGCAACTTATTTTGATGTTATTTGCCTCAGTGTTTAGTGGCTATTTTGGAACTGTTGTACTGACCAGTCCAACAGGAGAGCTTTTCAAGATATTTTATGAGCCCTTAAGAGAACAAAGTCCTTCCCATGATGACGTGTGCTTCTTTCCAATGATGTCTTTGCTTCATTTGTTTACAGTTTTGGTTTTTTTCTAGGTGGTATTGTTTGTTTGGTTTTGTTTATTTGTTTTTGCCATTTACTGTATTGTTCAGAATTCTGTTTATAAACTTAATCCTTAAAACATCAGAGTTGTAGAAGTGCCACGTGAAAAAAATTCACACTGAATTTATCTCAGTATGTTGTGTTCAAGTTGATTACCAGCTATTTTCTGGATGATCTGCTTCGAGTGAAGGTGTTAGAACGGTACTTTTCCAGAAGTACTATTTTGGGTTGTAGAGCATTGCAGATTTTGATTTGCTGCAACAATAGTGTTTCATTTATGGCTAGCATTTAAGATCTTCTAAGCAAACTAAAACCTTAGCTTAATCCTTCTGAGCAATGCTGTGAGAATCACCCATGCTTGCATTCTGCAGTAATGCAGAGCGAGAACACCACACAACCTGCCACAGGCTGGGCAGGGAGCAAGTGGTGAAGTAGAGATTAAGATTTGAAAGCTCCTGGTTCTCACTCCTGCACTCAACCCACCAGATATCACCAGCTCTTCTAATCAAACCTCTGAAACCACAATATCTTACCATCTGCTGTGCAAATTTCCTCGGGGAACGTCAAGACACTCTTTTACATTTCAGGCTCTCTGAAAACTGCGTGAAAAAACCCCAAACAGCTACATGTGAACAAAAAAATGCATAGAAGTCACGCATTTATTTTTATAGGGGGTTGGTTTGGGTGTTGCAATCGGTTCATTATTGAGGAAGACAAAAGGTGTCTCCTACAGAACACTTCAAGTTTTCATCTGTTAGGCAAAATGTTTCTTTTTCCTGATGAAAAGGGCACAAAACCCAGCTTAATTATTTCCATCGTCCAATCGCCCCTGTCACGCTCCCCTTGATTCAGTGACTTGCCAGAATTTACCCATTGGCACAACATTTATTTTTAGACATGTCTCTAGATTTCAAGTAAAGCTCACTGGTGCATACAAATTATTCATTTAAGCATTGATTTGAAAATAATAATAATAACAACACATATTTCTCTAACAGGGTGTCAGGAAAGCATTAAATGCAGTCATTCTGGAAGCAGTAATTGTAAGCAACACTTTATTGTTGACCATTTAGGATTGAATGACAGACAATACAAGGCACAAATAAAGAGAAGCAGGAATTGAAGTGCCTGTTGTGCACTGGCATGTAGTCAGCACCCCTCAAAACACCAGCTTGCCTGCAGCAGCCACAACCTTGGAGCTGTGTGTTAGGAAGCACTTTCTCCATCTCCAGTGCTGCTGTGCAGCTCTCTTTCCTCACAGCCAGTCTGCAGAGAGGAACAGCTCGTGTGCTGGGGTGAGGAGGAGGGCATCTGCAACCCCTCACAGCTGAATTACTTAGGGTGTTTTAAATCCTTTCCTGTGCAGCATCAAATGACAACGTTCCTTTGATTAACTCTTGGTAGCCTTAACACTGACCAGTGCCCCTGTGTGTTGTGATGTTCCTCCACTGTGCAGCGGGGAAGTCTTCACATTTTGGATGAAGTTCTACATCTCTGCTTGGTCATAACTAACTTAAGTCTCCTGCACCTCACATTGCTTAGGTCTGTCCTTGCTGTGAGCTATTTAGTTATGTGACACCTGACAAGGTGTGACTGCTGTCCCACCCCTTTCAGCAGCACTCATAGTCTGAAGATGCTGGCTTTCCCTTGCTGCTTCTGAATTGTCCCTCATGCATGAAATATTCTCTTTGCTTGGAGTTGCTGCTCTCCTCCACTAGTCCCCTGTGTAAGGGCTGCTGGCCTGGGGGAGCCTTATCTGCTGATGGGACTGTGGGAGTGACTGCAGAGGCGATGTGAGCTGTGAGAAGCCGCATGTGACATGCCATGCACGTACCTGTGACACTGTAGAGATGCACAGCAGTGAGCAGGTGGTGCCCTTTGCTTTTCTGATGTCTCACCTTTAGTTAGCTTTACTTAGGCTGTGGGACGCTTGCCTGGTGCTGTAGAATCTCCTCAGTGAGCAGTGGAAGTGTAAGGTGGCACTGCAGGGAGCTAACACACCGTGTTTCTCACTAAGACAGCACTGAGCAAAGATGTCCCCTCAGGACTGTCACCTGTCTTGGCTAGAAACCATGTGCTCAGTCTGTAGAGTATGTGGGATGAGAAGGGCCTGGTCTGTGTCTGGAGCTCAAATGGCTTCTGCTTTACCCCTGCAGATCAGTTACCTACATGAGGTACCTACAACTCTGCTTTGCAAGAATTTGTTAGTATTTTTCAAATCTGTGGTTAAAAAACCTGCTCTGAATGCAGTCAACACCTAAACATCATCCAGCCTTTGGGGGCTATCAGATAGTGACTGTTTGCATATTTTTTGGACAATGTGCTACATAATAAACTATAAAATTATTGATATTCGATAGAATCCACAAGGCAGGGCAGATGGATTTTTGGAAGGGTTGGTCTGTACATATGTGCATTTGCCTCTTCTGTCAGCAACTGTTTTATTTATGTCACTTACTGAGCGGCCCCCGATAAAATATCTACTGACTAGCATTCATCAAGGTTTTTGGTTTTGTCTAGAATGTGTTTCTTTTTTTTTTTTTTTCCCCTCGAAAGTGTAAAGCAAAGCACTTTCCCAGCCAACCAAAATAATTTGGAAGGCTGTCCTAATGACTCCACTGGGACTTAATCCTCTAAAACAAGGATCTTCCTTGCTATCTTGTAATAAATAAAAAATAAATTAAAAAAAAAGAGAAAAGATACAATAACCACTTTCTCAAGGATTAATGATCTGTGAATTCTGTAATAAAAGCTATAACCTAATCGGGAGGAAAAAAATCAACTATGAGATGTGCTAGAACAGCTGAAAAACAAGAGGGGCTGTCTGGGAAGGAGGTGGGATGCCAAAAACTTGTAGCTGGCCCTCAAAAGAGAAGTCCAAGGGTTTTCATGCTGTTTGTGTGGCTGTCTACAACCAGTAGGAAGCAGTTTGCTGTAAATACCAGAATCTTGTATTCTGGAGGGGTGGGGACAGGGTGAAAGGCCAGAAAGAGGAAAAAGTGTGTTGTGCATGGGAGAGCATGGTGTGCATTTCCCTTTGGGGTACCCTGTCTGTGCTCTCCCTTTAGCAAATCAGGCTGTCTCCTGACCAAAGGAAGGGTGATCCAAGTAAGAACAACACCAAAGCAAACAAATAAAAAAGGCAAATCATGCTTCTTGAACTCCTACCTATTCCATGGTAGGGTGAATAATTGCTTTTGCAGTTTGTCTGGAGTTACCTTTTTGTGAGGCCTGCAATCTTTCATTTTGAGCTCACAGTCATTTCTTCACTGAAGCCACAAGCTAAAGGGGTTGACTGAGCACAGTAATTCCTGGCATTGCCAGAACAAAATACAGTGAATTTGGCTAGCTGGGAGTGATTTCACTTCCCACTTCAAATTAATTAAATCCCATGCATGTTTAGAATGGGATTTCAAAACCAAAGCTGAAGACTTAATATTATGTAGGAGTTTGGGTTCCCATGACTATATGGGCATGGCAGGAATATTCAAGCCCATTTGCAATGGTGCAAATGGTGAGGGGTGGAACAGCTCTGCCATACTGGGTGCCATTGTTGTCCAGGTTTTAGCCTACAGGAAAGTACAGGAGTGCTGGTATAGGAAATATTTCACTAAGTCACATTGCCAATGCCAATATTTTCACTTATTCATATTTAAGAGACGTGACTTCGGACCAACTCTATTTTCACAATCAGCAGTGTCTTCACTGTCCTGTTAAAGGGCTGCCAGTAATTCTCATTGCCATTTTATCAAGTTAGTCCTACTAGGATAGAGAGGAAATTTTCTTGTTTCTACAGAGAGGCGAAGCAAAGGCTTCTGGCTAAAATTTTGTTGCATAATTATGATAGAAGTGCTGTTTCACTTCATAGCTTTGTGTTGGAGACATTTCAAGGAATCCACTGAAAGGATTTAAACAGGAGAATACTTTGCAGACAAACTCCTGGAAAATCTTGTTAAATATGTTATTTGGCAACCATTCTCATTATACCGAAAGACCTGGAGGGAACCAAATATACATAATGCATTGGGTTACTTGCATTTACTGACAAATGCTGCCTAATACAGTTTTTAGAGAAAGAATTCAAATGTAATGTTAAACTACGTTAAAGGGACATCATTAAGGTTGCAAAATTAAGCAATCAAACATAAGGTTGTCAGTGCAACCCTGATTCAGGCCCCTTGTGTGCATGCATTATGATGCAGTCTTTAATTACATGATCATATACTACCTTTTCTCCTGCTGCCTTATTCAGTGAGCAGGATGAATAGCACTCACTAAATGAGCAGCTATTCAGTATTATGTTTTCCCCATTGTTCAGCGTGTGGTCCCATGCTTTATTTATGGCACACTATTGAAACTCTGCTCTGAAAAGAAAATCTAAATCTCCTCACGGGTTTTTTAACAGCAGTTGCCACTGCAGTGTCTGGGAGCTTCACAAGCGCTAATGACGACTTTATCTTCACAACAAGCCTTTGAGACGAGGCAGTGACAGCAACTCGGGGAAGCTGAAGCAAAAGAGAAAAGGTCAGAAGTCTTTGCCAGCTTGTGGTGCTCCATTTAAGATCTTTAGCATCTGAGACTGTAGAGGTAACACTGCACTCGGACTGTTTAGGAGTAGTTTCTGCAAACCGAGTACCGATGTCTGCCAGTCTCATTCTGGTAGCACCATCCAGTTGTCTTAGTTATGAGTGCCCTTTCTTTTCCTATTCTCTTGACTCTAATTTAGATGGACCCCTCTACTACTCTCCAATGCAGGCACAGGTGTCAGTTCTGTACAGCTGTGCATGTCGTGGTCACATATAGGAAAAGATGTGGCACACTCAGCACAATGAGGTGATGCAGTATTTTAAAAACTAAAACTGAGGACTTTGTTGAAAGCGTTCTGTTTATGGTTCTTCAAAGCTCAGTCTAAACAACTTGGATTCTTTCATGAAGGAAATATAGCAAATATATCTCCCTATTGCATGCTTATTGAATTCCACATTTACCCTCTCTAGGGCTTGGAAAAAAAAAAAATAATTGTTAAGAAGTTAACGGTACTGTCCTGATGTGGTGAATGGGAGAATGGAGCATACAACTTGTTTCCATTTTGTTTTCTGTAGTCTTTTTTGAGATTTTTCTTCAATTTTAGTGAAGTATTCCAACTTTATTGTAATAAAAATCTGACTTTGAATCATTTTGGGAGAGCTCATAGCAGAGAAAACTATGTTGACAAATCTCAAAGCTCTGACTGAGGGTCACAGAGGAATTTCTGCATGTGCTTTCTTTGCTGTGCAGATGAATTATGTTGGCTGAAGTTTGGGTGTAATTCAAATGAACAAGAGGACAAGATCTGTTACAAAAATATTCAATATTGTGTACATTGGCTAACCCTGAGGGGGAAGAAAACAGGCTCTTATAACAGGAAGACAAGGAATCTTATTAATGCATAGAACTACCAACCCTGGCAATGCAAATGCCAGGTTTTCAGCCAGCAGAAATGACAATGACTGCATGGACTCAAAGATGGCATGTTGATAGTGCAACTGACAGTCCTGCTAACATATTTCCAAATAATGTTCGTTAAACATATAATGGAGGGGGAAAAAAAAAGAGTTGCAATGCCATCTGTAAGGTCTCATTCTGGACACTGTTGAAGTAATCAGCAATTTGACAGGATGTTCTCATATGCGTCAAGGACACAAAAATACAGAATATGTCACATTTTGTCACAGTTGCTAACAAAAGTTGGGCATTTGTGCACATTCTTTCTCATCAGTGTAAATGCCCAGTTTGGTGCTCTGAAGTTGCTCTTTTTGCTTTGCTGTGGGTTATTTGTGGGGGCAAGTCAGTGAATTATTTTTTTAGTATTGCTGAGGGGTTGGTGATAAGAGATCTCCAGACCATGCTGTTATAAAGCACCGTGTCATTCTCCATTTGTGCAGAAGTCTTCTTCAGTGCTCTTCTCCATTATCTGGAGTCAAGTACAAGCCCAGGTAAGAAGGCTTCATAATTCATGTTGAGGTGAAAAACAAAAGGTTCTTGAGCTCTGCGCTCCTGCTCATTGTTCTGTCCATTAACAATCCATTTCTGTGTACGGCTGCGGTGACGTCAGCTTGGAGAAGGATAAAGGGGTGAGAGAGAAAGAGGAGGACTTCTGTAGTGAGTTTGGTTTGTAGCTGAATTGATTGGATTCTGAAGGTGTAGGTTTTCTACAGAAACTCTGGTGTGTCTGAAGCATGGAGAGTTCATAGTGTTGCCTACTTGAAAGCAGAGACTCCTGCTTTGGCCTGTTCGAAATACCAACTGTGACGAATTATCATAGCTGTTGAACACAGCCTTTCTGGAAAACACTCTGATTTCTTGAATATATGAACAGACAGGCTGGCAAAGATCAGCTTTCTGCTTATCATACATAAAGGTGAAGCTACTGCTGAACTGCATTTATGGATCCTCCAGGTGAGGTCCTTTAGGCCCAGTCATACTTTTCCCAAGCCCTGTCCCATAATTCTCACAGTGGACATTTTCTTGTTTCTCTAACTTGTATTTCTCCTTTAGGAAGAAAAAATTTCCAATTGTCCCTTATCTGCTCCTGAAGTACATCTGTAGTATAAAAGCTATCCCTTTTCTCACTGGGATGGGGGAATTTTGGGAATATCCTCTCTCTGAGGGATACTTGTCTAGCCACAAGTGCAAAGCATCTCTTGAACCCAGCTGAATTTTAGTTAGTCCTGCTACAGTCAATAAATTTGCAGCAGGTAAGGAAGGATCTTCTTTGATAGAAACAGCCATCAAAGCTGGGTGGCCAGAAAAGAAATAGTAGAGCAGAGATGCTGCCCTCAAAATGTCACTGCCTGCCCCCTGAGCAATAAAATCAGAAACCTCTTCGAGTTGTGCAAGACAAACAGCAGCACTGGCAAAATTAATGGTGTGCTTGTAGTGACAGCAGAGAAGGCTGGTGTCCTGTGACTCAGTAGGAATCTGTCTCCTGAAATGCAGTGACATCTCTTTTAGTAGGTAACCAGAAATCCTTGACTTGACTGAAGAAGCCTTTCTCCCAGGATTCTGCAGCAAAACCTCTCTGCACTCTCCTTCAGCAGGGGAGGCGGCTGGGGAGGTGGTGGCAGGAATGGAACAGAGCTGAGATGGAGTTGTGCTGAGCAGCCTCCTCAAAACATTCTCAGCAACTGCTCAATTTCTGGCTGTAGCCTCAGCCCTTCTGCTTACATCCTTTCTTTTGGGGTTCCCCTGAGTCTAAAAATGTGCACAAGTCACCTTCCAGGGGCAATGGTGCAAAGAGTTTCAAGTGTGTGTGTGTGTGGTGTTTCAGAACCTTCTTCACAGATTTATTTTTTTATTCGGAAGGTGGCTCCAAATGGTCTCTGTCATAGCCAACGTTTGCTGTCAGATGTTTGCTGGAGTTTGATTTATGAAAAGAGCAGATTTCTCAAGGAACCATGCTGGGACAGCTCTTCATAGGCCTTTTGAAATAACTCCTCTTATTAGCTTTCAAGTTTCTCCTGCTGGGATTTTAATGGGTTAAAGAATTTAAAGCCCCCTTTTTTTTCTTCTTTTTAAATGTAATTGAGAACCCTTAATAGGCAATTAGTAACAGGGGTTACTGCTCTGTGTTGCTCCAAACACTCAGGCAACAAGATGAAGAAAAATTATTTCTTGCATCTACTGGCACTCGGTCTGGGGCAGATGTCTCTGAGTTCACGTGCAGAAGGCTTCATTTATGAGGGAGAAACTTTGTTTACCTGTTAACTTCTTTCATGAAGGAACATGATGGAAGCTGATAATATTTGACAACTGGATGCTGGAGCAGAGTGTTACTCTGGTGGGAGGTGAAGGTGCACAGTTGTCAGCAGTACATAAGAACCATGCCTGGTGTCTGCCACCTGTGAGTTGGGGGTCCTGGTTTCTGTATCATCAAATTTTGGGACTTGGGAGGGAGCATATTGGAGCTCCCTTTGAAGCTGTGCACTGCAGGTTCCCTCTTCACAGAGACCAGGGGTCCTGCAGGTTGTGTGGAGAAACCAGGAAGCTCAGAATTGGTTGTCATCTCTCAGTCTCTCACTAACTGGAAGGGTGGGCTATCTCAAGGAAGATTTTCTTTGTGCAATCTGCTCCTCTGAACAGATAACATATATTCTCTGTGATTTTGTTCTGGGTCACTGACTAGTGATTGTAAGGAAGGGTAACGCTGGGTCAGTCAATGTTCTGCTTTTCTCTCTTGCAGTCATAACTTTATTTTGCTCATGGTAGTTACTGTATATCACTGAGTTTTTTAAGTGAAATGTTTAGTAATATTTTTTTGTGTTGGTCATTGGTGCTAAATCTGACAAGAACATTATAAAGAGAAGAACAGAGAAACCAGACACTAACTTCATTCAGATGAACATGTAAATCCTCAGCACAAGTAGCATTATACCCTTTCCTAACAACAGAATCATCTGCCTGCACCAGTGGATAGAACGAGCTAATCCCCAGAGCCAGAGATCATAATTCTGAGCAAATCTTTCAAATTCCTGTATCAGGTATCACCTACTGTCTAGTCTTGGGGAAAAAGGTCTTGCTGTGCTTGAAAATAATTAATGCTCACACACAGTGAGGTGTGTTCAATATAGGATTTGCTTTCAGAACCGTGCCTGGTTGGATGTATCTTTTTGGTCCTCCCAGCCATTTTTTTTCTCTCCTATTAGTACAAATGCATTATCATTACTTTCTCTGGAATCTTGGGAAATAAAAAATATATTAAGCAATTTCAGGTAATGGTGTTTCCCACAGATAATCACATTTTGAAGACTCTGCTTTGTTGTATCTCGGAGGGATGATTAACAGGTGATAAAATTTCAGTTGTGAGTTGGTTTTTGTTCTTTGTATCCTGGTCTCTTATCTCCTCCTCTGTGAAGCTCTGAACATCCTTTACCCCTGCCCTTTTTAGTACCAGGCTGCTCAGAGAATCAGGGGACAGATCCTGCTTTTGGGTGCTGGCTCTTCCTGGTAAAGCACTGCTGGCCTGGCAAACCAGGATGATGGGCCAGGCTGAGAAGCTGACAAAGTGAGCACAGAGCCTGAGGGCCGAGGGAAAAGCAACAGGGGAGCCCTTGAGGACAAATATGTTGCTGCAGGAAGATGGAATACCTGAACTGCTGTTCTCATCTGCTCCCTGCCATCCATCCCCTCGTGGAGCAGGGTGAGTGACAGCCCAGCTCCTGAGAGGGGATGCTCTAATTTGGTACAGCCAGAGGCTGTTCATACAGTTTGAGCCCCAGCCAAGGTTTGTGCCAAAGGAATTCCCTGATGTCCAGTTAAACATACATGCTCAAAGTAGCTCTAAGAGGTGGCTGATTCTGCCTACTGCAGGGGTTTGTCCATTTAAATTGTTATGTTGGGATGTCAGTGCTAAGGAAAGGGGGTTCCCCTCTCTTCTGTTGAAATCTGAGCCTTGCAGACTACTGGAATCTTTGGATGAAGGGAGAGAGAGGATAAGAAAAAAAAAAAAAAAAAAGACATCCAGTGTCTTGTACTGCATAAATATGTCAGACTGTCACTAGGGCTTCTGTCATGTCCTGTGTCAGATTGTGACCTGGCTTTAATGTGACATTGGAAAGCCTGAAGCTTTTTATGGGTTAATTACTAATGATATTATGAGTACTGACCACAAAGGCCAATATTACATTTGTATTGGCCACAGATCTTATTTCCACTGAATGCTAAGTATTATCATGAAGTAGCTGACCATTTTCTTGGGGAAAGGATCAACCACATGAAAAGTAAGGGGCAGTATCATATTTTGAGGGATGTGAAGTATGTTCTCTAATAGTGAAATTCTTTCTGTAGACAAGGAAAAATGACTGAAAATGTCTCCCATCTTCCAAATTGTTGATTTATCTGTATCACAGTTCATTACACCATCAAGAATATGAATAAAGTAGTTTGAAGCAACTGTTTATACCGATTTTTGTTTATTTGCAGTAAGAGGGATGTCTCTGAAAAATAATGTTGAAATTGCCTCTTGTAACTATGATATTTTCAAAAGTTTAAATCATTTGATTTAGCTGCACTTTTATGTTTCAAATATTTCTAAAAGAGCTTTACTGTTTTTCAGCTGTCTACTGACAAACATTTATGAAAATTATATAAATGTTTCCAGGATTTGAAGTATTAGGAATCACAGAGGGGGAAAAAGTTTACTTCTCAGCCAAGTCTATAATTGTTTTCTCATTTAAAAGAGGAACTAATGTATTGTTGGCAGTACACAAAGATTTTGTTTTACTGCAATGTATCATTTTTGTTATCCTGGGGAAAAGGGGGCCTATTTAATTTGCTGTCTCAGTTAAGTGATCTGTATGAATAACTGTGGATGATACTGTGATACACTCTGGCTGTTTCTCTAGCAACCACCTATGGTTTGTTCGTTTGGTTTTTTTTTTGTCTGCATTTTCACATTTCTTTCCAAGAAATATTGGTGGTTTATTTTTCCTCAACAGTTTTGTTCTCAGAAGCGTTGCTTGAATTATTTTTATGTTCTTCATTTGCACGCTGCCTTATACGTGACAGTCCAGCGTGACAAACGGAGAAATTGTTGTATAAATTACCAAAAGCACTGTGGCAGTCAGAGCCATCTTTAGTGATCCTTTCGCTCTCTGTAACGAGTAGAAAATTGATTTTTTTGTAATTCCTCTTCTTTCTTTTGAAGATGGTAGGCTTATCTGATGAATTGGTACTCTTGCAGCCACTGTGACAATTATGATTTGTGCAGTGCTGTAGCTCAACCGACTCCAAAGAGAAACAAAATTTAAACTGAGCTTTAAATTGTGATTGCTGTTTGCTTTGCATTGCTTAGGTGCACTATATTGCTACTTTAGTGCTTGATAAATACATGGTGCCACACCTTTTTTTTTTCTTTTTTTTTTTTTTTTCCCAATGACAAAGGCTGAAGTTTTCAGCCTGAATTTGTGCTTGTCGTCTGTGTTGGTGTTTCGTTTTTCAAACATGCTGGTTGTATCAGTGGTTTTGCACTGTTCCTGCACTTTGTAGTTTTATTTTATCAAAGCTTTTGAAATCGATCTGAAGTCCCTCTCTGGATGATGGAGGACACTCAGAACATGTGCTTCCCTCCCTCATAGTTCTCTCTTGTTTTCAGATTCTTCATCCTCAGGCAATAGGTGTGGGATTTTACAAGACAGTGGTGGTTGACTGATTTTTCACAGCTGTCAGACACCCCCCCAGCTGCTCTGTCACACCTGCCCCCCGACCCCACCCCTGCAAGGTTTGGGACAAAATCGGAGGAGAAAGCCCGTAGGTTGAGATAAAGGCAGGGAGATCACTTATCAGTTATTGCCATGGGCAAGACAAACCTGGCTTGGGTTAATAAATAAATGCATTGCCAGTTAAAACTAGAGTTGAATGGTCGAAGCAAAGACAAAAACACAAAGCCCCTTCCCTCTCCAGTTTGTGCCAGGCTCACTCTCACTCCTTCACCCCCCACCCCTCTGCCTCCCCTGGCCTGAAAGGTGCAGGGGGTGGCACTGGGGAAGCTGATGCAGACCAAGTGACAGACCCAGTGTGGAGCCAGAGTGGCTTCTCTCCTGGATTAGACTCAATCTGCTTAGCACTTTCATGTTAATGAAGTTAGGAGCTTTTTGGTATTCTCCTGTAATCTAACAAAGCATCAATATTTTCAGTGACAAATGGGTGTTGATTACCTGGTGAAGATTGATTACAGGCTTTAAATTTGCTGGACTGAAACTTGTGTTAATGTCCCCCCTCTAATAATCATTCAATTTACTCAAATCTAGTCTAATTTTAGGCCTACGGTACCAGTGTTTCCACTTGCTGGTGACAGTTCAGTCCTCACTGATATTGGTTAAGCCATTTGGACAATGTGGTGCAAGAAGAATGATGGATGGCTTTAATTTGATATTCTTAGACTGTCTTTGATGCTGCTCCTGCACCACTGAAAACTTGCTGCAGAATTAAATTAACACTGCATCTGCTTTTGTGTTTGTATTCCAATAGCCAGGGGGCATGTAAGCCTGCATTAAAAAAAGTAAACAGAAACTTCTTTCTACTCTTCTGTTGGGGAATGGGGGTGGATCTAAAACTCTCAGAGTGACAGTGCTGATAGCCAAGATCTCACTTTTTCTCTTATAGCTGCATCAATTCTATCCTTTGGTAAGAAGTACGAATAATATGTTTGTGCTCATAGATATATTTATATTGCTGAAAATGCAAATAACTTTTGAGGGAAAGGTTTCCTTTTTGTGCAGACAGTCCTAAAATGTCCCGTATTATAAGAAAGTGATGAAATAAAAGTGGGGGAAAATATACACTCATATTTTTTTACCTCATGTTGGTTTTATTTGTCATATCAACAACTTGAACTTAATCAGTCTTGAACTCTGAATTCTTCTTAAATGATGCTTTTATCGATCTGAAAGAATGCACTAAGTATCCTTTCACATGACCGCTCCTGTGAGCGAGGGCTGTATCCCTGTGTAGGCAAACACGGCAGGATGTCTGCATGTCCTGGGGCTTCTTGACCCACATGAGGGGACTGTTACCAAGTGCAATGAGAACTTCCAGTAATTTATTTAAAAAAAACCCCAACCCAACCCTCTTGCTAAAGATGGTGGTTAGTAATTACAGGAGTTAATCATCATGTTAAGTGTTGGTCGCTGAACAGGCTTCTCTGTTTGTTTTTTCTGACACTGCTGGCTGGGATTGTTTCTTTCAGCATAGTCTGGTGACGTGGAAGAGGGGCAGGTGAAGGGTGGTGGATGAGCCTTCTGCTCCACAGGTAACAGCAGGAGGCATTTTTCTTCTTTCCTTTCTTTTTCCTTGTGTGTTCTTGTGCTTGCTGCACGAAGCTGCTTTTCTCTCTACACCGTGACAACCTGACTCCAAGAGTGCAGAGACTTTCTGGGGCAGAAAAGAGGCCATTTCTGGGTTCTTTCTTGCTGTGCTGATTGGACCATCAGTTGGCCAGCAAATCTGTCCAGCCCTGTGTGACCTTGATGGTGGACTGATGTCACCTGGCCTGCTTGGTAACACTGTGTCCTTATCAGAGGTCTCCTGAAAGGTGAAGTGCTTTAAGCAGTTGCTGGTAACACAGCATTGTTTAATCCACAAACCTTTATGCAATCCTTTTGATGCCCTTGGTAATCACCTTACCTACCCATGTTGTTAATGCCTAAACCCTGAGATGCATAATATAAACCAAAAATGTTTTCTCGAGGATCTAACAGGAAGAATTTTTGCATGAAAAAATCTTAATTAGCCTCCCCATTTTTGTGAAATTTCTGCCAGCTTGTAATTGCGAAGATGAAAATATTTGTCATGTTAGACATGGAAATGAACAAATCTGTTTCCAGCCTCTGATGTTGAAGCAGTTGAATTCTGTTTTAAGCTAAGATTAGAGCAATGGCAGAGGTGCATATTTGCTGTTTGTTGCTTTGGGAGAAAAATCAAACTTAATATACCAATTAATACCTGACCAGAAACCTGCTCAGATCAATGAGTACCTCTCTGATGACTTTGAGCGGGCTTTGGATGAAGTCCTAGCAGACAAATTATAAATACTGTAACTAGGTCATTTTATTCAAGAAATACACCAAGCTTGAGACTGTTCAATTTTCTACTGACACATGCCCTTTAAGATAGTTCCTCAAATAGTAACACACTCACTGACCCAAGTCCAGCCTATTTCACTCTGCAAAGGCCACGAGATCTTGCCAGGCCGATCAGCATCTGCATCAGTGCTGTTTGCTGAGTTTACATGGCTGGACTTCAATCCCTTCAATAGCCTCAATAGATCCATATCAGTAATGAAGAGAAAATGAGTTTTACACTATTGAGGTGAAAGTAGTATTTACAAGACTCAAGAAGATCATTCCAAAGCTTAACCTTCCTTTTGGAGACTAAAATAAATGGGGGGGGGGGGTGGGTGGTGGTGGTTTGTGTGTGTGGACACCTTGTGCTGTTTGGGTTGCTTTTTTGTTGCACAATTACAGCCAGTGGGTGTCTCTAGGTCTGCTTAAATGTGTTCCTGTATCTCATAATAGTAATTTTGAATATTCTGGTAGGCAGGTTATTGAAATACTCACTTGGCTCTTCAGAGGGCATGTGATCTCACACTGGAAACGTTACTGGGGTTGGACTCTCACAGGAGCTGTCCAAAATGCTTTGGGCTTTTTTTAGTTTCATTATATATCTGAGGAGGTTGCTTATAGAAGGGAATCACTGAAGCTGTGCTGAAGTATCTGCTCTGGAGGAATTTTAACTCTCCTCAGCTCCTCCCTCCCCCCAGCAGAGCTAAGCCAGGACCCAAAGCCTGGAAGCGGCTGTTTGGCATCTGGGAAAATTAAATCCCTCTGACTTGGACACCTAAGGATTTTGAAATAAAATTGCACAGACTTATTGAAACACTTTCCTGTTCTTGATGGTTGTAATCACTGTGAACCAAAAAAATCTGTAAACTTGAGATTCAAGTGAGTTGATTTCAGGAAGGAAGCCATAAAAGCCATACACATTTCATGGAAGTATTCACAGCTGTAAGTTGAATAAGGTTTTTTTTTAAGACGAGTCCAGATAGATTTAGACACTCAGTGTATCTTTTGGTACGTGAATCCCAGAGAATAATTAAAAAAAAGATATTAATTTCCTTAATAGTTTTGGAATTTGTACAGATGTTTTCTGAAGTGTATGTCCCAGTATTTCTGAAATCTTAGAACAGAATAGTGTTAATTCCTGACTCAGTTTCTGGCCATTAGATAAGAAGTACCATGAGAAGGAGGTGAAACTCATGAAACAACAAAACTTGTCTCATTTGTGTTTGCAATTTGCTGGTAGGATTGGGAGAAAATCTTGTAGTAGTCTGTCTGAGTGTTATTACCTGTTATCAGTGAAATCTGCAGCAGCTCTGCCTTGGAGAAAAGGGGAATCAATTTCTTAAAAGTGTTTTTTAACACTTATTTCTCTCAAGCAAGGTGTTAGTTTCTTGCGTCAGCAAGGAGCTAAATTTAAACTTGAGTAGCACATCATCACTCTCCCAGCAATCTTTACAAGAAATACTTGCACTGCATTTAGCTCTATGTGCTATGATAGCAATCACAATGAATAGGTGAAATAGTGCCTTTATATTTTGGGTGAACATTCCAAGTGCTGGGTGCTCTGGCACTGGACCAGGAGAGTATTTGGGTGTCTGCTTGACTTCAGGAAAAATGGACTTGGGTTTTCTCTCAATGAAATCATCTTTCATGGTGCTAGTTCAGAGCTGGTTTCAGTTATCCCAGTGAAGCTGCAGGGAGGGTTTTTTTTTTGTGAACTTGAAAGGCTAAAATCAGTGGGCAAGGCTACTCACATCTTTAATGGACACAGAGAGCCTTTATTTTTAGTGCCAGAGTTCTCACTGTCTTGCATGACTGAACCTGTTGTGAGGATCCCTAAAAAGAGAGCTGGAACCTCTGCTCTTTATGGTTTCAAAGAAGTGATTGAGTATGGGTGCTCTGACTGGTTTAACGTGCTATTGCATGCTTTGGTTAAACATTTATTTAAAACTGGTTTATGAACTTGAAATAATGCACTCATTCCTGGCATCCAGTATGATTTGCCCTACTTAATCTATTTTGCTTCTCTTCCTTTCCCCCTATCTATTTTCAGATTGACTTTGTCCAATTTTTTTTATAACTATTTTTAGAGGTGAATGTCCTTTATGGTGTATTTTTAATCATGCTGAGTTGCTATATTATGTTAAAGTCTTATTAACAACTGACATGAACTGAGAATAGTTCATTGTACTGGGCAGTAGAGTGCAATAACTTATGAATTCTTAAAATAACTTTGGCTTTTTGATTTCTCATTTTCTGCTTCTGAGAGAGATTGGAATAAAAAAAAATTAGGATTTTAAATCCTTCCTGTTACAACATCATAAAATCCTTTGCTTCTCTGAATTGCATAATTAGCACGGTGTGACAAAGGAGAAGAAGGGGAAAATTTCTAGTACTTGTCCTGGTCCTCTTCTGCTTTCATTTGTGAGTGAATTACACTTGCAGGTTGAATATTTTGGAATCTGGATTGTTATCCTGGCTGTCACATGGGAAGTGCTGTGTGTGTGGCTGCTGTCTCAGGCTGGACAGACCAGCATTCCTACACCTCTTGCCCTTATTCCTTAGATTCCTTTCATTTCCAAAAGATTTTCAAAATAATGTGCTTAAAGACAAGGATCAAGTGAAAAACATTCTTTATCCCTTTTCCCTTCCCGTTTCCACACCAGAGAGGCTGGGTTTATCTCGCTCTCTAGTTGTGCTATTAGCTTGGGCTAATCCCTTTCTGTTATCAAGCTGCCCTTTTCTTGTCTTGATTAGTTTTCCACTCAAGAAGAATTGTAGGCATGGCTATGAAGGGAAAGTGGGGGCTGTAGGAAGAGTTAAGGAAATAAGTCTGTCTCCTCATCAGTCCCAGGGTGATGGGGAAGAAGAATGCTCTGCTCACTGCACCTTTGTGGCAAACTTCGCTGTTATTTTCACAAAGACAAAATGTTAAGATTTCATAATCTTCTTATAAAAGTTTATCTGCTACACTGCATGGTTACTTGTGGTGTGCTGAGATAAGTGCTCAGTGTGAGGAAGGTGTGTAGATTTTGAATTTGGAACTTGGAGAACTGTGCTGTGATATGAGGTCGGACAGAGTTTATTTGCATAAATCCTTCTTTCTTTTATTGCCTTATAGTTTGAGTGAAGAAGTAAGAAGTTGATAGGTTGTGGCCTAAAGGGTAAATATCAGAAACCAGCTAGTGAATTAATCCTCACAATGTAGGGAAAGTGTTTCAGTTGAACTAAGATATGATTTGCTGTTCTTATCAGAAAATGTCCAGTGTGATTAATTTGCATTTAGTGATGAAAAAAGCTCAAATTGAGCTACGAGTGTTCTTCATCTTCATTTTAACTTTAATTTTCCACTACATTTTAAACATAGAATAATTTGTATTTCATTTTCTTGGTATAGTCTAAGGGTTTAAGACTCATGGTTAGATACAATAGAAGTTTCAGGTGGTCTTGATTACTCCCCCCCCACACACTGGGTTGGCCTTTGGTCAACAGTCCATGCCCGTTTCTTGACCTCATTCCTGTGCTTATGTTCAGGAGCCACAACAAAGGTGTTTGTCCCAGGGAAGGGCTGCTCTGCCTCCACACAGCCCCTTCTCCAGCCACGTCCTGTTCATTCTCACAGGGTGTTATTGCCAACGCTCCTGGGTTGGCTCCACAGCCATCCAGCTCTTGGTGTTTGAAGCACACACATCAGCCCCTTATCTTCCAGGCTTCTACAGCTCCTGGAGCACCTCCTGCCCCTTCCTCACTGACCTGAGTGTCTGCAGAGCTGTTCCTGCCACATCCTCTCATTCCTCTCCCGGGAACTCTCCCAAAGAGTATCACCCCTGCAGATCTGGAACAAAAACTGCTGAGCTCTTTTAGCTGCTTTGAGTTCCACTGGAAAAATGTTTCAAAAAGGCAGAGTTGGAGTAACTCAGTGAAACAACTGGCAAAGCCAAGTCCAGGAATGACCCCAGTAGGGTTCTTTAACTGGCTTCTGCTACATGCTGCTGCATGTGAATTATTCACCAGCTTACACTTATGAATAAAATACATGCCTCAGGAAATCCAGCTGCTATGTGCTCTTCTTATGCTGTCTCCTCTTCTCTTCTTCTTTCCCCCTCCCCCAGCATTAAGTCTATATTCATGTTTTCTGCATATCCAGGCTAGGAGAAGTTTTGTGATTTAGTCATAAGATTCCAGGGAATATCTGCTGTACTCAAGCCCATTCAGAAACACAGCTGTGCTTATTCAGCTTTTCACTAAGAACTGTGTGTTTTCTCACTCAGGATATTCTGCATGTACAGAGCACACTTCACATAAGCTGCTGGGACTCCTTCCCCATAATGGTGTGTGCTGCTGCAGCAGAAGAAATGAACATTTTGGCTTTTAGTGCATTGTCAAGTTACTCCCATTCTCAGTGATCACTATGTTATGGAAAATTTTTTGTAATCTGTTAAAATACTATTATTTCTCTTAAAATGTTGCATTAAACATGATGTTCACTGAAAATGAACACTACAACCCTCACCCAAACCTATACCTTCCCCAGATGAAGTTCAAATAAAGGTTGTACCCCCATACCTGCACCTGTCCCTGCCTTCCATCTGTCCTTGACTTTAAATGCATCCGGTCTGTCACTGGACCTTTACTGATTAGAGGCTGCCAAAAGGCTGAAGTCTTCTGGTTACTTGTTTATGTCATAAAGGGTTAGAATTGGATCGTGAAACTATTTCCCCCTCATCTAAAAGATTTAATTTTTCCAGAGGGGGAAAAACCAGTGTGTTAACCTCTTCATGAAACATGTAATCCAGGCATCTTTTCTTCCTCCCCAGCAAGAATTATGGCTGATTTATTTAATAAAACATTCAGCAGATTTTACAGATCTCATTAGCACTTTGCTTGGACTTTAAACAGATGCTGGTTCCATTATTGTGTCTGCTGCTGCATTCATTTGGCTCCACAGGAGCCAGATATGGAGAAATTGCAACAGCCTGAAAACAATAGCAGCCCCTCATTATGCTTTTGAGTCTTGGTGAAAGGTCTTGGGTGATCCAAGTTGCAGGGGTGGGCCTTGCATAAGTGCATTGTATCACTAATAATCATAATTACAATAAAGATGTTAATGACCTAATCAAAGCATAACTCTGACATGCTCAAACTCAGGATTATATTGCAGGCTTTGCTGTGTGGGTTATACCCAGCATTGTGTTTCTCCACAGGCCTTCATCTCAGGGGTTGGAAAGTCCAGGGCAAATCCTGAAGTGTTGGGATGAACTCATGATCTGGCAAGAGACCTCTCACGGTTGTGTTGCACGGATGTTCTTTTGGCAGTAACGTAACTGCCCTTCCAGACTAGCTGAAATACGCTGGGGAGTATCGGCAGTTTATGGGGAGCTCCTGCTTTCTGTCCATCCTGTGTTGGGATCTAAACCCCTTTCCAGTTTGGACAATGCAGGACTGCAGCCACCAGGTTCATTGCAGGGCTTAAACTGGTCACCTGCTGAGTGGCTGCTCTGGCATGGGGGAAAACAAAAGCGGAGAAAAGTCCAAAGACACTTTTCCTCATCCTATTCCTAGTCTGAATTTGGTTTTAGGCCTTTCATGTGCCTTACTATATTTAATATAAAAGGACTTCATGAATAATGATGAAGTAGCTCCTCTTTCTTAAGGGGACCAATATGGTTGCAATGTACCCTTCGTGTTTTGTCTAACAGCAGAACACAGTGCCATGGCAGGTTTGCTTGTGGAAAAGAGAAACTTGAATGATCAGCAATATATTTTTGTTTCTCTTAAAATGGTTTCCTCTTCTTAGTATCCATAGGGAGAGCTTTTTCAACCAAATATTACCGACAGCAAAAACATTATCTAGTGTATAGACAGATGGCAGGACGATAATTGTTTAGAGGGACAGATGGTAGTTTCTTGTACCCACTTTCTAGTTTCTGTGTTTTTAAAGCTCAGCAGTTGCATTGTGCAGCATTCGTGGTGTCATAAAATACCAGCCACTTTAAACAACTCTGAACCAGGCTTTCAAGTGATTTGTTCAAAAGGAGCCAGTCCTATTTAAAATGTGATCAGCTGAGGATGCCTCGTTATTTGACAAAGCAGATTGTAATTTAGCAAAATTGTGCCTAACTTGAAGCTTATATTCTCACCAAATGCAGACCCCTTCTGCCTCCTTTCTGTCAGAAATAAAAAGACTGAAATTATAGAAGAGGAATACTCCTTTAAACAAACAAACAAACAAAAAATCTAACTTAGCACTAAGGAGAGGACACTGTGGGAATAAAAATAATGCATGAGTGTGAGTGAGCTGCCACAGATATTGTTTGTAGAGACATGCTCGGAATTCCAAGTTAGTTTTTCCCATGGACTACTGTACATGTGATTAGATCCACAACATAAAGAATCTTATACACAAATGCCTTACAACGAAAAAACAAATATTTAGTTGCCCTATGAATCTGAGGATTACATGAAACACCTTTATCCTTCTCTACAAAGACTAAGAGATCTTTCCAGGAGTGATTCTGTGAAACACATGGGGATGTTTCAGGCTGGAGCCTGCATGGTTTAACAAACATTTTGCTTGTTGTCATCTTCTGGTGCACGTCTCCCTCTCTTCCACCCCCCTTTTCTCTTCATCTCATTCTTTTAATCTATGCAAAGGGAAAGAAGAGAGACACCTGTCCAACAGCATTGCTTTTCAAAGTTGGGTTGATGGGGGCAGCTCTCAGTATGACTGAAGCCCTCATCTCCCAGGGGATCAAGGGTCGACATCCTCAGCTTGTGTTTTCTGGTGGGCTTCTCTTTGCCTGCACCCAGCTCTGCTTTAGATAGTGCACTGAAATATTTGCAGGCTTTCTGGGCTGGAGGATTTCATCTGAAGGTGAACTGCAGGGACTCTTGCCTTTGCTCTGATACTGTTTGTATAAATATCAATTATCATATATGAAAGAAGATTATAAAGTTATTAATAGGGTTGCTCTCAACACAGCAATAGCCATAGGCAAGGTGGCTGCATTCCCAGTAACAATCCTGTGGCTGATGGAGCAGGGAAAAACAATAAGCACCTGTATTTTCAGGAGTCAACCTCCAGGATGCTGCACCATGAGAGACTGTTCAGTCATAGATTAGGAATTCAAAATTTGGACAGATATAAGCAGTTGAAATGACAGCTTCAGTATTTTTAAAAAAGCGTTTGTATATATGTTGTTTGTCAGCTACCTGTTAAATGATTTTATAGAGGATGCATATGGAAAAAATGGAAATTTTAACTTTGCATTTAGAGAAATGTGTGAAAACTGCACTTTCAGGCTGTGGACACAGACCTGCCCAGTTCTGAGAGTAAATGCTATTTAGTCTGGGAAATGAAAAGTCTGCTGTGCAACACTAGGCAAACCAGACAGCCCAATTTATTTATTTATTTATGTATTTTAATATTTCATAGTCACAATGAACTGCCTGTAAGCAATCTGGAATCTCAGAATTATTTGAAAGAGATATTTTGCAAATAATTCTGAATAAGGAGTGTGTGTAAAAAATGCCAAGCATTGTTGGACAATTAGCAAACAGAGGGAGGCTAAATTCATTAAGTGATTCACTACATATTAGCTCAGTTTTCCTTCTGAGCTTTGAAGCCTGTTGGAGCTGAAAATCACTTTTGTTGTCTTTTTAGTGAACTTTTTTTCCCCCTCATTTTCTATACTGTAGTCATGTTGTTTGAGCCATTAGCGTGAAAATAAATGTGGAGGCAATCAGAGATTTACTGTGAAGTTAAGCCTCTTAGGGGGAGCATCACTGCCTGCATGAACACACATGAAACACCCTGCAACTGTTAAGAGGCTCAACTGTGTGGAATTTTCCCTTTTAAAGTTGTGCTATTCTGATCAACACAAGTCTTGCCCACCCGGGTATTTGTTCGAGCGTGGGGTTAATTTATTTATTGATTGATTTTTAAGGAGGTTTGTTGAATTTATTACCTGATATAACTTCGCTCTCAGTTCTTGTGCGGGTCAGGGCTCCCCTTGCTCAGACCTCAGTGGGCAGAGGTGTCAGTGCTGGTGCTGTCCCCAGGTGTGGGCAGCAGGCTGAGCCGTGTCTGCTGCGTGACCGACGGGCCTGCAGTTCAGCCACAGAGTGCTCCAGGCTCTCCAGTGGTCTTGTCCTTCATTTCCACTGCTCCAGCTGGCTTAATGCTTTTCCTTAACTGCTTCTGAATTCTTTCATGATAGCAGATATATAGCCAGTGTCATCTGACAGATTTTTAGGCATCTCTGTTGTAAACATGTAAGTATTCATTTAATGCTTGAATTGCTTTACCATCCTCTGTGGCTGTATTTCTCATTCCTTTCTGAAATGATCTTTCTTCATCCTTGGCTGAGTCCCCTTCTATACTTTGAGAAAAAGCTTCTTGATATCTAACACTGCCAGCTATACTTCTTCCAAATTTATTTCAGATTCTTTCCTAGCTCGTGTGTCTTTTTTTTGTGAACTCTTTCTTCTTGCTCTCTGCTGTCTTGCTTCACTTTTTTTGTATGGCATGTTTATTTTAAACTTGGTTGGTCTTCATAAAGTCTTTATGAAGACTTGCCGTTCTTCATAAAAGCTTAAAAAGGTTTCTTGAAAAATTACAAATGGCTGTGCTTAGGTTGGTTGTTCCCCTGACCCAGGGAGGAGATCTGAGCCGAAATATCTCAGCCACCTCTGGGGTCTGGGAGGAAGGTTTGCTCCCACCCCATTTGTCCCCGAAATGGCAACATAAGCACCAGCAATGCCAGGATTTCCTTGGCAGCTGGCATCCATTTCCATGCAGTGAGGGAGCAGAGCCAGGGAACTCGCACAGGGTGGCTGGGGAAGGTGGCAGGTGATGGACTGAAGAGTCTTGGCTGACATGGGGTTGGTCAGTGCTACCCTTTGCAGAGGCTGAAACTGGAAACCACCTGTGGTTGTCTCCTTATTCACAGGAATGACACGATTAATCAGACTATTCAGAAATCTATTGTGCACATGTAAAACTATTTCTAAATTAAAACCCCCCTAATTTATTCATGCCTTATAAATTTCCCAATTCACGTCCCTCTGTGTAAACCAGCTGCCTCCAAGAAGGTGTGATTTCCATTAGCTTTCCAAAGTTATGCATAATGTACTTCAAAAATAAGGACAGCTGAGTGGCAGATTATCAGAAAATATTTGCTTCTTCATGATCCTTTGATTTTTAAAATTTTTCTTCCCCTCTTCCCCCACTCCCCCACCCCCATTAATCTATACTACTTTGGAACAAATGTTTGCATTATTTGTGCCAACTTTTGAATTAGCAATAGATGAATCTCTAGCGGCTTAAAAATTTGCTTAAGTAAACAACCAATGAATCACATGTTCCTCTAGGGTTTTTTGAAAATAAACAACAATTTTTTCCCCCCAGTATGAAATAGGACATTTCTGTTTTAAAGATAGGCTCTCTGCTTGAGGCTGGAGATGGACTTAACTTCCCTAATGACAAGATATACTTTTTTAGAATCCAAAAAGGTCGATTTCTGAGCTTGAAGCAATCATGCTTTTAATGATTCGGAGAAAGGCTGCCCTTTCTGTGAGTGCTTTGCTTTACTTTGGATTGACTTGAGTTTGGAGATGAAATCAGGCCAATGGCAGCAAAGGAACCAGCCTTTGGTAAATTGTCATGGTCTCCTCAGCGTGTCCAGGGTTGTGCTGTCCTCTTTGTGCTGCTGTAACGTGATGGTATGAAGGAATAATCCTTCTTTCTAGTAGGGCACCTCAAAAACTAAAACAGAGTTTGGAATACAGAATTGGATCAGCTCAAGACTTTTTCTAGGCCTTGTGTGAACTGAATGTTCTCAGTGTGCCAGCTTGTGGGGCTTTTTTTTCCCTTAGCACTGCATTAGTCACATCATTTGGCAGCAGAATATTTATTAAACAGACTATTTTCATCAATTATCAGTCTGTTTTCTGCATGTGTCATAAAACCCAGTGGCTTTTCTGCCACATGTTGCAAGGGTGGCTTTCAGGTGAATGGAAACCATCCCACTTCTGTTCCTAATGAAAGACATGGAGTGAGGCTTGTGCCAAAAAGCCACAGCAGTAAATGACTGTCAGCTGCTTTGTTACAGCCCATATCATTTTGCTCTCTCCAGTTCAAGTTAAAGTGAAGGTGTTCTCTGTTAGCAGTAAGGATAGTCTTTCTTTTAGTAATTATTTTAATGAGGAAATAAAAATGCTTTAGTGTTGATGCTGTGGGTTTAGATGGAGCCGATGACACGTTCAATATAAATGCAGTTCTGCATCTGCTTTTGTCTTATTTGCATGTATTTAATAATGAAAACAAAATGAAGTATTCTGAACAAACTCGAATGTTGTCCTTGCCCAGGAGAGCTCAGGTTCCTAAGTCGAGGCATGTATTTGAATGAAGACCTCTTTAAAATAGAGATCCTGTTTTAAAGGAATAAATTACGCAAAGGCCTTATTTTTTTTTAATTTTGTGCTTAACTAACCAACTGACATTTTTAAAGCTTTTAAATAATAACTTTTTTTTTTTTGCAGCGGGTGGGGGTGGTGACATTTAAGCCACTTGTGCTTTGCTGCTTCTTAGCTTTTATGTAATTATGCTCAACATAGGTCATACAACCAGGTAAGAAAACAAGTTATCTGAGCAGGTGAACTGTATTGACACAGACTGGAGAGCAGACACTTGGTTTGATGTCCACTATTAAACCTGTGTGAGAAGTCAGGGGTGAAATGCTTAATAGTCTTGGCACAGGAGAGTTCACCTCTTTCAAGCATTTGAAGGTTTTCTGGTAAAAAAGGCTTCTCCCAAGCTGAACACGTAATTAACTCAAAGCCCAAATTAAACTGTGGGCAAAAGTGAAAGTTTACAGGAGCAATTCACGAAATTAGAACAATGAAAAAATAGATCAGTGGGAGAGAAGGGAAGAAGACACAAATCCTGAACTGCACATAGAATAGGAAACAGTCAGGGGACAGTGTTAAATACAGAGGAGATGGCTGGAACAGTCACTCAGAAGAGCATACTCTGTGCTAACCACAGAAGGCTGAAAGGAGAAGATGGGCAGAGCCACAGTAGAAAAGTGCACCTCAACCAGGAACCTCCAGTCCTGTGGGTGTGGGCCCGGGGAAGAGCTCCAGGACTTGTTCCCTACTGAGCTGCTTCCAGGGGAGGCTGCCCAGGGGGCAGGCCAAGCCAGCTTGAAGCAGGAGAGTGGAGTGAGTCTAGAAAGCAAGCTAGAAAGCAAAGGGGAAAGAGAGCAGATGCTGCTGGGAGAACCAGGGGAAGGATTTTCTGGATCAGCCACGTGCTGCTGGGTGCCTGTTTTAGTGGATAGGCACAGCAGGGTCTTGCACAGCTGGAGGTATCTGATAAACCATTATTTCAGCACAATTTCCTCTGCAAACAGTCACAACTGAGCAGGGAAGGGTCCATTCATTCTCCTTCCTCTGTAACTGATTCAATGAGCCGTGATTTTTGAGTTATTCTTTCTTTACAGCTGGGTGAGAGTGCAGAAGGCTGAGATAAAATGCTATAGTATGGGCAGGTACAACTTGGGTCTCATTAGTTCTCACATTTCTAGATGTCTTTCTTTGCTCTGCAGCCAGGGGAATGTGACATAAAGATATTTGACTTAGCTTAGGTGCTGGTAAAAGGTATCATTTCAATGCTGTTACTGTGGTACAGACACTTCTTTGAGTCAAAGTGTTGGCTATTAATGTTGATGTTAATATTCTGCTTCTGGTGTGCAGTAGGTGCAGTTCTGTGTGTACTTTGAAGCAGTGAGATGCCTGGGCTCATTTGTTCATTCCTGTAAATATTTTCTGCTCTTGATGAAGACATAAAGGCACTCTTTGCTCTCCACAAGAAGAAAAGAAAGACTTTCTGAGACTGATATTTTGGAACTCATTAGGAGACACCCCCTGGGGGCTGAGATCTCAGGCTTTATTGAATGAGACTGAAACGATGAGTACGTCTGTTCTGGTGTGCACTGGCTTTAGACAGCCTGGTAAGGTGGTCAATGCTCATCCATACAGTGAGCTTGGAGTGTGAGCTGGATGTGGAGCTGCTGGAGTGGGGCACACAGCCCCTGCTACCAGAGCATGAAGTGTGAACAGAGTCTCAAGCCCACGCATTTCTACTGGAAAGTTTCTGCTCTTCTCACCAGGCCTGAGTTTCATGAGGGCCAACAGCACCTCTGTTACCTCTGCCTGGTCTGAAAAGCCATGCTGGTGGTTGTATCTCTTCAGTGCTTGCTCAGGCTGATCTGGCTTCAGGTCTCATTTAGTAGCTGTTTTATTCCAGCCAACTTTTCCTGGCTAGGCATGGCAAGTGACAGTGAGTCACTGAACGATTTTTTTTTTCCCAGAATGATATTCCCTTTCCAGTGATTTATCAGTTCTCTGCCTCTCATTTTATGTTGGAATGTAGCTTCAAGTGTCTCCTCTCATGTTTAAGAGGAGGCAAAGTCATCACATAAACAATACACAGTTATCTTTGCTTGAGTGTATAACCATTAAATGAAATACAAGTAAGCTCTGGGAGACTTCGGGCAGCAGAAAGTTAATCACTATTTCCTCATGCTTTGTGTATCTGTGTCTCTTCTGGTACTCATTAAAAAAGGACATCAGTTCCCCACTAAGTACTGCACCAGATGCTACTTATTCTGAATGAGAACTGAAGGAACCATCATAAAGGGAAAATTCACGTAATTTAAGTGTGCAGTGAAAGCAATTTGCAGTCATGTAGGGAAATACTGGTTTAGAATTGCTATTAGTGAAGTTTCACAGGGAGGCAGAATATGATGGTGAACTCCAAACATGAATATGTTTGTTTTCCAAAGGTAAGGAATTAATAGCTTAGGATAGAATAATGTAATTCAAACTGGTGCTAAATGATGAGTCACTCCCTATCTGCTCTTTGCTCAAGAAGGTTAAGCTCCTTGCAGTGTTGTTAAATCATTTTGACCCAAGTGCTGTATGAGTTTCAAGGAGATATTCAACTCAAAATCATCATCTTGTTGAAAATGGTTGCCTTCTAATGTTATGTGCCTTTGCTTTCACCTCTGACCATAACTAGTTTCTGACTGTTTGTTTGTGGTATTCTGAGTTTCGAAAAAAAAAAACATACCTCTGAAATGTTGTATATCTAAAGATCAGGTTCATATATAAATTTTAGCTGAAGTATGTCTGAGGTGAATTTCCCTCTCAAGGTGCCTATTTTTCCCTCTTGATGATAAGATGGCCTCAGGGGGCAAGCTTATACACACAGCAAATTTCCATATGCCTGTATTAGATTAGCTGAATCCTGCCTAGAGAGACTGACTGCTTGGTTGGAGTGTAGGCTGAGGGCAGAATAATCCAATGTTTTGATCACTTGACGTGCAGGATCCCCCTAATATAAAATTGGAAAAGAAATCAACTTATGCCTGTTTAAAATATATTCTACTGAAAGCACTGTGGGTCTGTTTCAGTGAGCAGAAATACTTTTTTTTTTTTTTTTTTTTTTTTTTTTTTTTTTTTTGCCTACGGAGCTCCTGTTCACTGAAGGCTCTTAGGTCTGCTCATTCATGGTGCACCTTTGCTGAACCCTGCAAAAAGCTCAGTAGTGCCTGCATGGCCCACGATCCCTTTCTAAATCAAGAAAAGCTTTCTTAGCTGGTGCATTACTTTCTGTTTGCTTCAGGCATTCTGGTAATTCTATAACTACAAACTCAAGAAAAATCAGAGACCTCTCTGTAATCTTGTTCAGAAAATTTGCTGTGGAGCAGTGCTGTAGCACATAATGGATGAGTAATAGCTTTATTCCAAATTGGTGGGGGCTTTTTGTTGTTGGTTTGGTGCCTTTAAAAAAAAAAAAAAAAAGAAAACCACATAAGATATTTGTCCAACATTTAAAAGTCCCTGCAAAATATATAGCCACAGATAATATTGGATTTCTCAAGCTAAGTTGGGTACTAGAAAGAGTTGCTCGTATTTAATGGAGCAATGTGGCTTGGAATAACATTCCCCTTTTCTGAGGCACTGGGAAAGAAGTGTGACAAAATGTTTGTAGATCTGAAGACATCTACAGCAAAGAGTGAAGGACCACTGACCACAATGCATTTGAAGCAGTCAGTATATATTTACCAGCGTGCCATACAGTGCTTTCAAAGCTAGAGGTTCTCTTTCTCCTTCCCCAGTGAGCCTGGGAAATAAATTCAATTCAAACAAACAAACATTTCCCTGCTGAGAAGCCTGTGCAGTGGCTGTCAGAAAGGACATTTTAATTTATTGGTTACCAAAAAGCTGGCTGGCCCTAGAACACCAACAAATGTGTTCTCTCCTGCAGTTGCTCACCATACAAAGTAAACTCAAATCATCTTCAGTGCTGCTGGCAGCGTTTTTATAGTTCTGACTTCCGAGAGCAGGCAGTGCTGAGTAGTCTCAGTTCTGCCTTTTTTTTCTTTGAGGAAAATGGAAAATTTCTCAGGCTATACATCCATCTCTCTGATTTATAATTCTGAAGATAAGATTGACCAATGAAGCTGCTGCAGAATGACATTCAGTTATGGAACGGGGCATACTCTTTCTCATTATTTCTGCAGGATAGGCAATGCTGATTAGATCTAAAAGTTTGCCTCTGGATAAGAGGAGATCACGGCTCTGTGTGCTGGATGATAGAGGCTGTGACCTGTCTGCAGAGCACTCTCACAACTGGCTGAGGGATTCTGGCGGGCCAAGATACCCTGCACAGGGGAGAGTCAGCAGCACTCTAAAAATTTGCTCTCTTCCCCCTCATCCTTATCTGCTTCATTTATGTCCTGCTTCTTGGTAAATCCTTTCATATTTGGTTGTGATTTCTTAGCCAAAAAGGGGAAAACTTACTGCAGAATTGGTAGTGCCTTGTGATACTCTTGATGAAACCACAAGTTTCAAGCATATTTTAGTTGATCTCACTTTAGAGCTGTAGTTTATGCTCGCTTTATGATATTAAAAGGTTAAGAGGAATGCTAACACCACGTCAGTGTGGGAAAACCTCTGGAGAGACATGATCCAATTAGTGCAGACTCTCTAGGAAGTGTTGCTTTATAAAAGAGCCCTGCTTTGAAAATGCTGTCCTTTGTAAATGAAGGAGACTGAAGGGCACAAGAGAAGGTCCACGCAGATGCACCTGTCTTTCCCTCTGCTCTCTGTCCCTCCATCTGGGATTATTTGTTTATTGCTGGGTTTGGGCTGAGGAGACTCGTGGCTTTCTACCTGGCTTTCCAGGATATACAAGGGTCGAGGGCACGCTGCTTGCAGACAAAAAATGACTCCTGATCTTTCTCAGGGAATTCCCCAGGATCTGTTGCTTCATCTCAAATTCAGAACAAATGGGCTTAGGGTCTTTCAGTGTTTTTTGATAATATGTTGTGACTTAATGTCCCTCCACCTTTGGAGAAGTTTCCAGGCCTTACTTCTCTGGACTGTCAAGCCCTGCTCTATGTGAACCTTGCAAATTTTGGGTTCCACCTTGTATTCTGTTGCCATAGCACTGGCATGTTGTGCATTTGGAGCATGGACCTGGGATGGGCCCCAAGGCTCAGGAGCAGGGGCAGCAGCACGAGAGGAGGTTAGTAATGAGGGCATAAACAATTGATATTCAGTTGGCTTTTGTAATTTAACCCTTTCACCTCGGTTCACTGGTTTCATCATTACCATAAACAGGCAGAGTTTTAAGCACAGGCAGCTGTTTTATACAAAAGCCAATCCTATTTTACTTTTGTGAGGGAGCAGGATTTGACCAGCCAAGGTTTGCTTGAGGAACACTGGGAAATGTGATGAGCCACAGGCTGTGTAGCCCACTCTGACCTGCTGCATTGCCCCCTTCAGCTTAGCTACTGTAGCTAATTAATGAAATGTAGCTAATGTGGGGGGCTCACATGAGGTGCAGCAGAGCAGTTGGAGGCACCAGGTTGTGCCACCTCTCTCCCAGAGCTTCTGCAGTCCATGCAGTGCTGTGGTGGCACGGGAGCTCAATGGCATCTCGAGTCTGTTCTGCCTAGGAGCAGAAGATGCCCAGAGCTAAGCTGAGCACAAATGTCCTGGATTTTGTAATGCCAGCTGCAGTCTGGGGGTTTCTTGCATGGTGGTGTTTCTTTCTTGTGCATTTGGAGTACGTGGGGGAGGCGCTGGCTTAGGAGATGTGTGCCAGCAGGAAAGGAGGGAGGGTCTTGGGGAGGGCCATGAGAGCGTCATCACTGGTACATGCTTGTGAAATTGCGTGTTTTCAGTGCTCTTCTATTTCTTCTGTTCGTGCTTTATGCTGTGCCTTTCTGGTAAAGCTGAATAATGCTCTTTCTAATAATGTATTTCCCTAAGCCCGTGTTTGGGTGTTGCCACTCCTGAGGTCAGCACTTCCAAGAGTTTGAAGTCATGCTAGCTGCAAGGCTGTTTGGTGCTGTGGTTTTTGGGTTTTGTTTTATTTTGTGGGTTGTTTTGTTTTTGTTTTTTTTTTTTTTTTTTACTGCTGCATGATTCTTTTCCCTTTTATGCCAAGTAATTACTACTGAGCTCTGCGAAGTTCTCTCTTTGCCCTAATAACTCCAGCACATGGAGATAGATAGCTACTCTGTTCGTTGTTCTCCCCCAGCCTTCTTTCTTGATACCATGAGATGATTACCAAAGGGTGTCTGAGTAAGCCTGTCAACACAGTCACACAGCCTGCCCCTGTAACCAAACCAGCGTCCTCCCAGCAGTGTTTTCACGGAACATGCAAACTCTGTCATCACTATCCTTAAGGGAGAACATCTGCTCTTGTCTTATCACCAGTTACCTCCTCCTTATAGCTTTGCTTTCCTCTTGGGCATGCAATCACAAACTGCCTTGTTTCCTGATGTTCTGTGTGATACATCCTCGGGGTTTTGAAAAGACCTGTATATTCACCGACCTGTTTTTTCTTACAGTGTTTCTATATCCATTTACTCTCTCTTCTCATGTTCTATTTTGCTCACTAATCTTGCTTTTTTCCTCTTTGCTACATGACCATCCTATTTTCTGCTGTTTCACAGTTCAAGTACGAGATCTGATGAGCCATTTCCCATCTCCTTATCTTCCTGCCCCTTTTTATTTTCCCTGCAGACTTTGCAGATTCACTTTGGTTAATTGTGCTTGTGTTTGGCAAGAGCTGCTGGCACAAGCTCTGACACAGCTTCTTGAAGAATCACAGCTTCTTGAAAAATCTTCCATCTTTCAGTTCTCTGGCTGCTTTGTGCTTTTAACTAATTTATCACTCTCTTCTCAGAAGGACAGGGCTTGTCATGAGGAACAAAAATCCATGATTTCTTGAGAGATACATCACATCCTGTGGTGCAGTATTTGAAAAGCTTTGCTTATTCTTTGCTAATGCTAACCTAGTTTTTTGAATGGAGTCTGATATTTATTGACTCTCCAAATCCTAATGCCTACCTGTAGTATGAAGTTGCTCAGCATCTCTCTGTCTCAACATGCATTTCTAAATAACAGTAATAGTTGTTTTTTACGGATTTGTGTAAACAAACAATTGTATAAGCAGGTATTTTCCACTGGTTTCCATCACATCACATTTTGCCAGCTTTCTTGTTTTGGTTTCTCAGGTTTTGGTTGTTTGCTTTAAATAAATAAATAAATGCAAAGAATCTCTTTCCAGGGTGAAAACATGGGAAGTCAGGTCAGGTCAGTGCTTCCAGGATTAAGTTCTTATATACAAACTCGGTTATGGAAGGAGAATTGTTGCCATCCATTCTTGCAAAGAGCAATGTAAGATATAGAGGATTTGCTTGTTCCTGGAAGCAAGTATTTTAAACCAAACAAAATCTAGACCTGATATTTGCTTCCAGTGCAAGCAGTACCATTTTTGTGGACTGCAGCAAGGACTAGACCCGCTCTCAGTGCTGTCAAAAATGCTGTAAATTAATCATCTTAGAGAACAACCTGCTATAATGAGAAAATAATTAATGTTGCATAATATTGTAGGCTCTATATAATTTTGGTCAAATTCCCATTTTAAAATATGTTAGCAATTACTTTCCCACTTTTCCTTGCAGAACACCATCAGGCTGTAAGTTTCTATGAATTACTGTTGTAACACTAGAAAGGTTCTGCTTTCCTTTCCAATGTCACTGAGAGCCTCAGAAGTTTCCTCTTTAGCAGTAGCAAAAATGAAATATATTCCAGGTTCTCTGAGATACGTCTGTCTGGACAACTTCAACAGTTGGCTTGAATTTCCCCCAAAAATTTTGAGACAGTTCAGGGACAGAGTCATTAGTGGAGTCAATTAGTGGGCTTTGTTATTCTGCAGTGCCTGAGCTTTTTGAGTGTGTGTGTGTGTGCTATAGGATATCCAGCATTAACACCTTTGAGTTCCTGGGGGCAGTAGTAACATACTAATGATTTTGTACCAGGATCCTTTGTGTTCATCAGTTTTTGTGATGAATATGAGGTTGATTAGTCCAAACCTTTCCAGGAGTTAGAAGTTTTGCAGTGGGTTTCAATGCCGGTAGTTTCGGGCCCTGTCACAACCTGCCTCCTTCCCACTGCCCTGGCAGGGTGGCACGTGCTTAGTCTTCTGCAAGTCATGGGCCACAAGGGAAATATTCAGAATACAAAAACTATTTAGAAAAGCTTATTTAATCAACTGTGCTCAGCAAAAGTTTTCCGTGCTTCACTGAAAGGAGAATTGAATCACTTTTAGTTCAAATTTGGAAAAAGGGCTGTTGGATGATAGGGAGCCTCTCCCTGGCACATATCCAAGCTGAGCACAATTTGAGTCACTGCTTAGCAAGTCTTGGTGTCTAAAAGTTTGTCAGACATTGAGGAATATTTTAGAAATTAATCTCTTGTGCTCGTCACTTAATACTGCTATCTTCCTAGACCTTCCTTTGCAAACAAGAGGTTTATCTTGGTTATAATAATATAGTGTAATTATCTGGATAAGTTTCTTAATTAACATTATAAAACTTTTAAATTAAATGTAATGGTGAAGGGCCTCCCAAGGTCTACCCGTGCTGGAGATTGTTGTGTTTTCATACATCATTCTAAACAGATAAGAGGCTGTAAAAAGATTAGCATAACTGGTGACTCCATTGCTTTACAATCCTGTGATTTGAGTCATCAGCTTTATCTGCGTTAACAGGTGGCTTTAATCCTGAATTTCACCCTTTAGCTCTCAATTTTTGTAGATTTGGGAAGCCAATATGGCCCAAATCCTTAGTCTTCATCAGACTGAACGTGTGTTCCAAAATGTGCACCCCATTTCAGAGCTCTCCACGTGTCTGTGGTGCTGCAAGGAGCCTTCTGCTCTTCCTGGGTTTCGTTTTGCTTCTGGTCTCTTTATCCTTGGGCTCCATTTGCTGCTGGACAATTTCTGACTGACCCTGAGCGGGTGGTGAAGCTCTGCTGGCTGCTTTCCTAATCCATTAAAACGAGTTTCAGTCCCAAAGGACCATCTGGACTGAACCCCCTGACGTCCCCAACCTCTAGGCTACTGCTGTGCCCTACTTCTACATGGCCATGCAAGAACATGTGGCATCAAAACACCTGCTATCTAAGCCTGGCCTTAGGGCTGCCCTCAATCTAAATTAGTCTACATAGATCCCATTTGGATATTTTGTCCCTTGGAGTGGCCTTAGCTTCTCTGAGAAAATCCAATTTCCTCAAAGAGAAGTGACATCAGGGCAGCTGGGATCGTTACTCCACACGTAGTTAAGAACAGGCCAGATTTGTGAGGCCTCAAGGGGAGAATGTGAAGTTGATGTGATGGGCCTCCTTCCTCTCCATCTCTCCTGTTTGCTGCTTTGATTTAAATTTGATCAACAACTATCCTGCAGGCACTTTTAACCTTCCATTGAATTGGAAAATCAGAAAAAAAAGGAGGGTATTTTGGGTTATCTGCCAGCACAGTTCAATCTGTGAGGAGAAAAGCTTAAACTCTCTCTTCTCACTTTATTTGAGAAGTCATATCTCTTGTTAAATGTTGACAGCTGATCCTAGAAATGGTACTTACTCATATCTGGTTATTTGGGATGTTATGTTTTCCTTTGTCAAAAAGGTCTTGTTCACATGTGGAAACAGCAGGGAAAAAGGACAGTTCGTGGCATTGCAGAAAATGGCTTTCATGAGGACAGTGGTGTTAATTACTGCTGGCAATGCCAGTACTGGAGATTATAGAGGTGTGTGTGTTCAGACCAGCAGTGAGGCAAGGGTGTGTTGTGCCAGGCAGCAGAGGCTGGCACACAGACAGCCAGGGGCACAGAAGCCCAAGCCCTGTGCCATCAAAGGTACCAGCACAGGTCCAGTCCCATATTTGCAGCTGCACTCTGCTTTTAGGGTGATGTGGTGCTGCCACTCTCTAAAACCTGCTCTCCCCTGCCAGCTTTGTGTTTGGGAGCTGTTGCAGACCTGACATCAGACAATAAGAAGGTTGTAGCAGAGAGTAAGGCTGGTGTGGGTAAGGCTGCAGGTTGTGGAAGGATGGAGAGTGGAACCCCTGTGTCCCCTGGCCTGAAGTGCTCTGTGCTGCCCCTCACTGTGGTCACCCCCTGAGTTCTCTGCTTTCCCTGCTGTTGCAAATTGTGGTTGGGCTGTTGCAGGAAGGATGGTGCTGGTGGTGGCTGTGGGATCCTCAGCAGGGACTGTTCCTCTAAGCAGCTGCCCACTTGTCCCTAACATACATTGCCTACGCAGAGAGAGCAGCTTGCATCCAGAGCAAGGCAAGGGTGCAGGTTTTCCTTCAACAAGACAATGTAAAAAACCATAATTTTGGTAGGAGGTGGTTTAAATATGTTCTTTTCTTCTTGATGGGCTTTCATTCTGCTACTACTACTGTATCGCTGTGGAAAAAATACAGTTCTGCCTGACCCGTCAGTGCAGCAGGGATATGGAAAAAGATTTAAAGTTCTAATAATATTTGAAATCTAGCCATGCACTCAGTGCTGCAGAAAAGAAATCCAGGCACTTATTCATGGAAGCTGATCTAAACTTAAAACAACCACTATTGATATTTTAAACTGGTGTTTCAGGAATAAAGCAGTTAGGGAAATTCACGTGCCCTGTGTCCCCAGGCAGCTTGGTTTGAGCAACCCCTGCAAACAGCCCTTTTTTGTGGCTATCTCTGCCCGAGGTTTGCATTCCCACAGGGCATGGATCTATGCAGCATGCTATAAGAAATAATTTCATGCACCACTGCAGTCTCTTGAAACTAATTTAACATCCTATTTTGTTGCAGCACTTCTTTGTGGTAACAGGCACAGCTTAGAGTCCCCTTCACGTGCCGGCCGCCTTCCTCCTTTTTTATTTGCTTTTTTTGGTCTTGTTTTAGTGCTTAGCACTTAACTGTTTGTATTAGCAGTGCTGCTAATTACTGAGGTCTAGTCTAAACAGGTAATCATTATCTTTTTCCAGGTGGTTAATGGGGGCTCCTGTTAGTATTGCCAAGGACTAGCCAGGAGTGTTTGTTTACACACATGAAGTTTTCCTCTGGAGTGCTCTAAAAAGAATGCAAAATGACATTTTCCAGTATCTACTCAAAGCCTGTTTTAGATAGGTTAGTCTTGAAATAATGGAAAGTAGCTCAAAGGGTCAGTATACTTGTATTCTTAAAAATTTCTGAGGCATACCTACCTTATTTGCATTCTGTGAATTAACTAAAATTATCACCAGAAGCTCTACATCTGTATATCTAAATTTAATCTTAATTGTTACTCCTGTATTAATTAAGTTGTTGCTAGCTATGTTTGCTTGGCCAAAAGGTTCCCCCCGCCCTCTTATCTCAAATATTTTTATCTTGTCTCTTTTTGAGGTCTCACATGGGGATTTTCAGAATTCTCTGCAGTGAGAATCTGCTGTCTTCTATTCAAATGTGTGCTGCTAATCACTTTGGGATGGATTAAAAGGAATGCTTAAGTAAGACTTCAGCAGTAGGTGTTAAACTCCAAAACTGAGTTGCTGAAAAACCTTCAGCTGATACCAGTCGTGGGGGCACTTAGGGGGCCCTGGGTGAGAGCCAAAGCCCCCTCTTCCCTGACACGGAGCAGGGGTTGTTCACCAGGGGGCTGTAGCTGAGAGCTGGTTTTCAAGGAGCAGGTTTTCTTCAAGGGAATATTTATGAGCTGGGCTCTCTGCATTAAAAGACAATGGATTCTCAAACCTTTGGAAAAAAAAAATCAGGGCTTTAACTTGTACATGAATGATTAAAAATGGTTCTCAGAAGCCCAGTGAGGTTGTTACCACAAGGAGTGAGACCGCTTAGCAAGCATTAGAAAGTGATCTTGGAGTGCCCTTCCACAGCCCTGCAGGAGTAACTGGGCTGTGCAATGCTGCCCAGTGTGGCTGAGTGGGAGGTACAGCTTGCTGTGGCTCAGGCTGGGTGTCCAGCTGTGCCCCTCTGGGTCTCTGGGCTCCCAAGGTTGGTTTGGGCCCATGGTTGCTGACTGGGCCACCCTAAAACCAGAGTCTTTCCTGCAGACCAGAATTTACCCTTTGCTGATATTATCTGAGGTGGTGTATAAGGCTGCAGAGGGATAGAAGCTTTGGAGGAAGGGTTGTTTGCTTCAAAATGCAACCAATCTGCTTTATTTTGGCTGAGGTCAATAATAGGAGTGTAAGGTCAGTATTATGAGCTGAAAAACAGGGTGAGAGGAAAGTATCTGGTTGTTAATCCATGTGTTAACATGGTTTAAGTCTGTGTGGTCAGCTCCCCTCTTCAGATAGTTTATTCCCTCCATAAAACTTTTGTTCAGTCATGGGAAATGACATGGAATATCACTGGAAAAGAGCTAATGATTCATAATCTATTAATGGATTTAAATAATTAGTGTAGCAGTAGGGCCATAACACTTCCCCAAAAGGAAACAATGTCTAAGATCAAAATAAAACAGGGGGAAAAGTACTTAATTAATTCTGCACTGTTCGTGTATGGCCCAGCTGTATTGCTGGTTTATGTTTTAATGGAAGGGAAAATGCAAGGATGTAATTTAATTAGGGAGTCAGCAGTGTTATCATCACTTCATCTTGAAGTGTAATGAGAAACATTTTCTTACTCAAAGGGGTGGCCAGTTCACTATTTTTCTCCATCACTAGAGGGCTCAGATCGCTTTCAGAACATTGTGCATCTGAGTCAACTTTGGTCTTTAAATAGTCCTTGGTCTCTGTGTAACACAAGTGGTGTTTCTGTACAGAGGGAGAGGTGCTTCAGTTCTTGATGTGCTGATGTATTACTGTGCTTCTGACTTGCCTTTCTCTTGCTACTGGAAGTCCTATGCAAGCAGCTGAGGACATGGCTGTGTTCTGCCCCATGGCATTTCTGTGCTCATATATATATATATTTTTTAAATTTTCTATGATCTGTTTAAATCTCTTGGATTTGAAAGGGATTTTTGAGGTGTATCTTTGAAAATACATTTTAGAGCTAGTGGATGTGTAAATTTAAATCTCAGAACAATTAAATCTCTGGGGCAGCACCAAGTTTATACAGTTCAGTCAAAATCAGGAAGCATTTCTGTACTGAGAGGATGATCAAACACTGGAACAGGTTTCCTAGAGAGGTGGTTGATTCCACAAGCCTGTCAGTGTTTAAGAGGCATTTTGGACCATTTTTAACTTTTGATCAGCCTAGAACTGGTCAGGCAGTTGGACTGGATGATCATGGTATGTCCCTTCCAACTGAAATACTCTGTTCTGAAATGTGAGATGCCACTCTGGCACATGACAGAATGACCCACTGGGGATGAGACATGATCAGAGCTCCTGATAACATTAGGACTTAAGGATGGAGAAACCTTTCATTTGACCCTCCCAAAGTGCTCCTTTTGGGGTTTGGCCCTCATGCAGGAAGGAACAAACTCACAGTATTATTGTAGAGCTCTTTTGCACCGAGTATTACTCCTGCATTCACCAGAATGTGTTTCCATCTTCTGGAAATGTTTTATTTGGTTTGTTCCTGAATTAATTAATCTTATCTCTGGAATGTTGGTGAGGCAGAGAACTAATGGTTACATGCTGGATAGACTTATGGCTATCTCAAGGAATGTCAGAGGTTTGTGTTTCCTGCCCTAATGGTGCATACAGCCCAGCAGTGAGAAATTTAGGGAATCCAAGAGGAGACCATCTTCCTCACAGCTTTTGACAGTAGAGTCACTGGAGTGTTGTGTACTCAGAAAGGCAACTCAGGAGTGAGCTCTCAGCAAAAATATTGCAGATATGGTTCAAGTCCTTTCACCAGAGAGGTCCTTGCTCTCGGAGTCCTAGGGCAGGAAAAAGGAGGGAAGGATGAGTGACACAAACTCCTTTGGCTGTTTCTTTAGTTCTCAGATTGTGGTTACAATACTCCTGAAGTAATGAATGGAGCATGGGAGTCTGGGTGACAGCTGCAGGTTTTATCCAGGCTCTGTTAAACTGGGATCTTCAGAGCCAGCGTGCAAGCCTGACTTGTGGGAGTTTCTACTGAATGTGTAGGCTCACATAGCCCACTCTCCAGCAAAGCAAATTCCTAAAGAAGCCTAAAATCTTGATGGCAACATCAGTTTTAAGCCTTTCATGTTCTTAGGCATTGAATCTAAAAGGAATGTGATGAATCAGTGACTGTTATAAATATCTTTAGTGCTTCATATAGTTTGTGTCATAAATGATACCAAGGTATTTTGTTGTGTGGTTGAACTAAATCAGTAGTTTGCTATTTATCTCATGTAAGTTCCTAGCTTATTTTACATTTGCACTCTTGTTAAACTTGACTCAAAGTTTATTATTTTTCATAATAATCCCATTGGCAAGAAAGCATGGAGTATTTTGGGTTTATCTTGGAGGAGAATGATGTGTTGTCAATCAGAGAGACGTGCTTACTTTTTATATGTGGGAAGTGGGCCAACACTTGTACTTCTACCTCTACTTTGAAGTTCACCAAGGTAGGAATAATATTGCAAGCTCTAAGCTGTGTTCGGTTTCTGGCTAAATTTTGTGTTCTCAGCACATAGTTCTGAACAGCACTTTGTTGAATATGAGTGTGAGGCTCCTGCCTCAGCAAAGATCAATCCTTCTCTCCTTTTGCTTTGAAGAGGAACTATCTGGAAATGGGCCATCAACTTTTGTAAACGGGTCCTTGATCTCCTTCTTTGTTACACTGTTGGGAAAGTGTTCCCCAGATCCAGTGACCAAAATGCAAGCAGTGCTCTGATATGGCAGTGATCAGGCTGGTCTGAAATTGTAATTTATTCCCAGTGAGGAATGTTTTCAAGCTGGGAGTGACTGCCAGTTGTAGCACTAACAAATGAAAAGAAAATCAACAAATTATTTATCATTGCCCTTCCTTTGTTGTGAGTTTTTAAGTAGCTGAAGTGCAGCCCCTCTGAGCTCACGTTTAGCTACAGGAGCTGTGCCAGTGAGATGGTGGAAGGGGCTTGTTCTGACAGTGTGTCATTCCTGGATTACACAGTACATCCCTAGATAAAAGTGCAAAGGATTATCTGCCCGTGGATCAGAGTTGGAAGGTGCATGTTTTGCAATGATGCATTCCTGTTCATTCTACCTCTTGGAGAAATTGGGATGGCTGTTTCATTTTGTTGGACAAAAGAAGCAGATAAGTGTTATTTTTGTCCTATACTTTGGGCTCTGGAAAACCCTTTGAAGAACAACTTTCCCAGTGAAAGTTAGCTAGTACCTTGTCATGAGTTAATTTAGAGTTACAACCTGCTTTTTTGAGCAGTGTTTCCAGAACCTGTGTTTCCAGACTTTGCAGTTGTTCTTGGTGCTTTCAGGAACATTTAGTGATGCAGTTTAACTAATCAGTTTTCTCTGATTACCTCAGTAGGTGGATTACAAGGTTTTTCCATCACTGTAGATTTTGATAGTTTCACAAAATGTGTTTTATATTGGTTTTGATATGAGTGCTAATCAAAAGTACTGTATTTTCATCTAAGTCTAAGGCAGGGAACTTCCTCTACTTTGCGGAGTCAGAGAAGCCAAGTCTTAAATGATCTTTCCATCACTCCATAGTTAGGAATGTGATGTCAGTGATTTTGTGGCTTCGTCCCCCAGACTGGATGATTTCTGTTCTAGGTGAGGACGAGAAACTCATTGTAGGAGGTTCCATAGGCTGAGCAGTTTTTAACTCTGTCATGATGCATTTGTGCTTTTTCAGTTAGAGCCACTGAAACACTTTTTTTTTTTTTTTGCTCAGCAGCCTTAGGAATTTGTCTGTCTTCTGCACAAATGCAGATGATTGTTTTTTCTGAACTTGTACTTTTTATTAAGGTGACAGTCAAGAAGGGAGGATTTTGTTCAGTGATTTTATATTATGATGCACAGGAAATGGTACATTGAGACGCCGGTTAATTTTGTCTAGTTAAGGCTAGAACCGAGATGTTGAGAATAGTCCTTCCTTGCACCCTCCTACTAGCTGTTATTCATAGCAGGAAACAGCACTCAATCTTCTTAGAAAATTTACTGTCACTCAGGTGTTGATTCACACTACTGCTTATTCCATCAACAATTTTTAATTGGTATTTTTGTAATTCTTGTAAAGTTACTGGTATACCATTTATCTGTATTTGAGAGCCTTGTTTTGTATTTCTGATTATAATCACTCTGTGCTGATCTGAACAAATTACGCCAGAACGTTGAGACAAGAGAGTCAAAGTTGGCCACGGGCTCCTGAATGCACATAAATTTCTTTTGTTGGACTGAGGAGTGGAGGAGTGGATCTGTGACTCAGATCCCCCCTCTCTCTGCTGACAGACTGGGAGCTTGCAGCTGGGGAAGTGCTATGGGAGGGAAAAGTGAAGGCCAAAGTCATCATGTTTGTGAAGCCTTGCCAGAACTTGTGAGGAAATTCCACCCCAGATAATGTCAAAGATTTGCCTCAGAAAGTGAGAGAAGAAGGATCGATAGAAGATGACATTTGAAGAGCATCACTGTGGTCATGTGTGATGGAAGTATTGGCTGGGGCAGTGGGAAGAAAGTCGTGTTTCTGAGGCTTGAGTTAGACTGTCATTCGTCTTGGTTAGAACAAGTTCAGAAAAATGCCAAGGGAGGGACAGAAATAGTAAGCAAGAAGTGTATTAGGGAGGAAACGAGATGGAAGACTGAAGTGTAGTTGAAGGTTAGGAGCTTTAAAATGGGAACAAGTGAATCAGGCTTGTGTTCCACGAGGAGACACCAGGAAATGCCAGAAAGAGCTGAAAGGAACTGCAAGGAAGGAGGAGTAGAAGTTGCAGTGTGATCAGTGAAGGCCACGAGTACCTCTCTCAGGAGGGGTGGGAGGAGTGACTGAGGGGAAGAGAAGGGGCAGATGACATGTATGTAGTTCAACATGGAGGGGAAAGAGAGAAGATTGTGTGTGAGGAAACGACACCAGAGGTAGCTCAGCTGAGTTGCTAACACATGCACATCTGTCTTACCCTACCACAGTCCCCACTCTTTCCTCAAAACTGCACTGTTTTGTAACACTTCCTGTGTTATATCATGTTGTTTTAAAGTGACTTCTGCTGATGTAATGGGTTGTCTCTGCAGCTTTCCTTTGCTTGGCCCGGTTTGATGAACAAACAAAGCTCCAGTTTTGCTGTCATTTGATCAAGAAGAGAGAGGAGGGGGCTGGTGACATTTTTGTACTTGGTAGACTTTGTCCTTTCTAATGATGCCTCAGAGTGTCATGCCCCAGTGTGCTGATGAGGCATATGCAAATGAGTGCCAGGAACAGAGCAGAGTGTCATAGAACATAGGAAGAATGAAAGTTGTACATTTTTATCATTTTATATTTGATGGTGCTCTGGCGTGAAAATCAAGGAAATACTTTGGATTTGAGTAAGACAACCTTTCTCATACTTGTCTGCTGGTGAGGTTGCTGCCTCCTTTTCCCTTCTGCCATTTCTTCTGCCTCTTGCACTCATTGCTGTGCTCCTGCCTCAGCCTCTTTCTGCTGCTGACAGCAGCATTTTGGTAGAAGGCTTTGACTTTTAGATTCATACATTCTTTTTTTTTTTTTCTTTTTCTTTTTTTTTTTTTCCCCCTAACAAAGGAATTATACATTAAGGAAAAAAAAAATCAATATGTGGGTTCAGAAACTCTGCTCAAAAGAGCTGTAGCTTGCACCTGCCTGATGCCCTCATTCTCTCATAGGCTGGGTTCTCTGTGGCATTTGGTTCTTTGCCATGTACCACAAGGTACCCAGAGACATGTGAGATGCAGTTGTATCAAGGAGCATCTGTCAGTAGGAAGTGAGAGGCATTTTTTAACTTTCCAGTTTTATCTCTGATGTGTTGCAGATCTCATCCCAAGAACAGACTTCTAGCTCCTGCTTTATTCAACACAGACCTCTGGCTGGGGAGATGGTATTTTTGGTATTCATTGACAAACTCACATCGTCATGGCAGTGCAGTTTGACCTCCTCCCAGACACAAGTGCAAAATGTCCCTTGTTCTTTTCTGACATGAGAAGAGTGAGTTTGCCCAATGAACTGCTTATGCCACCTTCTGAAGTGCTTTTATTTTCCTTAAACGTCCAACATCCAACTTTATTTATTTCTTTATTTGGGCTGGGAGGTCCAGTGAAGCTCAGAGCTGTGTGTGGGGGTGTTTCCCTGGAGGAATTGCCAGTGAAATAACTACAGCTGAGCTGACTGCAGCACTTCTTGCTAGAGCACACCTGTCAAGAGGATGAATGAGCAGCATGGTAAGGATGCAGTGTATCTTCAGTTTAAGGAAGAGAACAGCTCTCTGTGGTCAATCTAGAACTGAAAGTGTCAGCCTCAGACTGCACCGTGTTCATCCATGGTTTCACAATCACAGTACATTCTGATTAGTAGTGCTGTGGAACTAAAGCAAACTCCAGGGCACTTCTGTTATCTTAAAATGAGAGCCTTGGGAATTCAAGACTGAGCTGATCACTCTGAGCTGTAAACTTGTGCATGGCCAGTATGCTTGAGAATGAATTAATTTGCATGAAAAAAAGAGTATCTGTGTCCACATCTAATAAATGTCTCTTTTCCCAAGAATTTTGAAAGTTGCAAAATCCTCAGGTCAAGCCATGTTTGATCCCATCTGTGCTCTGAAACACTGTTCAGGCTGGTAAAGGCAGCAAAACCATCTTCCAAATGGGCATTCATTGGTACCAAGTTTCTGTGGATTGTAATTTAGCTAAACTGAATATCCATTGTGGGGGAATTGTGTGTGCTTTTATTTAATTTCCACTGAATAATGAATATAGGCTGTTACTGATTACATTAATATGTAATTATTACCATGAGAATGTAATCCCCTGAAACCATTGGTCACTTGGTGTATGTTCATTTAGCTACAAATGCTTTTCGTTTTCCATTTGTGTTTTATCATTTAATTGCTTTACTCCATTCAGCATCACCCTTTTTTGATCTCCTGTTAATCATTATTTGGAATGAAAATTAGCCCTTAAGCAAACAGTGCCCCAAATCTATCTTGCTTCTTTGTGTGTAGTGATGACCTTGTGTTGGAACAGAAAAAACCCCCACAAAAAACAATTAGCTATCACATTAGATTTATAATAAAAATTCTCTTAATTATATTTGAAAATTGCAGTTGAAAAAGAATCTTGACATTTATTCCTATTGTAAATCAAGAGGACCTCAGATTCTACAGAACCCTGATCTTCTGAAAGGGTAATTGAAATCTTTCTTTTAAAATAAAATAAAATCCACATCTCATTTCCTGAAAGAGAAGTGTCTGTGATACACTTAGGAAATCAGGGAGCTCTGCAATGTCCCCCTGGCCTGTGTATTTGTTTTTCTTCCAGAGGAGTGTTAGATGTGAGGGTGGGGAAGTGTCAGGGTTGTCCAGAGTCCTTTGAAGAAGTCCAACACTTGCATGGCCTGTGCTTGGTGCCCACTTCAGAGAGGCAGGGCTGTTCCTCGTAGCAGAATGGCACTTTCTTCTCTGAACTGAACTGGGTTTGTAAGCCCTTGCTGTTTACATTTTTTGTCTAAAATTAATGAGCATCCACCCCCTTAAAAATCTCATTAAAGTTTGTCTTTGGCAGGTTGCCTCCCAGAGTCTTGACAGCACTTTGGGTGCTGATGATCTGATCGGAGTGTCTTCTCGTTCCCTCCTCCTTTCCCATCTGTTTGTATCCACCTCTTGTGTTACAAAAATAAACTGTTTGGGGTAGGGACTGGTTTTTCTCCTTTTGCTTGGTGCAGTGCTGTCTGGTGCACAAGTTCTCTGCAGTGATTTCTGCTCTGCCGGTCGCTGCTGCCCTGTCTCCTCCAGCCCAGTGGGTTCCTCGAGGAGCTCCCTGCTGCAGCACAGGACAGTGCAAGTAATTGGCACACTTACCTGTGCAGAACCTGCATCTCAGACTGCCCATCTACAGCAGTAACTCTGGCAACTTGCTTAAAATCAGAGGTTGAAGCAGAGGGAGTACTGAGAAGGTGAACAAAGGTGTGGAAGATTTGAAGCTCTGGGTCTTGTAGGCAAGAATGAGGTCTGGTCCCTCCTCTTCATTCTCATCTGCACTGCTGCCGAGTCACAGAGGGGGAGTGACAGGGAGCTTGTGCACTGTAAATATGAAAATGTAGCTGTGTTTTAAGAAATTCTAAGATACTTCCTAAAATGCTGCTCTTTGTCTTCTGATTTACCATGATCTGAGATGATAGAAGGAACAAAGGAAGGAAACTGGAGGCTCAAACAGCCTACACTAGCAAATGCTGCGCTTCTGTGCCTTTGAATATGTTAAAGTTAAGATTCATTGAACAGAGCTTGGGGGGTTGCAGCTATCACTTAAAAATGCCTCCTCTAAACAAACAAGAAATAGTATAGCCAAATGCAAGATAAAATATAAATCAGTGGCTCTTTGGTAACCCTTCATTAAGGATGTCTGTGAGAATGTCTGTAAGCAGTTTTACAGCACACTACGTAGTCATGTCTGTTCACTGGGCTTCAAGAAATTGGGGAGATTGTTGTTTAGGAATATCAGAGAACTTTTGTAGCTATTATATAGCTTTGGTGAACACATCATTAATCGTCTTAAAAATAACTGGAGGCAGATAACATAATAAAATGCCCCTGGGATGTGTTTCTGTTTTATCAGCCAGCAGTTATAAGTAAAAGGCAGAAATGGTGCTTCTAGCTAGTTTTGTTTAAAACAGCAGGAATGAGGAAAGAATTATCAGGATGTGAAACACATTAAATCATGGCAAGAAAATTCCTTTCATCTTGAGTGTGGCTGCTGCCTGTCAATAACTGAGATTAATGCTACAGAAAACAAAGCAGAAATGTTAAATATAATGACATTTAAAGAAGAGCAATAACCAGTTTATTAAAGGGAAATGGTTTGAACTCTGTGAGGTTGGCAAATGGAATTTCAGAAGCATTTTAAGATACTTTGGCCTCATCTCAATCGTCGTAAGAGTAAATTAAAAAATATCCTGTAAATGAAATCTGGTCTCTCTTTGTATTATCTCCTCTAAGGGATATACATCTAATTTTTAAAAAGGACAAATGCCCTGATTGTGAGCCTGAAATTCTGTATCCACAAAAATTGCCACTCTGACAACTTTCCTGTGTGAACACACTGAAATAGATGCTGCTTTAGCAGTGTGTATTCCATTAACGATGAAATTGAGCTGGGTATTCTGTCCCACAGCTTTCTCCCTTTCCCAAATTTAATTGTAGCTCTGACAGCGCTCAGTGCTGCTGTTCATGGTGGAGTGTGGAGCTGGGCTCTGAGCTGGCAGCCAGGGAGAGTGTGTAACAGTTTTTAGTTTGGCCTCTCTTTTTTGCTCAGAGGTGTGTCTTTAATGTGGGTGTCTCTCCGTTTCAGTGAATCAAATTCTTACAAGTTCTGCAAAAATTATGTTTAGGACTTCTAAGGCTCATTGCCTTAGGAGAGCTGACTAAAACTGTCTCATGGTCTAGTGACCTTGGCAAAGACAAGAAGGCTCTTAGTGGGGGAGCTGGAGGGAATTTCACCTCGAAGAGCTTGGTTGGCAGAGCTGTTGATCAGAGGCTGTGGATGATGATCTCTGTAGTTCAGGGTGCTCCAATAGTTAAATGCATCATATCTATAGATCTCTGTGGAACCCTAAGGATGGAAGGGCCCATCCATGAAGAGGAGGTGACTGTAGAGGGACCTTTGGTCTGTGGCTGTGCTCGTGAAGGGGAGGACTCCAATGTACTCTTATTGAGTACAGTGTCATTTGTCACTCCTACCACCTTCCCCTTCTTGCTTGAACGTTGCATTTACTCCAGTAATTACTTCTCCATTAACGTGACCAGTTTCTGTCACCAGCCCAACTGTGCATGTCAGTCCCTTTGATGTGTACCTGTTTCTTTTAATGAATTAGTTCCAAGGCTAGATGATCCTTGAGATAATCTTTGCTGTCCTTCTGTATAACAGACCATGCAGCTTCCCCAAAATGACTCAGTGATAAGAGGGAGGTATTTCTCTCTAATGTTCATTAAATTGGGTAGAATGAATAGTCTTTTAGTCCATCGATATTTCAGAAGAAAGCCCACCCTAACCTATGATTAACTGAGAGCAATAAACATTTTGGGATTTGGAAAGTTAAAACTAATGGATTCAAATAGGCTTTTGAAGTTCATCAGTAGAAGTAACTAATTTCTCTGGCAATTTCTGGTTTTTAGACACAAGTCTTAGAGGGACACTTGGCCTTTTCTCCTGCCTAATGCATGAGTAGCTCCTGTTAATATAAACAGGATGTCTTTAGTGTGAAGCTCCTGTGTGGCTGTGGATATGTCTGTCAGCAGTGCAGAGCTGCACAGGGGACCTCCACAGGCAGTTTGGGCCACCCTGTTAATCATGGGAGCTGACTTCATACTGTTTGCAGTGCAAAATGAGGTTTGCCACTGTAGTACCTGGTTGAGAATGAGTAGCATCAAACGGTATGAAAGCTGTTTCCTCTTAAGGGCAGTGTGAAATTCTGCTCCTGTCAGAGATGAGAAGGGGTTCAGTCGTGAGTGGGGCCAAGCACTACTGATGCACGATGGAACGTGGCCCTTGAACGTGCTCATTGGGGAGCAGCTTTCATGATGATGTAGTAATTAGTCGTCTAAGAGGAAAATATTCACAGGCATTTAACAACAGCTGAAGAAACAGCAGCAACAGAGGGATCAAAGAGAAATGACATCAAGGCTGATGGCAAAGGGGATGTAGCTGGGGTAAGTACTATTGACCTTAAATCTGAAGAATGTAGAGGATGGTTTCTCTGGAGCAGACAGCACACACATTATGTTGTTTAGTAGCTCTCCTTTTTCCTTGACGATAATGAATCTGCAGCTCTAATAGAATTTATAATTAGACACAACAAAAGCTTGAGTGAAGAAATTATTTCGGCCTAATGCAGTGTGGGAGAAGAGTTTACAAGAGCCTCTTTGGAGGCTCTGTGACCTGCTCCATGGAACCAGAGGCTTAACTGCATTCAGGGACTTGGTGGGACTGTTTGCCCTTGCTTCAAGGCCCCTTTGTTAATTAAGGAACTAGAATTGCTTTGTGCCATGTGTTAGCCCATGCGTAACAGTATTGCTTACAGGATGTGGGTCTGTTTGTTGATCTTATCTACATAACTCTGAGTTGAGAGGGGGACTGGACAGTTCTGGACACTGCTGATGGCTTTCCATGGATCCAGACTCTCCAGCCCTGCTGTTGGAATTGCTCATGAACATGGCTCAAAGCCAAGTCCAGCTACGTGACCTAAACAATTGCATTCTTTATTTTATAAAACTGGCACTCAGTAAACATATTGAACCTTCATTCCTCATGGGAAGAACTCCAGGAGTGATGTAGGAAGTCCCCATGAAATTGGCTCTGGAAGTGCAATATCCCTGTAGCACACAGTAGATAAATGGAATTTTCCTTGTTATGGTGTATAAGAAAACATGGACAGTGGTGTGCAGTCAGGGTGGTGCTTTGCTTTTTCCTGTGCTGTGGAGCCACCGGTAAAATACAGAAGTCAATGTAGTGTTGGGTTTGTTTTTTATTCTTTGGTTCTGGGTCCTTGTTTTATGATATGCCAGAATGTGATGCTTCACATGACATAGATGGGTCTGTGTTAATCTGTGGAAGGTTACTTTATCCATCCACCATTTGCAGGTGTGAACATCAAGTTCACTGACTTCTAGCTATCAGCATTCTGTGTGCATCTAGACTTGTAACTTTTTGCAGATAATAGAATGTTTCTAATACTGTTTGTACTGCTGTGTTCATATTGCCTTAAATGCCTCTTCTTACCAATTCAAGTACAACAGTATGTGGATTTAGAAGAAATGTTTCACTGAATAGATTATCAAAAACTGAGAGGAAGAAGTAGTTTCCAGATGACTTGACCCTGCTGTGAATGTCACTAAAAATATCAGAGAGTTCCTAAGCAAATGGATGGAAGGTTCTGGGTGACATTGCCTAAACAAAGCCTGTCTGGACTGATGTTGAGTATGAAGGCATCTGTAGTGAGTGAAAATACAGCAAATGGGAGAACACTCTTAGTAGGGATGTGAGATTGTTTTGGTTGTGACAGGGTACTTTGCAGGGTGGGTGAAAAGCAGTGCCTGATTTTTGGCTCACACTGTCAGTGGGTACGTTCTGAACAACTGCAGTGAGGTAGAGATTTTGGGATAAATTGAGCTGGACTCTGGTCTGTGGAACTGTGTGGTATCTCTCTGCTCCCTATTACAGCCATGAACGAAGATTTGCAGTAATATATCACCTGGGCTTTCAGAGAAATGAGTGTTTTCTTAGCAGTAACAGTGAAAGAATACAGAACTGCTTTTCCTTATTTGATGAAATGCCACATCAATGTGTTTCCCTTCTGCATTTCACTCCCAAGCAAAAAGGCTGCATCAAAAAGACTTTCCCCATTCTGGATCCCAGTGTTTTTTTGATCGGGTTTTTTTCAGAAAAGCAGAGCAATAATGTTGACAAACTGGGCTATTGCAGGTTTTGAAATATGAGAAAATAGCATATAATATAAAAAATACTCAAAATCAATTTAAAAATGTTATCTTCAAATTGGGTACACCTCTTTTGTTTTGGATGAGATTTTTGGGAATTCAGTGATCTTCTTGGTGCTTGAAGGATTGCTTTTCAGTAATCTATGTTGGGAGATTAGTTGGAGAACACATAATTTTCCATAATCATAAGACACGAGTTTTGAATAGTGGCCTCAGATTCCCCTGGGTCTCTCACAACTTAAATTAACTTCTGTTGGTTTGATGGTTGGGTTTTCTTTAATCTTCTCTGCAAAATGGTCAAGAACACCATAAGGCTAGCTGGAAGGAATTTTGTCTACTGAATCTCACTTACAAGGATTAATGAAGAGGAAATGGGAGCTTTTGTTGTAGAAACTGAGTGAATCCTATGGCCTTTATAGGAAACTATTTGTTGATTTAGTAGAAATTGTGTTTCACTAGCAGGGTAATTCATCAGTATCAGACACCAGGAGTACTGTATGTGCTGAAATCAATTTTGTGTGAGGTACAGAGCCCACTGGAAATCTTATGCTTTAAAATATCTTTCTGGGTATGACAGAGAAGAATCAAGTGATTACCCTAAACTGAAACAAGCAAACATGCTGAGACATGTCAAGCTTTGTCAATCAAAGCTGTTTAATAAAAAACCCTACGCACTGGCCATTTTTATTCATGTTGGGAAAAATTTTCTGAAAAACTGCTTGGGGAAATTTTTATCACGTTTGGCTTCTGAGACAGTGAGGTTGTAGATGAAAAATGCCAGGAGCACTATTAACTGGAAGCAGTTTGTATGCTGGTAGGTGATGTATGAGTGCACGTGGCCACGATGGTCAGCACACAGCCCAGAACAGGCCTGGCCTGGCTGGTGCTGAGAGATGAAAGGTTCTCAGTCCTGTGCTCCTTTATCCTCCTGCTTCTGGGGAGTCTGTGGGAGAGTGTCCCTGCAGCCACTGACAGCTGGGTCACTGTTGCTGGACATGACACAAAGGGGCATAAAATATGAACCAAGACCCAAATACTGGGGGCAGATGATGAGGGGTGGGAGACTGTGATTATATCCAGCAGTGAAGAAGACCACCTGCAGCTTTGTCTCCTGGTGATGTCTGGCTACATGAAAGCTCTCACCGAGCTTGGTGGGACTGTGAATGAGAAGGGGCTCATGGATGGCAGGATGACTTATCTTTGTCCCACAGGTTTTAATTCTCTTAAAAAGAAATCCAGTTTCTGAAATCTTTTCCCCTCAGGCCTTGCTGTATATGTATGTACAGAGGAAAATAAAGATCTATTAGTGAAAAAGAATTTCATTCCATTAATCAGGCCTGCATTTACACATTCCCCCTATTTTATAACTGGTCAAGCTGAGCCATTCACAAGAAGAACTGCTTCAAGCTGAATGCCTAGGGCATAAAAATTACCCACAGTTGGAAGTTAATAATATCAGGTAAGAAGGCAAACTAATGTTTGTGCTAACAAAAAAAAGTATTGATTAAACTCTCTGTAACGTATTGTTGTATTCCTCCTATTTAGATTCTTGCTAAAGGTTCACTGAGACACATCAGCTTTCCAGTAACCACACAGTCATTGCTGGCTTGAGTTTCTGCAGACAGCAATTTTGCAATGAGTGCTCTTCAGATCTTATCAAAAACCTGATGTTGGTCACGCTTATGGTAATATCAGAGAATGTTTGTTAGGACTGTCATTTCTGAAGAAAAGGTTGTAACAGGGGGCACAGTGTCCTGGTGATGGGCTGTGATTCACTGCATGAAGCCTGTGCCAGGCTGGCTGGCACCAAACTTCTGGGGTAAAAGCTTCCTGTGAAAGCATGTGTGTAATTGGGATTATTTCATTTTCAAGACAGCAATTGTGTGTGCACTTTCAAAAATATTGCACATTATAAGATCAATTAGTCCCTACATCTGTATATAAAGCTGAACACCCAACTGGCATCGATGCCCATAAGCATTGTACTGCTCTGAAAGCTCCAACTCAAGGGAAGGATTGAACTGCAGTCTTCTGGTATTCCTGGTGGTTTGAGCCTGTTGATGAACGTAAATGATTGTTCTGGGTTAATTCTGAGATTTGCCTTCCATACTTTTTGTTTTATTTTTTTCCCTACTGGAGAAAAATTAACCCCATTCTGTCTGTCAGAGGGAATCCACAAATTTGTATTCAGGAAGTATCTCCTGGTTTACAGCTGCTCACACAAGCCAACCTCTTTATAATAACCCCCACTAAACCGAGTCTCAGCATTTTGCCTTTTTGGTCATCCCTGTGGTATGGGATGCACTGAAGGAGCACTGGGAAGCTGCAGGGTCCCTCTGTGCTGCAGCCCAGATGTTGGGAGCTTCCAGGGCTGCTGCTTTCCCAGCAGAGAGGGCCTGCAGCCAGAAGGTCACTGTGCTGCCAGGAGCTGCAGTGGAGACCAAAATGAACTGAGCAGACAGAGAGGCTTGTTTGGAGTGTGCCTCAATTTATTGCTTATTTATTGTCCAAATCTTTAAAGATGGGCTAATGGAGAAGGGGAACTAATCCCGTGGGTGTTGAATCTCTTCTGATAACGAGAAGTGTAAGCATAAAATTGCAGCAAAGCGGGACGGCCTCTGAAAATTTCCCTGGGAGTAAGCTTTCTTCCCCCCTGCTGTGCAAAACAACTAGAAAATTTCCATTATAACCATGCTCTTCACCCAAGTTAATGGCTTTGTAGCAAGGACTTGCCTGAGTAGCCTTCCTCGAAAGGCAGAAAGAGAATGAAAATTTTGCATGCTTTAAACTCCACCTTTGACTTACATTTTATAATCCTTGCTCTTTCTTGTGTCAATAGGAGATAAAGGAGATAAAGATGGGAATGCCATATGAAAAAAATGGAATAAATAAACACGCTACTGTATATGCCCCAGGAAATTTAAATTGATATTACAAATATAATTTTGTGTTTATTCTTTTGCTTACCAACAGATGGATCTCTTTCTAAATACCACAGTTTCAGAACATACAGAAATTATGTGGTGATAGTGTTTTTAATATCACAATTATCAGAAGGCTGGAGCACCTCTCCTTTGAGGTCAGGCTGGGGAGGGCTGAGGTTGTTCAGCCTGGACAAGAGAAGGCTCCAGTGAGACTTCAGAGCACCTTTCAGTACCTAAAGGAGCTACCAGATATCTGGAGAAGGATTTCTTACAGGGACTTGTAGTGATAGAACAAGGGGTAATGTCTTTAAACTGACAGAGTAGAGTAGGTTAGATTAGATTAGATCAGAAAGTAGGAAGAAGGTCTTTCCTGTGAGCTGGTGAGGCATTGGCACAGGTTGCCCAGAGAAGCTGTGGCTGCCCCATCCCTGTAAATGTTCAATACCAGGTTGGATGGGGCCCTGAGCAACCTGGTCTAGTGGAAGGTGCCCCTGCCCATAGCAGGGAGAATTGGGAGTAGATGATCTTTAAGGTCCTTTCCAACCCAAACAATTCTGTGATTCTATGAATTATTCTTAGTATCACGAGTGTTTTTCCAGAATCAAATATTTCTTCTTCTGGTTTATTGTAAGGATTCCTAAAATCCCTTCATCTGCAGTTGTTAATCTCTCCCAAACACATTGCTTCTGTCTGCTATTAAAGGATTGAACAGAATTTGTATCCAGGAAGAAATATTTAAGGGGATGTCTTTCTGAGGTTCAGCCTTCCAAAATTTGAAAGGATTGGGCATTCATTGTCAAAAGGAAAGCCTATAATGGGGGGGGGGGAGGAATTGAGGATAGGAGGAGAAACTGCTGGCACTTCTTGTTTTTAAAAGTGTTTGTAGTCTAGCCATATGCTTGTTACTCTCTTCCCAACTTTGTTCCCTTCAAATGTTTTCAGTTTGTGGTTGCTGGAGGAGTAAGTGCAGGCTGTGAACAGAAGGGGAGAGAAAGCTTTGAGCAAGGGCTTTGGGACAGCTGGGCACTGCAGAGGCAGACTGTCTTGGTTTGGTTTTCCTTACTATGATTTTCTTTTTCTACAAAACAACTGGCAGTAAATTCAAGAGCTAAGGAAGGTTCTAGTCCCTCACAAAAAAAAATCCTACACTTCTGAGAAGGAATCATATTCTGGTCGGAATCCATTGTATGTTGAATTATAAATCTCATTCTTTATTACCTTATGGTGGCACCAGCCACAAATTTGAGCTACATTTGTAGACTGAATGAGGGTTCTGAGATGGCACCGAGAGCCAATTTGTTTTTCTTCCTGTGAACCAGCACCAGTAAAATAATAGAACAGATTGTTTGAAAGATGCTTGTGCATCTTGAGACTTTCAGTCATTGATCTTCAGAATGTATTATACATATTTTTGTTTCAGAATTTCTTCCAAACTTTGTTTTTTTTGAATTTATTTAGTTTACTGTCATTGAGCTGTGTTCTTCCTAAACTGGAACTAGCTGAAGTCTGAAGTAAGAGCTTCACTCTCTTTTTCCCCTGAGCATTAAGCCTCAATAAGAGCTAGACTATAATATTGGCAACCAGAATACAGAGGAACTTGCATTATCATCAGCTGTCATTCTGATCTGACAATACCATATTATATTCTCAATACATACTTTTGTGAGCAAACAATGAGTGGCATAAATGACTGTGCTGGTCTGACATGGGGAATTTGACTTGTCAGTTAGAGAAGAATAAGGCAAAACTGGGATACATGGCCAAAATATTTAGCATAAAACTACTTGTGCTCCTCCTCTGCAGAGGGAAGAAGAAAGCTGAGAGGGAAGAGAGAGGCATATATTTAACAGATGGAAGAGGCTGCCTGATTGTGCTACCTCTGTCAGCACTGTTGTCTTCTGATAAATGAAGTGCCCTGCATTTGCTGCACAGCTGTGGATACTGAAGGAGAAACTGGAAATGCGTGTTGTTCAACAAAAAAAAGCAAAGATTATTTGTCTGAGCTCTTCACTTATCGTGTGGCTCCAATATGTGTGGTGGCAGGGCTGCTGGGTAAATGATTGGGGTTACATTCTTCTGGAGCAGACCCTCTTACAGGCTCTGACCTCCCTCGGCTCCGTGCCTGGAAAGCCGTGCATTTCAGCAGAATGGAGCCTCATGAAAGATACATTGCCAGCCACAAAGGAATTTGGCCTTATTTAATATAGTCTTAGCAGAAATATAACCAATTTACTTGCAGGGCTCAGTTCCTTTAGAGTGACTTGGGCTGAAATACATGACAATTTAGTGTACTTTAAAAAAAAAGTATCTTTCAATCAACTTTAAATATGGAAAATATTCTTTTTATTATGCAGCCATCACTAGAAGCATGACTGTAATTGTGTTCAGTTGAAAATCTCCAGAGGCAGAGTAATTTACCTTCAATATCACTTTATTATATCTTTCTTCTAACTGACCTTTGTGAACTGATCTCAGTTAGGTGGTACTTCAGCCTTTCTAACTGTGGCAGAATATATTTTTCTAGTGCATAAAGTGATTTTTCAAGATCTGTGTATGTACTGTAGTACAATATTATGTGGAATAAGGCTGATTGTTGCCACTAGAAGCTTGTGTCAGGTTTGTGACCCCAAATAAAGTAGAATGTAGATAATAGCTGTAAACACAACTGTAGCATCATCAAATTAAAATTCCTATCTTGTTGTAAAGTTTACAGGTGCTTCAGAGAGATGTTTTAATTACAGGAGAGTTGTTTCAGAATCATCTTATATGGGATAGAATAGTGCTTGGAGGTGCAGCAGAGATCAGAGCTTTTCTGGTGTAGCTGCAGTGCAGACTCAATAAAAATTTAAAAAGCCAAGAAAAACATGAGTGATAAAAAGGAACTAGGGAAAACTCTTTTACAAGTGAAAAAGCTGTGGCAAGCTGGCCAAGTCATTGATTGCACCTAAACTTGATTCTTAATTTGGCACTTTGAGAGTAAAATAGTAGTTTCTCTGGAAAGAGAAGTACTTTCTGAAAAGCAAACTTTAAAACACTGCTTTTATTTTTCTTTATCAGAAGAGAATTTTTAATGTGTCTCTGTAATTTATCATAATTGGATAGTCTGAAATGAAAAATACAATTTTGTATTAGAGATTGTGTGTTTCTTTCTCTGTAGCACACTCTGTCCAGAAATGTTCTTGGGTTTGGTGCTTCTCATACCTGGATCATTAACTAAGCATTCGAGGCACTCTGACCTAATCCACTTCTATCAGATTAAATTAAATAGAAATCACAAAATAACTGGCTTTACAGATCATCTTGCCTCGGTCATTTTCTACTTGTGTTGGTGGAATTAGATACTACAGTAGATAAGATGATTTCTTGTAAGGTAAGAGAAAATTTAACGTCACGTCAGCAAAATAACTGCTTTTGAAAGTGAAGGGAGACAGGAAGACTATAGTGAAGGCAAATGCTTTAAGGATAAGTTTGTGAAATGCCTTTAGAATTCAAGATCTAACCTGCGAAAATAAAAGTAACATCCCTAGGACCTCTGCTGCCTGTCAGAAAGCAGAAAGTACAGGGGTGATAGAGTTTTAAGTTCATTAGAAACAGGGTCTTTGATGGAAGGCCTGTGGTCCTGGTTGCATGCATCTTTGGGCATTTGTTATTTCTTGTTTGGCAGAAACAAAGGGGGGGAAAAGGTGAATCTGCCAATGTTAAAGTAAAAGCAAAGTCAAGCAGGTTCAAAAAGACCCTTTTGCACCACAGCATCTTTTGTGGCATTGCTCCTTGTTGCCGTTTGTGCCTTCAGGGCTGCCTCAGCCTTGGCTTTGAGATACATTTTTTGAAGACAAGTTCTGAGTTAATGATTTGGTAGCACCTGCCTTGCATTGCAGATTAAAAATCTTGGAGAAGGGAAGGTGGTGCAGTGCTGGCCTGTGCAGCTGCAGTGCTGACAGCAGAGCTGCAGATGAACAGTGTCAGCACAGCAGCTGCCTCGGCTCCTCAGCCTGGGCTTTAGTAACAAACTCCTTTCTCTTCCTGTACCCCAAGTTAGCAAAGCTGCAGCTATTGCTCTTTGCAAGTAGAACCAGTTCTTAGAGAGGAAATTGTAGAGTACTAGAGATAAAATGGCTCCCTTTAATGGGAGTAGCTTTTGGTGTCATTTGCCATATGGAAAGTGTTAGTCCTTTCTTAACCATAATTATTCTTTTATATGGTCTTGGCCCTTTAATCTCCTTTTACCCTCCTTGCCAGATAATGTAAAGTACTTTTATTTATGGAAGTTTTTGTTTATAAAATTAATATTCTTGCAGAGAGTGCACTTTTAAGGCCAAGAGAGAAAGTTTTCAGGATAGCTGCATTTTCTTATAATATTGTGTGTGCTGCATTACCTTAAAAAATTCATAGGCATTGTATGGTAGGTTTCTTATTTAAAAATATGATCATTGCAAGTGATTTTTGGTTCTTTTCTATAAAGAAAAATATATCCTTTTATTGCACAGAGACAGAATGACTACTGAAATTTGTGCTTTCCTCTGTGTTTAGTTTTGAAACACCATTTAGTATTTATACCTCTTGGTTTTGCTGCATATTAAAATAAATCAGAGAGACAGTAAAATTAGACTTTATTTTCTTTGAGAAGAACCAGTGGTCCATGCATTCTCGTAGAGTCTGGAGGAATTTATGATAGTTTATCAGCTGGTGAAGCTGAATCAATAATTTAGTTGTCAGCTGTCTCTTTAGAAATCAAAATTTGTTGGTGATATACTGAAAAAACATTACAGTTTTCTTTATTAAGAAGACTTTACAGTTGTACAGCAATTTTCACTTAAGGGTCTCAAACCATTTCATTGAAGTAGAAAAAAAAATTATCTTCCTTTTCTTGCCAGTGAAAAAGCTGAAAAATACAGTGATGAAATACCAGGGTAGAGAACCTGTATTTATATTCAAACATGCACAGGACCATTCCCAGCCCTGCAGCCATCTGGTGTGTAGGGACCCATGGCCATGTTGCTAAATTTACCAAAATAGGGAGCTGCTCCAAACTGGGTTTTGGGAGTTAGGTTGAGGGAGGGACCATCCAAAACACTGCTTAGAAATGGGGGCAGAGGGGGTAACACAACACTTACATGGGACTGTTACTACTGCTGCCCTTTTTTTCCTGTGATCCCTGACCCCAGGAGTTCCCCTGTTGGCTGCTGATGTGCTGCTGTCAATGGCAGCTCACTCCCAACAATGTCCGCAGTGCTGCCCAGGGAATGCTGTGGAAGGGAAGCAGCTGCTAATGCAGCAGTGCTGCTTGCACTTCCCGAGGCTCTGGCCCCGGATCTGTAACTGCAGGAGAATTTTCCTTTCCATCTGAGCTGAGCAGCAGAGCAGAGATGAATGGGAGCCATAACCAGGAGCCATTCACAGGGGCTGCAGCAGAGCTCGTGCACACCTGTTGGGGAGGTGTGATTTGTGACACTTCATAACACTATTTTCGTCTCTTTTGAAAATGATCAGAAACTGAATTTTCCTGGGGGGAACACAGATTCATTTCATAAAGATGGTTTCTTTTTCCTTTTTCTTGTTCATTTATTTATTTATTTATTTATTTATTTAAAGGGGGAGGTAGCACGAGGTTTATAGATCACAATAAATCATAGCGACTGGTGATAACAAAATATTTGTTAGGATGAAACTCTGTTATATTTGACTGGACATTAATCATCATCTCTGTGTGCTGTTGATGTGGTTTCCATGTAAATTGTTCACCAGAAAATACATAGTTGGTGTTGAAAATTAAGTGACACTTTAAATGGTAATATATTCCCTTTGAAGTAATAAAGATGGATGAGTCTTCTCATTATGACTACTGGGATCTAAATGAGAAATATTTGAGACTTGACAAATAGCAGAAGTTAGAGCTGCAGTCAGTGATAACTGGCAATATATGTGTTTTTACTGAAATTTTCAGTTTCTGTGGCATGGATCCATCCTGATCTTTGACAATGTTTACTAAAGAATTCCTCCTGTTTGCAAGAAAAAGCAAACCAGCAGTGACTGGAATAGGAATAACTTGGGCACCTCCCCCATGTTTTGGATAAACCCACAGTGATATCTGACATTTTTGTAACTTTCTGTGAATTAAAACTGTTGTGCTCACACTGAACAATGACACTCTGTGAGCAAGTGAGGTGTTTGTGTTTACTTTTGTTAGTGTAAGTTACACAACTGTCCCATCATTTCCTTGGTATTTGTTTGTGAAGCTTCATTCTTCCTCATACACTGGCTTGATTTTGGTCCAGTTTTCCTTACAGAGGAATTCATTTGGAAGTGGTTTCCCTGGCAGAGTGTGTGTAAAGCCCACAGGAACGACTCTGGCCAGGCATGCTGTGGTCATGCAGGGATGGACAGATACCAGTAGCTCGACCAGAGCTATTTGCTGTTAACACTGGTGCAGTTGTATTAGTGCAATTAAATTCTGACTTAAGTATATTGGAATATTAGTGCAAAACAACTTGTAGATAGACTTTGCTGCTTGGCACTTCAAGGCATTTGACATTGAAATGTGGTCACATTTTCACCATTCCTGATATGTATGTTCTGTGGGTTTTCCTCTTTCCCCCTGGACAACTGGATCTTTACTGATTGCACTCTTTATTTCTATTACCTTTTTTTTTTTACTTTTCCCATCAAAGGGCTCCTTATAACTTTCATTTTGCAAATTAAACTGGCTTGGTGCACTTCTTTGACCTTTTCAATATTCTGTAATTAGATTGGCTGCAATTCCTCGTTTCTTCCTGTTTACAGTCTCACCAGCCTCTGGGAAGGGATGGAATGCCCATTTGCTCAAAATATAAAATACTGCAAAGGTCAAAGCATAGTATAAAGCTGCATTTCTCTGACTGTATTAATGTTTTGGAGAGATGCTGGGGGAACATGAAGCATTCCACTTGTAATTCTGTAGACCATGTATTGTCATGCAGGTTTCCTGGATTTTCTTCAAAGCACATCCCCTTAATGCATAAAATTTTTTACCTTTGCTATGGCATAACTTGGCATTGCAATCTACTGCATTCTTTAGGCCTCCATTAGAAGATTCTTCAGCAGTTTTGGGTGCTTTAAAATCCTTTTGACATAAACATTCTTGCCAATGATTGCAGCTTTTGAAGTTAAGGGCCCATGATGTTTTAAATTGAAAAATGGGTGCTGTGGGTTTTTTTTAAACCGTTTTATTTATAGGCTTGCTTGACTAAGTGTGAGGTATTACAATGGGGCCAGTCACAACAAATTCAGAGCCCTCTAATATTAGACAGGGTTTATTTGTTGTTGTTTTCCTCATTTTGCTCTTCTGAAGTAGTAACAAAATCCTCTGGACCATCCCAGTTTCTAAATGTATGCCCTTGAGCTACCCCCTGGTTTGCTGTGCTGGAGATAAGGTCTTGACATGTGTCATATTTGTTCTGATTGCTGTTTAGGATGCCTCCCTCATTTTCTGGTGGAAAGTTGTAAATACTGTTCTGAGTCATTTTACTTGAAACCAGAAGATCACACAACAAAAAAAACCAAGAAAAATGGTGGTCTCCTCACTTAAGACAAACCAAATTAATCTCATGTCATCTGTTTTCCACAGGCCTGTACACTGTTTATGCTGCTTCATAAAGAGAGGATACATATGATGTATATTCTTCACACTGCCTCCTCCACAGAGCCCAAGTTTTCCATGTGCTTGCTGAGGTGATCATGCAGGAGATGAGGGAATCTTAATGTTGTTTGGAGTGGAAACACCAAAGCTGGCTTGATGCCATTCTACCTGTCAGCAGAGATTGCCTGTTTTCATCCAAAACAGTAGAGAGATGCTGAGGTAGAGATTCTGATGTATGCATTGATCAATAGTTACCTCTCAAATATGAAGCCATTCTGCTTTGAGGACAGTGGGTGGTATCTGAATGTGGCCTTTAGATTGGTTCCCAAAGAACCTGTATTTCCTGGCGCTAGTCTGGTCTTATAATAGCAGATGAGATGTTTGCCATTTAGAATGGAGGAGGGAAAAATAGCAGGAAGCAATTTAATGTTCATAAAATGGCCTCCGACTCATCCTTGATGCATATGGTGTTTTTATTTAATGTGTGAGAACTGAAATGCTACAGCAGTGAGCAGCAAAGAACTTCTGAATGTGAGTGGCTCATCTGCACTTGCAGTGAGCTTCTGAAGGGAACAGCTTCGTGTTTACTGCTATTTTGTAGCAGTGCTGGTCTGTGAAGGCCTTTTTTGTCCTAAAGCTTAATTTATGTGGTAGTTGAGCTACCTTCTGTATTTCAAGTATTAATATAATTGCCTCTGGGTACACGGAATGGGTTTGTGGTGGACAATTGCACTCAATTACTGTGTTGCTTATTAAAAGGCGTGTATTGTGCCAGGGTACAAGGAACTCTTATAATTAACTTTTATAAGCTGCAATTGCACAAAATTATACATGATGACTTTCTCCACGAGTGATATTACTTTCTATGGGAATAAGATCAGAAAGCAGCTTAGAAATGTTGCTGGTCTGTGTTGTCAAAATGTCCTGGATCATTTACGGGCAGTCTGGGGCGGTGCCAGATTCACCGTACGGAAACTTGTGCAAGTGCTCAATTGATCAGAAATGTTCCACAGTTTTTAGTCAACTTGAAGGGACTTCAGATCATTTTAATACTTGAATACTGCAGAACACAGCCAGGTTGGTACAAACATTTCTCTTCAATTGCCTGTGGAAGGAAGCTCAGCTGTACCAGCCCCAGTTCCTGGGTGGGGACAGGGGGACATCCAGTCCCTCATACACTTCAGGCCACTTCTCTGCCCAGGAACAGGGGCAAGACTTGAGGTCAAATTCTCAGAATCCCCAGCTTTTGCCTTGCTGTTGCTGTCAATATGCCAGGAGGACACTTTTGCTGCAGTTAAAATATAACTCCTTTCTCCACTGGAAGTCAAATACTGTTGAATTGGTAGAGCAGGGATTTATGGCCCATCCCTCGTGTCTACTGTAACTATTGGGCCATTAGCTGTTCTGGCTGCAGGGAATTTAAGCCTCCTTCCTTTTGAATAATTTTGAGTAGAAATCCTTACTGGAACTGAAGAAAACGCTTGCCAATACTATCACTGAATATGTGTTTTTTCAGGAGAAAAAAAAAAAAAAAAGTGTAGCAAATAAATTGGGTTCCAGTGAATCAGTGTTGTCTGCCAAAAGAAAATGAGGTTTTTTGAAAATGGAGACCAACATCCTGTGTGGCTTTGAATATACTAGTATTTATGAACGTACACCTGTTCTGAGTTGAGAGCTTAATCTTTTATTTCCAGAGTTTAAATCATTGAAACTCTATTTGAAGTGTGTGTTCAGTTTTCTCCAGAGGAAAAAAAAGTGTGTTCCTGGAGAGCTATCAAATTAAGCTGATGTCATGCAGTTTTCTGGTGAACAGTCTCATTTCACCCTCAGAAACCATCCACGGTTCCCTTTTCTTAATATATAGTCGGATGTAAATGGAGTTCTCTCTGGCCACACTTGCATCATTAATGTGTGCGCTCTCCGTGAACTCCCTGGTGATGTTTTTGCTTGCACAACTCCTTTCAGAATGTGAATTTCAAGCCCATCTGAATTTTAAGCAGTGTGGTACATTTTAGAGCATTTTTGGACACTATTTGTTAACTGGATTTTATAGTTTATGGTAGGCTAAAGGTACTGGATGTCAGGCCTGCGAGTTGCAGGTGGTGGCTTTGGGGATAAAGCCTCTTACCCTTTTGTTAGTCTGAATTTACAGTGATCTGCTCTTTGCAGTTCTCTCAGTGTGTGACTGATCAGGAGCAGTAACAGGTCCCTGGTGCTGTGCTTGCAGAGTTCACCTCGTGGCAAGAACTGATCAGAATGGCCCTTGGCCATTGAGAAGGAGTATTTAGCAGGACTAATTAGGTGTTCCTGGTGACTTTTCAGTACTGAACTGATGAGCTCAAAAGCCACTGCAACATCATTCTGGAAGAAATGATAACTTCCACAGCTTGAGGAATTTTAAGTGATGTTAATCTTCCTCCCAATCTACTTTCTCTCCATCTCTCTGCTTGACATAACACTCCTGGAAATAATTGGGTATATTTAAGAATTCCTCAGGACACATTTTACTCAGGTGACTAAACAGTGGGTATGAAAACCTGGTCCAGCTCATGGTTTCTCTCCCAGTAATGGGTTTCAGGTTTACTGTTAAATGCTATCTTAAGCTTGGCAGTTACATGGTGATTACACAGTTGTTACTGAGAATATAAATTGCAAATGCTGAAGTTACATGGGCTGTGTTTTCATTCTTGGTGGTGATGAAAAGATAGTTTATACTCTTGCATCATAAGGACATGTTAACATCTGTATTCATCTGACCAGCCAAAATAAGCTCAGCTGCATTAAGTGAACACTTAGAGGGCATTTCTTCACATAAGAAGTCAGTTTTTGTTGAGGTTTTTTAGAGTTGCATCAGCAACACTTTCAGCCTAAACAGCTCAAGCCTGTGATACAGTTGAGATGTGACTAATCTTATATGTTATAACTCGTGAATCAGACCTTGAAAATCTAAAGATTGAAAAATATATGTACTTTCTTGCCTTCTCTTTGGAGCGTGTCTGTGTTTTTCTCTGCAATGATAGGGGCTATGCTTTTTATTTTTTAGAAGACAAAATGCCCCTCAATGCCACGTGATGAGAAAAATCCAAATTATGGAAGTCTGAGCAGAGGAATTAAGAATTTTGCTTAGTATGGTTATGTGAAAGCATTGGCTGAGGTCCCTGTTTAGTGTGTCCTGGGACATAACACCCGTGAGCCTCTTCAGAGCCATCCATGGCTGCTCATCCCCTGCAAACCTTCCCCCTGGGCCATAAAACAGGCACACAGACCTTGTCATTATGACATCCTGGCCAGAGTGGTCAAGTTAACTTACAGAATGAAGCTATTTCTTCCACTCCTCTGCACAGCAACTGCCAGAGTTTGGCAGTTTATGTTCTTTCTGGATGCAGATAACTTTGCATGCCCTAAAGGCTTATCTGTTTTCCTGCCTCCCAAACCAATGTTATGCTCTCGGGGAAGACTTTTGGGTACATTTCTGACAATGTAACAGCGTTTCAGATTGAACTGCAAATCAGAATTCAAAGCCTATGGGTCACTGAATGCTACTTTAAATAGAAGCTGAGAGGATGCTGAATTGCTTCAACGAGGTTGCAGTGGGCACACTCTAATTTATACAAAAGAATGAACGTTGTAGCAGCCATCAGCAAACCATGATTCTAAAATAAAAATATACACTTACAAAATAGTAATAGTAGTCCCAGGGATCTGATATAATTAGAACAGGATTATGATGGGAAAAAATGTCTGCCTTGGAAAATTTTTAAGAATTTCAGACAGCTCTGTGTCAGGATGAATGTGGGACTATGGTCATAGAAGAATGTTCCCTTCTGGACAGTGCCTGTGAATTGGTGTTTAAGGGCTTGCAAGGGATCTGTCTAATGCTTTCTCATCTCTGTTTTAAATCAGAGACAGAAGAGATTTGAGACAACCTCTTTGTCTCAGGTAAAGATCTGTCTCTTCAAACTGCCTGCCATTCCAGGTTAGCTTGAATGGTGAAAATTATGTCCTTTACCTGGCAGCACTTTACCAAAGTAAACTGCAACTAATTCATTGAACAAAATATTCTCTTTTAAAAATGACTTGTCAAGAAAGTTTTGCTTAACTTTGAGATCTTATTAAAATGTAGTAATGCTTTTCTCCAAAATGTTTCACTATTTAAAGTATGTTAGCAGAAATCTCCTTTTGAAGGGTGGTCAAGAAATAAATGCAACTTTGGTTTTTACAGAAAATGAAAAATTTTACCTACGCTGATATTTATTATCATTTATTTGGTGCTGAAAGATCCGTTCAAGGACTCCTTTCCATGAATGCTGGGGAGACACAGTCTTTGTACAAAAAGACCAAGATAGACAAGAGATGAGACTGGTAAAAACACTTATTACAGAGACCACTAATTTGCATGAGCTGATTCTACCAAATCAGTGAAGAATGTCAGTTAAAGATTTATGTTCCCTGATCTTCTCATCAAGTCCTGAATGCCTGATGATAAAAGTGAAATTCGAGTGAGGATCTGAAGAAAAATGAGTTTAACTACAAAAGCTAGGAACTGCAGCTTGTACTACTTGCATATTTATATCTTTTAACATTCTTGCATTGAATTTTTTTCAGTTTTATTCAGACCACATTCCATGAATATGTTCTTACAGTGTACTGGTATTTCATACAGAGTAATTCTAAAAATACTGTGAATGTAGTACATGGATGAAACTGGATCTCGAGACATTTCTGCATTGTCCTGTGCAGTATCTTCCTAAAACAAATGGTGGCCCTTGGTGTGGTTTATTGCCACAAGCATGGCAAATTTTGGAGAGCTGGAGAACAGTGGAGAAGGTGAGAGTGGTAGGATTATTAAGCAAAGATTCAGGAGTGGTGTCCTGTCGGGATCCTTTGTTGACACTCGAGTTTGAGATGTGCTTACTGTTTGTCATGTTCTTCCCAAAGGCTGCATCCTTGTGCAGTCCTTGGAATGCAGGAAAATATTTTCCTTCATAAAAATGAGTCCAAAATTCTGTATGAAGGCGACTTTTACAACAGTAAAAGCAGGGCTTGGTTGGTTGGTTGGTGTTGTTTGTTTGTTTTTGTTTTGTTTTGTTTTTGTGGGGTTTTATTTTTGGGTTGGGTGGATTTGGTTTGGTTATTTTAATCTGTGAGGATACTTTCAGTATTTGGGACTGTTTGGATTGGGAATTGTGCCTTTGAAAACAGTGTAAAAATGGCTCCATACACAAGGTTCTCAAAGGAAACTGTCCTAATAAATTAGAAGGAAGGCTCTTGTAGGGTTGCTTTGAAATTGGATGGGCAGATCTGATGTAAGAACTTTATGACAGTCAGATAAGAATTGGGTGGGGATGCCCAGGAAATCTTCAGCCTCTCCCCTTTCCCTCTGTTGCCAGTGGAGGGTGTTTGCTCAGGATTTTATCTTTTTATCTATGTGCAGAATAAATGCTTGGTCTTTAGAAATAACCTTTATATTTTGGTTCATCTCTGCTCTCTGCCTTCAGTATTTCTGCAGTAAATCTTTTGATTTCAGTGAATTAGAGTTCGATTAAAGAGGACCAATTAAGCATAGAGTTTGAAATGGATTCCCCACATCTGCTTATACTTTACTGATATGGGGCTTGCTTCAATTCTGTATCTGTGTGGAAAGGAAATTGATATACAGGCACTGAGTTGGTTGAGGAACTGTTTTATGAATAGATGAATCTTCTTTGTGAGGGGGAAAAAATCTGAGGGTTTTTTTTCCTAGCAGTGTCAGAGACAACTGTTTAATTAGGGATCCACCAACCAAAAGTGTCATCCCAATTCTCTTTTTCTTAATTTCTATTCTTGTCAAAGCAATTTTATTTGAAAAGCTTACTTTCACAGATTTCCATTAATTTCCTTTAGTATGTTAATGATAAAATGTACTTTACTTCATACAAGTCAAGTTCCTTGTGCCTGTGTTATTGGGTAGCAGTATCTCCTCCCAACTGGATTGGCATTAAACCCCTGAGTCTGTGTTTCAGAAGATTTGGGGTTTAACAGACTGGTGCAATCCACTCCTTCAAATGGAGTAGAAAACTGCATTTGAACATAACACCGATGGTGAAACCTAATCTTTCAAACAGAAAAGAGTTGGGAAGCTGGGGAGAAATGGATTCTTTGAGCAGTAGGATAAAGATGTTAATTCAAAATTCACAAGGTTTTAAGTTCAGCATAATCCAGCTCAAATGGATTTGCTTTTTCTGATAACTTTTTTTTATTTTCAGATTGTCAAGTTTTTCTGGTTAATAACTATCTCTTACCTTCACAGTGATGATCATGAGTGTATTTACAAATATTAGCTAAAATATGCTTTGGTACTGCAGACAAAAATGTAAGGGTATCAATTATGAATGTCCAGACAGAGCAAGAGGGAAAGGACAGAAAAGCTTTTATTTTTCAAGTTATTATCTTTCACATCCAAGGCATGTTCCTGCTTTAGGAGTAGGGGGAGCACGCTGGGAGTGAGGGTGGTTTAAGGCGAGGTCAAAACCAGCTGAAATCTGCCCCGGCTGCTTCTCCTGGGGCAGCTCGACCTGCTGTCTCACAGGGCAAGGCTTTCAGCAATGGTATCCTCTGGTTTTTTCTCCTCCCTTTGCCTCTTTGGAGCTGAGGCAGCTCCAGCAGTCACAGCCCTCGTCTGGTTGGTGACTCCAGCCACACGTGCTCACCTTGCCTCAGGCCCCTGGCAATGCTCCCTTTTGGTTCCCTTGGAAACACAGCATTTTGTTGCTACTTGCTGATGAGATGTGTCACGTAAAATTGTGTACCAAGTTAGAACAGGAGGGAAATAAACCCTCTCTAATATAATTTTAAATAAAAGCAGTGAAAAGACCATTCAGGCTTGCTGCCCAGTTGCTTCTTGTAACCGTTTGGCTGGGGTGTCGTGTCAGCACCGATCCAGGGTTTTCTCTCAGCCTTGAAACAGAGCTAAAGCCAATAGTCACTACATGATAATACATCCTGCAAGTGTGTAATCACTACAGAGTACAGGGTAATACACACTGTAACCTCAGGATTGTGATGATACTGTCAGAAAAAAAAAAAAATTAGTCCAGTTTTCTTTAAACTTAAAAGTGTTGATAGTTATCAGGAATTTTCTTCTGACACAAGACTGCAGTTCTTGAGCTTGTTCTATTTTTGTGTGTGTGTGTGATGTTCTTTTATGAGAGTTACTGCAGAGCTGATTTTTATAGCAGTATTTATGGCATTTGTGGAAATTGGGGAGCAGAGCAAGTGAAACAGATTGTCAGAGCTGCTTTGGGTATAGTTAAGTACAGAATACCCAAATTACATTATTGTGATGATATAAGTTCAGTAACTAAAACAGCAGCAAACTTTCAGGAAACAGCATAAGACCAGAGTACATAAAGAAGCCATCAAAAATGTGAGTGTTTAATGAATTTGACTGAAGAGAAAAAGAAAGTAAACCCCACTCTTTTCCCTAAATGAGACACTCAACTGGCAGTTTTACACAGGCACAGCTCCCTGTGCCGTGGCTCTCTGTGCTGATTAAGGTCCATGCTAAAGATAAACCAACTTTTTACAAGACCTGCTGCAGAATTTTACATCTGTGCCAGGCTTTAGAAAGGCAATTCCATGGAGTCTCATCTGAGAGACAATAGATGCATAATCTGAGAAAACAAAGCCGTGGTAACCTTGGATGACTTGTGATGCAGCACAGGACGTGTTCTGGTTTGGAAATGGTGGATTACCAGATACAACTATTCTGCATCAAGAAGATGCTCAATCCTCAGTAATTCTGTTCCTAAGAGCTAATAAAATTTTTGTTAAATGTGTAAATACACAATAAATTTACCCAGATTTTATGGAAAGGAGTTTTCGGCTTTCCTGAAAATAGATTTCCTAAGGGAAAGGGCTGATTCATGTCAGTTCCTTTTAACGTTGTATAATAGAATAAAATGTGGTGTTTGAATGGATAACCTTTAATTACTAGAGGGTATGTATTTATTAAGTCTGTCTTACAAGGAAAGGATTTATTTGCACTCTGATGAATTATTTGTGAGATAAAGTTTACAGGATCTGATCCTTCAGTGTTAGTTTTGGAAGAAAATGAAAAGATAGGACTTGGGTTCTTATAAAATTCTGAAAATAATTCAAAACATTTTACCAACATTTGGGATACTCTCCCAAATGGAGAGGAATGCAGAGACAGGATACAGCTTTATGTGTTATGAATAAATGTTTTTCTTAGCAGCTTTCAAGAACAGTCCAGCATTAAAAATAGAACTGTGTATGGATGATATTTGGAAGGCGTTGCTGATGATGTTCTAGACATTTATAAGAGTGTTTCAACAATATTTCTTCATTTTGATAAAATAGAAAAATCCTGTTCTCTTTTTCCCTTTTTTAGAACATGGAAAATTTCCCTAATCATTTAAAGTTATAACTTGCTTATTTTCTTGATACATGGATTCTGTGATGTAAGAACATACTGTGTGCCATTATAGTGGGTTCTGGGATATAAATGAGCTCTTTTCTTCCTTTACTGACTTTCAGCAGCCAGGACTATGAAATTTATGGAGTAAGTCTTTCTGAGGTACTTTGGCAAATCCAGAAGCAGATAGACACTTAAATTTAATTCTACAAGGGTTGCTATTAGGGAAAAAAAAAAAAAAAAACACTTCTAAACCAAAAAAGTCTTAAGCACTTGCCTCTGTTCTCAGTGCATACGAATCACTTCTGTTTGACTCTTTTTCCAAGTTGCTGTCTGGTGAGGAAGCAGAGCATAGCACTTATGAGGTTAAAAGAACCAGGACTGGCTTTGTGGAAGAAATATAAACAGATTCCAAATGTGGGTAGCATGGATACAGAATCACGGTGTGGTCAGTGTCTGTGCCATCATTACAAAAACAAATCTGTAGCAGTCTAAGGTTTGTTCTCCATCTTCCACCAGTGATCTTTTCTTTACCAGCCAGACTGGCTGAGTGGAATTTCCTGAGACTTTCAGAAACCTATTTAACAAATAAAATCTCCAGTCAGCTTGTGATGCTGAAGAGAAGCACTACACATTCATCACAGTCCTCCTTTTTCTCTGCATCCTGGCAGAGAATTTATATTGGGTGCTGTTGCATACAGCTGAGCAGTGTTTCTTTATAGTCAGTCACGTCCTTCAGTCTTTATGAGATCCAAAGTCTACAAAAACTTAAATCCAGTAGAAAGTAGAAGGAAAATCCTTGAAAAAAATCACCATATAGTAACATGTTGATTCTTCTGTACGTTTTTTTGGTAACTGCCAATATCATGCCTGTTCTATGTTTATACATGCGTTTTATCCTCAAGAAGGATGTGTAGTCAGCCAGTTTCTTTTATCTTTGAAATGTGTAAAGCCAGCTGAGTGCAATGCTTGTCAAATATGTAATGTAACATACAATATGACTGTTATTGAAATAGCATTTCCTTACATAGCTGAAAATCATCTGAAAATGAAGGACACTGAAGAAATGTTTTGTCTGATACAAAATAGGCAGGGGAAATTGGACCAGGAATATTTTTTGATGTCTCGTTCTAAAAATCAGTTTTGTTTTGTTTTGTTTTGCTTTTTATACCTGTGAAAAGGGAGAGGAAGAGCTTGGAGGATTTTTGATCAGCTTTAAAAGGATGCAAGTGTTTGAGTCCTCTCTAGTCTCCTGCTATTGTTTTCCCTCTGCCATGTGATACACAAGGAAGGCCTGGGAAGTGGAGGGCTCTTTTTGCAGTGGTTCTTTCCAGTTGGAGCTGCCTCTGGAGGGAAGACAGAAGGAAGAGTGGAGTGTGCTGCTCTCTGCAGAGTCTGAGTGGTGATAGTAGAGCTTCTCAGACAGCCTAAAAACAGGCTGTGATGTAGTTTTAAGTGACTACTTGTACAGAGCAGTCTCATTTAATCAAGATTGTAAATGCTGCAAGGTGATTTCATTTCCCTGTTTGATTACAAAAGCTTAAATGTATCTCTAAACCTTTCAGGAGTAGGTTATTGTCTGCAGTTCATAATATCATGCATAAAAATGTTTTACTGAGTGTTGGAGACATTTTAAAACTTTGCCCAAGAAGAAAACCCAATGACTATTTACCATAATGTGATAGCAGTTTTTTATTTGGAAACATTGCCAGTCATTTTCTTGCCAGTCCTGAAATGCTTGTTGCAAGCAATGAAATCCTCATCTTGTGTTTTGTCAGCCTGCAGTAGTTTGCAGTGCAGCATGCTGGGGGGTGATCATATAATTTGAAGTGTAAATTGTAGAAGAAAAATGCGTTTGCTTACCTGGGTTTCCTGCTGGTGTTGAAATAGGCAATAGAGCTGTGCATGTCACAGTTAATTTGCGTAATAGAGGAACAGAAAAATATCCAGATTTTATTTTATTCTGCTCACATTAACTTTAGTGCCACAGCTTTGATTAACTTTAGTGAAAAGAGGCTGGATTCTTCATGGTCCATGATTTCTTAGCTCTCTACTTCTGAATAAACTGTTTACTATCAGAAAGAGCTTATATACCAGACAAAATTAAATGCTTCATCTTGAGATGGTTGCTAGTGATAATGGAAATTGTCATGTTAAAAAAAGACCCAATTTCTCATCCTTCCCAATTCTTCTATTCTCTCCCACCCAAGACTCGTGCAGTTTACATTTTCTCTGGTTGGGATTTCTCCATCACGAGGAAGGACACTCAGTAATCTGAGCATGGGCCCAGCTGGTTTTGCACACTAAAGGAAGCTGTTCCCTGCAGCAGAGCAGGAGGAGGGGACCATGGGCTGTGGTGTTCTCTGGGGAGCCATTGCTGGAAGTTGTAAACCTGGGAGCAAAGGTGGAGAATTGTAAAATACCCACCTTGTTGCTTCCAGAGAAACTTGGGTCAAGCCCAAGTAGTTTTAGCACAGATTCCAGGGGTTTGCAAGACCAGGCCCTTAATTTGTATGTTCCCTTTGCCTTCAGTGTGATTCACTGGAGCTTGTAAAGGTCTTGAACAATGGCATTAAATCACTGACTCTGGATGAAACATTTGTTTCTAGTGCTGGTCATCATGTACAATCCCTGAGAGACTGCAGAGGCTCCCAGGTTGGATGTCTGTTTGTAAGCTCTATACTTTGAATTACAGTGGGAAAAGAGCTCATTATTTCTCACTGTCAATAGAGCTGTCTGTGTTACCTAAGAATAGTTAAATAGAGGAGTGGTAGAAGCTAAGAGTAAACACTGAGGTACCTTTAACATTAACAATTCACTGTATCATTCATAATTTAAAACTTAGTGAGAATTATTTTGCTTTATCTTGTATCACGAAGCAGTTAAAAAAAACTAAGAAAACCTGGTTGTTGTCCAAAGGCATGTACTTACACTACTGGTCTTCAGCTCAGTTTATTCAGCCTCTCAATTTTTAATGCTTCATTTAATTGCAATGCTTAAATTGAATGCAATAAATTACTATTGTATTTTTTAATAGTTGATTTTGAAGTCAGTAAAAGGTAGTCTAGCTAATTCCTCTATCAGATCAGAAGCAATGCTCAACAGCCATTCCCTATCCTGTTTACAATATTTATTCATGGTTTTATAGATCTGTGCCACATCCCCAATCTTTTTGGTTTGCAGGATGATTAAATAATATTCAATACAAAAAACATATTTTTGATTATCATATGTTTCCTTCTCGGTGTGTTTCCTATTTCTGCTCCATTAATTTTAAAGTAGGGCAACTGGAAGTGTTTAGAGCAGTCAAGAAATGGTCACACTGTAGATTCATTACACTGCATCATGGTTCTGGTTTGCTTTTTATTTTTGTCCTAACAATACCCAATATTTGCTTCCTTCTTTAAGATACCTTTTGTGAACTGAGTTGATGTTTTAGTAAAATTAGTAAAAGCTGCCTATGAGAAATATTATACAGGTTAACATACTGTAATCAATGTATCCTCTTGATGACTGGACACCAATATTTAACATACACAACAATATTTAACTGGTGCCCCCATCAGAGAAGTGTCCCCTCCGACTCTCACAATCTCCCCTTGCCCACTTCTTTCCACGAGGGTTTGATTGAGGAAAACCACAAAGACTCAGGTTAATCACATTTTGGTTTCACTGCACAGAGATTCTGTTGTGTAAGAACACAGGGTTTATCATTTTACTCACTACAGTAATTCAGCCGTGGGCCCTGTTTTCATTATGGGATAAAATTGTCAGTGTGAGTTGCAAAGGCTTCCTACAGGATGTAACATTGCTTTGTTGGGGGAAAAAAAAAATCTGCTGCTTTTCTACCCTATCTTGCTTGTTTACTGTTCTCCAGAGAGGTCTATATAACATCTTTCAAATGCAGAACAAGTTTTTGAACTATCCCCTCCTCTAAGTGTTTGGGTAGTCAGATGTAGGTCAGGCACTACAAATAAACAAGATGATGAATCTGTGCACTGGATCTGCAGCTCCCAAGCACTTCTTCCTTCCCTGTGCGTGGCCTGCTTGAATTCACTGTTTTTCTAGATGTGGTTTACCCAGCCTGTGAAAAACAAGGCAAGTATGAATCTCTTAAGACCTTCTCTTTTGGGAAGGCACCAATTTTAAAGTGGCCATAACATTGCCAAAGAATCTCTTCCTCTAATGTACCATGACTAATGAACTGCAATAGGTTTTCCTTATTATGCCACTGCTATTTTTACTTTTGAAATACAGAAACTTCAATCACTGTGATTATAGGTAACAAGGCAGCCTGACAAACTGCTCAAATGCGTGTTTTTATTATAACTTTTTATGAGTGCATTTAGAAATTGTTATTCTTGTTTTCATGACTCTCTAAGGTTTTAAAATTGTCTTTTACAGAAATGAAAATGACTCAGACCAGAGTACATTCAGATGTGGACCTCTCTGGGCTTTCAATTTACAACTTTTCCAACATCAGCGTTCTATTAGGAATAGGAGTGTGAAAATAAAACCAAACTCTTATTTTTAGAAATCTCTTTAAGAATATATACTGTATTTAGGAACATAGAAAAGTATTGGTGATTTTTCATGGGCAGTACCATTTCTTTCAGAGTCTAGCAATGATCCACTAAAACTCACAAGGGACCTTCACTGCTAATGGCAGGAGACACTATTACTTGCATGAGCATTCAGCTCCTGTCCCACAAGCTTGTTGCCAACTCATGAAGTGTGCAATTAGCCCTGAGGTATCAGCTCAAATCTGACGTGATAAAATTTAAAGCCTCTTTTATTATCACTTAACCACGCTCTTCAACCTCTCTAATGATGCATTTCTTCTGTGTGGGAGTGTGGGAATCATGTAGGTTTTGGTAATATAGGAAGAGCATTCCTTGCAATTACCTGAAAATTAATAATGAAAACTTGATTTTCAGTCCCTGTTGCTGGTTCTGTTTATTGTGAATGAGGGAAGATGCATTTGATGGCAGGCAAGGGCTTCACCTTCAGTCTGAAATTTAAGGCATATTTTTCTCTATCTCCAAAAGGTCTAACAATTCCTTTGTTCCCTAAAGGATAGCAACCCTCATTGCCTGCACAGTACTACTTGATTTTAGGCAGGGCACCTTATGGGTATGCAATACTGCACAGCAGCCAAATGAACAGAAATTAAGTTTATATGGGAAATTTCTAATGTTTAAAGGCAGAGTCACTTTTTCAAATGATAAACAAGACATCAGCCTTTAATTCTGTTTAATTCTGTTTTTCAAGGTCTTCAATCCACAGAGATGGCCTTTCTCATTAAAAATTTTCAAACCATTGAACATTAGTGTCTGAAATTACCAGAATGCAGCATTCATGGGCAACTTCAACAGTATGCCAAGCTTTAGTTTAAAAATGCCCTTAGGAAATAAAAATTATGCTCTTATATAACATTATTTACTCTTTTAGTATTGAAAATACTTTTTTCCCCCCATTTACTGATAGCAAAGTAGTCCTTTCCTTTAAGTACTTGAAAGAGAGACTTTGCTAGCTCTGATAATCCTTTCATTAAAACTTAATGATTTTTAACCCAGAAAATTATTTTTGGCTTTTTTATTTTAGTGATTAAAAATACCTGACATTTATATCTTGAAGGTCAGTCAACAAGTATGTGCACAGTGAATGCTCACACGCTGTAGCTGGAGACTTTTTTGAAAATCTTTTGAGTCATCTCTGGATAAAAAAACTTGACATTTTCCCAAACCTTCCCACATCTTTTGGAAGAGTTTGAAAGCCCACCAAAGTGCTATGCCCAGATTTACCCAAAAAGAAGAGAGGATTATCCAAACTGCTGCACAAAGATTTTCTTTCCTTCTTATACAGTGGAAGTTTAAAGTGTGAGTCTTTGAAGGCTTATGTGTGGAAAAGGACAATGATCCTATCTGTCTATGCTCTGGAACAGCTGCTCTTTACACCCTTAATTTTTATTTCCTGATATAAGAGATACCTTCTCTTACTTTATGGAAGCATAGGTTGCTCTTTAAAACCTCATCTCTTTTGGCTGGAGATACCCCAAAAGTCTTTTGCAGGAGGAAATTGCCTGTTTCTTTGTCAAGCAGAAGTGCTTGCTGATACAACATTTAGCTCCTGCTTTGAAGTGTCCTCTCCAGTAGTGGTAATCTCCACAGTGATTTATTGGGAGATTAAGGTTCCATGTGTAGCTGGAGAACAGGCAACTGTGGTGTTAAAGTGATTCTCAGTTTGCTGGTGTTTCCTTCGCTTTTTTCATTAGCTTTTTTCATTAACCATGGCACTCATCTTTGATCAGTGGCCACCCACCAGTCACTGTTCTCTGCAGCAGACTATGCTTAGATGTTGTCCTCATTTGGAGTGCATTTTTGTTGCTCTCTGGTGGTTAAGTTTCTTCTCAGAGATCCCAGGAACAAATCTGTGGCTACAGTGCTCTAGTTTCAGTATGTTGCTGTTCTTAGCCCACAAGCACGCAAGGGATTGAAGTGTGCAGATGGAGAAATAAGCCACTAATTCCCCAAAATGTTTGCCCCTTGCCTGTGCAAGGTGTATTATCTGGCTGACTTTGTCAGGCTCTGCTGGGGAAGGCTGCTGTGCATCTCAGCAGTCTCAGCTCTCGCCGAGGAAACCGGTGGGCTGGAGAAGCTGCCAGAGAATTTGAATAGTAACAAATGATAGCTGCAGTTGCACAGCTGGCAAATGGGGTGCCTACCAGGTCCCAGCTTGCTGTAGGCTCTTAAACAGAGCAAATTACTAGCTGTGGATTTTTTTCTTTAATTTTCTTGTTTGAGTAGATCTGCACTGTCAGGAAAGATGCTGCTTAATGTAGATCTAGGCTGGCTGGCCTCCATGTTACAGTGAAGTTAGTGGTGACAGGAGCAGGTAAAGGATGGTCTGAAGATTTTCCTGGTACCCAAGAGGAATTTCCAGCTCTTGTTGGAATCCTTGCCACCAGGGTTATGCTGCTGCTGATACCTGAGTTTCCTGTCTTAAAGCTAGGATGGAAATGTATGAATGAATGGCACTTCCAGTCTTGGTTGTGAATAAACATGTACCAGTCACTTCAGAGGCTGCAACTGTTTCCTGATGCATTTCATTGCTGCCAGCCTCATTTTTGTTGCCTAAAGACCGAGGTGTTGTGAAATGTGTCTCAAAAATCCGCTCAAACAGGCACCAGAATATTAGGGCAACCTGATCAATTGGTAGAATTACCGTCTGTGAGCAGGTTGCAGCAGTGCTCTGAGATATTTGCTGGTTGAAATATAAGGGGTTGGTAAAAAGATGTGTATTTCTTGAAACAAGGTCTTGGATACAGCCTCTTGCATGGCTGCAGCTGCATTGCCACAAATGCTCACCCTGATTTCTCCCTGCTCGGAAGTGTCTCTGTAGTCTGGGATGTTCTTCAGCCCCCAAACTGAGCTCAGTGAGCCTGGGCTTCAAAAGCAAGTGCTGAGTCCAGCTTTTTGAAAAGCACCCAGTGTGTGCAGAGTGAGGTTTCTTAGCTGTCAGAAGGGATAAGAGTGTTTGGTCAGAGTTATTGGCTGGTAATTTTATTTTGTTTGGCTAATTGTGCTGGTTTTGGGATTATGATTTTTATTGTTATATTAAGGCACCTGAGCAGCTGAGATGATTTTCTATGGTATGTAAATAAATAATATGTTTGGCCATGTTGTTTGGAAATTCATAAATTGACATTAATTGGAAAGTATAGGAAAACTTGTTTTGTTACTTAGTGTAATTTTTTGCTTTTGACAATGCCAAGTTGTGCATCCACCCTAAATGTCCTTAGAGAAATGCTAAATTATTATTTTTATTGTTGTGCAGCGACAGTATTAAAGTTTCCTTTTCTCCTAGTATTTAAGAATGCAAAAGCCTCCCACACTTAGCCAACTGTGCTGCTTAGGTAAATTAAAGACTGACTAACATATATACATCAAACTTTGAAGCAAGACAAAAGAAAATTTGCTAGCAATCTTGCCTTGACGTGGTTTACCTGCCAGAGAAAAATCCTTCCTAAGTTTCATCCCACACAGCAAGTTACTTTTCTAGTTAGAACTCTGTACTTCTTGTAAGTAGAGCATTCAGTAACTGTGTGCCAGGATTTCAGCTCTCTGTAGGTGTCAGACTGGTTTGTCATGGATTTTGTTTTTAACACTGGGTGTATTTTGCTGGGTTTTGCTTCCCATAAAAGCAACTCTCTCTTCTGGTCTGACACCCCCTATTGATTCGACTTTGCCGGTTATAGTTCTAGGTGGGACAGAGGGGTTTCTAAAAATGAGTAAACCACTACCCAGTGCACTCAAATACCCTAGAGATTTGGACTGGATTCCCTGCTCTCAGCAATAATTACTCTTCCAAACGATTCAGCTCCAGTAGGGGATACTGTGAGATGTCCCCCCAAAATGTCTCCCAGCCCTGTGCCTGGTAACCCAGCGGGGTGTGAGAGCCAGAGCAAAGTGGAACAGAGGCCGGAGCGCAGGGGAGCAGTTTGTCCCTGCCCTCTTTGTGCCCAAACATTTGAACCAGAAAAGGTCTTGGCAACTGCCATTTTTTACTTGAATAAAGGAGTTCCAGCAGAGCATTTCAGCTGAACCGTGGTTTCCTGATAGCAGCATCGTTTCATCCTCTCTGACCTGTACCTTTACACATTCCAAGGTGTTCAGCACGGCGTGGCTTTGTCACTGGAACATAAAAGCGCTTTCCAGACCCCTTTGTTTAAATGTTATGGGTAGGCAAGAGTTTGAACCTCTCCAAGTCCCCAGAACCATGTGCTAACAGCAGAAATGCTGGCTCAGTGCATCTTGTGACAGTTGTGCTTAAAAATTTGAAGAAGGACTCTATTTAAAAGAACTGGAGAATTTCAAAGAATGCTCTGGGAACATTTGTTTTTCTTTTGATTCTTGCAGATTAGCATAAAAACATTGAATTAATGTTCTTCCACAGTCTTCCACTCTGTATTTTGAGTGCAGATCTAAACTCTGACTGCTGAAACCTCAGAATGTTTTCTTTGTAAAAAATTCCATATCTTTGTTTTGGAGGCAGAGATCATAACAAGCAAAAATTGATTTTGAAGCTCCCAAAGAAAAGTATGAAAAATGTTAGGAAAAACCAGTGAAGATTCAATTAAAATGTTCAACTGCAGTAAAGTTTGATTTTATAAGAAAATAAATACAAGGATGAGTATAAAATAATAGTAGAAAATTAAAATAAAAAATAAAAAAGTAGAAAATAATTTCTTTTTAGAAATTATTTTTTCAAGAGAGATTTGTGAATTTTTCAAGTTGCAAAAAAATTTGGTGTGTACGATTAATTTTGTAATTATTATGAAATTACATTTGCTTCAGATTTGTCAGTATTGTATTTTGTAACATGAAAACTGGACCAACAAAAAAGTTAAAGTTAGCAACTTGATTGACAACAAAAATTGTTCACATTTTCTGAAGTCTCAGAACTTCCTTGTTTTCCCCCAGACCATTTCTTTATGAATATTTATGCAGATTCTGTCTGAAATTCAGACCATTGCATACATAACACAGAAGTTATTTCTGTAATCTCCCAGGTATTGTTAGAAAAATAAACTCATAAACACACAGACAAACACTGCTCAGCACAGGATCTTGCCTTTGAAACCAAGGGGCAATGCCTTCATCCTCTGCTGTGCTCACTTCTATTCCATGTTTTTCATATTGATCCATGTGATCTCACATAAACTGAGAGTTCTGAGAGTTCCCTTACATGAGGATATACTGAAATCTTTTGGTTATTTTCATCTTGAAAGTTATATTCACAGTTCATACTTATTTTTGCCTGAATTGTTGCTGAAGGTTAATTATTTTCTGGAAGCCTTGAGAGGTGGTAACACAGCCCGTTGCTCAGTGTGCTTGGTGTGTGTGAATAGCAGCACCTGCTCTGGAGAAGTCTATATATAATCTGCAATTTCATGCTGCCATTTGTGGAAAGATGTTGAATATTCTTGTCTGTCTTTTCTCTTGACTCACAGCCAGTCCTGGTCAAATGCAAAAACACTCGACAATACTTTTGCTGGTTATAGTTCTGCTGTTGCTCATTGGAAATACTTAACTGAGTGCCAGCTGAGTCCAGACTTTATTGAAAAGCCCTTGCTCAAAGCAACTTTGTTAGAAGTTTGTTGGGAGAGGACTCTTAATTTTTTATCATTTTTTGAAAAATCTTTGGTCATTTTAATAGATTGTGACTCAGCAACTCAGGCAACAATTCAGTTAAAGTGGAGTCATCTAGTACCCAGTTGAAATGGGCTGGCTGAAAGGAGTCAAGGAACTTATGCCAAATATTCTGTGCTGAAACAAAATTAGGATCAGCTCCCAAATGAGTCTACTACTCCAAATTTACCATAAAATAGTCATGATGGCAATTTTCACCAGTTGTATTTATTTAAATAAATACAGCAAAGCTTGTGCTTGCTTTCACCAGCTGTCTGCCTTGCCTGGTGTCCTGGTTCTGGCAGCATCCAAAGTGAATGACTGGGAGAAAAGTGCTCAACAGAGCCAATACACTGTAATATCTCCCTAAATATTTTCTCAGCTTCCAAACTTGTCAGTGGAAGAATTTTCTAGGCAAAAGGGTGGTGACATTGTACTCAGTAGCCCTAGGAGACTGCTCTTTCATGAGCTTCTCCCAATTTCCCTTGAGCCCAGGTACTTTTTCAGCAACTTTATCTCCTGCAGTAAAGGCTTGCAAAAATCAAAATGCAAGTGAACTTTGTGTGTGTCTGAAATTCTTTAACCCTTTTTTTTTTTTTTTTTGATGTTCAATTGAAATCTGCTCTACACCACTAATGACCTTGCAGACTTCCTCTTTTGTCCCTTCCTCTCTGACAGGTTTAGCAGCTGTTCCTAACTTTGCCCATCCCTGTCATGTTTTCCTGAACCATTTCCAGACCTTCTATATAATTTCTAAAATAGTACTGGAGTGAGAGGGGACCAGAGTTGCACACATTGCATGATTCTGTCATGTAATTTTTCATTTTTAACCTGATTTCTCAGGCCCAGTTTAACCTGGCAGCCCTCATTCCTCACATGATCTTTGGGCTGTTTTCCTGTGTCTCCCTTCATTTTTCTGCTTTTCTCCACTTGCCATTTGGCCTCAGTGTAGCTCTTCAGCCAGCCCTCATTTTCACTGCAAACTTAAAGACAAGCAAATAAGATGTTTGCATATTTTTAATTTCTGAGGTTGACTCAAAGACCCTGTGTACCACAGTGTGGCACATCCAGAAGACTGACTTAGAAGTTAGTAACTCTGTATTCCTTGCTTTTAGTGGTTTATCAAATGTAATCTTACATCTCTATAAAACTTATATCTTACTTCTCATATGTGTCAGAAAAGCTTTTCCTGAATGCACTTATTTTTATGAGAACCTAGAAATCCATTTCCTTAAGTCTCTCATGAAGTTGAACACCCATAGAATAAAGCACAGTTTTTATGATTTCATTTTTTTTTTTACTCTTTTGTGCCTTTATATTGACCAGGCTTTGGGGAGATTTTTGTCCTCCTGTAGCTTCTGCCCTGAATTAAGGAAGTAGGAAGCTGTTGTGTTCTTTCCAGGCAAGTGGGATTTTATGACCCACCTCTGCTACGGGGATTTAAAGAGATGTTCTTGAGTTCTGAGCACATTCTTTAAAGAAAAATCAAAATGCTAGTGTTTTATTAATGACATCCTCCTACTTTGCCTGGGTAGGCTGGTCTTTTAAAGCATTAGATTAGCACTCAGCAGCTTATTTTCTGGAGAATGAGCTCACTTCAAGTTTCTCAGAAACAGTCATTTGTCAATGATTTGGATTTAATTTCTGACTATTTGCATATTAGCTTTTCTGACTCAAGTGAAAGTAGGAAGCACTGGTTGTCATACCTAAAAGCCTAATCTCAGGGAAAATCTCCCACTGGAATTCTAGAACAAAGGATTTCTAGAAAAGACAGCTGTGCCCTGGAGTGACTGAGTGCTTATCTGCTGCTCCCTCCCCCCAAATTATAAATCAACATGAGTCTAGAATAGACTCTTCTATACTTGACATCTAATTTAACTCTTCCTGGCACTTCCATTGCAGAGTATCAGGCTTCATTTACATTGTCTAATTAGAGGTATTGAAGACCAAAACTACTTCTCTGCCCAAGCTGCTCTGTTGAAATCTTGCTCTGAACACGTTGGTGCAGGTGCACTCAGGTACAGGCACTGCACATCTGAGCTTCCTGTGGAGTCACCTGCAGACATCTGGAGACAGGGGTTTGGACATGTAAACACTGAATTTGCAGCTTTGTAATGCTGAAAATCTGGGTAAACTTGATTTGAGTAAAGTTGACTGTAAGAACATTGAAATAAGGATTCCAATACTTAGAGAGGCAAACCAGAAAGAGAACATCATTGATGATTTTCTTTTTGTTAGCTAAGGTCTCATTTTTGGGGAAAGCGGGCCCTTTCTTTCAGGAAGCATCTTTTGTCTTGCAGAGTGAGAGCAATTGCTGTTACAGCCCAGATAAAATCTGCCATTTAAAGTGCTCTGTGAAGACAACAAATCTGATCTCTACCTTTATACTACGATTACAACTCCAGAAAGGCAGCTTTGCCCTTGAATCGATGCAGATGACAGAAGTCAGCTCAGTCGCTCAGAGTTTGTTTTTGGTTTTCTCTTTGTTTGCCAAGCTAAAAGTCAGACAAGCAATATCTAAATTCTTTCTATGTGAATTGCTGTGATCCTGATTAAAATCTCAGCTTTGGAGAGGGAAGTCAGTAGGGAATACTCTCATTTCAAAATAGTTCTGCTTCAGCCCTTTCCCAGGTTGGTTAGAGAATGCTCAGTCCCTTGTCACTGGGCCCCACTGCTTCCTGAAATGCTTACAGCCTACAATGTTTCTCCACAAAGGACTGATTCTTAAATTAAGTGAGGGTTAATTAGACCTCATGCACATGCCCCTTGAATTTATAACACTTCCAAGCAGGGTTTTGCTTGCAGTGGGCGTATCAGCTCTGGTGAGTTCTGGTTATATTGCAGCAGAGAAAGTGACCTTGAAAGTCAACCATGCATTTGCTTCCAGAAGAGATCTGGTTCCATCTGTTGTCCGTGTTGCCTCTTGTCCTTACTCTGTGGGATATCTGGTTTACTTTCTCCATGAAATGTCAGCATCTGTCCAGCTGTTCAGGCTGCCCATGTGCTGAGGGGTAACTCACTGCATCTGCCCTGGGCATCTGTCCCCACTGGCTGGGGATGATCAGCTGAACTTTTAGTGCATTAAATTAGGTTTGCACTGCCATTGACCAAACTTTTGGGTGCTTGTTCTGATGGCAGCAAATGAAGAGAAACTGTATTCCTTCTTTCAGCAGCAGGGTGTAAGAGTGAATGCTGCTTTCACCCTGACAACTGTGGGTCAGAGTCTTGGGTTCATGGGTGTGCTTTTATTATTTTAATGTTTTTCCTTCACTGATACAAATTACCCAGTTGAGAAGTTAAGGCTACTCATGTCATTCACGCCTTCAGACCCAGGGCTGGGTTGCTGGTCAGTTTGCTTTGCATGTATCTGTGTGATAAAGAGTCCCTCAGGCCCAGACAATCAAAAATCTGGGTCCTGCCAATGCGAGTTTATAAATTATCTGATTTATAAGTGATCTTCCTGGATGGGCTTTAATATTTTCTTTGAAAATATAGAATGGAGTTTCTCCTGAAGCAGAGCATTTGCTCTACAGGTATGATTTGGGAAGGATTTCACTTCCTCTGTTCAGAATATATTCTTGACTTGAAAGCTGGAATACAGAGGCTGACAACTGCTGACCCACAGAGGGAAATTAGGCAAAAGGTGCCTAATGATTCAATTGCTTTGTTGTGGGGTAGCAATTATTAAAGTGTTTACAAATACATAAAGTTATATTCAAGGATACTTCCCTATACTTTGAGGTTTTGATAAGCACTGGCCCTGTGAGGAGACATTTGTATTGGTCTCCTCCACTAATTCTTTTCTGTTTCAGCATCCTTTGAGCAATAGCTTACAGTATACATATTTATTTTACTCTTCCATACGTATCTGACATGAATATTGACCTAATCCAGCAATTTGTAAGATTTTAGAGCACAGAAATCCACTGAATCAATCACTTTGTATGCACATGGCAGCATCAAGCCTGTACAAATAAAATGTAAACTTCTAGAATCTGACTGATTCAAATCAATTTCAACACTGAGGAGAGAGTCAATTTTTCTGCTCTGGAAACAATCTCTCAACATTTTGAACACTTCTACTTGAAAATAAAAATCAAAGAAAGGATCATCTTAAAATCCCATGGTAATACCCTGGGTATGAAATCAGTTTAGTTTGGTCTAACATGGCTGTATGATTGTAGTCCAATCAGATGGAGCATTCTGAATTGGGCTGGAACGATACAACTTTCAGATAAATCAGTAGCTGCCTCAGTGGTTTGTATATTGATAGAATCAAGAGAACAGTGCTTAGACCACAAAACTCTTCCATAAAAATAATAGAAGATTTCTTTTCCTATTTTAGCAATATTTGAAAATCAAATATCCCATTACAAAGGAGACAATTTAAAAAAATAATAATTATGATAATATACCTCCCCAAAACACAAAAAATTGCTAAATAAAATGTTTGCCTCATTTTACAGTGTATTATGTTTCTTTTCCTTGTCCAGACCACTGGCTTCTTTGTACTGAAAGATGCTAATTTCTGCAGCCTTTCAGAACATTTACTAAAGCAAAATAATTAGCTGGCTTCTAAATGTCAAAGTTTTCTTGCACTTTCAGCATCTAGGTGACTTTACTGACATTACAGCCCTGAGAGAGAATTAAGTCTATGGGAAGACAATTGATAAAACAAGGGATAATCAAAAGAGCAAAGTATGCATCCACAAAAAAAAAAAAAAAGTTTGAAAAAAGACCAGTGCATAAATTTAGGCAGTGCTTCCTTGCACTCATGCTGCACAGTCATGCAGTTTGTTAGGCCGTTTCTATCACGGTACTAAAAGAAATTGCTTCAGAACTTCATTTGAAACATCTGCTTGTTGTAAGAATCGGCTTCATTTCTTCTCATAAGAATATTTGAATTTTGATTCTAAGGGCAAATATTTTATTGGAAATGAGGAAGGAAGAAAAAAAATGGACAAGTTTTCCTTTGAAGCTGCATTATTTTGTCTGAGATTTTTTTTGTTTTGCCTTCTTGTAGAGGTTTTTTGGTTTGGGAGACAGGTTTTAAGGTGGGATTTCTGGGGGGGAGGGAGGGTTGGTGTTTTTATTGTTTGGTTGGGTTTTTTTAGTGTGATTTGGAATTTTATGGAGAATGTGTTATCATATATCTTGAAAGGAGATAACTTCTTCAGTGAATATGATGCTTTCGGAAGAGAAAAAGAACAACTATATCAGGAATAGTGTGGGACTTCCCTGTATCTTGCTTTTTTTCCTGCTAAAATCTCCGGTTCTTTTCAGGAAGAATGATTTCTGCTAGGCAGGAAAGGTTTTTAAGCCTTTTTGTCTGTCCAGACCAACTTCCACAGCTGCTGCTGGGTGGGATGCTAAATTTTATAAGATAAACTCTTGTCCATGCAGTGGGATACTGAAAGCTACTACTTTGTTTCAGAGCAGTGAAAAGTCACCAAATCACTACTTTGGAAATATGAGGCCTAAAGGCAGTCTCCATTCATTTACCACCAGAAGTAAAAGCTTAAGACAAAATGTGACATTTTGCATGTTGTTGATCTCATATCCCAAGACACAACTGACTGTATTCCATAAGTGGATGCATTATTTTCAAGAACACTTTTACAGTTGCAAACCAAGGTTCAGAGAAAGGTGGCTCATAAATATTTAACTGATACTGCATTTTAGGGAACCAAATCTAAGTGGCAGCCACGATATCTTCATGGCACGTATTTGACCTGCAATAGCCGATAAACACACACATTACTCTGTAATTGCTACTCAGCAGAGAACAATTTGATTAAAGAATAATTTAATCAGGTGTTAGAAAGGGAGGTTGGGGATCATTCACCCCTAACTCATTGCTGCCCTGCTGTTCTCTGGTCTCAGTCAGCAGCCAGTCATGAGCTGTCCCGTTCAGGCCTGTGTGTCACAGCAGCCTGGATGTAGTGTCAGACATCGATCAGCTCCTCCAAATGTGCTTCCCACCCAGCAATGCCTGTAAGGCACTCTGGGCAGGGGAGAGGGTTTTACCTCTGTGCTGATTTACCACCCTTTTACTTGTGTAAGGTGATCTGTGTGTCTCTCAGCAATGCTTTCAACCACTTTGCCTGATTTGGGTTGTTTGTTTGTTTGTCATTGTAGGCTCAAAAAAAAAAGGGTTCTTCAAAGAAGCTGGATAATGGAGCACTCCTTGTAGAAGGAACTGAGGGATTCAACAGCCTCGTCAGTCCTGCTGCAAATCTCTGCTCACACCAGAAGGGTAAGATGATGAACTTGGCTCTTTGGCAATAAGTTTATGTGAAATTCTATCACCTAATTTTTGTTGTCCTATTCGGATTTAGGTCCCCTGTGGTGTAGGTAGCCATCCAAAAAGTGTGATGTAAGAGGTCCTGAGCTGAGTGTTTTTATCTTAGTGGACCTATTAAAAAGTTCTGGGAAGAGGAAGATGAGTACCAGGGTTGTTATCTGACTCCCTGAAACTCTGCTCCTGGTAACAATTTCCTTTACTTGAGTTGCATTTCTTGGAGAGATGAGAGAGAAAAGGATTTTAGTTATATCCTTCCCTGAGAGGGTCTGCCTATGAGTCAGCAGAGTAAGGAAGAGCTGGGGAGCAAATTTGTACATCAGAACTCATATCTGCAGGTGTTCAAATTTACAATCCTGATTTAAGGTTTCTTCATTAGTTTTTGGGGTTTTTTTAGGGTCTAAAGTGTGCTAATAAGAGGATAAAGTATATATAAATGTTGGTAGTCATTTGTCAAATGTCTCTTTTTCTAGTTTCTTCATCTTTCAGTGTTAATAAGTTATCACAGTTACTGACCAAATATATTTTGATTTCTGGCTCTTTTTGAATGATACTAAGGCATCTGGGAAAGAAATACAGGCTAAAAAAGCTTTATTCCCAGACTAAGCAGGGTGTGATTTTCTTTTTTTTTTTTTTTCCTTTTTTCCCCCCCTTTTGTTTATTAGTTTTGTTGGGTTTTTTTTGTTTTGTTTTGTGTTGTTTTTTTTTTTTTTGAGTCTTTTATTTGCTTGGGGTTTTGTGGATGTTTGTTTTTGTTTGGTTGGTTGGATGGTGGGTTTTGTGGTTTATGTTTGCTTGGCTGCTTGGTTTTTTTGTGTGTTTTTTTTGGTTGGTTGGTTGGTTTGGGGTTTTTTTTGATTGGTTGGTTGGTCGGTTGGGTTTTTTAAGTGAATTCTCTGTTTGGGGCAAATGAGAATGAGCAAGTCTTCACCCCTTCCACATTAGCACATGCATTTTGAAGAGGCGCTGTGTGTTTTGCAAGTGAGCAAGTTTGTCTTGAGTACAGAGTTTGCAGTGTTTTATAATTCATCCTTTTCACACAGAACAGAACTAGCTGTAATTCCTTGTCTGTGCAGCTCTATTTGAAAAGCATTTCGAAAGATGACACCTTACATAGGCTCATCGAGCCTGTGACAGCCTGTTTAGAAACCAAGAACATGCAGCCTCTGTCCTGCCCTGCCTTACACGAGGTGCTCGGTAGGGCATCACCTATTACATCATTTGTGGCTCTTTGCAGCCAAATGTTAATGTTTACTGATGGTCCAGTAGTGAAACGAGCTGGAGAAGAGACCTGTGGTGTCTCAGTTCAAGGCTCAGCTTTGGTGCAGAGGCTTAAATAAATCTGAAGTAGAGTTAGGGGCAGCACAGTAATTCTGTCCCCAGTGTGTCCTGCAGGCGTGGCTGGGCTGTGACCTCTCAGTGCCAGGGAGGTGGTCACTGGCACATGTGCCACACAGCCTGTGCTCCAAGCAGGGCTGGACTGGCCAACAGCTGCTTTCTGTGCCCCTGAGCCCGAGGGACATCACAGGGAGGTCGCTCTGCTCAGGCCTTGCTGCGTAAGGAGGGGCTGATGCAGCGAGGTAGGGAGATGATCCCAAATCTAGCCCAACTGCAGGAGGCAGGAGACTTGTTAGCCCTGGGTAAAACTGGGTATATTTAGAGCTGTGGTGCACCCAGAAATAAGTGCATCATTTTTTACATTTCATTTCTCTGAGAATCAATGCAAACTCCTTCTCTTGGTGCAGTGTACCTGTGGCAGGGGTCTTATTGCAGTGAAGCAGTAAATAAGACAAGGTACCTGCTGGGGATCTGCTCTTTTAGTCATGGCACCTGTTCATGTTTGAAACAAGGACTATCCTCATACCTGAGTGTAGAACAACTGTGGAGTTAGAGAGGGACTAAAACTGCAGTAGAAATGTTATTTTTCTTCCTCATAAGTAATGCTCCTTTGGAAAAGGAAGCACACACAGAAGAGAACCCAGATATTATCTGAGGAATTCTACTGTTGCAAAACCACTGAATATTACCCTCAAAGCCCCAGAAACTTTGCTGTGTGTTGGAGCAGATGCAGGTCTGTTCTAGACTCGTTGATATGGGCTCTGATGGGGTTTGTTTAGGTTACTGTATTTTGAATGAGTTGTTGGGAGGCCCCAGCTTTAAGCAGGGTTTCATTGAATGGAATAAACAATTCTCTGTTTTAGGAAGATAATTTAATAATGTGGCAGCATGTATTCAATTATTTAGCTTTAAAGCATCTGATTAGTGAAGTCTTTAGAAATCTTGATTACAAGCATCAAGTATAAGTATTCTTGACTATTTAAACTTCTCTCATCTCAGACTATTTTATATTGTTTTTCTAACTATGCTACAGTTCAGTGAGTCCTGTGAGCACTCTCCCTTAGTGCTCTAATTGCCTGACTTCTGCAGATACCGTATCAGCCCATCAGTATTAATGCAGCAGAAAGCAAGTACCCTTGTGTCTCTACAAAGCCAATTTAAAATATTTCCAGAATATACTTTTGAATTACTTTTTCTTCATCTTATTTTAGATAACACTTTGATTTAAATAAAACTGCCTGTGGGGCATTGTAGACTGATCAAAAAGTGCTGTATTGTTCTATTAGTTTAAATTCTTGGTGCTGCAATAAATCATTTTCTGCCTACTTCATTTGCATTTTTCAAGTTCTTAATTTAGTTCCAGCATAGGATTGTCTCAAATGGAGGAGGCAGAGATGTGAGGTGAAGTGTGGAGGAGCAACGTTTATTGAAGAGGTACATGTGGCAGAAAGGATTTGGGCTGAAATATGTAATTAGAAGCTTTTTAAGAATGAAGCAAAGGATTTCAATTTCCTTCCAGCCTATCCATGAATGGGCAGAAATGTAAAGTGAGGGCTGCAGTGTGGGGTGGAGGGAAGATTACAGGGCACAGCGTGTCAGGTGCATGTTTATTAGTAAGAATCTGACCTGCAATACTCAGATGAAAGCACCCTTTTCTCTGAGTATCTTCAGATAAATGCTAATCTTTAGCCTATGCCCTTGAAAGAACTCACAGGGAAGATTTCTGTCAGGGTTTTACTGCTCTTCAGATGGCTTTGCTTTGGAAATAGGGTATAACATTTTTCTTTGGTTGTAATTATAGAAAGCAGTCGACTGCTTTTCTTCAGCAAAACAGAACAATGATGTTCTTTAAATAGGTCCATTTATTGAAGAACTAATATATTAAGCAAGCTGAAGATTTACCTTTTTCTTCTTCCCTCTGATACATACATAGAACTTTGCAACCCTATAATTATGGCTTCTCATTTTTGGCATACAAATTGTTGGCAAATGCTTTTTCATTTGTTCTTTTGTGCTGAAATGTAGAAGCTGGAACATTGTCTTCTTCCCATGTGTGTACAGTATGATTTGATTTCTGGGCATCTTTACTCCTCTTCTGGCCTGTTGTATCTGTAGAATTGTGAACTAGTGAAATTTTTTCTCTAAGAAGTGGATAAAAGTAATTATTTCTTGAATTTGGCCTGTTAATTTTTTTCAATACATTTTTTAAAAGTTTTTTCTTTCTAAGTATTTCAGAGTTGTTCCTGGGAAGATGTTTTTGGGATTTAGGCCTCTAGCCTGTAATCATCAAGGTTGGGAGAGACTTTCAAAATCGAGTCCAGCCATCAACCCAATACCACCATAATCACCCCCAAGCCATATCCCCAAGTGCCACATCCAGATGCCACTCCCAGAGTGACACACCTCCAGAGGTGGTGGTGACTTCACCACCTCCCTGGGCAACCTTTTCCACTGTCTGACCCCTCTTGGAGTGAAAACTTTTTTTTTTTGGTAATATCTATTCTGAACCTCCCCAGAGAAAGAGTTATGCACAAATGTACCTTCATGAATCTGGGTCAACTAACGTGTAGTTGACTGATTAGACTTGCAAATTGCTGCCAAAATCTTTAACCTAGAATTCAAGGAAACTGCACACCAAAAGAAACCAGATGAGAGCCCAATATTTCTTCTCTGTGATGCCTTCAAAAACATTCAGTAGATGTCACGTGGCTTAGTCTGCAGATGAAGTTTGTGGACTCTGTTTGGCAAACAGATTCAAATGTGTTATTCATCAGCAAGAAGCCACAGGTCTGCCTGTCTTGATGTTCAGCAAAATAAATATTTCAGTGGGGCTGGGAGGTGGATGGCACTGTCTCACTGTCCCCCATCAGAGCAGCAGTGCTCTGGCAGCAGGGTTGGAGCTAAGAGGCCTCACATTTCTGCAATATAGACTGTCAAAATTCTTCAGTTTGAATGAGAATGAGGAACCCAACAGACACTCCCAAATTCACGACAAGGCGAGTTTTCTGAATGTGGGCAGACAAGGACTAATTTTAACCTCGGAAGGACAAATACGCAGAAAGCAATTGTATCAATTATTATTAGATTATTATGCTGGAAGGACCTCTGTCCTGCTATGTGAATAGAAAATAATTCATAATTTATTATATAATTTGGCAATTTATTGCTAGCAGCCCATAACTTAGAAAGTGACTGCTGTCTTTGTGTGATGGCTCATCAGTTTTCACTGTGAAAAGTGAAATTCCAGAGGTCTGAATTTTTTTAAGCATGTGAAGCAACCAAAATTAAGTTCCTGCCAGCTTTATTGCTTAGTTTTGCTGGGAAATATAAATTTATCTCTGATATTAAAATGCCCCAAAGTGGACATAGTTCATTTATTCTACCATTCCCCATAAATGTAATAGCTAAATATTAGATATTTTCAAAGTGCAAACTACTGTGGAGCTGAAAAATACAGAATCCATTTTAGAAAATGATGAGAAATATTTATTTTGCTGCATGTCATAGGTCTGTTTAGATTGTCTTTGTTCTTAGTGGAGACATATTGATTTTCATGTTTCTCCTATTAGTTAGAATGGCATATACAGGATACCAAATGTGAAGAGCAGCCGAGGTTCATATATCACAGTCCCAAAGCCAACAAAGACCTTTTTAACACTCAGAAATAATGGAAACAGACTGTAATAAAGGCCAATATTCAAATACCAACTTAATTGAGAAGCACAAAAAAAGATTGTTTTTCTCTGTTTTTTAATATTTCTTTATTTAAGACGTGTCTGAGTGCAATTGCTTTGATAGTTTCAGTGGCTTGGATCTGTTACAATTCTGTTGTCTGTAAATCATGTATTAGACACAATAATATTTTTTTTTTACTCCTCCACACCTCTGGGCCCAACAAACAAAACAGCTTAAACTTGCTATGTTTTAAGGGTATCCTTCTGCAGCTGATCACACAGCCAGACGTGCTGGGATGTCAGTCCAGGGAGTCCAATGAGCTGAAGCCCCTCTTGCCTTCCAGCTCCATTTATGTCAGCAAGAAATACTTTCAGACTTCAGAAGAGAAAAAACACGAGGTTGGGATATTTTAGATAGGCTTTCTGACAGAACTAGAAAGATCCAGGAAATTTTTTTGACCGAGTTATTACCTTGTGGACCAGTGGGAATAAGAGAAAGTGCTGGTTTTCAGCATCTTCATCATCTGTGAACACATATACTTTAACTTTTAATAAAAGTCATAAAAAAGGAAAGTATTTAGGGCAAATACAAAATTTTGCCAATAGATCCTTTGAAATATAAAGTGCATTCAGTTATTTTATTTGCCCATTTTGTGTGTGTCTGCGCATTTATCTGTGTATATATATATTAAAAATACAGCCACGTACATACATATGATTTATCTGATTATCTCCTATTCATCAGTTTGCTTTTATGCATCTTGCTGTTCTCCACTGTAGCTCCAAGAGGTGTGAGAACAAGCCATTTGACAGATAGGCCATGCCAGGAAAGTGCAGTGGGGAGCAGCTGCCTCACTGCATCTCACACAGTCAGAGCTGGTTTACTCTTGGAAAAACAAAAGCAGTAAAATCCCTTCTTTCCAAGAGGGCACCCTTCTTACCACATCAGTTTCAAAGGACAGACAGGGAAATGAAGAGGCTGTTTGTAGCCATTAGAAGGAACAGACAGTGGCTTTTTTCTGGAATTCAGTGCCTGCACTGGTGTAGAGGAGCAGGCGGGCAGGTGCCGTGTGGGTGCTGTGATTTACAGGAACAAAGCAGTTGTACCTGGTGAAACAACATCAGAGATCTGCGAGCCTGGTCCCTGTTTTCTTGGTGTCTGTAGTTGTTAATAGTCCTTAGACTGTGTTGTCAGTCACTTTATTTCATTTTATTTTTGTGGAAGGCAAGAGTTTTCTGAACATGGTAGACTGTGGCTTATGTAAGTGTTCTGTAGGGTCAGGATTGGGCGTAGGGGTAGTAAAGTAAAAACTAAAGACTGACTGCTGGTAACAGTCTGCATTTCCATGAGGCTCTGGTTCCTTTCTGCTTCTGTATGTGCTGTCATGCTCTGGAGGTTTGGGGTTATTTTAAGTCAGGCCATGGTTAGCAAGAGGAGGAGCTGTGGAGTTTGGCTGCCTGAAAACATCTGCAAGCTTCAGAAAAAGGATGCAAAAGTCCAGCATGGTTTGCCATGATGATGTGTGGAGTGGGAGCCTCTGTTTGATGGGGTTTGCTGTGATCCAGGGGATTGGTGGTGGGTGAAGCAGAGGCTGCTGAGGCTGATGACCTGCCAGAGTGCCACTGCTGAGCAAGGAGCTGTGCTTTGGCACTGCTGGATTCCCACAGCTTACTCCTGACTGATGAGTATCAGTAGGGTCCTGAGCACTTGTTCTTTCAGCAACAGGGGTGGAGATGTCAAGGTTGAAGAGCTCCAGCTTGGAGCTAGACCTCACCATTGTCAACATCTGCAACAGTTTGCCATTTCCAGCATCAGGTGGGCTGATGCAGCGTAGCATCTGCTGTGCTGTGTTACTCCTCTGCCCACATGGCACACACATTGTCTTCTGTGCTCATGCAGGATTTACCTGGAGTTCTCACATGCAGTTCTGCTTTGAGTTTAGTAAAACTGCAGACTGAATGTCTCAGTGTTTGCTGGCATTTTCTTAGTTCAGACAGAGATGGCTTCTTTCTACTCTTCCTTACATCGATGTCCTTGTATACTCAGCTTAGCTTTTGGATTTACAGCAATCTCATCTGGGAATCATCTAATTCTAATCTTTTTTTTTTTTTTTTTACTCTGCTTTTTTGAAGGGTTACTGTTTTCCAACCTGCTGCTAGACCCTTTTTGCTGCAGACTGCAGTAAAAAGTGTTCACACATTAGACTCCTGCTATTCTATACCTTTCTTTGTTATTGTATTGCTGTGACAATTTGTTTCCTATTTTGGCTTTGTTAGGTTTAGAGTTTGGAGAAGGACAGCACTTGTGGTCCGAACTTTTATAGTGGGAACATGAGGTCTGCTTTTAGATTCTCATTCCTCTGTACTTTTCATGAAAAGGCAGCCAACTTGGGAAGTGTTCAGCTTGCTTTGGGAGTAGAAGAAATAGTGAAATGCTTTGAGCGGGCTGTTTTTTGGGAACTAGGCACTCTAGAATAAAATGAACTGAGAGGACATGAGCAATTCATAAGAAAAATTGATCTGTCCAGCCAGAGAAAATTGACACTAAAACTTAAAACTTAACCCAAACAAAATCCATCAATTTTTTTTCTTTGTTTTTTCTCTGGAATTTCAGTGCTTGTGTAGACTGGAGAACACTGGGAATTGATTGATTGGGCAGTTCAGTGTTGTACAGGAGTGTTTTCTTATGATGTTCCCATCTGAAATGCAGTAATGTCTTTTAAGTATATAGACTAGCAAAAACATAAGCTAGTGCTAAGAAAATCTGAGCCTAGTCTGATTCCCCCCGAAATAGGGGTGTTTTTCAGAAGTGGCAAATTGATGCAGGCAGGTATGGAATGTCAAATCAATCCCAACATATAAATGCTCCTTAAGTGAGCAGTAAAATACATGTTTACACTGCAGAGAGAAAAATCATAAAGGAAAATATATCTTTAAAGAAGCCTAAACTTTTTAAAGTGGAGAAGGTATTTTAAGCGTTTCTTTTTAAAATTGTTATCAATTCTAAATATGTATTAGATAAAATAAAAGACTCCATTTACATTAAAAAAAAAAGGCCTAGAAGACCTTGTCCAGAAGTGTACCACTTTCTCCTTTAACAGAAAGAAGCCATTTATCTCTTTTCAGAAAACAGACTCCAATTATAGATTTTGTACATGTTACACTCAATATGCAGAAATGTGATCAGATCAAATGCCTACACACAGGGCACACCACTTCAGAATTACTTTGGAACAACAGCTTGCAATCTTTATGTAAATTTGAATGTGTCTCTCTATCTTGTTCTTCCAGTGTTTGGTGTAGCATGAAAAGCTGCATATATCGTCTCTTTTGAAGGGAAATGACTGATGCAATTTTAATAAAGGTTACTAACAGAGTGTTGTGAATCAGGTTCTATGAAATAGTAAGAGCTAGGTGGCAAACAATTTTACCCTGCAACACTGCAAATTCTTCCAGGAGAGGAAAGCCTGCCTGTGGAATGTGACCTCTTCTTTGTAGTAGCTCAGAAGGCATTAAAATGCTTCTGATTGAAAGTCTGAAGATTAGTTTATTCTGATTTCAAATACCAAGTGAAAGAAATTACTATAAAACATACCTGCCACATTTTGAAGGCCACTCTTGAAAATTGTACTTTCATTTTGTTCCTGTCCCCCTGGCCTGGATGTGGCACGAGGGTCACAGTCCTTGTGGGGGTTCAGTTAAAAATGTGCTGATCTGAATATGGGCACTGAGTTTGCTTTGGAGAGAGGTAGGGGAGGCTGCTGAGAGCGTTAAGGAAGGTCTGCCATGGCATGTGACATGATATGTCCCAGTCCCCCTGTCAGATCAGATTAACTTTAACATAGAGGTCGGTACGTGCAAAGCGATGCCTTTGACCTTTTGATATCACATTACTTAAAGATGTGAATTGTCATCTGGGGTACATAGCAGAACACCACTGGGTTAGATGGATTCAAATTTTCAGTTCCTAGGAAAAGAGGAAAATTTTCCCACATGCCAATAAAACCTGGGGAGGACATGGAAATGATGGAAAGAAACACTGATAATGGAACAGAAGTGGATAAAGAGAGAATGGTGAGGGACTGCAGTGTTTCTTTCATTGGTATGTTTAGAAGATGCTATAGAACTCTTACTTTATTTTACAGGTTCCCTGACGGTTGTGCTCTAATGAATGGGCTCAGCCACAGGTGTTTGTTCCCTGCTGCAGTTCAGGGCACAGTCTGTGTTCTGTGTTGCTGAAGGGGCAGCCAACAGTGAAGCAAAAAGTCACTGCTGTGATAGAAGGGAGGATGATCTGTGTGATTTGGGGAACAGTAAAAAAAGTTCCTTTGAAATTTGTTTTCACTCTAGAAATTCTGCAGGGAAGAGAAGAAATATTAGTAGGGTTTTTTACCTCCTTGGGATTTAGAGCAGTATTTGCAGGCCATATGTTTGAGAGGGTGACTGCATAGATACCACATTCATATTCCAGAAAAAAACAAAATTACATTTCCTGTTTATACCGTGATCATTGTGATTTGCATGTCTTGTGGGCAGCATTTGTTCAGAACCTGCACTGTTAGACATTGGCCATTTGTAGCCAAAGGCTGAGTGCTGCTCCCTGGAAGTCTGTAGTGGTGTTTTGGTAAATGCCATTGCACTCCCTCTACAGTTGTTACCTGGCTGGTTGGTTTGTAACTATATCCAGTATCTTCATATTCAACTGCAATTATTTCTGTGAGTACCACAATGGCACCCATAACACTGATTAAAATGAGGTTCAAGTCCTACAGAGTAGAAAATAGATTTGTCCACATCCATGCTGATCAATTTAGACAGAGATGTTTGCATCCTCTTGTGTAAATCCCATAGGTTGTGAAGGCCTAAATTGCCAAACAATTTAGTTCATTGCTGAGATATGTTTTTATCCAACTGCATAGATACTTGACAGAAATGCAGAGGTCTTAATTAGTGCAATATGCTGGATATTCTCAGTGACTGGATTTATAATGTCCTACCTTGTCTTGCATTCCCTGGGTTTTTTAGTAGGCTTGAGGCTTGACGGGAGGCTTCGCATTTATTTTAATGGTAGCTATTTTCTCAATCCACTGTAAACCATTATTGTTTGAAATGTGCTCCTCTCCAGCTCTCTTTCTGAATCATCAATTTATGTTTTCATTTTCATCTGGTTTTGACCATTTATGCAGTGCTTTGGGAATTCAGAACTGTAGCTGAGGAAAAGTGTAATGGAAGGGTAAAACAAATCTGTGTTGCCACTTGATGCTTTTTTTTGTTCTTGTCTGAGTCTCTGATACCTCAGCTCTGATGCTGCTGCTAGGAGTGGGAAGTGCCATGATCAATGAGAAATCAGGTCTCTGAAGCATTCAGGTAGGAATGTATCATAAACAAGAGCTATCACTGAAGCAACTTGCTGTGTAGAGCTTTGCTGCTCAGATGTACCCAACAGAGAAAAAGAAAATCTCGTCTGTGGCTGCTGAGAATTGTTCCTTTCCATGATTGCAGGTAGTTCTAGACACTGCACTGGTGACCAGCTATTCTGATACTTCTGGACTTGGGCATCCTTTGTCAGCCCCTTTGTGATCATCTCTGGGGTGGTCAAAAGGCCAAACATCATCTAAAGCGTTCACTACTTTTGTTTCCTTCATTCTCTCCCTTTCCTTTTACCTGCCTTTTCTCTACATTGATGGCAAGTGAAGGAAAAGAAGCAACGTGTTTTCTTCTGCAAACATCACTGCAGACTGGAGAGCAAGCAGGAACCTCTTTAGGGAGCTAGCTGCTAAATGATAAACTTCCACGAGGAGCTATTGTGGTGTAAGAGTGCTTCATAAATAAGTGATATCATTGTGTTCTTTATGCTAGAGAAGCATTTGTGTATTCCTCTTTGTTTCCCATTGCCAAGGTCTGTAATGTTTGCAGGAATACCTGCTTCAGTGCTGGGCATGGCTGAGCTGTGAGAGAACCATCTTTAGCAGTTTCAGAGGCAGCAGGAGTTCTCAGCAGAAGTGAACTGCTTACAGTGTAAATCGCAATCAGCTGCAAAGCCTTCTCTTTGGAAATATAATAAAAATCAATAATGGGCCTGCTAATGTACAAAGGACAGCAAGAGGCAGACATTTAATTTAGTTAAAAAGTAATCGGAAAGGAAAGAGCCAGACTAAATAACCTGTGTAATTAAAGAGCTTGAAGGGACTTCCAACTGGAATGTGCAGCTTTTATGTGTGGGAAGTAGGGAAAATATATGTATGTATACGGAGCTAAATTTAAAGTTTTTCTGGCACTATCAGAGACTTCAGCAAAGGAGTTTCTGCTTTTGACAGTGATGTGAATATTAAAGCAATTTAAAGGTTAATATGTTATATAGGAAAATCGATGAGTCCCTTAAATGCTCCAAAGACTGAAAGGAAAAGGAAAGCTCACATAGAAGAAAAAGAAGGCAAAGACCAGGCAGTGAAGAAGACATTTGCTGTGAATTGATAGAGGAAGAGGAAAAACTGGCAAACAGATTGTGACTTTCTCAAATGTCATTTTTCTCAAGCATATTTCTCATTCTTCTAAATAGCTCACTGGGAGGCAGTTTTGGACTCACATGCACCCATGCTTGCAAATAGGAATGAGTAAGAGTCTGGCTCACATCCCCTCCCACAGGAGCCACACCACGAGTCTGGGTTGGGAGGAATCAGCAAAGCAAGGTACCAGTTTGCCCCAGTCTCCAAAAGCACGGGCAGGACTTACCCCGTCCTGTCCTCTCCCCGTGTTGGGAGCAGCTGCTGAGCCTGCCCCGGGCTTTGGGCTGCAAATTTCCAGTTTAGAGATGTCAGGTTGGACGGGCAGGGGTGTTTTGCATTTTGAGCAGCTGCCATTCATTCATTCATTCATTTGCAATTCTTTGATTAGATGTGGTAAATGAAAGTCATTCAGAGCTCTGCCAGATTTTCTTGCTGTGGGCTGACCTGTGCCTCCCTGACCTGCAGCAGCGAGGCTCAGCTGCTGAGGGCTCACAGCCTGTGCCCCACAGCTTCAGGGGGTTGTTGCCCTGTTTATTTCTGAACAGCAAAAACTTTTCCCGCTGAAGGTCTTTTAATTTTTCTGTTCTTTCAGTTTTTCCTCATTAGTACATGTTATGGATTTTTTAAAATTTCACGGTCTTGTACACGAAACAAAAAGATGAATGACTCTTGAAGAAAGCACCAAGTTATAAAGTGTGAAAACATCTGAATGCAAAACTTGGCTGCTGCTTCACACCAGCAGTGCTTTAGTAACTTGGTAGGAATGGGAGATTTCTCAGAAATATGACTATTTTATTGAACATTTTGCAAGACTTTTCTAATTTCTCCAAGGAATAGAGTAATGTTTTTGTTGGAGGGTGTCTCATAGCAGTAACACTTTAATAAAATATTGGTCTTATATTTAATAAACCAAATTTAGGTCTGAGTGAAAGGTTCTGATCATCCCGGGACCATTCCCATGATTCTTTCTGATCACTGATGAGATGGATGGAATTTAGAAGTCGTGATGATTTGTTCCAGCTTGTCATATTTTGTGTCAGTTTCTCAGGTACTTCTTTTGAACCATCTACAGTGTTTTCTCACTCAATCTGTTCTCACTCAGTCTTCATGTTCTTACTGCAATAATTACAAGCTGTTTGTGACAAATTGCTGTACAAAGTAGCAATTTTTTCATGTTTACCACCACCAGTTAGCTCACTGAAGTGACTGTTTGGTGTTTAGAGAGGAAGACGAAAAGTTGAATGAGTGTAGACAATACAAAACCTGGCTTTGCTGTGACAGCAGATGCTACTGATGCATTTCAGTTTCCCTTGGAAAAACAGAATCACTGAGGTTGGAAAAGACCTCTAAGATCATCAAATCCAACCTTAAACCCAGCACTGCCAAGTCTACCACTAAACTGTTTCCCAAGTGTCACATCTACATGTTTTTGAGCACTTCTAGAGATAGTGATTCCAACACTTCCCTGGGCAGCCTGTTCCTAATGCTTAACCACCCTTGTGACCCTGGAATCTGAACCGCTGATTTGCAATCTCCCACCATCGCCATGTGCTTTGCTCCTGCATCCAGGGCCTCTGCTTCTTGTGTGAGGATATAACAGTGTCCTGATGGGGTAGACCAGTCACTGGCCTCCCCTACTGTGCTGATGCTTTTTTGCCTTAAAATTTAGGCTGTTCTTCCATATGAGTCCTGCTGCCTATTGCTCCTGAGACTTGTGCATGAACATCTCTATCTTCCTGTAGTCTTTTTCCTCAGGAGCAGGCTTGTTACCTGCCTTGAGCGAGGCTGCTCAGCAGTGCTCCTGCAGGTGCTCTCAGCCTGCCCCTCCTTCCCTGAGTTCCTCCAAACTGAAAGCCCTGGCTCCCAGTTGTCTGCAGACCTGGTGCTTCCCCACACTGAATGGTCTTGCACGTGTGAGGCTCGACACAGCAGGCTGGGCTACTCCCCACGCAGCCCAGCTATCACCAGGTCTCTCTTGTGGCTGTGTAATCACTTTGCCCTGTGCCTGAGCAACTCTCTTGCCTCTAAGAATAAAGCTGGGAAAGCCTCTGCCTTCCTCCAGCTGCAGCCACATCCAGCTGTTCAGCTCTGCTCCCGTCACGCTGGGCTGGCCTCTGCCAAGCAAACTCCTCCTGCTCTGCTCTGCCCAGTCCCTCTCTGCCTGAGCTGCTGCCCCTGAGTGCCCTTGAGCTGCTGTCAGACAGAAAGTAAATACTGCAAGGATCATGGAGCATGAGGATAGGTGTATATGCAAGATAAAACAGACCTTTATGGTGCAGAATAGGGAGCTGGGGATTGGGCAGGTGTTGGGTTTGAGCTGCGAGAAGAAATAGAATTAATTGGATTGAGAGAACTGTGGAAAAAAAAGTTGCTCAGGGACCTGATCTGTTGCTTTGTTCAGTGAATTGAGAGTAGGGAGAGATGCAGTGAGGAAAGGTGGGGTGCAAGGTGGCAGGGGAAAGCACTGAACAAATGCATCTCTTTTCCATACGAAAGGATTGTGTAGGTGGGCAATGAAATTGCTTGAATCTGACTTGGTGATTCTTGTGTTTTGTTGCCAGTCATTTAATTTTAGAAAGAGACAGGAGTTGAAGGAGAAATTTGACTTACAGGGTTCTTTTGGATATTTCTTCTCTTGTTTTAACACTGGGCTTGATAGTTCTTTTTGGAATTCACATCACAGAATTATAGAATCTTAGAATCCCAGGTTGGAAGGGACCTTAAGGATCATCTGGTCCAGCCTCTCTTGGCAAAGAAAGCACTGCCAAGACAAGATGGCCCAGCAACTTGTCCGGCCAAATCTTGTCCAACACTGGGGAATCCTGCAAACTAGACCTATCACTGATGTTTGTAAGAACTTTCCCTTAATTTCTGTTATGACATGAGTAGGTAACTAAAGCTCGGATTCTTAGCCCTAAAACATACTCTCTAAAACGTGGATCTGTTATTCACTGGGGTTCCAGTGCATGGATGGATCTAAGCCACCAAGTTATAAAGTTTATATACATTTGAGGACTTAAGAGTGAGTTACAGCTTTATGTTGACAGCTGTCGTGACTGATATGACTCAGATATGAAAGAACAGTGGTATCAAAAATAGATAGGGTTTTGTACAAAAGTCAGATTTTGATATGGTTCAGTCTGATAGCTATTTTATAAAGAAGTTAAAATAAATGCAGAGTTATCTAAATGTGAATAGGGTTCTTAAAACTTACCTTAAAGTAGAGAGGAAGAAAGTTCATTTTTAGCAGTACTTTAGGTATTGTGTATTTTTATTATATTATAAATTAAAATTATGTAAAAACATCTACAACCTTGGACTTTATTGCCTTTTTATATACTGCACTAAATAAGCAGAATATTTTTATTAGAAATGCTTCGTTTAAAAGGAACCTAAAGGTGAGAGTGGAAGCTGGATATCTTCACTTTAATGGTAGTAGGGAGATTTTACTCCCTTTATGGTCACAGTGAGCAATTCATTTCTCAGAGTCAATAGTCCTGGGATAATTCAGTGTGAGCAAAGGGGCAGAAAATAATTCTTTGTATGTCTTGGCGAACGTTCTTTTTTTTTTTTTTTAATCTTTATTTTTAAAGAAGTCATTTTTTAAAAACAATGGGAAATAATCCATATTGTGGGGGCTGCAGCATATTTATAAATGTAACTGCTTTTGTTACCAGGGAACCTGTCTGAGTCAGCTAAGCTTAGCATTTCAGCAGCTTGTTCTTTCCTCTCGTTCCTGTTGTTCTCCATCTGATTTTAGGCACCTAATGACCTAATGTACTTTATCAATGCAGGAATGGATTGCCACACATTTCTGTAAGTTTTGATAGGTGTACCAAGTCTCTGCATCTCATGGATACTGCAGGATGGCAAGAGGAGACAAACATTCTGTGCTTTACTCCAGTGAGAATTACTGTCATTTCTACCTAGTGCCAATATCTGCTCACAGATCAGGAGTACGGATCAAACACATTAGGAGTGTAAATGAAGCAAACAGGACCTTTGCAGAGCTTGTCAGATTTGGAATATCTCTAATTGTAGATAACAACTTCCTTACTGCATCCTACTGCCAGTCTAAACCAGAGACATCTCTCTGGGGGGTTTTGGCTCAGCTCGACAGGAGCTGTAGCTCAATGCTGATTATCTTCACTGGTCGTCTTCTCCAGAACACAAACACCCAGTACTTGAACAGAAAAATACTGTCTGCTGCTTCTTGCAGCAGTACAATCAGAGTTAAATTTCTGCTGCTTTCCTTAGCAAGGACGTTCCACACGTGCCCTCAGTGACCAGACTGCAGAGCAGGGCTGGGGTTCTGCTCACTCTGCTGCTCTCCGTTCTCCTGGGCTGGGTTACCCGAGAGGGCTGTGCAGCCTCTCTGGCAGAGCAGGTACATCGTGGTCAGCTCAGCTTAGAGGCCAGTCTGTCACTCTTACACAAACAACTGGATCTCTGCTAACTGGTTTTCTGACCTGTGGCTTCATCTACAGTGACTCGGGTTTAACCCTCAGTGACTTGAAAGGCCAACACTGGGATTTTTTTCTCCACAGAAAGTAGCTGAGTTCAGTTCCTCATGGCAGGTATTTAAGAATCAACATATGAATAAATTTTTTCCCCTGTTTTATTGGAATGTACTTTTAGATAAAAATTATGTTTTAGGTCAAACAGTTGGTATTCACATCTTTATTTTAGGTAAGCCTTTGACAAATGTCTTATGGCAGAAATGTCTTCTGTGTAAGATGAGGTTTTTCTGGTCTTAAGAAATCACTGTAAATGTTTCAACCCCCTGATTAGCACACTGGAAACGTGCACAAGCATGCCTCAGCCATCCAGGGTTTAAGCATATTCTGTCATCTTCTTTTTACCATTCTTATAAATTTCAACTTGGTAAATATGCTTAAAGTACAAGAGTAACTTCTAATAGATTGTAATCTTCATGCAGGGTAGATGCATGAAAATCTTCTGGATACCCTGGGGCGTATTTCTTTGTGTTTGAGAGTGGTTGAATCTTTTCTCATGTAAATTTTGGAAGTTATACTTGAAGAAGGGAGATTGAAATATTTTCCAACACACCATTGAAGATCAAGTGATGACTCATCTTCTCTAACTTTGCTTTATAATGCATTAGACTATCAAATGGAAGTAAATATTCATCCTCATTATTATTGGTTTGAAAACAGAGCAGTGTTCTCCCAAGATTAAAGGTACCAGTTTTTCTGCAAATTCTTTCATAGTGTCAGAGCTTACACCATATGATTTTTGTGTTTTCTTTATATTTTTTAAATTTCTGTGGTATGTCTCATAAGCCACAGTGGCTTATGCTCATTTTAAGTGTGTGATAGCAGAAAAAATTTAAAAAATCTTGATAAGTTTTAGGCATTGGTGGCCACATAGAAAAGATACCATTTTCAATCAAGTCCTTAATTGTTTTCAGTTGAAAGAGAAGCTAATTTACCATTGGTGTCCATAGAAGTCTTTTAATCAAAGTTGTATCACTTCAGGGTGAGTCTTGAAATACAACATTGTTTAATTTTCTTTTACAATCAGGAGACTTATGGGAGTAACTGTAGACAATTCTCTAATGGTCTCTGGTTGTTTCGATAGCATTTCCTTCTAATTGTCTATATTTACATGTTTCTTTGCTCTACAATAGCTTCAAGAGCTTTGTTTTTTAGATACTGTTAGAATTATTTTCCTTCCCCATTTTGGTTTTGAAAAGTTGCAGGAAAGCACATGGTTTTTGTTTGAGACCAGCTACACAAAGCCTGATCTGAAACACTGCCAAAGCTGAGAAACCTAAACCTGTAAACGTAGCTCATCACCTTTCACTGCTCAGAACTTCATTCCTTTTGAAGAATAACTTTTCCTGTTGTCTTTACCCTACACCTGCCAGTTCTGCATTCTTCAGGCAGTGGCCTCTGTGCTGAATTGCAGAAAATGTCTGCATGGCTCTTTGAGGAAGTCTTCCCCGTTGGATCTCTCCTACAGCTTTTATCCAGGCTTTCTCCAAAACTTAAAGGAATCTATCTCATTTTCCTTTCACTTTTGTCTCTCTCTGACATCCTCCTACAGTCATTTCAGCTTAAGCTATGCAATTAACCCAGTACAGTGAATCTCCACAGAGAATACAGTCATATTCCACAACGTTGTAAATCTGGAGGAGATTTCCAGAAAATTCTGGTAACGCCTTTACCTCAAAACTTTATAAACTTGTAAAAAAAAAATATTGTCCTGCTCCCTTGTTTTCAGGCCCTGTGCTTTGCTTTGCAATCCTGAGATACAAGAGGTCCCCAGCTGACAGGGCACTGCTGCCAGCACAGCCAGCAAAGCCTTGCCAGGAGCTTTCTCTTCCTCTCAGGTTATTTCCTCACTGAGCTTGCAAGTACAAAAACAGCGATCTGGGCTCATTTCAGGTTTGGGAAATCAAAGTCCCTTTCCTTGATTATTTTAGGTATGCAATTCATATCAGTCTTCAACAATGCAGCAAGAGAGGCTTTTTGAATTTATTACTTTTTGAACTTTTCTGTTGCTTTAAAAGATTGGGTTCCTTCAAGCCGAATTCTATACTGAAAATAACGAAGTTTAATTAACACTTGCGCTTCTTTTTGTTGCTCTGCCAAGGTTTGACTGATTGATTCAACCTATTGAAACAAAACTGAGGTTAGGTGGTCACCTGAAGGAGCAAATCAAATGACTGGGCTGTCTCTTCATCAGTGGGCTGCCTTGGAGAGGTGCAGGAGGAGAGAGGAAATGTTTGTGTGTGAGGACTGCCCTGAGGGCTGGGTTGAGAATTCAGCAGGTTCTCTGGACTCAGGCTGAATATTTCTGGGACCACTATAAAGGACTTTTAATGGGGACAGTGGCAAGAAAACTTTTAGGTCTAGATACCCAATGGGACTGCAGTTTGCCCATTTCACACTGGCTGCTTCTTGCTCTGGTGCCACATTTTAGTGCATCTGGGCTGAATTGCTGGTCCTTCCTGACTCCACTTGTATAAGAGAGCCCCTTGCCATCGTGCCAAGCAGAAGCACTGTGTTAAATTGCCAGAGCACACTGAACAGAAATCCCATAGTTATGACCATCAGTGTAAATGCAGCACTTGAGGAGCAACCTCTAGAATGATCCTGTCTGTGCTAGCCCAGTTAAGCTCCACTAAACCTGAAGGCAGTGATATGAATTAGCTCTGGGCTGAAATGGCACGGGTTGAAAAACACGTCAGTACATTTACCACCTACTTCATCTGGGAAACAAATATTGCGATGTTTAAAACCTTGAACATTTACGTGGGTTGGTATTAAAGTGTTAAGATAGTTTGGAAATTTAGAGTATGTCCTATGTGCTGTCGGTACAAATCCGAGTATAGCTGTCAGTCATGGATAATTCTTTAATTTAATGTAGAAATTTCAGCTTGTATAAAGTATAACCTGCAGTAATGGCTTTGTTATTGGAAGATGTTTTTCTGAAATTGAAGGTTAGCCTTCAAAATTACAGTTTTGCAATGGTATGTTCACTGTATTGTGCCCCGTTGGTATTGATGGCTTCTGTCAATCATCCCAGCCATTGCTACATTCAGTAGGGCATGATACACAGGGAAATATGTTAAAAAGTAAATAATAAATGCTCTTGTCTTCAAACAATGAGTCCTTTACTGAAGTCTGGTGAGGAATGTGAAATTCCTATACCCCACTACAGCAGACATTAGCACTCAGCAGGATGAGGTCCAAACCAGGGATAAAAATAGTTCTGCTGGTAAAAGTTGATAGCAAATATGGTAAAAATTGAACATCTTGGTGATTTATATGCAATTTACCCACCTGAGGCAAAAAGTGTTTGTTCTTTACCATGTTATTGTGATCCAGGAGCATCTCTGTGAAACATTATGTGTAATAATGGAAATAAAAGCTCAGCCACCTTTGCCTTGCCTTAAACTGCCCTGAAGCTCCTGGTAACCCTTCACATTTATTCAGGAGAGGGACACTTCTTGGCTACTGGAGATTGATTTAAGCCCCAGTGTAAACCCAATAAGGGAGAAATAATTTCAAAGTATCAAGTATGTTGGCATTTCTTGAATTAAAGTGACCACACTGCTGACACAGGTTGGACTGGATGAAATCATCAGTTTTGGTTACTCTTCGCCTTTAATTTTCTCACATCCGAGCTCGGCTTGTAAAAGAAATTCATTAGAATAATTTTCCTACCACATGTTCACCATTTTCAATTGACAGCAACATCAGTGCAATTTATCTTCAGGACACGTTTCCTCATCAGAGTTGTTCTGCTGCTGATAGGTAAAATTAAGTTGTATCCAAACTCTTTTTAAACTGCTCATTCATTTTCAAACCTTTTAGGTATAATTAATAGTCATTGTACCGTAAGAAACCTTCAAAACTTAGCTTGTGAGTCATGGACCATGGCCATGCTTGGGAATGCTGGGAAGTAAATAACTCCAATAAACATTTAATTTAGATTTAGTAATTGATACAGAAATGTTTAGGGATGTTAAGCCTTATATTGCAGGAAGGAAAAGCTATTAACTGAAGTAATGCAGTTTAGCAGAAATTAAGATCTGAAAATGTGAATATTAATTGAAGTTCTGATTTCCAAATCTAAGCTAAACTAATTAGGATGCTATTTAAAAGCTTGAAATAACTTAGCTGAATTATATAATTTAGGTTTTGAAATTTTGTGGAATAAATGTAGTTTTTAAAAAATAAACTTACTATAATAAACTGTTGGTTTACTAATATGTAAGAGGGTGGTGTGTGCAGTAAAATTCCTTTCTGCACATTCCAAAGTACATTCTGTTGTTTTCTCAAATAATTGTTCTCCAGTAGTCAGTGGAGGATCTACAGTGAGTTAAACAAGCTGAGTCTGCCCATGCACATTTGCTTTGAAAGTTATGTCAGTTTTTGAGAGGTCTTACAAGTATTAGTACTTAAAACTGAAATTCATAAATTCTTTATTGTATTGTACTTCTCAACCATTTTTCTAACAATGGAGTGTTAAGAGCTGAAGATAAATCAGCAACTGCTATTCCTTGCTGTTGGTTGCATCTTGTGGAGTCCTGCAGAATACTATAAACTGGTTTTTAATTTCTACAGATTCAGAAAAGCATAGAAAGCTTACTCCCACTTCCAGAATATAGGTGGATGGGCAGCATTCCAGTCCTCCTTCTGGTCAAACAAGGCATACTGACTATTCCTGATGTTAATAGCCCAGAGCCAGAGGAACCCCATTGATACCAGTGAAGTTCTTTGGCTAAAGATTACCTGTGTACGTTAAAAGAACAGAAAGTCACACAATAGATTTTTTTTTCTTGCCTGCAGTTACCTTGTTACTGCAAGGTGGTTCATTCTACTGAACTGGGATCCAGACCCTCAGCATCTCACTGCTCAGTGGTCTTGAATTTGGAATTTTAGTTCAAGCTGTTTAAAATAGGAAATCTATTTCTTAATTGAAGTTTGCATTTCAAACATTTGCAGGGTTTGTGTGCATTTCTTAATGTCTTTTAATAAGTGAGTGCCAATGCCTTCATACATCTCACACTAGTGCAAACAAGAGCAGTTGTTAATATTCCTTAAGTATGCTCAGAAAACATGAAGGGGTGGCTCGCAGGTTGTGCATGGAGATTTAAATGTAGCAGGAGCTCTGTGTGAATATCAAAGAGAGCTGGAGGGGAATAAAAGAATTTGGAGCTGGAAACAGCATCTTTTCTCTTTTGCTTGTCTGTTGTTATCATTAATAATTGCACAAACTGTTTTTGCAGATATATTAGGAAGAAGAGTAAAAATGTTATTTCAGGACTAGATGAATTTCAGCACTTGCAGCTCTTGAAGGCTCCTCTTCATTCTACTGTTTGTGTTCCTCGATATGTAAAGAGAAGAGAGGATTTGGTGCAAATAGGAATAGGGTCTCTGTATCTGGATCTTTTTTTGTTTGTTTGTTTTTTTACATGCAGAGTATTCAGAGATATGCCTTGATCTAGTTTTCACAGTAATGGAGGTTTTTCCCCAGACTGGGAACAGTTCCAGACAAGGCACTTCATTTCTGTCCCTTATTCAAGGTTGGCAGGAAAGGCAAAGTCCCCTCCACCCAATCCTCTCGGTCTCATCTTTTCTGAACAATCTGGGAATCTTTGCCAGCTGAAGGAATAGTATTCTGATGATGCCTAGTGAAAGATTTTGGTTCTAACAATGGGCCATTCTTTCATATGTTCCACCTTCTGCCCAGTTGATTCAGGTAAAGCCACTGAGGTCGTTGCTGTGGGATGATTCACACACAACATCAGTGCAGCTTGTGCTGACAGAGAAGCTGCTGCACAGCAAACAGACAGAGCTGGGAATTCATAGCTCTTCTCTCACTCTTAATATGAATTCACTTAGTGTGTACTAAGGTGTAAAAGCACTGAAAGAACACTGATGAGAGGAGCCTGCTTAATTAAATTTAGTTTAATTATATTTGTGCAGAGCAGTCACCACAAAAAATGTAAACAATGCCTTCTGAAAAGGTGGGTGAAACGTGGTGCTAGTGGATGCAAACAGTAAGCAATAACTAAAACACTTCTGGCCAGAAAAACACTTGTTCTCCCTTGTGGGCACTGGAAACAGGTGCCTATGTCTGATCTCCTTTTCTAGCTGGGTTAGGTGCTGGGCCAAAGTGCAGATTTTGGCAGTTATGGTATCCATACCAATGTGAAAACAGAGCAAGTGTTTCTCTTTCTACCAAAGGGTAGAATGATGTCCTAACTTGAACCTTTCTAAAGTGCAAAGAATGTTTCCTGGAAAATGTCAAATACTGTTTTAAATTGTGTTTTGCATGAAAGAGGCAACATTTTCTCAGGGGACAAGAAAACACTTTCACTAAGTTGGCAGTGTCAGGAGCAGCAATATTCTGTATTTAATGGTGCATCTGGTTTAATGTAAATAACCTCAGTGTGTACATTTTACACAGGATAAACCCTGTGCTGGTGCATTGGTGAGAACATTCTCTCTTTTCTTTGAAAGGAAAAGCAAAGGTGCTTCTAAGGCAATCTCAGTGCAGAGTTCCTCAAGGCCATGGCAAGGATGTCTAGGACTGTATCCTGTTTTTGTCTGGGATAGAGTAAATTTTCTTCTTAGTAACTGTGAGTGAGTGGCTGTGTGGTATTAAGTAGCCAGCTGGGGTTCAACCACTATGAGCTGCTAATGGGAATGTGTTGCTGCATCACTCAAATACCCTTTCTCTGAGCTAGTTTACTTCCTACACACGAAGGGATTCAAAGAAATTTTAAATCCCCTCTGTGCTACTGTAGCAGCCCAAAGGCTTTGAATTAGGCTTTGAACATCTGCTGAAATGCAACTCCCACAGCTGTGTCTGACCAGCTGAGGTCTTGCTGATGCTCTTCCAGGACACTGTGCTTGCCTGGCTGGGTGTGTGTGAGTGCAGGGAACTGTTCCCAGCACGGGGTCTGCAGCTCTCAGTCATACCCTGGGGTACTGGTTACTGCCTCACTCTTCTGAGAAATGAGAATTTCCTCTTCCTGTTGTCTCTGGAAATGTGTGTTCTTCCCTGGACACCCCAGGCCTCTAAAGCTGACATTTGCCATTTGAAATTCCCCGTGGACTCTTTCTGAAGCAGTAACCTCCATACCTTTAGAGCTGCTGCATGGTAGAAAATTTCCCAAGCTGTGAGGCTTGTAAGTCTTGTACTGGGAGGCAGAAACATACAGCTAATCCCCTCCTTTTCTAAACAAGATAGATCCAGCTGTTAATTCTTCTCTTGACATAAGGAGTAGTGACGGATGTAAATCCCATTAGCATTAATAAAAGTTAAACGTGTAAGTTCCTGCTATGCCAGTGGGAGCACTGATTTCTCACTTTCTCTAGCCTTTCTGGTTCACTAAAATTCTGAATTTACTGTTCAGGTTTGCCCACAGCTATACCACGTGCACTTCTGGGGTGTCCTTTCTTGATATGACAACCCCTGGGAATTATTCTGCTGTCGGTTTGCAGATCTTTATATTATCAGCTTTGCTTACTGTTGGAATAAACTCAACTTTTAATCTTTACCTCCATTTGTACATGTAGGCATCATTTGTGAATATAATTTTATTAAACTGTTATTACAATATGATTCAATAATACAGTGAAGACTGAATATCTACTCAGAAATCGGTAGCCCCGTTCTGTGCCAAAAACGTTCTGACAGGGCCATCACTCAGTGGTGCCCCAGTTCTATCCTCCTGCTCAGTGCCTGGTCATCTGGGCTTATTCCATGTGTCTTATTTGCAGTAGTTCCTAATATTTTCTGTAGTCCATCTGTATGTTTGGTGATTGCTTTTTTCCTCCCAAGTCTGCTCACCAGCTTCCTTATCAACATATCACATCACATATCTGGGTACTGAAGTCTCTACCACAAAACCTGTGCTCGTGAGAGCCAGGGGAAACACCTCCTTGCCCTTCAGACCATTGCTATGGCACATAAAATTATGCATTAAATAGAAACAAAGATGCCACAACCTGAAAATTTAATTATTCTTCCTTTTCTTGAATCAACCATACAGTTCCAGTGCATACTGTTGCCCGATAATTTACATAGTCACCAGTAGCCAGGGAGAGAAAAACATAGAACTGTAATGAATGGGGGGTTTTGAGTCTCCTGAGGTTGGAAAGCATCACATACAACTATCTTTGATAATAGTGACTACTCTTGTTATTTTAGGTGCTAAACAGGGCTTGCAAGCCTCCTTCTGAGTAGTTCAGTGTCTCAAATTGCTTCAACTCAGGAGATTTCACTTCTAGCCGTGAAGTTAAATACTTTGCTTGAGTTCTGTGTTTGCAAAAGGAGCTGGCTGCCAGCTTGCTGGTTGTGGAAGTCTTAAAATCATGTTTGCATGGTGTGTCACAGAACTTTGGAAAATGAAGCTATCTGAAAGTTAGAGCTTGTCCTTTTTTTCACAAATAGGGTGTCTCAGACACTGGAAAATCTGCATCATGCCATCAGCTAAGCATGCAGAGCCTAAAACACCAATGGAAATTTTCCTCGGAGGCACATTGATTCTAAAAAAAATAAATTTCTGAACCAAAGGTCTATTCCAATGAAAGGGCAGAGAACAATCTGGCTGTATTTAAACTTGTAATCTTTCTTGATAAAGGAAGGTACTAAGAAGGGGAAAACAAGTTTTAGCATGCAGATTTTTAGATCAAGTACACTGCTGTTGATGGCAACTATGATATCAAAGTAATTTAAATGGCCATTGCTGAGTTCTCCAAGTCCCTTAGTAAACAGGAAAAAAAATGACAATTATATAAACCCATTTTTAGCTTTCCTGGTGTTTAATTTTTGTAAGAAGAAAAACACAAGGTTTGTTTTCATTCATTCTGCAGTGCAGCCTCATTGTACATGCAGGAACAGCATTTATTGTGCTGTGTGATGATGATACTTCTTATGCTGTAAAATGGTAGCTTGCCTGGAAAGCCACCAAGGAAATGCAAAAACTCAAGCCATCCTATCAGTGCTATTTGTCTAAAAGAAGACTTTAAAAAAGAAAAAATCATGAGATTCACATTTTGCATATTTTTATCCCTCATATCTCTGTTTTTCAGTTTTATTTACATTTTATACATTGTCTCTTATTTTGCTTTCCCCTTATCGTAACGTTCTTAAATGCAGTTGCTTCATGGTTAGATGAAAGGCTGGAACAAATTTCCCATTGCAATTTCTTGTCAGTGTCTGTAGTCTGGAGTCAGCAAAACCCTCCTCATTCCAGCAGCGTTGACTGATTCAATTTCCATGCATCTTTTTTCCATGTATCACAACTGTATCACCAGTATGCAGAAGGTCAGCTCACTAAAGCAAAGAATATTAACAGTGCTTTTCAATTCTTTCTTGCATTTTGCATCTAAATGACAAACTCGCTGTTGATGCATCACTTTATAGCCACACTGAATGTGCTTCCTCTGAATTCCATCTAACCTGAAGGCTGGTTAGCAAGTATTAAAAACCAGTGATAGCTTGGTCTGCCCACCTTTCCCTTCCCAACTGCATGTTCATATTAAAAGCATCCTTATTAACCTCGGCCCATAAAACCAGCACTTTAATTCTTGCTGATCACTGATATTCGTGTCAGGTTTGAGACCAAGAGGCAACAAATCCAAATGGAACTTCTGTGCTGTGCAAAACCCACTCATATTTGAAGAAGAGAAGGAAACTTCTCTGAAGAGAAACTGAATTGTCAGAGAGCAGAGAGTGTTTAACACTTTGTGTAAGGCTGGCAGGAGCCTCTTCTTGAAAAGAGAACTCAAAGTAGTGAGTTCACAGCTGAAATGCTGTGAGGGAGCAGCAAGAGAGAGTTTTCACTGGCATTACACAGCTCTTTGTAAATCAATTAGAAGTAGAAAGCAGTCTAATCTTTCCATTCTGAAATGTCTTGAAATATTTTTGCTGTTCCTTTTTGTGACTGTTCTATAGAAAACTGGATGACAATGTATCGTACTAACAAAAACAAAACTGCCTACAAGTTTTCTCCAGGGGTATTTCAAAGAGCTAATCCCAATATCAGATCCAAAAAGCTCTGCTTTGCAGCTTTAATGGTTTGAAATGTAAATTGGCTCGTTGAATCCTTTAACTTTACTTTATCTGATTATTAATATTACAATAAGGAATTGAGAAAATTGAGAATTGAATTTCTTTACACCTTTCCTTTGGAATAGCTGTTAGTCTCTCAGAATAACTATGTGTTCATTTAAATATCCTTAGTTATCAGTAGTAAAAAGTGGACTTCCCTGAACATTACAGACTGCCTTAACAGCTCTGAAATAATAGTAGCTGTTGAGTTATTTTGCAATGAAAAAGTGGCTCATAATTGTATTGCAAGTATTCATTTAAAGAGAAAACACTTGTATTACCAGAACTCCTGGTTTTTTGTCTTGGGCCTCTATAGATTTTTTTTTATCTCTTCAGTCCTTTTCTTTTACTTCTTTAGCAAAAATACATGTCCCAGTGGCTTAGAACATATTTTTTGTTCTTCACTTCCTACAGTGTAGCTTCTGTCTTTTCGTTTTATCATTTCATTTTTCTTGTATCTCACATATTATTTTATACTGAAAAGAGCACATCTTTTAATGAGTTATATCTTCTTCCACTAGCAACTAATATCACCCTCTGCTCACTCCAGCCTTCACATTTAAAGACAATGAATCTGCTTCACTTTTGTTCTATAAATAGAGATGCTAAATCTTAATTATCCTTTCAAGTTGCTATGTCTGTATCTAGCCATGCATATGAATGTTACTGATCAGCATATATGTACTACTGAATTTATTTTTAATCCCAAATTGCATTCTTCAGAATAAATACAACTTCCTATATAATTAACTTGTATTTGTGTGGACACGTCAGATGCTGAGAGACCTGTCTTATTGATCTTGGTTTGCTTCCATCCAGAATTTCTGATTTATAACATTACACTGGAGCTGTGCAAGTTTATATTTTCCTTTTATGCCTGCTTTATTCAGGCTGGATTCCCAAAGATAACATGCAGGTGTCAGGCATGAAATTTTACAATCCTCCTGTATTCCTTTCTTCATGAATTTGTAGCATGCTATGAAAGCCAAGCTGCTTAAAAGGATTTTATATTTTAGCCAAGCTTTCACCTCCTAAGTGTATAAGCCTTTAAAAATATGTCCTTAAATTTTGAGTTGAAAACAGTTTATAATAAGGAAAGTGGCTACATTTGTTTTTCTTCCATACCAACATTATTGCTTCATTTAAAATAAAAGAAATTGCTGTGAGAGGAATTTTTGTAGGCAAAGTCTAGAATAAATGGTGCTACCTCAGTCTAAAGACACCTAAACCAGTCTGATATTACCTTAAGGGTTCTATTTCCCTCTAAACAAGAGCAGCTAGTGTTTCAACGAAAAATCTTCCCCAATGTCTCTGGAGCAAAGAAACTCAAAAGATCCTTTGAAATTTTTGATTCCCATGGCAAAGAGGAATGTTGGGTCAGGCAAATTCACCTGAAGGAAGAAAGGTGATGCCCTGGGCAGCAGCATCATCTGTACAGAGGAGTGTAGCTGATGTGCCCAATTCACAAGGGGGTTTTGGTGTAGCTTATTTTATGGCTTTTTAACCTGTGGAATTTGTCCAAGCAGCCACAGTCAAAACACCTCAATTTGATAAGTCAAGAAAATACACCATCAAAATACACGTTTATGCTTTCTGGGCAGCCTGAGGCCCACAGGTTTAAAATGTCACACTTTGGTGAATTTCTTTAGTATTGTTGTTTTTTACTTGAACAGGTTGAATGATATGCCTGTTTGTATTAGCTATAGATAAGAACTTTCCTGTAGAAATTCTGATCCTTCCTACTTAATTCTTTGCCAGCTTCTGCCTTCAGAGCTTTTTTTCATTATTCCTTTCTCCTGGAAAAGAAATACTTGCTACTTCATACTTCTCATTACCTCCAATAAAACATTCTTTTTTCAGTCTTCCCTGAAGAGTTTCCTTGCCAATGGGTACTGTACACCCACCTTTGCCTGAACTGCTGGCACCAGCTTTTGCAGAACTTGAGGACAGATGGTATATTTTATCTGTGTTTTTGTGTGTTCTCAGAAACATTTATGGGCCTCTGTCAAGTTGGTAAAATGTTTATTATTAATATTACTTTGGTTTTACCTCCTTTCAAACCAGAAGAATATTGCAAAAGCTACTTTTCTTGTTTTGGTACCATTGCAATCAGGGGATTACAGAAAAATCAAAATGATTTTATGAGAATTATTTAGGTTTTCACCTTTTTCATAATTTCCTTCATTTCTTGGCTTCTGATCCCACTCCAGGCAGATTTCTCATTTTAATCGGATTGCTCTACCTATCCCAATTATGTTTTGTGCTTTGCATTGTGTCCCTTAGCAGCACCTCATTCCAGGAGAGGATGACTGGGAACCAGACTGCAGAAAATGAAGAAGCTGAACAATAGGCAGCTAATGCATCGGGCCTGGGTGCTTCCTGGGAGCCCCAGGGACACTGCACAGCTTGAATACAGCATCTGCTGTTCCAGGATAGGGTCCCCAGGAAAGCCTAAGTCATCCTTAGACTATGTCTAGCTTTTATCCTACGACAGAGGGGATTATTTTTGCACAGACCTCTTCTGCCTTGCATGGAGGGGGGGAAATCTGCTTACTGTGGTCAGAATATTCTTCTGCTTTTACATGGAAAGCAAGCCATGTACTTTTGCTGGCATTGTTACCTTTTCCTCTGAGGGACTGGCATTTTAGAGAGCCAGCAGTGGACAGGGAGGCCGTGCTGCCCTCCAGTTTGCTGCCATTAACAAAATCAAGGGCAGCGATGGCTCAGAGCCCCTGGACAGGCAGCTCTTCCCTCTTGGAAGGGATGAATTGTGAAAGCAGAGTCTGGCTTAGTCTCCAAGGAGAGGGATGGTAAATTGTGTATTCCTGCACAACATATGTTTAGGGATTCCTTTTTCCTTTTTCTATCAGGCTTTTTCCTTCCATCTCTGACCTCAAGCGGCTGCTCCTTTGTCTCAAACCACCATTTGGCTCCATCCTCACTCCCTTTCCTTCCAAGCGCCTGCTTTGATCTCCCACAGCTCAGTGCCAGCAAAGCTGACAAAGGCAGAGGTTTGCCTTTTCATCTGCTTGCTGGATTGTTAGTCGAGAGCAGCAGAGAAACACTGTGCAACCTGTCAATGCAATTTAAAAACCGTATTCTGAGTTGCCACAGAGGGTCTTGGTCACTGGAGCAAAAGTCCTCTCAGAGCCAGCTCTCTGAGGCTGTTCCCCTCTTTTATGTCAGGACAAGACACTGCTAAGGCTTCCCCCACAAATGTTGTGGGGTATGAAGTTAGCCTGCTGATCTCGGGAAGAGAGCAGCTCAAAATAAATCAGTTATTGCCAGACTGATGAAGTTCCACTCCATTTAACTTATCATAAAAATATCAGTTTTCATATCTGACCATCTCTGTAAGGAGAAATGATTTACTGAGGGTCACCTCATGATGCTCTTGCTGTCCAGGCTCACAGAAAACCCTCTCAGCATCTCCTGCCAAATTGAAGAAGGTGAGGAGTCAGCCACCCTTTATATTAATATTTTTTTAACACAATATCTTCCTCTCTTGGTTTTCAGACTGTGATCAAAATTCCCTCAATTCTGAGTAAAAGCTGAGTAAGGACCTTGGGGTATTGCCTGTGGGTGCTTGGAGACCGCTGGCATCAGGCGTGGAATGAGTTGCTCCGAGATGAGCTCGTTCCCTGGTATTTCCTCCTGTCAGAGCCACAGATGTGCTTCATTTCATTAGGTGTAGCTGTGGGCATCCTGCCATCCAGCTCTGCTGCTGACTTTATCCCACTGCTGCTGAAGGCCAAGTAATCATAATCATTTCAAGTTGATAGCACACTCTATTTCCCCAGGGAATGGTATTCAAATTAAATCAGTCATACCAACAATAATTTTATAATTATATAAAGGGAGCCCTCTACTTCAGTTATTTTCCTTAAAAATTGTGCATTCTATCAAACGATTATTGCTCTTTCCGAATTTTTTTCTTCCCACAAATCTTGATAGTCTTTGTCTTCTTTTATGTGGAAAAGAAAATTGTAATTCTGATAATTAGCATGGTAAAAGAGCAATCAGTGTCAAAATAAAAACAAATATAAATTTCAGAATTTATCTATATGTAGGCAGTAACTGCCATGAGATGATTTTCTGCTGGTGATGGCAATAAGTCAGAGCCTTGACTAACCTCACTCTGGAAGCACTGAAGGCCAGATTAATTATTCCAGTCACACTCAATGGAGAATGAAATTCTCTTGTGACACTGCCATGATTGGTATTTATTGGTCAGTCTCGAACTCTCCAGCTCCAAATTCAGCGAGGAGCTCTGTCTTGGAGGTCCTGAGTGACCTCCTGGTGTCACTGAGACATCAGCAGGAGCACACGGGGTAGGGCCTTGAACAAAGCTGACCCTGAGGGATCTGGTGGAGAAAACTGGATCAGGGAATCAAGGGATTGTAGGATTGTTTGGGTTGGAAGGGACCTTAAAGCCCATCCAGTTTCAGGGATTGGGAGTGAGTACAGCTGAGCTCTTTGCAAGTGGGTTATTTGAAATTGTGCAGCTCCTGCCTTTTTGTATTAATCCTTCCATTTTCTTCAGAAGAGCAATAATTAGAGTAGAAAAATAACCTCATTTCTTTTACTGCAAGCAAATTGCTGAACATTTATGATGCTCTGAGTTAGATAAGAAGAATCAGCTTAGGAGCTGGATGAGGCCTTTTTTTTAGGCTAGATCAAATTGATTGCAAAAGAACTAGAGCTAAAAGTGCTCCACCTTTTTAGAATGGGATGATTTATATCTCCTTTATGAAAGGAGATAAAATGTTCTGCTTCTTACACTCTCCACAGAAATAAAACAGAACTAAAAATAAGTCCTAATGCAGACAAGTTTAAAATAGAGCTCAGAGCAGACAAGTATTCATGAGCAAATGAGTTAATGATTTCTGACTGGTTGGGCATATACCGAAATATTAAACATAACCTTTCTAAGTGTGTGTGGTTTTATTCCATTGCTAGGCAATGAGTAGCAATGACTGGCAGGAACTGTGGAATCCTTCATTGGATGAGGCTGAATCAGTGTTCAAGGCATGGCTGCAGTAGAGTGAAGGGGAATTTTGTATGTCCCTTCACTGCTCATTTTCCTGTACTCCAACTAATGTTTACACATGCAGTGATTAATTCCTTTAAGGGGGTCAGGAAAGTTTTTCCAAGGTTCCATATGTAAGAGAATGGAACCGTGAATGGTCAAAAATTAATTATGAATCTCATTTTTAATCACAGGAGACTTCTGAATGTTATGCTTCTGTGAGTTTATCACAAGTGTTTCCTTTCTTCTATCGTGTTATCATCAGGGGCTAGTGAAAAAATCAAGTTCAGGAGATTTCTGGTGGGTAGGAAAACAATGAAATTCTTAATCTAACTGTGACTGTAGCTTTTGTTCTTGTAGGTGGTTTTTGTCTGCCTTTAGAAAATCATTTAATCTCAAATGAACACTTCTGCTGTCAGAGAGAGATAAAACTGATTTAATGTTTTGAGCATGATAGTATCCCATTCTCAGTTTGGCAGTTCCTGAAAAATGAAAGACTGCGTTGCATTGTAATCAGTCACTGGTATGTTTTGGGGGCTGAGGTTCTGTAACCAAAATTCTAGAATGAAGTTTGCCTGGCCATTTCAGCTGACATAGAAGTGCTTCAGCTCATTCCAGCGTTGCTGGTCAGGAATGTGCATCCTTTGCCTTTCACCAAACAAGAAAAAGGTCTTTACTTTTCCTACATTAACTCCCAAATCTTCTCAATATGAAATTAAATTGCTCCTACAATGAAAGTATGAGTCTAATTCTCAGCAACTGATTCCTCAAAGTGTACATTGCTGCTTCTTATCTGTCAGAGTCCTTCTATCACAAACCATGTTAACATAGAATATTTGTGTAATTGGTCTTTTGGCACCTACAGAGACACTGCACATGTCACGCTGTGCCTCATCAGGGCGATAAAGGTTACAGGGAGAGTTGTATCAGAAGACCACGTGCATGCTGTGTTTACATGATCTTAGATTCCACTTTGTATGCTGTATTTTGGCCCTCGAATTTCCACCTGGCCACAGCCCGGTGTTGCAGCTCAGCAGTCCTGCATGGCCATGGGGGAGGGCAGAGCTCAGCTCTCACGGGGAAGGTGGTGCCATTCTGCTCTGAGTTTTGGATCACATGTCACAGGGTGCTCTTCCTGTGCTGCAGCTGACTGGAAAATAACAGTGCTGGGAGAGAAGCTGTTGCTCACCTGAGCCCTTTCTGTGGGTTTTGCCTCATATCACATGGCCATCCGCGCATCGGCGAGCAGTGGCCGCCCTCCTGTCAGGAGATATCCCTTGCCTTGGGCTGCTGTTGCAAACATGCCTTGCTATTCGTGAAACGTGCTAATTAAGCATTCACCTAATTATAGTGATTACGGTTTCCTCATCTTAGTGATTTTCCTATGATTCAACTAGCGTGACATCAGTTTATTGCCTCTTCTTATAAAGCATTTAAAATGCTTTCTTTCCAATTTGGAGTCTCAGTCCAGAAGTACAGGTTTCACAGTGATTTGACCTAAGGATTGGAGCCTTCATTGTCATCACAATGAGATTGTTTGCTTTTGTGACACATCTGACCAACTTTTGACCAAAACTTCAGAGTCACTAGGAATGCTGACTTCACTAAGCTGGGATTCTCTTGCACACCAGTTTTTCCTCAAACAAATCCTCTTGCTTCTTTCTCTCCAGGGCACATTACCAGCATTTGTTGGGACTGCCATTGACCTTTAATCAACTAATTTATATTCATTAATATTATTTCTTCCTCTTCAGTCTCTTTTCAACTCCTACTTGGCCCATCTCTACACAGTGAAATTTTTTTCCCCTTTCTTTGTGCTTTTTCTGGTCTTATTTTTATCATCTAAGTGATGGGAGCAAGAGAAGTCATGCGATACTGTTTCTCCTGATTAAATTAGAACTGGAGTATCTACTGCTCAGGGCAACCTTTAACAGCTTGGTAATGTGATAAACTGAAAACAGACAGACCAGTAAAACTTCCTTCTTTGCCTAAATTCTGTTTTCCGTGTACATTAACTACGTCATTACCATCCTCTGTGCTGGCAGCAATGCTGAGCATTAATCCAAATTAAAGAATTCGTGAGACAAAGGAATAGTGATGAGTTTGGACTGGACTATGACTGACATCATATGGATTTACAGGAGGAAGAAATGCAGCTATGAATAAATACCCACTTTGTTTCTGGTCCTAAAGAATAAATAAACAACTAAAACATTCAATTGTCATGCACAAAATTATAGGTGAAAAAGATACAGTTTGAGAACATTAGAATATGCAGCAGATATTTGAAGTACATCTTCAGTGTCAATGGACACAAAAGCCCAGGAGGGAATCTGGCATTTTGTCAAAATCTAAATTATTTAAATAGCATTCTAATGTTGACCTTTTATTTTCTTCATTTGATGCATGCAAAGTGAACAGCTCAGTTTCAGAAACAGAATGTTGAAATTAAGAATGTCAACAGCTCAAACTGGAGCGTTTTCACCAAAATTTATAGAACTTGTTTCAGTATTTTATTTTTGCACTTTTGAACTTTCTTTATTACAGTGTTCACTCCATTTTGGACTCTCCAAAAGTTAACATCTTGAAATTCCTCACAGACTAGAGACTTCATTGTCCAAAGTCCTGTATCCTGGATGTTATATCTGGCACCTCCTGTGGTACTAAAACCTTTCTGAATATATAGATAATTTGTCTTTAATGTCACATAATTTGGGATTTTCAAGACTCAGATTTTCTGAGTGGCTACTGGTCAAGTTTTCCAGGCTTTTGGAGGCCCTTCTATATAGAAGCTGATTTGGTTTTTTTTTTTCCTATCCAATATCTACTGCTTGAAGCTCCAGTGGAAAGTAACCAACAGCTACTGAACTGACACTTTGAGAAATAATGAGCCCCTAAATTGTGTTTTGGTGCTTTTGAGAGGAAATACCTTCTTCATGGTGGGCACATAAACAGGATAGCAGTTTCAGGGATTCTGGGTGGGACCTGGCTGATGGTGTTCATAGATTTTGTGAGAATTTGAACAGTGAAGGGTTGTTTTGACATCTGTGAGAGCATCCGAAAGATTACAATTTAAATTCTCGCATCTGACTTCCCAATATAACTTCAAAATGACAATAATGCAATCTTACTGCAAATAGGAGCAGTTGGTTCCTTAAATGAAAGCGGCTGGTAATTGCAGTTTAATTTTTTATTAGAAGGATAATTAATTTTTGTTCCAAGCAATTTGCAATAATGCCAGGGTGTTCAGGTGTTGCCACTGTCAGAGACCACTAAATATTTGAATCCTTTTGCCATTCTTGGGACAGTAACAGCTAAATCCTCCCAAAGCAGGGATTTTTCTTGGGAACATCTGTGTTTGAGTTCTTTTCCAGTACGCAGGGAATAGACAAAGGGCATTTCTCATTCATTCCCAGCCTCTTGCTGGCCCTGCAGTCATCGGCCTGGGCTGCTCATGGAGAAGAGCTGGAGCTCTAAGGCTTGGTCCTACTGTCACATCCTCAGGAAAGTAGATTCAGTGAAACCCATGGATTATTCCCATAAGTAGGAAAGAGACTAAATTTCTGGGTAAATAAACTTTGCTTAGGAAAATATTACTGTGTTGTTTGGAATATTGTCATGTGGCCAAACTCTCATCCTGGCTCTGCTGATGCTGCTGAAGGTCATTGGCTTGTGCTGAAATCAACAGCAGGGGCTGTTCTTTTCAGCCATTGAAATCTTCACTGTATTTTGGTGTCAAATGTGTGGTTATTATCATGGCACTACTCTATTCTTTATTTTAATGGGCAGAATAACAAATGTAGTGCAAATAGGAAAATAAATATATATGGCTGAATTTAGCACAATGTGCATTGAGCCACTTGTGTTGTACAGATCAGGGACAGAACACAGAGGGAGCTTCCTTGTTTTGTCTTCCTCCCTGGGATGTCCCATGCTCTCACAGCAAGGTAAAACAACCTTTAACCCTCAGACACTGTTTGGGTGGATGGGAACGCTGTACCCATGTTGAAAGGACGTTGTATCCATCATTTAGAGCTGACGCAGCCACAAACTGGGCTGATGAGCAATAAACTAATGTAAAAACTTCAGATCTGGGAGACTGTTAAAACAACAGTCAGCTACACTGATACAGAAATGTGTGCATGAAGTCAGAAAACAGTATCTTTTCATGTCAAACACATCAGTGCAGAAGGGCCAGCCAGGTGCTGGTTGGAGCAGTGGTACAGAACAAGTCCTGTCTTGTTTCACTTCTGGACAATGCTTCAGTCATTCAGTAAAGATACCACTTTACACAAAGATTATGGTACCTTTTCACTGTTATTTATCCCAACATTTTAATAGTAGATAAGTACTGGGGAACTAATTTGCAGAGTTTCACATATATGCTCTTTATTTTATTTCATAATTCTTTCTGAAGTTCAACTTCATACATTGGTCTAAAGCTTTAAAGTAAGAGTGATAAAAATGCATTATGAATTTTATGTCATTATTTGGATGACTCAGTAGCTGTAAATGCAACTGATATGAATGAGAAGTGAAGCTGCACAGTTGCTCTGTTGTTTGTGTGACTAAATGGCAATTTGGTTATGTGACATCAGGGGACATTTCATGTATTTTGTTCCAGTGTGTTGATGTCATGTCATTAACAACAATTATGATTCCTTTTTAAATCAGTAAAGCTACAAGATTTTCAAGCATATGTATCCTTTTTCCCCCACCCACCTATATTTCACTTTTCCCCCTGTAATCTCAGCACAAGCTTTCTGATTTTTCTTCTCCTGTGTTCCCTAAAGGAGCTGGATGAGTCTCAGAACCAAACAGTTCTTGTTTAGCTCCTCTCTGGAGCCCAGAGCAGATGGTACAAAAGAACACACATCCCCATGGAGCTGCAGAAAAAGCCTGTGGGGGCCTGGTACACAGTGGAGCTGCACTGCCTCAAACATTTGCAGAAATCTTCCTGCAGTTCCATTAAATGCTGTCTTTGGCTGGGAGGAAATACAAGTTTTGGGGCGCTTCTAGTTGGTGGTTTCTTTAATTTGATTTTAAAAACGTTCAGTGCAATGTCCTGAAGATATCAGACAAACGTCCTGGCAGGCTCAGCAGGATTGTCAACCAGGGCCAATCAAGAAATTATACTTGATGAACCTCTTAACCTCTAAAATTAATGTTGTTCAACTCAAATAATTCATGTAACACCTTTTCATTCCATAGAAAATTAATTTGTCCTTTACTGAAAATAAAATTAAGTCAATTACTTTCCAATCTATTATTTTAAGTTTATTAGAGTTGAACACAGGCCTATAGAGGAAACTTCTGCTAAATTGCAAGGGCATGTTTTATGTGTTTGAGTTAACAAAACCTTGCAGCACCTGTTGAGAGACCCGGTCATTTCTAATGTTAAACTTGTTCAAAATTATCTACAAAGTCAGCAGTTGAGTTGGAAATAGATCCAGTGAGTCCTGATTAACCAAATGACACTTAAGATAAATGGGCCACTTAATCATCCTCTTAGTTAACTGTGGCTTTTTTGATTAAGTAGCAGAACTTGGAGCAGCTCCTTAGAGAGGGAGTTGATTCCCCCACGATGTCAGGTTGACCACAACTGCAGAGTTTTGCATCAGGTAATATCAGTTGTGTTGGAAAGGATGAGCAGAGAAGGCCTGAAGAAGGGAGGGTTTGGAATATAAAGTTATATGAACTGGCCTGGGGAGAAAACTCTTAACTTTGCTCTTAGCAATGCTGCAGAAGACAGGTGCCTTATTCCTAGAAAAGCACAGTTCCTTCATGAATCATCAGTGTTCTTTGTCTAGTGTTGTGTGATAAATTAATTACAGACCTGTGCTAAAAGACTCAGATGTGTTACCTTTGATTTCACTGGTTTCCCTCACTAAGTAGAAAACACTGAGATAGAGTTGACTAGTAATTAAGAGCATCGTTGAGGAAGTTTGTTTTTTTTTTATTTCTCTCAAAAAACAAAGTATTTAGGGAGTTTCTTTAGATACAAAACAGAGATAAGATTATGAAGGGATTCAGACATGACATTCTTTAACAACCACAAGGAGTCAAAACTTTTTTTTGTTTATGAAGTACCTTTACAACCAGCATTTATGGATCTGTTTTGAGTGACTTAATTTGTTTTTTGGGTGGACATAATCAGTCAATACAACTGCCTTCACCTAGTCTGCAACCTGCTTCCAGTTCTCATTTGTTCTGCTAGATAGATCTGCCTGTCAAGCATCATTTTGGTGTGGTTTTGAGATACAGGAACTCTCCAAAAAAAGATTTTCCTTTAGTTGCCACCCAAATGATTTCAAGCCGTGTATGCCCAGGTAAAAGGGTTCAGGGAATCTCTTGCCTGCTCAGCTCTCTTCCAGTTCTCATTTCCAGCAGTACTGACAATGAAAATACAACAATACCTTTTGCTCCCAAATTCAGGTTTATCTACCAGGAATTACTGTTGCTGTGTCTGTTAAAGCTTTCTGAGTTGTAAAAAAGAAAATCAATATTCATTTGATGTTTGCAGCTGGAACCTACGCTAGGTAGAAATGTGATGATTTTGCTGTTGTCAGCATAAGTCCAGAACTGAGCTGACAAACAGAAATTCAGAGGAATGACTGAAAAAACTTGTTAGTATGCCTACTCTTAACCCAAGGAAGAAGTGAGCATTTGAACGTTGTCAAAAATGTTTTTTGAGCAGAAGCTTTGGTTACACAGCTCTTGATTCAAGGGAATTTAAAAAAAAAAAAAAAAAAAAGCTTTTATTTGTTAAATCATTTTTTAAATGTAGTAGTTGTAAGGATGGCCTTAAACATGCTGAATAATGATTTTGAACGTGTTCTTCTTGTTTGCTTCATTAAAGCATTCCATGTTAGGGAAGGTGAGAATCTGTGCTGCTCTGTATCTTTTACTTTTCTCTTCTTGCTTGTGTTCCTAAAGATAGAGAACCAGGGACTCCTTCAGTTCCTGCCTTTGATCAAGACTTGCACTTCTTCTAAGAATAGCAGAATTCTGGACCCTAAAGTTAAAGCTTTCCAGGCTTTGTTGTCTTTTAAACACAAATGTATTTCTAACTGAGTAGTTCTGTTTTCAGAAGTGCTTAACACTCTGTGAAAGAAGGGTTTAGCACATTTGTAAACAGGATTTGGTCTCTTTTCAGGTTGAAAAATTCAACTTCCCTATAAAATAGAAACAGTATTTCTGTGTCTAATGTAAATAGGCAGTCATGGGAAATTATTTCACTGATGATAAGACAACGTCTAAAAAATCATGGGACAGAAGCTGTCACAGGCTGCATGGGAGAGATTGGCATGGGAGAGAGATTCCATTGTTGGCACCCAGAGCCAAACTATGGGTTAATTTTCCTACCACAGTTGGATGGCTTGTGCCAATATTCTTTATATATTATTTGTCTGTTCTTCATGTATCAAAGACTTCATAAAACTGTGATAGCAAAGACAAAAATGTAGTTAAAATAAATGTGCAACTTAGAAAACAATAGTGACTTGCAAGAATTGAAATGCAGAAGGTAAACAGAGGGGTGGTGTGTGTGAAATCACCTGTGCTGGTGAGGAAACTAAATCAGACTCAGGTGGCAACTTGGCTGAAGTTCTATTTCAAACTATACCTCTAATTTGCAAGCTATTGCTTTCATTGCAAAGACTATTTTTTTTGGTCATTTTTTTAATTCTCCGGTTTAATTTTGTTCTGATCAAATGCTTTGAATATATTTAGCAAAAATGTTCTTACAGAGATTTAAAAATACGAGGGTTCTTCAAAGAAACTTTATGCAAAGTTGTCAGAAACCCACGCTACTGGCCTAAATTGTCAGGTAACTTTATTTCCTGCGAGGAGGAAGTTGGATATAGATTGTAGTCGTATGATGATTCATATATTTCTTGCTCATCTCCCAACTGCTTCCCTCCTACAGAAAATACAAGATGCACCATCTCCTACAGATATCTGTGCAAGTCAGTCTCACACACATTCTCTTCCTGTAGACAGATAAGCGAATAACACAGATATAAACAGATTAAAATAGTTTGACAAGGAATACAGTTCATAGAATTTTAATTGATCCGGTAAATCTTTTACATTTCTGCTCGGTTCAACCAAAGCACTCAAACGACACCCTTGAGTTTATTTTATTCTCACGTTCAAAAATGGATGCTGTTGTGCCACACTTGGAGGATTAATATATGCCAGTCTTTTGCATGTAAGCAGAATGTCTTTTTCTTTCTTTCCATGAACATGAGCATTTTAAAAACACCAGAGAGTCCTGCGTTGATTTACAGTGATTAGAAATGCTGTTCACATCGCCTGCTTTTTGGCCATGTATGAGCGTAGTATCTGCTGTGTAAATACTGCATTCCAAGCACAAAGGATCCAGTTCTGCCAGCTTTTCCATTCAGACAGTCCCATTAAGACAAATAGAAAAATCTCAGGCAGGATTAAGACTTTGCTACACGATACATAAACTTTTTCTCATGCTGTGGAGATGACTAAGCTCTCTTGTGGGTTTTTTTAATGTATGGAAAAGAAGGGAGAATTAGAAAAAGAGATCTTCAATTTTTTTCTCATCAAACCACAGGTTTTTAATGCATATGTCATTTGGTAGCATGTCCATCAAAATAGGAAGGATAACAATTTTGTAAATACAAGCCCCCAAATACTATTTTAGTATTCAATAATGGAATGCATGACACTGAGATGCATTTATCCTAAAAATTGGCCTGCACTGACATTGGGAATCATCTAATATAATGACAAAAAGCTCTTCCAAAGGATAAAGTGATTCAGCTGACAAACTGGCAATTACTCCCACTGACTTTTCAAGTCTGTCTTTAAATAAAACATTTGTTAAAACATTCCGCTATATGCCTCGTGTCACCCGCAGCACGATGAATGCTGCATTACATTCTATCACTTGCTTTCAATTAAAAATATTTCAAAGCATGTTGATGTAGCTGGAAATACACAGGTTTTAGGTTTTTGGAAGAGTGAGATTTACTTTTTGGTGCTGACTAGCAAAGACTAACGAAATGGGTGTATTAGTTAATTTAATGGCTACAGATTTATTCACTCATAAGAAACCTACATTGTGTTTATACTTCATAACCACCATTGATCATAACTACTGTTATTGCAGAGCCAAATAAAACCAGATTGGATTGTCTTTAGTTGCCCAGTTGTTCTCTGCCCTGTGCACTGATTAGATATTTGCAGCAGTTGAACAGTAGCTCTACAATGTTGTGATTCTTTGGTTGCTGTTTTCGGCACACAGGCTTCAGGATAACAAGGCATCATGGCCAATGGATATTACCAGAAGACATTAATCCAGTTAGTTTAGCATAATTTATTAGGCAGCACACAAACTAATAATGTGTCCCTGTGTTAAATATGATGGCACTGCATAAGAGAGAGATCTCATTTTTTAAGCTGAAAGCAGGTTCAAGGCAGGGTTTGTTGAGAGAGGCCACGTGTCTAACTCAGCTGACTGTCTGCACACAGCTTCTCGTACTTCTTGGAACCATTGTCTCTGAGGAAGAGAGCTAAAGAATACCTGATGCACCTGAAAACTTATCTTGGTTGCTTGATTACTCCACCAACGAAGAATTGGGATATTTAAGACTTGGGAGAAAATGAAAGTTGTAGGAAACCCCAGCACATGCAATTGCTGAGGAAACAGAAGCTGAATAGTTTGAATTTTCTCTTGTCCAGGGAACCTTTTTCTCATTTTTAGACATCCAACATAACATGAGAAAGGAGTGATTTTTACAGAGTTGTGGCAGCTTACAAATGAGCTGAATGATAGGACAAGAGGGAATGGCCTTAAACTGAAAGAGGAATGTTTAGATGAGATATTAGGAAGAAATTCTTTCCTATGAGGGTGATGAAGCACTGGCACAGGTTGCCCAGAGAAGCTGTGGATGAAATGTTCAAGGCCAGGTTGGGTGGGGCCTGGAGCAACGTTGGAATGACTTTGGAATCCAACCTTGGTTGACTTTGGAAACTGTATCTGTTCTCCCTGTGTTTTATAGAAAATTTCAAACATTTAAATCACCTGTTCAGAACTTCTGAATTTCAACTTTCTTCATGGTTATTAATTTATAATTGCTTTAGTTCACCTACATGGGGTAATTTAGTATCTTTGAATTTTTAATATCTTTTTAAGATTGATATTTATGGTGTATTTATAACATCCTATTTGAATACCATTAAGCAGTGTGGTAACAAAATAATGTAATATATCTGCTATGACATGTTGAATAATGTATACGATTGTTTCTCTGAGAAAGAAAGAAGCTTCTCAGGCCCTCAAGAACAACACTATAAATTATTTGTAACAAGTTCACTATCATTTAAGTTAGTAATTGCTTCAGGATAGCATGACTGATCCAAAAAAAATAAAATTCTCGAGACTAGTACATAGAAACTCATGAGCAAAATTAACTTGCAAACTGAGATGGTAAAGTAACCATTGAGATTAACTCTTCAGAAAAAAATCTGGTTTATATATATATGAAGCTGCTCTCCCTCTCCTCCTACTTCCCTTTCTGTCTTTTTTTGGCTGCTGACTGTAATGTCTACACATACATGGTGATGTCTGTGGGGCTCTGTATGGATAGTAATAAATAATAGTATCTCCAACTGATGTTCCTAGAAATGACAGCTTCTGAAATATAGTCAGTCATCTGACATATAAATCTGCCTTTTGAATGTTAGCAAATAATACTTCTCTTCTAGATTTGTCAGCTGCCTTTTAGATTCATGGCCCCATTGGTTTGGTTGATGCATCTTTCAAACAACATGGGATAATCAAAGTTGCCCTTGTTGGATCCCGTTAGAATCTTATTAAGAACCCCCCCAAGGCAATAGAGTGCACACCCCCAGAGCTTGGTGCTCTTGGGTTTCTCATTGCTCCTGCATGGGTTTCAGATAAGTGACTATGCAGTTCTCCCATGCAGGCCCCATGGTTAATCTAGGTGAAGATTAGAGGATACTTGCTTACAAGGTTGCCAAAACGTAAAGAAAATGTTATATAAATAATACATTATATAATATTGACCCTTCCAACACTTTGTGTTGTTGTTGTTGTTGGGGGGGATTGGAGTGAGAGGGAAGTTGGTTTTTTGAGTTGGTTTTTTTTGTTAAATTGTTGCGGTAGATTTGAGTGGCGGTTCATTTAATAATACTGCTTTTTAACTAAGCATATTTTCTAATAGCCCACCTAGGGTGCTGTCTTATCTAAAATGCTAAGGAGACTAATAAGAAAAATAAAGTTGAAGTACATTAAGTCCAACACATGAATGTTTTGTCCATTTTTCCCTGTGCAGGAAGTCAGAATTGTTCGGTGGTGCTGCTGTGGATTTCTGAGCCTCCGAGACAGGACCAGCAGCCACAGAGGTACCTGGCATTCACGTGAGTCTGCTGTTCTCTTGATGCCAAACAAAATATCCTCCAAGGTTTCCAGGCAATTGTTAAGCTTAAATAGAACAATCAAACTTAATTAACATAGTTTATCAGTCAAATGAGTTCAAATGACAGAGAGTATATTTGAATGATTTAGACAGTTTTCATTTCTTAGCAGGAACTAGACCTTTGTTTATGGTAAGTCAGCAAACCTGCATCTGCTGAGGCTCTTGTTCTACATCCCTAATGAATTCAACAGTTTTTAATCTGCTGGATAGATAGAGGTGCACACAGAAGTGAATGTGTTCACCTGCAACAGGGCAAATGTGCTCTAATGCAAAGCAGCCACTGGAAATGCTTCCATTTGAGGAGGTTATTGTTTGATGAGGGTAATGGTTTGGCACTGTAAGAAATGGTTACCAGGTCATGCTGTGGGCTGAACTGTAGGTAACATGAAGATTCTTTCACCTTATCAATCTTAATCAGATACCCTCCTGAATGTTGTAAAATATGTCAGTGCCAGATGATACAAATAGTGGTGTTCTGCTGGGGTTCCTTATCTTTGGTTCCTTGTCTTCAGTCTCTTATCTGAACATGCATTTGATTTTTCCCCTCTGAAATGCCCAATAATTTTAGAGCTGAAAGCAAACCCTTTGAACTAAGAAGTTTTAGCCCCAGTAAATCCAGAACTGAAGAGTAAAATACTAAGTAATGACAGCAAAAAAATGCATGAAGCTTTGAAATATTGGGCCTCAAGGCAAAATGTACAAGAGTGTCATAGGTGCAAGTTGGGAGAACAAGAAAACCTTTGTCACCCAATGTGGCTCTTGGGGAATTTTGGTATTGTTTGTGTATTTTTATTGGCTGAGGGTAAGGGATCCCTGTCTTGTTGCAATTCTCTGCATGTACTGTGCTGATTCAGAGTTTTACTAATGTGATCTTGAATCATGTGGAAGGAAGAAAAGGGCAGCCTGTTTACAGGCAAAGGGCTTGTGTAGTGGTGGTTCTAAGGTGGCACCAGCACCATAGGGTGGCCAATGTGGGGACAAGTATAACCCCTAGATATTTTAACGAAAATATCAGGCCACAAGAGTTAAATTTGAAGGGAAAAGAACTCCAATCCTGCAGATAACATCCTCAAACAGTATGGGACTGAACATGCATTAAATTAAGAAATCTGTGGGCTTGTAACACATCAAGCTGAATGGTTATTTCTGTATCCTGCAATAACCAGGTAAGAATGCAGTTACACATAGATGTATTATAAATACATGCTAATTGCTGTCAGCAGTTGTGTTTTGAAGATCATGCATTTTTTATGCATAGCAAGGTGTTAAAATATCCTTACTAGTTATTTCTGAATTTTTTGTTGAAATTGTTGAAAAAGCACAAGCAGAAAAGTCTTCCATTTTCGTATTTCCAGCAAGACTTTGAAAGCTCCCGGTGAAGGTGCAAGGGGGATGTGACAGACACTGCATTAACATAAAGCTCAGAATACTTATCAGCGTCTGCTTCCCAGGGAAGCAGTCACTCAGCTTCCTGAAAAGGCAAAACACATAAAGAGCCTGGGATCTGTTATCAGCCCTTTTGGGCAGAACTGTGGTACAGAGTGCTCTGCTTAATATTGCTTATCACTAATTCTGTGCATGATAACTGAAGCATGAACAATATCCGAGTGGGAAGCAAACTAGATCTATAGCTGCATAGTCAAGCCTAGCAAAACATATTGCTGAGCTCCTATAGCCAAACAGTTCTGCAGAATATCAGCTCAAACAGGATGTTCCAGCTCACTGGGCCTCCACTCACCATATGCTTGTGCAGCCTCACCTGTAATACAAATAGCTGTGCTCAAGGGCAGGGTGCATTAAAAATTAGGAAGGGATGCTGGAGTGAACCTGCATGATATTGAAAACTGATGGGTTTTGTTACTTGCTGTGTCCTACTGAGTTTGTGAGGCAATGACGAGGAAGTTATTGAGCCTTGGTGAAATCACTCACATGAGTGAGGAGTGTATATCCCTCTTAAAAATATATATTTGCAAAGTCTTGCTGTGGAGATTACCCTGAAGAAAATTCACTTGTCTCACTTTTCATTCTATGAGAGAAGTAAGGAAAAAGGGAAAGAATGATGGTGTTGCCCTGTGGCTTGTCTGTTTAAACAGGAAAGGTTCTCTCTTCTGAGCTTATCCTGTACAGGAGGAATCATCTGTGTATTATGAGCAGGCAGAAAGTGTTTCTGAGAACACAGGATGAGGGTGGGATTCCAGGACAGTCACTGCATCCTTCATGCACCTGTGTTAGCTGTGGGTCACAAACCTTACACTGGTGAAGAGCCTGAGGATGCTCTCTGGTTTTAAAACAGAACCTAAGGATCATCCTGAATTATTAATGTCTTAGTTTATAATAATGTTCCAAATAGAAGATTTTTTTTTTTTTATGTAGTCACATGTAGCTACAAACTATTTTTCTGGGAATTAATGCACAAATGCTACCATTAGACCACTGTGAGGAAATACATGAGGCTTATATTTCCCTGTTCTTTTAACAGCAAAAAAAGCTATTTGCACTATAAGCACACTTAGAGGAAATAATTGAGAAGTTTAGCTAGACCAAATGTCTATCAACATGATACTTTTTCTATGTATAAGGCTAAGACATCTTCAGAAAGTTTCAAGGCTTGAGGACTGAGGTACAGACAGGCCCAGCAGCAATCAGTGGTTTTAAAGTTTCAAGCTGGACTTAGAAGGGGGAGGATGTTTAGTTTTAATTCAAAGAAAAAAGCTTAAACCAAAGAGAATATCACTGTGTGTTTACCTCCCTTTCCTTTATATTTGGTCCTATAATTACAATTTCATCTGAGTGGATGGGTTCCAGCATCTCCTCAAAGCCTTGGTGGGGAACTGGTGCTGCTTCCCAGGAAGGTTGGAACTGGGCTTCCACTGGTGTTAAAAACTGCAAGAACAAAATCATAAGGCAAAGGGAAGAGGGATGTTGTCTTTCTTTGGTCACAGTCAGTCACTGTCACAGTCAGTGCACTGTGACATCTGCATGTCTTACTGTGAATTAAACACCATTTTTGCCACTGAGAGACAATCTTTACAAAGATTCTCCCCTGCTGGCCAGTGGCTGTGGAATCCAGCTGTGGAGAGAGTCCAGGCAGGATTGCCATGAGCTCCCCAGGAAATCTGTTTAATAAATGTGGTTCCATATCCAGTGTTGATTTGGATAAACAAGATCTCAGGTTGTTTAGGCTTTGTGTTAGATAGCACCTTCTTCACCAAAAATATTTTTCTCTATTTATTCTAAAAATCAGTGTTTTTATGAATAATCTTGATCCTCATTATATGTTTTTTTCTCTATAAATGTGCCCTTCTGGTAACACTGAGGGCAATAATAAGCTGGTGCCAAGTGCAAGTCAAATAAATGGGCAGTTGCTAAGGGAAAATATTAGGAACTGCTATAAAATCATGTGCCATTAACAGCATTTTATTTTGACCATAAATGGCAATAATTATTCTTTTATGAATATTTCAGAAGACTGGAACAGGTTATTGGGACAGGATGAGATAGGAAATTGTTCAATTTAACTGTACTTTCTTCACATTAGATACTCCGGCAATGCCGTTTTCCTTTTTAAAACACTATTTGTCATTTCTGTCCAAATAATTAATTTGAACAGTAGGTAAATGCTCTTGTGATACCAGTTACAACTTCATCATTGTAAGAAGTGTACGTGTAAATGAGCACACGTGCATGGAAATAAACATGTAGGGTACCTGGTGGTGCAAAAAAAGCATCCAAAGTAGATTTCTAACTGAGCTCTGTAGGCCATGGCACCAATTTCATGCTTGGTGAAAACCCTGTGTTGCTTAAACCATCTTGATAACCAGAATAAAATGATGAATTTGTTCACATTAATTAAACATATTACCTAAATGTTGCATTATGAATGCTCTTATATCTTTGCTGCTTTTCATTTATGCTTTATGAAAAGGCCTAGAGAACATGAGATGTGTTGAGAAGGGGAAAGAATTAGAAAATACTTTGAAAATTTTAAATTAAAAATTCCATATAGTTCCTTAGAGCAAAATTACAATGCATTTAGGAGAAAGAGAAATGTCAGTCAAAAATACCAGAAACAATATTAGTAGTGACCCTTAAAGAATTTGCAAGCAGGCAGGTTAATCTTTTTTTCTTCCAGTACACCTATCTGAACTCCAGCACAAAGTAATTAATTACAGGTTCTGGTACAGAAATGCATCAAATATCATCTTTAGATGTCTGCCTTTTCATAACACACTAATTAGTCCTTTTTACACTGTGACTTTGTTAAAATGCAGGGGTTGGTAGAACAATGCTGACATTTGAAAGGGCCGGACTTGCATTCCCTGATAATCCACTGGAGTCACACAAACTGCTTTTCTCAGTTACCAGACAAAAGCAGCAGGCTTTGTTCCAGGCTGCTTTGCTCTATAGATGTATAAATAAACCCTAGCTTATTTAACTGTGTTTTTTTTTTTTTTTTTCATCTCTGAGTATTTGGGTTTGGTTTTTTTCCTCCTGGAAAGGCTATGACATCCCACTGATGCTGCTGACAGGCTGTGCTGACCCTGCCTGTTGCCAGGGGACTGCCCAGAGTCTTCCCTGAATTCAATCTGCCTTCTGATGTCCAGTTGCTTTCCTAGTTTTCTTAACTGTTTGTGGGTTTCAGTCCAGTTCCCCCAGGACTAGAATCTGCCAGAATTAACAGTTTGGAGGCTTGGCCAACTCTCATTCCCCTGCGTTCTCTGACTCCACCTGTGCATGGGAAGCTTTCCACTGACATTTTCATGGAAAAAATGAGCAATTTAACATTTTAAGTGGATAATTTTCTATAAAAAGGAAGGAAAGAGAATGTATCATTTCCATCTTTTAAAAACTGAATGCTGAAAAATGTACATTAACTGTGGCAACCTGTTCTGAGAGCACTTCAGTGGATTTAGAGAACAGCTGTTTGGTTTCCTGTACAGTGTTTCTATAAGGCCATGGGTTTATTTTTCATATGATTTCCTGAAGATGCTGAGATTTGTGTTTCACAGCTTCAATGAGTTCCCCTCTACCTGGAGCAAATGGTGTTTTCTAGAAAGGATTGGACTTCAGCAAGAGTTTGGTTGATAAGGTTTTATCCATGTTAGATGTGATGGTGCAGCTAGAGCTACATACACTGGGCAAGCACAGGACAGAGCTAAGCATGTTACCTCTTCCAAAATAATAATAATAAAAAAAAAATATGGAAGAGCAATCCATAAATGATATGAAATCTATGAGGGCATTATGTGTTTGTACAACATTAGATTTATTGTTGAAGTATAAAGGTTACTTTAATTTTCTGAGAGGTCTCTACCTGCTAGATATATAGACAAGGTTGAAAAATCCCTTATAAAATGGGTGTTGGTATGGCCTGAAGATTCAGCTTATCACAGGTAAGCAGAGTATGGCACTGATCTCTGCTGTGGTAAGGAGGCTGCCGGGGAGCAGCAGCCTTGTCAAATGAAAAAAATTGCAGAGCACAAGTCAGACATACCAGGGAGTTTCATGTTTATTTTAAACTGAACTGTAATAAAAAGGGCAAACCCTGTGTCAGCAGGTGCATGGGCAAGAGGAATCTGCTGGGGGAGAGGAGGGAGTCAGGAAGTAGTGCTTGGGGTCTGAATGGACATCATGATTAGGTCCTGAGCGAGAAGGGGAAGCACGTGCTGCGCTGATAACCTACCCAAGGCATGGGCCTTCTGCTCCTCAGTGCACACCAGGGTGACACAGGAGTTTTGTTTGCTTCTGCCTCCCATCCTGCTCTGGTGCTGGTGCAGTGAGTGGGACACTGTGCCCAGCATCCTCATGAGCCCGTCCACCAACCCAGCAGGATGAGCAGGTAGCTCTAGTCTGCGCTCCTGGCAAAGGATGCTCGTTGCTAGGAATGTTATTTAAACAGTATCCAGGGACTGAGTGAGTACACTTGTCTTATTGTGTTAGGTGAAGGGCTATTACCAAAAATAAAGTATGTTGGCACATCGTGAAATAGTTCCACTTAAAAGATGAGCAGGATTTGTGTTCCAGAGAGCACATCATCAGGTACAAGTGCATGCACGTGGCGTGCCCAAGTGGCTGCTTAGTTATACAGGAGGAAAGTGGAGGAGATGGAGTTGCTGACAGCAAAGGAAGCCAATGCCCAGCTCTTCTCCCTGCTGGGAAAAGCTGTGGTTCTTGGAGGGACCCCAGTCCTGCCTGGCAGGATGGTTGGCACTGCACATCTCCAGCACTGGTGGTGCTGTGTGCAACTGGGAATAACTGGAGCAGGGGGGGATGACACTCAGCCTTTGGGATCAGGCAGTGCTGGGGCAGACAGTGAGAACTACTAGAAATCAGTTGGGGCATTCTGTGAATTCGTTAAAGTCACTGTATATCAGTCCACTGATATAATAATATTTCCTTCCTATATCCTAATGTAAAAGTTGGTTCTTGCTTATTCTTCCCCTAGTCATTTTTCATCTCAGTAAGCTGTTTCTCCCCTGGCACTCTCCTCCCTGCAGTTAAGGTGTAAGGCTTATCCTGTGCTTGCTTCTTGAATGGCTATGTGATAATCTTTTCCTCAGCAATTTTTTCTTTAAAAAATATTAGTACAAATGGACAAATGATATATAGAATATCTTGGTCAACAGCAAAATGCAACATTTTTGCTTTAAAACTTTTGGCTCCTGCATGTTCCTCACCCTGCTGCTGTGGTACTTTAATCACCCACTGAGTGTGAGCCACAATACAGACTCTATTATGCAAATGGTTCATGTTAAAGTGAATGGGTGGCTTGTTGTGCTTATTTATACAAACCTGTTTCTCTAAATCCTGTCTGTGTACTGTGGGCTTCAGGGCAAACAGCCGGGCTCTGCTCCCACTGCGTGTGGGGAGTTCATGTTTGCAGTGCAAGCCCAAATTACAGGTGTACTCTGCACCCAGGCTGTGCTGGAACAGAGGAACCTGTGATACTGCCTCTGGTCAGGAAACCACGGCAGTAGAAGAATGTTCCAAAAAAGCTTTGTTACGATAAATCCCTGTGCTTTTGGTTGGGAATCTGGAGATGATGGGCAGGAGAGAATTTTTATTTGCCCAAACACGGCCAGTTTTGAATGAGAGTGCAGCCTTAGGAATAAGCAGTTTCACATTACAGGTATTAAAACAAGATGTGTGGAAATACAGCACCGTCAACATGTCAGCCTGGTCGACACCTTTCAGCTGGCAACGAATACTGATCACCTTCTCCATAGCAGATAATTCTGCTGTCATTAAAACACAGCTGAAATGAAAGTCTGTTCAGTTCTAATGTTGAAGGAATTTCTTGGGTAGATTAGGCCAGAAATACACATTTTCCTTAAAAAAAAAAAAAAAAAAAAAAGTGAGAAAATCATAAAAGAAAATATTTCATATGAATATTAATGCTTTTCTCAAATGAAAGCAACTCTTGGAAAGGAATTATTTCTTGACTGCTGATGGTGCCTATAATGCCATATTTTTGGGGGAGCAGTGAACAGCTATTTATTGTTACCTCTCCCATGTTTTATACTTTTATGCTGTGTTGCTATAAACATGGTGTCTTTTTGATGCCACAGTGGCAAGTACCAGTAATAAAGATTTCTTGATAGTTTAAATGAGAGAGACCTGTGTTGTTACACTTGCAGGCTTCAAACAGGTCTGTTCAAGAGAGAATTTCCATTTCAGGAGAAGGTTGATCACTTTGACACATTCGAATTAGAAACATGACTTATCCTTTTCCAGTCTTTTCATAGCTGAAGCAGAGTACCCATCTGGTCTCTGAGAGGCCTCTCCATCTTTCCCTCTGGGCCTCCTTGCAGAACCCTGAGCTCGTGCCCACCACTCTCAATTCACATCAGCTGGTGGGCATCAATTGAAAGATGTTCCCCAAGTGTTGTGTCCCCAGCAAGCAGGCCTGGCAAGGTCAGTTTTGCCAAAAGGCTGCCAGGACCTCTGTGTGTCTCTGATGGAAATTCCCAGAAGTTTGCTGCAGCTGAACTATTTCTATAGAACATGTGCTCTCATTGAACTGGTGAAAAATCTTCATTGTCTCCCTGACGTTTTCCACACTGTCTTCCTGAAGTTCTGTGTGTTTCTGGTCCACAAGAAAGTCTGATGTTTGTGATATCTGCCTTTAGACACTCATGTCACATCATGAATGAAGGCATTTAAACCCATGTTTCATCTTTGGTGAGAGGAAATTTTTACCATTGTAGGAAACACATCCTTTAATTGTCCTTGTCTCTGGGAACTTTGTCTAAGTGAAGAGTCAGAGCTTGAGACTTTGATCTTTAACATAATAAAGCCCAGCCAATTGTTTATTGGCTTCCTTTGTAAGAGAGGGGATGGAAAGGGCATGTCCCACATTGCACTCTCTAATCTGACACCTCATATACTGTCAATTATCAGAACAAAATAGGAAAGAAAATCCTTTATAGATGCTTCTTTGAGAGCTTCACAAATAAGATTTCAACAGTGCTGAGATTTTTTATGACCACATAATTAAAGCTTCCTCCAGAACGTAAAAACTCAATTTGTTGAAAATTGTGTAAGCTGATTTAGGGTCAAATCCCAGACTTCTTATTCAGGCTTTCCTCTGAATTTCCATTGATCCTGATGTCATAACTCAAGTTCTCTATTTCTAGCAGAGTATCTCTGTTCTTCTTTCCTTGCTGCTCCAATGAACAATCTTCCTTCTCACAAACCGTATTTCAGAGATGTATGATGTTGCAAAGATGTTACTGATGCAGTTAACAGAGCAAATAGGATCTGCTGTGCCTGTGATGATGACTTTGACATTCACTTGATGCTACAAAGATATGAAGGTTAGCTCCAGCTTCGATAATCTCTTGTAATGTAGCCTGGTGTCAACAAAGCCACAGGTGTGGACATAGAGATAAGATGATAATTTTCCTTCTATTTTGTGTTCTCTCTTATTTTTCTCACAGTTACACTGTTCAAAGTTGAAATCTCTAGTAAATAGAAGAGTAAATCTCTGTTTTCTATCTCTTTTCTTTTCTAAAACGGTGTCATGGGGTTGTTTCTCAGCAAGTCCTGAACGAATTGGCTGAATTTACGAATACAAAGATGTGTTTTTCTACCTGCCAGTTTCATCCAACCTCACACTTGCATCTGAAAGCCAGGCTGTATTTGATGTGATCTAGAGGACCACCTATAGAGGCCCACCATGGCAATAATGGTATGGAATCAGTTCAGTTAACTGAATTGCTCTTGTGGGAGGGTTATTAGTGTATACACCAGATGGAGGAGCAGGTTCTTACTTTGCAATCTTGTTTCTAGGTCAAAAACCATGGGTAGGCCCCAGCAATGTTCACTGAATTATGTTCTCTCTGAAATCCTCTGAAAAAAAAGGAAGTAGCACGAAAACTTCCTTTTCAAACATCAGATGTCAGACTCCAAACTAATATGAGGAATCACTGAGTAAGAATTTTCTGTGATTTCTTGAACCATTTTGTTAATCTTGGTAGTGTGGGGAGAGACGCACTTCACGTGATTATTACTATATTACACTGACCCTTAGAGACCCTTCCTGCCCACAAGAGTCCCTTTTTGCTCAGGCAAACATGGATGAGGCAGAATTTCCATATGATGGAGTTTATAATCTTGATAACATAAGGTAATCAAAGAGTTTACTTAGGAACAGAACTGGAGGACAAAAATCAAAACTGGGTTAAGGTTATTTTGGTGACAACAGAAGAGCAAGAAATGACCTGTGATTTTCATTACTGTGGGGCAGAGGCTGTGCTGCCCAGCAGGATTCCTGCTACAAACTGCTGGAAAAGTCTTGGCAGTGCCAGAGCTAAGGCAGTGTTATTCCAGACCTTCAGTGAAGGAAGGAAACCCAAGAGGGTTTCCATATTGAGAGGTCTAAAACCAGCCAAAAATTCCCCACAGTGAACATCTAGGAAGCTTTTCCAAGCTCATGCTGCCTTTTCAGGGCTCCAGGGTGGGCAGGAATCTCAATGGGCATCACTGGCAGTTTCCTGCACTGAAGATGGAAAAGATGGCTCATGGGAGTCTCAACAGCCCACTTTTTTCATCTCTCACATAATACAGAGCTCACACACATATTTTTGAAGGAGACAGGGAGACTGTAATCACCACCTTCCAGGATCAGCTGCAAAGCCATAATTCTGCATACCAGATACTTTTCTTAGCACAAACTGAGTTGTTTCATTACCTGGGAGTTCACAGCTTTCCAGAACTTGACATTGTAGGGAACAGAGTGTTGAGATGACGAATAGCTTGTAAGCTTTTAACAAGACAAGTAATCTTTTATATCAGAATTGCTGTAGTATCTCCTCAGAATGTACCTTTCCAGTAAATCCTCCTTATTGTCCATTTTAAACAGAGCTGAATTCAACCCTTCTTCTTCAGGTGACTTCAGATCTAACCTTTACAGCTTATTTAAAGCATTGAGGTTTGATCCTGTAGGTTGTGAGGCCCCTTCAAACCAAGGTAAAGTCACTGCCAATGGGCAGAGCTCAGTGTGTCCCACTGCTTGGCCCTTGTCACACCACAGTGGTCTCAAACTGCTTTGTGCAGTTTTCCAACAGGAACACAACCTCTTCCCTTCTCTGATGTTCCTGCTTCTCCAGGTTCTTTTTTAATGAAATCCCACCAGAAAGGCTGTAACACTGTAAGACTAGCATGATGTTTTCAGGCCTGCTTTACTCTCTCTGTGCTCTCCCAGGGGCAGATGCAATCTCCTCATCTGTGCTCTGGCGTTTTCCACCCTTGCAGGACCTGACCCTCTGACTGCTGACTCCCAGACACAACCAAACAAATCTCTGTAACACCAAATGCCAGGGCACACACTTCTAGAGATCAGTAGGCAAGAGGAACTTTGGGCTGATGAGATGATCTGCAGAGGCAGCAGGCAGGTTAGGGGTGTACTTCTTTATTTATTCTTGAAGAACCATCCTTTCTGGGGGAGCTGTCAAGAAAAATTTCAAATCCAAGTTTTCTATTTCATTAGTTCTTAAATATTTTAGCTTTTTGTTTACAGCAGACTGTACTGGCAAGGGAGAAAAGAAAGCCAGCTTGAGGCATTTGCCAAGATTTTTTGCCTTTTTTTTTTTTTTTTTTTTTTTTTTAGTGTGTGGAGGTGTAGGGTGCAGGGAGGAATTCTCCAGCTTTGTCTAAGCGGTACAAGGTCACTTAGACTGGCATACAGATACCTCCTCTCTTGCTGCTGTGGGAGATGTCATCCATTCACTGTAATGGCCAGCGAGCAAGGGCCACCAGCGCCGCCTCAGTGTCCCTGTCCCTGCTGTTGTGTCCTGTGCACGCCCCGAGGCACAGGTCACACTTCCAAGCAATGACAAAAATTTTAACGTTTCAGGCAAGACTAGGTGATGAAAGCTTTAATAACTGTAAACTTCAGGAAACGTTTGAAGGAAAACAGCCCCCGATTTCTCTCTTTGTGTGAGCAGAGGAGAATGACATTGTAAACCACACAGCCGGGCTGCAGCAATCTTGCTGTAATTCCCAACACGGCTGGAAGCTTTTCATGTGATTTTTGGGCCTCTGGCTTCACATGCCCTGTGCCTCTTCTCCTGCTTTGAAATGGGGTAATGATATTCCCTTTTTCTATCCTTTGACCACTGCAATTATAAGGTTGGAGGCCAGTGGCACATTAAGTGTTTCTACAGCACTTAACAGATCCTTGGTGTTGCATAAAAAAAATCAAGCTGCTTTAAATCAGTAGTTTACATGGAAAATGAGGGGGTAAACCATTATATGTTTTCTGAATATCTGGTAGAAAATATGTGAAATTAACGTCTTTTTTCTTTTTTTTTTTTTTGGAAGTCCAGTTTGTAAACTTCATTTCCAATGATAAATGAGATTTTTAAACACCATTTCTGTGAAGCAAGCATTTGTTCCGTATGGGATTTTTTGAAAAATCTCTTCATGGTAATAGATGTTATGTTTTAGTCCATGTCACAAACTTAAAAAGTCATCATCTGACTTTGCTCTACTAACTGAGGTTTTATTTTCCATTTACATTGCAATCTTTTTCTTTAAGAAAACACTTTCCATCATGTTGTCATGACAACAGAATATGCTCTTAGGTTGAAATGCTGACATTTCTCCCAGTGTTCATAATGCACCCTCTGCTTGCTCCTCCCTTCTTGGCCAGTTCTGAGGGTCTCTGCACATAAATGTAAATCTATAACAGAGAGATGGATTTGGGGGCCAGAGAAGGCTGACTGCCTTATTTTTCTTTTTCTGTGTTTGTGAGTCTTTGTAAGTGGGTAATCATTTTAAAGTTTGGGGACACCTTTGTACCAACATCTGTAACATAATTCAAAGACTCACAAATACAAGGACATTCTCTATATCACCAAAACACATCTAAATTGTCTTTCAACCAAATGTCTGTGCTGGAACTCACATTCAAGCAATCTTGGGTCTGTTCCAAATGATGTTAGGGGGAAAAAAAAAATAAAAAAAAAAAAAATAAAAAAAAAGTAAAGTAAAGTAAATTCTATTTTGTCTTATTATCCGCTGGAGATGTTCATAAAATTGAATACATGAATATGATGTGAGTCCTACAGTCCTCAGGGTATTCAGATACAATCCTCGTATTTCCTCCTTTACCAAAGAGAATCGACAATGTTGAATTGTACTAATTCCTAGAGAATTATTTTATGTCCACAGTAAGTGGAGGCCGTAGAAAGGGATACAGGGAATCACTGTAAACAGTAACATTTCTAAAAACATTTATTTCATGCAGCTTCACTGATTCACTCAGAAGAGTGAGACCTGAAGGTGACCTGTTAGTTCAAGATTGCAGACATTATTCCCTTTAATAATGAAAACAATAATACCAATTTGCCTCTACTTTGCTTTTCCAAATAACACATTAACTTTCATTTGGCTAAATCTCTTATCTTTGATAAAGGTTAAAAGGAACACTTAAAAGCTTCTTAAAGCTGTTTCAATACTTGCCTGTTCTTCTGAATATCTGAGAAGATGTTTGTACGTAAAGTGAGTTCCTGGGATGGATGCTGAAAACATCTGAGAGCAAAGGGAAAAAAAGCAGAAAATCTCAAAGGATGTGACTGGTGAGGCTACATGTGAATAAATGCTGATACTGGAAATGTTCCTTATTTTTTCAAGCTCTGAAAATATAGATGAACTTATGGACTGGATGTAGTTCTGCATGTGAGTTAGGCAGACCAGATTGTCTCACATCTGCTTCCTGTAGGGTCTTTTATCATCTTCTGAAACATCTGGTCCAAGCAACTGTTGGGATACTGGATGATAGCATACTGTGAATGTGGTCCGCCTTGGCAACTCCTTCTTTCTTCACACAGTATTGTAAATAGAAAAGTCTGACAGGGAGAGCACAAGCATAAAATAATTGTTGTGGCTTGGGGGAGAAGCTGAAGTAGCAAAGTAGAAGAGTAAACAACGAACTGATGCAATCCATGGGCAATATTCTCTGATTCAGCAGCTTGTGAAGTGGTTAATTGGCATCGATCGCGTTGTTAGTTAAACAACGAGACTTGTTTTTATATGCAGGACACAGGCAAGGTTAGAACTTCCTTGCAAAACTTTATGGCCTATTCAAACTTTAAAGCACCACTTAAAATCTCTGTCCAGGAGATATCAGAAAACAAATATAGTAATAATAATAATGGCTCTTATCTACTTTCTCATTTAGTTCATAAAAATATAACTATAGGAGAAAATGAATAGATAACTCAGAACAAGACTTTCGGCTACATGAAAAAATCCATAGATTTGAAGTTTGTGCCCTGGTGCCGAATGAAATCCAGAATATCTAATGAAAATGAGATCAGTCAAGGAGCTTCATAGCAAGGGACTTGTGAGGCTGCCATTTGTGGACTCAGAGCTGTTCTTATAATCAAATGCAGCATGTTCAGTACCTCCTCTGTTGTAGATGAGATTCGACCTCTAGGTTTGATTAGTATTAGCTAGCGATTATTTTCTAGTTTTCACCAGAGAAACCTTCAGATTAAATTTTTATTAAACAGGATGTAGGTCTCTGAAAACTTTCAATCCCAACTAATTCGCTTTTTTGGGTAGGAAAAGCTTAATTAAAAAATCCCCAACCAGCTGCAATTGTAAGCCCTCTTATTTCATTACATATGTGGATCTTTCTTCCTCTCAGCATAAAACTTTCCATGCCAATGCTACAGCAGCATGAAGACTGGGTGTGTGTGTGTGTGTGAGTTCAAAAGTGAAGATAGATTAGCTAAACTAATGAGTATAGATGAGCTTAATTAATAGTGAATTTAAAAATGAGAAAATAATTATGGCACCGAGTAAAACTGCAAGATGAAGAAAGCAACTGTAACAGATTACAAACTGCAGTGGGAAGCTGCCAGAAGACACGTCTTGGGCTTGCTAAATGGAATCATGGAATCATAGAATCATTTAGCTTGAAAAAGACCTCTAATATCTAAGACTAAACAAAGCAGCCACCTATCCCGTCTCTGATGTCAAGCACAAAAGGGTTTGTCCACTTAGGAATTGATGTAAGTGGCAGTGAATGAACTCCAGGGGTATTACAGTCTCCTCGACCTTGTTATGTGGTCGGAAGGAAAGGCAGTGAGAGCCAAGGGGCTCGTGCATTGCAGTGACTTCACTTGACAGTTTTACTTTAGGTCAGAATCTAATCCAGTGGTCCAGTTGTAGTAACCTCAACTCAAAGTGTAAAACAGTAGGTTTTGTTCTTGAAATGCTTTCCACAATAAAACTGAAAGATCTTACAGGAGTAAGAGTAATTTGGGAAATATCCCCAGAGCGTTGCACCTTGATGGAAAGCCCTACTTCGGGTTTCTACTTCAGCTAGGACAGAATTTAGACCTCCCACATATTTTCAGTTTTAGCTGATAATATGCCAGCAGGATGAGAATGAAGAATACTTCTCTGAAAGTAAGTTTTATCTTTCTTTCTTTCCAGTTCTGGTCATTAGCCTAGTTGAGACAGGTCATTCCTCTCAAGCACCATGAGTGACAAGCATTTAGCTGAGGTGCTTGTGTCAAGATTCAAGATGTTAAAAGTCACTGTCAGTCACCAAAAAGCGACACTTCCTCCTTCTGCTTATCTCCCTTTACAACTTATTTCCCCAGGATCATAATTCTATCATCCCTGTAGTTCATTCCACCACATTTTTCCTAAATAAGGAAATTTGTGCATATGACTACGTGAAGCATTTTAAAAGCTTCAACTAAGGCATCTTACGAGAGCAGAGCTATTTCACATTCTCTCTGTTCTGGTTTTTGGCTCAGAGAATTCTCCTTGATAATTTGTAAATGGAATCAAAATTCTTCAGAAAGCTGTGGCATGCCAGGATAACTGGGCTGTGAGGAGCCCTTGTGTCCTGAAGCTTGTGCACAGCCTGGGAATCTGGGAATTCACTGAAATTTTTTTTATAATCTTCCTCCTCTAGACTCTAAGAAGGTTGAGGTTTTTCCTATCAATTGAAGTTCTTTAACAACAGGGTTGTAGCACTTCCTGAAAGAAAGAAGGAAAATGAAAAGCTTTTAATTCTCTTACATGCATTTCTGATTTGTTCAGCTGGAGGAGATTTATATGGGCTGGTTCAGTGTCTCTCCATTCAGTTAAGAGCAACCTTAATGGTATTTCTAGTGGGCAAACTTGCTCTCATTTTCACCTTCTCTGTCACTCAGCTCATTTATTTAAATTTTCATCTTTTGAACAAAGTGAGCCAACATGTCCCACTAATAATGTCCTATTGGAATACAGAATGTGATGACTCCAGATCTTCTTTCTTTGCAGAAAATTATGTATTAGCGTGGTGTAGAGGGTGAGTGCCCCTTCCAGAAATCATACCTGGGGAGCTGGGACTGGTGGTCTAATATTGAATGGGGCTAACTGTGATGGCCCAGCCCCAGCACATTTAGACTGACCCCCTCAGGCACCACTGGACAAACAGCTATGCTTCACCAGAGTTATCACAAAAGTCATTAATTTTATGCTATAGCCTTCTCCTCATTTTATTTTGATATGTAATTTCATTATCCAGTAGTTTAGGAAGGCACTCTATTGCATTTCCATTACTGGTGAGCTGTAGGTAGCTGGATCATTGTCATCTTGTTTTAATACACACACCACCACAAAACTGGATCCTGTTTCCATGCTTTTAAGATTTTACAGTGGCACAAATTTCCTGATTGCAACATTTATTCCTCATTGAAACTCAGGGCTGATGATAATCTCCTGCTGTGCTATAGCATTCCTAATCAGGTAACGTGGGAGTCACTCTGCAGATTAAAAAGCCTCCATTTTCATATGTTTCAGTACTGTGACCAAGTGAATCAAACAAGGGGAATGAAAAGAAAACCCTCAGTGACTCCAGCCTCATTTATAGAAGTGTGTATCAAAATCCAAAAGCAAAAGGCCAGTTTTTCTAGGGTTTTGCAGTGGGCAGGTATTATCTCTGTGCTGAGCCTGGCTGGGCTTTTCGAATGCAACACCTGTGGCTTCTGCAGACCTTCTACAGATGGGTGTACAAGGACAGGGACACTGCTCTGATGTTCTGCAGCTATCACAGTCAGAAAAAACCTGTTCTGATGCAATGGAGAACGTTCCTTCTGAAGCAGTGTCTTACAGTGTGTGAATAAACATCCAGACTCCAAGTCAAAAGCCTTTGAAGTTTGCCCATCATAAGTTTTAGTTGAGTTCCTCACTACTTGGAAATAAAAAGTAATACTGAATTACAGAAAATTGCTGAAATTTAAATTGCTCGTACACCCACAGAAATGCAGTGGGCTTGGAGTTTGAGTAATGCACAAAAAGGAATTCACAACACTTTTTCATAAACATTTTAAATGCCTAAGTTAATGCATAGTTTGTGATAAGAAATGAATTTAATATTTTGTAACCCAGGCAGGACATGATAGGAAGTTTTGCTTTTTGCTAAGAGGCACATATATCTAAGAGAGAGCATAAATAAGGACCTGGAGAGCAGATTAAAAGAACCCCAAGAAAGAAACCTGGCATCTGAATCATGTCAGGGTCTTACAAAAAAATGATACATTTTCTGGATCACAACACATTTGTAAAACTTGCTCTCAGCCTAAAAGAAAATGGAGGCCAATGCAGAAAGCACAAAAACATTTGTTACTAGTCTGGGCTAATGAACAATTTGAAGATGCTAATTTTCCTTTCCATTTGCTTTGCCCCTGATTGATCTCTTTTATTAATTGAGAGCAATATTTTAAAATAACAGAATTGTTCTGATTTCAGTTCATTGCATGTATTTTTAAAAGCTGAAATACTGTTTGGGTTTTGTGTTTGTGCATGTTTTTTTAAACAAAAACTTATTTAACTGAAAAGGGAATTTTGTCTTTCCAGAAAATAAAATGTGATGAGATTGGAAATCTTACACCCAGACCCCCCTTCTCCTTCAAGTCCTACTTGAGTTTTTGTGTAGTTAAAAGACTAAATTTTCTTTGAAATAGCAGATGTGCATGATACATGGTGAGCAAACAGCAAAATAACATGATTGCTATTTAATCAAAGCATAAGGGTGTGAAGCTGCCTTTCCATTGTTAGCAAGCACTGCTGTGTGTCTTGGAAAATTTGGAACAGTTGCAACAACTGGTAGAGCTTTTGTGTATCAGATCCAGCAGTATCATTACCCAAAATAGGAATCTATATTCCATCTATTGAAAATAAACATTTATGACCAAGGCTAGAGAAGAACCCAAATTATCTGTACTGGATCGTAATCATAAGTGAATTTGGTGCCAGAACTCTATTTTGCCTCTGATACTAAAGCTGCTTGATGGTTAATGGACTTGAGTGAGTAAAAATTCAGTCATTTCTTCCTAATGCTGTGGCTTTCTAGTTGTGGGGGGCGTGAGAGGCTCAGGCCAGTTTATGTATCTTGTCTGTAAGTAATTCAGATACATGGGCTGTCCCACAGTCACAGCTTCTGTCTCCGTGCAGCTTGGTCTCCCCATGAAGCTCCTGTTTGCAGTACAGTTGTTGAGAAGTTATTGATCAGGTTGGCATTATTATACTGTCCCTTACAGCCTCTTCTTTCTTCCATTTTGCCATTTTGTTTGAATTAAGTCTTCATGGTAGTACTTCATGGGTGTGGTGTAGGAATCAGTGGTATTGCCCTGAAAACATTTGCATCATCACTGAGAACGCCTGGTAAGTTAGACGAGAGAGGTTCCACAATTTTCCTGCTTATTTTTAGCAGTGATTTTTTTTAAGAGCACATGGACTCCCTTTCTGTGAATGTCACTTGTGCAGAACAGCAATCTGGTGAGGTTACCTCTGGTTTTCTCAACCTCTGCTTTCATGTGCTGGGTCAATTAATAAGCATGATGCTGCTCTGTGCAACTTTCTCCTGAAAAAACATGGCTAGATCATGGATGTTTTCAAGTGATTGACTAGCTGGCAAAACAAGTTGTTGGTAATGTGCTCCATCTGCTTTATGTTCTCCAGGATCCAGTAGCAGTTGGTAGCGAGACTACCAAGGCGGCAGTCCAGATTTACATTGTGTCTCGTGTGTAGGCATGGGAGGAAAGAGCCGGAGGAAGGAGTGTTACATTCCCCTCAGTCTCTGTACAACCAAGTAGGACACCTTAAAAAGCATGAGAAAGAATTTCTCCTGTGCGTGACTGCAAGTATATCAGAGAGACATTTTTCTGGGGAACTGTTCAAGTAGTCCTTTCTTGTATATCTCCAGTTGTACAGGCTAAATAAATCTCATGCAATTTAGCTTTTTAACAAACTACCCAAATAGCGAATGAAAATGCATTCCAGTCTCTCCTGCTGCAATGTCTCTGTCCTTTGCAGACACACCCACACATTTAAGTTACCAGAACGCCCTGGGTGTGAGCCTGGCTTTAGGCCAGGGCATCACAGGTGCAAATTGCAGCTTAAATAACCTAATTTAGATAAATTCCCAAGTTTAGGAATATGTTAGATTTAGTTTCAGATCTTGTTTCTCTTCTGCAATTCATTAGCTTCAACTTTTCTCCATTTTGCAAACAGAGTGTAGGCTTTTCTGTCATTTTTAGTTTGGTGGTCATGAAGCACAGGTGTGAGGCCCAGAGATTGGAATCTGGATATTGCTGACATCACATTAGCAGCAGCCGCAGAACAGAATTCCTCAAGCCTCAACCTTGAAGTTGTAAAACCAGTGAGAAAATGCTGCCTCCCCAGGAAGGTTCTCAGGTTTTCTGCTGGGCCTTTTAATTAGGGTGTTTGCATGGTGCAGATATTTCTCAGCTAAATACTAACACTTGAAAATGAGCTGAAACTGGGAAATCTTGTTTTACGTAAACAGGTCTTAGGACGATCTTTCAATTGCCCCTGGCTTGGGCAAAGTTTGAACTGATACCTCCCCCACTGGCAGAAGGCTCCATGTCTTATTGCCACTCCTCTGAGTCATCCAGGTATTAAAATAGTAAAAATCCAACAGTTTCCATAGTGACTGTGGTTATTTAATATTTTCTTTCTCCTGTCCTCTATCTGCCTTTAGAGTTGCTATTGCTATATCATTTACTTTCTTGCAGCAATTGTGCTCCATGACTGATGGTTAAAATAGCAAACTCTGGAGACCGATTTTCCCCTCAGTATATGCCCATGGTTGCTTTAATGTTAATAGAAATCACATTTGTGGAGAAGCTTCATCAGTTTGTAATTTACCCCCTTCATGCTAGAAATCAGAATCTAGTTTATTAGGATTATAAACATACCCTTCTGCTAACCTTAGAACTGTCCAGTCCTTGCTTGCCTCAGAGCCTCACGCTTTTCCTGGGGCTTGACTTTATTAGAGAAAAAAACAGGTCCTGAGACAACATAAAATTAAACCCATCCTTTCTGTGGCTGTTTTTGCAGTTGTTGCCTGGAGAGCACTCAGCTTGTGCCCTGTCAACTTTGCTGGCTTGGGGATCTGGGGAGAAGCTCCTGGTTTAGCAAATCCTAACAAGGTTTTGCAGCAGATTCACCCCTGCATGGGAGGGTGCATTCAGGAAAGCACCATGGGTTTGATACAATTAATTATGCAACTAATTTCTGTAGCCTATCTCTGATAACGATTTCGGTACACAATTCAAAGTACTTCCATTGGGATAGATAAAAATCTTGACATTGCACTGCTTCAAATTATTAAAAAGGGCAGCTCCCTTTGTTTGTTTGGCAAAAAGAGGAGTTTGGCAAAAATTAGAGTTAGAACAATACCCTGGAAAAATGTGAGGCTTAAGAGAACAACAGGGGAGATATTTTCCTCACTGTATGATGTTGACTGTGTGTGAACCATCAGTTCTCCTTGAGAAGTGGCACCTTTTGATTTGGAGTCGAATGCTTGCTCAGAACTTTCCTCCTGTTTAGCACCAAAAAGAAATTATTTACTCAAAATAGGGAATATATACCAGAAGTTAATCAGCAAACTGAAACCAAACAAATGAGAAAAACACAAACTCTCTGAAATTAAGGTTGTGGTAAAAATAGTTTACTATTTTTAGGCTGCCCAGGACTTGAATCCAGCGTGAACTCTGTGGGAGGAATGTGCCACCTTTGAGGTACAGCTCAGCCACAGTGAAAAAAGAGGCAAAAATTCACTCATTTAAGCCCAGCAGGGACACGGATGATCCCAGAAAACAGGTCTGTCACACTGATCCCTTTGTCTAATCTAACCCTAGAAGATCAGTTGAAACCAGACTTTCCTACCAGCACTCTTTATGGCACACCCTTAGTGTGTGCCCCTGCTATTGTTGGGCAGCGTGTCCTGTGACCTGAACTCAGTGAAGAAAGGATGGATGAGATTCCCAGTGCAGGTACAAATTTCTAAGCACAAATAACTCCAACAAATAAAGGTTTTGACTGAGGCATCCTACCCATAGCACAGCAGTACCAGAAGCTCCCGTTCTTTCCTCGTGGCCTTTTGCTTGACAGATACATGTGTACTGCCCTTTGTGAATAGACACTTCTCCCTCTCAATCTGTTCCATCAGCCCTCTCTATCCCATGTACCCACTTGTATGAGGCGTGAATTGATATATTTTTAACTTTGCATCTGTGTGGGTGCATGTGACTGGCAGGCTTCCAGCTTCTGTTGTTTCTGAACTCTTCTCTTCAATCATTTTGGAAATAAGCCTTGTAGGGAGACACTAAGCAGGGATGAAAAAGGATTTCAGCCTACCTGCTATGTGTGGCAGTAACTAATCACTTAAAAGGAAAACATAGAGATAAAGTTCAGTGCAGAATTGAATAGAGGAGAAAAATTCAATTTGTTCTTTTAAATCTCAGTTGTGAAACCCTTCAAATAGGTGGTTGTGTATTCAAAAGCTAAAAAAACTACAGCCAGATTTTCTATGGGGCCAGATAACATCCTGGCACCTCTCTGCTCTGGCTCCCTTTCTATCATCTAGAAAGATTGTGGAAACAGAGCAGCCAACCTGTCTGTGCCAAATGACTGCTCTGCTAGGAGAGTGAGTTATGTTTTAGTCAAATTGTACTTTTTTGGTGTGCTTTTTTAGCCTAGGCAGGGAAAATTATTATTTAATCCCCTAAACTTGCTTCCAAACTAATAGGGTGCCCCTTTGTGAAGCAGGATTCTGACATCCAGTGTGAGCATTAACGTTATTTCCAGAATATAGTGTGAAAACAGTCAATTCACAAGTCCCAGGCAAGTTTATTATCTAATAGAGATGTGATATGAAACAAACTGAAAATCCGATGAAAGGCATTGTGGTATGATGTCTATCACATGGGTAGAAAGGAAAGTGTTCTCCTCTTGTTGAAGACACAAATAAATTGAAACATACTCTAAGATGAAGGGAATACTCAAATCATAGAATCATAGAATCATTTAGATTGGAAAATACCTTTAAGATTATCAAGTCCAGCAGTTAAACCAGCACTGCCAAATGCACCACAACTACGTGTCTTTAAATCCCTACAGAGGCAGCGACTCCACCACTGGTCTGGGCAGCCTGTTCCAATGGCTGATCACCCTTTCAATGAAGGAATTGTTCCTAATATCAAATCGAAATCTGGTGAAAACAAACCCCCCTTTCAATAGACTTGCTGTAGGATCTCTGGCCTAGCTTAGAGAATTCTAGAGCTTCCTCTCTTTATATTCATTGTAATGAGCTTTTAATAATCACTGTTAATGCAGTTGCCTTAGAGCATGGAGAACAGACCTTACTGAGGTTGTAACTCAGATTCCCTTGGTTATCTTCAGGGGCATCTCTTTGTCTCTGTTCCTGCATCTGGACTAACAGTAATATATTGCTTTCATAAAACTGGAATATAAAAGCACTTGAGAAACAATAATGAAGGATTTCAGCTGTTCAGCCATTTAGAAAGTCCAGTAGACACAGGATGGTCACTTTTGCCTTAACTGGAATAAGAGCACAGAGGTGTTGGAAGGGTTAATACTGTCTATGAGACATTCTGGAGCTGTAATATGCTAATTTTTTATACCTGTGTATAATTTCTTTGTATTCTTTCTCTTCAGATTCTTAATTGTGACCTATTTTTGTCTCAACCCTGGTTTGGATTATTCTATATAGAATGAAATTTTACAGTTCTTTTGTCTTTTTTTTCTATGCTAAACCTTCTAGGCTGAGCATATTTCTCTGCTCTGCTCTAATGCTCTCCTTTATCTTCAGGGCATTAGTTGTATCTGTCACAAAACCGAAGAGCATCTGATAGAAGTAAAGTTTCTCTTCCTTTTAAACCCTGGAAAAATGTATTGAATGTAATGTTTGGTTTTGCAAATCTCATATCTCTTCAGTATATGTTGCCTTCTGCCATCAAGTCTCAGATGTGTTGTGCTATATTTAAAAAACAAGGCCACTGTTTATGAGAATATAGCTTTGGTTACTTTAAATATTGGTCACGTTTTGTTTTATAGTGCTTAGTGTTTTTGCTGTTCAACTTGGTTCTGCTTCTCTGCATGATAAAATTAACAGATTTGGGTGCTTCTCGAGAATAGTAAACACAATATTAGCAATTAAACTGGGAAAACAATACTTAATTTTGCTAATTTCCTGTAATAGAGCGCTGATACAGGAGCTGAAAGCTGTTCCTCATGCCAAACACTGTGTGTGGCCAGTAGACTGGCCCAGTAAGTCAGCTGAAATAATTTCATGGAATTTAGATTAGGCTCAATGTTGTTTGCCTGTCATGAGACTGTAAGATTTAGTGTAATAGTGGGGGGTTTTTGTGCTGAATCATCAGTAGGTGGTGTCCCATTTATTACACTGGGAATGTGAAGACTTTGAACACAGATTATTTGTCCTCTCCTACCACTGCCTGTCTTGGCATCAATAAGGAGTCAGTGCCTTGTCACAAATCTTCCAAATATGCTCTAAAGATGGGAAAGCTTCAGGAAGGTGGAGTGGCTGCTAAGGCAGGTCAGGAGATGGCTTTTTAATAACCTGCTGAAATGCAGGCAAGATGAAGGCAGAATTTTGGACTCTACACTGTAAATCTGAGTATATTATTTCATGCATCTGAGTTTCTAATTTAGGTATGTAGAAGAGTTGTACAACAGATAAAAGCATCTATGGGAATTCTGAGGTGAGGGAAGTGACCTGTGCATCCACCACATTCCCTCTTGCTGAGAACAGTTCTTGTATGTCACTGCTGCATGAGATGATTGTCCCCACTGTTTGCTCTCTCCTGTCCTGGTGTACTCACACAAAACAGTATTGGCTGGGAGAGCTGCTGGCTGTGAAAACCATAATGTAGCACAGCTGACTTCATGGGGAAAAATTAAAAAACCAGTGATCTGAGACAAGTTCCATTAAACCTGTGGACCTTGAAAGACAAATAAAATAGATTAATGTAGTACAAAACATGACAAAACTTGAACATTGTTTCAGTTCATTGGGGTTTTATGCATTAATTGTTGAATTGGTTACTGTAACGATGGAAAGTAGATTGAAAAACATGGAGTAAATAAAGGGTGAAAGGGAGAAGGCCCTCAGCTTTGTCCTTGACTAGCAAGCAGCTACTCCTAGGCCATCTGGCACTTTTCACTTCAGAAGCTCATACCAATATAGACATTTCAGGCACGTTTTTCTTACCTTTGAAGAACTTCATTTCCCCTTAGAAGGATGGTAAATTCCTGGTGGAAACATAGATAGCAAAAGATCATGTTAAATTTCCCAGCGAGTAGTTTTTTTCATTCACAGAGTCTAGTTTTGGGAAGTCTTTAACAAAGAACAGACAGATCATAAAAAGTAATTCCCTATTATTTTTTCTGCTTAGCCTAATTTAGACTAGTTCAGAAGACCTTCTTTAATCATCTGATATCATAACAGAAATGTGTTTAGCCTTACAAAAAAAAAAATCTCAGAGATGAATCATTGAAATAATTGATCTATTAAAGTTCTGCTGGAGACACATTTCAAGGGCAGAAGTTATTTCTACATGTCATTAAAAAGACTTGGTGCATTGCTACAATTAATTATTTGATTAATATTAAAGTGGAATGAGATTTTTGACCTCTCAACTCAATTGTATATGGGTTTTCTTAATGTGTTGTTTAATTCTATGAAGACTTTATAGCTATATCTGTTAGCTCACAGTTCGAAAGTGAATCCTGAACCCCTGACTAGTAATGTACTTGAATTTGGAGAGATTATTTGGAACTGAATTTTTTGAGTTTTAGATAATTAAAAAGGAAATTGAAAGAGCATACAAAATTACAAACCATAGGATTGTTTTTCCTAGGTACATAGGGATTGCCATATTCAGGGGGATGATAAATTTTCAGCCATAAAGTATTTCTGAAAATGGTCAGCACCATATTCCATCTTGGAAGACAGAAGAACACCTACCACGTTTCACAAGTAAATCTCAGGCACCTTGTTGCAGAGATCAAGTTACCTTTAGTTAGAGATGAGAAAACATAGAATGGGGAGCTCAAGGACATTACCCAGCAGCCAAAAAGCTGCACCAGGCAGAGAATCCAGATCTTTGGAGACGTCAGTGCTGGTAGAACACTTCACAAAGCTTTTACTGTGTGCTCACTGAAAGGTTTGCTGTAGAAATTTCATCCTGGCCTGAAGTAGTTTGTGGCAGCAATCAAGAGACAGGGCACTGCTGATTTAACTTATCCTTGTTCAGGCACATTTCTAACTTTCTGCATCCTGATGTCTCTAAGTCAGGGAGCCTCGTGCTAGCACAGTGTCTCACTCAGTGTATAAGTTCACCTTAGATGGAGAAGAGAACTGAGGCACATTTGTCTAGTCCTTTTATGAATACTTCCATGGATAACAAGTGCTTGATCTCGGTGACCTATTGCAGTACGGACTTGACAGGTTAATTATAAATAATGTGAAAAAAAGGTATTTATAGCTTTAAACTTTATTGCACTTCAACGTGCTTGTTCCCTTATTCTTGTTCTAGTAAAAGGTAGATAGGAGCCCCACATTTATCTTACTATTTCTTCTGTCATGTCCACTATCCCTGAATTAAGTACTGCACGTTTTTTATATTTCTACTCTCTTACACAACAAAATATATTGAATGCTTGTGAGTGGAAGAAAAGACTTTGCTCTCATTAGACAGATAGCATTTGAAAGGGCCAAGATGATGTTTCAACATTGTCAATCTGCAGCTGCAGAAGCTCTCTGCCTTTCCATGATGATACCTCTGAGGCAAAGGCTGAGTAGGAAGCATTTATGTCTGAAGAGAAAACAAATGACACTTTATCCTATCATTTGCAGCCTGTGAAATCTCTTTAGCCCAAACTGAGAACAGAATGCTATCCTGAGACAAAAAACCCAGTCAGACAACCAATGGAAAACACTTCTAAAGCAGCCCCACGTCCGTCCTCCCTCAGTTGCAGCATCCACATGATGTTTCCCCTCACAGAAGTGATGGAGTTGCCATCCCTCCAGGTGCTTCTCCACAGAGATTACCGAGCTGGGACTGTGCAAATCAGTGGCTGGGGACCAGGATCAGCCCTGTATCCATGTGCTGAATCCCGCCCAGGATGCCTGGGGAAGGTGGGGAAGAAGGTGGCCTTTTGTCCTCAATTGAAGGGCTGGCACAAAGCTGACTGTGCTTGGGAAGGCAAAGTGAGGCTGCAGGGCTGATGCTCTGAGCTGGATATCAGAGAGGCCCAACCTATCCCTTCTGAAGGAGTTAATGGTCTCCATCTCCTTTGGCATTGGCATTTTCAATATTTTCTTCAGGCTTGCAGGACAACCGACAACTCTGTTCACGTCCTAATGCCCTCTCACTATTGCAGAGCAAATATCCACCTCTCTTCCTCTGCTGTCAATGGCATTTCCTCCACCAGCAGCTATGCCTGTAGCTCTGTTGGTCCAGCCCTTGCCTCTTAGTCCCTCTCAGGAATGGTTACTACTTACATGTTCTCAAATGCATTCTGAATTGTGCTTGCAATGAGCATTTACACTTCTGGTGCATTGCATCCTCTTATTCCTCTATTCAGGAAGGAGCACTAAGTCAGCTGCTGAAAGGCAGTGCTGTGTGGTTGCTGCTGCTGTGGGAGAAGCAGTATTTGCTACAATTCGCTGCAGTACCAAAGAGCTGTCTTGGGTTCTCCTGAGGCAGATAACCTGCTAGAGAATCAGCTGCAGCATTCACAGGTGCAGCAGAGGCAGTATTGCAATTAGCAGTGTCTCCTGAAAAAGTAATATATTTGTCAGTACTAATAGGACTCATGCAGTGCTGTATGATATTTTCTGTGCCATCCTCCTTGAAATGCTTGAGTGTGGAATATTTAGGCTTAATAAAACTGCATCCTCTGGCATTAATAAATAAATGTCTTCGATCATATCAGAGCTCAGATCAATATTTTTTGCCACTGAATTTCATAAACCCAGCATGTGCACAGTAACATGTAGATGCATTTGAATAGTCCAGCTGTAGTTGCTCTATCTCCCAGGCAGACACTGCTGTTCTTTGACCTCTTTGAGGCCAAATCTGGGATAAATTTTGCAAAAAGAAGGAAGAGAGAGAGGAGGATGGAAGGGAGCATTATTCAGAGTGCAGGGGATCAGTGGGACAGTAGTCAACTGAGTCTGCCCATTCTAGAGTTCATGGAATTGCTGTTAGCTGGAAGGTAGGATTGCACATTGCTTTGTCTTTCTGGGTACCACAGAACTGCAGACTAATCTTCCAGAAATTTGGTAGTTTCCTCTCATTTTAAATGGCCTTTAACCAGGTACAATGACCTTCTGAAGAACAGAATAGTTTGAGAAACTTATCTTCTATTTGCTCTTAACCTTGTTTCCCAATGCTTTATAATTCTCTGTGTTATAGCAGAAAATGCTGTTTCTTGTTTCTAAAAAATTACCAATTTTGACTGTACCATGATGGTTTTATAAAATTTAATTATTTTATTGGTTATTTGTTCTGTATTTAGAAACCTTGTCAAGGCAGGATATTAAAAAAAAAAGGGATACTCTTTCTGGGGTATGATAATTTTGCCTTTATCTAGTGTTGATTCAATAGAGAACTGTTCTCACAGTCTTAATTTACAATCACTTGCATTTCATAAAGTAACAAATCCCTGAATCTTGTACAAACAAATACTTGTGCTTCCTACATTTCTCTGATGTCTTGTGGTATCTCTGTTATCTCGTGGTATCTGTGTGTCCTGTTCTGATGCAGGTATAGAAAACCTTCCTTCTCAGCCTGAAAACAAACTAACAGCCATAAATACACTGCAGATCCCATAGGTTCTTTACAGTTAGGACGAACAGCAAAATATAGACACAAAGCCATTTTCCCTTTTAACTTGCAGGTCACCTTTGGGGGTATAAAAAATTATATACTGGGTGCATGAAATGACAGGCTTGTCCAACATAAGACTCAGCAGCTGTCAAAATGAGCCTGAAGGCCTGGGGGACATGGCCTGCCATATGGGATTCCTGCAGCTCTTGCTGTACCTATTCCACTGCAGCAGCAACAATACACAAAATGCTGAAGAGTAAGCACTAATTGCTTGAATTCTGAACTTCACTGCTTTATGGCCAAAAGTTTAGTTTCCATTTCCAGTAAACAGTTCATCTCATAGTGCTTTTGAGCTGAAACAAATCTTTATTGTGTTTAAATATAAAATGAGAGGCAAAGAATGAAACTCTGCTAAGCTAATCACTGTCTCCCAAAAGTTCAGTTTAGCTTCTATCACCTTTTTTTTTTTTTTTTTTTTCCTGCTCTCCTCTAAATTTTCCCTCTGGTCTGTTCCTGTGTTGCTCTCATGCTACCTCCTTCCCAGTTTCCTTTTGAAGTAAATTCAGTGGGACAATGAAGACATCAGTAAGGACAAATGCAGAGTGAGGACAGTGACTTAACTCATTTTAACACACAGGCTCAGATCTCCATCATATTGAGTGAATTCTGAAGGACTGCAAAATCTGACACAGCGTGTGCCCACATAGCTCAATTTTAATGTGATATAAAAGAAAAATCTGCTTAGTGTTCAAGCAGAAATTTGCACTTGGCTGGCAAAAAAAAGAAAAAAATAATCCTAATGAGAAATCCATCTTGAGAACTCAATTTCATTTCTTCCAGCTCGAGAGAAGCAATTGTGTCCTTCCCTTGTTTACAATGCAGTGGAAGGAAACCCACAGTGATGTGAGCTGCAATTAACAGATCAATAGCTACTTCCCCTTAATAAAAGCCACAGTTCCGTGCTGGGCTGATATTTTATTCCCTTATTGTAATCAGCACAATGGATCTTTCTTTAGTCTCTGCAGGTATGCCTTGCCAGGTGCCGGTGCAGCAGAGAGAGGTGTGAGGCAGAGGCCTGAGCTGAGCTCCCAGCACAGCCTCATCCTCACGGCACTCGGGTCCTTCTGCACCACTGTGGAATTACCCACCTTGTTCCACCTCAGTGCCCTGTGCACATTCCTAATGATTTACCATATGACTAAGTAGAACAAATCTCCAGTGACATAAAATGCAGAGTGAACATTTTAATCAGTGCAATATTTAGATATCTGCTTGCTGTATGTTTATGAGGAAGTTATTTATTTCTAACGACTGAGAGCTGCTCTAGTGGAACTAATAGTGATGGATTATTTTCTTGGCTCTAACAATTTATCTGATGAACTTAGGCTACATTTTTTCCTTTGTCAATTGTCCAAAGCACTTGGACTTCTCTAAATATATGTATTATTTGCAATTGCCAAATTGCTTTACCAGTGGTTTTTGGTTTTCAGACCATTTGTGATCTGTTACCAGCTAGTACTTGCTTATGAATAGAAGGGTTGTGTAATTTTGTTTGGATTAGTCACATGGTCTTAAACTGGATGAGCAGGACTCCTGATGTGATCTTCAGACCTTATGAATTCAAATTTTACTTCTAAAGGCTACTTATTGATTCACTAGTGTTTCATGGCTGCTTCCTTTTCCTGACAGTATAAGATATTTATTTATGAAATGCAAGCATAAACTGGACATGAATATAAAAAGCTTTTTCTGATCCTGGGGGTTTTGTAGGGGGGAAAAAAGATTGGGATAATTAAAAATAAATGACAGGCAAATATTTATGCTTCAGGAATCCTTCACTCCCACTGAAATACACACACTATAGATATGGGTTCCTCTCTAAATGAGAGGACACTGTTCCTGCTGGTTTTATATTCAGAATTCTTGTTGGCTGCAATTGTCTAGAAATTGCCTGAAGGTTAAGTATACAGATAAAAGGTCACCTGTAGCCACAAAGTAAGTCATAACTATTATGATTTTTCATTTAACAACTTGAGAAGCATTAAAGTAATGAATTCTCTATTATCCTTTCCTAGTAAATGCGTTCTCGGCATGATAAGCAAGAGTCAAATGTATGAATATAACCCAGATAAGAAAAATAGCTGACACCTGGACACTGGAAAATGAAATGCTAACTTTTCCTGCAATGCAATTAACTCTTGAAACAGTTAAGGTTTAATTTAATGGGGAAGCATCACAAGATAACTTTATTCTTGTCATTGGGTCATTTTTACCTTTGTATGAGAGGTGTCATGCTTGATAGAAACCAATTAGAAACGAATTTAATTTTGCAAATTGTTCATTTAATCTCCTTTATCAGTCTAGAAAATAACGTAATTGAAATTCGTAGTGAACGTGAACGAAGTGAGGTGAGAATGTCTGAGGTTTGTTCAATAACTTTGCGTCTTCTGTGCCTCAGGAGGTATCTCCAAAGGCATCGACAGCCATCATTATTTGACACATAAACATTTAAAAATCCTGTTTATTCAGAAACTGAGGCCTTTGTGCTGATTTTTGGACCTGTATGCCAAACACTTCCTGACCACGTTAATGATGGTGTGGCCATCACAGTCTGAGATATATGTGGAGTAATTACAGAAGTGTAGCTGAATGTCAGGGGATCCCTTTAAGGAGTTTAGAATATTGTCAAGGCACAAATGATGTACTGTTGAGTGATACTGATGCAGTAAAACCAAAGTTAATTTTAGCAGGAGATTGGAACAATGTTTTTCAGGAGATTTCAAGGATCTCTTGAGACTGTGCAAATACTTTTCAAAGGGGACCAACAGGGCTACCCAGCACTTAGATGGACACTGGCATTGGTTCAAAAGGTTTAGCAGAGAGGAAGATACAAATAGTCAACTGTGAAAAAACAGTAGTAGATATTTTACAAAACTGGTGAACTTCCCTCATCTTTTGCAGTGTTTTTCTTCATATATTTTTTCTTTACTGCTTCTGTTTTCTCTATTACATAGGGGTAGGACACGCTCAGCCCCACTGGTGTGGTGTGCGAGTGGGAACTCTGGTTCTTGTGTGCATTGCCAGAGAAGCTCAGGCTCTGAGGGGGAAAAGACCTGCACAAAAGCCAGGATAGGCAAAATGCTTTCCAGACATCAAATTCCAGATTGGTAATGACTGAAGTACCTGCCCATGCCAGGAAATTTTATGCCTTTGCCTAACGTGTGAGAATCCAGGGAATTCCTTCTTTGCAAACAGTTAAACTGCATGACACTGTTAAAACTGGGTGTTAATGCTCAGGAACACAGCTGAGTTTGACTGACTCCAGTCCCCTCGCTCTTCACTCTGCAAGGTCCATCCAGTTTTGTCAGTGAGAGGCTCAAGCTCTTTTCACTGGTTACCAAAAGCAGGGCTGTCCCCCCAGTCTGTCCAATCTCTCCTCTCTTGTTCATGGCCAAGTGTTTGCACGTTACTCACAATGAATAAGTAAGGCTGAAGCCAGCCCAGACAGGCAGGGTTTTAATGGTCCATAGACTTCAGGCATGTCATATTCCTTCTGATTTCCCTATTGCATTGGTGTGATAGGTGGATATACTGCAGTCAGTTTTGTTCTTAGTACTCACTGGAGCCCTCCAGTTTGGTATTGCCATTGCTAAACAGGAGCAGGACATGGGCAGGGCTTTCTGTCCTGCACCACTTGGTGGGTAAGCACAAGGTTGGAGTTGGTGTATGGATTTATGATGCTGTGTTTTTCCATTCAGGAATATCCTTTAAGAAATACCTTGCTCTTTCTAGGAAGCCCCAACCAGGTGTTAAATTATAGCTCTATTATATGGCCATGGCACCTGCTGGTTACTGGACACAGGGTTTATGCACTTCTTAACAAACCACGACACCACCCATGTGTTACCAGAGTGGGATGGTAATATATCAATAAATAAACTTCCCTTCAAGCCAAACAACAATAGGACCTACAAGCTTGGTTGGTTTTGTGTGTCAGACTGTGCACACCTGGTAGAACACAGAGGGAGAACGGCTTTGCATTCTGAAAAGCTGTGTTGGTTACAGCACAGTAGCCCAAGTCCTTCAGCTTCTTCAAATTTTGAAATGAAACATATACTGCTTTGGCATTTTATTGTATGGGTGTTTATTTCTCATTGTGCTTTCTTTAATTGTGTTTTTATGTCTTGGAATATCAGTATGCGTTTTCTGTAGTACAAATCATGGAGTCGCATCAACAAAGAAAATTCATCTTTCCTCTTATTTGTATTCTGCTCGTGTAATTTTATCCTGGAATGATAAAAATAGGTTTGAGAGATTCACATATAATGTTCATCAGATCTTAATGAACGTGTGAAGTGATTCCATCACAAATGTGTACTTATAACTTCTGCACAAGGTCAGTCTTTGTCAGTATTGATTGGGAACAGAATTAAAATGCCAGAAGTTGTCCAGTTTATCATCAAGCTGCTGAAACCATCTCCTCTCTGATATTTCAACAAAGGAGCCTCAGGCAATCACAGTAATTATTCAGAAAAGCAAATCTCAACTACCTTTAAATGCAAAATTCTCTGTCCTAGCCAAATTATTCTTAGCAAGGGATTACAGCATTATAAAAGATACTTTGCCCTTCCTTGTGCGTGAATCAATCTTGTTTACATCTGACCAAGCAGCAAAGACAAAAATTCAGTCAAAAAATTCTAGAGATCAGGCTTTGATGCACAGCAGATGATGTCAGTAAATATGAAGTAATGCAAGAGTGTTCAATAATACCTAGTTTTTAGCTGAAGCATCTTGTGACATTAATCAATACACTCCAATAAGACTAAAGCGTGTTCTATGATAACCTTCAAGTTATTGCAATTAAAACCCAAAATTCCCTCACCTGGAATAATCTTAAATGTGGTAAGAGATGTTTTTCCTTTCAAACTCAGAAGCATAGGTTTAAAAGCATAAAAGCAAATGAGACAGTTCACTGTGGGACTCTCACTTCTTTCACAATTAACTGAAGCAAGTCATCTTAACATGTTATCAGAGTAGCCGAGATAAAAATAAATAGGTAAATAAGTCAGAATGTCAGAGCAAGGAAAAAACAAGTCACTCATAGGCTGCTCCTGCTGGGAAATAAGGCAAAGAGGATTGAACTCACTGACAGCAGCAGAGACCTGGGTGGGCAGGTTCCATGTCAAGCAACAGTTAGCAGCTCTTAATCCTGCTCAGTTTTTAAATGAAGGTCTTACCTGCCAGTCTTCGAGGAAGGGTTTAGAACAGGGACTTGACTGGAATTGAAATGCTAAAGGTGTAGTGAGGAACAGGCTATACAGATTGAAGACACGTGGCTTGACCTCAGTTGAGGCTGGATCCTCTGTTTACATGAAGTGACTCTCGCAGGCCCTTGCAGATCATATTCTGCCTAAACCAAGGTCTGGGCTCTCTTTGGCCACAGTGCACTCCAGCACCCCAGTCCTGCGTGCCAAGGACAGCCTGCTCTAGAGTATTCCCCAGCTAATGAGGCCAGATCTTCTACCTGATAGCACTCTACATCACTCAACTGAATAGTTCATTTAGGTTTAAATGGCCCTTCTGCCTGAAGAGAAGTGTTGGCTGCTGTCTTCATCTGTCATGGCCATCTGCTCTACTCTTTTTTTCTTCTCAGCATGACTAAAGTAACTTACACATGAGAACAGATTGCGGGACACACATTAACCTCTCTGGAGACCATGAATGATCCCCAAGGAGCAGAGAGTTTACTCTTTCACTCTGATTCCTCTTTTCTTGCAGGCACACATGCTATTCCCACATCTGAGTGTTTCAGGCATCTCAAAATAAGTGTCTCTCTAATTTTCTCTTTGGGGCACGTTTTGCCTTTAGTTTTTACAGGCTTTCTACTGACGTCAATGAAAGCTGTGTGCAAATATTAAGGGCAACATATGTCCCAGAGTCAATACTTCCTTTTTTCTCATGTCTTTTCTACCATAGTGGAGTATCATCTTGAATCATATGTGCCTCGTTAAAATATAACAACATGCTCTGACTTTTTGAGCTCTGTCATTGCACTCACTGAATGATCTTAGAAAAGTTAATCCCATCAACTACACACCAATACACCTCCTTCCTATAAGCACAAGGTTGATTGGCGTTAGTTGGTTAGGATTTTAATTTTACCATCAGTGGTTCCTAAAAGCAGGTTTTATAAATAAAGATACAAGTGGAAATGTTTCCCTCTTTAGTGGTATTTAAAAAATGTAACATATATTTCCGTACTGATTTACTTGTCTAGAACACAAAGGTTACTGTGCTGATAAGAAGGTGGCACTTCACTAGAATTCAGTTTATTGGAATCACCTCATTTCCTATTAAGAGCTAAAATCTCCTAGATTTTCTGACATCAAAATACACCAAAAGCTGCAATTCCTTAGACAAAGATGATGAGTTTGTGTTTATTCATCTTAATTCTGCTAAATCGTACAACATAATGTAAAGTACAATAATTTACCCAGAATGGAATCAAACTGTGATATCAACAGATACACATTCTAAAGAGAAAAAAACCCAAATAGGGGATGAGAGCAACCAGAGTAATTCCTCTGATACTTGCCCAGAAGTCCCACACAGCTCTAAAGACTTCCTTGACTGCATCTTCTTCAACTTTTCTTGGGAAGAAAAAAATAAAAAAAAGAGCAAACTTGGTTTATTTGGATTTGAGATGGAGCTGCAAGAGACAATATGGTTGGGAAATACTCTTTCCCAATCTGGTCACTCACTGAACAATCAAATAAGATGAAAGACCAACTTTATGGTCTGACTCACAAGCCTCTCTCCCATTAAACAGTGCTTACCTACATGAATAATCCCATAGAATCCTGAGCAGCCAACCCCAGTGAAACTCCCTGTGCCACCCAGGATAAGTGAAGAGTGCTGAATAAGACTCAGTTAACATTTCACTATCATTTTCACGTTACTATCTAAAGTCCTGCTTTTGTATCACAGGGGAAGCCGAACACAGATTGCACAGAGTGGAGTCTCCCTCACTGGGGACAGTCAATATAGGGAATCCTGGGCAATGTGCTCTGCAGTGACACTGCTTGAGCAGGGAGGTTGGACCAGATGACCCCCTGTGATCCCTTCCATCCTGACCCATTCTGGGATTCTTCTGAATGTGACAAATATATTGTTAGATGGCCACAAATCAGCATCATACAGGAACAACCAGGTCTTCTCTGTTTGCTTATGAAATAGCTTCCAGATTGAGTGCAGGTTAATAGCCCTGTTCCGAGCTGACAAGTTGTTCCTATGTGTATCTATTTTAATTGAGATATGTTCTGCAAATTTTGTGCAATTTGTTCAGGAATTTAATGCTTCTGCCACTGATGGAACCTAGGAATAATTTTTATTCCTTGAAAAGTAGTCTCACAAGAAATTAATAAAATAGAAATGACAAAGGTGAATGTCAGAAAGATGCTGACATGGCTTGGGGAGCAGATAGTTTTGTTTGCAGAATCGACCAGCAGGAATTTGTCCCTGCCCAAGGGTGCTGGTTTATTTTAGTTAAAGCCCTCAATGTCTTCCTTTTGTGGCGTTCCCAGCTGAATGAGTAGGATCATAGTTCTCCCTCTCACTTGCTGTAACTCAGTGTAATCTTTGCTGATCTACCCTGGAGTGCAGGAGTGCAAGACCCCAAGTTGCTGTGGTGAACACTCAGGATGTGTTTTGGACAGCTGGTTTGTAAAGAGTTTGGAAACCTTGTGATGAAATAGCTGACTGCTTTCCTCCTCCTCCCAAGAGCTTTGAGGCTTTGCAGCCAACACAGGCAGCACCAAACCCTTGTTTCACAGAGTAAGCTTTTATCTGGAGAGATTTATCTTCTGTTCCTGCCTTTCGTGTGAGATCCCTCACAGCCTATGTGAATTGTGGGTGTTCTTTTCCTTATTCCACCAGTGGCTGCACAGCTCATTTTTTTCCTGGTTGGTATACCTTAAATATTGTTTAAATATTAACAGAGAAACAAAAGATTCCACATGATATAGTCGAGAAACCACAGGAGAGCAAAACCATAGATCAGTAAAAAGGTCAGACTCTACCTGTCTCTCCCAGCTTCAGTACTGCAGCCCAAAGAACAAGAGTACCCATTCCTGGTAGCCACAAGGAAGAAAGAAATGATCAGAGATCTCAGGTAATAAAAGTTTTTTTCCACTCAGTTCAGCAAATGCAAGAAGAGGCAGCCTGGCCTTGGGCCAAGCCAGCCCGGCAGCTGAATTGGGAATCTTCTCCATGAGTATGAGAGGGAACTCTCTGCCTTGCAGACACGGGCTCAGCTCCCCTGTCATCCTTTATTGCACAGCAAATGGGAGTTACTGGAGGTTTTTGGTACCGCCCAAGCATCAGAAAAAGGAGGAAATGTAAATGCCTGAGGTTCAAGTGAAGCTACCACCCAGGTTAGTAGCCTGCATCAAAGTTAAAAGAGGTTCAGCTTAGAAATGTGTTAAGATATTTATTGTAGGAAAATGCATCCCTGTGAACATCTCATCTTGGTCTCGCTACCTGCAGATCTGTTTCATCCCTGAGCCATGAGATTTTTACATCCCTTACAAGGTTTGCTTATATTAACCATTCTAGTGCCAAACATTCTTGGCGCCTCACATGTTGTGATTCAGCCCTGGATTCTGCTAAATTTCTGAAAATAAATTTACCTTCATCCCTACTCCATCTGCCAGTCCTGGCTCTTCCCTTGGCAGTGTCCAGGACTGTAGAGTCCTGTGCTGAAAGCTGTGCTGACCTATTGCCATCTCTCACAGAATGGATTCTACCTGTAACTGCAGTCTGTACATTCACAGTTATACAGCCTTGTAAATAATATGTTTTAGATGAAAATACTTTTTCCCTCATCTCTACCTGATCAACACATTTGCTTACATACTTTTAAATACTTTTCCCATCCCAGTAATTTACAAATCAATACCTCTGGCATACAATTTTGCTTAACAACATAGGCCAACACTTAATTAGTGCCTCATAATTATGTGAAAATCCTGTTAGCACAGTAACAAAACATGTGCTGAATGGGTTTTTTTGTTCTAGTCCTGGTCTGCTGAAAAGGAAGCCATAATAAACATCTTTCATAATTAATATACCAGTGTAAAGAGATTGAGCTTGGACCCTATCGTCCAGATACAGCTGGTGTGGAAACAGTACGTGATAGTTACGTAAGTTTTCTAGGCCATCAAAATACAGTCATCCCAAAGGATGTACTAGAGTATGTATGTACAAGGTCAGGATTAAAATGTCCTTACTGAGCCTCTCTTTAGCTCTGTTACGTGCAGCTGTGTCTTGAAAACGCTTCAGGCCAGAGACTGTATTTTTCCATTTGGCTTTGGAGAGTCTGTGGGAGCACTGCAAGCAAATGATAACTACTCCTGATGAATCTCCTGCTTTTAGAGTAGCCTCATGGGATTTTCCTACCATCTCATGACAGTGATGTTGCCCTATTTATTTACTGGTTTGGAGGGATCTGCTTTTTGGAAGCAGCTGACAGACCACCCCAGCTGAACTTTAAACAGCTGCTTTATGTAAACTGCATTATAGGATCTCCTAAAACAAGCACAATCTCCATACACACCTAGTGCAGCAGAGTTGACATAAACCAGTCCAGTATGTGTTGGCTTCAGTGTCATGTCAGAGAACATGTCATGCACAGGCACCAAGAAATTTTTCTGTGCATGATCGTTCCTTTTTTATGGTAGTTAGTTCAGAAATCCGGTAAATAAGCAGAACAAGTCTAAAAAGAAATGTATACTCATATTGCCTTAGAGGAAATTTCTGTTTCTTTTTCCATTCTGATATTCAGTTTCATTGCCAGAGATGATGCAACACTGTCAAGTGGCCCCTGGTCTTAACAGGGTAGCCCATACTCCTCCTCTCTCAGTGTGCAGCTTTTCTGGGAAGTCAGTAACCTGTATAGGCTGAAGGAAATACTTTGTAGGTACAGAAAGCACCCATCCTTCGTGGAAGGTGCACGCCTGGCTGTGGCTGCAGTGAGGTCAGGGCAGCTGCACACTGGATGGAGGTGCCCTGAAGCACCTTTGCTCACATCCTTTGGGTCTTCTTTTAACTGCACTGTCACAGTTCTGAAGACTCCTGACACTGCTCTGGCAGACCCCACACAGTCAGAGCTTCCCCAGATATCTCTTAGGAAAAGTTATGAAGTAATTCAGCATGGGCTGCCAAACATCTCAAAGTTTGTAAAACAAGTTGGAAGTCTGCTGATTTAGGTGACACCAGTAAGAGCCACCTGTAAGCCTCCTTGGTTTAGATGAATTTGGGGAAAAGATTAAGTAGTGGTTCCATTAAGCCATATACATATTCATGCAAGATTTGTTATTTGTGTACTCGTTATTTTTTCTGTCATAAGTGTTTAAAAATCAACACCTTTTGTATGCAAATTTCTGCTTAATAATACTTGCCATCCCTCAAATTAATGAATTGCAAGCATAATTTTGCGCATGACTTTGAATCACAGCACAAATTAAGATTCAGTCACAAAGATGCCATTTATCTTTAGTTTTGCAGTAGATTCTTAGTGCCCTGTGCTTCAGCATGTAAATATTCTGGCTGGAGATGCACGGACTTGTACGAACAAATTAGTGGAACTTTCATCTACTGATAGTGCTTATTTTCTCATGTTCTTATATGTTTTTAGTAACTGCAAAGTAGTCTGAGCATTTTCAACAGCTGAGTGTGTGTGTATATATATATATATTGCAGTGACAGAGTATCATCTTAACAGTATGAACAATATAGAAAAGGCCTCCTCCTCCTGCATACATAAGGGTTATATAAAGATTTGTGGGACTTAGCTGTGCCTACAAATGTTGTCCAAGTCACAGCAAAATCTAAACCTTTCACTTTCTAATATAATTAACAAAATATGAAAGTTCATGGCAAAATTCCCTAACAGTAGAAGGCTGTTTCTCAAACATGGCTTTCCTCCACAGCTCCCTGTAGCTCAGCTGGCAGGTCATTTTCACAGCATTATGTAGAACCTGGTTCTTATTGTCTAATTGCCAGTTAACACATCCATCTCGTAACCTTGGGGCTTGATGCTGATATAATTGAAGTCAGAGGCGTAAGGGAGAGACTGGGCACGGAATTCCTGATGCTGTAAGAGCAAGGCATAAGTGCAGGCCAGTCAGGTGTAGCAGCTCGGTGTTTTGGTTGAATGAGTGATCCCTCAACCAGGAGAAATGATGTTTAAAAAATGTAATGAAGTAGATGCATATTACTGAAAGTTACATGCTCCTAAATGAAACAATGCTCCTATCGAGGGCAGTTCATTGCAGACTTGAGGACAGATTTGAGGCAGGCTGTTATTTCGGTTTCATCAGCTTTAGTTACTGCTTGGTTGGTAAAGAGGAAAAAAAATTAATCAAGCTGCACTACAATTAATCTGTGATATGATATGGCATGAGCAGTTATTACTCACAGTGAAAAGCAATTTACCAATTCATCCAAAAATAGCATAGGAAAAATCTTATCTGTAGAAATGATCGTCTCACGCATTATTTCCATTTATGCAATAGCTCATTCCAGCTACTTCTTATTAACTTTGAGAACTGTTAAGCATTTCCCTAATGTGCATATCTTAGTAGGATTTTCCACCATTTGTGTTTCCAGTGGGTATAATGGCATTTCTGAGGAAATGGTTCTTGCTTGTGTTCCATTGCTTTTTCTTGCTTTTTGAGTTTTAAGCACCATCTTCAAAAGCCCTTTTGATTCAGATCTTCTTCTGTTTCTTGGAGTGGGATTTTTTACAATATTTGTATTTTCAGGGAAGGCGCTCAAAGCAGAAGCAAGGACACAAAGATTTCTCCATGTTTTCTCTTAACCTGCAGGAAGTTTAGGAATTTGGTCCAATCCTCATTTCTCAGAGCTGCTCGTGAGGTGTAGGCAGTAATTTGTGATATTTTACTACAAGCAAGGGCTTCTATTGCACTGCTGTAATAGTAGTTCTTGTGTAGTGTTCTTGTCTTCCAGTCTCAGTAATAAGCTCCAATAATCATTCCACTGCACTGCTATTTCCATAGTCAACAGCAGCACCACTCAGTGCCCCCAGTAACACACCAGTGCCAATGAGGCTGGCATCAAACCTGTGAGCAACTTATTTTTGGTTATAGCTGTGAGTCTGAAGAAACATCCTAAGGGGCAGTTAATCAGAAACACACTTTGCTCCTGTCTATTTGCTGTTGAGCTTGGCACATAACTGCCATGGGCACGGGCTGGTTTCCATCCAGGTAGACTGTGTTTGGTGTCAGCTAAACTGGTTTGCTGTTCAGTCTTGCTCTAGAACAGTCTGTAGAGCGTGTGAGGCAGTGCTTGAGTCCCGTGTGTTTCCTGGCACAGGCAGAGTCTACACATACCTTGTCACTCCAGTTGTTTGCCTCTTTCTCATTCACAGTAAGGTCAGAAAGATCTGCTTAAGGTTAATGAGCCAATTGTTGTTGTAAAAGACACCAGTCACAATGACTGTTTTTCTGCCTCTTATTATGTACATAAATTGATCCTGGAGATGGAGAAGTATTGTAGTGTTCAGTATTGTTCTGTATACAAGCAGACAAAAATTGCTTGCTGGAGATAATTACCCACTCATGTACAACTCAGAAGAACAAATGACTCTTTCATTAAGTCTGTGATTCAGTACACACATTTTCTTGCACTTCGTTGTTAGGCACAGCACATAGAAGACGTATTTTTAAGTTTTGAAACAAATTTAGAGTAAATTATAGCAATGTGAACTCTGTTAAGTTCCCCAGTATTTGCTGAATCTGTCCACTTAGTTTTGTGCAGGTGAAAATTTGAGTCTCTTAATGTAGCATTCCTGCTGAGGCGCAGGAAGCAAATAAATGTTGTGCTAGCAAATTACCCTTTTAAATGATGTAGCTGTACAGTGAAATACTGGTTTTCCTCAGACATTTTCTTGCCTATAGCCACTAAATATGCAATTAATTTTTTACTCAATTTCCAAATTACAACATCATTGTTGCTTAGACTGCAGAGGTGAAGACTCTTCTGAAAACATCCTCTTTTGGTTGGTTAGTCTCCCACCCACGGCTGAGGAGAGCATTTTCAGCACAGACCCCATCTTAACATATCTATTTCCATGTTTAACCCCTACTGAGATACTTTTGGTTGCATACATAGTCTACAGTAGACGAAGTTGTGGGGTTGTTCTTGGGAACCATTCCTTTAGTAGACAACAGAACTGTCTTGGGGTCATCCTTGGATGTCTTTTATCTGTTTCTGAACATCAGTTTGGTTAAGTGGCTCTTTTCACTGGTGCAACAGCATTGCAACTTCTCTCTGTGTATTTTTCAATTTATTTTGGCTTTGCCTTGTGAGTTGCACCTTCTGAGGTACCAGTTCTCCATCTCTCAGCCATGACATGCATTGGTGAGTGGACTCTAGGCTGGCCCGTAGTTGAGGAAGGTGACTGATGATGAGCTCCCTCAGCAAGCAGCAACTAGAAATAAAAATGACCTTATGGGGTGATTTGAGTTAGGGCAAGCTAACCTACTCCTCCCTGGTTCCCAGTCCAAATCCATACTGCACTTCCTTTCCAGTTTGTCAAACACCTGTTCTGACCAGTTTGGGGAAAATGTTGTGTGTGGTAGAATTTAATTCCGTAAGGATGATTCTGAGAACTGTGCATACATATCTAAAATTAGTTGTTCTCAAACACTTTTTACCTTTTTTCTGATCACCTGATGAGGTTTTCACTAGGATATAGATTCAGCTCTGCTCTTTTGAAGTATCCTCGAACCTTTACTCATCTACTTGGCTGTCTGCAATAATAGTTTGCTAAGTACAAAGCAGTTTTCATTTGCTTATAACAAAGTGATTTAAATGTGATAAAAATAAGGAAACTGACACTAATGAGGAGGATTTTTACAGCATTGAGAAAGCTGGGATTGCCACTTGTGATTGGTATGTGTAGAGCTTCACACCACACAGTTCTGCTCTCTTCAATCATACGCCAATTATTATACTAAAATGTTAGTGATACAGTCAGCAAGTCATACAGTTGCTGATTTCTCAAGTTAGCAGTGAAAATGCAGGTAATTCAAAAAAAGATGACAATTTTGGAAAGTTACTTTGTCACTGCCTGTTGAGAAAAACCAGAGAAACCACTCAGAGATGCAGAAATAGGCCAATTTTGTAACAGCTACAGATGTTCATTACAATTTGTATCATGAGAATTTTGTTCGAGCTCTCTTAGTATCACAGCTAAAAGATTGTTATGAGAGTGTTATAAGAAATATTCTATTTTCTCTTCTCTTTTAATCTTTGTAGCAGTAATGAGTCATCACAGAATTTCAGTCTTCAGTACATTGCCAGTTTCACAGTCACGTCAAAATGCATAACAAAAAGAGAAACTATGCAAGTTGAATCCCTTTCTGTGAAAATTTTTAAGAGAATGATGATCTGCTTATGATAAATTGTATTTCTAGGGCTCTTCCTGATGCAGCGTTTTCTAATCGTAGCTATAAGGTAGGTTGTCACAGAATTCCAGAAAGATGTGTGAAATATCATTAGGAGTTTATAATGTGTATAATAAGTCATATCATCCATCAAATGTATGCTTGTTAAAGTATCATGATGAATAAATTACCACCTTATTCATGGTAACTGAAATCACACATACAGCTTCAATTGTAATATTGGTTCTGTTCCTGGCCTGTAAGGGGCAAAATCACACAGATAATCAACAGTGCACACTTTTGTTGGGCACAGAGGATCTGGTGATTTGTGATGAGTCCATATAAATCCCAGGCCCATCCTGGAACTGTCAAACTATCTGCTGGAAAACACTTGGGCAGTTTTATTCCAGGCTGACAAATTAATTCCTGACCTAGCCTGACTGAAGTGTGTGTGGTTACACGTCAGACAAAGTTGGCCCCAACTGGACAAATCACATCTGCTCAGTTCTTGAGTGATGCAGTTGGCAAGACAGGGTGTCCATTTCCCTACCAGAGCAATGATGATTTATTTTCACTCTTGCTAAATTGCATTGACCTCACAGTGGTGATGTTCAATATGTGTAATTGTATTTGTCTCTTGGAGGATGGGCTAATGGAAAATATTCTATGATAAATACATTCAGTCCAATTTGCCATTAACAGATGATGTGGTGACTGTCAACTTTGCAAAAGAAGCGTAAAATGATGCCCACTCAAGGCAGCATGTGAACTCATTTTCCACAGGCTTAGGTGGTAACTCAAGATGCAAGGCAATGTCAGCTAGGATCAGTATGCTCCTAGTGATGTGCATATTTTATTTCTATTGTTTCTCTTGGTTTACATTTTGCATAGCACAGAATCCATTATTTAACTTCATAAATCACTGTATACATTCTATCAGTTTTAAAAGACCAGGCCAGCTTTTCAGTTCTATAACGAACTAATTTTGTCCTTAATTTAAAAGGACATCAGATTCTTAGAGGTGTTTTAGCATTAACTTCCTGTTATTTTAAATGTGCCCAAATGTGGTTTAGTCATTCTCATTTGAGAATCCTCTGTGATTTTGGGCATCATGAAAAAAATCACTTCTCTTGGGTGGCTCCTGTAAGCCACAGAAGCAAGAGGGAGAAATGGTGTAGAGATTGCCTTAGGAAGCACAGTAGAATCTGGATCTGAACTTCTCCAGCATTAATTTTTCTTGGGGCTTGCAAAGAGGAGCAAATCTGAATCTTTCTCTAGATTTTTGATTCCCTTGTCTTTGGTATGGATTCATTTCCTATACGTGTAAGAGCACTCAGAATTTCCCACAGCAGCAGGAATTTCTCCCATTCTTGAGACTAGGAAATTAAGGCCAAGGATCTTTAGGAAATTAATCCCATACTTGAAAACCTTATCAGTTCATTCTGTTCCATCTGCAAATCTGCTTGCTATATTGAGAAACTGAAGATCCCTCGATATGTCAGTGAAAGTTGATATTAATGTCAATATTAATGTCAATATTTTGAAGACGCTGGTTCAGACCACATCAAATGCTCCTCTCATATCAGTCATTAGTGTGGGCTCTTTAGTGATTCTATTGCCAGGTGGTCACACTTGTCCACTTTGTATAAGGACATGCTGAGGTCTTCAAGTGAAGTTATAAATTTTCTATCCTACTTTATTAAATTGTTTTCTGTTACATATACTAAGTACTCTTTGTGAAATATTTTTCTATCTTCGTGTTTAGAAGGGTAATGCATATTAGGAATTGCAGAACAACAACCCACAGGATTTTTTTTTCAGGATTGCATTTACCCTGCTCATCAGTTCCATCACATCATCACTTTCACACTTCCCTGAATGACTACTCAGGAAAGGCAAAATTAAAGACAAAAATCCACATTCCACCACTGCTAATAAGAACTGTCATCATTTTTCTGTAGTATTCAAAAACCCATCTGAAGAAAAGAGTCTGATGTAGCCAGGCTTAGTACAGACACACAAGAAGACACAGACCTTACTTCATCATGCAGATGATTGTTATTCATACTAAAAAATCATTAAATTACATGCAAAGGAGAGTATTTCAGAGCACAAATGAAACTGTAAGAGGATCCTTTCATCTGTCCTTTAAAATTAAAAAAAAAACCAAAGGACAGCCCAAGTGATTCTGCATCATAATATCAGAGCTGATTATTTCAGGGTAGTGTGAAGCTAATGCATAAAGAGAACTGCAGCTTTTGTGTTGTTGGTTTAGGTGTTAATGGACACCTTCATTTAATTTCCTGGATAACAGAAAGAAATCCAGTCCCATGAAAACATATAAGGCAAAATTTACTATTCATATTAACATGAATTTAAGGCCATTGCTAACAGCTACTGTGGAGGGCCTACAGAAAGAGATGTTTTATTCAGTGCTGGCACAGCTTATCAGCAGCATGTGTCTGCACTAGCAAGGGGAGCCTGCTGTACTCCATCAAAGGCTGGGGCAGTCTATAAAAACATTCAAGGAACTGGGAGAAGCAGCAGATTCTGTTCCAGCTAAGAGAGACAGCAGCTGTGTGCCAGGATGTCGTACTTCCTGCTGTAGCAAGTAACAATAGTGAGCATAAATTAAGGAGGTGGAATGGGAAGTGATGGAGAAAGAGTATCTGAACAACTTAGTGACGGTAATTTGCAAATTGTTTAACTGTTTGGCACATCCCAGTGCCAGCAGGGCTGGATCCAGCCTTGAATATCCCCTCCTGAAGATTGCCATCATCCTGCTGTTGGTTTGGATGCAGAGAACAAGACAGACAAATAGTACTGGGAAGCTGAGCCTCCATAAAAATGGGCACAGAAAAGATTCCTCGTGCAGGTCACTGCTATGTTCAGGAACCCTTAGTTGTTTCTGGATAGCCCTCTCTTCACTTGACCCATGGACTGAGACCAAAGATCCATTTCACACAGGTCAGCTCAGAGCCAGCAGATAGAGGTGACCTTCAGGTACTCAATTTGGTTTGTCCCTGTGGGCTGGAACTGAACAGCCTCGTGTCCTGCTGCCAGTTCTCTGACTCACACAGCTCTCTGTTGGCCCTTTTTTGTTTTCGAGACCTTGTGCTTTGGTTCTGGAAAATCTTTGCAGAGATGTCTGGAAAAAAAATTCAGCTTCAAGCCTAATTTATGTTTTTAAATTTAAGTAGTCAGCAAAGTTCAGAAGGGGAGCAGTTCTTCCCTAAAGTATCTGTACCTTCCAACCAGCAATGAGGCCCCCAAGGAACAAAAGAATCTTGAACAGTGGGCAGTGATGCTGAGAAAGAAACACAGCCACAGGATGTCATCACATAGGTTTACAGGTCCCCTGACAGGATCACCCTAGCAGGATACTCTGCAGCTTCTATTTAAAATTACCCTGCCTAACGTGATTATGTCCACCTAGAAGAAAACAGGGCAAACAGCAGCTGTCCACTGTGGAGAGAAATCCCCTTTCCAGATGTGCTGGGATTTCTTCCTTCCTGAACTTGCCAAGAATGGCACATACAAAATACATATTTCTCTCACTGTATGCAGGAAGCAAGAAGCCCCATCACTCAAGACTCGTGCTAATTTCCATGGCCTCCTGCAAAATGCCATGGAGCTTAGAGTCTCACTCCCAAAGGATCTGTCTTCCCAAGTGTCAGCACTTGTTTCCAGAATAATTTCTGTTTTGCCAGGTCACATATCAGCTCCTTTAATTTCCTCCCCTTGTCTTCTCAGCATTTTTATGGCTACCTTTTCAGTATAACAATCTATCAGCCTCATAGAGAATATTTTGATGTATTTGGCCTCCCACAGTTGTACAAAATTCCCTAGCAAATCCCCTACTCTTTTAGAAGAAGGTATAATTGCACTATGTCTCTTTTCCTTTTCCAAAGCTGAGTGGGATTTACAATAATACAAGTAGAGCATCAAAGGAAATAAAACCTATTTGTCAGTTTTCAGCTAGCAAAAGAGAAGCACCCACCCACCTTATCCATGTGGGTGTTCTTGGCCTGTTCCAGCAAGGTACAGAACTTTAAAATAAGACTGGAACAATAAAGCTTGGGAATCATTCAGCTGAAATCACCAGCCTGCATACACTTGGCAGATTAAAACTCCGGAAAATTTCAGGCTGACATTTAGAATGAAGTGAAATTGTTTAAACTACATTTAGCAGTAACTTTGCTGTGGCCCTCATCTCTTCATTTTCCAAGCACGAAGCCAGTGGGCAATGGCCCGGCAGCCTGCAGTGAGCCCGGCTGAGATGGTGCCAGGCCAAGTGGGTGATATACACTGCATAGGTACTGTGGTGATTCAGCAGGCTGCACGAAGACACCTGGCAGAAACTTTGCAGAGGTGAGGCTGTTTAGCCCTTTAAAACCATATCTGGTAGATATTTTGCAATATCACATGCTGGAAAAACCACTGTTGGTTCCTGGCTGACTGACCTCTGTGTTTACCCCTATCCCGTGTGAACCTCTAAGATGTGTTAATCCCTAGTTTAACATATTGCTGCTGCACTGAAAGCTGCAGTTATGCTGTGCTTAGTATAAAGACTGGCTAAGGTTCAAGAAGCAATTGTTCAATTTTTAGTAGAACAGTAAATTGTCCCTTCAGGTTTTTGGAGTAGATGTATCTAACAAGTTGTTCGTTTTGGCTTGGGGTTGCAAAGCAGCCATAAATGCCAAGAACTTGTTTTCCGTGATTCCACAGTACTTTGGGCAGTAGCAGCAAAATTTGCCCAGCTCTAACTCAGTGTTGTTTCTTTCCCTGTTTTATGGTCATGTCCAAACTTTACTGTTCCAATGACGTATCCCATTTGGAAAGTGGTAGTATAAGGTTCATTTTCTGATCTTGGCAATTGATTGCAGTCCCCATCTTGAACTGTAGCTTCTATGGTTGAAAGGTACTTGCTTAATTTCCTGACATAAGGGTGCTTATTTTTTGGGGGTACTGTTGATATCTTGTACTGTGGGTTTGATTAAGGCCCTTAGTTTCCAGAATTTTACAGTTCATTGAAAAATGTCTTCATAGACCATAGAAACCATGAAAATAAAGCTGGAAGAGACCTCTGGAGATTATTTAGTACAAATTCTTGTTCAAAGCAGCATTAATTTCAAAGTTAGAGCAAGTTACTTAGGGTTTTGTCCACTCAAGTTTTGGCAATCTTTAAGGATGGAGATAAAAATATATATATATATATACACACACATATATATGTACACACACATATATATGTGTGTATATAAAATATGATATTATGGTCTTCCTTTATTCCTGTTCCTATAAAGAGAGATAATCAAGTAATATACTCATTTAGGAAATGCAAACAGCAAGAACTGCTGATTCTTGCATACAGTTGGAGAAGGTTATGGAACTCATTTTGTCTGTGAAACAAGAATTTTCATTCAGATGTTGCAAGTCTTACTTTTTTTTAATGGATGGAGGTTTTGTGTCTCATTTCTACCTCTAAAAGAGCCCAAGCTCCATTTTCCTCATTCATACAGAAGCATATTACCTTACAGAAGTGGCTGTATTAACCTCTACTCCAGATCAGCTAAGAATTGTTCACTTCCTTTTCTTTTGCTTTAACTAACTCAAATCTTTGGCTGCTGCAGTTCTTGCATTGGGTGTTCATACTCTACATTCCTGGACTACCTGTGTTTTCAGACAAGGATTGCTTTAAAAGTGAAGATTTATTATGTGTTTGTACAATACCTATCCAAGGGGGCAGTGCCTTCCTTATGGATTGGAACCGTGGCTGAGGAAAAAAATATTAAATAATAACAAAAAATCCAATACCCTCTGAAAAGCAACTACATAAAAAGTATTATTTCTTTAACTGTCCTTCTCTTTAATTCCACCTCTTTGTGCATTCCTGTGATCTTAAAAGTGCATAGAGACAGGTCTCTGTAGGACAATCCCAGTTAGCTACTCAAGGAAGGGAAGGAAGGGATTTCTGTCTGAAGAGTCTGTTCTCTCTTCCTTGATTAGATGTAGAAAGATGCTTAACTTTGAAACAAGTAATGCTGGTTGAGATATATTGCAGTGAGAGTGGGAGCAAACGTGGGAATCAGCTTGCGAAGAATAGTCAGCAATATGTGGAGAATATTGGGATTTAATTGCTTGCTTCTTTTGCAGTATCCTTTGGGCACTCACTGAAGTTGGAAGTAGCCTAAAACCAGCCCAGCTGCTTTGTGCAGCATTAGTTTCCTCCTAAGGGTTCTGTGCCATGCGAGTGTGTTCGCTTTGGCGGTGGGCAGAGCCGAGATGGGGTGGGAGGTGAACACCACCTGGCATTTCATTGCACAGTTGGCACCGGAATGGCAAAACCTACTCAAAGGATGCTGTGGCATTAGGATCCTCCTCCCAGACACCAACAGAATTTCCAGGAGCTGAAAGCCGCTCCCAGCCTGAGCATGAATGAAAGTAGTGCCGTGACATTTGGGCTGGCCGCGTTCTCAGCTCCCCGGCAGTTGGTGCACCACGAAATGCCCCTGCCACAGGGCACAGCCCTGCTGACTGCAGATGGATTTAGTGACCTGTGGGAGGTAAGCAGGGAGGCTTGCTGGCCTATTAGATACTCACCATGTCCTAAACAAGGGGAACTGACCTTCCAGGCTCCATAGCCTGTTAGTTTGCCTTTAGAAAAGGGAGGCTTTTAGTCAACCAAGAGAATCATTCCTGTGTCATATTCAGAGACCCTCTTCAGTGAATTTTTGTGTTCAACCACAAGTCACGTGTAATTTCTGTTCACCTTGTGAACTAAATAGAATGAAGTGTACTCTCAGCTTTTAATTGTAATGTGCTGGGGTTTATTTTTAGGAGCTTAGAGTACTTAATGTAGGAGAGCTCTGTTGTTCTAGCAGCTGCGTGTGTACTTATCCTCAACGGTAAATCATTGTAGTCAAACCTCATCAACTATCAATCTTATCATCTTATTTTCCACTATCATGATATACATAAAATAGTACTTATCTACTTTTGGTAATACAACTATATAATCCTTCATTCAGTCCTTTTTCTTAGTAGGCAGACTTTTAGTGAATATCTGTAACTGCAGGCAATTTTGCAGCTCAGAGGAAATGTCAGATAAATAAGGGCATAGCTTACACTCCACTAAACCCGTGGAAAGACTCCTATTGACATCAATAGGAATTCTATAAGGTTTTAAATGTTTCATCCTCTTTTACCCCTTTTTTCCTTGTACAGTTATCTGTAATCTTCTCTCTTAAATACAGTTCACCTCATACATGATAATGAACCCCCAAATAAGGGTCAAAAGAATCTATTAATGGATAGAAACCAGCTGATGACAGAAGCCCATTACAGTTTCATAGGACAGTGGTGGCATAAAAATCCATAGACACTCCCAGAAGGGAGAATTTTGCAAGAAGATTTTTCTTCTGCTTTTAGCCAGAATACTGTGATCCTTAAAGATAGGAAAAGGGAACCTCCTGGGCATTGTCTCTTTGGGGACTTTATCAGGAACAACTTAAGCGAATTTGTTTCTTGAAAAGCTTACAAGGGTTTTTTGGTTGTTTTTCTCTGCTTTCTTTAATATTACACAGGGAAACACTCAGAGGATCTTTAGAACCTTTGTTCAAATGAGATATAAGAAAGCATCACATTAGTTATGAGCTGGAATGCATACCTGAAAAATACATGCTATTTATTTCAAAGCATCTTTCGATTTTAAGACATTTGCAGATAGATAAGAGCTGCCTCTTTCCTAGCAGACTGTGCATAGCAAAAGTAGAAAACCTTCAACATGTCTTAACTTTAGAAACAGGAATTTGGTGCTTTTCTCCAATTATCTCTGTTTTATTTTATTTTCCTCTCCAGCCATCTGCAGCCCCACTGAGATCTTTGCCTTGCAAAGCCTGATAAAGAAGCACAGAAGGCTGAGCACTGATGCTGCAGCAGTAGTCTTTGCTGTGCTTTCTCTGGCAACAAAGCCACACTAAATAATTTTCATGCTGTCCTGTTCTGTTCTGCTTCTTGCTTTTCCAGCTCCTCTAGGTTACTGTCCCATCAGATGTTATGATTCATCTGTTTGTAGGGCTTTGGCTGTATGACTTGAAAATTAGGATTAAGAAGAAAATATTGCAGGATTTGGTTGGGGTTTTTTCATAGTCTCTGTCAGGGGTCTAGTTTATGGCTTGTTCCCTGAAAGCTAAAATAGTCTTGCTTAGAGCTTATCACCACAAATAGTTGTATCAGCCTGGCAAAGGGGAGCAGTGAAGGACAGTGGTGAGAGCAGTGGCCAAGCCAGGCTGAACTCTTCCAACTCTGGCCTTCCATGCTGTGATACCACAATTAAAGCCAATTAACAGCTGAGTAAGTCATGTGTGCCCTTGCAGTCTGTGAGCTGTCCCACAGGACCCACTGAAGGGTGTCTCCCTCCCATGCTGCAGTAAATAGGAGTGAGTTTACCCCGTTTCATTCTATCACCATGCAGTGCTTGGTGCTTAGTCCTGGTCATGGGCAGATGAACCTTCCCATGGGGTAACTCACATGCTGTAAATCAAAAGTTGCGCTGTCCTGTGCATCTTACATACCCTAAATTCTGTTTAAATCAGTATAGAACCTGATAAAGATCCAGCCATTCATTTTTTAACTTAAATTATTTTTGTGTTTTAAATTAACTTTTCCTGTGTCCTATTAAAAATCCTCCACACGCTTTCTCCAGCTCTCCATACAGTACAGACTTATCTGCTGCACACACTCTCCAGTGATTGAAAATGCTGTGCTTTTCACTCCCAGTGCAGCCAAGTCAAGCTGATAAACATGCTTCCCCTTCTCCTGTGTGTCAGTTTGCAGTGTGCTGAACTTACATTTTCATTAACTTGACTTTAACAAAACTTTTCACAATCCTCCAGGGACAGCTGCACCCTGGTGTAACTGCTCAGAGCTCCACTGAAGTCAGACAACTTGTGACAATTGCTACCAGCTGAGGTCTGGCCTGAGAGCACTGGGTTGTGTCTGACACCTCAATTCCTCATGAAGCAAGATTTATTCTAGACTCCTGTCCTTTCACTGGACAGCTTTCTGCATGAGGAGGATTACATTGTTTCACCAAATATGAGTGGATAAAAGTGTTTCTCAGCAGAAGTTTCTGCAGCTATTGCTGCAGCTATTGCTGCAGAAAGTTCTTTGAAAGCAGCTTTCATTGAAAGGGGAAAGGGAAAGACAACCTCATTGTTTTGAAATGTAATTTTCTTTCTGAATTATTTATTGCCCCTTCTGCTTCTGTTGCCTCAGGTATTCTTTCAAATGAAATGCCCTTAAAGCTGATCACATCAGTGCCACTCTGTCTTCCCTCTCACTTTTCCATAGTACTACATCTCGTTTTTTTCTCGTGTCTGCTAGGAGAGCTATGGCATCTCAATTGCAGAGCCCACAGCTTCCCAAAGTTACCATGCTAGACAGCTTGGAGTTTCAGGAATGTGTCAAAGGTTTTTCCCTTCACTTTTGTCCTTTCACAGCACAGAATACTTGCAAAGATGCTGTGGTTGTTTCTTCCTTTTAGTTACATTACACGATTCTGATTATCAGATAAAATTATAATCTCATTACCCCCCCCCCCTTTCAATTTGGTGAATGTGTTGTTGTCTGACCCATGACTTACCAGCCTGCTTGAATATTATGTTTAAAAGTTGAGCTCAGAAGCCACCACTATACTTCATACCAAATATTTAACTCATATCCTTGGCAGGAAGACAAAACCCTAAGCATAGATTTAAAAATGGCCTTCGAAATCAGAAACCATTATGTACAAAAAAGGTTTATTCTCAGTTCAGCCATCTATAATTACTGTACAATATCAAGCATCTGTCTATCCTATTTATATTGCAAAGATGAAATTATAACCATGGCTTTATTCTCTTTATTTCTATACTGAGAACTAGCATAATCCACATTCTTTGCAAAAATAATCACCCTCAGCCATTTAATGCTATTAGCTTTTCATTTTCACTGAGGCTTCAAAATCTCTCTCCATATTAAATTTATTAACCATTGTCAAATGAAAGTATCTTCTAGGTATAATTATCTGTTGTTCTTACTTTTTAAATGTAGCAGCAAGAGCAGTACAACTTGATTAACATCAGTAGCATTAACAGATTTAAAAGAAGGGGCTCCTGGTGCAAGTGTTCCCACCAGGGTCCTGCTGAACAGCAAGGGCTGCAATGCTTAGTTCAGCCAGTAACCAGAAACACCTTCACTGTGTGCTGGCTCAGACTGCAGAACTAAGCTTATATTCCTCATATGAATAATTCCATTGCCATCAATGAGGTAATTTATATACACTAAATTCACATATAGCTCTATGTTTTCAGGCTCTCGCTGGGTAAAATCACATAAGCGTGTCTGCAAAAATGAGAGGAAATTCTGGGCTTTGGTCATAGATTAACTCTGTTGCTTTTTCCAGACTCTCAGGTTCCACTTTTAGCATTTCCTTTTGATTGATTTGACCTTTGATCCAAGTCTTGCATCCCTTTTCCCTATGTTTTTAATTTCTGATGCTCAGCCTTGCCCCACCATGTCCCCTAAGTAGCAGCAAACTCGAAGGTCTCTCTTGGACATCATTTCTCAGTGATGTCAACAGGCACAAAACATCCATGTTTCAAAATACAAATAAATAATTCAAAATTCCAGTTTTAGAGTCAGAATCAATTTTTGTTTTAATGCCCAGACTTCAAAAATAATTATTTTAAAAATAATACAGATGCATTATTTCTGCTCTTCTGCTGACATTTATAGGAGTTTTTTCAGCAGTGAGACTAATTTTAGACTGGAAAAAGTGAAAATGGATATGGAAAATTCAAGCTAAAAATTTAGATAAATTGTTGACAGTGATGCTGTTTAGTCTCCTGAGTTACAGCAGTCTCAGTGCTGGAGACTACTAATAGCAGCAGAATTATCTGTGTTTTTATTAAGTTCTAGTCATTTTAACAGTGCAAGTTAAACGAGTTTCACTTAAAGCTAAGGAAAAATTTGAAATATAAATATTACAGTAGGGAACAGTGAAGAACTAAGGGTCAAATTTTGTGCTGACATGTACAGGCCTCTAAGATTTTGGAGGGGGAGAAAGGTTAATTAGCAGCTCATTTTTTTTTGTTAATTTTAGGTTGTCGTTTTTTTCAGGCATTAGAAGTGAGCAGATGGTACAGATATTTTGCCCACTTTTATCATTGCTAACCATTCCATTTGCAATGTATTTATGCAGCCTCATTGTCATGGAAATGCACACACAGGAAACTTTAAATCAGCCCAGCCATGTATGTGCTTTAGTAAACCTCTGTTTTCCTTATTTAGCTATTTAGCTGTGACAGGAGCCTGTTTTTTTGTGAACCCACATCATTTTAATATTTAATGTTTTAAGAAAACCTGGTATGCAAGTGTTGGCTATATCCAAATAGATTTTGGAGTAGAAGTACAGGGGCACAGAGGCTTCAGTGCTGCATTTACACCCAGGAGCAAAGGCAATGGAGCGGTCTTAGAAACTTCTGTTAGACCACAAAACATTTGCAAAGGTGCTTTTGGCTATTCCTCAGAACCATTAAATATTTATGTAGGGCCAGCATCTCCCTTCAGTAAACTGATCAAAGTGAGATCAATAATGACCTTTCCTCTGATCCAAAGCCTTTATCATATCATAGAATATTCCTAGAGATGTAAAACGAAGGAGACAAGGTCTGAGAGGGAGATAAAGAAGGCAAAGAGCAGCAGAATATGACTGCAGGGAGTTTGTTATTCAGTGCCCAGCACGGCGGTGTCCGGGGAGGACCTGGGAGTGGCAGCTCTGCACGGCTCCTTCCCTCCACGGGGAAACTCCGTGGCCAGGGAATGGCTGAGGCCCTGCACTGGCACACCCAGGAGAGAAGAACTGCAGTTCTTTCCTGAGCCAGTCCAGTGCTTGTCAACCCCCCAAAAACCACAGCTCTGCTCAGGGCAGTGGAAGCAAATCGTGTGGATACAAACGAGTCTCCTGGTAAAGCCAGAGCAGATATGGCCCAACATAGCAAAGCAGAGACCCTGAGAAGGCTGCTGAAGTTTTCCTTCTGTTTTCTGCTCTGTGCGCAGTTGTTCTTAGTGCCTCTCCTTTTAAAAAGAGACCAACAAAACAAACAAAAAACCAAAATTTGCTCTCAAGTCAGAACAGCTTCATTCAGGGAAATTATTCATAACTTGTTGGGAATATGAGGGAGTCTGGTTTAATTTTCAAGTTTTCTGGTTTTTCAACTTCTGCGTTAGTTCTGTCTCCTGAAGGATGTTTGTGAATCATCAACCTCAAAATGCAGAGGAAAAGATTCATCCATAATAAATGCATTAGCCAGTAGTGAAGAACTGGAACATTTCTAATGCTGGGAGAGACCTCCTGGAGAAGGCAAGCAGCAAATTAGATTTGTGTTAGTAATTGATAGGGTAGCATGAAAGACAAATGCAATTTGGGGCAGGATATGGAAAGACATCATGTGACAGAGCAGGATGAAATGTAATATTGTATTTAATTCTGGGCACCAAATAACCAGAAAGGTCAGTTAGGAGTTAATTAGGATGCAGTGTATTGGCTCCTAGAACCACATTCCCCTGGGGATTCTTCTGACTTTAATGCCCTTAGCACCAAAACCATGTTCTGCTTCTTCAATGCGCTAGTCATCCCACAGATTTTGCTTCATTAGAGTAGTTTTCTCAACTGAAATGTCCATTATGATTCTTTCTTTGCACTTAAGACTCTTCCTGGAAAAGCAGGTGGATGGTGGCCACCTCACTATCATTGTCAGGGATTTGACTTCTCTTTGTTCTTTGGGGGTCAAAGATGCACATTCACAAGTTCTCTAAAGTTCTTCATAAAGTTCTTCTTTAAAGTCTTTTTCATAAGCATTTCTATATCATTTGGATCAATGTTTGAATCACAGCAGTAAAGGAAAAAGAGTCCCAGAAGGGTCAGTAAAATTATAATGCTGATTCTGTACAGTCTCTTTCTGTTATCACAACACCAAATCACAGTCTGAATAGCCCTAAATCTCAGTTTTAGTTGGAATCACATTTCTGAAGTTGAAATGCTTGGGAAAGCCTGCTTATGTTAACTGTCAAACTTCTGAACTTCCATAGCAGATGGTAACTGTCACCTTGAAATTAGCAAGGAGATGATAATGTGAAGGTACAGATTGAGTGATTTATGGGCTTCCCCTTTTCATTTCAGTGCTATTACAGTCTCACTTGAGATCACTGCTGTAGCCTAGGTAAATGTTTGACAGAGTACAGACTCTGTAATCAAGTTTTGCCAACCCCTCTTGAAGAAAGTGTTATTGGGATGAAACTTTAAACCAACACTACTGGCTGTGAAATTATAAAGTATCCACTCAGGGCTCAGTTGTAAGTTAGCTGAATAATACAAGGCTCTCTTTGCTCTTTTATTTATTGTCTCTTAGTAAAATCTCCAACCAAATATCAGTTTATCTTAATGAAATATGGCAATCAGTGGTAGTGCATGAGGTGTTTTAGAATACAGATGGAATGGGTTTGTGTACCTATGACCCACAGTCCAAGCTTGCTTCATTCTATTATCAAATGTACTGTAATGTTTTAGTCTGATTAGATATACATATACACTTTTTTTAACATTTGTGGATATCCACTTTGGCTACCTAATTTTTCTTGATTCATTTTCAGAATGTATGCTCTTCTCATTGCAACCAGAAACACTACTTTACTTTTTACTCAGGAAAGGTGTTTCAGTTTTGTCTTCTATTTCTGAGTATCTACTTTTTAAATTAAAAAAAAAATGTTTATACTGCACTTAAAATTTCTGTTTGGACTCCTGGGATAGGATTTAAGCAGAAGCTAATAAAATTATGGGAAATCACTTGGGCATGAATTCATGTGCTCACTAGTCAGTCCTCTTAAGATTCTTTCAGTTCTTAGCTGAAATTTCAGGCATATTACTGGATCTGTAGGTTTAGACAAATTATCTCTCCTTTTCAGAAATCTCCAATTACTGTGAATGAGCCCCAGCATTGTAACACTGGGTGACCTCTGTGCTTCCTCACTGGCCTTTCTTAAAAGCTGAATACCTGAGGAAATAGAACATTTTGGCAAAATGATCAAATATCCTCCTCGACTATAAAATGTACTTTTGAAAAAGTACTTTGGAGAAACCATTTTGATCCAATACTTCATTTTAGTATAGTTATAACTTCGTGGTATTTAGTAGCCTAAAAATGAGAGAATGAAAAGAGGTCAGCAGCTGAACCTCGATCAGCTTCATGGCAAGGGAAATTTCTGCTCCTTTTTAATTCAGCTGGAGGACAGATTCCCAGATCTGTGGGGTTTAGCTCTTTCATTATTGCAGTTTAAGTGTGATGACTTGTTTTACATATCTGTAAAGTAATCTTATTTCTAGTTTAAAGTTCTTTTATATCAACCAGTAAATTGAGAAATCTCTCCTCTGTCCTGTGTTCTCTTTCTCTTTTCCAAACCTAACTACTTTCAGGTATAACTGGAAGACCTCTCCACCTTTCTGTTGCTCTTGAAGAAATTTAGAGTAGGAATAAATCTGTCAAAACTCCCACCAGATGAAATAATAATTTTGCTCATTTACTTTTTGGTACCTGTGCTCAGAATATATAGAGCAGAGAGTACATTGCAGAATATCTTCTCCTCTGGAGACAGGCCGTTGTAATTATATCAGCAACACTATTCCATTATAGCTGAGCTCATGCATACAAAAAAAAACCAATCTAAGTAAATTTTGCATTTTTTTTTTAAGAGGCATTAGGCTATAACCCTCTAAATTAGTTTTTCCTCAAACATAAATGTACGGCTCTCGTGTCTGTATTGAGCCTTAGTCTTCCAAGGCTGCATTATCTGATGATCAGTTGACATTTGCAAAGTGCTGCGAGTGGTTTTGTTTTGAACAGCTTTTGTTGTCACTGTTGGGTTACAATTGCACAGTTTCCACAAAAAAAGGTACTTTGGAAAGATTTTTTAAAAGAGAGAAAGTGTGTAAAGTAAAAGACTTTCTGTGATCCCTGAGTTTTCCTTCCTGCCTCCCATGCACGTTTAGCAGGGAGTAGGATGGATCTCTGCAGAGTCTGGAGTAGCAAACAGGGCTTATGGGAAGGATCACAGATGTCTTTTCCTCAAGAGGAGAGAGGGTGCCAGGCATCAGCTGGTGTGTATGTTGAAACCATCTGGGATGTGATCAGGGCTCTGCTTTGATCCCCACACCCCTGACACACGGATGAGAAGGGAAGGTCCATCACTCTCAGTTTAAGGAAGCCTGAGACACAGAAGGAGCCAGGGGGACAAAGCACTTCCTCCTCCCTTGCTCAAAGCAGGTCCAGCATGGAGCACAGACAGCTCCCTGTGCCTCACAAAATTCATCAGATTTGAGGGCAAACTCACTGAATGTGCAGATTTTCAAACACCTGGAGAAACAGCCTGAGAAAGGAAAGAATTTTCCCCTTTTGCTGTAGCACAGATAACGCTGTGTCGATGTATGTATAAGCCATATGTATTATGCTGGTGCATCAGGGAAATCATTTCCTTTCTAGAGATTAACAAATATGGAACACCCTTGTCTGACTGGCATATTTGTCGTGTGTGGAGATCAAACAACAGCTGCCTAAAGGGCTGGCAAATTTGATCCACTCTGGTTGCCCACAAGTGCAGAAGTGGTTACTCGGCTGCTGCTGAACTGCTCTTGGTTCTGCTCAGGTGCCTTTTCCAAAGCTAATGCAAAGTGAGCAGATCAGGTCGTGTTGCTTGGCCCCAGGAGGCCCCCGATCCAGGTGCAGGGCTCTGGGGCTGCAGGAGCAGCTACTCCTGGCAATTCCAAGCTCTCCCCCTGGCCCAAGGCTGCAGCAGGAGAGCTGACGAGGCTGGGCACGTTCAGGGGGCTCACCAGCTGGTGCAGCTGTGTTTGCTAATATGGCAAAAGGTGAACTGAAGCATGGAGTTCACTGCACATCTCTGCAAATTCTGTTGGGCCAGTGCACAGTAACAACACGGGGGAAAATTGGACAGTAACAATTAGCTGTTCTCTTTTTTCAGTGAAAAGAGGAGGATTCTCTTTAGAAATGTCTGTTTTGCTGAACTACAGAATTTGCCTTAAGTGCAAGCAGTGAGGAGAACCCAGTAATGAACTGGGACACGGTTTTATTCTGCTTGCTGATTTCAGGAGAAGCCAGGACTCAAAATCAATGAAATCAATAGGAGCCCTTCCTTTAACTGCAATATTCTTCACTGTGGAATTTCAGTGATATTTGAAATATATCTGTATTATTAAGACACCTTTTTTTTTCATTTGCTGTGCACATTTACTGGGGACGTTATCTCCTCATTAGCCTAAGTAAGCTTATAATGCTCATCTGAAAGAAGGAAAAGGGGAAAAGAGAAAGAAAGATCAAAGGCCAGGAAACTTTGCAGCTGCACTGTTAAATAGGATGAGCATAAAGTACACAGGGATATGCAAAGAGTTAGGGTTGTACCTTTATAAGGGGAGTATTTTATTTGCAAGTAGAGAGGAGACCTACTTGTGTTTCTATAATTCCAAATAGGTTAGTAGTGACTCAAAACAAATTGCACCTAAGCCAAACAGGGAATGTTCAATTGTATCACTGAAGAAAACAATCAGTAGTCGACATACATTATTGCCCTTAGAAGTCTAAGTGCATTATTAGCCATAATAGTTCTTCTGTAGCCATCAAACTATCATTTAGTAGAGCAAGAATAAAAATAAAGCAACATGTTAGATCCAGAATGGCCAGAGAGGTCCCCTCAGTACACAAAGTGGAATAAAATATACACTTATTCCAATTCTGATGCCAGTAATTTCAACAGTGTAAGGCATAAAGCAGTAGACCATTTTCAGTAAGATACATCTCCTTGCACCAGATCTTTATCTTTCCATTCATGCATATCCAGCACAATAAAACATGGGCTCTGAATCCGTAATTATAGGTACATATAAGCACTGTTTTGAAGATAGTGTATTGTATTGGTTTTCCCTCCTAGCTACCTCCATGTTTAATAATAAAAAGAAACAGAAAATAATTACATCTGGTGTGATATTAAAAACACTTCACACTCTGCTCTCTTTTAGTCCCAGAATTTCTGTTCTTTTCTTTAGAATGACCCCAGTTCATTATGTGGAAGCCATGGCAGGAGGGAGCTTTTATTAAGCTTTTTATCTGAACCTATTCATTTTGATTTAAGAGCCTGCTTTTGTAACAGAAAATTCATTGGGATTTTTCTGTGTTCTGGGGCAGGTACAGGAGTCTGAAAAAGAAGTGTTTTGCTGCAATATGCTATTTCATGTACTAACTCTGCATGTGCAAATGAAGTCAAACTAGTCAGTGAAAGAGAAAAATTAGCTCAAATATCTGTAGACAAGTCAAACAGAATCTGGAAGTTAATCTGTTGAGCTGAACATCCCAAAGGCCAACCTGGAACAACTAAGCTGTTACATAGATCAGTGTGGTTGTAAATAAGCTGAAGAACATTTTCTGCAGAGACTGCAGATGGACAGATCAACAATTTTCGAATGTCATGGCTGATGGAAGGTGTCCCTCATCTTCACCTCACTGTCCTCTTTTAATACTCTGAAATTCAGAGGCAATATGATGATAGAAAGGTGAAGAGTGCTTTGCATGTGACTCAGCAGGACTTGCTTCTTTGAGTGGTAAACAAAGGATAATCCCCCTGTTTGTACAAGAGCACAAAGGAGATGTAAGCACTGCAACCAAACATGAGTAAACTGCACCCCTGCACAGAGGCACCTGAGGACCAGCACACCATCTAGTTAGGAGGTCATAGACTACCAGGCCAAGAGATGCCTCTGTGCTATTATTGTTTAGCTGTGTTAAACATCTATGAACTTACTGCTCTTTGAACTGGAGTTCTAAGAAAAACATCTACTCTTGATTTTCAAATTACCATTGATAGAATTCTTGCAACTTTTATTAAATTGTTGCAAGATCTACTGACTCCTGCTGTTAAAACTGTGAATCCTATTTTTAGCCTGAATGTATCAGGCATCTATATCTAACCACTGAGCCTTTGCTAAAGCTTTGTTTGCAGACTGAAGATACCACTAGCAGAGTTATGCTCTTTACACTGGTCCTTATATAAAGTTGTCCCCTTTCCCCTTCATCTTTTAATCAGTAGACTGAACAAACTGAGTTCCTGGTGCCTATCCACTCTCCCATCTTCTGAGCATTCCTGTGTCTCTCTATAATCAAGCAAAAGCCTTTTGAATTGTGCTTTTCCAGTACAGGCCCCAGCGGTATCAAATAGAGAAATAATATTTTCTCCTAATCAGTACTTCCCTATTTATATGTTCAAAGATTAATCCATTTGAATGGATTTGAATGGTCTCAGCATCACACTGTGGTGGTTATCTACCAGGATCAGACGGCTTTTTTACAATCAGTGCTTCCATGTCAGTCTTTTATCTTGTAAATATGGTTTGACTGTATATGTAGGTCTTGACTTCTGTTTGTACTGTATTTTTTGTTTATTTTTGGACACCCTGGGATGTGACCTGGTGCACTCAGATAAATAATCTATTTATACTATATATATCAGGAGTTTATTTCCCCTTCAGTTTTAATCACCATCACAGTATATTCATTTTTGTTAGGTTTTAACAGTTCAAAGATGCTTCCCTAGTCCCTGAGGACACTCACTGCAGATCCTTGCTGTGTAGTCACACTTTTCAGAGTTAACGATTAAGGAACAAGCCTCACAAGGAAGGGAGAAGAGAAACCGTGAGGAAACTGACCTGATATTCACAGAAAGTTTAATTATCTAATTTAAATATATCATGTTAAGTCGATCTCAAAAAGCTCATGTGTCATGTTATCTTATACATATTATATCTCAGCTGGTTCTCCTCAAACCACTGTGCTCGATAGTGAAGTCCCTGAGCACCTCTGCTTGCCAGACTCTGAAATCAATAAGTGATCAGCCAGGGCTCAGGGCTGAATGCATATTTTCAGCTGGATTTTTAAACTTTTTAGTTTATAGTAAGTGATCTATGCTTTGTGATTTTGCTTTTCATTTCAAGAAACCATTCATGATGTGTAGTGATCACCTGTATCAGTGTGCAGCTCCTTTCTCCACTGCATAACAAAGGCTAAAGAAAAGGTTTTGTCTTTATTTTAGTTACTAGAGCTTAGAAGTTTTACTGTAATCCATAACAGCTCTCTTGACACATCATCTATTCTTCTCTTAATGTTAACTTACTTCTAAGCTATTCTCCTGTAAAGGTCCTTGCTGCAACTCCTTTTAAACTTGTGGCTGAAAGTCATTCCTACACAAATAGCTGATTTCAAGGATCTGTGTGTTTGCTAATTTTTCATTAGTGCTGTGCAAAGATCATAACAATATTCTGGATAATCTGAATGAGAAACACATTTGCTATAGGCCAGAAAATTGAGAAATAAAAATTTTGTGGTGTACTTATTTTTAAATGTTTTCTTACCATAAATGTTCTTAGTCTGTCAACATTTCATGAGCTTAGTTGCTAAAATAGTAAGTCAGCTGGGGCAAGAACATAGTATGGAAACAGGGAGTCAAAGCAGAATGTAGAAGATGAGGTTTCCCATTGCACCAGTCCTGTGCAGAGTCCTGTTAAGTACCTTTTGCTACTTGGTTGGCTTTACAACCCCGCTTGCCACAAAACAGTTAAATAGCCTTTATGTTCAGCAGGGATTTATATACTGGGGGGTGGGAGTGGGTTTTTTTTTATGGCAGCATGTGATTTAGGGATTATTAAGGCAGCAGTGGCAGAGACCCTTAAATCATGGCCAAGTTTTGTGTTAAATTACATAGTGCTGAGTTCTGTGCTCCTGGGTAGTTTTTCTTAATTGTGCTTGTTAAAATGTACTTTAGAGTTACACGTCTCAGACAATGATTTATGGGCATGGATCTTGCTTCTGCTTATAAATAACAAACTGCATCGTCCCTCCAGCTGCCTGACCCATGGGATACCTGTCAAGGTGTGCTGTCCCAGCAAATCTTTGAGCTCGTTCCCTGAAGGCCATCACCAGATGTTCTCTCAGTCTACCTGGTTTAGGGGTTTCATCTGATCTCTTGCCCTAGTACCATTCTGAATATCCACTAAATTAAATCTACCTGAGGAGGCCCTTAGCACTTTTTCTGATCAGTTTTTCAGGTGTTCTGCCTCAGGTCAGACCCTGACTGCAGTCAGCAAAATCAGTACCAAATTGGATTTGAACTTTTTCCTCTGTCCATTTTTTGCATGCTCCTGAGGCTCCATTCAAAGTTTGCCTTCTCCTTCTTGTTACCAAAAGAACTCAAACTAAAAGCCAACCTTCATAAATTTAGCATATTAAGTCTCATAAACCTCTGTCCTAGAAATTTTTCTTCGGCTCAGATGAAAACCAAACACAATTCTCATTTGCTCTGGTAAACTAGAACAGATTGTACGAGGAGTTACTTAATATCTCTATTCAGAATTTTCACACAGATTTCTAGTGTAGAAATCAGTTTCAAGGTTCTGTTTTCTGGTAGAATTTATTCTTTTTGTATCTCACTGCAATTAGACTCTAATGGTTTCTTTTTTTCACTGTATGGAGTGAATCTTTCCTGCCGTGTCATTTTTCTTAAATACTCAGAACTCCAACAGAAGTTTGGTAACAATTTATGTGCTCACTAGGACATTTGGTGGAACCAATATACATGCTTCTAATTAAATATTCTACAGGTGAAAATTTTTTAAGCAGCATTTGCCTAGCAAAAGTTACATTTTTACCAGTACAGGAGAATTACATGTCTAGTTGTCCCTTCCTACGCCTCGATTTCTCAGATGTTTAAGGAATTAAGCAAAGAAGATGCTGCTACCTGTTACTCTTGTTTATTTGTTTATTTGTCTTAGAAGACAATTTGTTGTCTCTGAGATGTTTACATGTATTTTATTGGTCCTGGCTACGCACTAACACATTCTTGGTGGACCACTTTGAAGTGCTGCCACTCCCAATTTATATTTGGAGAGTTAAGGCACGAGAAGAAAAAGATAACTTTAAGTTGCAGACGAATGCAGAGCTCCTGCTGGATCTGCAAGGAGCAGAACAGCAGCACAGGTGCGAGAGGCAGGACTGAAACGCTGCATTTCAGAGCCAGCTGGCTCAGCAGTAGCTCTGGATTTCTGCAGGACACTAAGCCAAAAGATATAGGTGTGCTGATTGTGATTTCTCTAAGGTTACACAGAAGGCAACCCACATCTCCCGTGATAACAGTGATCATGAGACCATCCTTTCTCCTGTTATTCATCTCCTGGGTGTGCAGATCTCGCTGCAGAGACGAAGTGCTCTGAAAGCTTTGCAGCCTCGCAGCTGGCAGGGAAACAGAGATACCAATCCTGTACAAAATATCAGAGACGAGTGGAAGGAAGGACACCACTCACCCAGCACTGCTGTAACCATTAGACTATACTGTTTCCAAAATACACTGAGTTTGTGTCTATTTGAAGTTTTTAAACAGGCTTTTCTTAGCTGCGGAATATGTAAATTCTTGACTTTTATTTTCAAAGATCCATATTCTTCAGTTCTAGTAAATGTCTTTGAAATATTTCACTTCAATGAAAACTTGCACATAAATATTCAATGAGTTCTGCTGACCAGAATAGATGTGCTCATTTATCCTTCAGGCAGACATCCTGGAGAGTCAGGAACAGTTATGTTTGCTCGGGGTTTGGTCTGGGAAGTGCATTTCTCTGGCAGTGTTGGGCTTTCCTGTTGCTCTGAGGCTCAGTATCCACTTCATGATGTGGATGCAAAATACTATATGTGAATTCTGTTATATACACTCGTTCTTTTTTCATCCCATTCACTATGCTGAATAGGTTGTCCCTGTTCACTGAAGGGAATTTGGATTGGATGACCTTTAGAGGTCCTTTCCAACCCAAACCATCCTATGATTCTATTATTAATCCCTCCTTTCAGTTCCCTCATGATTCTGAACTTGGTTTCGTGTCTTCCACAGTCTCTATTTTTTTTCTCTTTGCTCACAAGCTGTGTTTTCCAGGCTTGTTTTAGCATCTCTTTTCTGAGAGGACTGGCCAAGGTCTGTAAGGAAGATACTGCCAAGAATCCAGGCCCCAGCATTCCTCATTTCCTAATCACTGTATATCAAACTGTCACTGGGACACTAAACAAAACATTTGTATCACTGTGGGTGTAATAATACTTAATAACACTGCCATTGAATGATAAATATTTTCAATAAACATTGAAATTTACCAGGATCAGGAAAATGGAAGTACATAATATTTGATAAAGGATTCAGCACAGCTCTAATTAACAAGAACTGCAGATTTGGGAAGACCACTTACATTTTTTTATTGAAAGAGACCTGGGAATCTGAAAAAGAACAGCTAATAGCATGTGTAATGCCAGAAAAAGGCAGACTAAAGTCAGATTTATCTCTAACCAAACTTGAAAAACAGCAGTGGATGGTAGATCTTTACAGAATACAAAATAAAATTAAATAAACCAGGTTATTCAGCTCCTATAGCTGCAACCTTTTTCCTGGATATCTCCATAGATACTGTTATCCTAGATAAAATCTGTTTTAATCAGTTCCATGACTGAGGTGATTTCTGACCTCTGTGTTCTATCTCACTTCATCCAGCACAGCCTTTTCAAGCACACCAGCACACAGGCTGCAAAACTGCCTTCCAAGATGATCAGGTTGTGCACGTAGCTTGGCTGAGCAGGAACTGAAGAGCAAACATTTCCTGTGTTATTGGAAGGACCTTACATATTTGTGATCAATTCAGCTTTCTTTTACAAGGGCTCACTAAATTCAGTATTTGCACAGTTAGCTTGAAATTGCTTAACTGTAATGAGCAATGAATATCAATTATGTGATTACTAATGAAAACCTAATCTAGCCTAAGCACAATTAATTTCTGTTGAAATCTGACCCCTCAAAATGTAAGTAAATTGACTTGGTTCTGTTTAAATGGGAAGATTTTTTTAAAATATTAATATTTTAACAAGCCACGTCAATTTGATAAAACAGGGTGTCCAATTGCAAAAGCTCCCTCTTCCATTTGCAGATGCATACATCTTGGAAAGTTAATTCATCATATGTAATGAGAAATCTCTGCACATCGATTTAAGGCATAGAGGACTATTTGTACCCAAAAGCCCCATCTTAAAAGATATGTACACACTGATCATAATATCCCAGGCATACTCTGTAAGTCAAAAGGCTTGATCCTTCAAGCTTCTAGAGAATTGTGTCATCTGATCCCCTTATCAAGATCCCTTAAAGGGAGGGGAGCTCTTCCCCTTGGGTATTCCAAAGACCACTGCCAAGAGAGAAGGGCAGGAACTGAAGAACATCAGATTCAGTGCCTGAAACTGAGATATTGGTGCTGTAAATCCCCCCTCAAGACAGGACAAGGATTGGAGCTGCTCTTCCTGTTGCTTAGCCTGATCTGTCTGCATGGTCCTCGAGAGCTCAAAATACGGGAAATAGGTGACAAAGAATAATAGTTTTCTTCATTTGTCTCAGCTGCCAGTGAATGAATTGTATTTCGGTAGGGCTGTTGTATCAAAATATTTGTGCAGATTTGGGGCTATTTCTGGGATTAGAACTGAATTTTAAAATGTACTTGCCACACCAAACTTAGTGAAAGAGTTTGCCCTAGAAAGTTTAATTTCCTATCAAGCCCTTATGAGACAAGCAAAGGAAATGAGACATTACAAGAGTTACCAATCACTGCTTGTCTTCTAGAGGTGGTAATTCAGCATTTCAGCTGAATATGGAAGACTTGATTCGAATGTCTTGAAAGGGGCTTGGCCCCCCAGTGTGGATAACTATCCTGATCTCCCAGCTCTGAAGTCAGTGAGGACAGAGCTCCTTGTCCAGAGGAGAGGCTGAGGGTGCTGCTCTGGCCCAGAAACACATCACAGTTTGGGAAAGACTAGGACAGAGGCTCCCAGTGCTTTGTGCTGACCACTACCATTGAAGGACTACTAACTGGTTGTAAATCTACCATTTTCATCTTCCAACTTCAGGCAATTTGTTGAATGCAAATTAAATTTGCAAATTTAGATCAGCAGCAGTGGCCAGCATTTAAAGACTGAATAGGAATTCAGTGTTTCAGCATGTTCATTCATTTTTGTGCCTGACTTTAACTGACCACTTCACTTTGAAAGGAGCCCTGAAAATCAATGCAATAAATAAATACCAGTATTAAGCTCTATACTTGTTTGTTATGGGATCCATTGTTTTAAATTAAAATTTCAGTACTCACACATACTACAGAGTAGGATCACTGTAAATTTTAACCCAACATTCACACATTGCAGGGTACATCCATAAAATTTCTAGAAGTTATTAGATGTTTTTACTTGTAAGTTCCTTTATTATTGATTTTAAAGCTGTTAGCCAGAAGGCTTGCTGACATCAAGCTTTTGTTGTTTTATTTATTTTTTTACAGTGAGAAAAGCTGGTCAGGGCTCTAAGTCTTCAGACACTGATAATATGCATAATATTATGTACAGCCTTTTAATAATACAGCAAAAGGATATGCAAATATGCCAATTTCATTTACAGAGTTGAAATACACTTCAATAATTCTTGTGAGATAAGAAGAGATAAACTATATGTATTCATTTGCATCAAAAACCTATTGACAGCCAACTTTTAAGAATAATTCTGATGCTTTCTTTGTCCTAAGGTACAAGTCGGAATTTTTCTTTTTTTAATAGAAACAGGACATTCAAGGTAAAAATGGGCTATTGTATACTGGATACAAGGCAGCCTGCACTGGTGTCAGGCTATCATGCATCCTCTTCAAAAGCCTAGAGAAAATGTTTTCACCACCAGTCATTAGCTATGTAGTCCTTCTCCTACATCTATCAGTTTGGAAGCAGCAGTCAATGTTATATACTGGAGATTATAACCTATATAGGTAAAATAAGCAATTCGACTTCTGAGTTTTCCTCATGAGATCGGTCCCAAGGAACAACTGAAGTGCAGTTTATACTCAGGTGGGTTGCCAATATAGTGAGATGGTCCTTCAAATATCTTGGACTCCTTCAAGATGATCCCCTCAAATGTACGTGCTTGTAAAGCAGAGATGGTGTATAAATGTTAAGAAACTGGAACAAGGATATGTGGCACAAAATGGCCTAAAAGGAAGACTCTGATACCTAAGTTAAATGACATCTACTGTTAGCATTCAAAAGGCTTTTAGGAGTAAAAAGAGTAGAGGATTAGTCCTTTTCTGAGCAGCTTGAGGTTGTTGAGGGACACAAGGGGCATTTTTGTTGTAGGAAAATGATTCCGCCTAACTTTGCTAGTCTGGAGATAACCAGAGAATGTATAAGATGCTTCCAACCCATTTCCTTGAATCAATCCAGTTATTCTCCAGAGCTGTGTCCCACTGTTCTCAGGAGTGAACATGACAGCTTTGCAAGCTGCTTGTAACAGTCCTTGTATGACCAGTCTGTTCACCACTGTCTCGGGGTGTCAGCTCAGCAGCAATCCAGAGGGACCAAATGTCATTCCTGGGGGGATGGCTGAGTCCAGGCTCTCCACTCAGTTGAAGATCAAAGGCCAGGCAGTGCTTGCTTAACTTGTCAGCCCTGATACATCCAAAGGGAATGTGCATGTGCTATCTCAGACAAATCTCTCCAGGCAATAAGAAGGCTTGATTTAGTCTTGCACTTCTTTTTAATTACGAGCAGTGTTCTTCATTAGCTCTGATCTGTCATTTTTGAAAGTAAAAATTCTTTCTAATGTTATAAAACTGCTAGAAACTGCCTGTACATATTCATGACAGAGGATTAACAGAGGCCAGGCCACCTATCATTGCTGAGGTTTTGTTTCGCAGTACTTTAGTTTCTTTAGACATCATAATGGTACAATTTGCTTAAAATAGGTAGCCAGTCATAGAATCCTTCATGTCATTGGCATTTATCATCCAAGCACATAGCTGGGCATTCACTCTGTGTGCTACAAATGGCTCTGGCTGTGCTCTTTGTCTAGGGAAGGATCCCAAAGTGACTTTTAGTAGATATTTCCCTGTAAAAGCAAAAGAAAGAGGGGGGCAAAAGCAGTAGATTTGAAGTCCTTTGTAGATACTGTCATTTTCATTCTGAAAAAAAATGAGTGACTGGAAAATTTAAGGGGAAGCCATGAAGTTTAGCAGATTCTGCCTGGGTTTACTGCTGAAGCTGTATAAAATATTTAAAAGTACTGTAAGAGGCCTAGAGTAAAGTACCTCTAATGCAGCTGCTTAAATCTCAGTTTATGAAGAATTAACACCTGGCAAAAATGTCAAATAAGAGGGGTGGTGATGATTAATAACAAATACAAACATAACATTTTTCCTTGACCTAGTTTTCTGACTGAAACCTTTAATTCCCACCCCATTAAAGCTAAACAGTAGAACAACAGGAGCATAGGGAACAAAGATCTTACTAAAAACTGACAGTGAGTTATCATCTGGACTTGATCCTGTAGTTAATATAACATGAGGAAGATGTTCAAATTATGCCTCAGCTTTTTGTATTCAGCTTGAGACAAAAGTGAGCATATAAGGTAGTATTTGCTGGAGCTCCTGACTGGCTGAGAGTCATAGTGAATTATTTGATTAACTAACTTCCTTTCTCATAGCATGGATCTTGACTTTGAAGCCTTTAAAACTCAAGTATGCTCTGAGTAATGAGAGAACTCTGACACATGTTGCTGTAACAGTTTAAATTACTGTTATTTTGTGTGCCATCACTGCAAGTTACCACTTAGAAAAATACAGAGGGAGCCTTGGCCTTGCCAGTGCCTAACCAAGTGTGTTAGATCAACCTTAACAAAAAAGGAAATGAACCAGGATGGCCAGATCTGAACTGAGGTGATTGACACATTTGTGTCATTATCTGACTCCTATGAGGGTGTTACCTGTCAGCAAAATATACCATGAGTGGGCTGCTGGGAGAAATACTTTCTTAAACTGACTCAAAGGAATTATCCAGAGCTCATGTCGTTGCCTGGTTTTAATACTTAATATTTGTTCCAGGGTTGCCTAATCCTAAGTAGTTGATTATCCCATTAGCATTTCAGCCTGTAGAAAGCAGGAATATTTCCCAGATTCCATAGAACAAAAAGCCTTCTGGGAAAACTCCCTGATGGATCAAAATGTGGAGTTTCTTTTCACTCTTCTACCTCCCTACATTGGCAGTGCACACAAGACCCTTCAACTGATTTCACAAAGGGATAGTATTCACATAAATATATTCCATACATATAAACATTCTTTTATATGCACATTTTGAAGGAATATTTCCTGCAGGTCTTACTTAAGAATTGAAAATGCACCCATCTGGGCTATATTTAAGCAATAATGACTGATGGAAAGGCTGTTTCTTTTCAGGTAAATGTGCCAAGATTTAGCTTATCTGGTAATTAACTGCTGGGAAAGGCCTCCCTGTCAGTCATCACTGCTTCAATAAGTATTAGATGGAGGGGGGAGGGGAGAAGGCTTTTCATTAATCACCAGGAAATTTCAGACAGCTGCTGTTTTGCTGTAACAGAACATGCAAGTATGAAGAAAAATCACCAAGTTACCTTCCAAGGTTTTATAATGATACGTGGGCCTGCAAGTTGTCTTAGATATGGCTCATTTATATTTAGCATTTAGACATCAGCATAATAACTGATGAGAAAATACCAAATTTTTGATTTTCAGCACACTCAGTTACTTTCAGTGTGCTACTGTGCTGTATTGCAATATATAAAAAATATAATAAATAAAAAATAGGGTAGTAATTTGAAATCGCTTAAAATAAAAACATATTTCACATTTATAGAAATACATCTTTCTTAAATGTATTTAAATATAAAAATAAAATTATGTAGATGACAGGCACCTATATAATCTTGCCAAAATACAAAAAACTAATAAATATAACCTGTCACATAAACAAAACATGGCAAATGTCCACATAAGCAAAGGAAGTTCAGTTCATAGTTGTCTGGTGGTACTTTAGCTCTGGTTTACTCAGAAACAGTTGCATGGATTCACTCTCATGTCTACAACACCTGCTCTCCTACTGTGCTGTTAAGATGAAACTCAACTTCTCCAGCCCTAAACTGTTACAGCTGCCCTAAAAGCTCTTCCACACTCAGTAAGGTGTCCCTTCACCTGAGATTAAAAGTGGCATTGGCTCCATCTGTGGCTCTGTGTACCCCTGCCTGTCTCAGGAAGGGATGAGCTGAACCCCATCTTTCCCCAAGGCAGTGCAGACAGAAGGTCACTGCTCTGCTGGGGAGGCTCCTGGTGTGTGCCTGGCACGTATCAGGGAATTGCATGAAGGTTCTAATGGTTTCACATTAGGGACAGCAGTCACAGAAAGGCTTTTTCCCCCTCTTACCAAGAGGGTGGTTCATGGCACTTCCCCTTCCTAGCACCAATATCCAGTACCAAGAACCTTCCCAGCAATATATTCCAGGGTGAACGATCAGCTGGGGAAGTTTACCATAGATGCTATAAATATTACAAGCTTTAAATGCTGGTGCACATATGGGCTGAAATTCTAACCTCCTTGAAATGGGTGGGAGCTTTGCCAGTCACTACACCGTGATTGAGATTTCACCGTATCTTAAAATGTAAAATACCACCATATGTGATGCGTGTAAAACCCCTACTTGCTGTATCTTTGGCAGGTATTCTATATAACAGTGTTAAGATCATTTCTCCACGACTTATTTTCTTGAAATTTCAATGGAGTTATATGTACTGATGATACCCAGATGAGAGTAATTGGTTCTAGATATATTATCAAATATATCTAGTTTAAATCCTAAGATTTCAGAACGAGAGATATAATAAGGCTTATCAGAGACTATAATTGCATAGCAGGCTGCCCTGGGGCAAGTAAGAACTAATGAAACCACAGGATTGATATTTTAGCCCTGACACAAAACAGACTTCATAATTTGATGCAGACACATTTCCCTCTGCAGCAGAGTTGATGAGCTTGCCTATTCTACAGCATTTGTACACAACATGTTACAGAGCTCCCTCCTGACAAAATCAGCCCAGGTGTGTGCAGTGTGTGTAATGCCCAAGGACAGGACAGCGCCCTGAAGTGAGACTGGTGGTCACCAGACAGCGGGTGGACCTGCAGCCTGCTCATGTGGAAGGTGTAGAGCCAGACAGGCAGTGCAGCTGGAAGTTCAGGAGTGGATTTGCTTCACTGCCAGTGCTGCTGTCTGGTGCTCCAGCTGCTGACGGTGACAATCTCTATTACCGCTGCTCCTGCCCCCGATGGCCCATTACATGTAAGTGCTGCTTCCTTTGTGACTTCCACAAGGGGGTAAATGAGAGCGGCACCTCCAGCCCAACTGCACTCCCTGAGCGGTCCCTCTCACAGCACAACACCGGGTGTGCGTGTCAGGGCTGGTGTTATTTCTGAAGCAGCTTCAAACTGCCTGAGAGTGTCACAATAAGTAAATGAAAGACAAATTAACTCAACTAAAGATAAAGGGGGAAGGAGGAGCTGCATTTTCAAAACTGCTTATATGATTTAGAGCCAGAACTCCAGTCATAACTCCCAATTCACCAAATATTGACTGTCTAAATCTTTCAAGCTCTTTTGAAACTACCACCCAATAATTTTTCCCTGGGCAGATATCAGTAGCTCTTGTTTTTCCCCAGTGAGATAACTGTATCATAAATAACATTCAGCAAAATAACTCCATAATATGCAGTTTTTATACACTTTCACAAGGGTCTATACTGTCTGTATAAAAAGTTAAAATGGTTTAGTTCTGCCGTGGATTAATACATATTTAAAGTCTAAAATATTGATTCCTTGCCAAATCTCATCTGGGTAGTGTTTTCCAAGTCTGTCTTCCATTTCACTTTGGTTTAAGGGATCAAAGAAGTTACACTGGCCAATAAGCCAAATAAATCAGGGTTATTGAAATCTTAGATTCAGAATAAAATTTATCTAAAGGCTAAAAAAAATTATGTTTTGTTAGAGGTGGGTAAAAGCTGTAAAAATGCGTTCATTTCACTGAAATGAAACCCTTATTCCACCTCTATGGCCTACAGAATTCATTTTTCAGTGCACATGAACTAGAGGCTTCTTTAGTTCCAAGCCAAGATGAATTTCATTGAATGCTTTGTGAAGTGTCAGGACACGTTTGTGCAGTGTCAGATATACTGCTGTCTGTTGGAAGGTTTTTCCTGTCCTTTGGTTTGCTGATTTTAAATTACTGAGGGTAAAACAAACAAACAAACAAACACAACACAAAGACCTCCACAACAGCCAAAATCTGTGGCTGCCCCATCCCTGGAAGTGTTCGGGCTGTCTTGGATGAGGCTTTGAGCAACCTGGTGTGGCAGAAGGTGTCTCTGCCCATGGAATCATTGTCATTAGATGATCTTTAACATCCCTTCCAACTCAAACCATTCTTTGATTCTGTGAGCCTATTCCACAGATGGTATATATATCTATATCTTCATTTTAGTGTCTGATCTTGCTTATATCTGAATATATTTAAACAAGGCCAAGTTTTAATCTATACCCACGACAAAGACCTTACCAGCTCTCTGCTCTTATCTGCTCTGCAGGGAAAATAATTTGTGAGTGTATATAAACAGCTAGAGATGTACATCAGAATCTGAAGTAGCAAAGGAGAGAGGGAGATGGATGCATTGACCAAAACAAATTGTGGAATACCAGGGATGAACAGAAATTTTAGAAAGAGAAATGGAAAATTAATCAAAATTCCATCTCACATCAGGACATATTTGCAGAATGAAAATGCCTCTGGCTGTAAAGCAAAGCAGGTGTTTGGAGGAAGTAGGAGTGTTCTCGTGTTCTCAGAGTGGATGCAGATTTCTCATGTGTCATCCTTATTGCTCCTCAGTCTTAGCCTAAGGTGATATTTGAGGGAAAAAGCAGCAAGACCAGAAATAAGAGCATTCCAGCTTGAACAGAAGAGTTGCCAAATGATATTGTAAGATTTACATGTGCACAATCACAAACCAAATAGGTCCTCTCAGTCATGAGAAAAGAATATTAGAAAGGTTGATATATTGTTGTTATTATAAAATACAGAGTTATGCATCTGAAAGTAATTTTTTCCCATTTCATTATAGTTTACAATATCCACACTCAATAGTGGCCATTAGCTCTGTAAACTATGATATAATGACTTCCTACCTAATCTTAAGCAGTGCCATTATAAGCAATTTTAGCATATTTTATTGGGTCAGGGAAATTTTTATTCTCTGAAAGACTGTAAGAGAATGAATTGCTTTATGAAAAATGCAGCATAGTACCATGTGCAGCTTGGAGTGCTAATCCACATCCAGTGAGATTCCCTGGCTTTAACAAACACCCTGAGTTCAGAAGGCACGTGGTTCTCCTCCATGTGTGGGTGGCTCTCTCGTACACAGCGGTCAGGGAATGCCATCTCTGGTGATGCTGGCAGACCTGTTGCCAAAGCTCATGGTCTCTGGGAGTCTGAAGACAAAGAGGTGCTTCTGTAAGTGAGTATTTTTCAAGCAGGTTAACTTGGTAGCTACTGCTTAGTAAACTGCTGTTTGCTGGCAAGTATTTCCCTGTCTGGTACCTCCGTCATAGGAAGGAGGAAAGCAGGTGCTGAGGAGAGCTTGAGTCCCTTCCATCTGAAGACTCAAGATGTAAGGGATTTCATCTTCCTAGGGGTGAATCCTGCCTACCAGGGAGAAGGAAGGTGAGGGTGTTAGTGGCAGATTGAGGGGCTGTAGTGGTAGTGTGCTGATCTAAAACCTGTGCAAGGCTTCTCAGAGCATGAGATCTCATGGTGTGGCAAGCCTGGAGGTGCTGCACACTGCTGGACCTTCTGCTCCACAGCCTTGGAGTGGAAAGAGGCTGAGACCAGACTGGTGTGTGACCCTGCTAAGCAGTAACCAGACATGTAGGCTGATGTGTCTCCAGGTATTGTAAGTTGTTGTAAGACTTAATTGTGGTAACCAATATACAATGATTTTCAGGCTTTTTCAGTATAGGGACCCTAAATGCTTTCCAAAGAAAGCAGAGATCTGCAAAGTTAAGGTTGGTGGTGCTTTTCCCCTTAGTTACTTTCCTTGGATCCCTTTAGACCACTACTACCCTCTGGGACTCACAGACCACAGGCTGAAAGGCACTGCTGTAAACACACATACAAATCAAGCAGTGGCACTAATATTTTGTTTATAGGCTGTCATTCACATTTGTTTTGGCTTTCTGGACTGCAAATTTTTCAGGGCGGGAACTGCCATTTTCTGTTTATAATGCTCAACACATCGAGTACTTGATTTCAGGTGACAATACCGGAGCCCAATAATGAATAACAATAATGAATGAACACAGTCATTGTCCCCTGGTTTCAGGAAGGATTCCTCCATGGAAACCGGCAAGTCAGAGACCTGCTTACAATGAAGCAGAGAAGGAGGTGAAAGTTTTCCTTCTCTCTACTGACTTTATCATTTACTTATTTTTGCAGCTATTTTATTGGTAGAGTAGGACAAAGGTGTTGTGTGGGATGTGCATTTCTTCCTGTAGCTATTGTACTTGCAAAAAAGTGCAGTATAAAATGTTGCAACATGCCTGCTCTCTTACAAGTGGCTGTCCAAACACTGACACAAATATTGTACCCATGTTGTTCATTCCAGAAACCTGACATTTCTCAAGATGAGGCCAAATGTGTTTACAGATAGATTTCTGAGTTTATTCAAGCTGAAAGGTACTTCTCATCTTTTGAAATGTCAGACTGCTGCTCCAAGAAAAATGAGTACAAGAGATAGGGCCACTGTTGCACAGCTCCATTTTTAAATGAGCAGTATCTGATTGAAGATCCCAGGATTCATACAGCTCGGTGTTGTGCTATGATATATTGTCTGCACTGGCAAAGTGTAGTTATTTGAGTGCACTGATTATTTGCTTCCACTGAATGCCCAGAGCAATCCCAAAATTCTAGTACCCCTTACAACCCTTATATCTGTTTAAACATCTGTAATATCACCTGAGGGGCTGTACTTTTAAAATGAGTGATTTAATAAGTTGGAGGGTCCAGGTTCACTGTAGAGCTGCTCTGTAGATAGGTAAGGAGAGGCATAAGGGGAGCACAATGCAGTTAAGTCTTCCTGTGAATCTGCAGTGAGCAGGTTACCTGTGCATTACAGGAGAGAATTGCGAGTGGAAAGACTGAAAATGGCAGAAAACTCATGATCTATGTCTCCTGCTTCAACTCCCAGTGCCTTTCCTAAAACTTCTCTTGCCCTCCTCTATACTCTGGAGTCCTCTATAAAAATCTATGTATAATATCTCAGCCCTCATGCCATACTGCTCATGTACTTTCCACATATATGCTGGCTGGAGATGTTTTTGTTTCAGGCATCTGTTCAGAGTGTGGAATGTGCCATTTTATTTTTATTGTAGATGAACTCAATAATTAGTTTTGAGTATTTGACTCTATATTGCTTGGATATGGAGAATGCATCACACCAGAAAATCAAACAGGAGAGCAGAAGATTAAAAATGGTTAATAAATCATTTGACTGTTACAAAAGCCTGTTTTTGTTCCTCTGGTAGCACTAGAATTGTGTTAAGAGCCTGATAAAAGATAGTAATATGGATTTGCTATTGCTGTTGAAGCCTCAGTTGGACCACTGTGCCAGAGTACCAATTACCCAGTTTACAGTTAGTATAGTTAGTTTACAGGAACCACTTTGACCCAGCTCTCTGCTAGAGCAAGATGACTTGTTTAGTTTAACATTGTTCAGCACAAAATTACAGGTTAGATTATCTGTAGGAGCTGCAAGGTTTAAGTGTGGCAAGAGCACTTTGACGGATCACGTCAGCTAGCTTTCATTAAAAGAAGTAAAAAGTGAAGCAGCTTTGAAAATCTGCATGTAATTTTTTGATGTTAATCTTTTAGGATTCCTTTTCCCATAGTGAAGGTATCTGTTGTTGGCATTTATTAAAAACTTCATTACAAACCTCAAATTCTTAACACAAGGTGGTTTATTTTCATTGCCTCTTCAGACAATTTCATCACAGCCTCTCTTCTTTTTTTCCCATGTGACACCTTACTGTAAGAACAAATATTGGCATTATATATTTTCTGCTTGTATGGAGAACAGAGGTTTAATGGTAATTAAATCACTTTTAAGTAAAACTAGTACTGCTGCTTCAGACAAGGCAAGGGTACACATGGAATTTGTCCTAAAGAATATATTCTATGGGGAAGTTTATCAGACAAGATTGGTATAAACAGGATATAAATAATATCTAGCTGTAAATAATAATAGTCCCTAAATATCACTTAGAGCACTTTATGAAAAAATTACAGGATCAGGCCAAATCAAGGAGTGTAAGGTCCATAAGAAGTCTCTCGATATTCTCAGTAGACATAGAACAGGAAACCCAACTTGCAGTCACTCTGCTGTGGTGGTACATGTCAATGAACACTGAATTCTTCTGACATCTTCTACATATCTGATTTCAAATATCTTCCTTCTGGAGACACCCATGAAACTTGCTGTGAAGTTGAGCTGTGTGCAATGTGGTGTTTTAAAGAGATAGCAGAGATAGTAAAACCATTGTTCTCTGCCTTGATTTTGGAAAGCCATATAAAGACAGATGCTGAAGGCTGTTAGAGAGTCAGGAAGTGCTGCCTCTTAGTCCAATAATTTCCTATCCAAAGGAGCAAACGACATCCTCTGTAATGAACAGCTAAGATGACAGTGTGGTGCTCAGTACTTCCCAAAAGGCTCCAGCCTCTGATATGAGAACTACCACAAACCCAGGCAGGAAAGTCCAAGCCTTGCAGTTACTGTACCCAAGTGCTTAACTGGTTCAGATCATGCTGACTAATTGGTACTAATGGGTCTCATGTTGAAATAGTTGTAAAAATTACTAAACATAAAAAAATTATTTGAATTAAAGACAGCATGGGAGGAAAGGGATTAAACTGCAGAGCTCTCAGTGCAGTATCAATGCCTGGTAAGATTTTTCAAATGCAATTTTTGCTAATAGAAACTATTATCATTTCATATAAGTTGGAATAAATTTAATATATACAATAAATCTGATATCAGACAGAATTTGGACACACACTCCCCTACACACCACCCTCAGAGGAGCTCAGTGTCTCACATTTATGAAGCTGTGTGTGGTAGACTAAGTCTATATTTGCTGCAGCAGCAAACATTTACACCTAATGATGACAAGTGTACCCTCTTTATGCCATAAACAATTGATTTTCAAACAAAGATAAGAGAATTATATATTATGTATTCCATCTGTAAAACTAATTAACTCCTTTGATTTAGCTGAGAAAGGTGATGTTTTCTGAAGCTCAGCTTTACTGGAAATTGACCTTTCCATCTACAAACATACCATTTAATTTACAAGAGAAACAAAACCTTCGGAATTGTATTTACTCAGTAACTTTAATAAAGGTCAACCCTTTTCAGAAACAATTGTAAATGTGGCATTTAGCCTTTCATATTTTGGAAAGTGTTACTTGAATCTCCACATCCAAATAGAACATTGCCTTTGAATTAAAAACAGCTAAATAAATAAGAGAAAAGAAATTTTACAAAATTGTCTAGATCTCAGGTGTTGTAATTAACCTTTAGCCTTTATACTTCCCTGGGACTATTTTCTTGAGTCTTCTGTGACTGAGGTCAACTAATGTTCAATACCTATAGCCCATATACTAAGAGTGAATGTAACGTGTTTTAAAAGGTCCACTAAGTTCAGCAGAAAATAGAATGAGCTTTTTCTTTGACCTTTAGGAAGGAGACTTGGCAAATTCATTGAAGAAAAGCCTGTTATTCTGAGATATGGAGGCCCCAGCAAAGCACTCTGACTCCAAGTGTGAGTGCCCCACGGCAGCCAGTGGGTCCACTCCTGTGCCTGAAGGCAAGCAGCACTTGCTACTTATTCTGGGTATTGCAGTTGAGCCTGGGGTGCCAAGCACAGCCCCGCTGTAGGGAGCTAAAAAAACCCTAAAACAAAACAAAACTGACCACAGTATTATACTTAAAAGCTGGGAATTTCAGGGTTAGTTTATTTTTCTGAGATCAAAGAATCTAATTGCTCTGGTGTCCAGGTATAGAAAGTGGCATATGGTCCAGATGTCTGGACCATGGCATACAGACAGAATTTCCTTGTTCTTTCTGTCTGTCAGCCTTACCTGTGTAGCTGTAAGGACTGGGTTTTTTAATCTGCCAGTTCTCAAATACAAACTACAGCAAATGAAAGCCATTTGGATGAGAACCCCTTGATGTTTGCACAGTCCAAAGAGGAATAGCCAAATGAGAGAGATAAGCAGGGATTTAAACATGCTCTTTTCATTCCTAGTTTCTGTCTGAAAGTGCCTTCTTTCTTAGGACTAGAGCCAGATAGAAAGCTTCCTGCCATCTCACGTGATGCCATAACAGGAAAAAGGTTTGGAAGTCTTGGACCTTCCGAAGAAAAGCCCATCTCTTACAAGGTATTTGTGATACTTTTCACTCTGTGCTTCCCATCAGCAACTGCAGAACCCTTCCCAACAGCTTCAATGAAGAAAGGATTTACATAAATCCAATAAAAAAGCTTACATTTGTCATCATATGATAACATTTCAAACTAGCATGTGGAAAATGCTGCCTAATAGAATTAACCAGAGAATTGGATAGCTCAGGACATTTCAGTCAGATTAATACTAATCTTACAATGATTTATAGTGTGAGGAAACTTTCTCTACAGAATAAACATACTGGATTCAGTTCAAAAATGTCATAACTGTTGACTTCAACGCTCTTACACCTGAAATGTATTAAAATTGTCCTCCCAAGAGCCCTTTTCTACAGTTTTTAACCACTATTAGTCCCACTGCCTTTAAGAGCCTAAAATAGTTGTGAATGAATCCAAAATTACTGTTTCTTTGATCTTCAGAGTTGCATGCTAGTCCTATGTTTTGTGGACTGAGCACTGTAGGCTAAAATTTGAGAGCTGCTGAGGCAAGAAATTGTTTTGCAGAGGCAGTATAAAAAAAGCCTCTAAAACAAACTCAGTGTACAACATTTAACAGGGCTAAGCCAGAAAATATCTTGCTAGATGCAGAAACTCCTCTGGAGTGCTGAAGTTCTTTGTGGGTTCCATAATAGATAAGTTCAAAGAGCTTCTTGTCTGTAAAAAGTTTGACCAAAGGCGAATCAGCTTCCAGCATTATTCATTCGAGACAATCATCACAGCATTTAATCTTGACACCAGCACCTGACCTGAACCTCTGCATCCCTGAATCTCTTGAAACATCTCGGCTAAGAATCAGTCTCAGCCATGCAAGTCCAGTGCATTACCTTGTGTGAATGATACTGAGAAAACTCTTCACCTCACTACACCAAGCAGTGCTGAGCAATGAGCCACGTGAGCAGAAAGGATTCACTTCAGAGGACTCACCAAATAAACCAGCCAAAATTAACAGAAGTGAATATTTTATTATGTCCTGATATAACTAAATGAAACACATCCAGACTGGACTCGGGGGTTTGTAGCAGCTTTTCACAGGAAGACCAACTAAATTTTGTTACCAAGCATAAGCACCTTCCCCAGGCTGTGAGCCAGCTGCTCGGCTCTTGTGGGCATACTGACAATGTAGGTGGACAATCCAGAGCCATGACATGAAAAAGAACTCCTGTTTCCTGGTGCATAATGCCTTATCTCACTGAAAAAGGAAGGGTAGCATGCTCATCTTTCCCTTTGCTCCTGGAGAACAAAAGCAGCTGGTCAGTGTTCTTGCAGCAAGGTGAAGGTAGAGTGCTTTTTGTGCCATTAATTTTGTATTCTTATTTAAGATTACATTACTGAAATTGTTTGTAAGCTTTCACCGCTACAGAACACAGTCTTACCAGATTACTATTAGTTGTATGTGTTATGGTAGAACCTCCAGAATCAATGAGAAATAAGGTCAGTGCAAAACTAGACAGGTTATAAGTATCGTTTTGTTTGGCTTTGGGCTGGGGAAAAAGGACAGGCTATGAAAAAAGCAATCATAGAATCATTAGGATTGGAAAATACCTCCAAGATCATTGAGTCTGACCTTTGAAAGCACCATGTAAAACTAAGTGTTAAACAATCACTGAATGACCAAAGATCCTTTACCTAATGTGCTTTGTTTAGTTAAATTTAGTTTTATACACAGAGGATTTAGAAATCTTGGTTTGAATTCAAATTATGCAACTCTTACTATACTAAAACCAATTTTATTCTCTCAGCACTACTAGAAACTGCCATCACTTAAGCCATGAAAGGTGTTTGGTTCTGTATGAATTAATGGCTACAATAATGAAAAGGACTAGTTGGAAGTACTTGACAGATTTTTCACTGTAGAGGAGACTAGTAACATTTTGGCTATATGAATTATTTATCTCAGTACCTAAAGAACCTAAATTGTCTCATCATGAAATGGTCATAAAAATATAGGTTAATGATACAAGTTCAGTTAATCTTTCCCATGCTCACAGTAATGCATGCTTCACTTTCATAAACTGACTGTATTTTCTCAAATCTTTCAGGGTCCTTTGCAGTGTTGCCACTTAAACTTCCATCTCATTCAACACAGTAATAAATCTCAAAGCTAGCTAGAGAACTCTTTGCATTGTATTTTAAGTGACACTTCTGTCCTCTCATATGTCATTTAGACAGTAATAAAATGGCAGTGGTTGGCATGAAGCTCAAAGGATCAGACTTTATGTATTGGATCAGACAATATATACATATATACATACACAACATATACTATAAGCATAGCAATAAGGCAGGCAAAACATTTCCAGCTAAGTTCTAAAAGTCCTTTTGTATATCCTTTCCCCCTTCCAGAACAAATTCCCTTCTAGGCTCAAAAGGGAAAATCACAGTGTTTGAAAGCCTCATTGCTTTGGAGATGAAATACAGTGCAGTTTAAACATCAGAAGAAAATAAAAAATGCGTGCATGTGGAATATGGGTTAATAAAAAATAAATGTTAGGTCGATATGTTTGGTTATCTAAAAGAAACACTAATAAATGCATTGTTACTTTCTGCCTTTAACTGTGAAAACAAACATTTATAGCTTTCACTGTCAACAATTAACATTTGGTGGAATTTACTATGTTAAGATAACATATTTAGCAATAAGCGGTGCCTTGAATCAAGCATTAAAAGCAATTTGAGAATGAATACTAAAAAAGATTCTTTTACTAATGAAGGAATCTTGTCCAAGAGACAAACACATCCACTGTCAAGCACCAGCTGTGCTGGAGTTTCATGTTTATCTTATAGAGACCATGGGTACTAAAAATGTGCCCTTCACCCTTTCAGACTGGGCATAAATATTTCAGTAGAGAGTTCGGAATATATTTGTTCCATATTTTGAAAGAAGGGTAAGAAAAATCCTGTATATGTTTGTGTAAATACACTCCAATCTTGCAACAGTATTTGTTATTTGTAATGGTTTTTGTGAATGGGATTTGTCTTTGAAAACTTACTCATAAGGGACTGCAGCTCTTGCACTTGCAAATGGAAGGCTTCTGGCTGCAGTTCCAGTGTTCCAGCAGCACGCCAAGGGGGTGATTGGGAAGCATTTGGCACGCTGCACTATCTAACTCTGTTTCCTTCTCTCCCTCCCTGGTTGACACAATTTTCCACTAGCAGTTTAGAAACTGAAGAGATAAAATAACAAGTTTCCGTTTATTCCTTAAATATTCAGAAGTCCCACTGATCACAGTGGGAAGTTTGCATATGAAAGGATGACAAGGTTGGGTTGTAACCAAAATTCATATTCGAAAAATGGCAAAAGCTTATGCTCTAAGCTTTTGAGATGATTAGAATGCAGCAATCCCATGTTTCTGTTCAGCTGTTGTTCTAATGCAGGCAACTGGACAGCATAAACATATATAAAATAGACTAAAAGTGGCCTATTAAAACCACACTCCTGCTTAACAGGTATTTCTTTGTTCTTTCTTTTCACATCCATTGAGAAGAAATAAGCCATAAAGAGAGCATCCTGCCCAAGAAAAGCATTCAAAGGGCAAGACAAAAATGAAGCTGGTCATTGCTACCTTGGATGATGCCATATTTTGGTGCCCTGGTACTTTGTATCCCATTTGTGGCTTCTAAGCTGTCTCAAGCTCCTTGCTAACATTTGATTAAGACATCACACAGTGTCTTGATGGTGATATGGCAGCTTCCCCCAGGCAATTTAAAACAAAAAGAATAGAGGTGTGAGTGCGCCCACACACCTATGGACTGTATTGACTTACACAGAACGGGTCTCCTGAGACTGGTGACAGAAAGCCAATGAGTCTGGGGTTTCCTCTGTGCCCTCAGAAATGCTGCTCTGACTGGAGGCTCTGCTGACTTGTTTGGAGCAGTGTATTAACTCTCGCATAAACTGCCTGCACACATTTCTCTATTTTAAATGCAGTTCATTCTTTCATGGTTTTGTGAGCCTCTGTTTGATGACAAAGTAGCTCTTCGCTTGTCAAAGGCTGAATGCCACTTCTGTACAGCGCTGGAGCTTTTTGTGCCTAGCTATCAGTGCATGCCAGTGTTCAACAGCAAAGTGATGAATTCATAAAATGTACTAGCTGCTCAGCATTAAAAATTCTGCACCACTGGGATGATAATCATACTGACTTTTGAGAAAATGTTTTGGGGTTTGGTATTACAAAAGGTCTTTGTGGCTGGGAGTTGATGCTCTAACCCCTACTAGTAAGAGGAGACTTCTGCAGCATCCCCCCCTTCCTTTTTATAGATGCCAGCAACAGAATAAATTTTCTTTCCCTCAAGACTGTTTTTGGGAAACGAGATGTCACAAGGGTTTGAGCAAATAAGCATTCTGACTGGATGTATTCACAAAGCTGTTCTGCCAGTGTTTGCAAATCATCCAGGTGTGGATCAGAAACCATGGTATGACAGAGGTGACCAGTAACACAAAACCCAGAGAGCTGATGCTTCATTCATTCAATGAGTAAGGAAAATGAACAGTGCTATTGCCTTTAATTCCTCCAGAGGGTTTTTCACATGAATATGTATATGCAGACCCTGCTGTTCCCTTTATAGATTAAATTTTGGAGAACTTAAAGAGTTTCTTATTAATTCTGGAGCTAGAAGGTGAAAGCATAGCCATTTGACTATATGTGGTTACAAAGTATGTATTTTATTACATGCAGGCATTAGCTTGCTTACATCTACGAATATAGTGCTAAACAGTTGCTTTCAGCAGTTTCTCACGTTTATGTGAGCACCTCATTTAAGAGATGGACTCCTGGAGGCAGATGAAGGAATTTCAGATAAATGAGGAGAGCTACCATGAGTACACAGTAGCCAAAATTCTCTAACCTAGCCCTGCTTTCATCCAGGCTCCTGCATCTCTATTTCACCACAAAGTAACCAGGCTTCTCAGAGTTACAGAGCTTCTGCTGCTTTCACTGATTTATATTGTTTTCAGGTACCTAAATTAGAGACTTTATTTCAGGAGATATTATTCACAGTTTAACTGTAATGCAAAGTGCAGCTACTCAGCGCAGTTATTCTGACTGCTCTAAAACTGTGCTCAGATGAAGAGTCACTTGCCTAAGTGGGAAATCAGAGTTCGTTTTTCACCTCTCTATTTCAGTTACTTTATATCAGTCAGTCAGTCACCCCTGGTTCTGCAAACACGAAACTGCTAAGCCTTTTTGAAAAAATGTGTATCACATAATGTGTTCTTTGAGTGTTTGAGCCTGTGCCCGTTGAGGTCAATGACAAAGCTTCTATTGACTTCTGGGATACAGAATCAGGCCCTGAGGCTCAAAGAATTGGTGCATTGTTAATCCCTTGGTGCTTGCAGGTGAAAGGGCTTGTAAATGCATAACCCACTGCCAATAAATGGATGTCAAGCAGTCAGCATTTCTTGCACCCAAAGCATATGCAGTTAATATCTGTACAGGTTTTAGAAGTCTAAATGGAGTATAGTCCTTCTCTAGGCTCCCAGAGATAACTTTTCTACCTTTGCATTAAAGCACCATTAATTAGGAACCCAAAATTTTGCTGTATTCATCAAACCAAACACAAATCCAGCATATTTTTGTATGGAAGAGAGGTATAGTCTGCTTGTTTTATTATCTCCTCTGTCATTGATCCTGTACAGTACATTTTACAGGGTAAAGTTTTGAAACGATTAACTGCCCTGTTCCCCCATAGTACTTCACACATTCGATCGATTTCTAGTCATTTCACTCAGCCCTGACCTTGTTGTGTTACAGTCACTTCTATAGCTCCAAATCCAGTTAATCTGTGCTCAGTGTCTGAATCTATAGCTGAACAACCAAAAATATTTAAATATTACCTACCCTTTGCTTCTGTCTATATTCTTTTTGGTTTCCTACGTTGTTATGGTATGATTTCAGTACTTAGCATACAGACTGTAGGGACAGATCCTGAGCTCTGTAATCCTTTCTTCAGCAAAAAAAATCTACTGCTGTTTTCACAAAGCTGCTGCGAAGTATTTATTTATGGGTCAGTTGGAAGCATTCAACCTTTTGAATGAGAGATATATTTCCTGTTGTGGGCAATGTACACACATATGTACTCATGGGCTTTTTAGATGTTATGATTGTGGCCTAATCAAAATAAAATTAGGGTAGTATTTCCTCCTTTTCACGGGTCATCTAATGACTTGGAATCCAGTCTGATATTCACTGATGTCAAAGATGGTATCTTATTTACAGTGGATGAGACCAGAACTTTATCTCAAGATTACATTTTTATATTTCTAGACTTAATCAAACAGATCTAGCCTGATGACCTTGAGGCACTCTGTGAACTTTGAAAAATGCTGTTGCTACTAAGAGCTGCCATTCAGCTTCCCGTTGGCTTGAGTAGTCTAAGTGGTCTTGTATGTTCCAAAACCTCACTAATTCAGCAAAAGCCTTTTGATGATCACCAACTAAATTCAGAGAGTAGATCTTCCCCAATGAACCAATTTTGGAAATGTTTGTTATGTTTTGTCATCAAAAACGAGTGTTGCTGACGGATGTGAGAAGTGCTGTCAGCTGATCTTTGTGGTTTTAGCTTACAGCTACAGTTCTCAGAAAATTATTTTCATGTATCTATTTTAGAAGATCACTATCAGCTTATTTGAAATGCATCCTAATCAAGGCATATGTGAATGTAAAGTTATGGGGACTCTGGTATTTGGCCAAATGACTATTTGTAAATACAAAAACTACAGGAATAATCTCTTGTGAAAAAACTGGTATGTATATTGCACACTGAGCATATGCAGAAATTATTTGATTTTCGGTTCATTATTGTGTAAAGTACAGAAAATGCATTCACTGGGAACAAGTGAAACAGCTGGATTCTGGTCTTGTTTTAAATACAAATCTCAGCACTTACTAAGTTCCCAATGTCATCTCCAATGTGAAATAGCTCTTTTAGCTTGGGTAAAGCTCATGCTGCAGTCGAGGGGGCTGTGGCCTGAGCTAAAACAGCAGAATGTATTTGGAGTATATGATAACATGGTGTTGTGCTTATGGGGAGACATCCATCATGGCCTGGTGTTTATTTGGGTTTGACAGTAGGTCTGCAGGGGTATTTCTCAGGCTGCTAATTGTCACTGACTGGAGTTTCTTTAGGTATTGACCCATGGACTGTTCTAGAACAATTTCTGCCTTTTCTGAATTAGTTTTGTTCTCTGAATTACAGTGTCATCTCCAAGCCTCTTTTCTTAGTCAGGCAGGGTCCTCTCCCCAGAAACTGTGTGTGAACTGCCTGTTCATCAACATCACTGGGCTGGTAATTATTTGTACACAGATGTGCCATTGACTGCTGACTGAACAGGAGCTGAGACAACTCCTGGCACTCTGAGCCATATTTTACAGGTAGACATTGCATCTACAACAATGCAGCCTGCTGAGGTGACATCTTTCAGCATTCCTCTGCAAAAAGAGACGGAGCATGTGGAATGAAGGGTCAAATGCTGAGCAGAGGTGTATAAACTGGCAGGTAGCTTCTAGCAAAAGCCAAGTGGGAGATAAATGATTCAGAAACTACAGGGCCCAGAAGATACAAATCTTGAAAAACTGTAGTCACTATAGTCCAGTTCATACACAGTTAGAATAATGCCCTGTCTCCTCCTTGCTTACTGCAGATATTTGCTTTTCAAGCTCTGAATACATTAGTAAGTCCATAAAAGAGAATATTTATCCTCCAAATTGAATCCATACTCTAATCAGATGTATACAGAAACACATGACTTCATATGTGCCTTAAAGCCAAACTCCTCACTGAAAACTTTTGGAGTGCTGATCTACTTAGAAGTTGAATTCGGCTCCGATGGCAAAGCGAGGTTCAAAGTTCATGTATATTTAAGCATAAGGGATTGTGTGATGCTGGTGCAATGGGGTGGCCCTAAAGCTATGAATAAGCTTGCAGTGGAAACATACCCTTTGGTGCTGCTGTCATCAGATTTCACCTTTGACAGCAGAATGTTTCCCTAAAGAATAACAGAAACAAATGCTTTCCAAAAGATTTCCAGCATGTCGCTTTTCATATATACTTAATACTTCAAAACCTTATAACAGCACTCCAGAAATTTACAGCACCAAGGGGCCCTATTTAACAACGCCTTTCCATTAATCTGCTTTTTTTTTTTTCCTTCAACTGCATAATTACGTTAGAAATAAGGAAAACAACTGTGTGTTCATGGTCCATTTTAATAGGCCTTAATACTTTGCTAAAGCACTGCAGTGGATCAGTTGGAATTAATTATTATATAAGATTACATTGCAAATAACAACAATATGTCAAAGTAATGTGTAAGGTCTGCCTTGCAACACAAAAGTGAGACATTTCAAAGTTAAGTCTAAAATTATGTGGTTGCATTTCCTCCTTAACTTGCTACATCACACTTAATGTGTTACAGCCCCAAAGAAACCTTGTGTAAGGCTGGCTACTTCTTAGCTAAGCCTTCTACAGTAGGCTTAGCTAAGCCTACTACAGCTGACAAGCCTAAGTTGTCTTGTTTTTTGGGATTTAATCAGCTGGTTAATCATTGTGAAAGTAATTGTGGAGTTGGTTGCTGCTCAGTCAGTGTCATAACCCAAGTAAAGGAGGCAGAGCTACTGCTTCTGAAAAGGAGAGATTTTTATGTAGACAGGTTTCAAGGTAGAACTGTAACATGACCTCTCTGCCACCTTTTTCTTCAAAAAAAAAAAAAAGAAAAAAAATCCATGTTATTTTATTTTATATTTTCCAATGTCTGGTGAACAAATATTTTATGAAATATTTTAAATGTAAACATTCTAGTCCTGCCTTTCCTGTTGTTCCCTAGCCTCCCTTGTACCTCAACACTATGGATATGTAGGAACAAAATAGGCCATTAGCTTTATTCAAAGACCATTCAACTCAACAGAATGGTGCTTAATGAACGTAATGGTTTTTAGATTAAACTCTTGGTTACTGCATCCCAAGTACCAAGGAAATAGCATCTGACTCATGGAAAGGAAGGACTTGGCTTGATTTGCATTCACTGTTCTGTATTTGCTAAGAGACATAAATTATTATCTGAGATTGAGCATCCGTTACGGTGTTGATGTTCTAAACAGTTCTCTGTAGCACCAGAGGGGTCTCTGGTAGAAAGGGGAACAATCACATTTGATATCCATAACATTTAGAATGCAATATAACAGATAAAGTAATAATAAAGTAACAGATAAAGTAAAAGGATAATTTTTAAATGAAAGGAATTTTCTGACTAAACTGTAGTCTCAAGGGAGTTAAATCCTCTACTCAGTTCACTCACTGGTGTGCAGGCCTTGATCAGAATCTTTGGGCCATGCAAAACATAATCCCTGCATTTACATTGCAGAGAAGTCAAACAGAGTCCATTTATACCACTCCACAGAACTTATTTCGTTCATCTAAAGTGCTCTACCTTGGAAAAGGATTTGATCCAGTTTTTGAAAAGCAACACTAAGAACTGTGGGACTGTGAACATCAAGTAGATGGGTGCCCCTTCCTGGACTTTGTCTGAGTCACTGTGAAATCTGCTTTCAAACTTACTGAAAGTAATGGTTGTATAAACAACACAGCTCACCAAAAGCAGGATGCTTTAGCAACATCATGGCTTAGACAAAGTTCCTAGAAATAGACGTTCAGTGATAGCAGTGATCTTACCTTCATGTTAGTGCTTGAGTGCTTAGCTATTATTCAGTGTTCATGAGGACTCAGGAGAACTCCAAAGAGGATTCCAGCAGTTCACATGTTCAAGAGCAGTTTCAGGATAAGCTGATACTAAACCAACATTTAACAGATGATAATAAATAAATATCTCTTTTCCTGTAAATCAGGTTTGTGGACTCCTGGGACACATGGGCTGCTTTTGAAGAGTCTGCAAAAGGTAATTAAGAAGAGTAACCTATCGTCAGTCAACTTCAGTTTGCTGTATAAGGACCACTGCAGATCTATTGGAAAATGCTTAAGACTCTTCAAACTGATGGAAGGTAAGAATTGCTATTACAAAACCCTTCTGCAATTGTGGGTTTTTTTTCACTTCTTATGCCTTCTGTTGTGCCTAAAGAGCAATCAGTCAGTCAGTTTTATACTGTAATTACCAAGGTCCAGCACAATTGCTACAAGGTGCAACTCATAAAAGCAAACAACTTTTAATCAGGAATGGAAGTTTCATAAAGCATGAGAACACTTCTGTTAACATTGGCTATATTGTTAATATCATGTCTTTTCAAACAAGCCACTGGCTTTCTGAAGGATTTGCTTGTCTCCCGAACGCTGCAGATTATCAGAACCATGTTGTGTTGTTCACATCAATCTAAGGGTACAACTGTAGCCATCTTTGTACTCTCAGTTATCTCACTGAAATCAATGAAACAAATCACGTTGGGTGAAATTCATCTGCGCAGATGGACAATGCAAGTCCTTCATAATTTGACAAAGTATGATTTAAAGACTCGTATTAGACCTTTAGTGCACAATGATCAAAATCTGCAGCCTGTGGGTTACACTGCAATGTTGCAACAGGATCTCTCTCTCCTCCTATGATTTTCCTCTATTGTCTTCTTAGATTCTGGGCTGTTTTCTAAGGAAATGCTTTTTTTCCGTACAAGTTGCATAGGAGGATCTTTTCCATTCAAGCTGATATTTCTTGGGCAGGGACAAAGCAAGGGAGAGATTAGCACTCCACAAACACTATATTCCCCAGGACTAAAGCAGACAGATTAAAGTTTATTTTCTGTCTGATTTCCTTCCCATATTAACTAATACCTTATTTATATGAATTGAATGAGTTCTAAAAAAAGAGTTGATTCCATACCCTGGTGCTGCAAAGGCTCACTGCAGAAGTAGAACAGATTCTTCGAAATTAGAAGAGAACTGAATGTCAGCTCTGAAACTTTACCAGACTGCTGGCTTAAAGGGAGGGTAGAAACTGATCAAGTGAATAAGAACAAATCTGAAATCCATAAAACTTTAGTGAAAAATGCAAATTCTTTTTGTCTAAACATTCATTTCTAAGAATCTATGTGTTGTTTTCCAAAGATATTATCATTAGAAGACACTACTGCAGATTTGAATTGAGATGAGGTGAGCTATGGTAACATACAAATGCACACTGTAAGGAAAATAGATTTTTGATTGGCAAACAATTATCTGAAGCAATTATTTGCTCCTTAGAGCTAAACAAGACTGTCTTTAAGAAGAGTATATTTCAGTAACTATATACAAAAATTAAATATTCAGTGGTCAGATCTTTCACAACTGAAATGGATATGAACTGGATATAACTCCTACAATTGCCTGAAAACTGTATTCATAGGTATAAAATAAAAAGAGAGAGAGGATTCACTTTATTAACAGTATACAGGGGATACCATTCCATTTTTATTTGATTTACTGCTTCCTGATGTAATAAATACAGATGAGCACAGCAAAAGTACAGGTTTAAGTAAGAATTGCAGGGTTGTGTTATGCCAGCAGTGCCTAGTGTACAGTTAATCGGAAAGCAGAAGGTAATATAAATTGTTTCTGACATTATGGGACTATAATAACACTACATTTCCACCAGCTCCATAGCTCTTAGAATTAGAAGTATGTATCCTGAAGATACCACAAGCCCAAGAAATATGAAGACATTTGTACGTACTGACTGTTTCCACGTTTGTGTCTTAGCTGTGCAATTGTAATAGATACAGGTTATTACCGTAACAGTCCATGCTCAGTTCTGATAAAAGTTGCTGGATGAATTTGCTTCTGCTACCTGAAGTTGAATTAGACTCCAGTAATGGAGTAATGACTATTATTTATGAACAAGTTCCCTCTTTGTCCCTGTTCCTATACAAATCTTGATCATCGTTCCATGTACTAGAACATATTCTTACGTGCCAGACCCTATTATTCTGCCGGGATCTATAGGGTACGATCCTGGCTCTGATGGTATGGGTAATAAACCTACTGTACATTTCCGTAGTTCCAGGATTTTGTTTGTTAACTGTTCTTAGAAAAAAAATAATTGTAACAAATCTATGATTCAAGTAGTCTCCTAGCCCGTCTCTAGAACTAACCAGAAAAAAACCACACTGTAAACTCTCATCATGCATAAGGGAATAGGTTCTTCCTTGATGCAACCAGGAGCAAATTTTTGCCATGAATTCTGAATATTAATCCCTGCAGCTTTTTACTAGTTAGTCTAATGCATTTACTCTGCCAATTCACGTAAAATTTGACACTTTTAAAAACAATTATTTTTGCCAAGAATACTGTGTAGAAGACAGCTTTATAGATTAGCTATAAAGTGCACAGCAGAATATTTGTTAAACTGTCTCTCATCTGCAGCTTTTTAATTTCACTTTATGTCTCTGTTATTGCATGGCAATGAAAGGTAAACAGGAGAGCTCCGACAGTTTGTTCTATGGCCACTCATAATATAATCAAATCTTAACTACACGTCCTTTTGACCTGTTTTCCAAAATGTATGAAGTTGTAATGTCTGTATTAATTTTCCCTCTTTTGACACTGTACTTTCCCCTTGACTCCTTCTATCTGTAGTTTCATCTTGTCCCTCAATCCCTTTTCATCTTTGCTTCTGTCACTCTCCACTATCACTCTGTTACTTTCTATTGTAGAATTAATCAGTTTAGCTAATCAAAATTCTGACATTAACATAAAGTTCAGTGACTTGTGTATCCTTTGTTTTTATAAAGAAATACCCAGTTTAAAACCAGCAAACAAAAAAAGGCCATAAGACACATAAAACATTTGTTGGCAATTATGGCCTGATTTGGTTCATACTGGATGAAGTACCATGATTTCTAAAAACTTGCTGCCTGAGCACCTCTCTTACAATTAGAGAAAGGAATGACTAAAGTTATAAAGTCAGTTTAGTGCAGTTAAGGTGAAACTTCAGCCATAGAATCCCGCTGTAGATTCTGCTATGACTTTATGCCAACACTATGGGTTTTAGCCTAGTAACATCAGAAAGCACAGTGAGAACGCTGTGTCCCAAATTCCGTTGCATTTTTCTAATTTACTACTAGACGTTCCAATGAGAACACATTAGCTAATTATAAATCATTACCTTCTCCTGATCAGGTGGATAGTACACAGAATCCCCAGTGTCTCAGAACAGTAAAGATCATCTAAACATAAAGCTTGATTATCCTGCAAAATCTTGGTTGTATTTCGTAAGGGAAGGCTTGGGAAAGCATCTGGTATGACCTCAGTTACCATGGAACTCATTAATTTGAGTCACTGAGCATCCCTGGCAAAGTATATAAACTATTTACATATCACTAATATCCACACAAAGCCAAGTAATCTCCTACCATTTTGTCCCAGAACACACCAGATTCACTGTAAGAAAGATGAACTGGGATGGGGTCTCTTTGGATTTCTCCAAAATCCGTATGGAATGGCTGCTGTACCATTTGTATCAGCAAAGAGTGCCATGAAACTGACTGCATAAGCAAACAAGCAAAGTGTGTATTGAAAACGCTAATAATAATAGCAACAATAACACACAAGGGGCTTCAGGATGAAATATGTGTGTGATAATGAAAATTCATTTGCTCTTAGCACAGATGTATTTTGGATTATTACAAGACTGTCCATTTGGAGATTAGGCTGTGAAGCACCATTTTATTGGAGACAAGGTACCCACCCTACTGGCAGTGTGTGAAACCGAGACTGACACATGCCACATTCATTTAGGCCTATTTTATCTCTTCTCTTGTTCTAACATTTGTAATGTTAAACATAATTTCTTTCATATTTTTTTCAGTGCACCATCAGCTGTCAGTGTGGCAGGTGGCAGTCAGCCTGGAATACTCAGCTGCAGGGATGGAGAGAAGAACTTTGTGAGAGCAAGTGAACAGGAAAGAAGTAGGGCCGCTAGCAAAGGACATTAAAAAAAAAAAAAAAAAAGAGGACAGCAGGACTTTGTGGAGAATGCATTAGAAATAGGCTGGCAGTGTGTAGAATAGGAAAAGATAAGTAGTTTGGAACCAGAAAGAGAAATTATTTGGTTACAGGAATGTGCTTTTGACAACTATCTTGAATGTCTAAACTTCCTGTGCCTGTCTGTAGCGTTCAGATCCGCTGTCCTCATCAAAGGACATTTGGGAGCAGAGTGCTCTACAGTGAAGCTGGGATGCTGCTCAGGATCTTAATTCTGGGTCTGAAACTTTCTGGTTAGGTGAGCTGGGCTGGTTGCTTTCCCCGATTTTTAAGTTTTTGCATCTGTAGGGGAAGAACATAATCATGCTTCATGGAGATGTTTACAGGAATTTGTAATATGCATAGAGTGCTTTGAACTTGAGGAGTTCTGTGGATGTAATGATGGACCTTTAACCACCTGTCCATACAGATAACCATTTCTTAAAAAGAGATAAAGTGACACCTGTCATCTCAATCTAAACAGGGAACGTTACCATCCACTCCACAGCCTGATCCCTACCCCTGCCTGAAGTGGAACAGACTCCATCTTCTGGGTATGATTCTCATAAAGGAACACAACAGGTAGCAACCAGAGCATGCACCTCAGGGTAAGCAGGTGTCACACATATGTCACTAAAAGCATATGTTAATGCTCCTGCATCATTACTGTGATGCCCTGCTATTCACCTGTGCTTTCGGCTTCCCTCAAGGGTAGTGGTTTGAATCTCTGGTGTTGTTCATTAGCATATGTGCAGTAACCTGCCACAATCTTACATCTTGACTACTTACATGACACTAGAGCCAGTGGCACTGGCTGATTATTTTGCAAATGCAAAGCCAACTGCATTTAATATTATCCCTAAAAGAACTGAACATAGACCCAAACAGTGCCAGAGTCTAAGATTAAGATTAAAAGAAGAAAGCAGATAAACACCAAGGTAAAGCCACCTGCTGAAATCAGAGGAAAAACATTAAGCGAAGAACAGTCTTTGCTGGGCCTATGATATGGACTACTTGATCTAATATCTCTCTTCTCTCTCCGTTTCATATAGTTTTGTGAGCCCCAAAGCAGCAGAAAGAAAAGAGCTGCACGATCCATAGAGTGAGGTTTCAAGGAGATGGGTACAAGACTAACCCCTCCGAGAACCCAGCTTCAAGCAGAGGCATAACAGTTCCCTGTGGATGTGCAGACCAGGTGGGTCAGAACTGGTGCTCCAGGTACAAGGGATGTCCAGCACACACCTGGCTGCTCTCCATCAGGTTGCCCATGCTGTGCTCTGTGCTGGGGCAGCTCAGACATGCCCCGTCTTTCTACAGCATAAGGAATGAAACCGGGAGATTTTGTTGGAGTTCCTTCCTTTATAGCTGGTTGGGAAGGACCTAATATTCCCTAATGTGGGATTAAACTATTCCTTGCCTTTCTTCACTTCATGGCACAGTGGGCGGATGATGCCTCCGTGCCGAGGCGCTGGCACTGGAGGCGGGATGAGGAGGGATGGGAAGCACTCGGGCGCAGGGCAGGCAGCCTCTCCGGGAAAGTGCTCGGGCATCCCTTGTGTGGTCCTTTCCGGGCATCCCTTGTGTGGTCCTTTCCAGCCCTCCCTCGGCAGCCCGTGCGCTCCCGGCTCTCCCCTCCGGCGGGGCCCAGCGCCGCCCGCCTGCCCCGGCCCTCACCGGGCCTCTCGCCCCCGGCCCCGAAGCGCCTCCGCCGCCTCTGGGCCCGCGGTCCTGGAGCATCCGCACCGCCCTCCGAGCCGGTCCAGGACCCGACCGCCTTCTCATCCTCACCCGCCCGGCCTCTCTTGCCGGCCCCGGCTCTGCTCGGCTCCCGCCCCTCCTTCCCTTGCTCGCTCCCTCCCCCGCCCGCCCACAGGCGCACGCACCGCACTCACACACACACACACAGACACACACACACCGAGGCGATGCAGCTTTAAAGGGGCAGCTGCAGCCCGGGGGCCGCCCCACGTGAGGCCGGTGCGCTCCCGCCGACCGCAGCCCCGAGCGCGGAGCCGCGGCCGGGAGACGGCGGCGCCGGGGCTGGGCGGGCGGGCCGAGCGGAGCGGAGCGGCTGCCAGCCCGCCTCACGCCAAGTTTGATCGATAACCCCCTCCCGGCCCGGGCGGAGCAGCCTCGCCGGCTCCGCTACCCACCATCTTTGGGGGAAGTCCCTGCGCTGGGGGGGGGCTGCTGGAGACGGGGGGGAGAAAGGCAATCTCGCAGCCAATGAGCCCTGCCAGGCTGGGGTGAAGACGAGAGCAGAGGGATTTGGGGAAGGAAAGAGGAAAAAAAAAAAAAAAAAAAAAAGAAGAAGGGAAGAAAGGAGGGGGACCATCCTCCCCACCACCTCCGCCAGCATCGCCACCACCATTGACACCGCTCCGAGTCTCCAGTTGCGCCCATGCCTGTGCCGCCAGTTTCGGTTTAGGGGCTGAACCGCAGGGGCTGAAGAAAATGGGGCAGAGCGCGCCCCGGACCCTCCTGCTGCTGCTGGCGGGGCTGCTGGGGGAGGCTCTGGCGGGGTTCCCCAACACCATCAGTATAGGTAAGCGCCCGCCGCGGCACCGCGACCCGCGCCTTCCCCGCCAGCCGAGGGGAAGTTGTGCGGAGGGGAGCGGGGGGCGAGCCCGGGCGCCGCCAGGAGGGAGCCAGCCCCGCTCCGGGTCCTTCCCCTCGCTGGGGGCGAGAGGCAGCGGCGGTGCCCGGGGCGGCTGCGAGCAGCGCGGCGCTCCCGCTCCCCTGCGAGCGGCGGGGATCGGGTCCGCGCTCTGCGGAACCGTGCCCTGGAGCGGCGCATCCCGTGGAGCACATAATGGGAGAGAGTCACGGCGTGAATCTGTAGCGACGTGCCCTAAACCCGGGGCCGAGCGAGCCGTGAGGATGAGGGCAGCGAGTGAAGCGGGGGCTGTTCCCTGCCGTCCCTCGGAGCATCCTTTGGCTCGGCCGTGCTATCGCTCCACCAGACCGTGAAACCGCACGTTTGCCACGCCGCCGTGTCCTCGCACATAACTCTACAGTGGCGATATTTCGGTAGTCTGGAGATGATTTAGGAGCCACGGTCCCCCAAGTTAGACTTTTAAATCTCTGTGTGGGCATCCGTGTGGAAGTGGCCTGGTTTTCAGGGTGCGCCTGCAGCTCCCAGCGACTCCCATCGCTCGGGGGCACTTGGATGTGATGTGTGGCTTTAGAAGCCTAACTTTGGACTTGGAATATGTAATTCATGTAGGTGCTCTGTCAGAGTTATGTGCTCAGGTTCAGCCTGCTCCTGTTCATTTTTTCCTGCAGTGTGCAGCATGCAAATGTAACTTATTGTCACTGTTTCTCCTCAGAATTCATTCTGAAATATCTTTTCCCTTTTTATCCTTTTTCTTTCCATTCTAGGTGGACTTTTCATGAGGAACACTGTTCAGGAGCACAGTGCATTTCGATTTGCTGTGCAGTTATACAACACAAACCAAAATACCACAGAAAAGCCCTTCCATTTGAACTATCACGTAGATCACTTGGACTCTTCCAACAGTTTTTCAGTGACAAATGCTTGTAAGTAAATACATGGTTTTTAAAAGATATTTATTTGTTATGTGTCTTTACATTCAGTTTCTCCCTGGTAGCCTGGAGTTCTCAGTCATGCAATACAGTGCAACAAATGTGTGCAGTGACTTGAGGTTTAGTAGATTTGCAGCATTATGTGGTTGAATAGTACCTTAGGAAAAGTTCTCTCACCACTTCTTTTCATCCCTTTAGTTTTGTTTTCCAGAAAAACAACCATGTTGTTGGTATATCAGTGCTGTGTAGCTGTGATCAGTGAATTGCCGCTGAAGATCCCTTTTCTATTGAGGCTAGAACCTGGGTGTGTGAAAAGGCATAATTTGCATACAATGCCATGTAGAAAAAGATCAGAAACAAGTGTTTAGAAGTGACCTTGAGGGGACAAAGCTAGAGGGGCTTACTGCCCTGAAATACTGAGTTGTTTTCTTACAGTGAAAGTCCTGTGAAAAGCTGAGGAGACTGACTGTAAACTGACAGATACCGTTAGAGCTGAGGGGAGAGAAAATGGGATCAGAACGCTTGGCGTTATGAGAAATAGCTCTGCACAAGCAGTGCATACGTATAATTTGAGTTTTTATTAACAGAAGATGCAAAACAGAACTTTGAGTATTGCTAATGTCGTGTTTAAATGCGAAATCTCTTTCGGAAAGACATGTGCGTGTTCTGCATTTTAAAAAGCATTCCTTTACCCATAGTGGTTCCTGGATGTTTCTTTTGCTGATGTCTCCAAATTCGGTTCTATACAATATTGACTGTGAACCTTTGAAAATGAAAGGAGTCCTCTTGCAAGGTGGTTGATGCACTTTGCAATATGCAGTTTTATGTCTGTACATGATCTAAAGGACCTTTGGCTGCAACGTACTAACTTTGTGTTGAAACAGGTTTCCTCTCACAACATGCAGGTTTATGTTCACAGTATAAAATGTGCAAGCAGGAAGCATTGTACTAATATAATGAAGTACTGGAGTACAGAACACATATCTTTTACTTTAAAACAATTTCATGTTTTGATCATCTTATTTCTTTGTTTATTTGGTTGTTGGGGATAGAATAGTTGTTATATTCCAGTCCCACTGTATATTCTGAGAAAGTTGATGGTTAGAAAATATACAATAAGAAAATATTTGGACAAATTTTGGATTGATATTCTAACATATCCCCCATGTGACTACTTCTTGCTAGTGCAACAAAGGGCTTTTCAAAGGGCTTTGAATTAGGATCTTTAAAAGTTTTGCAGGGGGGTTAATTATCAGTATTCATTGAAAATATTTAGTAAAGTGAAAAAAATGGTAAATAAAAGCTCGTCTCTACTTTGCATCTTATTTTACTAATCCTATCCAGCCTCAACAGCTCTTACAACAAACATCAGACTATTAATCCTTAATCAGTGTAATCCCTTCAAGAGGCTGTATCTCAAACACACTTTCCTAAATATCAATTATATGGATTTAAACTAAATGCATTAAACTGCTTAGGTGATTAATTATTAATTGTTTTTTAAAAGTTCTACGAGCACTTCTTTAAAGATCCCACCAAGACAAGTGAACCACACACTTGTTTAGGGGCAGTCAGTATATTTAGTCAGTGTGCTACTCATCTGACATCTAATGATTTTTGTCATTGCTTATTTAAAGCTGTGGTGATTTTAGTAAGGTGAGATTGTTTTCTGTACTGTAGGGCTGCATGTTCCAACACCCATATTACCAGTGTAGTAAAACTGGGAAAACTTAAATCTCTGGAGGAACTGTAGACTAGAGAACATGAACCTACAGTAACCTATTTTAAAGTAGAAGATGTGAAAAAAAAAGAAACAGAAGAAAGAAAATGAAAAGGTGACCTTGTCCATAGCTATGTCAACCATCTCATGATACTGTTGTTAGGAAAAGAATATGGTGAGTCCACCAGTCATAGGTTTTCAGTAGCTCAAAATATATTAAAAAAAAAATCAGAACAGTTGCTCTTTTGAATCTGGAAGCAATTGTCTTTGAAAGTCAGAATGCTCATGTGTATCAATACATTGGGATGAACTAAAAGCTTGTCCTACTACCTGGTTAACATTCCGGCCTGAGTACCTTTAATCACATCCTTGCTTCCTAGAGGAGTGGCAGATAATTTCAGGGTGTTACCATATCCATGAAGGAATTCTTTCCACAAGGTTTTCGCCTCAGTTGGAGATAAGCATGTATTGTCTCTAGTGATGTCACACAGCCATTTGATCAATATTTGCAATTGGCAGGGATCCATGGTAGAGAAACCTGCAGTGACTCTGCCTGCCTTCAGTGGAGAGGGAGACTGGGGCTGCCTTTGTGGTGGGATGGGTACAGGAACTGAGGGGAAATTGGAGAAAGTAGCATGTATGGCTTGAGCCTGGTGCCTGTACTAGTCAGTATCCATAAAATAATACTTCTCCTTCTCCTTTGCTTTGATTTATATGGTAGTGACTGTAGTAGTGTTCATGTGTGCAGGAATTGAGGGGGGCTCTGCTCAGAAAAGACTTATGTTCTTACTGTACAGCTGCACATCCCGCTTGATGCAATCTGGTGCATTCCAGAGGCAAGAGAAAAAAACCTCTTCCGAAGTATTCTCATGAGCCAGAGAAAAAATGCCCACCTCTGGTATGGCTGATTTGGCAATATCCCAACATGGGAAGAAACTTGTTTAGAAGCAGAAGAAAATTCCTGCCCTAAGCCCCTCCCTCTCATTCCTTTTTCAGTTAAATGATGCATAATCTGATTTATGTACATGTATTCCCTGCTTCACTGCTACCACCAAGCCCCTCTCTGTATATTTAATTTACACACATTCATGCAGTATTCATCCACCCTATTTATCTGCCCACTTATTTATTTAGCTGTATGATATCTTAACAGAGAACAAATGCAAACACAGATGAAAATTCGTGTGTATTTAAAGGTGAATTGAAGTTTATCAGTTGGCTCCTGGGAGATTATTACATCTTTTAAAATATGCAGCTTTTTGCTATCAGAAGAAACAGAGAGGAAGTTAACTTGATCTGTGAACATATAAAATCAAAATCATGTTATATTTTCTTTAAAAATGCTCATGTAGGGAGTGAGCTGGCTCTTTTAAAGCAATATTAATATAAAAACTCAAATATATAAATTTGTCACTGAAGCAACATCTTTCATGCTTCTCTTATGACCCCCGATGAAGGGTGTTGGTATTGATGTTGAATTGTGTGTACAGTTCTGTAGATCGTATTCCCTGGAAATAACCAGCGTATGTCGTTCTGCTCTGCACTTGTAGTGCACTATACTAACACTGCTCCAGCCTCTGCAGTGTCAGCTCATTAGCACACAGATCTCATATTCCCTCTCTGCACTGTCATTGCAAAAAATTGCTGTTGTACACCTTTACAGCCGACAAATGTGCACTCGCGTTATGTACAATCTTCAAGAGATATTTCGAAAAGTAAACTCAACCCTATGCATAGTCTCCATGGGATTTCTCAAAAGAAAGCATTAGTTTTCATTAAAATCTGTTGATCATGTAATGATAGTGGTGGGATGTGTGTGGATGAAAAGGGGCTGTGATTGCAGAATCTAATTAATCTACCAGCAGATTCCATCTCTCAGCTAAACCTAACCTATCAGCTACAAATTCTTGTCCCATTAGTTTTTTCTGAGTTTTTTTTAAATATATCTTCTGAACCCAGAAGGCTTTTTGTGTTTTACTGAATGTGGATGTGTAGTGGGAATGAGAGCTTTTTCACAAGCTCTCATTCTTCAAGAGATAAATAAAGAGGGAAGATGCAAAGGCATGCTAAGCTTAAGTTGCTAAAATCCTGTCAGTGATTGTATAGGTCCTTTCTTGAAGTGATCTGATTTCAGACTTTCTTGGAAAAATATCCTTTAGCATCTTTGCTGTCCTTGTGTTTAATCTTTAAAATTCAACTTGGAAGATTTTAATGGCAAAAGTGCCTGTTCATTGTTGTGAGAATGTTGCAGAAAATGATGCCACAGGACTAGTAGCCAGTTTTCCAGTGTGACTGTTCTGCTCCCTTTCCCAAAGCCCAGGTGTGTGCACACACTCACCTGCAGGCTCACTCGCACACGGGAACACATGCGCACACACGCTTTCTCCTAAGGTGCTGTTCAGCATTTCTCTTTGCCAGTGGGCAGATAATTTGCTTCCCTTGCATCTGTGTGCTCTTTGGCCAGCTGGCAGAGGACACTGATGCTGCAAGTGGTCAGCTCCCTTCTGCCAAAAGCATAAGCATGTGTCTCTGAGAGTCCTGCCAAGTCTGGGCCGTGTACTGGTGGTTTTGTGTGAGTAGCGAGCACAGGGTAGATGCCGAACTCTCCTGACATGGAATGCACTCTGGTTTCTGCATCATTCTGTGGTAAAACACCTGGAAATGTGCTTTCTGCACAACTCTACTCATTACAGATCACTGAGAATGCCTTTTATGTGCTGCAGAAGGTGCTGAAGTATTGTGTGTTATTGCTGTATGACAAAATCCAGTTTAGGGGTCAGAGCTTTTGCAGTATTGGGCTTAGGTCAAAAGGTGAAGGGTGTTTTCCAATTGAAGTTTGTTTCCACTTCATGCCAGAGCAGATGATTTGTCATTAAGCTGAATGTGATCTCAGTGTGAGCAGAAGGAACCCTGCCCCTTTCAACTATGGTTTTTTATTTTTTAATTTTAAAATAAGCTGAGTCTCCTTTCTTTCCTTCTCTGCTGCATACATAACACTGAGGTACTGTTTAGGTGTTAGGGTTCCATTTAACTCACACTGTAGAGATGGAAAAAAATATGTTGTATGGATGGACACTTGAGAAACTCTGAATCCACCAAATGAATGAACAGTAAAGCATGATGAAGAGTGCCATTTACTTTTCTAGTTTTAGAAAGATTTTTTGCAGATGCAAACATGAAATTGTTCACTTTTCCTATATAACGCTGGGGCTGGAGCACCCGTAGAGGTGTTGAGTGGGATGGAGAGCTACTGATTAACTAGACATCCCAGTAAAATATGTAACAGCTGTAGTTTATCCCTGGAAGGAAATGGAGATGCCATGATGGGAAACAAGCCTGTGACAGAAGCTTTTAACAACAACAGAAAAACCCCACAGTTTTGTTGAAGGCTGACTTGGGAACTTGTCCAAGAGCCACAGAAACAGTGGGTTTCTCTTCTCTGGGTTCACTGTGTTCAGTGTCTGGGAGGTGGGAGGCCATCCTACTGCAAGTGTAGGACTGTTATGCAAGAAGGTGTGAAATGAGAGAGCTGATGTGTTTGCAGCGATTCTTTATTGTCACAAACCATCGATTTAACGTTTTCCATTTAAAGTACATATTTTGTCATCACTAATTTTGGAGTGCTAATTTTGATTTAGTAGGCATCCTTAAAATGTTTCAGAATATGTTATTTTTAAAACAGCAAGAGTTTGATTTCATAGTTCATTTCAAACCAAGCCAGCCTATGTAATTGGAAACCTGTGTTCATTTATTTTGAGAAAGGTGTTTATGTGAATTTGTATTTGGCATCTAAGTTGCAGCCTGAGAGCAGTACTTTTATGCTGCTAGAGAGTAGAGATCACTGGAAGGCCATGACCCCCTTTCTAAGGAAGCTCATAAGGCAGCCAAAAGCTCTGTACCCATTGTCATGAGGTTGGCTGTATGAGAGCTTGTACTTCCACTGGAACAATGAGGTGATCTAAAAATAGAATGATAGAAATGATTAAATGATTGATCTAGATTAAACCACTTCCTGTGAAACTGTGATGATCACTGCAGTAGAAGCAACTTCCAGATTTCATCCATGGGTATTTTCGTCCTCTGATAATGTGCATGTTATATTTCCCATCAAACTCAGAGGCTTCCCTTTGTTGTATTACATCCTTTATATTATTGTTGATCTTCAGAGTATTAGGTGGCTTAGAAACTTCAAACTTGAAATCACCTTAGAGTTTTTCACATGCCCTCCTCTGATGAGGACTCTGGAGTAGACACTCCTGTTGGGCTGTTGGTATTCATTGCAGTGTGGACACCAATAACTACCTCCCAGCCTCACAGTACTGGGGAGTCTGGAAGTATTTCAATATCACCAAAAATGCAGAGTTCATATATCAGTGTGAGAATTTACATGTATGTGAAATATTCAAAGGCAGTGCATGCCTTTTCAGTAGATCTCACACAGATGTAAATATTAGTGGTAAAACCATCACATATACACAGGGCAAGAGAGAAACAGGTGTTGAGGTGTCTATGTAAAGAGGGAGAGTGAATGTAGGAAGGCGTGGTGTCAGTGTATCCACAGAGCATTCATTCCTGCCTACCCTTCTCATTTTGTCTGAGGCTCTGGATCTGTTTTATCATCTTAACTGTTTCTAAAATAGCAAGTGGCAATGTGCAACCCTGACACAAACACTAGACAGGAGGCACAGAGCCCTTATGCGTGAGGATCCATCTGCAGGGACGCAGTGCTGTGGATAACTTGCCCAGGCACTTGTAAAATGGGTGAATTGCTCTCCTGAAATTGGATAATAGCTCAGGTGAGCGCTCTTCTGCTGGAATGATCTATCTGGTCACTTGTATGTAATTATTTTACCAGACTGTTTGGACATTTTAGATATGCTGAAAGTTTTTTTTGCTTCGTTTTGTCAAGTGCAATTTACATGTTCACTTTCAGACCACTTGTAACTAAGTGATTGCCTTTGGATGCGTAGTCTTGCCCTTATGTTGGGCTTATATTTGTTGGAGTTTATTCAAATGTGATGTTTGAAATTCTGATGAAGAATTAAAAAAAAAAAAAAAGGCAGGACTGTGTGGGGACTTTACGGTCTTCGGACCTTTTTAATAAAAGACCTGTCTATAAAATTATGTGCAGCTTTCTGGGAAAGGTATATCCAGTATCTTGATGTTATCTAGTCTATACTTCATTTTCTGTATAATTCCTTATATTCACACATCTTTCTCCTGGGCTGATGGGTGTAATGGTTCTTGCTGATTTCACCATTGGCAGTCTCGTCATAAGCAAACATCGAGTATTTGGGTCCTACCCATGTGGTCAGGGGACTGAACTTGGAAAATTGTGGCATCTTCTGGTGGCTCATAGCATGATTGCCAGTAAGTCGATTTGTCCTTTTTGGTAGTGCAGTTTTGCTATCTCTTATACAAGGGTAGTACAATTTACCTGTATCTGACAGGTATTGTAGAGTGTTGTTTTCAGTGAAAAACTCTGAGAGCTTCTGCAACAGCACATTCTTCAATTTATTTATCACTTCCTCAATTTCCTAAAACAAACCAACCAACCAAAAAACCCAAACAAACAAAAACAAACAAACAACAAACAAACAAACAAAAACAAACAATAAAAAGGAAAAATATTGAAAAAAAAAATAAGAAAAGCCCCACCAAAATCCAGCCTACTTTTCATCCTATTGAAAAATGAATTGAAATTAGCACTTAGAAATTTGCTGTCCTTGCTGAAGGAAGACATACATCCCCAGTGATGGACCTGGGAGAACATGTGTCGAAGCTGTACAGCAAGCCAATCTATCACTTGACAAAGGAGGAATTTTCAGCCCTTTACCTGAAATAAGCAAAGCTGTTGGAGAGAAAGCAAGTTTAATATTGGAAATTTCTTTTGTCTCCTACACACCCTGGGTCTTTATTACAAGTATGGTCCATAGTTCAACAGCACAGCGTGTGCCCAATTCTTGCCTACCTGATCCCACACTCAAACTGCTTATTTGAGTGATGGGAGAAAGAACATCTTTACTAGAAGTGCTGCTGTCTGTTGATTTCTCTCAGTGAGGTCTGTAAAATGTGCTGTAATCAGTATCTCACAGCTGCCAGATTTTCTGAGATGTGTAGCAGTGCATTTCAGGGGTTGCTGCCTCCCATGATTTCTTTGTCTCATTTCCATTTCAGAGATCTTAGTCCAAGATAGGTGCTGCAGCCTGCTTAGTGAACATGGATCAGGCCTTGCGAATCGCAGGGTTGCTCCATCATGACACACACCTTGATTTGCCTTTGTGCCCTGCTGTGCCTGTTAAATTCCTTAAAACTTCCTGGTGGTTGTCACTGAGGTCGTTGTTTGTGTTTTTCTTTGGTGGGGGCTGTGCAGGGAGGGAAGATGGTTTGGGGAGAGGTAGTAATTGGTATGTTTTTTCAGGTGATGAACTTTCTGTAGCCTCTCTACAGGAGGGACACTGATTTTTACCAATTACAGACGTTTTGTCTTCTTGGGTTTTACCAGTTGTGTCACCAAGTTTGAATTCTAATGAAGTCTGCTGATCAGAAAACTCCAGTTCACGTGCATTCTTTTTCCCAGCAGTTAGATGAGAGCTAATTAGTGTCTATTGATTTGCAAAGGACTGACCCAGAGTCTAACCCTGCATTGAATCAGAAGTGTTAGGGGGATTCTAAATTGTCTAGCAAGTTTAATGTAGTCACTCGCCTTTCTCCAGAGTGTTGGAGCAGTGGTCAGGTAGCATCTCCAGAGTGGCTTCACTGCCACATGGAATATGTCAGAAGGAGTTGGACCTAAGGAAGTGCTCAGCGTAATACCTGCTATCCAACTAAAATTTTTAAAACATTGGGTTTTGTGCTTATTTGCTTAGGACTTCTTGATGAATAGAAAACAATGCTAAAGAGAAAAAATGTACGTGGTCGGACTGTGCCAGCTAATCCTATTTCTTTCCTATTTCAGCCATGTCAGCAGAGTGATTCTCATGACTAATGGTAGTTTTTATATATTTATATTGAATGCCTCAGCCAGCTCAGACCAAGTTCCTCTACAGAACCATGATCCCACTGCTGTTCTGTGCATCCCAGAAACTAATTGCCTATCCCAGAACATCATGATTGAAAATGATGGAAGCTGTGTGACTTGCTAATCTTTCATTTCAGTTGTAGTTCCAAAAAGGTTTTAAAGATTAGATTGGGATCAAGCAGAAAATTGGAGAATTAAAAATAAAAGCTTTTTTAATAGTTTGAGATGTAAAAAAAATTGACTGGGTTTCAGTTGAAGCCAAATGTTTTGTTTTAGAAATGATGATTTCTGTTTTGTACAATTTTTTTTCTTGACTGAAACAATTTGGTGAAGTCTACCCGAGTTAGCAAGATGTTTCTGCAGGCATGAATCTGCCTTTTTCAGTCTAAAAGCACCTGTTCTGTCCAATTTTTATAATGACATATAGATGATGGATGTGAAAATAAAATTGTGTGGTTTGGAAGAAGCTGTCTGCTTTTTTCCTGGGTATATAGTTGAAGCTGCTTGTGATGGGTTTTATGGATAGATGATTTTTGTCAGTTAGAGTATGTATGGCATGTCTTTCCACACCATCTACAGGCAACTTACTTTATTACCTGGAAAAGCGGTGAGATAAGCCCAAAACTGATTAAAACGAGACCAGTTAACCCTCCTGAAGTTTTCCACTACTCCAGTTGGGCGCTCCAGGTGCAGAAGCTGCCCTAAAGCTGCATCAGTATGGCTTGACTACATGCAGACTGTAGTAAAGGTAGTGAAGGTTTCTACAGCTCCATTGTCCTGTTTCAAAAACGTGTGTTCATGTGCATCAGATGTGCTTTACTGCCAGTCACTTGGTTCTGTGCAACACAAACTGAAATTACAATCACTGGTGCTTAGTTATGTATATCTGCAGTGACCCGTGGGACTTAAATGCTTTAGTGCTTCATTGTTCTACCCTAAGAGAAAGGAAAAAACCACTTCTTTGTATCCCATTAGATAAGTAGGGGCAGTCAAGATACATAACGGGGTCTTCCTCTGACGTGACTGACGCCAGGGTAAATTTGGAGTAGCTCTGTGGGAGTTTGAAGGAATGAAATCAGCAAAGGATAAAAGCAGAGTGGTCCCTCATGGAGTATTCCTGGCTTTAAGCCTCTGGATAAGTAGAGGATATGGATCCAGGACAGCCAATGGATTCTTCAAGGGAGATTCTGAACATCTTAATCAGTACTGTACCTCCCCTCCAGAACTACGCAGGTTGTCCAGACTCTTGACTTCAGCAGCTAACTGAATACACCCTTGTGTGGCATTGCACATCTTTCCTCTTGGAACTTTGGGAACTTTAGCAAAATGCTCACGTTCAGCAGTAATAAGTGTCCCTTTATAAATGATGCTGGGTATCTCAGAAGTATCTGTAATAGACTGTGTAGGGCAGGATCTGCCAAGGAAAGATTTTGTTTTTCAATTGAAACAAAATAGTGTAAATCAAATAGTCTCCAGTGGAAAGTGCTGACGTTGCTTTTAGCAGAAGGCACTTATACCATCTCTACTTTCAGATTGTCTTTTTTTTTTCCCTTTCCCCCCTACCTTTGTTGTCTTTTTGGGGGGAAGGGGGTTGTAGTTGTGAAGCTTTCACTATTTTCTCTGTGTCAGTTTATGGATTTTGCAATTCTTTCATGAATAGAGGCTGTGTGACATTAAAGACGATAGACTCCTCTGTGAAATTTAACTCACTGTGTCTCTTAGGTGCTTGCATGAATAGTGATAGTCCTGGCTGAAAAACACGGTGCCTTTTTCTGAGTCGCTCCAGAGATAATTCAAGAACAGATCTCTGGCAAAACAGGGGCCTTTGGCTGAAGCATAAAGCTAACATTTTAACTTATTTTCATCTGTAAAAACACCCTGTTGTTTTTTATAAATAGGGAATTTATAAATGGGTAGTGGTGCTGCTAACTTCTGCATCCTGGTCATGTTCCAGCTTGGATCAGCATCAACATAAATCAGTTATTCTCCTGGAAGCTTTATTCAGATAAATTATCTGCACTTCCTGTCTTAAATTCTTATTGTGTTGTTCTGCAGTGCTAACCCCTGTTTCACATGATGCATTTGAGATTTGAGGCAATCTCTGCATACGCTGGAGGATAAATTTGATATTAGAGTATATTTTCCTTGCGGGCTTTACTGAAAAGATTCTGTGCTATCTTGGTACTGTCTGGAGATTCTCTGTGTTAATAAGAATTGTTTTGTTAATTGATTCCAAAATCTGCTGCTCTGGAATAGTCTGCCTTAATCAAGATCTCCACATGAATTTAAAAATGACATCTTTCTGGATGAAATTCTGCTTTCTACTATGTGGTCTCTAAAACTGCTTCTATCAGCCTGGTGTATTTCTTGCATATGCTGGCTTGATTTCAGTCTATTGCAACATTCTCTGTAAGGAAATTAAAATCAAAAATTATTATTAATTGCGTTTTCCAGAAGCTTTGATGAAGCTATGTATGAAATATGAATCTGTCACTTAAGTTCCTCAGAAATTCAGCTCTGTAATTCAGCATGAGTGGAGTACACTTGCAAAAAGTGTCTGCAAACTCCAAAGACAGGAGACCTTCTTCTGCAAAATGGGTGTGGGAAGGGCAACAGCAGTTTGAGTTTCCCCTGCTGTCCTTCCTGCCTCATCCCTGGATGAAAGAAGCTATAGAAGTGTGTAGAGCATTAAGATCAAACCTCCTGGATAATCAGGACTGTGACTTTGTTCTGCATGACAGAGAAGGGCCTGCAGTTCAGAGGCTGCTGCCTGCCTTCTGCACTGAGCCTGCCAGCAAAAGGGTCAATTAGTGCCAACTGCAGGAGTGTGGCTCTGGTACAAAGGCCTGTGTCCACTTAGAACTGTTCATTTAAGCTCTCATTATGGACTTCAGGTTAATAATGGTGTATGCTGCCACCTATTCATTTACTTGAAACTGATAGACTTTATTTTCCCAGTTTAGCCATCCTCCTACCCAGTTTGGCTGTTTTTCTGTGACTGAGTCCAACTTTAAATCTCCAAGAGAAGTGTATCGTGTTGTGCTGTGATGATTACAGTTAAAATGTGTAGAGATTTATTGCTAATACAGAATAAAACGTAGTAACTTTAAAATATTGATGATCAAAGCAATAAAGATGTGCAGCTTGATAAATTTGCCCGTTCTTAAAAGCTGGCTTTTCTTTATAAATGTCCTGCAGACAATTTTACTTTGACAATATAGTCAAGGCTTCCCTTTTAAAACAGCCACAGCTTGCCTCATTTCTCAGGGGTGTAGAGGCACCAGCTGGGTTGTGAACTTCTCCCTGTTTGTCCACTGGCAGGTGTGTGTTCTCTTTCCAAAGAGGTTGATGCCATTAATCTTTCTGCTGTTGGTGGTTACGTGAGAAATATGCCACTGAAATGCTGGGGTGGTGTGGCTGGGCGTGCTGATTGTCAGTCACTTTAAACTAGCAATAAGCTTGTAAATTGGATAATGCTGCAACTTGAAGATTATTTTAATTACCAGGAGACAAATTTTCTGAGCAATGGGCTTTAAGACCGAAAAGTGATCCTTTGTGGCTGTAGGGGGTACAGTGTGGCTTTTGAATCTTGGTCCAGCAGCAGTTTGGTTACCTGGGTGTGCACACCTATGCTGTTGCTTCCTCCCCAGTACTCTGTTCAGAGGGCTTGGACGTTTCTGCAGAGCTCATCTGATGGGGTTTCTTTGGAGCACTCTGTTTGAGGAGCTGAGGGGATGGCCTTGGCTCCCATTCATGGTATCCACAGAAGAGAATTGCTGCAGTCCAGTGGTTTATTGAGCTCTCTGCAGCGATGCCTCGTGGCAGCACAAATCCTGCCTGGAAGCCAAGGAGTGCCAGCCTCTAGGTCCTTGGGAGAACTGATCATTCCTCTCTTTTCCCTAGAGCACACACCAGCCATCTTGTAATTCCTAACCAGTGAAATAGGGTAGAAAACCTAATGATAATTCCCAGTGGTTAGGAGCTTTTCCTGCAGGAGTAGGAGGTACGTGCAGTGGCTCAGGGCTGGTGACCCACCAATCTGCAGGTTCTCATGCTGGCAGAAGTGGTGTTGCAGTGATAGCCCACAGCCCAGCAAGGCTGCCAGGAGAGAGAGAATCACTACAACTGCAGCAATTGGATCTTTTTCACTTCAGGGCTTTGGAAGCTTTCTTTGGGATCTGTACTCTGCGGAGATGTGGTTTTTCCCTTTAGTCTGCTATCTTTATCCTTTTTTCTCTGTTCTCTGTTCTTGCCTTGCTTTGATAGATAGGAGCAGATAGAGCATAATTAAAAAAAAAAAAAAGCTATTTCACTTCCTAGAGACAGCGAACAGGCCTGTGAATGGCGCCTTCTGTTCCCCGTCTGCCCGGGTTCACCTCACACCCAGCAGCCTCAGCTCTGTCTCATTCACATGGAGCTGTGAGGTTTGTTTCGCTCTCAAAAACTCTTTCCAGAGTGGGCAAGTTCCACACTGATGTGGTTCAAGATCCCAAACCTGCTCGTGTTTCCTCCTAAGTGGTGTTAGTCACTACCCAGGCCAGGTTTGCTCAGATCACTGGAACTTCCTCTGAGTGTAGTTTGACTTTTGAGGTGTTTACCAGTCCTTCAGATGGTGTGAGTTTCCTGCAAAGCTGGAAGTGCCATAGCAGTGGAGGGATCCTGGAACTTTCAGTGGAGCCTGTATGTAAATACAGTAACTGTGTGAATGAAAAGCCAGCAGTAAAATCCATCAGCATTTCTTTAAGCCTGCCATGCCTTTTGCACTGATATGAGGCTTCTGCAGCTCCCAGTGATGAACCCTCTAAAACAAATGACTGAGATTAGTATTATTTATAGATAACCACAGAGATCATTCATCCCTCTCAAGCTGTTTATTTTTGGGCAGCCCAGTGAAATTGATGAAATTGCCAGTTGTCTGAAATGCTGCTGCCAGTTGTTTGAATGAACAGTATTGATTATAGTTACAGGACTATTCATCTCAGACTGGCACGCATACAATACATGGATTATAAAAATGTTGTCTCTGTTGACAGCTGGGTTATGAAATGATACACTGAATTATATGTCCTTGTAGGCAGTGTATACATTGACTTTTCTTATCCTAATTCAAAAGTATTAAAAGTTACTTGAAGGAATACAGAATGGAGTATCAGACTTTGAAAATATTATGGTACCTTAGTTAGAAAGAACCAGTTATGAAGTTTCTGTTCAAATGAGCTGACTCAGAAAAACTCCAGTGGGCACTAACTGGTCTAAATAATCTTCTGCTGTGGAGGCGGAGAACATTTTGTTTTCTTAAATGAGTAAAGGAATTCTTTAAAGATGCAGATAGAAAAGAGACCATTTAAATCTACTCTATTACTATAGTTTTGTTTTAAAATCAAAGAAAACCTCCAGGCAAACCCTGTTTGCAGTGCATACAGTAGTAGTCTTCTGGCTTCAGAGCAAACACGTTCATCTTTCTGATTTTTTTATTTAAAAAAAATGCAGTGGTGCAGTGATCATGTTTGTCTACACTTACGCTCAAAAGTTTTCCATCCTTCATTCTGTCACTTACTTAATGATGTGTGTCCCAGTTGCCTGGGTTGCTCCATCATGACGCCTTTTGCTGTGGGATCCATTGGAGAGGAGCTCTGCAGATGGCCCTTTGGCTATGGCTTCTGTCCCTTCACTGGAACAATCTGTTCTTCCAGCTCAAATGAGTTAGAACCCCAAAAGTTGAAATAAAAGCCCCTCTCACATTTTAGAGAATGCACTCTTTCATTGGTGCATTGTTGTAAACTCGAAGGATTCCTGTTTTGAAAAGCTGTTAAACGAAGATTAAATAGATTTTTAAGTACTGTGCTTGAAAATTTCCATTGTCTTGCTCTGCAGTCATGAGTGATCAAAAATAGATTAAAGTGCTCAGAGCATTTTATTGTAAGTTTTACTAATGCGTCCTTGTTTAGATCTGAAATAACACCATTGCCTGCAGCCGCTACCCTGAGAGCTGACTTTCCCTGTGTTTACCTGAACTAATATGCTACATTGAACATAACTTCAGCAGTACACAGTGGTGACAGTTGTAGCTGTAGAATGCTTGGATGTGTTTTAAAATATATTTGCAATTGTAGCAAATTTATTAAATAACTAACTGCAATTAAGGTTTCAGAAAATATGTAAGTCCAGATCACAACTGGAGTAGATTGACTTGACATGCCTGATGGAACCAGCTCTGTGTCACTACAGTTCTTAAAATGGTCTTTAGCAGTTCTTTTTGGCAATACAGTGATAAAAGTCTTTACAAATTTGCTGTAACTTCGTGTGTTCTTTGGACCAAAAGACCATATTCTTCCTCAGCTTGCATTACCTGTGATAGCTTTCAAATGGAATATTTTTATCATTTTATCAGTTCACTTTTATGAACTATCAGTTTCCTGAATAGGAAAATATTTTTTTTCTCTTTGTTTCTTTGTTTCTTTTCCTTCATCATCTGAGATTTTTTTCTTAACCGAAAAGTAGAATTTGTAACCATGAAAAAGCTTCATTTGAGCATCTCTTGTCATGGGTTTTTCAGATCCTAGCAAGCCACTTTTCATGTCTGCTCCCTTTTGCTCAACACTTCTGCTTGCTTTTCCTTTGTCTCAGTCTCTGCAATGAAGCTGTTCAAATATCACCACTTTAATTGATGATTCTTTATTTTTAAATTCTTTCTACAAAAATTTAATCTCCTCTTATGAGACAGGATATGCTCACTCTCTGTGTAAGTGGATGAGTTAGCGGGATAAATATCCTACATGTTCATGGGAGAATAGACACCCCCACGCCCATACTGTCAGCAGGGAGAGATGGATTCTGCTGATAATTTGTGCGATGCAGTGGTTGACAAGGTACAGTAGCAAGGATAAAGCACTAGCAACTGCACTTGGCAAAATTTGGGGTTATCTTCAGCTGTGAATGGCTCTGCTTAATTGTTCCCCAAGCCTCCCCTGCTGGAATGATGCATCAGAGCAGCACAAGCTGAGTAGTTGTGGTGGCTGAACTTGCTCCTGCTGCTCACGAACCAGAGCTACTGTAAATGCAAACAGTAGGCGCTCCCCTTACCTCTCATTAAAGCGTGGATGCAAGTTTGACTATTCAGCTGCAGTATCAACTTACTCACAAAGCCAGCCTGGGAGCTGAAGAGCAGGTATTTTTGGTAGATTCATACTCTCAATACCTTTGCTTTTCTGGCTTCCTCAGCAGAAAGGGCAGCTTGAGTCCAGTGATGAATCTCTCTTTCTTCTTTTTTCCTTTTAAGATACAGTTATGGAAAACTGTGGCATTTTCTGCAGTTCATTTCAGAGTAAAGAGGAAAATCTCCTGGGAATCCTAAGGAAAGTTGTCCTTCCCTAAGTGGTGTTTTCTCATTCTTCTGTGGAGCTGCAATATGACTGCTTCTGTCCTGCTTGTCTTTTGAAGATACAAGATCAATTGTGATGATTAAGATTACATGTGATGTTCATCCAGATTCTTAAGAAAAGGGTAGCAGAGGAAGAATTAAGAAAGGGCAACACTGTTATTTAAGAGGATGCTTGTATGTGGCTTGTAGCTAAAAGATATTCTTCAGTATTCTCTGCACTTGTCCTTAAGGGCATTAACACCTTGTTGCAGAACTCAGATGTTGAAATGGAACACTCAGATGCCCAAACTTGCCTTTCAATCATCTGCTCAGCTGTATAAAACACTGGGTGGATATTCTAGTTCAGCCCCTACTTTGTTCTTTGTTAGTAGCAATATCCATTGCAAGAGCCAATGTGTGTAGTCTCTGTCATGATCTTCCATTAGATGTCACTCAAATGTCTGCTTTTGGGTGGGTTTTTTGTCTTTCAGGAGAAAGAGAACGTGGAGTTTCTTGGCTTAAATAGGTGGTTATTTTTCAGATCTAATTTATCACAAGCCCAAGTTCTTCACCTGAACAGTCTTTCCATCCATTTAGGTAGCTTTTCTTAGTCTTGGGCAACAATTACACTTTTTAAACACAGAAACCCTGATTAAATTGTTTTAGAGGAAGAGCCCTTTCTCTCATGGTTGATATTTTTCTTTCCATTCAAGCTTGGTTTCATCCTTTTCACTACAACTGCATCATGCATTAAATGCACATCTTCTGTTTGTGCAAACAATCTCTGCTTATATCAAGGACAAAAATTTTAAAATTATGTGTACAGCAGCAACTTTGTGTAATATTACTGTAATCAGTAATGTTCCTTAATAAGTGACACAGTATTATTACTTCATTCCTTATGAGAGTCTCACAAAGGCGAGTTAAGTTTTCCAGGGTGAGAATAATTTCTCACATGCTCCCCCCAGTCTCCCAAAACTGACATTCAGAAATAAATCTTTTAGGAAAAGAATATAATTATCTTGCATTTCCCACATCGTCGACTCAAATTAACTGACTGTGCTTTGGATTCGCTCCCTCATTTGGGAAGTTTGAATGGACTCTGTAGATACAACCATTTTAGAAAGAGGCTGGAGAATGCTGCTTGTCAGGAGGGTACAGCTCTGTAGAACGTGATTAGTTTCACTTATTGGTTGACCCAGCATATTTATTCTGCTTAGCTGAAGTCATGAAAATCCTAGATACTGAATTTATTTACATTTGTTTGAACGGTCCTTTTGGTAAAAAAAAAATATTTTTAGTGTGGCAGTTCAGTGGTTTATCTTTGTTCCTTAATAATACTCTCCCTCTTATGTTTTTATTCAAAGTTAATTGTGTGATAGCGGGATATTGTTCATTTGAGAATGGTTTAGGGGGCTGAGAGGGAGGAAGAATAGGACCAAGTAAGTAAAGGGAAACCACAGCTTAGAAAAGGATCCAGAGCCAAGAGAGTTAAATTGCACTTCTTTCTAAGATGTGAAATGGCTTGAAAATATTCCCTTCTAGACCACAACCTTGGTGAGTTTGCTGGTACTGTTTTGAAAGATTTTCAACTACTGTATCCTGGGTAGATTTTATGGAAGGGAAGTTGGTTTTTTTTATAAAGAACACAAATGAAATCATTCTTGCTTCTTTTGGAACTAATATGTAGTGTGTAGCCATATATTCATGGCTACTGAGTTATCCCGTTTCTGTCAATCTCTCTTTCTGTTCCTGTAGTCCCTCCACAAAATAAGAGGAGAGATTCAGACTAAAGAGGAGGCTCCTATCAGCTGGCCACCACCCAAATCCTTGTATAACCCAATAATTTTGATGGGATGAAAAATTTCTATCGAACGTAGATTAAAACATAATAAAATCCCAAAGGTTCTGTGCCTAAAGAGGCAGTGTTAATTTTTGGATTGCATATACTCAGTGTAAAATTATTTCCTGCTGTCCTTACTCATAACACCAATGTGACAGAAAATTGATAGCCAGGAAGAGGTAGTTTGGAATTATTTTGATGGTTGCAAAATAATCTGGGATTTTTCAGTCCATGGATTTCGTCATTTGGTTTGTTTGGTGTGGTTTCTGTAGGTCTCAGGACTTCTTGAAATATTGGACTGTCAGTGCTTAACTAAAGCTGGTGACAGCCTAACTATGTTTGCATTTCTGGCACGTTTTTGCAGACTTTTGTTGGCTTAGTGGAAAACTATAAAGGTCAGTAGCTTGCTCTATGTTCAAATAGTATCCTACTATCCAGTGTTCAGAACCATGCTCCTAACCAGAAAGGTTAGAAACAAATTGGAATATTTTTAAATGTTTCACATTTACTTACAGCAGATTCAACAGTGAGTTTAGCCCCAGAGGCAAAGAATAGCATAATAGAGGGACTTCAATGCCTGTTTTTCTTTTATAGGTGATCTCTGTAGAACAGGAGGTAAGAAATATTGTCTGGGCTTCTTGGGGAAGCTTGGAAGAGCTGATGAATTCATCAATCCCTTTTATGCAGCTCTTCTGGAGGATTTAAATCTTCATGTCTTCAATTTATTAAATTATTATGAGAAACTCATTCTATTGTTATCAAATTCATTTTTCTTATGCAAGTTTCTGTGCTATTTTTGTTATAGAAAGGTATTGTCTCTCTGATAACATTGCCAGTGGGAAGGAGGGCTTGGACTGGCTCACGTAAATGGAAAATACATGGAGAAAATCAGAGTACAAAGAAGTCTTCTGTGCCTATAGCTGACATTTCTTAGAAAATGAGGTCTCTTAAGTCTCCTATTATAGTCTAGAAAGACACTTCACTTAGTCTATTAATCTATCTGAAAAGCTTTACTACCTGAGTTCACCAAATAAATCTACTCAAGACCTACAAAATTTTCAAGTCCAAAAATAATCTGTTGATGGGCTGCTTTGAAAAGCTTGACCCTGTCAGGGAGTCTATTCGAAAACCAGACTAGGAAAATTCAGTAGCAGTAGCCTGGCAATAACTCCATACCATGCATCAGTTTAAACAAATGCACATTATCATACTCCTTTTTGTTGTCTTAACAGGCAGTGTAGAAATACATAAGGATAAGTATGTTTGTGGTGCAGAGAAATAGACGTTTCCTGGTTTGGAACCTCAGTTTGTGGTGTGCTGCTTGTTTGCTGAATGATGTGAATACTTCTTTTGTTGACTGTTACACTGATTCTAGCAAGAGAAAAAAATATTTATTTTAAATTTACTCTGAAATTGGCACTGAAAGTTGCAAGTTAAATTTCAGAGTCTTTAATCTATAAAACCTGGAAGATGCTGTGAGTTACTTTGTAAGAAATTAGTACAGAAGAAATTTAAGAAGGTTTTTTTGTGGGATTTTTTTGTAAGAAAATCATTACCAGCCAGTCGAGGGGAGGGAATTGTCCGACTCTGCTCTGCACTGGTGCAGCCTCACCTTGAATATTGTGGCAGTTTTGGGTGACACAATATAAGAAAGATATTAAGCTCTTAGAGAGCCTCCAAAGGAGAGCAGCGAAGATGGTGAAGGGCCCTGAGGAGGAACCGTGTGAGGAGGGGCTGAGGGCACTTGGTGCGTTCAGCCTGGAAGAGACTGAGGGGACACCTCATTGCAGTTACAGCTTCCTTGTGAGGGGAAGAGGAGGGGCAGGCACTGATCTCTTCTCTCTGGTGACCAGTGACAGCACCGAAAGGAATGGCCTGAAGTTTTGTCAGGGGAGGTTTAGGTTGGATATTAGAAAAAGGTTCTTCTCCCAGAGGGTGGTTGGACACTGAACAGGCTCCCCAGGGCAGTGGTCACAGCACCAAGGCTGACAGAGTTCAAGAAGCATTTGGATGATCCTCTCAGGCCTATGGTGTGACTCTTGGGGATGGTCCTGTGCAGGGCTAAGGGTTGGACTAAATGATCCTTGTGGGTCCCTTCCAACTCGGCACATTCTGTGATTCTGTGACATGGGTACATTTAAATTAAAGTAAGGCATTATTTACAGTCTCTAACTGTAATCACATTTCAGTTCCTATTCTGCTGTGCATAGTGAGCTGATTTTTTAAAAAGCTTTTTTGAAAGGCCGATGAAAAATTAATCGAGTTCATTGAGTTCATGAAATGGTTCCTCTCATTGTTATGTCTATGCCTACTGTGAATAAGGGATTTCCTGCCTACAGAGCCCAGAACTCTCTCCAGTTTGTCATATCTCAGTAAGACTCTTCCTATCCTTGGTGCAGTTTTGTTCCATGGTTGACCTCCCTGAACAGGTGGTGCTGCAAGCAAGGGATAAGCAGGAATGGGGACAGACCTTCAGGGTGATGATGGTCTGCTGGAAAGAGCTCATCCTGCAGCTCACTGCAGAGCTTGAGGAATGGTACAGCCCTGGGAGAAATTTCCTTAAGGCAAACGAATTTATTGCCGTCTGTCATCCGAACTGCTGCAGTTGAGCTGTTCGGTACTCGTAGATTGGATGTCAGGACTGCTGTCATGGAGATACACATGGCTGTTTTAAGGCTGCTTCTCCCAACTTTGCACTGATTTGGGTGTTGCACAGTTGTGTTTGAGACAGTGGTGAGACTCATCTGCTTGTTCCTTAGTTGAACAATACCCCCTAAATTGGCTGATTCCTTTTGGTATGGCAAAGAGCGATTAAGAGCTCTGGATGGTTTACTGAAGTGACTTACTGAGGGAAGGATCCACAGTGCATTACTCCTTAGAAATTCAAGCCTATTTTCTGCCATAAGGATTAGAATTTTTGTTCCCAAACCAGAAAAAGCTTGGATACTGTTGCAGCAAATTTGTTGTTTTGAACCTCCCCCGCCTCAATTTTCCTTTTCTCTTCTAAGTTGACACAGTGTTTTTGCAGGATGCTTGGAATTTGTTGGTGCAAGTTTTTAGCAGATTTAGTCATTCTTGTGCAAAGGCAGAGAGGAGAATTTTTTTGATACTTCTAATAAATGCTGCTATTACAGAGGCATTTGGATATAAGGTGCTGATACATCTGTGGAGATGGAGCACATCTGTGAACCAAGAGGCTAAGGAATGAGTTGGAAAGCAGGCCCTGATACAGATGATTAAAGAGTAGGTTGAAGAAGGATTTATTCAGTAGCAACCAAGTTATTTAAGTGTTATTTGTTTACATGCAAAAAAACCTGGTACATTAAAACAGGCCCATGTTTGATACAAATTAAATCATGTACCAGAAACTTGTAATGTAAAATAATTAAGAAGTTGACAGTGAGCACACTGGTTAACTGTACATATGAATCAACAGAAATTCATGCCATCACTGGTATTAACCTTTGTGACTATTTGATATGCAGCACACACTGTCTTATCTATCAAATTCCACTTTTTCAATCAAAAAAACTGTCAGAAACATCAGAATATGTTTGCAGTAAAGATTAAAAAACAACAACAACAACAAACACCACCAAAGAGGACAATGAAGATGCTTTGGCACATAAAGCTCTTTCATGAGTCACTTTATACTGCTCAAGGGGCACCAAGAATTCAGTCTTAGGAGCCTCTTGGATAGGAGGATATGGATGCAAAGCATGGACTGTAGCCCACTGATGATGAGCTGTGGTGTGAACAATGTAACTTTGTAACTTTGGTAAATGTCAGAATAATTTCAGAGGAAAGCTAATGTTTGGTAACCATGTTTCTGTTAGAGAGGAGCTGTAATGGGGATAACCTAATCCAAAGTTTTTAAAAAATGTCTGTGGTTCTCCATTTGTATTTATGCTGATGGGACCACAAACATGGTGAGATCACAGCAGGATTCTCTGTCCTTAATGGTGTTTGTAAATAAAAGAGCTTCTGACTCATGGGAATGAAAGTTACGGCGGTCTTCTCATGTTGTGGTAACTCTCTTAGCAAGTGTGAGAGAGAGAGGAAAGAAAGGGCTGATCTTTGAAGTCATAGATTTGCAGGTGCTCTACTGCTAGGAGAGTTTAGTAAGTGTTAGTAGAGAAGATACCAGGGAAGCATGGAGGTGTAGTGGTGTAAATCAGACTAAATCATCTGAGTACCCCTAATTCAGCTAGACTGTAATGCAGCATGGAAAGGGGACCTCCTTCCAGAGGGAGCATCATGGTAATTTGATGGTCAGCTTTGAGTCAGCATCTTGATCGCATTCTGCAGTCTGTGTCTGTTCGTCAAAACACCTAAGCGTGTGCATAGATTTGTGCACGCAGCTTTGGGATGTAAGACATTTAGTAAAGCCTTGCTGGTGTCATGACACAGTTCTGTGCTTGTAGAATAAAGCTGACTAAACAGTGGTTCTTCTGGTGTGTGTGGTTCTAGAGAAAGTCAAGTGCTGCCCCACACTGCTGGTGTCTCATGGCACACCAGGTTTCTGATGAGGACTTCCAGGACCTCTTCAGTAGAACCAAAAGGCTGCTTGTCTGGCTTTGCTATGAGGCCTTTAGCTCTTCTCTGTCAATTGAAGATGTGGGAAGAGCCCCACTTCTCTGTCACCATCACACGTACCCCTGCAGACCACAGTCTCATGCTGTTGTTGATGATTAATGAGATTGTTCTCTTCTTATGAACGTAGCAGTGTCTTGTGGAGCTCAGAAATACATTTGCACCAGGTTAACATCTCACTATGAAGCTGGCTGAGACTTTAAATCAGTATTTAAAGCTATGACAAGCTGTCCAAACCCTCTGAAATTAACAAATAATTTCAAACTTGGTCTGTCTCTCTTGGCTGCCCCCTCCTCCTTTGAAAGGGCAACAATCAGTTAAGAATTAACATGTAGCAATGTGACTTTTCTTTCACAATCAGGCTTTTGCTGTACCATTTCCATCAATTTTGGCTTCCACATTATTCAGCTGTGCACCAGACAGCTCTTTTGTTATGTGCCAATTAACCCAGCTTGATAAATAGTGATTATGCATAATTTATAAAGAATAATATTCTTGTTGTTCCCTGTAAATAAGGCACTGGCTTAGCTGAGGGTACTGGTCTGTGAATTACTGTCAGATGTGATTGTGAAGGTCCAGGAGGCTGGTAGCAAGAAGGACTCTTTGGACTGTAAGGCAGATAGGAATTATAGAGAGAATAAAAATAGATGGGGGATGCTTTTGTAAGGGCAGTCGGGATTTTAATTTTGCGTTTCTGTAGTTTGCTATTTCAGTGTACTCCATTTCAGTCTCTAGTCCAGCTCTTGCTGAATTCCATGTGAACTTCTCCAGTGACATTGGTGGGCTCTTTATTGGACACCTAAGGAGCATCTTCCAATAATTTCCCTGGCTGCTGAAGCCAGCTTTCACAGCCTTTCTGTTTCCTCTTCTGTGGTAACTGGTATGAAGCCTCTCAGACTGTTAAGCTGACAGCAGTGGGACACAAGGACTGGATGAGAATTGCATAGCCCCATGAACTTTGAGTACACTGGGGACAGAGATACAGAGATGTCAAATCCAGTCCACCGGTCCGAGATGTACTTGCAGTGCTTGCTGGAATACTATTGCAGAGCCTCCAGGAAAGTGCTAGGGACTGTTGCTTTGGGTAAACTGGTCTGTCTGTCAGCCAGCACCATGCTCTGCACTCATACAGCCAACTGGAAACCCTCCAGAGCTGGAGGCTGCTTGCACAGCTGCTGTTTTGGCATTTGCATCCCCTTTCTCCTTGGACAACCTTAATTGTGGCCTTCACCTCCTGGTGAATTTTACCCTGTTCAGTGCTTCAGGTGTGTTGGCCATTTTGCCTCTTCTATCTCATCCTCTGTAATCTATCCCCACAGGCCTATAAATGGCACCACCTCAGCAGACTCAGCTCATCTTCCATCACACTGCCAGAGCCTTGTTTTGATTTATTGCCTTTCACCACAGTGGCCCAGAATGAAGTCAACTTCTGAAATCACTTAGGGAAGGATCTGCTGAACAAGCATACATTTAATAATACGCCTCTGCCTTTTTACTTCCTCCATACTGAGATGTTCCAGTGATACAAGAAATCCCTTCAGAGTGCTGGAATGCTGGAGAGAGCTGCTGCTGATGTGCAGCTCTGAGGCACAGCATTGCCTTCAACTGCTGTGCTTTGATTCAACCCTACATTCTGCCTAACATCCTCAGCTGCAAAATGCTGCCCTTTTCTGATGGGTGTGATTTATATTTTACTCCATACCACAAAAATCTTTCTTTCTCTTAGCCTGTTGTTTGAAGTATTGATGAGATACGTGAGATAAATCATCTCTGAAGATGGTAACAATAGCAACTTGGGTACTGCCTGGTCTACCACATCTTGTCGTGTTCATATTAAAAATGCTTTTTTGAACATGTCTTTTTGTTCCAAGACAGGGTGCTTAATGGCTTGTGGGACTCTTATTACTTTAAAGAAAGTTACAGAAACATTCATGATTTTATATTAAACTATAAAATGTTACTGTGTTTATTAGAATATGCATATTAGTAGAGTATATTGGGTATGCTTATTAGGAGTATATTGGCTGCCTGTAAATAAATGGCTGCTAAATTTTCTAGTGTGTTATAACTGAGTAATTTTTGAAAGAACAGGGTTTTTCATATTTTCCTCTGACCAACATTTTTAGAAAAATTGCTTCAGAAAATAAGGGATACAGTTACAATCCAAAGTGATCACAGCATGCTGGCATAACATACGAGATTAAAATTAAAAGCATTTCAAATGGTGCAGCAGATGGAAACAAGTTATTTCACTCGAGTGAGTGTTATCTATTTGTGTTGCATGCAGACTGTCCATGTTTCTGCAGAGATTAGTCACGAAACAGGAATTGGAGTCTCAGATGTGAAGGACGCAAGTGATCATTGTTTGCTGGGAATATATTTAGACTCTCACGGGAAAAGCTTTGCCAGGTCCTCTGGCTCCCTCACACAGGGGTTAGCTCATCTTCTGTGCTTCCTGCAGAAAGGAGTGTGTGGTTATGGGTGTAGGACAGGCTGAGCCTTTTCTCGGAGGGCAAAGCTCAAGGAACTGCTTTACATCCACTCATTAAGTCTCTAACGCTCTCTAAACTTGAGGGGGACCCATGCCATAAATCTTAAGCATCCAGGATGGTGGAGCTGCAGTCAGGAGGAGAGTGTTGGCATTGCACATACTGCTGCTGTTGGCAAGGCATTGATCATCCTGGAGTAACTGAGCAGAAACATCTCTTCATCAGGGGATAAATGCCTTCCCATTTCTCTCCAGCAGTGAGTGTAACTGTCTACAGAGAGGAACCTCTTGCTGCTCCTCCTCCAAGTATCTACTTTGGTGTCAGGACCACCATAGGCAGAAAGCAGAATAGCTCACAGATAATACAAATCTGAGTTCTGCAACGGTGTTACAAAGTCCTCTTTCTAAAAGCTTTTTGTTTAAAATTGTATTTAATATGTTTCCCTTAAAACTGAAAGGAATACTTCCTTGTGAGCAGCATGGGGGGGTGGCGGGATCACAGTGGAAAGTGGTCTGTTAACAGCAGAAGACGTGAATTGCCAGGATGGGTTTAAAAACAGGAAACTTGGTTATAATTTGTGGGGCCTGGTCTGAAAGCTTGAACTCCATCTTCTAAAGGCACAAGCAAGATAATGCAGTACTTTGATCAGCACGTACTTAAGTATAGTCCTTAAATATCTAACATGTTTTTTAAATCATCCTCCAGAAAAATCAGTTGATTTGTATGGCACGTATATATCTCCTCTCCCCCTTAATTCATTTTAAGCTTTAAACCCCTATTTTGCTTCTTTCAAACGCCAATGGATTATACTTCAAAATGAGTCATGGTAATCTGACTCATAGCTTTTCAAAAGGAATGCTCTCATAGTGCTCAGAATCCATGGTATTTAAAAAAAAAAAAAAATCAGTGTGTGATAGGGATGCCAGGTAAACAAAAACTTTTTATAATTTGGAAGTTCTGATAAGAGGCTGACACTTTTCCTGGAAACTGGGTGGATTTCTGCTGCCATCAGAAATGTGTCATAAATACAGAGATTCTGAATGGCAAGTGATGTTTCTTTTTATAATGAAAAACATGCATTATAATTTGGTAGGTTTGAGGAACAAGAGACTAATCTTGTGCTTAAGTTTTAACAAGGCTAAAAAATTTTATTTTTTTTTTAGCTTTGTGGCTAGTAATCTGAAAACAGAGGTAGCTCATTTTCTACACCATCTTAGGTTTGGAAGTATCTTGGGAGCTAAACAGTGAGTAGAAAATAGCAGCACAGGTAGCATTGCCTGTTCCAAGTTACTCAGGCTACCTGCAGTACTCTCAGACTAGAACAGCTTTCAGAAAGTTAAGCACAGCTTTCCCAGGACAATCAAGGTTGTGTTCAGCCCGTCTTTCTGTCTGTCTTACAGTTTGGTGCTTAAGAATGTCCTTTTTGCTGGCATTTCAAATGTATTAGCTAGTTTTTTAAATACCAAAGCTTTCCTTTGCATATTTATCAAATTGGCAGTGTGGGACCAGAGAGGTTTTGATGTGGTTCACCTTTACCTGACTAAAGGTACACTAGTGAACAAATACCTCACACCTGAGTGGACATCAGCTGCCTTTCACTGAGTGCCTTCTGAAACTGCAGCTTTCTTTTGTCAGCCTTTCTGTCTAAAAGGATCTGACTTCAGAGATGCACTTCTTTCTCACAAGCAGCCACTGCAGATCTCCACAGGCACCTCTTTGGCATCATGGCAGGCGTGAGACTTGGTGCTGCTGGTGTTCCCACCACACTGTTACAGCCTAAGTGGCCTATTTTTATCATTGCAAGCTGGCATTTTTCATACCCTCATAAAATTCACACAAATGTTTCAGTGTGAAAGGAAGATCCAGCACACAGCAAATTCATGTACGTTGTTAGGGTTTTATTTGACCGTGGTGGTACGTGTAAAAGCCAAAATGTGTAAAGTTTAATGAGTCAAGTATGTCATAAATAATTGGGCATATGAAGGAAACCAGGCCTATAGTAATGTATTTGTACAGCACCCAGCACGGAGGAACTGTAATTGGGATTGGTGTTCCAAAGTCAGCCTGAAAAACAGATAAGAAATAAAGACTGTTTTAATGGTGAGTAGTGGAGCTGTGATAGGGTGATCAAAGTAATCTTGAAGAGGATCTTGACCAGAGACTGTTTGGGCATGCTTGGATCTGAACATGGGTTTTGAATTGCTTTCCAGTAAATGGTTTGTAAAATATGAATGGATTAATCCTTACGCCTTTCATTTGCAATTTAATAATATCCTCCTCCTGGTGCCTGAATGTGCTGGTTTTATTTTATTTGCTCTTCTAAAAAGAAATGCAAACTGAAGGAAGTGTGTATGTTTGAAGAAGGCATTAGATAGAATGAAGCAAGCAAGCTGAGTAGTTCTTTATAAAAAGAACTAGATAAAACACTGCAGTTAAATCATTCAGAAAACTGATGCCATAAATGAATTAACAAGAGTAAATCATGATTTTGTTTTGTGTCCTGCTGTGAGATTTTGGGCTGGGTTTTCTTTCTTTCATTCTGAGTGTATTTCTCTGTGTTTGTGAGTGCATATCCATTTCTAGGTAGGAAGAGATGTGATGTTACAGCCAAAACCTCAGGAAGATTTGTATGCAATTCCAAGTTGTGACTTCCTTGGTTCCCTTATATCCCCAAGGATATTCACTGTTAACTATTCCAGAAATGCTTTTTTCAGAAATGCATCTTTTCTCACCGAAATTTTAAACAATACAGTAAAATATTTTCTTCGTGTCAGAATTCAGTGTCTTAATTAAAATGTAAAAGATGGTTTTATTTGCTATAGATAAATGCAGTTCACCTCATTTTAAATTTTTAATATGATGAGTTTGTGTTTAAAGGTCTGATTGCCTGGAGCCCCCTGAAAGTATCTCATTCTGCATTCAGGGGCACTGCTGTGCTGATCTCCTGAAGGCTCAGGGTAGGGAGAGTGTGCTTTTTCATTCAGTGGGAAAGTGGAAGAAAGCAGTAGAGGCACTATCTGTCTAAGAGCCAGACTGTAGGTTTACTGTAAGAAGTGATGTTAATGACCACCTTGCATTATTACAGCAAGGAAGGCATAGGGTGGAGCCTTAGAAAAGAAGTGGCAACTGCTCAGAGATAATGCTGCATATTATTCCACTGTAAAGTAGTCCCATTGGTCTGTTGGTAGAAGCTGGCAGTGAGAATTGTCTGGGATCCAAGACAATTGGCAGAAGAAAGTGGACAGAATGAAATTTTCCCAGCTGAGGGAAACAGAGAACACAGACCTGAGGAACTGGTGTGAGCAGCACACGGTAATGCCCGTGCTGATGGAGCTCCAGCAGTGCCTTTCCTCCCAGAGAGCTGCGAGAGTGTCACTGAATCAGTGCCCCTTTGACACAGGTTGATTTTGTCAGACCTACTTTATAAGAAATTGATATGGACAAAGGGGAAATTACTGGTCCATAAAAAGAGTAATGAAGAAGGAATAGTATTGTAACCTCCAACCCCTGACTCCAAAACTACGGGGCTCTTAGATCCTGTGTGGCAGTGGAGGATCCTGCTGACTTTTACAATTCAGTCACTAATGATATCATCCAGTGGAAATGGTGTATTAAGATCCACCATTAACATATCTCTTCTGTTGGCTTTATGCATCTTTTCTCTAAACAAGCAAAATCCAAAACTACTTGTAAATGTTCCTAGTAACGCTTCAGTTGTTTGTAGTAAGACTGGAAGTAAAAAAAAAAAAAAAGGTGTCAGAGAGAAGTTTTGACTTTAGCTTCCAGGCAATAGACAGCAGAGATGTCAGAGCCAGCACAACCTTGCAGTGTCAGGAATACTCAGTCACTAAAAGACAGAAAAACTAAACACCATTAGATAGCAAAAATAAATAAAATAATAAAATTTTAAAAAGACACAAATCATCTAAGAACTTGTGTGAAATGGGGCGTTTTTGAGGTTCTGGCCCGCGGCCTTCCTGTGGTCTGAGTGAAAAAAAATCTTACCAGTTAATCTTAGCAGGTTTCAGTGGTGGGCCTGACTTGACTGGAGGGAGGATGGAACTGCAAGTAAAACAGAAGTCTGGGTTCGTTGAGTTACACTGACAGGATGGCTCAGCTGCTTTCAGTACAGAAACCAAGATTTGTTTATGTGGCTTAAGTGGGATGTTGTTTGCTTGGTTTTGGGTTTGGTTTTTTTCGAAAGTAAGTTCTGCTTACCACTGTGATCACTGGCTCTGAGCGTTTCCTTGGCAGGAAACACCAGTCTGTCATGACCTGAAAGTTTCTTATCTTCTCTTGGCATGCTTGAGAATTCACAGGCTTCTATCACACCATCCCTTCCTCTCCTGAACACGGTGTCATGTGGCAGCTCACGTGCTGTGAGAACAAGCCCAGTGTAAAATCAGCATTAATAAATACTCACTTTACTCCTAATGCCAAAATAATGGCTTATCATGATCTCCTGTTGGAGAACTGCTCCTGCTCAGGGCCTCTCTCCCTTTTTTGTGGAGATTGAAACTTTTTCAGATCAGGTTATAAAGGAACTTGCTTATGTGCTTTCCTTGGAAAGAGATGTGCATCCGCATAATTAATTAAGAGCAGTTTCATACAGGCATAGCTCAGCAAAAAAATTGGTGTTTTCTTCTTGAGGAATGAGGTTGCATCAGGATGTGTCCAAATCATTTCTTTAACAGCCAAAGTATGTGGTTTACCATCTGCATTTTTCAAATGGGGAAAAACAAACATAAATCAACTGTGATTAATTAAGGAAAAATACCAAAATTCTTACTCAAACATGAGGATAGTTCTGATTGTCAATAGAAAGTACTTTGTAAAAAGAACTTTAAGCTAAGGTTTAGTTATTTACCGTTTTTTTAAATTTTCCTTGTGGCCCAGTGATGTTAGAATAATAATGTAATTAAAATTAATGTAATTACACATTTGTTTTTTGGAAAACAAATATCTATATGGCTTTGAGTTCATGGATATTCAATAGGTTCTTAGGTCACAAACTATACAAAAGACCTAATGCTACAAAATTGTAACAAAACTGTGAGTTCAAAAATGCAAATAAACACAGAGGACCAAGACAATTGGCCTTTTAGTTTTTCCTCATAGAAACAAAGGTTTATCTGCCTTTTAAACAAGTCAGTAAAATAAAATTGTCACCCTGTGGTGCATGCAGGATAGTCACAAAGAATAAGCTACTAATAGAAGGCAGATGGTCTGTGAAAGGGTTAAATCTTTGAAATCTGCAGTGAATACAAACTTGAATCAGGGGAAATATGACTGTACAGGGCCTTTCATTTGTTAGAAAATACTGTTGGTGATCCTCCAGAATTTTTAGGAAAAACAGTTGCAAATACCTGAAAGGCTGAACCAGCAGCTCTTGCCTCTGTGCAAGCAGCAGCTCCGTGGTGGCTATAAGGTGTCATTTGGAGAAGGTCCTGCTTATGGTCAGGTTGTTCACAGGCTGTTTTTCCTTCAGATTACTCACAGATTAAGAGTAGGTTCTTTGCATAAGAGAGCACAATCTGCTATGAAAATACATTTTAATTCAGTGTTTTAAAACAGCCATCAAAGACAGAATTATGTCCAAAGGACAAAGACCTTGAACCATTTGCAGACTGTTGGCCACAATGCCTTGGTGCCACATCTCTAAGAAGAAGAAAGAGCATAAAGCCAACCACTTTCTAGCTGGTTCCCAGCACAGGACAGAGGAACAGGGGAGAGGAACTGTCCACACTGGAGCCAACCACTGTCAGTCCCTTCAGTGCTGCACCTCTTGTACTGACTCTGTGGGATGTAGGAACCAGCATTCCTAATAAGAGCTAATCTGTATTTTCCATTAGCATCCTAGGCCTGGATAACATGCTGGGCTTTTGGGGCTCCTGTGTGACTTTTTTCAGATGCAGTGTCCATACAAAGCTGGGTGATTTCAGTTGAGTCACAAATCAAAAGAAATCCTGAGTCTTATACCTCATACCTGAGAAGAAATAATAGGTGAACCCTGGAGTGTTTGAAATACTCTTGGTTTTTAGGATCAGGAGACCTTTGAGAATGTTTTGTTTGCATTGTAAGAAGGGATGTTTCCTGGAATACTTGCTTTTTTTCTGCAATATGGAATCTACATAAAAACTAGTAAACTAGACCATTAATAAATATGTAAAAAAAGCCTGATCTGTGAGGTACAGGCTCAGTGTATGTGAGGACACTGAGCTCCACTAGTTCCACTCCATTGATTATTCACATGGAATTAGAGGGTTTACAGACCACTGAAATGATTTGGAGACTGCCAGACTTTCTAATGTAATCTTTATTTTTTCCTTTTTCCACCTGTGAGTTAATGCTTTTTATTTGTTACTTCAGCAGATAATTTTTATGGTAGCTTTTCAACTTTATATCCTACTGGTATATAGTTTAACAAAATGCCTTTTTAAACAGTGTATTTAATTCCTCACTCATCCCTCTGGGAATAAATTCTTACTGTATTATAGCTTCTTTTATATCTTTTTTTTTTTTACTGTGGTGAAGAACTTCTGCAAAGTTTTCTTTCAGAAATCACCCCTTCTGATTTCCTTTCTGCGTCTCATGTGCATCTCTTTTGTGTCTGCACCAGCTGTAATTTGCTGCTGGTATCGACAGCTGGTCATGTCCTCTTACAGTATCTTAAACACTTAAAGAAATTCCTTAATAGCATTTTTATTTTTACATCTGGACCTCCAGGAAGCAAATCAAATTTTCACACCTGACTGCTGCTTTGAGGTGTTATCCATGATGCTGTCAGTGAGCTGATGTTGTGGAGAATCCTGTTTAAAATTACTTTAACAGTCTTTAGCGATTCAGAATGGTAGCATTTATGGTGGGAAGTGTTTCCTGATGGTACTCTCAGAAGTAACTATATGTGTGTGTAAAAGTCAGGTCTTCCTTACTGGTAATTACTTGCCCTTGCTTTTTGCAAAGTTAAATATGCAGCATTTTGGCAAAAGTGTTTAATGGGGCTAGTTGAAAACTGTTGTTAAATCCAGTTCTTTGCAAGCAAAACCATAACAATTGAGTGAACATTTTTCTGGGAGACTTATTTTCATTACAAGTAGGACTGGCTCTTCTCAGTCCAGCAGTGGTTTGATTAGAAGTGCTGCTGTGCCATGGTGTGTTCAGCTGTACAGTGTTTGCTGTGAGCCAGAGTCTCAGCCCCTCACAGATCAGGCTCCCTCACTGTGTCTGATGCACAATCCCTTCATGGAAAGAGCCCAGGGTCATGAGAAGTTTGCACTTTTTCTACGGAGCTGAACAACAACGAAAATCTTTTTTTCCTGCAACTCCAATGAAACTGGCCATGTTTATAAATTGAAATACTTTCAGTTTTGTCCAAAATGGTCATTGTTCAATTTCAGTAAAGGATGGGAAATAATGAAGTGTGTGAAAAAAAACCACCTTTGTCTGCTTTTGGATTATTTTCTGGTACAAAATTGCTGCCTCAGGACAGCAGAATGGTTAATTACTAAAAGCTTCCAGGTTAAGGGATACCAACTTTTGTCCCATGAAGCAACAATACGTGCTGCTTATTTGTGAGGTCATGTAATAAGCCACAGACTTCCCAACTTGCTTCTGAAAGGTTTTAATACTCAGATAAGAAGTCACCATAATTACTCATTGAAAAAGACCACACAGAGATTTCAGAGTTGTGGACTATAAGGGAATAAAACATCCAGAGTTCTTTGAATCAGATCTGAATCAAAGTTGGATACACATTAATGTTTTGACTTTTAGGCAGATCTGACATTTGTTATGTAGCTGTTAGCAGAGCTCTCCAGGTGCTGTCAAGGGAGGGAAGGTATTTTACAGACAGGCAATGTAATCCTGTGTTTGTTTTTAGAGAATATGGAGAGATGGATTATAATCAGAAGTCACAACCAAAAATGCGTTCAGGCCAGTTTAATTGTTACAAAGTCAGTACAATTTACTGCTACACTGAAATTAGTATATATTATCTTGTTAATTCATTCCATCTGCTGCATCATACAGAGTAATATCAGAAATGGTTAGAAGGCTTACCTCAAATATACTTTAAAAGTTTGATTGCATTCTGTGTTTTTCAGCTTTTCACACGCTTGTCTGTCTTTCTCAGTCTGTTCACAGTTTTCCAGAGGAGTTTATGCCATCTTTGGATTCTATGACCAGATGTCAATGAACACACTGACGTCATTTTGTGGAGCCCTTCACACATCCTTCATCACGCCCAGCTTCCCAACAGATGCAGATGTGCAGTTTGTCATCCAGATGCGGCCGGCCTTAAAAGGAGCCATCTTGAGTCTCTTGACGTATTATAAGTGGGAAAAGTTTGTGTACCTCTATGACACAGAGCGGGGTAAGCATCATCATTTTAACTGATTTTTATATTTCATAGCTTGCTCTAAGTATTACCAGAACCATTACATGCAGCACAGTTTTCTTCTGGATGTAGGTAGCACTTCCTGGTGGTCCTAGAAAGAAGAAACTAAAGTGAATGCATAAATGAAAAGAAGGCTCATATTGCTGATCATTTTTTAGGAGATTTTCTGGAGGATATTGTTAACAGTTTAAGCATTCAGTTTGGCATACCTGGTTTCCGTGGAACTACAGACTCAGCACTTGCCAGGGTTTTTGAGTCCTTGCAAAACAAATAAAGCTGACACTATGAAGTTGGCTGTTAGGCAAGACCTTCCACTCTGTGTGACATTGTAAATCCTGCACCACTTTACTGAAATGCACATTTCTGCTGTCACTGGACAATGGCAGTCCATGCTCAGATACGCTCTGGAGATGTCTAGGCATCAATAAAGTCCAAGAATAGAGAGCATAAGATGCTTTAGGGCTCGGCTGGAGAAAAGATGCTCCAGATATGTCACATGGTTATCCAGAGATAAATTTAGATACGTGATGAGAATGACCAGAGTTATGTTTTACTAAATGGAAACATACTAAAACCAGTGTTTTCACACTTAAACCAGTTATTAACTGCTAAAAAGCACAAAATGTAGCAAATACTGTCAAAAAGAGATCTAGACAACAGAAACCATTTCTTGTGAGGAATCTTGCATGTTTCTGTGGAGCAGCTGTTGCCACCCGCTCAGAGCATACAGAATTTGCTCCATTACAGATTTCACCTGGCTAGCATTTTCTGTGTCAAATAGATGTGCCAGTGCCCTTCTCACCAGTTTTGTGATTTGCAACTCCAAGACCTTCTTTAGATCAAAGGGATCGGGATAGAGACAAAGAAGCTTATATTCTGTTCCTGGCTCCCGTGACAAAATTCCAGTCCCTTAGGCTACTGCATCGAGTCTTCAGTGGCTGTGCTTTTCACAATGAAGATTAGTAGCATCACCCAACTAAGAGCATATCATATGTTGAAAGAAAGTAATTTTCAGTCTGATTTTAGGTGAATGTCAAGAGTTCAGAATTTTCTGAGTGATTTCAAGGTATTGAATATTTCTAGCGCTGAAAAACACCAGCTATGAGATCAAGTATGAAATATGGAGAAGTTAAAAATGCCATTACTTCTTAAACACCCATACATCCGTATTTCTGGTTTAGTCCACAGTTAAATCAAAGCTCCTGTGAGAAATCCATTTGTTTGAGTAAAAAAGGCTTGATGTGGCCAAATGTGATAAACCTACAGAATGTGATAAAGTAAAATGTCATTTATTCCAGGACTGATAAAACTTATCATGATTAAGGCTAATAAAGTTTGCTTTAGAAAGAGCTTCAGCAGTTGTACAAGATCATGCCTAAAAAGAAATTTGGCACTTCAGACTGGAAAAATATTCCAAAACAGTGAGAGTTTCACTAGAACTTGCCTAGATGACATGACCATCAGACTGAGATGGTAATGGGAGTCATGAGGGGGAGAGTTGCAGTCTCAAACTTGCGTTTTTTTGGCAATTCACTGTGTATAATCTTTAGGAAGAGTCTAATCATGAGCTTATTATGACGACTGATCCCTGTGGAACAGTTTAGTTGTGTCTAGGCATTATTTTGCCTTGTTCATGCTAAGATTTTCATGACAGGTTAAAACACAGCTCTTGCTGGTGGAATTAGCCCCAGGAATCTGACTTCACCTCTGTTACCATCTGCCTCTTGTGTTGTCTTCCCATTCACATCCTACTCATAATATTAAAATTACTAATCCAAATCATGTTGTGAACCTGCAGTGGCTCACATGCATGTTATGCTGGCCCTGACATTCTGATCTAAGTCTCAGTGACAAATCTGAATTAGATGACAGTGAAGGTGAAAGTAGGATTATAAAATGAAGCTTAGGGCTGGAAGATAAAGGTCAGCTGTGTCTTTAGGATGGAAGAGGCATCAGTACATATGGGTAGCTTGATTATGGGGTTTGAGTTGTTTGGGATAAATTTACCATGTTATCTGTCCTCCCTATACATGTATCCTCCTTGCTGCTGTTTGGTGACATATTTGCCATCTGCTAAAACAGGAACAAATATGAACAGTTTATTGACTTTACTTACTGGTGCTTTAATTTGGTTAATACAAACTTGGTAGCAGTCTTATCAATTATAATTCTTCCAGTGTTATAACAAATTAAGAAGTTTTCTCTTGGAGAGAGAGGCAAGGCAATTAGGTCCTGAGAAAATGTATAGTTCTTTGTTTAAGGAGTGGTAATCATGGTTGACAGCACTTGAAACATGTGGCAGTTCCAGTAAGCTCCATAATTTCTTATGATAGACCTTCAAATACCAAAACACATCCCAAGACTTTGGACAGTAATAGTGGGGAATGACTCCTTGCGTCAGGTAGTGAACAGACTGTACGTGTTCCTTTGCTGAGATACCACTGGAAAAGCCACTGGTATCTCTGCTGTAACAAATTTAATAATTCCTGTCTTGGATACTTGCCTGCTTTGGGCCACAAACACTGCCTAGAGAAGATGTTAAGCAGTTTACTGACAGTTCCTGAAATAAACTTTCATTTAAATACCGTCTTTCTAAGATTATAATCTCACTGAGAATCTGAGAAATCACTGAGAAAATATTAGACCACTTTTTCTTACGTTGAATATTAGTTCTGCACTAAATTGTTCTTGCAAGTAGTTTTACACTCTTCTGCTGAAGCAAAACACTGCCATGTATTAAACATTGCATTTTCTATTAATAAGCACCATAGCATATTACAAAGGCCATACAAAACTGAATAAACCCTGTGATTATAATGAACTCTTTTGGTTTAAGCTTAGGAGGATGGAGCTTTATAAAATTGCTTTCTTTAAGAAGTAGTCTTTTTGTTCTTTGCCATCAAATCATATAATCATATGGTTTCCCCCTTGGTGACATTGGGTACAATACTGTCATGTTTGGCTCCTGCAATGAAGAGAAAAGATAAATCTCAAACAATAGAATAAAGTTAAGATGTACAATTACATTGATAGGTGGTGAAGCTTTTAATCCACTGATTTTTGTGTGTACATTGTGTATATTTATATTCTTAAGTATAAAATAATATTTTATTTACAGTTGCTATGAGATGACTGAATGTTGCAGATTGTGCTCTCAAATATGTGTTTATGTGCAGGTGTAAAATTCAGTTTCTTAAAAACTTCTAAAGCACACAGAAAAAAAATAGAGTGTGAGATTCATGATTTTTACCAGCCAGAATAATGTCATATCATTGCTTATTTCAGTTGCTGGGCTTATTCTGCTATGGAGAAATGGAAATGTAAGAGAAATATCAAATTCCACGTTCTTTCCTTGTACCACAAGAAAAAAATATTTACTTTGCAGAGTAATGATGCATTAGGAAATGGCTGCTAAGGAAAGAAAGGACTTTAGTTGTGTATAGAAGAAATATTCATTTGTTCGTTCCATGCCTCATGTGTTTAGTTCATGTGAAAGGGAAAGGCAGGGTTGGTTTCTGTTTGTATTAACTCACATCAGTAAGTTGACACTGTTGGTTGCTGTGATGTGTGCAAAGTATCTGATTAATTATATGGTGCTAACTGCCTCAGTAGGCTTCTCTGCAGTAGAACTAAGACTAATTAAGATTATGTCAGGATGAGATGAGATGAGGTTACATACAGAAAGCTATTAAGAATTTGGGTAGCACTTGTCAGGAAAGTCACCTTTTGCATCTCATGCTGAGAATTATGTTTCATCAAAAACCTCAGCTTTACTTTCACCTTTCAGGTCTGTTTCTCTTCTTGCTTTACTTTAAATCAGATATTGTTCCACTGAAGTCAGTGGACCGGAGTAACACAGGTGTGAATGTGTGGAGAGGTGAGCTTGTGGTTTTCACAGTCATCTTACTGTTGCATGAAAGTGTGAAGTACTTCTCATTTAATTATAAAAATGGTATGGGGAATTTAAATACTGAAGCTTTTGTTTATTTAAATTTTCATGGTGCTTCATTTCCATTTATTTTTGCCAGAGAAACACAACTTTGTACAGATCGTTCATGTTCCATCTGTCAGTGTAGCAGAGGCATTTTGTCCTGAGTTACTTTGATTTGTCATACCTACTGTGCAGAAAGACACTGATTTCTGTCATGTAGATCGTTTAAACAAGATCACACCAGGTGATTTCTGTGATTTGCATCAAGTCTTCATGTTCTTCCTTTGGATCACAGGAGTCATCACAGGACATGAAAGTGCTGTCTTGGTTTGTGTAATGCCTATCAATTCAGCAGCAGGTCAATCTAGGCAGAGGTGCAGAGAGATCACAGTCTTTATGGCATTGTAACAAATACCTCACTAAATCTGAGGTATTTCTGTCATTTGGTTTTGGTTTAACGTGTCAGTACGTATCTAGTGTGGCCTACAATCAAGGAAAAGAAGTTTTGATAAATAAGGTTATAGTTGGCCATTACTTTTTTTTTAATTGGTTAACACTGGCTAGGTGAAGGCTGAGGCAGGGAGGTGTTAATCTAAAGCCCTGGGTTATGTGGCTGAGGAGAGGTGAAAATGTCTGCTTTAAAAGCAATTACATCTTTAATCCTTACTGCTACAGAAAGGCAAAAATTTGACCTGAACGTAATGGATGGGTACAAATGCAGAAGGCCTGAAAATACAGCCTCAGGAAATACAACCAGTCCTATTTCTTTTAAATACAAAACCTTCTGGTCCCCTGTTGCATAAAGCAATGCCAGGTAAAGAGCAGGGGGGAAAAAAAAGGTACAAATGGAAGCTTCTCAGTGATCATGTGTAAGGCATCAAATTGCCTTAAAATGGGTTCAGTACAAGGCAATGAGGTCTGATTTGCTGCTCCTGCTGAAGACAAAGAATAACTCTGTTTAGTTCTGCTTTTACAAAATGAGGTTAGTTATCTATTGCTATCAAAGGACAAGACACTTCTGTGCTGCTTTCCCTGGAGAATGAGAGATTGGAGCTGATAAAAGAAGCGGTATGTAGAACCAGGCTCATTATAGCTTCCACAAAATTAAATTGATGGATTTTTATTCTTTTTTTTTTTGATGAAATAAGAGTTGCACTGAAAATTACTCATATGTAGAACATATTTTTTTCTGCAAAACATCTGGGGTAAGATTAATTTTCGTGGAGTCTGAAAAGACTCTGGTTTAGTACTTGGTAGATTCATAGGGATTTTAGAATGTTGTGTTCTCGTGGACTGTCTGTCCTGAAAACAGCGATGGAAAATGTAACCCAACACAGAATAACTGACTCCTGTTTATAAGCACCTTCCATCAGCAGAGAGGTGCAAAAGAATTCCTCCTTCCATGTAGCTGTTTTGTTAAACTCTGTATTGTATTTCTGCTTGTCAGGAAGTTTTATTTTCTTTATAAAGATCATTCTTCAATGAAGGGGGAAAATGAAACCAATGGAAGCAGCTACAGCAGCATTAATAAACCCTGAATTCAGCACCTGCTGATCAGTCAAATGTCAAAAGAATCAATAGCAGAGCTGTTCATTAACATGTTTATTTTTCAGAGCAGGGGAGTTATTCCACTAACTGAAGAACTGCTCTGAATCCCTTGCATAAAGAAAAAAGGATTTAACGCTGGCTTATGCTTTTCTCAGAATTAAACATGGGCTCGGTCCATTTTAAAATTACAGTTCTGGTTTGCTAGTATGTTTATACCTGTTTAATTCTTCTCAGTTGCACCTGTAAGTTTGGTGCAATGTATTTTGCTTATGCTTTCCAAAGGATGAAAGGATTTAAAATCTTGACATTTTCTTCTGTAAAAATCAGTCTGTGGTGAAGAATAATGGAACATACAAAGCTTGTTTGGAAGCCTATAAAACACCAGAGGTGACAAAACAAGGAAGACTTACTGCAAACCTTGGTTCTTCTGAGTTTTTTTGGCTCTGTACAGGAGCGTTTTGGACAGCAGCCCAGGTTCATGGGGATGACATACAGACAGTATCAATTGCTAGCAGTTAGGTAGCTATGTAGATGAGCTGTCTCATTCTCCTTTCCCACTTCTTTATATAGTGGGAAATGCACAGCAGGGAATAAAATCTTGGCAAAACCTTCTGAGCTGAGGCTCAGCCTCCATGTCACAGGTCTGTACATTTGAAGAATTATGTGCCCCAGTAAATGCCATCCAGAAATTTTCTTCTAGGTCAAAGGAGAACTTGTAGCATGGCCACAGAATGTGGCATCTTTTTCATGGCTTTTCTTGAAAGGATGTGTGGTGTAGGTTCAGGTTTCCATGCTCTGGTACAACAGGGAACACACACAGTGTAAAGACGCTTGTAACAGGAAATCCATTATTTAGATTTAAAGAACAATCATACTTCATGCACTTACATGCAATAAGAAAATGATCTGTTTCTTTCACTATCAGCCTTTTGGGAATGAGTGATTTTACAATATTATAATGCCTAGAATTTGTATTTATACAGAATTGAAAGTTGTAGATACTGCTTAGCAATGTTTGTATGAAATATAAGTAATTTACCCTGACAGAGAGACAAACCTTGACATTCTTATTAAGGGTGCATTGTTGTGTTGCTTTCAGCAGTATAATGTATGAACCAAGGCTCTGCACAGGAAATATGCCAGGATCTTAACTGAAATATTCCAGGATTGCTTTACTGTTTGATTTTACTGCCTAAATGTGTTTTGGAATAATCTGGGCCTGAACAGTTAAGTCTAGCTTTTGATAATCACTTTCCATTTATTTCCTCTGAAATCTCCAAAGTCTCATACAGGCTCCTTTTATCTCGGTCTCTGTGGTACACAGATACAGAAGAAAGCCCTTTTACTGATCCTTGCCCAAACAAACATTGAGACCCTGTGTGGGAGAATGGATGTTGGCCGGTTTTTAGGTGGACTGAGAGCCTTAAGCATTTTTCTCCTGATCTTTCCCATTAGCTGCTATTTGTTCAGCTTACCCCTGGTAATCGCTTAAACCGTTTTTCTAGCTTAGGAACAAGAGGAGTGAGTCAACTTTGAAAGTCATCCAGCACGAGATGTATCATGCTGGCAAGACTGAGATGCAGCTGAAAACCAACAGGACGGAGTTCATGGGTTTTGCTGTTCTGCAGCTTTGTGCCTCTTTACAAGCATTGTGTGCACACAGTGGGTTCGGTTTGGTGTTGAGATGCCCAGGCCAAATGCCTGAACATCCTCTGAAGCTGTTGGAACACACACTACTGTCAGCAGTGCTTTCCAACAAGAGGAGTAACTACACATGTGCAACCCATTTGTGTCTTGTTTCATGGGACCTCTGAGAATAAGGCAGTGTGTCAGCCCATTCATGAAGAAAAGGGTATTATGGTAGCATCACTCACACTGGCTCTGAATCCAGTTGAGGCTGAGGAAGTGTCAGTATCTAACTTGACTTTATGTGAAATCAGGTCATAAACCTGAGTCAGAACATTCAGTATACAGAGTATGAACAGGCAGGCCCTGGATAAATAATTTCTGGAAATCTAAATTTCTGGAAGTTCTGGATGTGTGCCCCCTCACAGTCCTAATGAAAGCAACCGAAACTCTCGGGATCGTGAGCTGAGGTCCTGAATATCTTATGCAGTAAACAGGAGAACCAACAGCGTTTCTACTCACCAAAGCCTTAGAGATGAGTCTGGGAATGATTGTATTCATAAGCTAAGTCGTGTAAATGCATGCATTTAAATATTTAGCTTTTCATAAATATGCATGTTTTATCAGCTTTTGGTAGAGCCATTAACTTTTAATTTTTTTTCATTGTTTGCACTAGTAATTTAAGTGGCAGAAGCTTTAGTTGTCATTTGATTTTCTGTGGCCATCAGCAAGGCTTAAATGGTCAGTATCTCACTTCTCCAGATTTCTTGAAACAAAGCTGAAGTTCAAGACAGTTTCCCAGTGCAGGTAGAGAGGGAAGGGGCTGAAAAGGTACATGAGAGGCATTGTTGGCCCTTTTGCTCCGAGGCAAAGGAAAGGACTTGACACAAAGCCAAGCCTTAGAGGTGATGGAAAGGCTTTGCTTGGAACCAGAGGCGACAAGGTGGAATCTGTTGATCCTGTGGAGGATGTGGGACTTTTTAGACTAGAAAGGAAGGCTGTAGAAAAGAATACCTGCACACAAAAGACTGTGGGTAAATCTTTATCAAACCTTTTTATTTAACCCATCTCACCCAACAGATCTAGGAGTTACTAAAAGTTACTTGAGTTTATTATTTTCCATCTTTATATGCAGAACAGCTTTAAAAACTTTGAAGTCTTTGGCTCAGATGTTCCCAGCAAGGCAGGCTGGCTTCACCTGGGGAGCTGGGCTGATTCTGTTCATGGAAGTCAACTGTCTCACTGACTTAAGTCTGCATAAGGGGGCTGGTACTTTGAGTGTGACTGAAGACAGCAGCACTGTTTAACACAGAATGAAGAGGAAGCAATTTTCAGGTGTGTTTAAAAAAGAGATGAGTAAAACTGAATTAGTGTGTGAACTTCACTGCTTATTTCAGTGGAGGAGCACGTTCTGGTTATCATGAGTTTTCCAAAGGAAAGACATTTTGACACCCTATGCCTTAATGCAAATAAAGTGGCAGTTACTTAGCATGTTAGTATTCTTATAAGTTTGCAAATTTTATCACCCTTCAGTGGATCTTGACTGTGTGTTTACTCTTCCTGTGCATTTTTCTTCACCTAGAAATCGTTGTTTCTTAACCCGAGTGACAGCTATTATTGGTGGCACATGGAATTTATGCAACAATGGCTGTTTCTTATTCACAACGAGGGAACAGATAACCAACATGCACTATGAGAGACCACACACTTCTGTGAGCTTGATGTGATAGTGAGAAGACAGTTTTCAGCCCAGGCAAATGAACCATTCATTGAGTGAAGAACTTCTGTGGAGTGAGCACAGGCGGTTGTGGCTTAATGGAATGACTGTAACAGTTGCAAGTGATTAAAAAAACGCCAAACACAAAAGAGATTTCTCCAACGTTTGAGGAATATATGAGTAAAATGGAGTATCTCAACAAGTTAGGAAATCAAAGCTGCTCCTTTCACAGAGTGACCTGAGATACTCCAGAACAGTTCTCAGCTTAGCAGTGATGTGTTCTTTTCTCACTACTAAAAGAGAGACTTCATATGCAGGTTGAATTTCTTTTGATACAGAACTATATCATGCTGGGTGAATGGTGTGTAAACATTTCGTTTTGTTGAAGGCTTTGTGCTCCTGAAGTGATTTTCATTTGATGGTCTCAAACAACAATGAATGAATGTTGATATGTACTGATCAGCAGGTTACCAACCTGGTCTTCATCTGCTTATGTATGTGGAAATACCTTTGTTGAGTTGAAAGAACACTGAGCTTTGACTTAAGGTCTGTAGAATGTCATACTGGAATTCAGCAGTCATTGTTATTAATGAAAAGCACTTTTTTGTACTCTGCACAAGAATTCCCTTAAATTTTACCATGAATTTCCCTTTTCACTTCGAAAAATACTTGAGCCTTTGAAGAAACTCGTAATGGATTTCTTAGAAGCTTTGCATTTAAGGGAGATATTTAAAGATGTTTACCATGGAGTTTATATTAAAAATCCATTGGTTATAGACTCAGTACTTTCCTTCATCTATGATACTTGGCCCTTTTAGATTTAGTTTCTTCTTTCAGGCTTCAGAGAATTTACCAAACTAGTTTGACCATGTGCCTTTTTCTTCCCAGAAAAGATTACTCAAGTGCTTTGTAGAAGAATAAATGTGAATGCATTTGTGACAAACCCACTCAGCTAGCAGGTAAAATGACCTTGTATTGTATTTAGGTTAAGGAGTTTTTAAAGGATTTTTCTTTTTAGAGATAGACTTTCTCTGGTTTCTCATGAGACATATAATATCACACCTCCTTTTTTTTTTATTTCTGAATTCTCTTCTTGCAATTCAGGGTAGGACAGCACTGTGAGCCTGCTTTCAGGAGGTATATAAGATACAGTAGTACAGTGGGATAAAAAATAGCTCCATAAAGTGATTAAGTATTAATCCCTAAAGAAAAAAAAGTGAAAAGTTCCTGACATGAATTTTATACTTGGTAACAAGTAATTATTCATTTCTTCAGCTCCAGATGCATAGCTTTTCCTGGCCACCTCTTTTGCTTTGATTCATGATGCAAAGAATCATTGGGAGGGAAAGGTGACCTGAGGTTTTATTCCTCCTTATCCTGATCTCATCGTGTTCACAGACTGTTGCTTTGCACTTACAAGTATTTCTGACTTACCTTGGTTGTCTGCAGCCCAAGGAAACAAATCAGCAGTCAATGCTTTGCACAGCTTAGCAGCATTTAGTCAGGGCCCCTCTTCAGTTGGTTAAACTGAACAGAGTTGTCATCTCCTAGAACAGCAAAGTATCCCCTTTAATGCTGAAGCATTTCTCCTCCAGTGTTTAGGCCCAGATTCCTCAGGCAGAGCTCCACAATGCAGGTGTGCCCTGGAGTGTGGATTTGCTCCCTCCAGGTGGGAGTGCAGTGAGCAGTGTGGGCTAGTGCATCCTGTTTGAGACTGAAGAGTTTCATCAGCCAGAGCTGAGATTGCTGGAAACACAGCCCAGTTCTGTTCTGCCCCAGTGCTGGAGCTGGGCGTGTTGGGAAGCCGTGAGCACCACGGTGCCGAGCTGACACCGTAACAGCATCGGTCTGGAGAGGTTAACACATACCCAGCACTGCTTGTTAACGTTTCTTAGGAGCTTCTGAGGTGTTGTTTGCTGAGGGGATATTTTTGTCAATGCTTATAATAATAATAATAACATGCAATGAGTTAATAGGGCTGTGCACATACCAGGCATAAGAGGACTACCGTTATTTGCATAAAGTGCTAATATCTTCCTACCATTTCTTCTGCCGTTTATGAAGTTATGAGTTATTTCTCCACTTCCTATTCGTGTTCAGGAGAGAAGTAATTAATTTTTGATAACTCAGATTTTGATAATCTGCCCAACTGTACTTGAGAATGGGGTTATAAAGGAGCAAGACCACTCTACACTCTGCATTGAACCCTACTGCCCAAGGCTAAAGACATGTCCAAACTGCTCTCCTCAGTTGTGGCACTTTTTTAATCAACCTATGTGTTGTGAGAATTCAACTGAGTCTTCTTTCCCTTTTGTAAAGTAAAAACATTCTAGTTTAGCCTAATGACATGGCCAGTAATCAGTGAAAAGCCCTTTTGCTCCTTTCCTGGTTTCGTGACATGGTGTACCAAGCATTCTCAAATGCAGTGTCTCTGAGCTGTTCTTAAGCTGTCTAGATCTCATAGTCATAGTTAAGAGGACTTTTCCAGAGAAGAAAATGCATTACAATGGTCATTAAAGATTTTCTCCAGGTACCTTAGAATGTTTCAGACACTCTGAAGCCATCAGATAAATATGGCAAATAAGGCAGGCATGTTCAGGTGTCTTTTTTTAGCACAGTGTTTCATGCTGGTCACTCTTAAGGATGTAATATTGTCACTTTTGTAGCAAAGGCTGTATATGGCCATGTAAATTTACACTATGATCCCCTGGGTGGTATAAAAATAATGATATAGTCTCAGAATTAATGTGGGAAGGCATTTGTTAAAACTCTTGGGTGCCTTCAACTCAGTATGAGTGGTGTAGTTAATACTGAATTATGTGTGGTTCTAATGGATGAATACATCAAATAAACTAAAATGTTGGATGAAGTTGTGATATAAACAGTATATTTGCTCTATTGATTGTAGTTTTCAGTTGCATTATGTCCTGTTGAGCCATCTGAAATATCTGAAAGAATCCGTAATTGTCACTCATCTTTATGAAATGCCAAAGTCATATACTGCACTGACCTCTGTCTGTGTGCATTAATTCATCAAGAATTTAATTGGATGAGTTTAAGTCAGAACTGCAGTATAAAATCCTTTCAGTGCAATTTAATTATTTTGCCAGCATTATAGACACATAACAGCATCATAGACTGGATTCTGTCATGATCTGAGCTGAAGACTAAAGATATTGTAAGTGTGTTTCTAGATCAAAGAATGCTATTTGCTGCAATCTTAGTTCTTACTGGCTTTTTTTCCCCCCAGCCTAAACAAGGGGATATTATGGATTTAGGAGCAAATATTAGTCTACAGTCTGTGTGGTTTAGCACGTCTTTTATTAGCAAGATAAGGCTTTATTCTTTAAGGGGAATGAAAAAGAAAAAGAACAAAAGTAGGGAAATGAAAAATAAAGAAGCCAGTCTCCTGACATTGTTTGGCTCGGCAAGATCAAACCTTGCAGCTGACTACAGTGGGGTCAGTAATGGGTCTCTAGATAGAATTGCTATTGCTTAGTAGTACTACCATTATTGATCAGTTGGTTTTGTCCATGAACTGACAATTATAACCTCAAATTAGATCAAATTTTTATTAAAGGAATAAAATCAAATTATGCCGGACTGTAGACAAATAATAATGAGTTCTATGAACACATAATTATTACAATAACATTTTTTTGGCAGAGATTTCTTAAAAATAAACCCCCAGACCCTCCTGTTTGTTTGGGTTTTTTTTTTTGATGTTTGTTATGCAGTTCTCTACCTCCTTCACCTCACGTGGCATGGGCAGGACTTTCAATGGCATTGACAGATTTTTAATGTCATTGTAACGGCTGCCACAAAGAGGTGGAGAGGTGGGGGCAGGAGGGGAGAGCTGAGCTTCTCTCTGAAGGGGAGGTATGGGAGGGTGAATACAAGGATGCATAAGTTATTGCAGCCTCGAGGCAGCAGTAATTTATGCACTGACAGTTTGAGTTTCATGCTGTCTATTTTAAAAAAGCCTTACAATGAGCTGCCTCCGTTACACAAGTGTCTGTGGTGCTTTTAGAGATATTCCACATCATGGAGACAGTTTGAACACAAACTTTTGGAATATATTCATCACAGTGTGGTTCTTGTCCTGTTTCAGTAGGAAAAAAACAGCAATAAAAAGGCACATTTTAACATGAATTTGGGTGCCCTGAAGCATTTTTCAGGGTTGTCTCATTGCTTATTTGTCTGGTTTTAGATATGCTGATGCAAGTGAAAATCGTGTGCATCTGTACTGTATTAGTGTAGTTGTTATTGTAGTTGTCCTCTCTGGAACCATTTAGCTACACTTCTCAAAGAAAACAGCAAAATGGATGGGAATGGCATACATTTAATAATGACCAGTTTGGTTTGCATGTTTTTCTTGTGCTACAAATCAGAGAAGAGTCTAAATGCACCCAGCATTCAAAACATACAAGACCAAACAATGCTTTTCACATGAACCATATAATAATATCTCTGCAGTAAAGCACCAGTTTCTAATAGGGAAGTATTCAGCTTAATTATATAGCATTAATTTCCATTATTTTAACAATTATTGTGAAACTACACATCTAGAGGCATAAGTAAAAACAGTGATTTAAGTTTGACCTGTATAGAAAGAACTACACTGAGTTTTCATTAATAATATACATGAAACCAAACACAAAAAGTGTAAGCAGCTGTAGACCATTACAATGTAGATTTAATTTCTGTAGTCTCTGGATTGACCTTCTTCAAAAACTGGCCACAGTGGGCAATGTAAACACATCACCGTGTGGCTCAGAGTAAATTTTAGATGCCAGCTGCATCCTCATAACACTTTATTGGGTCTCTTATGAAAATTACAGATAAAAAGATAATGGGAGCAATGTTGTTATTTGTTCTTAAGTGCTATTCATTTTGCATAGATATCATCTTGGTTTATGGGATATTCATGTGCATTTTTCTGCAGATAGTGTTTTTGTGACTTCAGTGACCTCCCTCTGACTATAAAGCTGGATTTTGTCAAAATGTTTTTAACATTAAAACCTTTACTGCGGGGAATTCAGGCTGCTACTGGATGTAACCGAGTCAGTTCAGTTGTGTAAAAATCAGCATATGCCTCAGAGCGTAGCAAAAGCCATTCATTGCATTTCTTTGAAGTGAAGCAATGCACATTTGCACAGGTGAAGGTCTGACCTAATGTGTTCAAAAATAATTTCTTGACAGGTCCATTTCAAAAAGCAGAATAGTAACACAGAGATAAAAACTTGTACAAAATCATTATTATGAAAGAAGATGAAAAAAATCTGCCAATTTTTGATATTCAGATGTGTTCTTTTTTCTAAATCCCAGATAGGTAATCTTTAGGACTTCACATGAATAATAGATGCTATTTAAAATGTTTGCTTAAGAACAATGACTTCATTGTATCAATAATGAGGAGTTTTGCTGTGGACCGCTTTGTAATATTTTGATTGTCTTGTTTTATACGACTCTTGAGGTCAAATGGTAGAACTTCTCTTAATTACTGTATTTAACCTGCAGTCATTACTGAAGGTGGGGAGGGAATACATTTTTGCTCTCTGTTTCTGCAGCAATCTATGGGGATTCTTGGGAACTACTTTAAACAAATAATTGCTGATTATTACACTAGAATGAAGGGAAATGGAGAGGCTTCGGTGGACATTTTGCTAGAAAATTGAGAATTAGCTTCAGTTTTATTGCTTGAGGTGTATTTATATGAGTTACAGTATGAAGAGTAGCGGCCTCAATTGTCACACAGAGACCACAGTCTAGAAGCAATAAAAACGGAAATTACTGTACCACAAGGGAAGCTAGTTTTCTGTAAACTAATAAAAATGATGTTCTAATGATTTCTCTGTGATCCTTCAGGGATTTTTAGGAACATATTTGTTAAAGAAAAGCTGAAACTGTTGTATTTCCCTGGTTTTAGTCTTTTTTAATGACTGTCCTTTACAGAATATTCCTTGGTGCAGTGTCTTCTTCTCAAGTTACTATTCACAGTCTTTTCTCATTTCCTTTGCAGGGCTTTTTTCTTTATCCTGTGATAGCATAGCATAAGTGACAAATGTATATTTTCTTTCCTGACTGACAGAACTAAAGCTTAGAAAGAATAACTTAAAGTCAAGTGGAACCTGAGAAGGAGTGGGAAATGTTGAGTGAAATAGAAATGACTTCATTTTGGACCAAACTGAGAAATGTTAGTTTATCTGTAAGAAATCTGGTCTATGTTATTTCAAGACTAACTTGTAGTCTAATCTTTGTTCAGTTTTGAAAAGTCATTTACTGTGATTTTGAAAAATGTTTTCCTTCATGTTTTTCAGACTGAGTTATAAATTCAGCTTGGCCTAAATTAATTTATAGCTGTGGTCCTCTCCTAAATGTCTATTCTTCCAGTGAATGCAATGTTAATTGGGAAAAAAAAAATCATCAGCTCTGTTACTGAACTAAAAGAGCTGTAATTGCTATGGGACACTTCCATAAACAGTAAGTGAAGTTATGCACCCATAGATGATTCAGGAAGGGCATCAAAAACATTTTACTTTATTTGAGACCACACTGACCACAGCTTACAGAAGACAACCAGCCAACAGTAAACATGCTTTTTAGCCAAAAAGAAATATATCAGGACATTATTTTGGTAATCTCCACATACAAGTTTTGGTTAAAATTGCTCTGGTGCAGAGCAAACTTTTCCATGTTTGTTTTATTTTCTGCTCATTGCGGTCTTGTCCCCATGGCATTTTCGAACTGATGTGTAATGTTGATAATGCATTAGCTCTGTAGACTTCTCAAACATGGTTCACTTAGGCAACAAGCTAGCAAAGTGAGTAATAACATATTGTTTTATTGATGTAAATGAGAGATGCTTTCCCTTTGCCCCAAGTGTTAGTTTGTATGTTTACTGGGAATGGTTTCTGCCCAGACACAGGAGCCATCAGACAATAAGCAGTCAGGTTTCCTTGCTGTCGTGTTTCTTGCCTGGTTCTTGCCAGACAGGCAGCCTAATCCCTGTTATTTTTGTCTTGCCTCATACAGAAGATGAATAGTACTTGTAGCACCCCAGGAGTCAAGTGAAGCTGTGGTACAGAGTTGCATCTCTCATAGTGAGAGTATTTTTGCAGATGGAGTAGATGAACCTAAACAAAATCTAATGTTAAGACTGTCTTATCTCTTAGCCCTGGTGGCATCCATCGTTCTCACACTGGTCCTTAAAAATACCATTATAAAAATCCTGTTAGATCTGAGAGCTTTTCCTTCTTCCTATTCCATTTTCAAAGCAAAAATCCCAAGCAATAGGGTAGAGACTCCAAAATCCATTAAGCTACACAACAAAAAAATTACCCTGCCAGGAAAACAAGCTCTTATTGTATTCCTTGTGGAGAATGGAGAAGTTGGTGTCTCTACCATCAGCTGGTGGTCCTGATCATAAAGGACCAGTGCATACTATTGTATTCTAGCAGCCAGCTCTGCCAGGGTCATAAAAGGAGGCCCTTTCCACACCTCTGATCTTTTCAGATAAGTCAAACTGCAAAGTATCCCAGCTTTTTTCTTCTGCAGTTAATATAAAAATGTAGTTTAAAAGGCAGGCCTCTGGTCATTGTTTTATAATGGTGCCTGGAAGAGACTTTATGCATGAACTGTGCTTGTTTCACTAATTGAATTGTTGCATTCAGCTGCTCTGAGTTGCTTTGACAATACCCAGTGGAGCTCCTGCATTTTGTGAGCAAGGGTACAATCATGGTGCATCAGTTTCACCACAACTACAGATGTGTTAAAACCATCACATTTACTGACCATTCAATAAAGGTCATTCTGTTTGTGACAGAACAAGCCAGCCAGAAGAGAATTACATGGCTTCTGGCCAAAAAAAAAAAAAAAAAAAAAAAAAAAAAAAAAAAAGGATAAGGGCACATAGAAATATTTTATCTTTAAAGATGCCTCCCTTTCTCTTTACATTTTTGGTTCTTTTTTTACCTTAGGATTCTTTCCAGAGAAGTGAAGTGTATTATTCATGTGACTTTTGGGAGAAAGGATATTTGAAATAGCCTTTTAGCAATAGATCACTGAGATCAATATGTGTATGTCAGATACAGGTGCTGCAGTTTTATTAACTATGTAAGTGCAGAGGGATGCAGTTTGATCCAGCCAGGTAGGGAAAAGCACTGGAGTGCTAAAGGTGGATCTAGAGTGTGTTTGAAGATCACACTCAGTGTTGCTGCTCTGAGGAAGTATGTGAAGGATCACTCAGTGTTGCTGCTCTGAGGAAGTGTGTGAAGGATACAGGAACTGAAGCTTCAGTAGGGAGTGAAACCTTTCTCACATTGTCAGTGATTAATGCTTATTTAAAAGGAAAATCAAACAAGAAAATACAAATGATAGCAAGGAAGTGCTTTCCTGTGCCACACCAGGTGTTCAGCTCCACTCAGAATTCCTAGAGAAGTCAATGGGAGGTATGTCCAGTGTATTAGACTTTTCTATACTGCTTGAATCTCGTGTCAATTGGCCATGAATTGATCTCTGGGACTTCCTAGAATATTATAATTGGGCTTCAAATTTACTCAACTTTGGACAGTATAAAATCAGCTCTTTTTAAAGACCAAAATTATTTCTGATATTCTATGAGAGCTGCATACTCATTTCTTGTTAACAGGCATGAGTTACCACTTTGGTAAGTGCTGTTGCTAAGAATTAGATTCCTAGTGGTTGAAGACATTCATCAGAAGGAAGCTAAGACTTGTTGGAGTATAAGTTGGAGTATGTGAAGTTGTTGAATAGAGCTGAAGAGACCTAGTTTTCAATTTTTTATGTATAGCAAAGTAAAGTATTGTTTTGCTTTATCTTTAATAATTTGCTGCAGTCGGCCAGGACAGGTTAATTTTTAGCTTCAAGAGACGAACCAGGTAGTTGTGTTCAACCAGAAGTAATAAGCCACCTGCACAGTGCAAAACCTGTGGTGCCTGCAGTGCAAGATCACAAAATCATCCTGAAGATGTGTGTTTAACCTTAGCAGTTTGATATAGCCCTGAATGCTGTTCCCTCCACAGTGAACGGCAAAACTCCCTGGGACTCAGTGTTGGAAAAGCATTTAATGATTAAGTGAATTACTTTGTGATTACTTTGTCTCAAAAGAAGCATTTGCAGGACTAGACTGTAAACAAGATGATTTACAGATATTGACAGGCTTTGTGGCCGTGGCCTGATAGCCAAATTGAAGAATTGTGTGAAGATTATATGAAGATAAGAAGTTCTTGATTTTTAAATTCTAAATGGTATGCGGTCTTTCCTGTCACTCAGATTTAAATTCTGAGATCTAAACTTGGTCTTTTTGTAAATTCTTTTTGGAATAGCACACACTAATCTCTTTGGGAATAAGAGTGGAATAATTGCAAGTGATCTCTGAATCCACAAAAATTCCACATAGGTTTAGCTGAAGCAGATTTAGGCTAATGCTGAGTGCCAGTGTTGGCAGGGAATGGGAAGGAGCTGATCTAGAATATATACAGTTAATTTAATTCTCATGCTGCTTCACTCCCAAGGTGTTATGGTTCCAGGATGGAAGAGGGAGAATAAAATATTACTATATGTGGAAAATGAGGTGGGAGTGTTATGTGGAAGGCTGAGGAATTGGAAAGTCATTTCTCTTCTGATGTTTGAGATAGATAATAAATCCACTCCTGCCCAGATTCCTGGGAACAGAAGACATTTAGGAGTGTGCTTAGGGTAGACTGAAGGTCTAAAGTGGTTTATCCTGGAGTACCTGGAGCACTAATGTAGCATAATCAGTGGAGGTGGAGATGTGCTTCACTGCATGGCAGCAGGACCATGGTCTCAGCTCTGTGTCTTTCAGCAATGCTTTTATTTCTAATCCTCCCTCAGTTCCATATCATCCAAAGTGACAGAGGTGAATCACAATGGGGGAAGTAAATTGAGCAGAAGCCATGAAGTGTAGCAGAGGAGGACAACAGGGCTATTTCTGAAAAATTGGAATGGAGACAGCAAGACTTCCATTACAGGAGAGACAAAAGGGCTACCCAAAGAATGAGGACAGATGCACAGTGTAGACCTTTTAAAACAGGGACAAAACTTTTGCTGCATTGAAAAGAATAAAAAGAAAGGGAATCAGTGATGGCACATGCTCCAAACACTGAGCAAAAATATCTGGCACTGAAAGCTAAGACCTTTGTGGGAGCTGTTAAACACAGCAGTGCAGCTGGAATGTGATTCTAGAGCTCTTGATACACCATGGTATATAGCATAGTCATAAGAATCCAGTGTTTATAAAATATGCTTTATAAATGTTTGCTTCTTTTCCTTTTCTTTTCTTTTTTTTCCCAGGAACAACAACAATAGAACTTTTTGCTGTAAAAAGAAATATGTTGGCTTGATAGTTCACTGCAGGGGAAGAGTTAGTTTAGTATTGAGTACAGCCAGAGGGGACCAGCTCCCTGGAGGGAGCACAGGCATTACATTTTGAGCCCAGAACATCTGTACATTAATAATTAGTAAGGTTAGATGGAAATTTTTTATTTAAGTCAACTCCGGTTGCTTGCAGGCGCGACCGACCTGGTTTTCCCTTGTATTTCATACCTGCATGGAGATAATTACAGTGGCAGAAAGTGTTAAAATTTTACTTAGTTTACTTGGGGGGAAAATATAAGAGCCGACAAGAAGTGTCACCCTACTGCAGGAGGGCAGTGATGGAATGAGAACCTTCTGGTTTGAAGTATTTTGCACGGAACACTTACAACCTTTCCACTCTTCAGACCAGAGGCCTCCCTTGTTCTGTGAAATTTTTCTTTGCCTGAATGGCTTCAGTAACGGTAAACTGGGAGATCAGAACTATCAGTGCTTGGCCTTCCAGCTGTGTGTGCCATTCACTGTGTATTTTCTCCCTCAGATTAGATGATACTAAAGTTTTTGCATATTTTGCCATTGTAGCTTGCTAACCATGCAATCAGATTTGTGGGGCTTTGGAGTCATGGAAGAGTAGTCATGCATCAGTATAATATCAAAGCAAATGGAATAAAAGAGTTCTTTTGTTTCACTGAATATTGGATTGAATATTCAAATAACATATAAGCATTTTAAATAATAATAAACACTTGGCAGCATAATTGTGTGCAAAGTCCAATGTAATTGGAGTACTGAGCCTGACTGGTCCCAAGGATGTGTTTGTTATGGCTTCCTAATTTTACAAAACAACTCCAAGAAAACCTTAAGAACAGTTTAGTTTAAAACTGTGAAAACAGGGAGTATGCAGTTTACATGCAACCCCTTCCTTCTAACAGATACTCTACCACACTGCAGCAGTGGAGGGGAATTTTCTATCTCCCTTCTCTTCTTCAAGCTAATAATTGATAGTCTGTCTTGGATATATGTACATTCCATTTAGTCAGACAGTCCTTATCTGTGCACTTGTTGAACATGTTGCAGTGAAATAACTAATTAACAGCATATTCTGTAGAGAATTCTGTGCCAGTTTTTAAGCAGGCCACAGAGTACATATTCTGAGATGCAGATATCCTATTTTTGTAAGTGATTTCCAAAGGCACACAGGACAGGTATTTAGAGTTTCAACACAGGCAGAGTCACATTGTGGAAAGCACATCGATGGGATCTGTCTGGCTGCCACTGAAGGCAGTGGAGTGAAGGTACTTCACCCACTGAGGTTCTTCAGCATCTGCATCTTCATTGCCTCTGAAAACCTGATTCCACCATCCTACCCAAGCCATTTTTGAAGATGAAAGACAGATACCTGTGAAAAGTTTACCTTTGCTGTAAGTGATGTGAAGTGATCCCATTTCTGAGAGGATCATAGGCAAAAATATTAGTTGTGTCAAATGCTCTGGTTAGTACCATTTCTAGATCACTGATCAGAATCTTTACCATTTACCACGTGCACATGCAAGAACAAGGTAATTTTTCTATTTTTATTGATACTAATAGGACTAATACAGGATTTCCCGACTGGCATGGGTAGTCTTTAATCTGCAGGTTACATGAGCCTGTTGTATGTCACCACCCTGCAGAACAAACCAGGTCTTTTTGAGGCACAGAACACAAAGCTGCAGGAAGGAATGTTGTTTGGTCACTGGCACAGAGCACTGGACCAGCACATCCTCATCTGCAGCCTCATCCCTGTGAATGTCCTGGAAGGTAACTTGTTACCCCTAAGCTTTGTGCTGGGTCAGGTGTTGCCTACTGATGCCATGTGAATTCTCTGCTAACTTTGTAAATCGTCATCCTGGGACCTCACTGCAGGAGGAACCAGCTTAGAGCAGGTCAGATGATATATTCTGTGCTCTGGTCAACAGAGTAGAACTGTATTTGTATATTCAAGCCCAATTCAGACCAAATCTGAATTACCAAGTAGTTTAGGAGGTATACAAACCTGTTTAGAGTTAATAGGAGGTCTTGTAATTAACAAAGACATCATTGTTATGGAGAGAAATGCTTGTACTGAAAAAATATATGTGATAGTGCTATATGAAAGCTCCTTATTGCTAGGTATTAGCAAAAAAAAAAAAAAAGGTAGAAATGGCTGAGTGACTAAAAAGAAACACATATGCAGGCTGTGAATATGGATCCATAAATTATCATTTATATTATCATAAAAACTCATTTAAATTTCAGAATATTTTTAAGCTCGGTACTCACCCTTTGATTGCTATATTTTTTTAAGTGTTCAGAATAAATAAAAGGAAATTAACTTATGGGTTGAGACATGAGACACATTCCAACTGCAAGGGCAATTAAAATGCTGGATACCAAAGGGTGAGATGTTGATGAAGAGAGACTTTGAAAGGCTGATAGCATCTGTTAATGAAAATTCTCAGAGGCATAAGATTTGTTTGCTCAGGTAGTTTGAAAACAGAATGTGTAGATAAAGGTTAGGAAGAGGAATAAATATTTTTCTAACATGATTGACTGAAGGTCAGATAGAAAGAATAATTTTACTATATTTGAGGACAATTCCACTAGCATAATTTTTTTTCCAAGACATTTATCTGAGATGAATCCAGTAGGTTTTTTTTATGATGAATATGTATTTCAATTCATAGTCTGATTACCATAATCTCCTGTGATTGTTTCTTCAAAGGAATAATATTTATCATTTTTTAGACTCAGCAGTTCCAAACATGTTTTTAAGAGAAAGCAGACAGCAATACTCTTGCACACTCATGCTAAAACACCTATACATATCATGGTAGAGAGTTAACTTGTGTTATCAATATTTTTAAGTTTGCAGCATACATTGAAATTGTGTTTCTCACTCTTTGGATATTTGAGCCCAAGTGTTAGCTGTATTCGAAATCCTTTGCTGTTGATAAGTGAATATTTCATTTTTCCAGAACTTCTCTTGCTTATAACAGAATAAATGCAGTAATGCTTTCTTTTGCCTTAAAAGGTTATTTAAGCTTAAAAATAATTCGTTTTTATTTCCTTTCTCAGTTGATAATTCCACTAAATACTTTCCTTCTTAACTCTATTTGTAATTGTATCATGATTATGCAACTTTAATAGTAAGTGACACTTTCCATCAGTATCCCAGCTCACTGGGACGGGGAGCTATTCAGCTTACTCTAGCAAATAAGATAAGAGGGAAATGTGTTCTGAGATACCATATGTATGGTTCTACTATATAATTTCAGTGTCCAATGTGTTTGTAGGCGGTAAAAGAATCTCTGAAAGTGTTACAGATAAATATAAATCTAGATATAGATCAGGACAACCTGAATTTGAAAATTGGCTCTGTTACTAATTCTCTCTGTGGGATAGACCACATAATCTTCTTTTTCTATGTCAAATTTTTTAATTTGCCTATTTGGTATGGTAATATTGACAGTGAATCCATTAGTTTGCAGTTCTCTGAATGTCATTTAGCGTTATTCATGTTTTTGTCAGAATTTTCTGAAAGCCGAATGATGCTAGAACATCTGGTGTGAAGTGCAGTGCTTTGTGCTAAGTGCAGACCACTCCATGGGACTGACAGGCTTGATGTACTTCTGAAAGAGTGGAGCTGGGCTGAAACGTGTTGTTAAGGTGGAGGCATGTCAGAGGTTTTGTAGATTCACTGAAGAGAGTAAGGAAATCCATCCAGCCACATCAATGCCAGTGTCAGCATTCCACACTGGAGCAGACCTTTTGGTTGGGAAATAAAAGGCAGTGCTCATTGCACCACCTCGCTCAGACCAGCCAGAGCCAAGCCTTGGGAAAGGGAGTTGAGCAGCTTGGCCCATGGCTGAGCAGCAGCACAGTGTGCCATTATTTATCAGGTGGCTCTTCATTTTCTGTTTTTCTCCAAGTCATACAATAGGCCAAATGCATCTCAAAATCAGTATTTTCACCAAAAAATGAGTTAAATCCTCCCCATCCTGCAACACCTGCACATGCTCTGATTTTAGTTCTGTAAGCTCTCCCTTTGAGAACTGGCTTCACGTGGAATGTGCTACAGTTGTTTTGCAGACAAGTTAGGTTTTCCTTTCCAGAATGATAAATGTTAACTCTGTGATTCCTAATTAGAATCTTTTTCTGAGATAAATATGTAAACACAATTAGATATGTATTTTTAACGTGCAGTAATTAGCCTCATCAGTTGAGTGCTAGTCAATATATAGGGATTTTTGTTTGCTTTTAGTTTTTCAGTTGCAGGTAAAGGTTGTGAGTGATACCTACATAGGGATGCCTTCCACAACTTCATTCTTTTAGGCATTTTCTTCCACTTATTTCCATGCACATTGCAAACACAGAAAAATTACACATCATCTCCTGACTAGAAAGAGGATATAAGAGGCTGTCACCCAAATATGTTTGAAGTTAAGGACATATGAAGGCCAGAGCATCTCACATAGGCCTCATTATGGTCAACTTTGTGGTGTCTGACATCAAGAGGATTATGGCAGAGGTATTTTCTATCCATGGTGACTAGATCTGGTTTCTTCAGTAAGCAGTGCACAGGAGTAATGATGGGTGTGAAGGAAATGATTGGTAGTTTCTGTGTATCTTGGTTTCTTCCTTTTTACCAAAGAAACTTCTGTTCTGGTTATATAACTCAAATGCTTTTCAGGTGAAGGCTAATCTGTCTCAAGCAGCAAGGCTTCTCTGGCTTGCTCCATGCAAGAGGCAGTAAGTGAGGCTGCCAAAAACTCCGTGGTCATGAGCTAGAAGTGCCCAAAGGTGAATAGAAGGGAAAGAAGGCTTCATATAGGCAAGGTTGTGGCATTGTTCTAAGGTTATGGTGTTAGCTTCCTGATGCCAGTAGGATGCAGGATACTCAGCAAATGGTTTATTTTGGATTTGCTGATATTGCTGGGAACATGTTGTTGCTGGAGAATTCAGGGCGCTCAGGGAAATTGGTGCTGACCAGGAATATCACTGGAGCTTAACTTTTTAGATTTGTATCTCACTGTATGTGTAAGAGTTCTGTGCTTACTGCATTGTTTTAGGTTTTGGGCTCTGCTAGGGAGACAAAGCCCTGGGCTCAGGGTAGAGCTTCACAGATGAAATTTCTCTGTACTTAAGTAGTTTGGGTGGTTTTTTTAATTCAGACCTTCTAAAGCTTGGAATTTAATAATTTTTAATGCTAATGTAGTTTTAGAATTTTGAGGTTCTCATGTAAAATGTTTTTTCCTTTGGGTGAGCTCTCCACTGCTCCTGGGCCAGTGTCTCCCAGATCTCAGCATCAGCTGGTGACAGAGTGCCCTCCCTGCTCCTTCTGTCAGATTTCTGATAGCATCAGTATCAAGAGTTCTTAATAATACATACTGAGGATACCCTACAGCCCATGCCCACTGCACAGCACAGTGCTCTTCACCTTCTGTCACTTCTCAAATACATTATTCCTTTCTCTGATTTCCTGTGCTAGTTCTGCCTTCACTACATGGTTGTTTACCTGTTATATTTTCCTCAAGCAGAATGTACTCTGGTTTTGAAGTGGTTCCATCACATCTGTTCTGTTACCAGCCTGCATCCAGAAGCTGTAATCACTCAATTATTATTCAGTTGGAAATTGTTTAAATAAAGATTTGCATAGCAAAGCTAAAACTAGAGCACAGCTCTTTTGATAAACTCGGGATCATATTGTTGTATTGAGGTATCCCTATCTGTCCTACCCCAGGAGACTTGCTCACATCATTGTGAAAGTCATATGAATAAGTCCCCTTACGGAAGTGACAGCATTGCTTACGGCATCTTTATTTTTGTCCTTGGTTATTGAACTCTTTGATCCTTTACTACATTGCTCTCATTTTACACTGGCACAGCTTCATTCAAAAACATTGGAGTTGCACTGACCTAAAACTTGAATAAAATGAGGGGTGAATTAGATGCAAGGTTGTTACGAAAGAAGAGATCAAGGTGAAATGGATTCAGAAAGAGCCGCTTGAGGTGGGAGGTAAGAAAAGGTATTTTACTTGAATTCAGCAGCTCTGAATTCCTGCAGGTTTAGCTGTATCCCATCCTAAGCAAATACAAACCAGATGGTTCCTGTAAATTCTCCTTTAGAGCCAGGCAAGTTCACATTCGCTCAACCAAGCTGACATATCTATTTGTGCATATTTCTCTGTTTATGGATGACAGGTTGCAATACTGTAATGTATGTACAGGGGAAACTAGAGATTTATGGAACAGAAAAAGCAAAAGGAAAAAAATTAGAGTGTGTTTGCTACTTGGTGTAGAAATGTGTTTGCTACTTGTCTGCTACCAGAGTAGTGGGGTGTAAAAATTTACATGTTGGTTACCAGCTAGAAGTGATCAGGTCAAAACCAGATGGAATACACTTATTCTACTTTTATTTAATGATTTGAACTTAGGTGTGTGAGACTGAAAGGGCACTCCAGGGTACTTGTGATTTGCTGCATCCCTTCCTGGTGACTCGGTCAGCAGCTTATTCCTTGTTTCTTCCCGACTATGGAGTTGTTAAGCAGATGTAGGTTATGGGAAACGTGTTTGCCTCATGGACATGTCTGGATTTTGAATGATGGGGAGGGGTTTGGGTCGGCTGGTTGTTTTTTTACTCATGTGTTGATCTGTTCACTTTCAAATTAGCGCCAAGCTCCATGCCAAACACACAGAATATCCAAGTACATCTCAACTTACAGACCTCTAGTACACTTGAAAGTAAGCTGGTGTCATAAATTTGTATTTGTCTTGGGGAATCACTTGCCTGGATGGCCTCCTTTTTTTGTGAGTTCATTGTGCCCTTGTCAAACACAGCTCCACACTCAAATCCCTGAAGTTCACTCGTGGGCCAGAAGCGTAGATCTTTGTATCATGTCCTGGATACATAGCTCAAAACACAAGTATTCAGATCAGAGCTGATGTTCATTCAGTTGGCACAAATGTGCTGCATGTCAGGAAAAGACACCCCTCACAGATCTTTGGTACTCAGCAAGGCAAGAGGAAGAGGAACTGCAAGCAAGTGCTTTTTCATTTCTGTGGGAGGTCAAGGTCCAAGATCTTAGCAAGGACATTCAGGAAAAGAGTGATTTACATAAGTGGTAATTTTTTCTCAGTAAGTACTTTGGTGCCAACTGTGAGGGCTCATGTGGCACTACAGATGTTCCAGTGTGGTCACTTAGTCATGTCACATTAATGACTGCTGTTATTTAAACTACAGTGAGTTCAGTGATGTAGTACATAGAATTTCCTATGGCTGAGCAAATTGCTGAGGTGAATTTTGCCTTCATGGATGTGGGAGAAGCTTTCAGAGATGCAAAAGAGTGAAATGTTCTCTTCACCTGTGTTAGTAGGGTCAGCTGAGAGATGCTGGTATCAAAGGAATGAGTAGAAAAACTGAGGTACAGGCTTTGCTTCCCTGGCAGGAGTAGGAAGAGACAGTGTGGTGAAGGGATGTGGTGCCAGCAAATGAGCCAGCCTCAGAAGCAGTGCTTCCATGAAAATGCATGCCTGTCATCCTACTGCTTTTTCACATCCAAGGTATGACTAAAAAAAAGAGGTTGAAGGATCAGATTGGAGTCTAAATAAATCTTTTCTGTTGTCTATATTGGTGTTAGTGACTACAGGATGAGCAACTCTGAATTTTACTGATGGTATTATGAACTGGTTTTGAGGTGATCTCATTGCTGTCCTCTTCTAGGAGGGTGACAGTTTTTCTTGTCTTAACTAATATTTCTTGGCTTTATCGACTGAAGTAGTATAAACTGGCAACAGTATCAATGAAAGCCCTTCCTGTATGACTTCTTCACAGACCTGTGATGAATTATCAATTCTTAGTCTTTCGAAGTAGATCTGATGCACACCAAAGAAGGACTACAGACTGGAGATAGTTGCCATGGCTGGCTGGTCTCCTTTAGGGGCGATGAGATGAGAGGTACCTATAAGAGTTCCACACCTCCAGGGGAGAGCATCTCTTGTGAAGCATTCACAGGGCGTGTGCACTGAGGGCAGGGTGTGGAAAAGTGCAGTGTACAGGCCTGGTCACCAACATGTGCAGAACAGGGAAAATAATTTCCCCGTTCATTACCCAGGCAGTACTCCCTGAACTGGCACAGCCTGCATTGTTATGCTAAGGAGAAAGGAAAGTTCACATTTGAAGATAAAATGGTCCTTTTATTTAAACAATCACACCGCTTATGTAACAGCTCTTTTAATGGTAAAGTACAGCTGGAGCCTGGAACATGTTGTTTACAGAAATCACACGCAATGGGTAACGATGTAAAGTGCAGTAAATGGCGCTGAAGGCAGTGGGCACGCGGAGAGACCGGAGGCTGGGAACAGTGAGGATGGGAGTGCTGCTTTCCTGAAAGCAGGAGATTGGAATCAGGGTTTTGTAAAGCAAGGGGAATGGGCTCTGTAAAGGTCATCAGAGGACTGGCCTAACCAGCTGCCACAGGAAAGGCAAATGGTTCTTATCGAAGCAAGGATGGGAGATGGAGAGGGCCTGAGATGTGGCACAGCACAAGCAGGGACCACAGGGAGAATTTCAAGAACTGGCAAGGGTAGAGGAGACTGCGACTGTAAAGACTTGATGTGATAAGAAAGAGGAGGTGGAGAACACAGAAATTAGGAAGCTCTGGAACTTTTCACACTAACCTTATTGTAATTGTATTTTCATGCATAGGAGAGAGGCTGCTGAGTAACATCGCTCTTCTCTCTCTTGAAATGGTAACCACTGACTAATACACACACATACAAAAATACACACACACTCACACCCACATAAACATGTAATTGCACAAAATTAGGAAAATTGCCCAGCTTTCTTCTGAGATATTCAAGGTTTGACAAAGTGAGTTCTGACTCAGTTATCTGAAAGAGGGAGCATGGCAGTCAACCAGTAGCATCTGCACTCTGGCACATTCATTTTCCTTATTTCCTTGAGACAGTTCATGAGTTTTGTATGTGTCATAGCAAAAAATAGAGCTAAAGTGGAATTTTTTAATATGTTGAACCAATTTGCTCAATTTGGAGTAAAAAAAAAATTGGACTTACGGACTGTTTGTTGTTTACAGCAAGCTCAAGGTTCATGCTTAGACATTATATGAATGATGAAACAAAGTTGTAAATATTTATTACTTAGTGGAGTCATATTTTTTTTTTAAAGCACATCTTTGTACACAAAGCATTTGTAAATCCCCATTAGTGGTTTTTATGTTCCCACATTAAAATTCCTCGTTTGCAGCCAGCAAAGTATCTTAGGCTTAGATCTTACTCCTACATGTGGTGGAATCACAATGCTGTCACAGACATCACAACCAGTTTTGTAAAATATGATGTTAAGAAAGACTGAGTTCATTGTACTATACATATGTAAATGCCTCTCTTTCAATAGTCTCAAAGGAAAGAAGATGCCAGAAAGAATTCTAAACGAGCGTACATATTAATTGTCACCACCTTTCATGGGATAGTAAAGTGCATTCATACAAAGGAAAGCATTAAGAATTAAGGAGGCTGCACAGCTAAAGTGAGGGCATTTGAGTGAGACTTAAGGAAGTCACGTGGTGAATTATAATAATCTAATTGCAATCCAGAAAATCACTCTTTCCTTGTTTGTGTCTGTAATGAGGTAATGATGCAGCTCCTCTGGCTTCAGACAGCCACTACAGATTTACAGCAGGCTACGGAAGATCAGGCGGCAGCACAAGTTCTTTGTTATTGCCGTGCCCCGCCAAGGGTGTCTGAGTTCAGAATAGCTCCTGGTGTCATTTGCAGCAATGTGAATGTGTTGCTCCTCTGTAGCTCAAACTCCTTTCAGGTTCAGAAGCGTAGGGAACTGGTTATCACAGAGCACAATTAATGAGTTGTTGATCCTCTGTGTTTATGTACCTGTGTGTAAGCTTTTCAAATCTGGCTCTGGGTAAGAAATCCACGGTATGACTAAATAATTGGACTGGAAGTTTTGGAAATAAATTATCTGGACAGAAACAGAGGTCACATGGATGTGCTTCTGTACAATAAAACTCCACTGAAAATCACTGTGTGCTTGAAGTAGGTGACCTCTCTCTTTGACTGGCACCTGCTCATAATTTAAATTGTTAAAACTATGCAGAAATTAAATTTCATGAATCAAAACAGGTGAATCAAACCAAATTCCCATCTATATACTATAATAAAGGTTTGCATATTAATGTCTCATAACTCCTACATAGCATGACTTGAAGGAGATTCCATTCCCAGTTCCACCACTTTTCACTTAGGGACTTGAGTTCTGCCTGTTGCTGAGGCACAGCTGTTCACAAGAAATGAAGTGCTGCTTGCCTGTATAATTTCCCACTGCGCAGTCTTTGGTCATCCTGTGCTGCTTCTCTCCTCTTGAGGATGCTAAACGAGTAGATATTACCTTAATGAAAGCATTGAAAGTGTGGTTAGTGCTGTTAGACTCCGTATTTTAAAGCATTTTTTGAAATCAAAGTGAATATCAGTAAAATATTCTCCTGTGGTTGTGGCTCCAATGACCAGTGCAATGACTTAATTGGCATTCTTGTGCAGTGCTTGGATCTCTGCCAGTTAATGACCCATTGCTGCAGTCTGCAAATCACCTCCTCTGGCCCGCTCCTCAGTCTGATGGACTTTTGCCCAAGTAATGGCTGCAGGCTCCTATTCTCAGCTGGCACAGACCCCAGCACGACCATAAACATCCCTGAGAGGATCATAATATGATATATTGGACAGATTCTGATACGCCTTGCAGTAATATACCACCAAGCAGTCCTGCTGAAGTCAGTGACTTTGCCAGTGGCATCGCTGGAAGAAGAAACTGGTCCCTGCACTGTTGCTTTCTCAAGTAATGAAGCACTTCCAGACTCTCAACTATTCTGTGTCCCTTTAGATGATGGAAGTTTTTGTGAACCCTTTGTCAAACATTCAAAATAGGTTTTGTGCTTGTTCTCTTTTTAAGTGGTTGCGTTGTCTCTTCCCCCACAGGATTTTCAATTCTTCAGGCGATTATGGAAGCAGCAGTACAGAACAACTGGCAAGTGACAGCCAGATCTGTAGGAAGCATAAAGGATGTTCAAGAGTTCAGAAGAATTATAGAGGAGATGGACAGACGACAAGAAAAAAGATACTTAATTGACTGTGAAGTAGACAGAATCAACACCATTTTGGAACAGGTATATGCTTTTCAGAAATTGTGATCTCTCTGTGACAGACATCATTAATATTCCCAGAACTGTCTATTTCTAGAAATTAATTAAGTGTCCATTGAGATGTGAGTCCCAACAGCTGGCCACTTATCTAGTAAAATTGAAATGCCACGGTGATGCTCATAGTTGGTGGCAGCACTTACATGTAACCTACCACAAAATGTCTCTGTGATATTTTTTTCCCAGATGTTAATAATGAATTGTTTTTAAGTAGGTTGAGAACCTAAAACCTCAGCAGCCAGAGTAACATTACTGGCATCAAGGCTGCTTGTAGGGATTGCAAGACAGGTGCAGTTTGTTAAGTGGAACATGAAAGTATGTATGAAGTATCATAGAATCATCTTAAAGAATTCCTGAAAGAAACTACTGCTAATGAAAAATTCAGCTGGTAGTCCAAATGACACATTAGCACTTTTTGGTGCATAAAGCCTTTCCCTCTGCACAGCCAGTGCTGTTAACAGGCTTAAATTGTGGGTGATAGAGTCTAAACACCTTTATGGGGGAAGATGTGTTTGCGGTGACTGTTTTGCTCTTGCACGGCCTTCCCAGTGTTTCCTTTGCCCCAGAGGAATGGCCATACCCTGTGGCCATCCCAGAATGCTACCCAGAATGCCTGTGCCACTGGTGGTGCTGTGCAATGTGCTTGAAGAGCTGTAGTAACAGATACAAATCGTTGGGAGCGCACACAGCACAGTTCCTTTCTGCCTGGGCTCACAGCAAAACTGGTGCTGGTGTGGAACCAAATCCATGCTGCTTGGTTATTCGTAGGCATGTGGGAATTCACTTATATTAGGCCTGAAAAACCCTCTGATTATTTGCCACTTCATAAATTTAGCTGTGGGTTTGTATTATGGAATAGATCAAAAGTAGTATTTAAATTTCATGAAGCATTAGCATATCTCTTAGAAATGTCGTATTGTAAACCACCAACAAACTGACCTCACTGTAATAAACCCTGGAAAATATAAAAAATACATTTATTGAGTTCCTTCTCAAAATATTCAGTTCCTGTCAAGCTTTGAGGTGTATCACTGAGAGCCAGTCTGTGGGGACAGCCAGGTGCCAGAGCTGCTGCTTGCAGAGAAAGGAAAGAAGTGCTCAAGAGAACACAGCACAAGGTGATGCTGGTCTGTAACTCTGACAACTGGTATGGTTGTGATATTAATACACAGCACTGCATTTTACACTGTATTTTTAGGCAATATGATGAGTGCTTTCTTTAGGGAAATTCATACTGTAAAATGTAAGGAACATCTCTTCTTTTGCAAAAGATGCAAAACACCTACCCACGGCCCACTCTTCTGAAAATGCTGCAGGAGAGCACTCCTAAGCCAAGCTTAAATGAGGGCCCAGTCTCTGCTGAGAAACAGGCCTTTTGTTTGATCTAACTCCATTTACATTTGTTCTTTCTCTTCTATAGTGCAAGTGAGAGAAAAAAATGATCAAACCTTTCCAGTGCCTGAAATGAAAGCTTATATACCAAGCAAACCATATAGCAAAAAAATGGCGACTCTTTTCTTCTGCAGCTATTCTAAATTCAACTTCAGTGAAGTTGTAATTTTATTAAATGCATGATTCAGCTTTCTATCAATGTGATTAGCATCTGAGTAAGTAAAAAATTTGCTACTGGGGCCTCCAGGCTTCCCCAAACTCTACGGTACACACTGGTGCCTCTGATGCTAAAAATATCTTCTGTTAACAATTTTTAGAGATTTTGTAATTGCATACTGGAAAGCAGTGGCTTAAATTTCTGCAGATAAAGTCAATAATGGTGGGCCCTAGGTTGATAGAGCTGAACAATTATTGGTTTTAGGCTTTTCCTTCCATCTCCTCTGCTTACTTTGTTATCTTCTCATAAAGTAGTTAAAAGTTTTCACACATATGTGTGGTACTTAAATCCATCCATCCAGATTGCTCAAGGGAGTGGAGAGTTGTCTTTTTTTTAGCCAACTGTGTTTGCTAATAGCATACCATTGAGGGGAGAGATAAATCTGGATTTGCATATTTCAAATCTAGCAGTTTGTTGCAGTTTAAAAAGTCGATTCAGTGGTGCTATGTGTGGAGTGTAGAAAGTCTCCTCAGCTGAGAGGCAGTGACATCTGAGCACATTTCCACATGCTGGTGCAAATTGCAACTGGGTTTGAAGAGCTTTCCTCCAGTGAGGGAAGCCAAGACTCTCTACCTGTCTGATGTCAGAGAACTGATGGACAAACTGCCTCACAGAGGATTGGCATGGGCTGCCTCAGCCAGCTGCCTTTCCCTTCCTCTTCCTTTTTTGGCCTCCTAGGAGCACATCTTTAAAGGTCAACCCTCCCATCACCCGACTGTGAGTGATGTGATTCCTCCCTCCCGAGAGGGTGTTCATGTAGTCACTGGGACTATGGTGCACCTGTCATTTCATTGTCTTAGGGACAACAGCAGCATTTGTTTGCCAGTGACCCTGGGTTTCAGAGGCTTAAATAGAACTTATCCAAGAACAAAAGTCACAGCAGAAATAAACAGACTGTAAACCACTGAACAGTCTATACACGCACTGAGTTTGCTGTCAGACTTTTGGGCTCTTGGCCAGGCCATTCAGCAAAGCTTGTCAGTTCTCTGCTCCAGAAACTGTGTATTGTGGCTCTGTTAGGGCTTGGGTTAAATAAGAGTGACCTGTTTTCCTGTATCAGGCTGGTCAGTCTATGCAGGTCTCTTCCTTTGATGCTTTTTTTCAACCAGTTCAGACCAGGGTATGCCTCTCTTCCAAAAGTTCAGGCTTATCTAAAGACAAATACACATCTGAGGATTTTCTTCAGACACTCCAGGTTGTTCTGGAATGTTCTGTACCTTCCTCCAGCGACGTACAGACATGTGAGTCAGTGACCTTGAGTATTCCATAGGCCTTTAGTACAGATGCTAAATCTGTATGTTCCTATGTTTCCAAGATCTGTAACCCATCATATGAAGTATTTCTCTTTTCAGAGCTGGCTGGTACCCAACCTTTCCCAGCTGTAGGTATAAGGCAGGGGAAAGAGGGCACCTCAGCTCCTAGTCTGCCTGAGTAACCTGTTCTGTGCCAAATTTCACTCTGCAGGCACATCTGTTTTCAGTCTCTATTCAGAAAATTTTGTGATGGGCCTTGTATTTTGTTCTAGAGGTAGAAACCCTGCTTAAATCTCTTCAGCTGCAGAGTAAGGGGAAGCAGAGGGATTAATAGTTATTCTGTAAGTTGCCATCTGTTTGTTCACTTGCCCTATAGTTCTATAACCACTGAGCATGTGGATCTATATCCTTCCTTGCACAACAAAACTATATCCAATTTAATCATCTAGTGGCCTCTCAGGCATACAGATAGCAACACTTATGTCATGCAAAATTCATAAGCTCCCCACACTTCTTGTCCCTTGATGTTAAAATATTCTGTATTCCTTCACAGATAGATACAAAATTTTGTTCTCATAAACAGAAGAACATTTCTTCTGAGAGCTAACAGTAAGCTTTAGCCTGTTCAACCGTGTATTTAGAGACATGTTTTTGAGTTAAGAAGTATGTTTCTCTTATTCCCAGGATAATAAGCTGTATTTCAGACTAGAGTGGCTTTATGTCCATTTAGAAGAAAATCTCCCGAGGGAAAATGAGGAGGGAGAAACTCCATTCAGGATCAAAATGTTGAAACTTTATAAAAGACCTGTTTGTTCCAGAGACTGCATGCTTTTATCAAAAGGACACTATCTCCAAGCATAGTCATAAAGGTTAGGCTCCAAGGAAATATCTGTATTGAGTGAAGGCATCTCACAAAGCAGAAGCAATATTACAGTAGAGAATGCAGTCTCCAAAGTTTTACAATGACAGCCAGACTGTCAAAGACGACTTAAAGTGAAGCATCTGTAGGATTATGAAGGGTAATCTGATTGAGTGAACTCTGTCCTGAGCAAGCACTGACTGTGACTTGACCTTCAAGTCTGAAATTTTGAGATTAGGAAGATGGTGTGCAGGTTCTCAGTACAGCCACAGCTGCCTCTCTCTGCAGAGCTGCTCAGATCTCAGAGTGTGCTCACTGCACAACAGCTTTCACATTGAGGGTGTCGTAAGAATAAACACAAAACTGTGGTATTCGCTTGACCAGTAGTCATTAAAAATAACAAGCAATAAGGAAAAATGTAATTGAAAAAAATCAACACCGCTGTCATGTAAACTTCCTGCTTTAAGTGTTCGGTTATAAACAGTCTGGTGGGAGTTTGCCTGTGTTCTCTGCAGCAATTTAAAATATAACTGCCTGCAAACACAGTGGGACACTTGAAGCAGGAGCAGAACTATGAGTAGCTGTAGCTTCTGTTTTGCCTTTGAACCCCAGTAATGCCATGTCATCTGAAGGTACAGAGCACACTCTCCAGAGCAGTGTGTCCCTGCTGCTTTCTCCAGGACTTGCTGCCATGGCTGTGTCAGAGTCAGATTTTATCCTCTGTCTGAGGCTGTGCTGAGAACCTGTCTGAAGCTGTGTAGAGCAGAGAAGGGGGTTCAGCTGAGGCTCCAAAAGAGTATCTGCTATGTACAGTGTTGTGTAACATCACTCTGAAACTGGTACAGTTCATTTTTACATTTCCAATGAACTAGAAACTTAAAATTTAGGACATATCTTCTTTAGGTACCCATGAGTATTGTTGAAACCAGGATCTAAAGCAGAATGAAAGGTCACTTTTTTCCTTTCATATCCAGAGAGTTTAGCAGCTCACAAGTCCATATCGGCATGTGGGGAGGAAAGGGGAAATACTTAGGTTAGTCACCCTCAGGACTGTAGGCAGAGGAAGGGTAAGTAAAAAATGGGTATATGTCAAAAATGACAGCTGTATCTGCCTGAAGGACCTGCTCCTGTCAGCTGTGAAACTCGTAAAGGGCAGGAGAAGGACTGGTAAAGCAGAGAAAAGTAGCATCTTGGGTTAATCTGCCCCACAAATAGCACATTTCACACATACCTGAGGAGAGAATTTCTAGCTTGTAAATAGGAATGTCTCTCCAAGGCCATCATCCAGACTTCATAAAACAACAGAGGTTCCAAATGACAGGAATTTAACAGAGTATTAGTCATCCTGCAGAATGGCTGAGGTAATGGCACACAAAGCTTAAAAGTGTTCAAGAGACATTAAAGCATGGTTTTAAATGTATCTGATCAGTAATAACAATAATTAATACAAAAAATGTCTCACTGTAGATGTGGAAGCTGCTGTATGTACATCTCTGCCAAGCAACTCTGGTTTCTTATGCCAGGGGCATACGAATCTGAAGTCACCATTAGAGTTTTTATTTTTCTGTGATAGTAGTAATTACTCATTTTATGTTTTATGATAATTCAGGGGATATAAATGCACACACCAATGCACACATGCATCTGCTTTTAATGTTTTGCATATTTTTACCACAACATTTGTAGTATGCACTTATGCAGTTCCAGTCATCTTTATATGGCAGCCTCTGTATTGCCATTAAAATGTACCGAGAACCAGAATCTCTGCTCAGCTACACTGCTCCAAGTAGAGTCAGCCATTATCCTGAACGTTATCCTGGAGACAATATTTAGGTTGACGCCAGTGTGCTCATGCAGAGACTGTATTTGCTTTGAACTTCAGTTAATAGGTAGCTGTAAAAGCACAATTTGCTGCATAGTTCACCTTTCTTTGAGTGCACAGAAATAGTGCATGTGTTTGCCCTGAGCAAGTGCTCGGAGGGTCCCACTCCTTATTTAGCCTGTGTCCACACTGCCTGAGCTGTTCCTGCAGCTGGCACTAATTGTTACCCTTGTTGACAGTCTCGGGAGAAAAGTTGAGCCTGAGGGCCATTGGCAGAAGTCTCTCGCTCCCTCTTTTGATGTATTTTGGAAGCAGATGTACACACTGATGCTTCTTGTGCTGTACCTGGACTGGGGGGAGAGGGTTTGGTCTTTCATTAGCTGTGCAGGTATTTTTTATTCACATGAAATCTTTTAAGGCACAGAGTATTTGAGGGAAAGGGAGAGCTGGCTGAAATTTGCTCAACGTGAGATCTCCTGATGTTTTTGTCCCACTCTTTGTCCATCTCTGCATCCCTAATAGCTCTGGGAATTTTTGTTGCCTCTTGTAAGCCTCTGGCTGATTTTGAAATCCCTGGCTAACTCATCTCTTCCAGGTTTTAAAAATCTGTTGTCTAGAAGTTGCTTTGTTTCAGTTATGGCGTTTAATGTGGTTCTTTCTTCTCCGTATAAAGGATAAACCCTTTCATCTTAGCAGACATTACCTTAATTTCTGCATCTGTCTCTCAAATAGTTTAATGCTTGAAACTCTGCTTCTAACCAAAGGCTTTCCTTAATTAGTTTCCAAGGCAACCAACCATCTTGGCGACAATTCAGATGAACCAACTGCAGGGAGAGGAAGGAAATACACCATCAAAATGAATAGTAATAGCACAATACCACTGTGCAAACAGGCGTTGTACATCACCAGAGACAGCGCGGTAGTTCTAGTGTCTCATCAGTTCATTTACAAGGGAAGAAGTTCCAACTCAGTAAAAGAAAAGCTGCACAAGGGTGTATGTCTTTTTTCACAGCTGACTAGGCTGGGATTAATGGCTTCAGTGTGATATGAATCACGTATCAAGGGCAGGAAAAGAACCACAGGGGCTTTTAGGGTCCTTCATGCACCAAGGTGTTCCCACATGCATTTCAGGGAGTGCTGTTACCCTGCAGTTCAAACACAAGATTTTTGGAGTGGGGGCCACCCCACTGGGCTTTTTCTAGTTCAGATGCTGGTGGTGCAGGATGCAAGACCCTGGCAATTCCCAGCTACAGTCTTGCAGGGAGAAGTCCCTAAACACGAGGTGCAGAGCTGTGACCCAGAGCTGTGGTGCATTTGCTCTGGGCTACAGATGGGTTTGGATCAGGCCATTCTATGGCAAGGTACCATCCCAGTGCGCATCTCTCACTGCTTGGAATTACACATTCATGCAGGATTCCTACTTCTTATCCCACCCTCTTACATGTGCAATTCCACTGGCCTCTGGGGATCAGATTAAAGCCTGGGGCAGCCTGGGCTAAATTTATGAAGAATCAGGCCCTATAAGTCATCAACTCAACTCAAATACAAATTTATCCCACAGTATCCAACCAGTAAGCTGAAAAACAACATAACAATTTTAGAGGAAGGTAATGTTCCCTGGCTTAAGAAAAGCCCATGTTGCTAAATTAAATTTATTTGTGTCAAACTATGGCTGTGCATGTGAAGGTATAATGGTGTATGTACTACTGGAAGCTTGTTCTTCCAAAACATGTAATGAATAAAATTATTATAGACCCTTAAAAATACCCCAAGTATCTTCTGTACTGGGAGAAGGCATGTAAAGAATCAGAAAAGAAAAAGATTGATGTGACTTTATTACCTGATATGAGTAAAACAGCCTCCCCTGCTGCATAAACTAAATCTAGTAAAAATAAATTAACTCTTCATAATCTTTTTCAGTTCATGGTTTATGCACCAAGTTATATGGGGAATATTGCAGAGTGCTTTTTATAGGGAAGTAGAATAAACCTTTCAGACTCCTTCAAAGCATTGAAAAACCCAAATAGAGTGCAATTCCAGTCACAGTAAAATGCCATTTATAATAAAAAATATGAAAAAAAAGTAGCCTTGTTTTTCCTGGAGGAGGTTGCATGGACTTTTTTTCTTAATTTTGTAGGGCATTTGAAAAGGAAAGGAAATGCTTAAAAGGAGAAAAAAAAAAAAAAAAAAAAAAGAAAAAAAAAAAAGAATGGCTACTATTCAGTATTTTTGGTCTGCTTGAAGGCAGTGCTCTGCAGCACAAAACCCCTTCCAAAAGAGTCTCATGTGAGCATTGGGACTGAATTACTGCGACACTTCTGGGTTATATCCAAATAATAGTTTGAAGTGATCCTGACATGCAGTAATGGTTTATATAAGCAGAATTCTTTTTCCAAGGACTGTTGTTCAATTCCAGGGACTAATATGAGATTTTACTCTGAGATGCTGATGGGAAGTATGGAGAAAATGGGAAATTTGTGTAAATTTTTTTTTAAATGACAACATGAGACTCAGTTTACCTAATTTCTTCCCCTCTGCCCCCAGTGGATATACATCCCTCCATATTTTAAGCAGCCATGACTGAAGTTTTGTGTACCCTGTGGGATACGAAGAGAGGAAATGAGCATTGTTTATGTTTGTCTGTGATTGCAAGGGTGTGCTCTTAGGAATGTTCCAAGGATGTTATCAGTACGACTTTCATGGTATTGAAAGCCAAAAGGGACAGTTCCATATCTCCTGTGTCACGGGGATTGGGCACACGATGCAAAGGCCACTAAAGGACTGCTTGTTAATGGTGTGGAGTGGAGACACCATTCAAAAGGATTTGTGACTCCTGCAGAAGGTTTGGAAAACTAGGAATAAATGTAAAACTACTGTTATAAACAGTCTTTGTGAAAGTGGCTTTAGGTGTTGTGAAGCATGCTAAGGTGGAAGCCGTTTTTGATGGTGCTGATTTTGATATAGCTGATATGGACCTGTAGGAAAGAGAGCGTATGTGAAGTTGGAAATGAGGATGTTATTGTGGTGGGACCCTGTTAAGTGGTATTGGAGCTGGTTGCATTGCAGATTGAAGGAAGTTTAACCACGAATGTTGCTACAGAAAGCAACCTTTCAGCGATTTCTGTGAGATCTAAAGTCTCTGTGTGAAATTTTAGGTGAATTTTCAGGAGAACTTAAGATTTCACAGAGGCTTCAGAAAGTACCAGAACTTCTGTGAAATTATCTTAGATGTAACTTGGATCACTCTGTTACGAATCATTTCCAAGGGAGTGTATTTCTCAAAGAATATAGTAGAACTGCATAGACAGTTGTTTACTTCCCATAAATACAACTGCAAAAATTCCTCCAGAACACAACTGGATTTTTAGTCTATTAGGCTTACTCAAGAAGCTAAAGAATTCACTAACAAAGAATTTCTGTGACACATCTCTTCCAGGGAGCTGTCTGTGAACAAGTGTCTTCCCTTGAGAATATTTTGGCAAAATAAGGGGCAAAGGTCTCAGCAGTTTTGAGTATCCTTTTCATATGCTACAAAGAATTTTTGTTGTGGTTGTAACAGCCACTTATATCTGATCTTGTTTTTAGTGAAATAACTTCAAGTAATGAAGGGTAGCTTAAGTTTTGATCATTTTTGACACGAAGGTCTTTGTACTGAAGGACGTGACTTGTGAAGAGAGATGCAGTCCTGAGAGATACAGAGCTGTTCTCATCTGTCTGAGCACAGAAGAAATCTTGGTAGAAAGAAAAGTTTATTTAAGGAATTTTGTTCAGCTTAAAGGGTAAATAACTGTGATTATGAATGTCAGTTAACAGGAATCATAAAACCCTTCATCTCCATGTCCTCCAAGGTCTGATGTTCTACAGCAGAATATGTCCTTTAACAATGGTTGTGCCAACAGATGAGTTAATCTGAAAATATTGCTAAGTCACGTCAAGGAAAATGAATTTAGGAAAATTTTTTCAGGGCACAGAAAATTCACAGAAAATTTTGTCATCACAGGGAAAGAAGTTAGGAGAAAGTATCATGCCCTCAGAACCGATGTTGCAGTTTGTGATATTTTTCTGAAGTAATTTCTAATGTAACCTTTTATGCACAAATTAAATGCATATTCCACTACACAATCTTCAATCAGCAAATGTCAGATTAGTTATGAGAAAAGAAGGTTTAGCCATATGGAGGGAGAATGAAGCACAATACAGCTTTCAGATGTTGCATTTAATTACCCTCCAAGGACTAACATGCACAACTATCATCTGGAGATGGCCTTAAAGGCAGAATTTCACTCTTGATGTGACTATCATCAAGGAGAGAGACAAGGGAGAGAAGGGCACAAGAAGGGGGCCAGAGGGGGAAAAGCTTTAATGAAATGCTTCTGAGACATCTCAGATCCCTGCTTCCACCATGCACGTTTTTGTCTCCTTCTAGGAGATTCCGGTTCTCGAGGAGAGTCTCTCCCATGAGAAATTCACTGCGGAACAGCCCAAAGCTGTTTGAAGAATGTTTTATAAGCCCAAACAAATGATCTTGGTACTTTTCTGCAGAGAAAAGTGAGATTTGGGTTATGAGGTGTAGTCATGAATGTGTAAGTTGGTAATTGCACGGAAGTAAAATCTTTATGTCCATATACTGCACAAAAATACAAAATACACCAGTTGGGACCGTGTATGGATTTGTGGCATTCCCTAAAGGGCATGGAGACTCCGAAGTGGTGATGAATTAATCTCAACTATCTCTGCAGTTATTTTTATCTGCAACAAATAATATGTGTGTGGAATCTTCATCTTAATATTTAATACATTCTTCATTTAATATTTAACTCAAATTTAATCTAGTACTCATTCTTCATATAAATGAAATCATTGTTTACTGCATATTTTACAGCATCACAATCCCTGGTGGCCACATTCCAGTCCCATTAATACTAAGTGAAGAAATAAATCACCTTCCCTGGGTTTGCACTACAGTTACTGTCAGGAAGTTTTGATGCTTTGTATGAGGGAAGCTGCTTCTACTGAACGTGGAAATTTTTTTGTCTCTGTGGAATTAAAGGCAGGACAGGTAGCACTTGTTTGGCAGTGACAGACCACCTCTAGCTGGGACGTAGCCTTTGCCACCACGAGATTGAGGTTCCTTTGGAACCTCATATATTGACGTTAGTGTTGTTGGTGTGATAGAAAGAGATAAAATCAGGACCCCCAAAAAAGAGGTTTTTTTACAAATTTACTAAGGGAAGATTGAACTTTGTCTAGTGTTTATAATCCTCAAAGGGAATTTGCTCTTTCTTCAGGTGCTTGTGTGTAAATTGGAAAACTGGCAAGTGGGCTTTGCAAGCTTACGGTAAAATTGAGCTACTGAGGTTACAATGGATCTTATTTCTGCTGTGGCATCTGGTTAGATGGCAAAAATCCTGTTCACATTTCATATTTTCTGCTCTCCTCCTGTTTATCCTACTCCTGTCTGGATAACTGACATGAGAAGAGGTGACCTGTGCAAAGTAAACATAGTGAGGAATGATTATGTACTGCTGTCAAGTGCTGTTGCACCTTTGCTCCCATGGAAAGGCTGTAGAAGGTACCTGCACTGCTGTTAAGGGTGCACTGACCCCAGAGAACTGCAGTGCCATTGCTGCAGACCCCATGGGCAGCTCCCCCGCTGCAGGAAGGGTCTGCAGGAGTGGGAGGAGGGCAGGGGAGAGGATTCTGTTTTCCAGCTCAAGAGTTTCATCAATTTCTCCTTCTCCTGAGTGGTAGAAACAGAGCTGAGATGCAGTGCTTTGCAGGTGCCACTCAAGAGAAGTTAAACATCTTGCTAACATAATGACAACTTTTTGGGCCTTGGCTTTGGCTTTCATTGGATGGTCACCCTGATATTCTGTCCCTCTCCTTTCTTAAGTGTGTCTTGAGGACCAAATTAGCCAGTGCCACTGGTCCAATAGTGTGCTGCATCCCAGGGATTGCTGTTTTCAATCATGCAATCCAATATCAGGTAGGAGCTGCTCAGATCTGAGATAAGCTTGAAGTAACTCCATTTTCATAACAGAAATGCTATCAATTGGGGTAGAAGCTAGAAAACACCTGACCTGCTACCCAGGTGAGAAGGCAATGTGCTCCACAACAATTTAGGCTTGCCAGACAGTTGTTGCTGTGCTTGATATCCCTCTGTTCCCTCGAAGTGCAATCAACACTGATAGCTGATCGTGACAATACTGTTAAATTTTTTTTAGCCCTCAGTCCATTTATCTGTTTTGCTTGTTTGCTGCTGGAAAGAAAGAAAGAATTGTGCCATCACTTCTGACTTTTTCTCCCTGCTTTGAAGGCAAAGGTGTCATCATTTTATTTCTATAGCAAGGTTTAAAGGCACGTTACTGTTCAGCTGCAGGTAGCTAAGCTCTCCTGTCCTCAGAAATGTGCACATATACTAAAAAATCAGTAGATTGGGGTTTTTTCCTGATTGTGGGCTTTTTGCAAAAATGGAATTCAAAATAATGCACAACTAACCTAAACAAAGACAATAAGATCCTTTTTTTACTCTGAGTTTATAGGAAATCTCATTTTTCTTACTACTGTCTTTGTAAAACCTAGGAAAGAAGAACTCCAGAGTTACCCTGCCTTGTTCCCAGACAGGGTCAAAATGGAAAGACACGTTACAGCAGGTCAGATCTCTGCCTGTCATTCCATTAAAGTGGCATATTTCTGCCACTTGTCTGGTATGAAAAGCACAGTAAAAATCTCCAGACTTTCTCTGTGGCAATACTGCCTGTCAGCATCAGTGTGTTATGGGAAGATCTAATAGACTCATAAAATATCATGGTTTTGAGCTGTACATGAGGTAGTCTGTACATTTGAGATCTAGTTTTTTTTCTTTCTTTTCTCATTTGTAAAAAAAGGATGATAAATAACTTTGATTAAACAGGCTAAACCGACCAGATGGCAGTGGATTCAAATGAAGTGAAGATGAGGTCCTAACAGGTATTAACTGGACGTGGTAGTTTTCCTTTCACTGCTGCCAAAGTCCTGATAGCTCCCTCCCTCAGTAAAAGTGCAGGCATATCCTCTTAGCTTGTATTTTTCAATGACTCTTTAAAATCAAAGCCCACAGAGGCAGGAAGGTGGATTTGAAAGTGGCTGAACTGCTGGGCTTAGAGGGTTGTGATCAGCAAGACAGAGGCCAGCTGGAGGCTGTTCAGTATTTGGAGTACCCTAAGGGTGCTGGGGCTAATACCGTTTAACCTCTCTGTAAGTGAACTGAAGGTTGTGGACTGGAGTGCAGTCTCAGCAAGTTGGCAGATGATACCAAATTGGGAGGAGTTTGGTACACCAGGTAGTTGTGCTGCAGTACTTGGACAGGATGGTGAAGTGGACTGAGAGGAACCTCATGAAGTTCAACAAAGGGAAATGCAAAGCCCTGCACCTGGGAAGAATAACCCCATGCACCAGTACAGAGGCTTTCTGGCTGGAAAGCAACTCTGCAGAGAAGGATCTTGGGGTCTTGGCAGTCAGGTTGACCATAAGCCAGCACTGCAGTGTCACAGCAAAGAAGGCCAAGAACATCCTGGGCTGCACTGTATTAGCATGGTCAGCAGGTCATCAGAGGTGACCCTTCCCCTCTTCTTTGCAGTGGTGAGGCCACATCTGAAGTGCCACGTACAGTTCTGGGCTCACCAGTGCAGCAAAGACATGGGCATCCAGGAATAAGTCCAGGGAAGGGGCCATATGACCATTAAGGGACTGGAACATCTGACCTACAAAGAAAGGCTGAGAGAAATTGGGTTGCATTGCTGCATGGCCTGGAGAGGAGAAAGCTCAAAGCAGTATTGTCTGCAAATACCTGATAGGAAGGAATGAAGGTGTTCAAGTCAGGCTCTTCTTAGAGAGTCTCTCTGAGTTTCAGGGTCTCATCAATGCCCAGTGAGGGTGGTCAGACACTGAAACAGGCTGCCCAAAGAGCTTGTGGAATCTGTCTTGGGGATATTCAAACCTGACTGGACGTGGTCCTGAGCAGCCTGCTCATGCTGCCCCTGCTTTGAGCTCGTAGGTTGGAACAGGCAATTCCTAGAGACCTCTGCCAGTCTCAGCTGTTCTGTTATTTTCTCCGTCTCTAAACGAAAAGTTTTATGAATCAGAGACAGACCATTGATATTTTTAAAAGACAAGCTAGGACTGTTCATTCCCACCTACCAGACTTGCATGTTCTTGCATTGCTTGATTTCTTTTGAGTCCACAGGGTCTTGTCATTCGTTAGCTCATCCTTACCTTGCCTGTGGTCTGCTACTATTGCTCACCTACACACTTTGTTCTTACCATCTTAGTTCATCATCGAGTCCTTGGAGAAATATTCTTTTCTATGATTTTCCTTGCCTTGACTTTCATTTAAGAGTTCACCAGTCTCCTTGTAATGTTTCCTTCATCCTTAACCCCAGTATTTAATTTTCATGGCCTAAAAACCCAGATCCATGTTCTAGACCAGGAACTACCTGTGCTTGTAATTTAACTAGGAAATAAGTCAAAAGATAATGCAGCAATTGTGATGTTAATATGAAAGTTATTCTGCTTCTTCTTCATTGTCCTTCCTCTAATGTGTTGTGGTCTTTGAACTACGTCATGAGAGAATTGTCATTATTGCTTTAGAAATACCACAGTGGTTCATACCAATTTAATATTAGCCAGATAATACCTAAAGTGCTATCTTCCAAAACTAAGAAAAATGCAAAAACTGAGGAAAAAATTCATACTTGCCTTTTTATTATAATAGTGACTGATGCAGTGGAAACCAAATTGTCTTTAGGTTTGCATTGAAAAAATAACTTCCCCAAACAAATCAAAAAAGTAAAATTGGCAATGCTGACTTAATTTCTGAATCTGGCATATAGGTCTGCACTTTGAGCAAGCCTGGTGTTGGCCAGCAAATTTTACTTTTATTTTGAAAGCAGATACATTTTGATTATGTTCCCTCTAGATATTCTCTTAATTAATTGAAAATATCCAAAGAGTTAATTAAAAATACAAACTTTATTTGATTCTATATCAAACCTGACATTATGATCTTTTTATCTACAAAGCAAGAATTATGTGGGATCAGAAATCTGAATTATTCATGATGGTTTCCAGCCATTTTTTTCCTTCCTCCTTTGTTCAGTGTAAAACCTTATAAGCTTTTCTTTCAGCCAAGGTGAAAGCAATATTAAGTCTCAGAAGTCAAACTTAGGAAAGACATGTAGCTCTCTGAAATCCTTGCCCTGTAATCCTGGCTTTCTATTCACCACCACTATTCAATATCCCACTTTCTGTATAAGCTTCACAATATATCAGCAGTTGATGAGATTTATTTGTTATACTCCTGTTTTCCTTCTTCATAAAGAAGCTTTATCCCATCCCTTCGCTCCCCTAGGAGTAGCACGTCTGTGATTGTTTCTGCTGGGTTCGCTAATCCAGCAGCTCCCTTCAGCATGCTGGGCAGTTGGTAGAGGGTGGAAAGTGAGGGAGGAGTAGAGTTGTACTTGTTAAGATTTAGGACTGCAATGTAGTGTGTAGTGAATTTTAAAAACATTGTTAAGATCCAGTTCAATGGTTATGAGCTAACACGGTTGGTTGTGTGAGAAGAAATGCTGGCAGGTCACTCCTGAAAGATGCTCTGTGAATTAAAGCTTGAATGTTGAACCTCTCTAAGGGACTAAACTGAATTATTTCTGGTCATTTTGAAGACACAACAACAGATGAGACAGAAGTTGAGTCCAATCTATGCTAATGAGCCCTACATTTCCTATTTGCATTATTGCTCCTGGTGCTTGTAGCAGCTCCATTTATGTTTTTCTTACAGCCTCTGACTTCGTCTGTGGTGATATTTTTCTCCTAAATAAACACATTTCTGTGTAGGAATGTAAAAGCTCTCTTATTTGTTATTAAGGTTAAAACCACATAGAGTATTGTTGTTCTTAAATAAGTTCTTTGTCTCTAACCTGCCTTTAAGGTGAAATTAAAACACAGAGAATTCAGTATGCAAATAGCATGCACACCAGATGATCTGAAGAAAGCCTGCTCATTTCCATGGAAAACAAACGTGAGTGTAGGGAAGCAGATGCTTTCTACCAACAGAGTGTACATACAGTTCTCCAGAGGACCTGAACAGCAATTTATTTTCAGACTACTGGAAGTATGCAAATTCCTACAGAATTAAATGTGAATTTAAAAGAAATGGTGCCTATTAAGGACAATACTACCCAAAGAGGCAGTTGGGAACTTAATAATTTAATCAAGAACTTGAACAGGCTCAGCCATATATCTAAAGTCAGTGACTCAAATGTCATCTGTTTTTAGCAAAGACATAAGTGGTCATGTTGAAAATATGTCTTTTAAAGTATGGCATTTGGAGTGTTTTTCTGTGTCTGTGGACAAGTATGTTTGTATGGTGTGTATAGATTTAAAGATGATTCTCCATCAAAAAGCATAATCTGTTCACTTGAGCTGCTCATAGGATGTAGTCAGTGATACACTTGTGTGTATCACCAGCATTATGTTGGCTATTTTTGAACCAGCAGTTCTGGGTAAGATGGGTTATGTCCTGACACACATGGAAGCACCACAGTTGTAATTCTTACTTCTGGATGTTGTTTCACCTGATGGCTGCAGGACTGGATGGATGTTACTGAGATTACCATGTGAAGGCAAGGGCTGGGTCCTGTGTGCAGTGGCTTAGCCTTGCACAGAGGGATTGCTGGTGAGGCAGCAGCCAGCTATAGATATGGGAAATATGTTTGTTTTCATTCTTTATGCAAAGGCACAGTATTCCTAAAGTGGGGATGAGCACACAGGAGGGCAGAGTTCAGGCTTGACAGACAGTGTTGCCTTCACTCTTCCCCATGACCCTCGCAGAATCCACCTGATCCGTTCATCCCACTGCCTTTTTGTCTCTTAGCAATTCCATCTAATGACTGTTTGTACAGAGAGATGACCAAGTAGGGTCAGGGAGGGCAGGAGATGTTGTTTAGTGGGTTGTGCAACATAGCATTTAGTAGAAATTTTGACAAAACATATAAGGTCAGATGTGTCCATTTAGATGCACTGGAAGTGACAAGTTCTCAGGCCTTTTGAAAGCTGTGAAAAGGCAATGAAGGTCACTGCTTATAACTTTGGGAATTTGACTTTAAGCATTCATGTATGACAAGGTTTGGCCAGGGTGGTCGTGGCAGGAAACTCCCTGTACAACCTGGAGCCCACCCAGCCCTGCTGTGCTGGTAGTTCAGTAAACACAGCGAGGGGCTGGGCTGTGTCCTCCGCCTCTCACACACCCCACAAACAAGGGGCAAAGTACACAGGAGTTTAGTGAGTGGGTGGATATAGTAATACCTCATTTCAGAGAAGAAATACTTGAACTGATAACTAAAATTGACCTGGCCAGCACGGGAGACGCTGTGATCACAAGAGTGAGTGTGCTGGGTAAGGACATCTCTGCAAGTGGAGTCTCCTCAGCCTTGTGAGTTACTCTTTGTTTTACTCTGCCCGTGTGTTTTAAAAACAGAACCTGCTACATCATGTCCGTGAATTGAGCATAAAGGAACACACCAGTGTGTTCATTCTCTGGTGTTTTCCACTGGTTGAGAGTCATTTTCTTACAGCTGAATAATGTGTACTTTTTTTCTTCACACAGGTTGTAGTCCTCGGCAAACATTCCAGAGGCTATCACTACATGTTAGCTAACCTGGTAAGAACTTTTCTTCATGACAAGTATTAGAGAGTAATATATTCTGTTCAAGTTGTGGCAACTTTAATCAGGAAGTGGAAATGCATGGATGAGGTCTTGGATTTTGAGAAATTACTTCAGTAAATACTGGAACCAGTATTTCATTTTTACTCAGTTATGGTCTTTCTTTTGTCTGAGAATCTCATATCCTCTACCAGTTTTAAAAAAATAATTTAATTGTATGCTTTGCACTAATTTCTGTCCTCATAAATTAGATGCTTGTAACTGTAATCTTCTATGTAACATACTTTATATTTAAGCACTCCAGGGAAAATAATTGTAGCATATTTGTGTATAAGTGGTAAAAAGCTGCAAATTAGAACAAATCCATCAACTAAACCAGCCAGGCTGTTTAGTTTTTCTTTTGTATTTCAGTTGTGCCTTTGTATGTGCTGACCTACCAGGAAGAGGCAGTACAGTTTTATCTGTATCAGAGCTTCTTCAGATTGTAGGATTGACTTTCAGGGACTTCTGTGATGCCTTTGAAACACCACCTGCTTAAGTTCCTTATAAACGTCTTGTATTGTAATTAATCCTGCAGGAAGACTCACTTTTGAGTTCTGTTTCTACTGTGAGTGGAACAATGTTTTTAAAACTCACACTTTCTAGTTAGCAACCCTACTTACTCCAAGATTTTCTGTATCTGTGTTTTGGTGTGATTAAAGCAGAAAAGACAAATTTTAAATTACCCTTATTTAGTATAAGTACTGTATGACTTTAAGAGGTGTCATTTTGCATTATAAGAACCAGTCATGACCTCACTGATTAGTGTGTGTAGAGAAATACAGAGGTTCTTATTCTGGGTTGCCTTTTAGCATGTGTAACCATTGACATTCAGATAAACATGACTGCAATCAAGTCATACTAATCAAAAAGACTCCAATTTACTGCCTCAGGTATAAATAACAACAGAGTGGGAGAGAATCATCCCGTTCTGTTTGCAAGTGAAATGCTAAGTGATGCTGTGATGGAGAATTGCCTGGCAAGAGGTGTGTGCTTTGCCTCCACAGAACAGTTGAGTGTCAAGGGGTTTTCTGCTCCCAGCCCTGAACCTTCACTTGCACTTTGTGTACAAATGGGATTTGAGGTCTTTGACCAGGAAATAATAACTTCAAGTTTCCCCCCAGTTCTCTTTCTGACTGGCAAACATTATGTCCCACATTGCCACAATCCAACAGGGCAGTTTTCTACTGAAAGAACAAAAAGATGTTTTAAATGCTATTCTGTGTCTCCTTGGTAGAATATTTTCAGCTAACAAGAGGGACATTAATCCATTTCTTTTGTGCTACACTTGTAGCAGGTAAAACTGAGCCAAAGAAGAGAGACTTTGGATGACAATGATTCTTGTTTCCTACATGTGTCGTCCCAGGGTTTCACAGACATTGTTCTGGAGAGAGTAATGCATGGAGGTGCCAACATTACTGGATTCCAGATTGTCAATAATGAAAACCCAATGGTTCAACAGTTTCTACAGCGCTGGGTGAGGCTTGATGAAAGGGAATTCCCTGAAGCTAAAAACTCACCATTAAAGGTATTTATTTTAACCTGACAGTGATGGTGATGATATGCTTTTAACAATTATTTGTGACTTTTTAACCTCAGTTATTTGCATGAGTGTGATACAGATCCCTGATTAGAATATATTGCAAGATTCACTGCCCTTCCAGAAGAAAGAAGCAGAGGCTGGCAGTGAGACACAAGTGCCCACCATGCTGGGAGTGCCTAAGAGGCAAAGGCTTGGTCTTGCAAATCCTGTCATTGTGCAGTGGATACAACAACTTTTGACTTGAGCTTCTTGAGTTAGTTTTGGGGTGGGTGTGAGGGCTAAGGTTAGGGTTTAGATGCAAACTGTGGATTACTAGTCCACTTAAATGGTAACAGAAAATTTCATGTGCAAAATTTTGGTGAGGATTGTTCTTTTTCAACAATATCCAATGGTGAATGGATATTAGTCTGGTGGTAGATGAGAAGACCTTAAATTCTGTCAGTCCCAGAAGTCCAGTCAGGGAAACCTAAGAACCACAGCCATGGTTAGACAGTTCATGTCTTTCCTGTCAATTTGGGAGGGGCACATGCAAATTGATGAACGGATTTGGAATTCGAAATTGCTTTGATAAATTGGAGTCATGTCTTGGTATTAGTAAGACAAAATTCAGGAAAGGATTAAAATAATACACAGGAAGGAAAAATCTGTTCCAGTCCCATGCATGGGGGGTTCAGGGCGGGTGGAAGTGCTGACTTTGAATACAGACACTACAGGAACCAGTTCCAAGGTTCTGCTGCTTCTGGCAGTGCCATTTGGAGATGCACCTTTCCATCCCTGGGAGCATGTGATTTCTGTGAGGGAGGAAAATTATCTTAATCCCACACAATCCCACAGCTTTGGTGGGCATTTCAGAGTAAGCAGAGAAAGGCAAACAGAGGCCCACAAAACCCAGATTAGTGTATTGTTGCTTGTGGATTAGGACCTAGTCCTGTTTTCTAAAGCTTCCTAGAAGTGATGCAGAAGTAAAGATAAGTATCATACTAATCTTAAAAGCTCTGAAATGTATAAAGTAAACCTGAGAAAATTTTATTCCACTTGAAAGCAATTTACCTTGAGGGAATAATTATTCTTCCTCCTTTAAAAGGATTCTTAAGTATATGGTACAAACACAAAGATTACATTACCTTTCCACAAATGTATCACTCATTATAGAAATGTGCACAGTATTTGTCAATCAGACAAAAAGCATACTTAAAAATTGATGTACAGTATTTTTGATTAGGAAATAAAATTGCTTAGAGATTAAAGCCCTGATGTTTAATTTATTCTGTATTTTATCAGCCTTTCCCTTCTTTCTCTCTTTTTTTCCTCTTTGCATGTTCATGCATTTATAAGTAGAATTCAAATAAAGTAGAAAATTAGATAGCTCTTTTGGCATGACTTGGAAGGGACTGCATTAAGGTTACTGACAATTGACGCAGTCTGCTGAAAAAATTATCAGTGTGTAAGTTTTATGTAGTGCTAGATTGGACAGCTATTACAAGATTTTTTTTAATACAAGAACAAATGCCTTAAAAATACTGTCTGGTTCTGTATCGTTGCGTGGATTGTGACGTATAACCTGTGTTAACTTTCTAAAAGAGAGAGTGATCCATGAAAAGCATCCTTTACAGTCAGGCCAGGAACCACCACACACACCCTGTAAGAGTTTATACACTGCTGTTGTTTAAAGCTCAGTAACAATGTCTGTTGTAAAAGATTTTTCACACCTTTGCACTCTTTTTTATCAGATACAATTCTCTTGATCTGCACATGCAGACACGCCTCACTCTCTGCAGAATTCACAAGGGCTTATATCGAACTGAAAGGTAACACAGTTGTAAGAAATGCAGACCTTCAGTTGTGCTATCCTGTCCTACAGGATAGAATTAACTTCTTCTGAGTATGATAAATCTTATCCACAAAGAGAGAATCAGAACAAGCAGTTGAAAGTTGGATTTTTGCCCTTATAACTCGTGCATGGGCAGCATGTCTTCTGACCCTCCTTGGCTGGCAGGGTCTCTGTGGTACCACAGGCTGCCAAAAGAAGGACAGGAGCATCAGTACACAGAGACCTCTCTTACATTCTTCTTTTCTCCTCTTCATCCTCTTAAAAACACTGGGGAAATAAGAAGGATCAGTTACAAGGGGGTTGAAATCTGGTCTTACTGAGCACATTTGATTGCTCTCAGTAGGTTATGTGCTGACAGGGTCTCCTCTACACAGACCCTGAAGTTAAAGGTGTAATGCCAGTGCAACCCAGAAATGTCACATGCAAAGTCCAGGAGGGACAAACTTTCAGACAAACACATAAATGTGGAAAAAATGTGGGGAAAACAAACAAACAAACAAACAAACACTTCCGTAACATTTCCTGGGTGATACTAAATTTATAGCACCAGGGGGTGTCACCAGATACGAGTGACAAGCAGTGGACGAAGTTGACAACAACATGAACAAGTAAGTTAAGTTGTCTGGGGGTTTTGTTCAAGAGCTGCTGCTACACAGAGTTTACCACCCTCTGCAGATTTGCCATGGAGTAAGGGAAGGCAGGTGGGAAAATTACTGAAGAGATGTAATGCCTAAAGTGTATTTTGTGATTGCTTGCCTGTATAGCTGTTTTCTAAGAAAACTAATCTGATCTATTTCTTGCCACAGATGCTACCTAATCAGAATTGTGATCCAAGCAGAAATGACTTATGTTAACTTCAGTTCAGAGCTGTCTTGGCAATCTTGTTAAAAACAAAAAATATACTCCAAGAAAAAGCCCACACATGAGCTTTTCTGTGGTAGCAGTATGGTCCAGCATGGAACTGCAGACTTTTGTGCTAACCTCATTTAGATGAGCAAGTTTCCAGTGAAATTGAAATTTTGTGCAGCTGTAAACTGGTTTTGTTATTTTGCTGCTATATGTGCTATACAAAATACTTTTGTTAATTGAATTAAGTTGAATTGTTAAACTAAAAAAGCACCAGCTGGAAGACAGAGAGCAAGCAAAGGGGTTGGCAAGTGTGATTTTTGTAAGAGTGTTCTAACAAAGAGGAGGACTTCACCTGACACACCTGGGGCAATTTTAAGATGGCAGTTTGTCACCATCCTCTCTCTGCACCGATTGCAGTACACATCTGCACTGACCCACGATGCAGTCCTGGTCATAGCTGAGGCTTTCCGCTACCTCCGAAGACAGCGTGTGGATGTCTCCAGGAGAGGCAGTGCTGGAGACTGCCTGGCTAACCCTGCAGTGCCCTGGAGCCAAGGAATTGATATCGAAAGAGCGCTGAAAATGGTAAGGCCAATTCTCCTGGTTAATGAATGTGTGTGTTCCACAGCAGCAGCAATGGGACCTGCTGAGTGTCCTGCTCCATCTGCACAGAGCTCCTGCCCTCACACAAACAGCTGCAGCTCCTCAAGGGGAGGGTTTTCCACTCTTCTTATGCTGCTATTTGTGTTAAAGCAAGTGACAACAAAGAAAATTGAATAATTTTTTTTTTAGATACAAGAGGCAAGAACTCTGCTTTTGATCTGGCTCAAATAACTCTCAAATAAACCTGTTAGAATTGATTATAGTAATGCAGACATAGAGCTGGAATGAGTGAGATCAGAATTAAGCCCATGTTAGGTGTAAACAAATCCTAGGTCAGCCTTCATACACTTGGCTTAATTACTGCTTTTTCTCAGTTACCAAATTGTAAGGATTATATATATATGTATAAGAAGGTTATAATGAATTGTGGACAGTTGTAATCAGATTATATTGCTCTTAGGAATGAGAGAGATGGTTCAGTCTCACATAAAAAAGAGACAGAGCTGGTTCAGTCTCATATAAAAAAGAGCCAGAGCTCTTTGTCACTTCCTAACTGCACATTCACTAGTGTTACATACTTTTGGAGAGAAATGGCTAAATTCAACATTCAAAATAGTTAAAGAATTTGTACTGTCCATTTGAACTTAACTACAAGCAAAACATAAAACTCCTCTGAATGAGGTATGAGATATTCAAGTCAATAGAGAAAACCAACACTTTTACAGCACTCTCCCTTATTTAGGAGAATTTAAAAAAAAAAAAAATATATATATATATATAAAAAGCCAAACTCATGATTGGCAAAAAATGCAGAAGTTTGTCTTTTAGCTGGTTGCCTTGTATTGTTTTAGCTTTTCAAAGTCATGCAAGTGAGTTTTATATACACCTCCAACAAGAACTACCCAAGATCATCCCACACTGCCTTCCAGTCCCCATCCTGTTCCATCATCCTCTCTCCTTCTGTTCAGACACTGATCTCGAATCTTTGCTTCAGGGAGAAGTAAAAAACACCTTTGATTTACCAATGTTTCCTCTCCACTCTGTGGCATCAACTCAGATAAGAATATTTTTTTCATCCTGTGAATATCCATCCTGTGCCAGCAGTGCCACACTACAGTCATCCTGCTGGCAAAAGAGAAATAGGCATTTCTTGAATCTTCTTCCCTACAGCCTTGAAAACTGTGCATGTCTTTGTTTCTGAAGCTGGTTCTAAGACATGAGGTCAGTGACAGACAGTTTACCTGAGCAGATCTGGACTCTATAAATAGTCACTGCGTTTGTCATTGCCTCCACATGCTGCTACAGGAAGAGTTTCAGTCCTGGTGAGCCTTCCTGCCTCAGTGCAGCCAGGTTTTGCAAAGTGCTGAGTTTTCCCACCACAGATAGAAACAAATTAAATTTGAAGTCCAGAGGTGTCCAGTGCACAAAGCTCATGTCTCAGTGCCCATCAGGATGAAGCTGGTCTAACAAGCTCTGCTGGGACAGTCACTGCTGTGCTAAGGTAGCCAGACAGCTTCCAGCAGGAGCCAAAAGCAAGCACAGCAGCTCACATCTGGGTGCAAAATATGTGTCAACCACCCTAAAAATGCATTTTCTCTGTTCACAGTTTATAAGACCTCTTAGAGTCGAATTTGGTTTTCAAAGTCCAGTTCATCTCTCTAGCTTTCTGGAGATGAATAACTCACATTTTCTTCCAGCCCCCTGTAATGATATAAACTATTTTAAGAAAGGTTCAAATCCACTTACTCATATGTCAGTCTGAATTTGGCTCACTGGATAATTTGGGGTGGAATTTTGGTTATGTATCCTTGTCCACCATCTCTAAACTGTGAACAGCACATCAGTCACCAGCCCTGAACAGTTTGCCTTTGACTAGTCTAACATCACTTCTTCCTGGAACTTCCACAGTTTTTGCTAAAAATTAAAGCTAATTTACCCCCACTGAAGTTTGAGACTGTTACCACTTCTGCCTGAGATGACAGCTTGTCGATGTTGATAAGTGATGTGAGTGAAAATACCTCATCCTTTAATACAGGGAAGTAAGAAAGACTTTTTCTTTGAAATGAAGTATTTTATACTTCCCCTTTGGATGATTCATGTGAGTAGGCAATGCTAATGACTTACCGTCTGCACACCCATCCATCCTGACCGAGACCAAAACTCCTTAAGCAGTAGAGACAATTGTCTGTGCTCATTCAGAGAAGACATTCATTCCTCTCTCCTGCCCTGGGACTGAGCTTAAAATAAAGCACTTCCTGGAATGTGCAATGTCATTCTGCTCCGTACTGCAGATCGCTCTGTCCCGTATTGTGAGAGGTTTGATGGCACTGAATTGTTGTTTGTGCCTCGCTGGTGTTCCGTGCTGTACCAGTGAACCCAGCGTGACCAAACGTGGCAGAATCAGTCCTTCTTACATTTAACATGCCTGCAGTGCTAATTTCACTGAAATGCAGCTCACTCTGCATCAGTGAGTAACCAGCTGATACTAACTAACAAATAGGTTAGTTTGGACTGGGTTTGTTTTGAAGAGTATAACTGGCTGTGTCAAAAGCACTACCAGGCTCTTACATAGATAAAAATTGGGCTAGAGCTAGTGGGTTCCTACAAAATGTAACAGAGGGGGGAAAATAAAGTGAATCTTTTATTAAAATGTTTTTCCTGTTTATTCCCTTAAGGTGCAAGTTCAAGGAATGACAGGGAACATCCAGTTCGACACCTATGGGCGGAGAATGAATTACACAATTGATGTGTATGAAATGAAAGCTGGTGGATCACGGAAGGTGAGTTCCAAGACGTGCATCCAGATTTCACACCCTCACAAATATTTATTCGAAGAAACTAATGAAACAAAAATACCATAGAGGCAGTGTAATAGCAGGGCCCTGAGAAACCCCCACCTTCTCTGCTGTCTTCCCTATCCCAGGAACTTCGCTCTGTTCAGTTCCTGGACTAAACCACTCACCTTGCTTAATATCTTCATGGGTTTCCATGTCAACTTCAGGCACAACTTCTTCCTTTAAAACCCTTCTGGAGATTTTCTGCTGCCAAGCATAATACCTGCTGTCATACTCCTGTGCTCAGCCTTATCTTCTAAATTTTTTCAATCTTTCCCTCCCTATCCGTATAGTGCTTTAGGGCCACAGTGAAGCTGGACCAATGAAACCTTCTGAAATTAACAGAAAATAAGTTTGGTTTTAGTTAGAATTTCCTACTCATTCTCATGTCTTCTAAATAAAGTGTAGATCCTAAGTGGGATAATTGCCTAGTTCTGTTTTATAAAAGAAGTTTAAGGCAGATTTTCAAAAATAATTAGGTAGACAGGGTCATAAGTACTGAGAGGAGTCTGCATAGCTGAGCCTCTTAAATCCCCCTAATTTCACCTGGAGATAGGTACCTAACCTGCTTGGTCACCACTGAGACTCCTTAAAAACTTCTGCACATGTTTGATGGCAAAATGCCTGTGGACATGGCCCAGCCACTCAGATAGGTGTACAGTGCAGCCAACAGTGTTACTTCTGTGTTGTGCAGAAATATAAAAACTAGTGTAACAGCCTAGTGATGTAGCCACAGCACCACGAAGGTCAGCACCAGCCAGCTGATAAACAGTCACCTCGTGCTCACAAAGGGGTTTGTATCCTGAGCTGAGGATAAAGCTGCTGTGCCTGCACTGCTAACAATGTCTGCATCTGCTCTAAAGCCAGCTCAGGCAGGTCTGCAGGGGCTGTATTCACTGGCAGCAGAATATGGATAAAAATTACACAATCAGAGAATTTTATTCAGAACGCTGTGCAGTTTGTTTTCATGTCTGTAGTGTATTCTTATGCTGTGGAAACGTGGAAATTTATTCCACAAGCACCACGATTGATTGAGATAGGGAGAATTTAATATGTATTTTCAATTAGATTTGGCTTGTGCTTATTTGCTCTTGGGATTGAGAACATTGTTTCTTTAAGGAAATTACCTTAACGCTAATGTGGTCCCTTAATGACAGAAACGCTGTGTGAGAAATGTTACAAGGCCAAATATTTTGAGAGTTTCTTTTACAAGTTCAGGTCCCAGAGTCCTTTTGGAAAGGTATGTAATGAGGTAACAATCTCCTTTTTTTATAGGCTGGTTATTGGAATGAATATGAAAGATTTGTGCCAGCATTAGATCAGCTGCCCTCTAATGACACTTCATCTGTGGAGAACAGAACCATAGTAGTCACTACCATCTTGGTAAGTTTTATGTTCTTGGTGTGTTTGTGTTTAGGAAAAAAGACACATGGCTCCTGAGGTGTGTTAGACACCTTGCCAGGAGGCAGATGTTGAAAACTGTGTGACTTCAAGTGACTGGAAAGTTCAGTATCTCCCAGAGTTGTTCTGAGGGCTTGACCCTGCAAACTTCTCACTCAGTTTGCTCACAGCAGGAGCTCACTGAGCTCACCATCGTGTTTTGCTGCTTCTCAGACACTTGAACTCAATTAAATGCCTCGTGTAAGTGAAGTTATTATGCATGTATGTAAATGAGCACAGGCTCTGGCCTTCCTGCTGTAGGGTCAAATCTTGCACCCCTCACTCAGGTACAGCTCCTGTAAACGCAACCCCTGTGGACTGAGTAAGGGTGGCACAATGAAGCCTGTAGAGAACTGGAACTGCTCTAGCACTGTGTGAAAAGCAGCCCATACCTGTGCAATTCCAAAGGAGCAAAGCTCTTCCTGTGTCTCACGAGCAGCAGCACCTCCCAACGCCTCTACAGACCTGCTCTGTACAGTATTCATTGTGACTTTTGTGCCTGTGACAGTTCTGCTAAGCATGAGCCAATTTTATGCTATTTCCTGAAGCATTGTATTTTATACTCCTATGGATTTAGCGAGATGTAACCAGCATTTCAGCTAGAATTTTCCAAGGAGGCTAAGGGAATTCAGTGACAAAAAATTCTGCTGAGGATTTTAGCCTAGATTCCCTTAGGCTGCTTTGGAAATACCTCCATCAGAGCCCCATTCTAGATCACTGGGGCCCTAGGAATTTATGTTGATGGTACAGGTGGTGGGTATGTCAGTCCTTGAACACTAAAACCTGAATTATTACTGCAGTGATGCTATTTGACTGCCTAACCAGGCCTGCTCCTGCAGACTATGTAACTGTGTTTAAAAATCCTGCTGTCTTCAATGGGTTCATATTAGGAATGCAATCAATAATATGTGTGGCTGTAGGATCAGCCAAGGATTTTTAAACTGCAGAAGTCTGTCTTTCTAATTTCTGTACCAAAGCAGGAAATATTGTAAATACTTGCCAGTAATATAAAGGATAATAACAACTCTCATTTTGTGTGGTTTACAGCTGTATTTTACATTCATAGACTTTTGATCTTTACTTTTGTTTCAAAGGAATCACCATATGTAATGTATAAGAAAAACCATGAACAACTAGAAGGGAATGAGAGATATGAAGGATATTGTGTAGACTTAGCTTCTGAAATAGCAAAACATGTTGGAATAAAATACAAACTGTCAATTGTTGGAGATGGGAAATATGGAGCTAGGGACCCTGAGACTAAGATATGGAATGGCATGGTGGGTGAACTGGTCTATGGGGTAAGTTTCTCTTAACCTTCATTTTAATGTTCTTTATAAAAAGTTATGCTCAAAGTTAATAAACTGCAAAATAAAGATCATCTGTTTGAATACTACCTTTAAAATGCTAGATATTTCTTTGTAGAAATTTCTTTTTATAGTCTGCTTTTCTAATCGTTTCATTGCAGGAAAGTGTCACTTTTTTACTGCTGTTCTCCAAATCAAGAGTCCACGAAATGTTGAGAAGTAGCATTGGGCAAATTTCAAATTCTTGTTTAAAGCAGAATTTCCAGTTTGCCCTTCATATACTGCTTCTTCACTTGCCACATCTCCTTTTTCTTTGTTAGTCTCCTAAGTGCTGGGAGGGTGGCCCTCCCATTAAAAGTCTCATCTGTGATTCTGGCCCTCATTGGGTCACTGATGCTGGTTTGTGTTTGACCAGAGACTAAAGACTCAGTTAACCCCAAGGTGGGTTTTATCTTTTTTCTTTTTAAACCCTTGGTTTGGTTTTAAAAATCAACTGGCAGAAAAAAAAAAAAAAAAAAAAAAAAAGCCTAATTCATTGCATTCCTCTTTATATTTCTATATTGGGTGTACATTGCTTTGTTTAGTAAGAACAAAAACAGTCCGGAATTGCCATTTTAGAAACTTCTTTGAAAATGAGAATTTTGGAATACAGATAAACCAGATGGAAGGGGGAGAAAATTGGCTCTGCAGAAAAGACTTTTCAAGCTGATATTTCATCTTTGCTTTTTTTTTTTTTGCCCCAAATGCTAATGAGATGATTTGTGATTCCGCCCAAATCTTTTTTACAGTTTATTTTTAACAAGCTTTCCTCTATTAAAAATATCTGAGCAGAAGCGAATATTTCAATTGCTTCCTTTTGTTCCATGGCTGAGTGTAATTTCTAAAAGTCACCTCAAAATTTCCTTGGGATAATACATCATCATTCTTGCAAAATGTTTGGTGAGATAATTCTTTTCAAATGAACCAGTCTTTTTAAAATAATTGCTAGATCTGCAAAAGTTTTCTTACTCTGGAGCAGTCAGTCCTGATGCCTTATTATATATGTGGTAGTCTCTTCAACCTCACAATATTTTATAAAACTAAAATTGTTTTTGTGGTATCATATTATGGCAGGATAGGGAATGTACTGATGAGGGAAAGTAAACAGGGGGCTGGACCCCTGGATTATATCTTTGCTTCCCTGTTGCATTGAGGTTTGACCTTAAGCAAACCTTCTGAACTCCCCATGCCTCAGTTATGCACCTTGGGAGACTGATGGGAGACTGATGTTCACTCTGTTAGAGAACACAAGTCCATTGAGGACCTCTGAAGCAAAGGTTTAATTTAGTTCTGAGCAAATTACATTGCACTGGAAACCTAAACCCTCAGTTCTCTGTGTGTGGTTCAAGAAATATCAAGAATATCAGCTGTAATTGGGTCCTTTTGATCTACTCTAGAGTGACAAGCAGTTTATTCACTTAAAAAAATAATCATACCATAGGCAAAAAGCAAGGCAGAAGAGAATCTGAACTTGCTGCTAACAGTCAGGCACAGGGACTGTCCACACGAGAGGAGGAAAGGTGTGGTGTGGGCAGCTGCTGTTGGGACTTGAGCTGCTGTGCTATGTAAGATCCATCAGGATAAAGGACCACAGAAATGCTCAGGGGGTGGAGCATCTCTCCAGTGAGAAAAAGCTGAAGGAGTTGAGGCTGTTCAGCCTGGGGAAGTAAAGGCTCTAGGGAGAGCTTAGAGCCCATTCCAGTATCTAAAGGGGCTACAAGAGAGTTGGAGAGGAACTTTTTACAGGAGTGTCTAGTGATGGGACAGTTAGAAATGCCTTTAGACTGAAAGAAGGTAGATTCAGATTAGATATTAGGAAGAAATTCTTTACTGTGAGGGTGCCAAGGAGCTGGCACAGGTTACCCAGAGAGGCAGTGGATGCCCCATCCTTCAAAACATTCAAGGGCAGGCTGGACAGGGCTCTGAGCAACCTGATCTCATGGAATATGTCCCTGCTCATTGCAGGGAGGTTGGACTAGATAATCTTTAAAGGTCCCTTTCAACCCAAACAGTTCTGTGATAAATAGGTTATCTGCAGCTGCCTTTTCCACAACCCCTTGGGACGAGCCTTGCTCAGAGAGCTCTGCCTCCTTAGCATCAAACTTAGCCCTGTCCACATCCCTGTGACCAACCATACTTGTGACCTTTCCACACCAGGAAAGACCAGCCCTGCAGGCACCACAAACCATAGCTTAAAACAACCCCAAACCCACCCCACCATGCTCATTTTCCCCTGCAAAAAGGTCTGTTCTTATGTATTCTGAGCACAGTCTTCATCTGTGCTTTCTTGTTAATGAAAAATTGAGCAATGTTTTCCTCCCTGACCCCCAACAGCTCCTGTACTCAAGCTGTGAGCTCTGTTACTGAAGCCTCTTCACTGCAGTGCTCAATTATTCAAAGGTCAGAGTTGTCCCGGGAGGTTTGAGTGCAGGCCCAGGTTAATTCTTACAGCCCTGCTCTGCTGAGCCAGCTCCCTGGCCTGCCAAGCTGAACTGACTGGCAAGCTGCATGGAAATCCACCTGGCTTTCTGGGAGCAGAGGAAACAGCCCATGAACCCTGAGTACAAACCTCAGCAGCCCTCCACATCTTTCCCCTGCTCTATTTGCAAACATCCTGAAATGCCCTTGGCCTCTTCCTCCATCTGTTGAGAGGGTGCTGTGTACCACACTCACAAGGATGTGCACTAAGCCCTTTGAAGATGAGAAATGCTCTAGAAGTGCTAATTATTTGGAGCAAACGCCTCATTTACGTACTGACTTTCCTTTATCTCTCAGGGGCTTAAAACTCTATTAGGGAACTAAAACTATACGTTACTCTAATGCCCCTGTGAGCCTGTCGGCAAAATGACTGTCAAATTTGGCTCCTCTGGATTCCATTTTGGGAAGACAAGGAGATTAGATTTTAAGTATCTTTATTAGCATGTATGGAAGACAGACTTGGGGGGATAAAAGGGGCCTGATTGGTTTTGGTACCAGTTATCCAACAGCTGAGCTGAGCTGTGGCAGAAACACAATCCTTTAGATTGCATTTGTCTCACGTAATAATCAGGGACAAGTTATTTATCAAATACAGGGTATTCCTGACCCAGCAGCCTCCTCACCACCACCTGGCACTGCTGGGGCATCTCTCCTGGCTTTTTGAATGCTGTGCCCTTTTTTTGCATAGCCCCACACATGCAACTCTTCTCTAAAATTGCCCTTAGGACAGTCATAGGAAGTGAATGGCTTGTCATTTTAATGTCAAAACCCTAATTAACTATATTTAATGTTTGGTTTGTGCCAGTTCATTGTTACTGTCGCTCCTGCTTCCCATGGAATGCAGCACAGAGCCAGGAGAGAACAGGCAGCCTCCAGACCACTGCGTTGGAGGGCTGGGAATGTCAAGGAGCAGAGGGATGGGTGGGATGGGATGGGAGGGGGTTCAGTCTGCACTGAGCTGTAGCCGGAGCAACAGGGGTGCTGTGTCACTGTGCTGCAGGTCCTGAGGCTGCCCAGCACAGCCCTGACTCCAGGGTAAGACTAACCAGAGGTCAGCATTAACTAGGCTAATTGCAGCAGTCCTGGGAGTTACACATTGCCATTTACCCACTAAAACAATTCCCATTAGAAATTCTCCCTCCCATCTCACATCACGTCAGGGCTGGTTGGAGGGTGTAAAAGTCTGCTGTGCCGTAGGGTCTCTGAAGTCTAGGACAACCTCAGCTCTCCCTCTTGGGCCTTTCCTTGCAGCTTTGCAAGGGCCTTTACTAATACACCTGGTTACAGAGGGATGGGAGCCCTGGAGGCAGGGAGTTCTGCCTGAGCAGATATTCCCAAACTCCCTGGCTTCAGGCAGGAGAATCCAGAAGTCTTGTTAGAGAGGAGCTAACAGGGCTTTGTGGTTTATTAGCAATTTTTAAGTGTCACTAATAGTAGTAGGAGTAGTAATGGTAATATTAATAATAATTGGTAATGATAATGAAATTTGAGATAAAATAAAATTTATTTGATTTTTCATAACTCAATAAGTGTCAATTCAGGTTGAAAAAAAAAACTTTAATTTTGCTCTTTCATTCTGATAGTATCAAAATAAGGCTTCATCCTACCAGAAAAAAACTACCAATTCGAGCACTATTATTTTTTTAACTAAGAGCAATTTCTAAAGCATAGTGGAAACTTTTGACAGAATAAAAATAGAAAATAGACACGGCTTTTTTCCCCTGGATGTTTCAGATGAGGGAAAGTAGCTAAATCATTCTCAGACCAGGAGACTGAATCACTGTTTAAATCTAACCAGCAGAGCAATCCAGCAGGGCAAGTGCTGTCCTCCAGTGACCCAGGGGCTGAGGACGTGCCCTCAGCTGGGGCTGCAGAGCAGCAGCACCTCCCTCAGCACGGGCCCCATGAGGCCGATGCTCGGGGCTTTGTACCCACCAGCTGCTGAGCACTAGACAGTCGTCTTTTCTCTTCTGTAGGGTCAGCCTCTTTCTGTAGGCTTTTATTTCTTCTTTCCCTTTTAAAGCAGGCTGCTGTTCTTCCTTTCCCGTTCAGCCAGGGAAAGCCGTCCCTCCCCGGCCCTGATGCTTTTCACAGCGCTGAGGCTAATTGACAGTAGGTTTAACACAGATCTTAATTGTAACTACAAATGCTTTGGGAATGAAAAGAGCAGCCAGAACTTACAGCCTTCAAAACTCTTCTCAGGTTAAAAAGGTCATTGTAAAAACCTTTCAGTATGTAAAATAGCACAAAGGAATGAAGCAGGGATGTAAAGGACAGGGAGTCTCTGGAATGCAGCAGTCTGTCAGGTAGGACCACCAACACATCTCCCTGCCTTTAGCAGACTAACCAGCCTCGTGTGGTGCTGGCCTCCTGGGCTCTCCCAAGTGCTACAGATGACATCTACAGCCTTTGAACTGTAGGAGAGAGGAAGACTAACTCAATTCTAACTTCTTCTCAAAATGTCCCATGTGCTCTTGGGTGCCGTGAGTGGGTGGGTGAAGTTTGCCATTCCCTCCTCATCCCTGGTGTCTGCAGGGGGTGGCCCAGGTACAGGTTCCCAAAGGCAGTGACTCAGGCAGATCCTCATCCTGTACCTACATGGACAGCTGTGGGGTCCCTGCCCAGATTGAGCTGTGGTGGCACTGCCACATGGAGGAGGGATGGGATGGGATTGCAGCCCTGGCACAGAGCCACACTGCTGTGGGACCTGGCTCTGGCTGACCGGGGTCTCAGCACAGACACAGCTCCAAAAGCAGATGTACCCTGTATGTCTCCATCTGTGTATGGCAGTGCTGTGTCAGAAAGAGCTGTGGGCATCCACAGAAAGCACGAATGGACTTAACATTGACAAACTGCAGCAGACAAGGCCAACTGCCCTTTTAACACCTTAATACCTTTTTACACTGCTCAGCTAGTACACATTAAGACTTCAATGCACAGCATGTTCCTAGTCAGATATCAGCTGTTGGTTTTAAATAAGTGTGAGCTAGTGTGTTAAAAACCCATTGCCCCCATGACCTGGCCTCTCAACACATCCTGAATATCCTGGGGGATACTGGACTGTCTTTACAAAGTTAGCTTTTGCCAGCAGATACCACAGGTGATGTGTTGCTCTGTCTGACACTCTTTTCTGATACCTGGAAACCTCAGACTGCACTGAGAAGTCTTAAAACACGCTCAGAGTCAGTTGCTGTTCCTGCACAGCCTCTTCTGATGCCTCAGTGTACCTGTATTTGGCATTTTTGGGGTGCCTGGATGTTTGGCTGCCAGTAGAAGTCAGACAGTGTCTCTGCTTCAGTCTGCTTATAGAGTTCTGCCTTGCTTCCTCTCACACAAAGGTCTTGCAAAGTGACTGTAGCCCAGACCTACTTCTTACAAATTGACACGGGAGCAAAGGAGTTGTTCAGTTCTGCAGGCAGGAATGACCCAAAGCATGTGCAGGCAGGAGCATAGCCCGTATCTCTTGCTGTCTCTATTGCATAGCTTTGAAGTCAGAGAGAGTCATCTGTAAGCAGAAGAATTCCATCCCTCCTTTCGGATTACAGAGGTGGAACATCTTATCATTTTTCTTTTTCCACATAGAAGGGTATTTCCATTTGCTATTTTTTCTCCTTCCCCATAAGAGTCTTGAGGTTTGCAGCTCCCTGGGGTCAGCTTTGAGCAGAGTGGGCAGCGCCTCTGTGCTGCATGTCCTCTCTAAATCCATCCCTCCCACACTGGTAGGCAAAGACAGAACAAGCCTCAGAGGAATCCATGACATTTCTCACCCAGCTCAAATGCAGTGAAGATGATGTTTGAAACGCCATTAGTCATGAGTGATTAGCAAAGCTTAGTTGTTGAGGTTCTTAAACCCCCTCCATTTCTGCACAGAGAGAGACATGTTTGTGGTTGTGTTCTTTTTAATCGAGCTCAATTTGTATGGGTTCTGCTTATCTGCAGCCATAACAGGAAGGGAAATTCTCAAGAGTGCTGCAGTTATTAACGATCCTTTAGGGTGCTTAGAGCTCTCCATAAGCTCTCCATTTCAAATACTGTATCTCTAAATTAATAAGCAAAGAGCAAACTGGCTTTTAACCTCCCTAATGCAACCAATATTCAGGGAAGTGGTGGGCAACCAGGCTTGGGTGCTGGATTGTAGCTGGTCCACCCTCAGTGCTCTGGTTGCTGATGGTTTCCTGAGACCCTGCATGTGAACTGATGCTTGTTCCCTCTGCAGAAACCAATTGCTGCCATGTTCATTTAGGGGTGAGGATGTTTGCTGGTGTTTCCAATACAGTGAATGCCTCTGGTAGGAACAATAGAAAAGGAGGAAGACTGAAACATATCAGAAAAAGAAATGTTTGTATCCCTTGTAATGTTAAAATGCAATTTGAAATTGTTTACAATGAAAGTCTGTACTGTATGATATGAACGAGGACATGGTAACAATTGAGGCCTTTAAAAAGTGATTTGTCTGTGCTTCAGCACAGCATCAGCTTCATCCCCCCAAAATCCCACAGGAATATCCTACATGAACTCAGCTGGGCATGAAGGAGATACAGACCTTACTGCATGCTGCATCAGCACTTAGGAAGAGCTCCACCGTGTCTACTTTGGCAATTAAAATATTACTTTGGGAGAATTAAATTTCTCCAAGTCTGGGAAAACGCTCCAGAAACTAAATGCTCTTATAGCTGAACCAGCCTTTTCCTTCCTTGATGAGGTGTTCCAAGGCTGGCAGTCCATGTGCAGAAGTGCCAGGCAGTAAGACACCTGCCTCCCACCTACACTTCAATTCCCATGGAGGCATTGCTAAGTCTCTGCAGGGGTCCCGATCCATTAAACTTTCTCTAATAAGGATTAATTTGTAAGTACCTCATTAGTTCAGTATGAAGTGCAGTGGCCATGGTCAAAGTGCTTATTCTTCCAGCCAGCTGTGGACTCTGACTGCATTTAAAACTGCTAGTCTGTGTGCATCTCATACTGACTGCAGACATCTAATATTTAACTGTAGCTCAACGAGCAGCAGCTGCAAGACAAATATATGTTTGGGGGGAATTCTTCAGTGAAAAAGTTCCAACATCATCCAGTCCTTTTACCTCACTCTATCCATGTTCCCCCCGCCAGTCTCCCCATTACTTAGGTGATGAACACATTCATCCACAAAGCCAGTGAACACCCAGGCATCCCAGGGCACTTTCAGGTTTTATATTCAAGCCACATTAAGCTCAATTTTTGCAGTAAGTGACCACATAGCTGAGGGTTTTCTCCTTGGGGAAAGGGTCACTCAAGGGGAAAGGCAGTGTCCCAGTACACGTGACTGTCTAAAGGGGCTGAGCAGGGCTGTCAGAGGAGGCACCCAGGGCCATGGTTTCCCAGTGGCTTCTTTACGTGCCCAGGCATGGTTTATCTGATTATTTCTGATTATTCCAAGCAGTGAGCTTGTGCACATACCTTGTAGTTGCACATGCCAGTATAAAGTGCCCAGAGATATTCCTGAGTGGCTGGAGGAAACCCAGAGGTTGTGTGTGCAGACAGTGCCCTGTGGGGGGAGGCTTCCTGTGGGGAGGGCCAGTGCTCATCTGACAGGGCTGCCAAAGCCTCGGTCAGCAAAGCCTGAGCCAGTGCCCCGGGCACGGCTGCTCGGTGCTGCCAAGGCACCAGCGGGCACAGAGCCCACGATGCTGAGATCAGCCTTAGCAGAAGCCTTCACCATTTCTGCTTATTAAACTTAAAAAGAAAACCCAAACCAACTGTCTAGGAAGAGGAGCAAACCAGGCATTAGCGACGGTCAAGTACATCACCATTAGATTTACGTAAAGGCATATCAATTATTTTATGGCACAGATTCTAATCACTTCCTTTTAATGTTTCCCATGAACTTGTATTCAAACTTCTACTTAATCAGGCTTTATTTTTCCACCAGAAAGAGATACACAGTTAACAGTGGGGAAAAAAAATTTTAGATTTAAAAGGTGCACAGTGGTTTAGGTACTGGTAAGTTAAGCTTTCCCTAAGAATAATTTTTTCTTTCTGAAATCCATAATTACCAATGAAAGGCCATCTTTGAAAGTATAACATGAATAGTTATAGAGTGTTGAAAATAGATCACAAAAAAATGTATGTAGGCATGTAGACTCTCATAACAATAACTTTTAAATGAAAAAGGCTCCTTTTTTTAAACATTCTATTCCCCTCTGATGCAAGTGCTGACACCTGCTAGGTTACTTAAACAGCATGACTTGTATCTTTCTTGCACAGACATACAGATACAGTTAAATATGTTGAAAATCTATTCTGGAATGTTATTTTTAAAGGAAACCAATTTTTTTTCTCATTCCTACCCTGCCATGGAATCCAGCAAGGGTGTATTGATTGAAGGGAAGGCTATTGGTTCAGGGGGTACCATGTGCTGGTGAATGACACGTGCCATAGATACGATTGTGCTTCCAGATGGCACAGCCCCAGAGCACAGTCTGTGTTACAGGACTAACAGGAGGGCACACAGGAGACTGAGAAACACTGCTTTGCATTCTTCTCAGATTACCCAGGCTATTTACTCCTCAGGGATTCACAAATCTGTTTTACTGTCCTTCAGTGAGTGCAGAAAGGATGGGTTAACTGTTCCTATCCCCCACTATTTACCATCTCCTGCCCTTTATTTCAGTGGAGTTTCAAGGGAATGTACCCAAATGCAGCTGAAATTCAGTGACTAACTACTTCTCACAGATTCATTTTAAAGATCCTAGAGTAATCAGTAAGAAAAGAGAACTTGCTGAAAGAATGGAAAAGAGAAAATTAAAACATAGAAAACATAATTAGCCCGAAGTCTTCAAGACAAATGGGTAGATACAGACAGATACTAGAAAATCACATTGTTTTAGCTGCCATCTCATTGTCCAGTTTGTGTAATGTTTATTCATCCCTTTTAAATTAATAGAAATATCTGCCTCTGTCATGAGCACCTTGCACAGATTTGATTGTAATTTTTCTTGTTAATAATTGTCTATTAATATCATGTAGCCCTAAACTTCAGTGACTGCAAATAGGCTGCAAAGAGTGTTTCCACTCACTCTTGCAATTTATCATCTGATTCATTAGCCTGACATTCTAGATTGTGTTCTGTTGTGTCTGATTTGTAAGTAACTTGTGTTTGTTTTCCCTTTTCAGAGAGCAGATATAGCTGTTGCCCCCCTCACCATAACATTGGTGCGAGAAGAAGTCATAGACTTTTCCAAACCCTTTATGAGCCTGGGCATCTCCATCATGATCAAGAAGCCTCAGAAATCTAAACCGGGCGTGTTCTCTTTCCTGGATCCTTTGGCTTATGAAATTTGGATGTGTATAGTCTTTGCTTACATTGGCGTCAGCGTAGTTCTTTTCCTAGTCAGCAGATTCAGCCCTTATGAATGGCACTTGGAAGACAGCACTGAAGAACCACGTGACCCTCAGAATCCTCCTGACCCTCCAAATGAGTTTGGAATATTTAACAGCCTTTGGTTTTCCCTGGGTGCCTTTATGCAGCAAGGATGCGATATTTCTCCAAGGTTTGTTCCATGTCACTCCATCACCTTTTTGCATTTTATGGTCATTTTCTGACGCCATGGTGCATATATGTTTCTTTTTCAAATTTCTTTTTTAATTCCAATTTTTTTATTTTGAGATTCCATTCAACATTCAGTATCATCATCAAGCCACCATGCTTGCTAACATTCACCTCCAGAGTGAGTAGCATTGCTTATAATGCCATTTATGCATTTCTGCCAAACTTATATTCACCATGTGAAGGCTGTAAAATGCATAGGGTTTTCTGTTTTCAGCAATGCTTGGAGGGCTACCGTGTTTTTGCTGCATATCTCATTTTACGGTCATCTTTTTGGTGCATAAAACACGTTCTGCTTTGCAAAATAAGAACTATTTCTTCTTAAAAGTCACATGCAACAGCATTTTAAAGCATCTCCACTCCCATTAAGGCTCCTGCTAGTGTTTTTACTTTCTTTTGAGCCTGATTTCTCCGGTTTTGTTTTCTTGAATCATCCTTTCATGTATTAGTAATTTGCTTTCCACCACATTTTTGCAGGTGTTCGGGTCTCTATGTACTGTGTTACTGCCTTGTATGTGTATTGTTACTTCAGTCCAGTCTAATCTGTTGTCCCTCTGTTCATAGTCAATGTGGTCTAATAAGCATTGCCAGTTTCCATAAAGGTATTTCTTATTCATGAAGACAGTCTTTGTTGATAAGGCTGTAGTAAAGTATGTTTGACATTAGCTCCAGTGGAACAGAGAGCAGTGCTATTAACTATTGTAGACTTAATTTCTGTTTTAAAGAAGTATTTTAAAAACTGAGAATAGTCAAGTTCCCTCTGATTGAACAGTGAACACCACGGATGTTTTTTGAATAACATATATCATGTTTCTACATTTACAGTGGTAAAATGCTTTAGTGATGTGCTTGTGATAAGCAGTAAAATTACCTAGTTTCTTAGTAATGGAGCACTAATTACATTTTGTATGACAATAATCTAATAGTCAGTTTACAGCTATTTTAATTATTCCAAATACCTGCTTAGTACAAACAGGATGCAGTTTTTCCATTTAACAAAGTTGCTATTTAGGGGAAGAGAGGCAGATCTTTTCTAGAGCACTGACATTTGAAATACACCTTTTTGATCTCCATGTTTTGTTACCTTTTTCAATAGCTGAGTCACTGAAAAGTCACCAGGTTTTCCTGGTCCATGTAGCAGTGGGGATCTTGAGTAGCCCCCATGAAACAAGTGACAAAACTTCTATGAAGTTTCATGGGAAAGATCATGATTTCACCTGTTATAGTGCAACAACGATCCTATAAATTCACAGTCATTGCATATTCAAATGTCCTTCTGATGGCAGTGAGATCCAGGACTCTGGGAGTTACTGGCATGTGCCTGGTGATATTTGATGCAAGTCATACCCACGTTTTAAAAGTCTGGACAGCAGCAGTTGTATTTCATAGGTACCAAGAATGCCTGTGTACCCTCTGTGACACACACACGTTTTGCCCTGGCTGTGACCACGTGTCAGTGTTCCCAGTTCCCTGTGGCTGGGTGTGCTGCCTCCCTGAGTATTTACAGCCTGTTCCTCCTGTTTCCACTCCGTGTTTCTGCTTTGTGCCTCAATTCTCCACTGAAACTTTGCCTTGCTGCTTGCTGCTGAAGGGGATGAGCAGTGACAACATTTAAATTGCTGTTGACCATGTGTGTGCCCAACATAAAGGACCGGGAAATAAGCACTGGGACATCACATGGAAAGCTGCAGGCATCGCACTGTTTCCGCTAGGTCTGGTTATTGACAGTTAAATAGACGTGCATAGGATTTTTGTTAAGCTCTCATGTGACTCTTTGGTATGTTCAGCCATTTCCCTTATATAACAAGAGGAACATAGTCTGGTTTTTCTCAGTAGTACCATCAGAAGTGCCTTGGATATACCTACAATAAAGAAAAGAGACAGCAGTATACCCATTTATTTTAACTGTCCATCAGAAGCTATTAGCTCACTATTAATATATAACCCTTGTTTGAAGACGTTGTGCAGTTCTTTTGTTATCTTCTATGATAACATTCCAGGCAGTTAGATGCATTGTTACTGAAAAGAAAGACAAATTTAATACTTGAGTTTAAATTCCAGAAACGCTGTTCCTTTGACCTAAATGTTGATTTAAGTTGATTAAAATGTCAGATTTCTTTTCCGTAGAAGGGACTATTCCCAAGTATTCCATTCTTAATCCGTATCTTTGTAAGGTTACGCCATTCACAGTACATTGACTATATGAATGTTTCATACTATTTTATTGCCATTAAAAGGGGCTTCATTCTTCCATTGTGAGTTTTGTCTGAATAAATTTCTTATATGAGAGCATACAGCACTTGTAGAGAGATGCCGACAAGCAGTCTGGAGAGATCACTTTTGTACTTGCTGATAAAGGCTCTTTCAGCTGCCTTTGTGTGGAACAGCTGTGACATCTAATGACTAGTTAGATCTATCCTCGGTGAGTATGCTGTGTGGATATTCCAGAGGATATATCCCTATACTCTCCTCTCTGTATTTAATAGGAGTCATCTAAACAGAATCCGAGAGCAGCCGAGGGGTGGGGGTTAGTGCATCCCTTGATGGAATCAACACTTATTTCAGCAGTTTTGTTCTGCTATCAAAGGCTGCTGTGTTTTCTGCATAGTGAGCTAAAGCATTGAAAATTCACTTTTGATGGATCAAAAGTGCATTATTAAACTTGCTTTTATGTGAGATGTGTACAGCAAATGGAATCAGGAGAAAACACGGTCAAATTTGTAACACTGTTTTGAGAGAATGTATCTTTGAAATCTCTGAAATATATTTTCCTTTTGCTCTTTATTCATGTAGAACAAAGAGGCTAGATTGATTAATTGCTGATGGAAAAAGACAGAGGGTTCATTAAAAACTATCTCAAGAGGCCGGTCATTTCGAGGGTGTTTTTCCATGTCCCTGTTTTAACAGCAGGAGGCTCAGGAGACTCCTATTAAAGGCCATGGGAATGACTTTGTGGGACTTTCACAGTAGCAATGAGAGCCAGGTAACTAGAGATTTCTGAAACTCCCACTGCCATTCCTATGATGGGAGCATCTCAAGCCAGTGCTTCAGATGCTGTTGTTGACTGTGTTGTGTCCCTGTAGGTGAGGTGAGGGCTGGCTGGGTGAGCGAGAGAGGGGCTGGGCTCGCAGGTTAACGTGTGCTCAGAATATCAAGGGCTTCTAGACTAGCAGAGTTTGCACCAAAGTTGTTCAGGGTTATTTGTCAGCACAGCAACCGTCTTGTATCGATCAAAACAGCCCAATTAAAAATTGAGTAGTTGTGAGAAGCTTATTATTTCTGTGTACTATAGGAAATCAAATATGTTTTATGGCCATGAGCAGAAACAAAATTCAAGCTATCTTGATAAATGAGGTTTTGTTTGAATGTATTATTCTCCTGGAAACTGAATGTGAATTTGAATATTTATTTTGTTTTTTCTCTCGTTACTAATTTGCTCTCATTTGACTCCATGCTTCCTTTTAAATTTCCTCTCAAGGTATGCACTCTTCCTTGCTTTTGAAAACACCATCTGATTTTGTTTTGACTATTGAGTTATAATTGTGTTATTTCAGGTCTGTGTTGCTCCTCTCATTTGTTAGCACTCTAATTCACTTTAAAATAATGTCATACAAGGTATCTACTTACTGAGGAGATTGGGAAAACTACATGTTGGGATAAAGCATTAGTTGTTTTGGTTTTAAATTACAACACTACACATGTGGACAGGTATGTTTTCATCAGACAAAAATGGTGCTGGTATTTAAAGCTGTGGTTGATTTTCCTGTAATTATCTGAGTAGTGGACAAAGATTTCTGTGGGTCACAGTACAAACCATATGGTTATTCTCTGATTACCAGCCTGGTGTTCATGTACTAACCCTTTTTCTCCTGCCTCCCTCCACACCAGCCCCTGCAGTGGGTATAAGGAGTCTTCAGATCAGCAGATGGCCTGGGGGGAACTGGGGTCTTTTGGGCAAGGAGGCTGCCAGGCCATGCTTGTCCATGTCCTTGTTCTTCAACTCTGTCTGTCTGTCTTTTCTTCAGTGTCAGCTTTGTGTTTTATTTGGTTTTTCTTTTGCCCCATCCTGTGCTCCCACCAGTGACAGCCAGGTCAGCCCAGACTGCTTTGTAGTAGCTGCTGTTTAATCTTCCTTCCTGTGCTCATGGGAAGACTCTGGGAGAAACAACTTTGGTGACATCCAGTTTTCTTTCAAGTGACCTCAACTCTTCTGAAAACAGCTCTGGTCCTCTTCTAGCAAGCCCTCTCTCTTGCATATAGGACCCCTGAGGAAGTGCCTTCTTCATCAAGGGATCCCCCCCATGCCCCCCTTCTCCTGCCTCTCAGGCTTCCTCCAGTTTTTGTCCTGTATCTGTCTGATTTGGTTCATGCAGATTGCAAGATCTCTGGGAGAGATATTTTTACCTCTCTTGGTGTGTTGGGTGCTGGCTGAGCATGCAGCCCAGCACAGACTCTTTGTTGTTGCAGCAGTGTGAGCTTGATGTTTCACTGGTTTGGAAAATGCTTGTCTGCTGCACATCTCCACCCCAGCAGCCCATCTGTCCTGCTAACAGAACAGGCAGCTGCCAATGCAAGTAAGAAATCTCCTGTGGGAAACAACAATGAGAATGAACACATTATTTTATTCCCAATGCTTCCACTGAGCTTATCAAAACACTCTGGCAAGTCTTTTTTTTGTCTTCCTTTTTCAAGGGCTACCTTAAAGCAGCAGGGCCAAGAGAACCTGGAAACTCCAGATAGAGCTAGCTCTGCTGTAGGCAAGTGGATGTTTCGTCTGCTGTACCTGCTACCTGAAACCTCTGCTCAGTCTGGCTCTGAGATTGTCTTCTCTGAAGACAGAAAGTCTGTAGTGAAGGGAGGAACAAAAGTTAAGATGAGTTTCACCTGATGTAGCCATCTGAAAGCAATAGACTGATTTTTACTGAGGCATCTTGGTTCCCTTAAAAGTCAGGAGACCAATGGCTGTAGATTTATCCCACACTACAGCAAAGGAGATAAGTCTCTTCCTGAGTGTGTCTGTTTCCTCTCTTGCTCTCCCTTGGCTCCAAAGGAAGCCTTACATGGCAGCAGGCACTGCTTTGTAGTTGGCTAAAATTGTGTTAGCTCATGCAAGAGGCTGATTCAGTGTGTAAGGGTATCAAGTTGTTCTAAATAGCTAAAGCCAAGACCCTTCCTGGTAAGGCAACTGGCCAGAAAGGACTTGAGCCATCTGTAAAATCCCAAGATATTCTGCTGATATCTACAAAGAATGTAGAGAGAGGTAGAGAGATTCCATGACTTCGTGAATTATTCTGTATTTATATTTCTGCAAATTCCCTTTGCAGCCACTCAGTAGCCTTTTGTTAGTGAGCACAGTGGTTGCACAGCCCAAGTTGAAACTTGGAAGCTTTTTATCCTCTTGGGGGCCCTCAAGAAAGGCAAAGAAGCCTCTTCTGATTGTGGGTGATCTGGTGGATGTGTGCCTGCCCTGAGGAACCAGCCTGCATCTGCCCTCTTAGTGGGAGCTGCTGCCTTAGCTCCTTGGGCAGAGGGGAGTAGAGAACAGCAGTGCTTCACCTCTGTGTTTTTTCTCCACATTCCTCTCACCTATTCCAGATTGATTTCTCTGTTTTTATTGTGTTAGTGATTTTTTTCTTCCTTTGGTATGTTCTTTAATGTTGGATGGATACTTTTTTTTTCTTTCTTTTATTTCTTAATAATTTAATGGCTTTGTTTTAATGGCTCAGGCAATCTCAGGCTCTGGCTAAGACTGGGCAGTTTACCAGCAAAACCCCCCTATGTGGGTGGGGTGGGGGCACGTCACGAGACTTTTACTTTTTGCCTACCTCCATCTGTTGGTAGGACAACTTGTACCCACTGTCTGGGGATGGCACTGAGGGGTTTGAAGGAAACAAATAATCAGGTAAGAGTTTTCTTGCTTTTTACTTCTTCTCTTCACACAAACTGAGGACTACACCACTCAGGTTCCACCAATGTGTCTGGGATTATTTCTACACTGGTATCAGTAGAGTGAAGGGAAAACATATGAAATAGCATTGTCTCAGCACCTGAAGTGATTCTTGGTCAACATGCTGTTTGAAGAACGAGCACTGAACATGGCAGAGAAATTCCCCACCCAGCTGAGTGACATGGCACTGGCATCCTTCAGCCCAGGACAAATACTTTGAGCCTGATGTTCAATTGCTATAAAGCATCAGGAGCTCTTACTGACAGGATCTAGACTTCCTGACCATTAGGAATTTTGTTATTATATGTTTGCAGATAGGCTTTTTTTTTTAATCCGTATTGGATCCCTTTAAAAAACAAAATCTTCAACAAAAACAACCCGCAGTTAATTTTTTTTCTATTTCCTTCTTGATTGCTCTGGTGGTTATAAAGCAAGAATATGCTTGACTTGGAACAGTGCAACATGCAAATTTTAATTAACATAAAACATAAACCAAACCAGCCTCTCTCCTCACTTCAATATGCAGATTCAGTCTGTAATTCCTGCTGGGTTGTGATGAGAGAAGGATATTGCATTGGTTTTGGTGTATTCTTTTGCATGTTTGCTCAGATTCCTTTTTGCCATTTACTGTATGTTACATTTTGGGAGCTGATGCAGTAGAAGGTGCATTTGTGTCCTCCCAGCTGGGCAGCCCCCAAAGAGACTCAATAAAAGCATATCACAGCAGGCAAGTCCAGTGCAGGGAAAGGTGGGTACATGGAGAAGACAAAGGTCTTGTGGCAAAAGCCTTCTCCAGCAAAGTATCTGTGGAGGTCAGGAGAGCTTGTTCCTCTCCAAGCCTCAAATGAAGTATTTCCTAATTGACTGTTCTTGTTTTCACTGAAAGGCAGAGGGATTTTCATTAGGTAAGACCAGATGTGCTCGAGTTTTCTCTCCTGATGAAGGTTCTTAGGAGCTGGCTCACAGTCCACCTGCTCACAGATACCTGGAGGATCTGGACAAAAGGGTTGTGCATGTGAATTTCTCTTCAGTGAAGAAGAAAAAAAATCAAGGAATGTCTTCATAGCAATTTGATGATGTGTGTTTTTCCATAGATCTCTCTCAGGGCGAATTGTCGGAGGAGTCTGGTGGTTCTTCACTCTCATCATTATCTCTTCCTACACTGCTAATCTCGCTGCCTTCCTCACGGTGGAAAGGATGGTTTCACCCATAGAGAGCGCAGAGGACCTGGCTAAACAAACCGAAATAGCCTATGGCACTCTGGATTCAGGTTCAACCAAAGAATTCTTTAGAGTAAGTCTGTTCAATCTCCACTAGAGTTTTTTTAACTGTAAATGCCTAATTTGTGGCTTTCAATTGTTTGGTTTTACCCAGCTGTAATAGCTGTTCTGGTGAAAGCTGCTCTGTGCAATCAGGACAGGCCTGAGTGCAGATTTTAATATCAAAAGGCATTTTATCAAAAATGAGTGGTTTTGCTCAACCTGAAACATCTCAAGATGAAAAAACCTGACCCCCTGCATATCACGGGAGAGGTTTTTTTAACACCAGTTTCAGAACCTCGGTCTGATGAGCAATAATGCAGTCGTTAGCACAATATTTAGCAGAGAAAACTCTTTGTGAGGAGTGATGCTCTTGACCTACTTGCTCTGCGTGCCCAGCTGGCAGCCGGTAATGCCATCCGACATGGGCATCACATGCCAGAGCGAAAGGGGGATGGGAGGCATGTGTTGCTGCTCATTTCTGTGGGTGCATTGATTGCTGCCATTGTTGTTGCTATGTCTTCATTGCTCACCAGTGTCTGGCTGTGGCCCTGCCAGGCAGTCAGGGGTAAAAACTTCTGTACCCCAGAACACTGGGATGTATTTGCCTTTGTTAGAGAAATGCTGGGTTTGCAACGTTTGGGAGTAGAGGGGATGCACACTTTTATTTAAGATCATCCTTTCTTTCTCCTCTCGCCAAGCCACAAGCTGAACTGCAGAGAGTTTGGTGAAGGGCATTAAGAACTCTAAATGTGACCTCAGACCACTTTTATGCCTCTGAAAACCCTGTCCTGAAAAGCTCTTATTTCTGGCCTTCCAAGGGCAAACTGAAATGCTCGGCCCTCTCAGGGAGCTCTTGGTTCTCTCTCAGCAGTGCCAATCAGGTGCCATTCAAACCAACCTTTTTTTTGTACAGAGAAGTGGTCAGTGCTGCAGGACTAATTGCTGCCTGTCACACATGCTGGCCAGGTGCAGGAGGGAGGGAGGAGGCAGACAGAAAACCCTTGGTGCTGCAGGCTGATGGAATACCGAGGGCTCCTTGAATAAATCCTGAGGGCTCCTTGGATTTATTTAAAATTTCAGTCCATGACCACACATGTACATGTGTGTGTACATCTAATGTAAAGATGACAGTGAATGCAAAGGTGTTTTATGAAGCTTTTGTACTCTGCTTTACCTACATGTAATGTCTTTACACTCAGATAGATACTCAGTAGTTCTTAGTTAACTGTGGTGGTTGGTACATTACAAAGGCTCCTGTTTGTCTTAAAATCCTGTGAGGTAAGCACTGACCTTATAAGGGTGACATTAACATACAAAAATTTTTATTCCATTTAATTATCAGCCTGAAGCAGTATTATCTGCACAGCAAAAATGAGTTGAGTGGACCTGTCAGAAGAGGTAGTACAACTTGATTAGAAATACTGGTGCTGTTTATAGTCACTATACTGTTCCTAGAGGGGAAAATATCTTCTTTTGAATATCATGTTACTGTTAATACAGTTAATACAGAAAAAGGGCTTGTATAGGGTTGTTTCTTCATTTCCTTAATAGTTTGACACAACAAGGAAATCCCTTCTCATGGAGAGATCAAAGGAGCGAGTATTTTGTGTTTAAGGATACAAAGTCTGGTAAATGTATGAATACTTTGTTGTGCTGTCGATAGTCTTGAGATGAGCTGCGACTGTCTCCTGGTGCTGGGGAAAGCAGGGCTGTAAATGAGGCTGATCTGTCAGGAGCTGTCAGCTCCATCAGGCCAGGAGAGGAGTGGGATGGGGATGGAGGAGAGCAGAGCCCTGGTAATGTGGAGCGAGGCTGGATGGGCCAAGTGGGAAGAAGAATGGGCCCTAAGTGGTGCTTCTCTCTCTTCAGTATTCTCAAGGCACACAACATAATTTCAGTTGTATTAACTGTTGCAGAGTAATTAATTTGAATAGAGTGATGCAACCATGAAAGTGTTGTAATTAGAGTCTTCTTCAGTTGATTTGAAAAGGGCAAAAGCTTTGCCTTAGATTAAATGTGTATGTTCTCATAAATACTAAATTGTACAGTCTTTATTAGTTACTTAATGAGAGGGTAATGGTGGCTGAATCTTGAAATAACTCCTTGAGGACTCTGAGTTTCTGAGGTCCTGCAGCACAGACTGCACCTCTCTGTGTTTTAGGGGATTTGTTCTCCCTTGGCAGATCTGTTCTCACTGCTTCTGGAGCATCAGTGGGAGTGATGATACTCTGAATCAGAAAAAGCCATGGGTTCTCCTGGGTACAGGGGGATGCTTATGCCCTGTGTAAGGGGAATATCCTCTTCCACAAATTCCCCCTCCCCCAGCATTTTGCCAATTCAAGCAGCAGTTGGCTGAGTGGTTCAGGATCAGCTACCCAGTGAGAAAGGAAGTTTTAACTGAGGGAAAGGTGCATGAGGAAGTTAGTGCATTCCAGTGCTCATGCTTATCTACATACTCTGGCTGTGGCATGTGTAGGTAAATCTTCCCTAGAGATGGGCTGTGAGCAGGAGGTCAGCACACGTGTAGATGCAGCAAGAATAATATCTATCTCTTCATAGAGCTGTAAGGCTAAAATGTTTCTCAAATATATTAGTCAGATATTGATCTTAATGGCTACTGTTGGCCAGAGAAAAGTGCCAACAAAAAGGAAGAATTGTCTCCTGGTGCATCATGGAGGAGCTTCAGGTCCCCACCATGTTGTCTATTTGTGCTAGAAAGGAGCTCCTTTAGAGCCTTCAGGCCATGGCTCCCTCCTGTCAACCCCACTTCCAGATAGGATCATTTTTGAAGGTCTCCTTTACAGTGTAAATACCTGTGAATACCTGAAACTGGATAAATAGCAGCCCCTCAGTTCAGATGAACAGATGGTAATGACTTTCAGCCACTTCAGGCCTGGGCAGGCTCCAGCCAGTGACCTATTTTAGAGTCCTGGCGGTTTCCCTGAACATCGAGGTGTCTCCCGGGTAGAGGCTGTCCCAGCTATGTAGGTTAAGCTGGATACACCATTCCAGGCAGGCCCAGGCACTGACACTGCTCTCACATTCCAGCCACAGCCACTGTGTTGTAACAGCTTCACAGCAGATGCTATTCACACTTCTCACTTGTTGGTGACTCTCTGTGTAAGGCTGTTTGTCCTCCCAGTGTATCTAAGAATCCAAGGAACCTTCCTGTGTTTTCATGGTTGTTGCTGGTGTCTGCTCAGAAACATTTTACATTTTGCACTAATTAGCTTATAAAGGCATTTAAATGGCAATCAATAGATTACATCAATTCCCTTTTGGCTTTTAAAGGGCGCTCATCCATATTGAAAAGGAAAAGAAAGAACCTCTCCTTAGATATTTATTAACACACGGTCTCAAATTAACAATGCCAAAATACCTCTTTCTCTTTCTTGAGCACTGGTGGAGGCCTGTACGAAAAAGCAGTTTCAAACCACCAAACTACTGCTTTTAAGGGTGTATCTGTTAGAATTATCTTCTCATACATTCAATTAAAGTTTCAGCATATCTGAGCAGCTTATCAAATCAATATAACACCATTTAATCTAAATTCAGCACTGAGCCTAAGTATAATACCACAGTCTAATAGGTTTCACCTCCAATATGCATATATTCAAAAGGCATGACCTTTACAACCAATTAGTAATTCTTGTATAAACTTGGCTGTATTTGAAGTTCAGTAGAAGTAGAACGGGTTTGCAGACATTTAGAAATATAAATTACCCGTGAATTTGTGGTGGCTTAATTGATAACAGATATGAGTGGTAAGAGGCTTCTGCAAAATAATTTGCCAAGTTTGTGTTTGATCATTGACAAACACAGCTGCCCTGCTGGAACACTTCACTGAGAACCTGAAATTTCAGAAGGTGCCCTCGAAATTTATCTATGTGATCAGGCTCTACAGGAAATAATGAGGCAGGTAACATGTAGCAAGATCTTCTTCCTTTTGTGGGAAATTGCAGGTGGGTCATATCACACCATTACCCCTGTAGGTAATCACCATTAACTAGAACTAAGGAAAAAGAAGGTCTCAAAGGAATGTTGTTTTATGGCAGAAATTTTTATTTGTGTATTTCTCCGCAATAGTTTAAGGATATCCCCAGCCAAACAACTCAGCTATCCAGTGGCTCTCCCATGCCTCAGGTGAAGTGACTTGCTGCCCTGAAGTCAGTTCCTGCTTTTTTCTCCTGGAAATGTCATTAATTGCCAGGCTGTTTAGAATTTCAGTGGAAAGGCCAAAGACCCTCTGGCCATGATGGTTTCTGCTCTTAAAGTTGGTTCATCAGTTTCCTCAAAAAGTGGTTCTTTCCAAACCACATTCAGATGTGAGGCCTTTCTGGACTTTAAAACTACAGTTTTTAAGACACAGGAAGTCATGTTAAGGATGGCCCCCTAAGATGTTCCTCGTTTTTGTCTCTTCTTGGTTTCATCAAGTCAGAATAGTTCAGCAGCAGCAGGTAGAAAAGCACGAGATGTGCTGCCAAGAGGCTTATACTGAGGAAAGGTGCTTTGACATGGGAGTAGCTAACAGAAAAAGCATGTGAATATGGAAAGGGGACTGCTGAGGTATCTCTTGAAAAGAAATTTAAGTCCAAGTTCTTTAGCTGGTAAAACTAAAGCCGACACAGAAAACAATTTGTTTAAAAACAAAGGAAAAAACAGCAGACAGATTAGCACCAAAGCAGAAAATGAAAATTTATCTGAGAAAAACAGTGAAAGAAAAAATGAACACATGGACTCCAAAGTCCTTGGAAATTAAAAGAAAACATTCCTTAAGCCCATCAAAAGGATTTTGAAATAACTTCCACTAAAAGCACTTGGGATAACTCAGACCCCCCCCCCCTCCTGTTCAGTACTGCTGTGTGTCAGGCTGTGTGAGGTGGGGCTGTGGTGGCATCAGTGGGTCCCTCCTGGCTCGTGCGGAGAGGAGTCCCCATCCAGGTGCCTCCAGGGCGCTCAGGATGGACAAACTGTGGTGGACAAGGCCAGTGCTGTGCTTGGGCAGCCCAGTAGGAGCACAGCTCTGTCATGAGAGGGAGGAATTATCACCATAATGCATTCAGAAGCACTAGCGTGTTACACCCCGTTTTAAGTTAAAGAGCTCATTGCTTTCCTCTGATGATAAGGTTGTGTGAAGATGAGACTGAAATAAATTTCATCAGCAAGCGGTTTAGGTAAGGAAAAGCCTTGGGTTATACACCCATAGCTGCTGTGTGATTTTTATGCATTCTGTGCAATCAAACGATATTGAGATCATCATTAGAGCCTATTAAAAACACCATCATGAACCCTGTGTGGGCTGTGCTAAGGATTTCATCTGTAGTTAAACTCTTTGATTTTTAATTTCAAAATTTATTTTGCTAGTGAAGATGAAGGACTTGTTTCTAGCACAGCACTCATACAAATGCTGTGCTTTTGCCTTTGGTTAGAACTATGATTAGCAGTTTGAAGCTTTCTGTGTTCTTGACATCGAGCAAAACAACAGAGTCATCATAACAAATTCCTGACAAAAATATTGAAGTGTGATTGTATTTATGGGCTTTAAAGAATAGAACATCACAGAAAAGTGATAGCTTCAAATAGGAGTTGTATAGATCTTTGATAGGCAACGTGGCAGCGATTAATCAGAATAAATACTGTGGTTTAACTGTTTTGTTTCAACACAGAAGGTGTGAAAATTTTATTCACCCATATATTCTCTCTCCCTTTCCTGTTTACAGATGGGAGTGTGCAGAAATATTAAAAGGTGAATGTATGTGTGCAGAGAGATCATAGCCTCCCTATTGCATGGATGATAGATGGTCTGCTTGTGGGGTTCTTTTAATCTCTTGAACCTCCTTTCTGCCATATGGCCAACAGGCAGTTTTAAAGGCAGCAGGAAATCAAATGTGACATAATTACAAAAGAAATGGTTTCCCATGAAGTGATCTAATGTCTTTAAGGCTATAGATTGGAGAGGAAAATGTATCCTTACGGGAACTAAAATTAACAGCTCATCCATCATCCGCTCCTTGGAAAGAAAGCGTTTGAATGGTGCTGGGGTTAAGGTGGCTGAACTGTTTTACTAATTTCAGCAGACAAGCTAGGATTTAGCAAAGCTTTCAGTCAACACTTAATAACAAATATTTGAATAGATCTCTTCATTATCTTCAATAACAGAGGGCATTTGTCTATCAGCTCTGCTTGTGTTTGTGGTTTTGGCTTTGCACTTCACCTCTGTCTCAATACTGCCCAGCAGTCACAAGCTGGCTCTTGGGGGCCAGGTGCTATATGGGGCTGTAGCCCGTGGGAAGCTGGGCACAGAGGGGCTGTAGCCCGTGGGAAGCTGGGCACAGCAGCTCACAGTGTGTTAACGCTGTAACTGTGTCTGCACCACAGAGGCAAAGCAGAAAGCGCCTGGGGGGAAAATCACTTGCTGTTTGAATGCTCTACTTTTTGGAGAGCAGCTCTATGATAATGATAATGACATTGCTCAAGACAGCGAGGACCCTGGTTTTTCAAGTCTCTCCTACTTTACGTAATGCTGCTGTGTCACATTAGTACATGCTTATTAGGGATTTATTTAAAATACATGGGTGCTGATAAATTACTCACAGCGCTGCTGCTGTTACTTTTGCATAATTAGAAAATATATGAAGGTTTAGAAACTCTAATGATGTGAATATGAAACATCCCCTCTTGCAGTCTGCTGGGATTTCTCCATCATTGCCTGTATATTGGCCTTTTCTGTCTGGAGCTGAAAACTCATTAGACCTGACAGTGTTCAGATCGTGTGCTGGAAATGCCGTTCTCTGTTAATTTATTACGGGCCAAATCCAGAGCAGGGCTGGTGTGCTGCTCAGTTGCCCAGACAAGGCAACTCTGCTGAGTATGTCACTGCTGGAAAGATGCCCCTTAGCCTGCAGGCTGACGTAACCCTCCCTGCAGCCAGCTCGAGTGCGTGCTGCTCCTGCTCCCCGGGTGGGCAGACAGACGGACGGACAGACAGGCTCACCAGCACAGCCATCCAGATCTCCTGCGTGTGCCACCCAGCCCCTCATCCCCCTGGAAGTGCTTCCTCGGGGCCAGCCCTGTGTCCGAGAGTCAGGGAGGATTTACAGAGGCAGCTTGTCGCTGGTAAAGACTCTCGTTTTGATTTCCCAATCAGCATTGCAGCGGGCAGGAAGGGACGGCAGCAGTAACGTGAGGGGATGAATACAGTCTGAAGTTCAGTGCTGTGCCAGGAAAGGACGTCTTAAAATCTTGATTTACATTCTGCTGCTCACGCTGTTACTGACATGTCAGCGGCGTCTGGTTGCAGCCCGAGTGGCTCTCTGCTTGTCTGTTTGTGTGAGCAGAGCTCGCTGCAGAAAAGGCGCCTGTTAAAGCAGCTCCAGCACATCACCCGCCTGCTGCCAAAGGTCACACTTTCTAAAGGATTATGAGAGAAAGTCTGGAAAGACTCCTGCAATGTTGTATTATTTTTATAAGACAGTTTCTTTTGTTATCAGGCCACTGTGTATGTCAGGTGTGGATAAACAAGTGATGCTGAAGCCTGGAGGGGTTTTTTTAGGCTGCTTCCCCAGCTGTTTGGGTGGGCAGCACTGCTGTGGACCCTCCTTCCCCACCATCACCACCTCCACCAGCTCCCTGCTGGATTCCCCGTCCCTCCACCCATGCAGGGGTTGTCTGCATCTTAGAGCATCCTAGAGGAATGCTGCAGCCCTGGGGTTTGTGGGCCTGATCCTTCCTCTCTTTGGGCTTCATTTGCCCCAACTGGGAAAGGAAAATGCCATTTCTAAAGCATAAGTTATAATTTGAGTAACAAACCAATACGACAGTGTCTCTCGTCACAAACTTGGCTGCAAAATACTATTAGTCACCAGGTCACCCCATCATTTGATGTCAATATGCATTGACATTTATGCATATGGTCTCAAAGGTTTGTGTATTCCTACAAACACACAGAATAGTTTAAAAGCACATGCTTGAACCTTGCTTTTCTGTGGCATCCCACAAATTCATAGACTGTGGGTAGAGTTTGGTAGATTTGGGGGTTGGCCTTGCTAGAAGAGAAATGCCCTGTGCATGCTCATGGCATCTGACCTACTTTCTTCTGCCGAGAATGTAATAAAAGCAAGAGGTTGATGTAATGATGGGATTGATTTTTCTGTCCATATAGGTAAGTAAATTGCTGGCATCACAAGTTATCTGTGGCTAAAAGCTGTGACATTGATCTATTAGACTGTGCCCTATGACCTTCAGTAAATGACATCTCTGCTTTCATGTCCACACTGGGGAAAGGGGACTAATGGTGCCCTCTGGCCTTCATGAGACCTATTTCTACCTTCTCAGTAAAGAGCTTGGAAATCTCAGGCAGACAGGCCTTACTGACAATATTTATCATGTCTTATTACTAATGTAGCATCATTAGGCCAACCTTCACATGCTCCAGAGCTGGGGTTGGGCTGGGGGCTCCCACCACATCCCTCACTCCTTGCAGAGGCAGCTGTGCCAGGGTTGACTTGACATCAGGCTTGAGGGAGCGTGGAAAGTCATGGAATCAAAGCCTTATCCAGAATGACCAGGACAGTGGTAGCCTCTTCATTGGAATTTGCCATGTAGAAAGTTCAAGCAAGCAACTATCTAAACCCCAGTGGATCTCAGTGATGCCCAAGCCAGGCAGCAGTGGTGGTACAAAGCCAATCTCTGGCAGTTTTTCATTCCTGTTCAGTAACTTGCTCTTTAATGGTTCATAAGCTACTGGATTCATTAGCTGTAGAAGAGCTAATTGCATACGTGGAAGGAAAGCAATGAGTGATGATAATGAAGCGAGGTGCACACTTAAGTGCCCGAGTTCATACCAGTGAGGTGTGCATCTATGGAAAGGCAGCATGTATTATTCAGATTAAATACCTCCACTTTTTATAGGATGGACCTTTGTGTTTTGTATCAGCAACATCTGTCTAACTTAAGGACTATAAATTTCTCTTGTTATAGAGCTATAACATAATTATAGGACTGATGCAGCAGAGGAGTCTGCTGCTTTAGGTCTTTTATTAATATCTCTGCCTACCTGGGTGTGCGTGCCATGGTCAGGATGGTCTGTGCACTTTTTTATTTTGCTGCTCTTCCCTGTTGGATTTACTGCATTTCCATGCATGTTGGCCTACTCCAAGGTATATTAAAGTTTTTGTAGCCTGGGCCCAGCCCTGACACCAGGCATCTGTAACTGGCTTCCTTCTACATCTCTGGTATGTCCATTCTGTTCCCTGCACTGATACTGCCCAGCACAAAACATTCTCCTGCTTTTCCTCATAGCCCAGCTACTGGATTACTGAGGAGAACTTATCTTTTTCTTTTCTCCTTCTTTCTTTCTAAGCTTGTTTATCTTTTTTTAAGCTTTTTTTGAGCTTAGTTTTGAAGGCAGAGGTAAAAAAACTAACATCGGTATAGTCTAACATTTTCAAAAGTGTAAAAGGGATAATGTATAAATGGATTTTAAAACTAAAATTGATTTGGATGAATGTGGCTCATGGCTGGATGATCAGCAATCATTGCCTATAAGAGAAAAATTTAAGCTTGACTGCTGGGAAAACCTTTCATGGTGCCTGCCATAAGAAATTAAGGACCATTGTGGTCATTTTAATAAAATATCCCAACAGGGTGTGTGAGGCAGGAACTTTGAGGAAGACCTGCAGGTTGTGGGAGAAGGCGGCAGGGAGGGCTAAATGTTCTAAAATAGGCAAAGGCCATCCCTGTAACATACTCTGAACTATAGAGGAGAAATGCTGTTTCCTTCAGATACAACATTGACTGGTGCTCAGCAGTGGAGGAGGTGACGCAGTGTCACTCCTGGCAGAAGCATGAGACAGATGTCTGCAGAGGGGGAAGGGAATTCTGTCAATGGGAGGAGGCTTCAGCCACAAAGATATTTTAGAGCTAAATTTAACCAATGTCAGGGAATCGTCCAAGATGTGCTGAGGTTTGCTGTATTATCTCTAGGTGCTTTGGGATGTGCCAAAGCCAACCAAGGCATCTGGTTTCACTCAGCTGGAGCCACAGTGCTGGGTTTTTTAGTGGCCAGATAGGTTGAAGAAATAACTGCAACTGAGAGGCAAACCTGCCTCCTTCCCACTGCCTGTATGGTGCTCCCAGCCCTGGCCAGCCACACTTTTGGATGCTCTCACACCCTGTGGCTTTTTATTTCTCATTTCACTACTGGAGCCAGCCACACATCAAAACTGGGGGAATTAGAATGAAAGACAGTGTTAAAATTGTGGACTGATTGAATTGACACCTTCTTTTCAAATGAATGCTTTGCTGCCCAGAAGCAACGTGTATTTAGGTACCGATTAGTAACAAGCCCAGTGAAGTGAGTCCTCGGCACGAGAGCTGCTGGCTCTGCTGGCACGGAAGGGAGCTGCCTGGTGGCTCATATTTCTGCATAAACATCTCCAAATAAACTTTAAAAAAAAAAAAAAAAAAAGGCAGTACTATCGACAAAGCAAAGGCCAGCTCTATTTATATCTGCAGTAAGGCTGTGATAATGAAAAGACGCTTTAATGTGTCCCAGGGCCTAGATGAAACGCTGAAAATGTTGCTTTTAAGAAAAAAATGATAATAATATCCCCTTGAAATCCCAGAGAAATGTGTGTGGTGGACTTCTGGAGAGCAAAATCAAAGAAATGAAATAAGAGTTGCAGAGCATAGGGAGTTACTGCAGTTATGGGCTGTGAATTGGTTTAAATCTTTGCTTTTAAGCTTTTTTTTTCTAAGTATCTCTTTAAAAGTAACACTTTAATGAGAGAGAAAATGTTTTAGTGGCGCTGAACAGTAGCAACAGTGCAGATCTGTCAGACTTTACCTTATTTTGGAGTGTAAATCGTTTCCCTATGGTTGCTTCTGCTGTCTGGCCCCTCTTATGGGTGTCAGACTCCTGGAGGGGACTGGGAGGGGTGGCGTGAATGTCTGCAGAGGAGGACAGATGGGTGAGAATCTTCTTTCAGCACAGGATTTGCAGCTTTATAGATAGAAAGGAAAGAAATTTTCCTTTTCTGAAAGTCTTTTATGGTAGTTGGGTTTTGTTGAGGCAGTTGGAAAATTGGGAAAATGTAAATATTTACTCGAAATATCATCTTTCATTTCATCTTGTTGCATCTTTGACTAACTTTAGTCAGCCGGTTGTTTCATGGCATTGAGCAGGTGTGAAATATGGTTCCTGGGGCAGAAAATGCCCTCGAGCACTCCTGAGTGGGTATGCAGTGTCCCTTTCTTGAAGAAGCCTCATCATATGCCATTATTTTGGCCTCATTATGAATTTAGGTGAGTGGCTACAAAAAGGAGCACTAACCAAGCAGGACTCAGTGGCCAGTGCCTGTCACCTCCTTGGTCCTCTCTCCCAGGACACCCGTGGGTCCTCACCAAGACCCCCCCAGCTGGACTCTCTGCTCCAAAACCAGCGTGTGCCTGATGCATTTTATTGTGACCTTTTCCAGTCACCACTGTTCATTTCTACCTTGAATTTTTGTCTGCTTCTACTAGATCAGACTGCTCTTCTCATTTAGGCTCTTTGATAACAACAAGATACCATGAAAATCCCACCTGGCAGTAGAAGAGGTGGGCCATGTTCACATAGAAATGGGAACTGATTTTTAACCACACCATCCGGAAGAGTTAAATGAAGGCAGCAAACTGTAAAGCTTAGGCTATTTGTTGAAGTTGAAAAGAGATCACGTTTTGAGTCATGGAATTTGGTTTTCTGAAGCATGAATGATGATATTCACCCTTTGCCCTTGGAGCAGGGAACGTGCTTTGTTTGGACCATGTGCAGCCCTGAGCGTGCTGTTGGCACTCATCAGATAACTGTGATTATTAACAGTGCACAGATGTACTGGCCTTTGCTTTCAGGTAGTCTGGCCAGCTGGAGAGAGTATGAAAGAACTTATTACCGACAGGTATTCAGGTGTGAGTTAGAAGACTAAAAGGAGAAGAAATTCTGGTTTACCTGTGTAATTAAAGGCACGCTCTGTAGAGGAAAACAGAAAACAAGCAAAAGTGTATGTAGTGCATGCACAATTGGGAAGGCTCACTCACTAGCTTGCTGAGAGGTAGAAGGAGAAAGAGTAAAGCTGATTTTATACCTTTCTTTTGTTCCTTAGGTGCCCATTTGCAAATATAAATGGGCAGGTGCATTTGCATTATTTATGTTAAAAGAAGATGAAGGTTGTAAGGAAGAGAATCTTGAAACTGGGACACGCCAGGTTTGCCACTGCTCACTCAGTCTCTGTGTTGGCCAGCCAGGCTGTTTATGTTCCTTTTCTGCCTGAGGGAGCTGCTCAAGAAGAGCAGTCAGGCTGGCCGTGGGCAGTGCCTTGGGCTGTGGTGTGGGCTGCCCGTGCTGCCTGCACTGCTGCTTGCTCAGGTGCACAGCCCTGCCACAGGGGCTGTGCTGCCCACAGGGCTCCAGGGTGGTGGCAGCTGCTGAGGCAGTGACAGCCACCCCCTCCTGGCACTTCTGGTTGCCCTGGGGTCCCCACAGCCCCTCTGGCGGGTGCCTGACACTGTGCACTGCCCTGGCCAGCCCACACTCACTGAGGGGGTGGTTGGAAAAGCAGGACATCCAGGTCAGTGTGCTGGCAGAGCGGCAGCAGCCTGGTTTGGCCATTGGCCCCTGGGTGCCTGTCTGACAGCCCCAGTGTGACATCCCCCCTTGGGCAGGACCCACAGGCAGCTGGGGCTCAGAGCTCCCCTCTCCAAACCCACCTGCTGAGGCTGGCACAGGCCAGGAGCTGAGCTCACACTCCCCCTTCAGCTTCAGGGCCACCATCCTCACCTCAGGGTATTCAGTGTTTTCTGTTGCAGGGGAAGGTCAGGAAAATCCTGATTCCTTCTTTTACCTGTGTAAGGACCATTTCAGGCCCCACTTACATCCCTCTTCCTCCTGGTGCTGGACAAACAAAGCCCTACAGCCCCTCTTTAGCCAGAAGATGCTCTCTCTTTCTCTTGCTTGTTTTTCTCACCTGCCACCCAGCCAGCTCCTCTTGAAACTGGGCTGTATTGTCTCTCTGATTTCCTGTTGTCGGTTGGGCTGATTTTAATTAGTTTGCATTTTCAGTTGTTTTTCAGCTCATCAGGAAGGATAATTAAAATAAAATCCTGCCCTCCATGCTCCTCTCCATCCATTGTAGCAACACCAGCTGAGCATGCTAATCTGAGGAGCGATAAAGGCAGGGCTTACTCCCTGTGAAGTGTTTGGAGGCTGGTTGTTAAGCATTACATTATTCAAAATGCATTAAATTGTCCTGAATGAGGAGGAAACGTGTCTCAGTCATCAAGCTGATGGACATTAGCAGTCTTCCCCTACAAGCTCCCTAAATTTGAACCAGATTCACCTCCTGCCTGCTTCATTCCTGTTCTGCGAGGAAAGCTGTGGACAGGGAACTGGCAAGGAGTAGGAGGCATAAATTGGAGGTACCCACAGTTTGGACCAAAAGCCTTATATAAATCTTCTGGATTTCTAGACTTCAGAGAAATGCAGTTGGCATTACTGCCTTCTGTTGACCAAGCAGGAAAGTTTAACTGGTAGTCCACTTAAGAGTCTGGAGGTGGCTTTGAGATCTGAGGGTGGTTTAAATGTTACTGGTGGGGAAGAGGGAGAAAGGGAAGTAACACATTTCAACATTTCCAGGTTTAGAAAATGTGTATGTTGAACTGAAGACTGTTAGGGTTGGCTGAGTCTCAAAACAAGGAAAGCATAAAAAAATATATATAGATGACAGACAAACAGTTAAGCAGAGATTTTTTCAACTTATTACTGATATTTGTGTTTGCTATCTTTTAGATAAATGTGAAAACAACTCTTTAAAGTTTGTCTATTGACTCCTAAAGGATTTTGTAATTACTATTTATACTACTTGTATGAGCACCACTATTGGAAGCCGCTAGAATGTCTCCTGTGTCATAGACCTGCCATTGCCACTGTGAAAAGCTGACTCCTACCTTGCTGAAAACTTGTAATAAGCAAATGTCAGTCCTCCCTAGCTGCAGTTAGCATTAAAAAAAAACAATGCTGAAGATTTGTGTGAGGAGGAGGGTCTCCTTTTGCGTCTGTTGGCCATGATGAATGAGCTGGGATTTCCCGTCCTCCCTCTGGTTCAGTAGCAGAGCATCACAGAGGCAGATAAACCCAGCACAGAACAGGAGCCAAGTGCTGGGACCGGCACACGCTGTTGCTCGTTCTGACTGCCAAGCTGCCAATTACATGGCAATTAGTAGAATAAATGTCCAAGATATGTTTCCCCCTCCCCAAACATTTAATGTTTTTTTCATTGTTCAAGGGGCAGTGTGTCTGTTCCCGAGCTACCTTGACTTTTTTTCACTTGCTAGCCTTTATCAGTTATAGGGTTTCATTAAACCTCCAAGCCAGCTAAGCCCAAGGAGGCCTTGCCCTTGTGCCCTTGCCGACGTGACTCTTCATCTCCCTCCTTTTGTCTCTCCCAGAGGTCAAAAATAGCTGTCTATGAGAAAATGTGGTCGTACATGAAGTCGGCCGAGCCTTCGGTGTTCACCAAAACGACGGCGGACGGGGTGGCGAGGGTGCGGAAGTCCAAGGGGAAGTTTGCCTTCCTGCTGGAGTCGACCATGAACGAGTACATCGAGCAGCGCAAGCCCTGCGACACCATGAAAGTTGGAGGCAACCTGGATTCCAAGGGCTATGGTGTAGCAACCCCCAAAGGCTCAGCATTAAGGTGGGTGGAATAATATAACAATATCCATGTTGTTATAGTATTCCACCTACCCTGATGTATTGTGTTGTCATTTTCTTTCTTGTGGATTTTGAGGTAACTTTAAAGTTTAAAATCTTCAATATTCCATGGAGTTAAATAAGACGGTAAATTATGGTTTCATTTATTTAATGCATCCATTTTTTTGTGTTCTCTTCGTGTTGTCCTTTCTGATTGTTTGTTGCTGTTTTAATTTTACAGTTCAATGGCTTTTTCAATTTAAATGGTAAAAGCCGAGTTAACCTGCCATATGTGACGAATGTTAACTGCATGATGTGGTGTTCTTGTTACTTTTTTTCTCAAAGACGATTTCCCCATCCCGCACACTTCAGTTTTGAGCAAATGTTATCCTCCATGCCACCTTCCAATATTTAACCCTGTATTTGCTGTACAGACATTTTGATAGCTCCACGTTCTGTGAAATTTTAGCCAATTTGTCCTCTTGTGCTCCTTTTTTTATACGTTACGATTTCCTAAGCATTTGTGCATTTTTTCTTACAAGTTATGTTTTATCGTTTCAAGAAATGCTGTTAACCTGGCAGTATTAAAACTGAATGAGCAAGGCCTCTTGGACAAATTGAAAAACAAATGGTGGTACGACAAAGGAGAGTGCGGCAGCGGGGGAGGTGACTCCAAGGTCAGCCTCAATGTCACCACAATCGGGTACCTTAGCAAAGAGTAATCGGCAAGGCTGTTATTTCGCTTCTCAAGAAAAAAAAAAAAACAAACAAACCCCAAAAAAGAAAGCAGATGAAAACCATTTCACTAATTGTGGTGGGGGAGAAAAAAAGACATTTTCTTGCTCAGTAGCTCTTTCAAAGAAACGGTCTTATTTAATATCATCAGCAGGCTTGGTCGAGCTTGGAAACCTTATTTAACTAACAGATAGAAAGTCCAGTATTGGTGGGATCTACGCTGAGCAAATAAGTGAGGTGACTGTACAAGAAACCAGTGATGGCATCTGGCCTCTGTACTAACCCCTGAAGACAAGGCTGCGGTCCTCGTCCATGGCTTAGTTGTGATGCAGAGCAGGTTTTGAGAGGCTTTTCTTGCCAGGGCCAGCTGTGCCAGCGCAGACCTGGAGATGAAAGGGCTCCTGTCTTCTCTGCTCTTCTCGGTAGGGGTCAAACAGACCAGTACCAGCACATGAGGCTTCGCTGGCTGAACTGGAGCCATGAGAGCCCTTGGGAGGAAGCCTGGTCTGTGGAGAAGAAATGCTGGGGTGAGGCTGTAGTTTAGAAAGGGAGAGGATGGCTGCTCAAGTAATCACAGGGTCGGGCAGGGATAAGAGTTAAGCAAGGATCATGGCAGAGACATAACCTTACCCAGAGATGGGAGTGGCCTGTTAAGGGTAAAATAGTAGCGACAAGGGTAACATGTAAGGAGCTTGTGGTAGGCAAAGCTGAAAGGCACTGCTTGCAATTGGGAAGTGTATTGCTGCACTACACTGGCAATTGATCGTAAGGAAAGAGGGTTTGGAAGTTTTGCCAAGAGTATTCAAACGTCACCTTTTGTACGGCACTGACCAGTCTTCTGCACTCACCTGTGCAGGAGCCCTGCATGTGTGTTTGACGTGCCTTTGATACAGATTGTAGGCTCAAATCTGTCTCTAGTGATGGCAGTGGCAATGCTGTCCCTGCCTTCTGCTGAGCTGAGGCTCCCCCAGCCTTCCAGGCAGCCTGTTTGGTAGTGAGGCTCATGAAGTCGCTTCAGTGAGCTCATGTATTGCAAAAGATAACTAATGGTCTTTCCTATTGCCACCCTTAGCCTGTAAAACTGGCAGGTTGTGCAGTCTTTAACTCAGTGAGGAGGAGCTGTAGCTAAAGTAGTCCGGGTACTGTTTGTCACCTTGGGTGCTGGAATTACCAAGAAAATTAATTTAAATGACATCGTTATACTGAAAAGTACTGAAATTCATTTTCATAGTGACAGTCTCCTACAGCTAGTAAAACCAGTTCTTTAGGGAACAATAACTCCTAATCTTGCTTATAAAAATGCTTCAGCTTTGGTCCAAAATCAATAATATCAGTATTTTCAGTAGACTACAGTTTCGGATAATTACTGCAAATTACTGCTGCATTCTATTAATAAGAGTTGCTTACAGTTGGCTACATAGGAAATTGCTCATCTGGTCATGTCTGATGTTAGCAAAAGCCACTGTGTAATACTGAAGGAAGGAAAAGCTCTCAAATTCAGGTTTGTTCAATAGCTGGAGGTCTGCACTGCTCAGTAGCAGCCTAGTGATGAGGATGAGCTTTTTTATGCTTTTTAACTCTGCTGCTCATCCTTCACAGAACATTTTTATATAATATCCTACTTGCCAGTGTATTAAATGTTTAATATTCTCCTGGGATCCAGCACCTCATTGTCCAACGCTGCCTCCATGAAAGAAAACTCTTTGTACAAACCAGCTCCAATGAACTTCATTGCTTCAAGTTCATTGAATTAAACTCAGCCAATAAAACTTACAGCCCTAAGGAAACTAAAAAGGATTTTTTTAAATGGTCATAATTAGGGCAGGGCCATCCTTCTATTTTTTTGCTTGTGGTGAAAGACCTTTTACAAAGACTGATACTGTCTATTAGCAAGCCCTTGGCCTGCCCAGGGAGTGTTGCAGCAGTGAGTCAGGGATGCTGTGATAACATGAGTTGGTACCCAGAGAAGAGGGAAGGAGAGCAAACACAGTAACGAGTGTTTTGCTGTGTTAGTCCAAAGTGGTGTCTTTCTGCAGTTTGTTGTAACCCTCTGTGGTGAAGGACTGCTTGTATGTTTGAGCTGCAGACACCAGCTCTCGGGATGTGGCTCAGCTGGCACAAGTTCCCACAGAGGAGAACGTGGGTAGGAGAAGACCTCCCACAGAAGACTAAGCTGAGGGAAGCAGAGGAGGGGTTAGTGACTGTTTCCAGAGGTGTGGTAAATCAAAGGGCTTTTTTGTTATGAAGTGGTTTTTCTATTGAGGTAGCACCCTGTAGGCTCGGAGTGCTGCGGGCTGCGATGCAGCGCCTGTGCAGCAAACAGGAGGTGCCTCCCCTGCAGCACACACCCCCATCGGCCACCAGCACCGAGTTCGGGCCATGCCCCCACCCAGGGGGAGCCCTCTGCCCTCTCTAGAGAGCTGAGCACCAGTGCTGCCTTCTGGGTACCACAGCTCCAACAATCTCGCTGGCCTCTCTCTCTTCTCTGTCCTCCCACCAGAAGTTGCCCTCATCATCTCATCCCATCTCTCCGGTTGATTGTTTATACGAGCACGGCTTCATTTATAGAGCTTTCGGAGGAGGTGCTTCAAAACTGTTCTTTTTTTTCCCTTAAAGGAGGTGGTAGCTGGGGGGAATCAGAGCAGGCGGGGTGGTGAAGGTGCCTGAGGCTGAGATACAGAGTTTGCATCGCATCACAGGGGGTGGTGTGGGGGCCATTGCTCACTCGGGGCAGCTCTCTCTACCGGCTGAGCTGACAGACCCCCTCTCAGCTTTGCCAGTAGAGACCCAGGCTTGGGAAATCGCTGCCCCAAGTTTGCAATCATCTGCCTCCTACCTACTGCCGATGGGTTGTGTGCAGCTGAATGAGTTGTTGTAAACTGATAGTGCCGGGTTCTTAAGCTGAATTCCTCTGTGCACTCTGATATTCCAGCTCATGCTGAAAGCCAGAGGTAAGTATGCAGCCTGCTTGCCTGTGCCAGTGCCCATCATTGTACCACAAAGGACCCAGTCACCCAGAAAATGCTCTCCTGTGCTCATCCTCCCCGCGGCCTCGCATGCGGTGTGCCTGTGCTTGGAGAGGAATGGTTCTGAGTTGTGAGTTCATCTCTTGTTACCCTGTCTTCATTGACACTGGAAAATTAATCAGTGGCTTCCAATTTCACAAGGATTTTGAAGCGGGAAAGAAGAAAAGGTATTCAATTGACTGTCTGCAAGATTTTTAATCTGTTGGGTTACACGGAGCGTAAGGTTAGTCCTGCGAGCATCCCGTGCTCCTGAGGTTCACTCATAATTTAATACTGAAGACATTGTACCATTTTAACGAGATTGTTTTCAAGGCCTCAGCTGACATGTGTCTTGTTTTCGGTGCAACCAGTCTATGCCAGCCTGCTGTGGAGCAGAGGGTGCCAGTCTGCCCTGAAGTGCCTTAGCTGCCGGTACTGCCCTGGCGAAGGGAGGTACCCACCCAGTTTTCATAGTGGTCCTTATTTAAGAAGTCTGAAGGGGAATGTGCTCCATCTATATGTAATTTTTCTGGGATGCATGTCAATACGTGTGGGCTGGCTTGGCTGGTGCAGACATTCTGGTACGTGCATCGAAATTTGTTCAGTTATCCCTCCTAAAGGAGCATGAGTTCAGTTTCATGGCAAACTTATCCTCTCTTCAAATGCTCTTATACATGTGAGCCGAGTTCTCAATTATGAGAGAATACAAAACAACAGTTATAAAAAAACATATTCCAGGAAATATGTTACAGTGTATTACAAGTTTGGAAACTAATTATTTTGTTTATTATACAATCCTATCATCTTGGAGCTGAGTGATGGCTGAATAGGAATTTAACAAGAACTAGACAAAAGGGGATGCAGACGGCAGGAGCAAGGCTGACTTAAGTGAAACTAATTATTCAGCTGCATAGGAACAATTTTCTGCTAAGATAAATTTCTATAGTTCTGCTGTTGATAGATTTCTTGTATTCTTACACCTTCATGGTAACATTTAATGACAGCCAACACGGAAGGAGAATGTTCGAATGCAGCTTCTCGCCGGCCTCACACGCCAAGATTCCTTGCTAATTATTTAACTCAATTTTTTTTTTTAATGTATTCTTTTTTAGGCTGATATCTCTTTGATCATAGGATTACCTTTCAAACGTGCTAGCTGAGTTGTGCCCTCAGAGCCGCACTCCATGCAGCATCACATTCCCAGGCCCTTCCGAGCTGCCGATGTGGCCATTAGCAGATGGGATCTGTTCCCCCATTTCTCTGTGCTGGTTTGCTTTGATACATCTTCAGCACAGCCGTTGGCATTTGCAGCATAATTTTTTTGAAGTGGCATATTTTTAGAAGAAATCTGTTATGCATTACTTCAGATGATACCTGACGCCTAAAGAGCACCATTGCCAAGCGGGTCGTGCGTAAAAGGGAACATTTGGGGAAATGGCCATCTTCAAGAGATGCAGCACGATTTATTTGAGCAATTTATTTGGAATTATGTTCATCAGCATGAATTTCCTTGTCACCCATTCTATGGGCCTGGGTTATGAGCTGGAAAAAGATAAAATGGCTAGTCAGAGCCAGTGACAGTAACACAGAGCTAATTCATGCTCAGAGCTGGGAAAGTAATATGAAATTATTGTATTGTGCAAATTAGTGACAAAGCAAAATAATGCTTTAAAAGGAAGACATCAGAATATTGGTTTAATTGACAGCTATTACTTTGTAGTAGATTAGGAAATAATACTGTGCATGTTTTGTGCCAAGAATGAAGTTCTTAATGCTCCAGAAGTTCATTGGAGTATCTCAGAGCATTGCCAGGAAGGGCAGAGAGCCTGCTCTGGTTTGCAGAAATGGCAGTGCTGTTGTGCAGGTTGTTGAGGGCATTTTCCTGGGAATGTAACTGGGATGCTCAGAACAAGAATTTGGGATGAGCAGGTTGCCCAGACTGGGAAGGAGTTGGTGGAGTCAGGGCTGGTGGCATCTGAGGATTGGGAACTGTTTTGTTTTGCCTGTATATCCTGGGGACTGGCTTTGCTGCCTTGCCAAAGCCGGACCTGACTGTGTGAGGACATGTCCTTGTGCAGCATTAACTGCAGCAGAGCTGGGGCTCATGCAGGGGCACCACATCCTGCCTTTATGGCCACAAGAAATATTGGAGAAAGAACTTGTTACTTGTGCACTCCTTTTGATAATACCTGTGGTGCTTAACAGTAAATTTCCATAAATTGCTTACATGAGTCATTTATCCTGTACTGTAAGCATCAGTGTGGAAAAAGTGGAGGCAGAAGGCTCCGTGGGACTGGAAAAAGAAAAAAGGAAAACCAGCAGCTGGAAGTGGAGCTCCCAGCAGCAGGAGCAGGGCCCTTTCTTTGAACATCTCCCCGAGGGTCTGGGCTTGGCTGTTTCCTCTTTAATAGTAACTGCTGTCATTTAACGTACAAAGGGAAGAGTAAATGCCTTTCTTCTTGTTCTTCTTCAAAGTGACTCTAATGTTTCAGCATTGAGCTCACGTGGACGCAGGCACTTGTGCTGCTCTGTGGATTTCTCTGTGCTGGCCGGCACTGTAACCGTGGGTTGGACACCCTTAGCTTTGTACACGTGGCATAGCCCTTCTCTGAGTTCTTGTGTAGCCTTTGGACTAAGCAGCACCTCCCTGCAGCCTGCGGAGGAGCCGAGAGCAGGAGCCGCAGAAGAAGCTGTTCCAAGAGGAAAATAAAGACGGGGGGAAAAATGGCTGTGTCTAGAGGCAAGAGAAAGAGAAGGTGAGGGGATAGCCCACATGCAAGGTAAGTTGAGTCTCTTGCTCGTACCCATCCTGATTAGAAAGGATCCAGACAATGACAGAAAAGATCCATGCTGCTGTTTCAGATGGTGTAGGTTTGAGCGTGACGTTAAGCATCTGCCCTCCCTTGTTCTGCCTCCCTGTTTGGGGAGCTCTTCCTCCCACCCTTCACCACATCTGTACCTCAGGTCTCAGGCACGGCTATGAATGAACTACAGTGACTTGTTAACAGCTTGCATTTCCTAATCCCATTGGCATGATATTATTGCATTAGCACTTGGTGCTTCTATTAAATTATTGTCCTGTTAGTACAGAGTTTAATTTGTTTGAGCTACACTTATGAAACATATCAATATACTTTCATAGAGACAGCTGCTGCTGCCAAACACAGCAAACTGTCTGCAAAGAGCACAGGAACTTGCAGCCTCAGCTGGTAACACATATGGCTCTGTACAGGTGTGCACAGAGTGTGTAGATGCTACAATGACATTGTGTACCAGTTCAAACACCTGAATTTAAAATGTATACCTAGTTACCACAAGGAAAAACACAAAAAACACAGCAGATTCTGCAAAGATACAGTGGTTGCTCCAAGCTGCCCTAAAAAAAAAAAAAAAAAAAAAAAAAAAGAGAGAGAGAGAAAAAGCAAGGATTCTTGAGCTAAGGAAAAGAACACTATTTACAAAAAAGCCCAGTGTAATGGAGACTAGAACAAAGTTCTGCTATGGGGAACTATTGCAGCTAGCAAGTACTCAGCAGGAACTAAAAATCTCTCCCCTGGCAGCTGAGGAGCTGCAGCCCCAGGATGCTGCTCACCAGCACTTGGGGCCCCAGGGCTTTGAGCACAGGGAACTGCTGCTGGCTCTGCTGCTGAGGAAAAACAACATCCTTCTGCCAGGGATATATTGCTCTGCCTCTGAGCACTACCCCAGCCATTGACATGTAGTGTATTTCTTAGGTGGCTGGGGGTTATATGGGGCTTGAAGCGCTGAGTTTTAATCTTCTAATTTTTAAAGCTCTTTGTCTCTTCAAACTAGATGGCTTTCACTGTTATCTCTTCCTCTGCCCACCCATAAAGCATTTCAATCCCTCAAATGTTAAATCTTGGAGATGTGCAATTGCTGGTAACACAGAACAGGGGGAAATTTGGGCTCTGAAATAGTAGCAAAGAGCAACCAAGGGCTCATTTCTTAAAGAAATCCCTGGTGCTTTTTCCATGAATTTTAAATGTTCAGTGTGGAATAACAAAGACCACTTTCTGAGACAGAAGGTAACAAGTAGGAACAGTGATTGACCATATTGGTTTATGCCCATGTTATCAGGGCTCTTCACTCCTGTTTGCGGTATCAGGTAATTGTTGTCTTTAAACAAACACATGGGTTTGAATAATGGGCCTGTTTCCACCCAAAATCTCCCCCATCCCTCACGTGTGGGTGTGTCACAAAACATGAAGTCCTTTTACAGAGAGGCTGCTAAATGAGTATATTGCGGCAGGCAGATGGATCTGATCTGGGCAGGAGCAGAGCCCTGGGACAATGCATTCAGCCCCAGCTTTTGTATCTTTTCAGAAGTTATTTCAGTAACAAGATCTGACAAAAAGTCCATTCAGTAGTTACAGATCAGGCTGGGATTTATAGAGCTTGGGGGAATAAAGTGCCTCATTTGGTTTAGATGTGTCTTTAACCTCAAGCGATGCCCTCTAGAGAGTAATGCTGGATTTGGTGTATCTTCCTGGATTGTTTCTATCTTTATATTTTAAGGATACCAAGATGGTCGTTAGTGAGATTTTTATGGTATTCTGTCAAATTAAGCAGAGTGCCTGGGCTTGATTTCTGCCTGTCAGTGCCCTGTGTGGCCGTGTGCCTGCAGGGGCTGGCTCAGGGATGCAGCAGTGGCCACTTGCCTTCTGGCCTGCTCAGCTGCAGTCAGCAGGACTGGAAGCCCCCTTCAGCATCAACTCCCCTTCCTCCTGCCAGCCAAGTGGAGAAGGCTGGTGATTCAGTGGGATGTGTAGCAGGGAGGTGTTTCTCTGCTGTGCTGGGTGCAGTGCCGAGCAATGGTGCAGTTGTTCAGGGTCATTCTCCCTGTGCCCTTCAGGTGTTTACCTCTTGGAGCATGGCAGAGGTGACACATCCCACGTGTCCACAGCAACTGCCTGCTCTGCTTCCCCTGAAGTTGTAGTGTAGATTTGCCTGTGACACCAACAGGAACAATTAATCCAGTATTTTCAGCAGTTCTACCCAAGAGGATTTTAGGAAGCATTTGGAATTAAGAAAATGCTTATTTGTTTGTGCCTTAATCCACTTGCCTTTTCTGTCACTGTGAGGTGGATTTTAGAAACCCAAGCATTTAACTTCTGAACTCTTTGATGTTATAATGTTGTTGGTTGGGTTGTGCTGATGTCAGCAATCCCAGGGATGCTCCAGCCAGCAAGGACAGCTCTGGTCATAAGGAACAAAGGAAAACAATTCCTGCTGCAGAAGTGAAAATGCTCTAAATATGTCAGATTACTAAATTTAAGGGATTAGGTAAAAAATAACAGGGATTAAAAATATGTCAAAACCCACTTTACAATGCAATAACCAAGACCTGGTACCACCATGGGCTCTCGCCTCCTTCACATCCCTGGGATTTGGATGGGAGGGTGATGTGCCCTTTGCAGAGAACACAGCCCTTGGTCTGACCATGGGGCTGCACTCTGGTGTGGAGGGAGGATGTCTCGCTTCATTAATCTTGTACTCTTGGAAGGGACAGATTTGCCAGATGCCTCCTGTGGCTTTCTGTTGCTCTGATGCCACAAATCAGCCATAAACCTGGCCTAACCAGATATTAGTCCAGATTTACAGCTGTTCTGTGCCATGCTGTGTGACACAGCCAGAGCCCGGGAGTGTCTTTGGCGCTGTGATTTCACCTCCCCCCGTGGACCCAAATGGGCAGTTCTAAGGTACAGTGAAACAGGAACAGCTTTGCTGTGAATGCCACATCCCGAGTGGTGTGTTCCTGCACTTCCACAGCGCTTCTCCAACCACAGGAATTTGGCGTCTGCTGTTGTACTGCTGGGAAAAATGGACAAGCGCCTGTTGGTGACCACAGAGGATTCTGCATCGTGGCAGATGTGGAGTTTGGTGCATGGGGAGGTCACATCTCGTGATGGATGAGGCTCCTGGTGACCGTATCTACCGTATGTTTGGAGCCAGTATCCATCTGCCTGTGTGTGAGCAGGATCCTCATTGCCACTGGCCTTATATTTCTTGACTTCATCTCTGAGTGGACTCTTCAGTCACTGGGTGAGGTGGACCACGTCCCTCCCAGGTGCTGCTGGGGACATGGATGTCCTGCCTGAGTAGCCCTGCAGAAGCAATGGAGCCCTCCTGGGACCCCTCATGAGCAGTGAAACTGCAGAGGTTGGAGCTCCTGCCCAGCATTTGACATCCTCCTGAGCCAGCCAGGATCTCTCCCCAGCTGATCAGCTCTTCTGCAGCTTGTTCTCTGCTATCCTGAGCCTCAGCCCTGGGCATGAGTGAAGAAAGGACTCAAGACAAGAAAGGGACTCTCAATGCTGATGTTATCGTGGTCTTCCTTCAAGTTCATGGGTGATTTCTTTACCCCCAGAAAAGCTACATTTTGACTCTAAGATGCTACAAGCAACAGTGTTGCAAAAATGCCACACTGTGTTCTGTACACCAGATATTCTAGGGAACATCAGAAATGGGCTGATGGTGGGTGAAGGAGCTGTAAGACCCAGGTGGTGAGAGGTGCCAGGGCAGCCCTTGGGCAGTCCCACAGCCCAGGAGATGCAGAGCAGCCCAGGCACTGCTCTCTCTGTCCTGCCCCGTTCCGAGGAAGCCCTTCAGTTAGTGCTTTGAAGAGCCTTCACTTGTTATACCTTTACTTTGCACCTCCCTTTTCTGAAAGATTGCATCTAAAGATTCTAAATGAATTCTGAGCAATGGCTCATCTGCTTTGAAGGAACAGTGTGCTGCCTGCCATGTTCATTCACTCTCCTTGGCAGTGTTTGGGTTTGGGTATAACATTTATATTACATCCATTAGAGCATAGAATGGGGTGTGAATTACTCAAAGCTGTTCCAATCATCACTTAAAATCTTTATGGATTGCAAGTAATAAACATAACTGCAGCATTGCTGAGACTTCATGCCACTCAGCCGCCAGTTAGACACAGCTAAAAAAAGTCTGTGGATTATTGGGTGAGACATTCAAGTCCTAAAGTGACTTCTGCTCCTAATTTTCACCTGCAGTGGTCACTGGCTCTTCGTATCACCTGCTGCGACTTGTGAGGATCAACCCCAAACACCGGCTACAAAGCCACTAGCATCATTCCTGGAAAATGGCCCTTTCCTGGCAAGACTGCAGTGTTCTTTTCATAAATTAACAGTGCTTTTCCAAGAAACTGCTCTGACTCTTCACTGCAGTCCAAGTTTGTTCAGGGAAGGGTCCTGTTTGCAGCACTGGCACACAAACACGATGGCCAGTAACTGGAACCCAAGTGCCAGAAGAACAGCTTGGCCAGCTTTTGCAGTCAAATGTGGGACTGCAGCCTGCTGGACCTCTGTCTTAAGCTGGTAGAATTTAGTGATGGCAGTAGGTAAAACACCTGGTTTGGGGTTATCTGCTTTAAATAGGTGCAGGTGAAATCATGAAAATGAACCTCAAAGGTCATTAATCAAACTGCCAGAAACCTGTTTTGATTTATAATTTGAGAGGGGCAGGATTTCTACCTTCCCACTTTTGGGACTAATAGAGATCTATTTCTTTGATGATTAATTTACTTGTCCTCTACTTCAAACTTGTTCTGGCCAGAAAGAAATATTATAATGCCACCAGTTTTCTCAACAGAGATAAAATTTACTGCAACTAACCTGCATTAGTGCTTTGGTGAGAGGAGGCAAAGCAAGAAATCCCTCAGACAGGTGAGGGTGTCTCAAAGAGAAGTAAGAAGAGAGATGGCCTCTGAGTCATCATGTTCCCTCTTTTCCATATTAATGGCATGAATGGAAGATAGATAATAATGAAATGGAAATGTAATGAATGCTCTGCAAAGAGCACATAGCAGCTCCTTCTTCTGAGAAGGGACCTCTGCATGGTGAACATGCTCAGCTTGGAAGTGATGCCACAGAGGATTTGTGTTCAGTGGGTAAGAAGAATTCCAGAATCCAGGCATGGCCCTCTCTGCTCCCATCAGGATCTCAGCTAAAACCATGCCTGACTCTGTTAAGTTGAACCAAGCTACATAACTACTGAGAAATGAGCAATCAGCAAATGTACCAGCAGCCAGGCTCGCTTTCCAATATATTTGCCCACCCTGGGAATTTGGGAGTTGAGGAGTCCATCCTGCACCAGCCCACACTGCATTCCTGGAGCGCTGGACCAGTGGTTGCAGAGGCATTGTGTCTTCCCCCACCATCAGGTCACTCAAATCCTGCTGCATGGGAAGCAGCTCATGCATTAGGAGATCTTGGGGTTTATTTCCTGGAAGCTGACAAAATTGTTCCTTTAATGAAACAAGCTGCATTTTGTGCTCCACAAATTGGTGCCTTTTCTTGCACACTGAGAGGGTGTCCTCGCTGAGGTACCGATGTTCATCCCAGTGTCCCAGCCAGCAAAACAGCTGAGCTGAGGAGGGCTGGGAGCTGGCTCAGGCAAATCTCCAGGTCGTGTGCTGGGGGATGGGACAGGCTAAGGCAGGGGAGGAACAGCCCCAGCAGGGGAGATCCCTGGCATAGTAACAGCTCCACCAGCAAAGCCTCAGTGGGCCAGAAGCGGGCAGTGGCTCCCTGGCACCTGTATGTCCATCCCAGTCATCTCCTCATGTTGGGACAAATGGATGGACCAAACCACCTCTCTGTAACCCAGGCTGAGGGACCTCACGTGACAAACAGGGCCATGACAAACTACAGCGAAAACCCCAGTGTAGGCAAATTCCCATCTGTTTTAGCTAAGATAATTTTAGTTTACTATTATTTTTTTTTTTTTTTTGGCAGTTGCGTGTGCACAATTAACTGCAATCTTGGTTTTGGAAAAAAAAAATACAGCACCCTAATTAGCATATTAAGCCTCCTCATTTCCCAGTACTGTATAATGTTGTGAAAGCTAATCTATAATGTATTGGATGTTATGCAAATTCTTGGTGCTCCGTATGGGGTCTGCAAAGGCATGCAAATTAAAAATAGTGTTTGGAATAGGACTGGGGGGAGGGGGAAATTTGCACAATAAAATATGCAGGTAGGAGGAAAAGGTGTTTATAACCTTCTTCCTATTGTTTGTGTATTCTCAGCTGTACAATGCTTTTCAAAGCGGAGAGATGTATTGCATAAAATCTCTCCAAATTGGATAGTTTTTAAATGAAATTTTAAATGAGAGCACTGTTCTCTAAACAATAATTCACCCCATTCTCTGCTGGGGCCTGTAAGTGGTAGGTAAAGGTACTCAGCTTTCACTGACTGGCGTTTTGGTCATGCACAGCTGCTCATAGTGTGTTTGCCTGGGTGTCACTGGGGGTCTCAACACAGCCACTGCTGTCCAGGAGGGTCCCCAGTGGTGGCCCTGCCAAGAGCTGGCAGGTGGCCATCGGTGTAACCCAGCAGGGCAGGTGCATTGCTTGCAGCACCCAGGGTGCTTGCAGCGTGCTTTGATCCTGTTAATGTTTTATGGCCCTACCTACAGGAGGATGTAAGTGTAGCTGCAGCACAGCTGGCTTTTTAGGATGCCTCTGGCTCCTGGTGGAGGGGCTCTGTGCCTGCTGCCAGCGCCGAGCCAGCAAACACGGTCAGTCTCTTGCGGCTTGTCACCGCCAGCCGTCGGCTGTGTCCGCCCGAGTGCGTACAGCCAGCCCTGATTGATACTTAATTAGATTACAGCTGCTGCTTAAAAATAGCCATTTTATAAAAATAAAATCTTGGCTGGTGTCAGACCGAGCCCTGTGCAGACCAGGAGTGGTGCTGCCTCTCCCTGGACAGCCAGGAAGCTCTGCAGGCAGTGCTGGCATTGCTGCCACTGGAACCAGAGACCGGTGGTTTCTCCCCACCTCGATGGCTTTTCCCTGCCTTTGCCTCCCTGCTGGCCTTGCTGACACCACACTGGGTCACATCAATGCACCCCATGGGGCGTTCGGCTCAGGAACTCTTGAACGTGCTGATTTTTATCCTGGTGCCCCACAAGCTGAGCACAGCCTGTCCTGCCTCCGTGGGGCTGCTGCCCTCCTCCCAAAGGGCACGGAGCACTTCCCAGGACAGCGCTGTCCAGCATCAACCACTGACAATCTCACAGCCATCTCAGAGGCAGCTCCTTGGCAGATGAGGGAAGGGGGCTTTTGTTTACCAGCTGCTTTTTCGAGCATCTTGCCTTGTCCCAGGCATGGCAGGGCTTGGCCCTCCTGGTCTGGGGATGTTTCCCTAAATTCCATTGTGCGGTTAAGCTTGTATTTCGGGTGTTTTGTGTAGGTTGTGCTGCTCTTTCTCCTGAGTCTCTTCCTCTCAGCAGAGTCTCAGGCGCTTTGGCCACGGGTGGGAGAAAGGCAGGGAGCAGCAAGCTCCAGACATGAGCCTGGCACTGGGGCAGACACGGGCTGAGCTCCTGCATCTCCCCCACTGACAGCAGGCCTGGATGGACACAGAACAGGCTGTCCCTGTGTCTGCCTGGTGTTATGCCATGCAAAGTGGCACAGTATTGCTGAGGATAAGGGCCCAGCCCTTTCCGCCCCACCAGCTGCCCTGCATAGCCATGGAGCAGGGATCAGAGCTTTCCAAGCAGGAGCAGGAGCTGAGGATGTCCCTTAGGCAAGGGAGCCTGTCTCATCAAAGCAGGCAGGAAAAATAACAAGACATCACACAAGGAGGAACTAGAAATGACAAAATGCAACTGAGAGCTCCTCAGGTGCTGCTTTCCCGCAGGGAAGAGGCAGATCAGCTCAGGTACCCTTGGGCTGTGGGCTCTTGGCAGCACCAGTCAGCAGCTCCCTTTGTCCTGCCAACATTTCCCACCCTGGGCGCTTTCAGCAAGCGTTTCCATATTCACTCATTTGCTTCACAGAGGTCTGCATTTGCTTATTTCCTGCTGCAGTTCCCTGGACTGGGGGAGTTCAGGACGCAGCAGCTCCGGGGAGCGCAGCCAAGCACCGCGCCTCCGAGCACAGCCCCTGCAGCAGCAACCACGGCAGCTGGAGAAGCCACGGCTGGCAGGGAAGCAGCTGTGAGGGCTGGCAGGACCTCCCTCCAGGAATGCAGCCTGGGGGTTTTTGCTTTGCAGATGTGCACACACCCCCCACAGCACGGGGGCCGTGGGGGACCGGGAGCCACGAGCGCTGTTCCCCTGTGAGAAGCCCCAGTGGTTGGGTTTGGGGCTTCTGTCTGTTAGTGCAATACGAGGGTCCTGCTGGATCAAACCCACCCGAATCCATAAAGCTACTGTGGGGCACCAAACTGGGAAATTGGCCTTGCTTTGTTTCTACTGCCTTCATTTAACAGTGAGTGCCGATTACTCAAAGCGATATGGGCAGGACCTGGTAATGTAGAGATGCTCTAGAGTTAACTTAAGGGGATGATCCAGTTGCCTGCAGTGTAAATACTTTGTGGCCAGGAACCCTGCTTTATCGCTTTGTATAGTATTAAAGTAGTTTAAAGATTGAATAACATAAAATAACATAATATAATGTTATTTATGTTATTTCCCACGTGAAGAACTCCTGTAAACCTTGCAGTATTGAAACTCAGTGAACAAGGCATCTTAGACAAGCTGAAAAACAAATGGTGGTACGATAAGGGTGAATGTGGAGCCAAGGACTCCGGAAGTAAGGTCAGTCGCTGAAGGTCTTTTTGTACTGATTAGCAATCACATTTTGACCCCACTGTTTGTTTATACCAAGAATGACTTTCAAAAGTTGCTATTTACATTTCGAAGGTTGAAAGAAAAGACTAGAAAAAATAATTTAAGTCTCAGAACATGGCAGCGTTTTTCTTATATGCAGTAACAGACTGTAGTTGTAAGTATGTTTTACTGTGTGAGTATTTTGCTAGAAAAACATGCAAAGAGAAGCCCCCAAAGCCTCCCAAGGTGGTGTTTTCAATTAAATGCACAAGTTTTAGCACAGTCATTGTGTATTACTCAGGCCAGCATCTTTTCTTATTTTTAGCTTTATTGAAAAAAACATTTTTGTTTCAAAATTATGACTTAGATTCTCTACATGTCAGTTTGGGAGACTGTCACGTGCTTGCTAAGGGCGTAAATTTTCAGGACAGACCACTGATAAGGAAAAAACACCTTTCCCACCCTGTTTCCCAATTCAGTCTGAAATTGATTGGATTTTTTAAAAAAAAAATCTAGAAATTCCAATGGTGAGTCATTACCTAAATGTTGTTTATTCCTTTTTATACTACTTTGAACCATTTTGCTGCTGTACTGAAGCTGTGCTGCAGGGCTGGCCAACCTCACGTGGAACTGCTGTAGACTCCAGAGGAGATCCCACCCCTGAGGTGGATCACCCCAGTAGCTGCACACTTAAATTGCAGGAAATATTTATTTACACCATTGCGTTAAAAGAAAACACAGAGGATTTTTTTTTTTTTTCTTAATGCTTATAGAGCCATTGGGGAGAAAAATCCTGTAAAAGTGCTGGGCTTGTTGGAGTGAAGGACATTTTCAAAGGCACCAAGAGGAGGAGAAATCCAGCTCCAGCTGAAATCGGTCGCAGTTGAGTGCCTAACTCCCCTGGTGCCTTTGGAAGTGCTCTCTGTAATCATTCAAACAGAAAACTATAATTTCAAAGCACCCTCTCAGTGTCGGAGGACAATTTCAAGTTCCAGCGAAGCCAATAATAAAATTTCATTGATTTCAGTTGGACTGGAAGTTGCTTAGGGCACAACCCTGTAGCTGCTGTATGAGATAAATTTGGGATCATGGGATATCTGAACACACAGCAGCTGCAGAAGGGAAATGTAATTGAAAAGAGATATAAATGAGATCTTTAGTTTATATGTCAGGCTGTTTGCTACAATTGCGTGCATCCAAACTGCTCGTGAAATGCACAGACACTTGCAAGGTAGATCCTATTTTATTGCGACTATATTTGAATTTTTCTCTCCCTGAAGGGACTTGTTAACGAAGCTCTGTCAGCAAGTGTCTTCTCTGGGTGCAGGTTGCTTTGGCACCTACCTGTCCATCCCAGAGTGGCGTGGTGTGCCAGCCCAGCCAGGGCCGTGCCAGCCGCCCTTCCTGCCCACAGCCTGCCTGCCTGTGCAGCAGCAAAAGGGTTGCAGCTCTATTTATTCTGATTACAGAATCTTGTTCTTAAAAATGCAAGCCTGTCCCCCATCTGACATGTATTGAAGGAAGGTAAACCCTGGCCAGCGATTTTTGTTTAACGTCTGTTTTTATTCAGTAACTCTCCCAGAGTTGCTAGTTTAGCTCAGGGCTCTGGTGCTTGACCTCTAAGGAATTGACCACCTTCCTAGGGTGTTGTGGTTTGGTTTTTTTTTAATATTGAAAAGAAATGTAGATAAGTTTAGGAGCATCTCATTAATTTTACTTACATTCACAAGAACCAAATGTGCAGTGGTTTGGCTTTTTCTGGTTTTTCCAAAACCTGCTGTTTTACTCAGCCACTGCTTTCCCCGGCACAGCTTTCCCGCAGTGCCTTTGCCACCAGGGATGCTCGGCCTTAGGCAGGTTTGCTCGGGGACTCCAAAGGCCTGGGACAGTCAGTGGCCAAAAATATCTCACGGCCTTGGAGTCAGCCAGGGCTTCACCCGCCACAGGGTGGAAGGCAGAGCAGTCACTGCTGCAGCCCCAGGCTGCGGGGATGGGGGGACAGCACCGGTCCCTGAGCCGGGCACCGAACACCACGAGTGTAGCGTTTGCAGCTAGGACTGAGTGCAGTGTAACTTGTTGTCTGTGTGCCTGTCTGCTCCTCACAGCAAAGCTAACGGCGTCGCTCGTTTCTCTTAGGACAAGACGAGCGCTCTGAGCCTGAGCAATGTTGCCGGGGTGTTCTATATCCTGGTGGGAGGCCTGGGGCTGGCCATGATGGTGGCACTGATCGAGTTCTGCTACAAGTCTCGGGCCGAGTCCAAGCGAATGAAACTCACCAAGAACACGCAGAACTTCAAACCTGCTCCCGCCACCAACACCCAGAATTACGCCACCTACAGAGAAGGCTACAACGTGTACGGCACAGAGAGTGTGAAAATCTAGGGGTACGGCTGCGGGCCGGGACCTGAACCCGCTGGGGTTTCTCCTTTCTCTCTTTTTTTTAGCTGTCTGTGCTATTTTGTTGTGTGCATCAGCGGGCTGCTCCAAGGGGGCTTTTGAAACATCCTCCTGTGGCATCAGTGGTTTAAATTTCTCCCCTGCTCAGAAGTAAGCTTGGTACCCTCCTGCAATGCACACAGGGGTAGCTGGCTTCATGCTGTAGTGAGTAACTCCTCTCTCCAGCATCGTGCTGGTTCAAAATGGAAGTATTTTGTTAAATGCTTTAAAAATCGCATCTCTCTCTTGCTGGTGATCTCTTCCCCTTTGTTTTTTAAGCTATAATCAGGTCAGGTAAGTGCTCTTAGGAAGTCTCAAAAAAAAATCTACAATAGAACAAAAACTTTTGCACTACAATTTGTGATTTCTGAAGCTGGAAAAGTAGAGCTGAATTGCTGAAAAATGACTCTGGAAAAGCCCAGTTAGCCCACAGCCTGTGCCTCTCCCCGGGCTGAGCTCTCCTGCCCCTCGCTGCCAGGCAGTGATGAAATCTTTCTGGTTTTATTATAGATCCTCGCCCTGACAGCTTGCAAGAGGAAAATGCAGAGAATGTGGCTACTTCATGGATTTGGACCATCTGAGCCAGTCGTACTCTCTCCGAGGTGTCAGGCGTGACACGCATTGATGATGGTGCAATGTACTTTTAATAGGAAAAACTGATTTTTTTTTCCTTCAGTGCCTTATGGAAGACTCTGAGACTCACAACAATGCAAACCATCACTGAAATATTCTTGCTTTGCTTGAAAGAAGTAAAAGAAAAGAAGTGAGGAAAAGGAAAGAAAAAGAAGAAATAAAAAAAAAAAAAAAAAAAAGAAAAAGAAAAATAAAATAAATTTAAAAAAAAGAAAAATGAGAAAAAGGAGAAAGAAAAGGAAAAGACTGGTAACAAGGTATTGGTATGGGAAAAAAAAAAATCTTGTAAAAAAAAAATCAGTGCAACAAAAGCCATTCTTTGATACCACTGCACAGTAACTGAACTTGTGTCCTGAAAGCAAATCGCAGCCGGTTTCATCAGCCACCCCAATCGTATCAAATTATGAAACTCCTCCTGACACAAGGCCTCAGAAATCTGCTGCGTGCGAACACAGACCGGCCTGCCACTGCTTGTATGAGCTGATGTCAAGATGTTTCAGTATTTACTTACAGTGGTGTGATTTTAATTTTTTTTCTGGGCCACTTTGATCTCTCCAGCTAATTTGAGCAATTCTGTATAGCAGTAGAAGGTGTAACAGCTGAAGAAAAGAATCTGTGAGTTCAAACCAATTAAGGTCAATGACTGTGAATCTGTAAATCCAAAAGAAGGGAATTTGTGGAACTGCATGACTTGCTTCCAGATCAGTAAATTAATTCCTTGACAAGGTAGCTAAAGTGTGGGCAGAAAATATTGCATTCCTTTTTTGTTCTATCATCAGGCATACCTACAGGTGCTTTATTAAAATGACATTGGGTGGCTTTTAAAACAAAAAAAAAATAAAAAAAGGAAAAGCTACTTGCTCTTTAGGTTCAGACCATATATCTCTTTTCTTGCTGTGCATTTGCATTTTAATTCACTGTTTAATATCAAGAAATGAAGCAAAGAAGGGCAGGTTAGTTTTTCCCAGGCCTGCTTCTGCTTCACCCCGATTATCTCCCAACTAGCACTGTGCTCAGCTAACGCTTCTCAGTAACGGTCCTTGTGAAACAGAAGTAAGGGAAGAGGGTAGAAACTCCAATTAGAGCTGCAGTTCCAGAGTAATAGTAAGCGATCTAACATGACTCCTGCTAGTACTGTTCTATTATATCAGCTCCTGCCAACTCTTGTTTCGTGGCTCCTGGTGAGAGGATGCTCCTGTCCCTGCCCCTCAGGGAGGAGGACACCGCGCTCCGCCAGCTCTGCTCCAGGCAGGGGCTCGCTATTACTCACATCCAACGTCTTAGACAGCAGCATTTCAGCCTTGAACCTCTGCCTGGAAACTACTTAACTTCATCTTTAAAAAAATACAAATTTATTAAAAAAAAAAAAAAAAAAAAAAAAAAGGAAAGGAAAAAAAAAAGGAAAAGACAAAAAAAAAAAACCACGAAAAGAAACCAACCACAAACCTTTAAACATATTGTCAGTCACATGGGAAATGTTCAATGGAATATCTGCATACTAATTACCTCTAATCGACAATATGTATTTTCTGTAGTTTACGATATAGAGTTTTATTTCATCAGTAACATACAATGAAAAAGAAGCTCATTTAAACCAGTCTGACCCTTAGGCGTTTAGTTTGCTGATGATAGATTTGAACTTTTAATAGGATTTAAAAACAAAAAGCAAAAAATAAAAAAAAAAAAAAAGAAAAAGAAAAAGAAAAAGAAAGTCTCGTAAAAAATAAGTATTTCCAACAAAATGTAATATAAAATCATTTTAAAAGCTCATAGGAGAATAATTTATTGTTCGAGTTTTTAACAAGATATTGACAAAAAAAATTGTTGTTTTGTTTTTGTTTTCTTTTCATGAAACTGTGATTTATTTTTTTTTTCGACTTCTGAGCGCGATCACGTCCCCAGCAAGGGCGAGCTAAAGCTGTGCGGTTATGAGTTGTATTTAAAACAAACATTTTTCTTAAAAGCTGTATAAAAGATGTATGTTTATCAGATCAATTTTTAAGGGTGGAGGCTTCACACCAGTGAAGGGGGTTTGGTAAATGGTTCGATATTTTTTAAACTTGCATGTAAAGCTAAAACAAAATGTGTTGAGTGCTTACAAATTCCGGCTACCAACTTCAAGCTATTGGAAGTTCGGCAGTAGTCTCACGATGATTTGTTTCGGTATATTTTTTTAATTTGTTTTGCTTTGGGGGATTTGGGGGTTCTTTCCTTTTCTTTTTGGGTTTTTTTCTCCTTTTTTTTTTTTTTTTTTTTTTTGTAATTTAAGTTCCTATTTTTGGTCGTTGAAACTGCACTTCAGTGAGCAGAAAAATTGCCAAGCAAACTAATGGCTGTAAAAGCATAAATCTGCATGTGTGGGCATCAATTACTGAGCCTCATTTTGATGAGGTGTTGTACAAAGAGTTTTAATACATTTTGTAAATAAAACTGTAAAGAAAAAAATTAAAGAGCCTGCTTATCTTTTCATCGGAAGAGAAAGAGTCCCTCCCTACTGCTGTCCCTTTGGCCAGTCTGGGATGCTCCACAGGTATTTACCACAGAATCCTCGAATGGGTTGGGTTGGAAAGAACCTTAAGGATCATCCAGTTCCATCCACCCCACCCTAAACTCACTAGACCAGGCTGCTCAAAGCCCCGTTCAGCCTGGCCTCAGGGGTGTCACCGGTGCTTCTCCCACCACACTGCTGGGAAAGGTTTATTTCTGGTTTGGTACCCTGCAGAACAACTCATTTATTGTTTCCTTGATGAGTGAAGCTGGTGATCCTGGCCAGGTCCAAGGGGCACCCTGTGGGGGCAGGGGAGAACCCTCAGGGCTCCAGTGAGGGCAGGAGATGCTTTGCCCCTGCCATGGGCAACAGTGTGGGTAAAAACATTCCTCAAATGGTGACTACACAGATGTATTTTCCTGCAATTCCCACCTTTTCAGCAATGCTTTTTTAAGAAAAAAAAAAAAAACCTTCACCAACATTGCAACTAATCCCAACTCAATAAATTAGACTTTACTTCATCCACAGCACAGTTTTTCCAAGTCACCAAAAACTATGAACCGTAGGAAGTAATCCTGATATGAAACGGGATTAAACACGGCAATCACTGGTACCTTTTGCAGCTCAGCACTGTGCCCAGCAGTTGGCCTGAGCCACGGGGCTGCTTGAGCCTGGCCCCAATCCCTGTGGAACTGCTGCCAGCCACTGGTGCTCGTTGTTTGTGAGCACAGCGATGGGACCAGGGCTGAGCCCACCACTGTGTCTTCAGCCAAGGCTTCAGCAACAGCAAAGTAAGCTCAGGAATAAGCAAGGGCTGAGAGCAATGAACAGCAATTATTTGACCCTAAACCATCGTACAAGGACAAAGGTTTTGGGCAGTGGGTGTTGTGCTGGGCACACCGGGCTCTGTGCGGGGCCACCCTTCCCACCGGGCACAGGGACACAGGGCCTTCCCTGTCCTGGCCCTGGGGGAGCCCGTGCTGAAATGAGCCTATTTATATGTAAAGTGCCCACACACTGAATGCAGGGAGGCATGCAAAAAAATATTGTTCTGTCCTTTAACCTTCATTTCATGCTCAACATCCAGGCAAATGTGGGCGGGCTGCATTTTCTAGAGTGGTCTCGACGTGCTCCCTGCTGCCTGACAGCTCCCTGCACCCTGCACCAGCCACGAGAGGAGTCCCACCAGGGTCTCACCAAGCACCAGGTCCTGTGAAATGAATGTTGAAGTTTTCTAATGCGTTTAAGTCTGGCAAAACAAAGCAATTAGGGCAGGGGTGAAGAGACACAGCTGCACCCAGTGAGCTGGGAGAGCCTGGCCAGCTGGGACAGGGTGGGAGGTGGCTCCACACGGGACTGCAGCCACAGGGATGAGGGGCAGGAACAGATCCTGCAATCCCGGGCCAGGCTGCAGCTGTTGGGAATCCAGAGCATCCTTGGGCCACAAGGACAGTGGCCACTTCAGGCCAAAAGCTGGAGTTTGCTCCATAGGCTGCAGCAGGGGCAGCAGGGCTGCACCACAGCCCTGGAACACTGGGCTCTAACACACCCCAACGTGACCTTGTTCTAGACTGCTGTGGGGGGCAATAATATAAGGAAAAATTCAGAGTAATCTATCCAGCTTCCAGAGTCATCAGTGGGAGCAAAAGGATGTCAACAGTGTTCAAGTTCAGGCCTAAAAACCCAAAGCAATAGCAGCTCCTCCCACGGCACAGAGCACAACTGACAACAAAATGAAATCAATACTGTATCATTATGGCATAGTTTTTCCTTTGAAAGTTTTGTGCAAAAGGCTGCAACATGATATTTTTTAAAATAATTATTCTTTATGGTTATTTAAATAATAATACGTCACGGGTATCAAAATTAAATTACGAAATGTCTTTGGTTCTCATATTCATCATTTCAGTCTGGAAAATTGGCTCTATTTTGCAGGCAGCAATACATAAACAAGATCTGGATAATGATAGCTCTATTCAATTAACCTAAAGGATTTAAGTACAGAGATAATATTTGCATGGATATTATAAATTTCAAAGTAATATTAGCTCAGAATATAAAATTGGTATCAGGAGCAGTGCCCCCAGGAGCAGCAGTGCACCTCCAAGCAAGCAGGCAGAGCTGACACTCAAGGTGAACTTGGAGCTAATTTGTAGCAGCAGATGAGGATTGAAACCAGGATGTGTGGTGGCACCTGGCCTGCCCCAGCAGACAGTGATGGGGATTCTCCTGTCATCTGTTTTGTTGTGGTTTCAGGTCTTTCTTACTTTATTCTACTTTCAGGAATGGAGGAGCTGAAGACAGTAGAAAGAAAAAAAAAAAAAAAAAACAAGCTAAAGCCAAAGGGAGACAGTTCGAGGAAGGACAGGAAAACTTGGCAGGTGATTACAGACCTGCCATCTAAGAGTGAGGACCTGCACAGAGCCAAGGAATGGGGCTGAGTTGGTGACTGGTCCACAAAGGGTTAAGTGGGGCCCAGGCAAGAACCCAAGCCTTGATGGCAAGGAGAAATAAAGCACTTAAAGCCCATAAAAAAATGTTCTCGACATAAACTGCAGACATGATGCTGGTAATGACTGGTGCTTTAGATAATGTTTAGCATATAAATAAAGTAATTGACCAATTAATGAGCACATGGCAGATGCTGGATACGCTGTAACAAGTAGGGAAGGGTGTGATATAACACCAGAAATTGATTAAAGCAATATAAAAGCAGAGCAGAGTGTGGGAGAGCAGTGCCTGGGCCAGCTGCTGTGGGCAGGTTTGGGGTCAGGGCCACAAGAGCAGGGAGAGAGGACAAGGGTTTGGTTCCTGTTGTGGGGGCAGAGTGGGGCACAGTGGACAGTGAGGGAAAGGGGATAACTGTGGGATAACTGATCTGCACTTAAAGCCCAGAAAGCCAACCCTATCCTGGGCAGCATCACAAAAAAGTGTGGACAGAAGGTCAAGGAAGGTGGCTCTATTCCCTCTACTCCGCACTTCTGAGCTCCTGCCTGGAGCACTGAGTCCAGCTCTGGGACCACAACATAAGGACGTGGAGCTGCTGGAGCAAGTCCAGAATAGACCATGAGGCCAGAGCCCCTCTCCTATGGAGGCAGGCCCAGAGCTGGGGCTGTCCAGCCTGGAGAAATGAAGGCTCTAGAGAGAGAGCACCTGAAGAGGCTACAAGAGAGAGAGGTTTTGCAAGCCATGGAGGGATGGGACAAGGGGGAGGAGTGATAGGACAAGGGGGAATGGCTTTAAACTGGAAGAGGACAGGTTTAAATTAGATCTTGGTAAGAAATTCTTCCTAGTGAGGGTGGTGAGGTACCAGCACAGTCGTCAGAGAAGCTGTGGCAGCCCCATCCCTGGAGGCGTTCAAGGCCAGGCTGGATGGAACTCTGAACAACCTGGTCTCGTGGAAGGTGTCCCTGCCCACGACAGGACGAGATGATCTTTAGGGTCTCTTCCAGCCCCAGCCGTTCTGTGATTCTATAACGCCAGGATAGATTAGGGAACAGGGAGGGGGATCTGGTGCCATGCTCGGTGCAACACTGACATGCAGCGGCCGGGATGGGGGGAAGCGCCTCCTCCTGCCACCGGCACGGCCAGAGCCCCGGGGACACGCAGAGAGCCTCAGGTTTATCCCTCCCGTGTCCTCGGTGAAACAGATTTTTAATATCCTTCCAAGCCTTTCGACAAATATTGGATTTGAATTCCAAATATGGGCTGAGCAGGCTAATTACCCAAAAAATCCTGCAAAATTAATGTAAGAGCCACGGTTTGATCTGAGGCAAATAAATATAAATTGTGTTTATTTAATATTCCCCTGCCCTTTAAACAAGGGAAGTTTGCCAATGTTGAGGCAAAATGCCTCATTATGGAATAGCTGAAGCTGTGGCCTATCACAGATGCTGCAGATTACACAGAGCAATTAGGACATCACATCAGACAGGGCTTTAATTAATGGGTGCAGGTTTTCCCCAGGACCACCACCCACCCAGCATTGTTTGTTCTTCCCCACAACCCTCTCAAATGTAGTCATAAAATCACTTAGGTTGGAAAAAATTTAAGATCATTAAGCCCAACTCTTAACCCAGCACTGCCATGATCACCACTAAACCCTGTGCCCAAGTGCCACATCCACACACCTTTCAAACACTTCCCCACTTCCCTGGGCAGCCTGTTCCAATGCCTGATCAACCTTACAGTAAAGAAGTGTTCCCTTATATGAAATCTAAACCTCCCCTGGAGCACTGAGATCATTTCCTCTTGTCCTGTTACTTGGGAGAAGAGACCTGGCTACAATCTCCTTTCAAGCAGTTGTAGAGTGATAAGGTTCCTCCTTCAGACCCCTTTTCTCCAGGTTTATACTCCCAGTTCCCTCAGACACTCCTTATTAGACTTGTGCTCCAGATCTTCCCCCAGCTCTGCTGCCCTTCTCTAGACCTGCTCCAGCACCTCTGCGTCTTCCTTGTTGTGAGGGGCCCAAAACTGAACACAGGATTCAAGGTGTGGCCTCAGCAGTGGCCAGCACAGGGGGACAGTCACAGTCCTGGTCCTGCTGGCCACACTATTGCATCCCCACCCACATCCCTTCTCTGCCACATCAGTGGGAGAGGGATGAGCCCTCCTGCCAGGGCAGGTACACAGTTCCTCAAAGCCAGATTGTAAATGATTGTTTCAGCTCACCTTGCAGTGTCTGGGATGCCGGACAGCCTCCTGGTTTTTGGGTGGTGTTCAGTGGCCCCAGGGTGGCCTTTGCCCAGGTTCACCCACCTCGCTGTGACAGCCCTGAGCCCAAGGCAGGCTTGGTGGCTGCAGCCCCAGCCAAAGCCTCACCTCTCTTGCACTCCTGAAAATCCCAAAGAGAAGAGTGACTTTGATAGAAGTATTTCATTTTAGAATGCCCTAATGAGTTAATTTAAAGTCTGAGTATTTAGCCTGGCTACTGTCCTTTTTAGGAATTCTTTCTCACCTCTAATGAGCTGGATAACTCTTACTCAATTCTCTTCCCAATTTGTCTGTGTCTTCCCTGCACTGCAGGCCAAGGGTTTGTAATCTTCTACAATTCACTCAGAAATAACCTCTAATTAATCAGAACAAAGCTAATCACAAGAGTCTTACTGATCAAGTCTATAAGCACTAAAATCTCTTATCATTCAGTATTTCAAATACAGCCCCCAAGATAACCCGATTACTGAAAGCACAGAGCACCAGGAATGCTCAACTTCTGATAAAAGTTCCCTTTCTCTGGATTATATTAACAAAAACCCACCAAAACACCAACAAACCAAACCTTCAGAATATTTAAGAGACAAGTAAGCCTTTGGTGTTTAATAGTATTAATACCTGACCCAAGAGGAGATTTCAATGAACTTTGAATGCCTCAAATAAAAGGTATAAACCTGACTGAATGCAGGCAGAAGGTGTCACTTCACAGTAGGCACCACTCTTCTATGAAAGGACAGGTGCAGAAGACTCCTCAGCAAATTCAGGAACCTCCTTCCCACAATTCCAATTAATACCTCATTTTTATAATAAACCATAAAGCAATAAACTGACCACACAGAGAATGATTTACGACCCATTGAGAAAACTATTGTTTATTTAGAAAAAAGGTTACACTGGTAGAATTCAGCAGATAAAAAAATTCTTTTTTTTTTTTTTTTAAAAATGTCATTGTGAAATCTTCAGACTAAAGTTCAGCAATACAAAGCTCCTGTAGCTGTAACTGAAGCTTAATTTATTTCAGTTTTGAAGAGAGCATTTCCAATCAATCTAAAAACAACATGACAAACAAAAGGTGTGACAAGGGACAACTGAGCACAGGTTTAGGCTGGGATGGGACAGGGCTCATTCTTTGTTTCTTTAAACAAGTCAACGTTATACACAATATACAAATAATCCCTAAGCATTGCATGAAAACAGTGCTCCCACTTAACTTTTGTTTTTTTTAGTTACTGATATTAAAAACAGGCCAAGTAATAAATAAAAACTGAGTTTAAATGAGGTAAATTCAAAAAGGTTCAATAACTGTTTATTTGTGGTTTTCAAACATCTAAAAGAATGCAATTTCAAATCGAAAGAATTACTAAATTCAGGCAGTATTTTCGACAAACTAAAGTGGAACTATGTACACATGAAACCTCATTTGCACTATGGCAACTGTTTGTTTGCAGCACATTGTGCTAAAATATGGAATAGGTAACACTTTCAGCCAGGTACTGAAAATAAATGTGTAAGAAACTAAGCAACAAGTTAAAAATACAGTAATGTACAACTTAACAATTAAGTCCTTAGCACGGGGAAATAAAGCAGAGAACTGAATAATTTAAGGAGATGCAGATGGGTCCTCTTCATTCACAATTTTCTGTGCAATCTGGAAAATACATTTCTGGTCACAGCTGGATATCTTCCCATTTCAATGTCACCTGCAACAAAGGCCCACATAATTGGAATTAGATGTTGTTCAAATGAACGCTGATCTCACAACTTCACATTTTGTTCCAGTCGCAACTCAAAGAATGACAGGGGAAATAAAACTATTTTCACCATTGTCCAACTCTAGTTCATTCCCCAGCAAGAACTCTATTAATTTAAGCACTGCACTGTAAGTAGTGAAACACCAATTAAAAGACACAAATAGGAAACAAGCAGTCACTTGTGAAGGTATAAACTCTTTTAGAAGTATGATCCCCTCAAAATGTAACCATCTCTAAATCAGGCAAGAAATAAATGCAGTCAATCAGATATTGTACTTTAGGAAGAAGGCTGAAGATTTAACAAACAGGAGCAGGGGATTCCACAGCTGTGCTGCTACACAAAGCACTTCTTCGTCCTTCACTGTGCACACCATGTGGTGCTGTCACTATTCCATGCCAGATGCTCCAGTTTGCACAGCTGGATGGGAATTCTACTGTGCAAGTGACATTTACCTGAGCAGTTGTTACTTACAGTCATCAGAACACAGTTGGGCTATTTTAGCTGATGACAATCCTCACTTTATATTGAATTGCTAGTCAAAACTTCACATTTTAATATTAAAGAAGCTGCAACTGCTCTGCAGTAACTTCATCTACCAAGACTGCCTTTTTCCTTTTTTTTCCAAAGTAACATCTAAAGAAATGGGGGGAAAATGAAGATCCATCCACAGTGATCAGACGAAAGTGGCTATGAAGGACAGAGAGTCAAAAAAATTCTAATAAATTCTTTCCAGAAAGCTCATAGTTTTCAGTTTGGAAACTACTGACAGAAGTATCTTCATCATTTCAGAGAAGAATTTGTGTATTCAAAAACGCTGACTTCCCTCTCCAACAGTATGGGTTTGTCTGACACAAAAGAAAACTGCCTGTCTTATTTGGTTTTCAGTATCACTCTAGGAAAGCAAATAACTTCAAACCATGAAAAATGCGTGGCTGAATAAAAAATTGTTTCTACTTCATTTCACAACTGCTCACAGAGTCTACAAAGTTTTAATAGAAACAATTCATCAATTCTAAATAGAGAACAAACACAAGAATTATAAAGCACTTGGGCAATTTGTGAAAAACAGGAGAGGAAGAAGTCATTCTTTGATATTTGTTGAATATTATCAGTCATTTTCATGCTTACCCAACACAATCACACTTTTTAAAATGTAAAATTGTCCACTGCTTTATGAAGAAAGATTAATAGCAGTCTGTGACTGAAGTTGTACAGGTCAAATGAACTCATTTTGAGTTCCCTGGGGCACTGTCCTACCCAAATAACTGAAAACAGATATTTTGAATCTCTTAAAATGGCTCAAAGCAAAGAGGAGAAAAAAATCCCACTCTCACACCTGTAAAACAAAATATAAGGGTCCACACATTTGCATAGGTCTGAAAAAAAAACAAATGCTAAAACATTCAGGGTACCATCAACTTCAAAGAACAACTGACTTTTCCAAAAGATCCAGTGTGAATATGGGTTACTCAAAATACCCTAAAGTTTCTTTTTTTAATTTAAATAGTCAGTGCTTCTATGCCAAAGTTTTCCTTTATCTTCTTCCTCCTCAAATCTGATCAGATAAAAGATTAAGCAGAGATATTGAACTGACTTACTACACTGTGTAGCAATTTGATTTAAAACCTGCTGCTTTTGTTAAGTAAGAAGAGGATACAAAACTTGATTTTACAACATATTAGGCAAGACACTAATAATTAACAGCTAGATGCTCCTTATTAACAACCAGCTCCCCAAAATCCCCACAAAACAACCAAGAAAACCAAAACCCCACCCCACCCAGCCAGCCTGGGTAATTTCAGGCTGTTTTGTCTGTATATCCTTTACCAGTCAACAGGACCCATGGGAGGTATCAAACCAAACAAAGCAAATAACAGAAATTTTTACCTTGACTGAAAGAATCTTCATTATCTATGCTTGTCTGAAGACTTATGAGTAGATTCAATGTTAAGGGAAAAAAATATATATATATTTTGCTACATATAATAAAAAGGAAGCTCATTTTCAGTAATTCTCTGAAATACTATTGAGTAAAAGGATATTGTTTCTTTTCTTCCTTCCCTCCAGCACTGTCCCGTTTATCTTTCTTCTCTGCTTTTTCTTTATCGTGTCTTGATTCCTTTAAAAATACACATATGGGAAACAGCTCATTATGGTACACATTGTGCAACCTGATTAGAACTAATATTTAACCTTACAACTGGACATAGTTTAAAAAAAAAAAAAAAAATCAGTCAGAATGACAGCACTCAGCTTCTGTGACTTCTGAGATTATTTTAAACTTCCTCTTCCAGTTCTTTGATGACCACTGGCAGAGTTAAAACTGAGAACTACTGTTTGGCAGTTTACAAACATAACTACAACATATCTACCTGTTTTCACCAAAAAAAAAAAAAAGCTGTGCTGACACATGCACCTGAAAATGCAATGCTAAGCTTGCTTTTATCTATTTGCTTTCTACAGCAATCTGCAAATATTCTAGATGATTCAAATTCTGAAGGGCAAGTTCTGAATTTTCCTGGTTACTGCCAAAATGAACTAGTCCTCCATTTATCCTGCAAGGAGTGACAGGTGAAATATTTAAAGCCAGAAGATATCAGAAGTTTCAGAAGTGTTTTCCTATACATTCACAGTGTATCTTTTTAATTTAGGCCATAAAGCAGCAATAAAATTTGGGGGGGGGGAGGGGAATGGGGGAATCAGCTTGTTCTGTCAACAACAACAACAAAAAAAATCAACAAAATTAAAACAGTTTATTTTACCTTTTTGCTACCAGAGGAACTCTTCTCCATCTTTTCTGCCTTGATTGAATCACCTTTCTCTTTTCCTGAAGATTTTGATTTGTTTTTCTCCTTCTCTTTTTCATTTAAACGAGGGGAATCAGAAGGACTTTCACTTTTGCTGTGTTTTGAAGAACCAGCTAAAAACAGAACAGAAAGCTGTAACCCCCAGCAAGCAAAAGCCTGATGAACACCCCCCAGAAAGTGAAACACGTACTTGTGCCGTTTTCCTCCTTGCGTCGTTTCGTGGAATCCTGCGGTACCTCTCGGTCACTGTTTGAATGATCCTGGCACCAAACACAATTAGCAGATGTTAGACTAAAACACACTCCTGAAGCAGCACCTGCTCATAGTGTCACTTTGTCGACTACTTAAAATGTAACTGGAGTTGTTACATCTTGTGTAAAGTTCCCTGAGATCGGTTTGGAGGGGGAGAAGTTTTGAATGTGTTACTGTAAACCGACCTTCGAAAGGGTAACAGAACAAAAACCCAGCTCTGGGATCTGAGTCACTTCTGCTCAGATGGGCTGCACAGCCAATTATTACTGCAAGGACTTGGAACAGAAGGCTTCCCAAGCATATCCCAACTGTCTAAACTGGTTCATTAAAAATGTCACCAACCCTTTTTCGTTCTTTCCTGTCCTTCTCATCTTTCTTCTCTCTCTCTCTGGATCTCTCCCTTGACTTGTCCAAATCTTTCTTCTCCACTTCTCTCTCCTTACTCTTGGACAGTGTTGGAGTGGTGTGGTTTATGTAGTGCTGTTAAATTAAGGCAACATCACCAAATATTAATATGTACTGCTAGATGTGTAAATAAAAAGTCTTACTCTAACATATCAGTTCTAGCTCAAAGACCAAAATTAAACATAAATATTTTAGCAGCAAAACAAAAAGTGATTGAAGACACGTTCAAACTCATCATCTATAATTTAACCTTAATTTTAAGCTTATTGACTCAAGACTGGAAAATCAAGAATATTTTCTCTTAACTGAAACACTTGTATTTAAATACACACAATGCTGTTCATCCTAGCCCTGTGGGATGCATGAACACAAATCAGACAGCAGGGCTACAGGAACATGATATGCACATTACTGGACTGAATTAACACTTGCAATCTTGCCTGAAACAAATGAATGGAATCAGCTGCTTAAACAAGCTATTATTAATTTTTAAGGAATAATCTTTATCAACCAAGTATTTAAGCCAATACTTCGATAACGTGTCTTTTAATCTAACTCCTAAACTTCAAATGATAAAAACATCTGAACATAGAAGAGAATTGGTTTTTAATCCGATGTGTTTTAGATTTACACCACAATCTCCTCTAACCAATTCTGATAAGCTCTGTAAAACATACTAGTTTCACAAAGCTGAATATTTGGAATATAAACTGTAGTCACAGGGGAAAACAGAAAATAAGTCACAGTAATGTCAAATGTAACACTTGATGAAGTTTAAATGCTACTGTATATATATAAATATATACAAGATAGCACATATGTTACATAAATACCTATATTACAGTAGCTAAATCTGTTTTTTTAAATACAGTTTTGAGTTAGATCCTACTAAGAAACATTAAGAGCACATTTTAAGTAAGTCTATCAAATATCAAGGAAGTTGGTTTTAAGTTACAGCAGCACATAGATTTAAATCAGCATAAATTTAATCTTTCCTCAGTTCCATAACTTAACAATTTTATTTGGGGAAAAAATATCTTATTAAAATGTTCTCTTTATTTCTTTTTTGAGAGACACCTTACTTAAAAGGACACCAACGAAAAAGGTAAGTGAAAGATTAGTTCAGAATGATCTAGAAATCACTTAAACCAAACCAGTTAGAGCTTCAAATAACTTTATTCTTTTAATTAAATTAATCCTGTCCTTCCCCAGTTTCAGTAAATATTTAACTTACCAAAACCTGATGTTACTGGTCCTATGTTAAAAGTCACACTGACAATCTTAGGTCTGTTTTCCTTTATTGCTTAACTGGAATTTTATTTTCCTCCTACAACAGAGACTGAACCTTCAATACTTCATGGGATGTCTTTCTTTTTGTTCTTTTTCCTCACTCCTCCTCTTTTCTTATTCCATTTCCTACAGTGCCATTCCACAAGTAAATTTATCCTTGCTCCCTTCTTTGCTGACATGCAAGCATGTTTTCTCTAAGCAGCTCCATTCAGTTGTCTCCCAGAGATGATTTCCATGTGAAAAAATAAACGTAGTTCTGTTTCTCCTATTCCATTTCTTATGTTCTCATGGCTGTTCACAACAGGTTCCACTGCTCTTCTACCATTCCAATGCAGAGTTTTGGAAAAACTACATCCATCCTGCCCAGCTTTACAGGAAAAGCTTTATCAACTTGCTTCTAGAAGTGCTGCCAACTGGAACCACGTCAAATTTTGGGCACTGCTGTAAATTGTGTAACTTGGGCAAATGACAGAGAAGAATAAACACAAACCTAACTCAAGTCTGGCATCATTTATTTTATAACCTGCAATGTAAACCAACATTTCCATTGTCTGCCTCTGAAAAACGAGCCAAGTGAGGGAAAAAAAGCAAGCCTATAAGCAGACAACAGCACTAAACTTCTAAACTTTCAGTGGAAGCTGAACTCACATCTTACAGACTCCTGAATATCCCATCCCTTCCCCAAACCAGTACATGGCAGTAAAGAGAGTTTTGTCTTATGCCATGGACAGGGGACATGGTCATGAAGTGCTTAAAAGTCTGCTAGAATGGCACTGAAGAATGAAGATGAATTCATTAAGTAGAAAGATTAGAAAAGAACATTTAGAAGAGGAAGGAAAGGTTTGGACACCCCCACTCCCCAAGCACTAAAAGAATAAATCCATTAAAAAGTCACACAACTGAAATATACTTTCAGCTAAGTCTACACAGAGTTATTTCTAAAATGTAACTTTTCAAATTAAGAAAAATAAAGCTGTTTGTTAATCATTTAATTACAAATAGCTCCACTGTCTGCTTGATTACATCAATGTGCTAACAAGCAGAATACATATTTTTAATTAAAAATTTAGCTTAACTAATGAAAATGTGAGCAAAATTTCAATTAGCCAGTTGAATAAATAAGGGAGGGAAGAGTGAGATTATACAGACTCCTACATACCACACTACAGACAGAGGTGAGCTCAACAAAAATACTGTAATCTTCTAATTTAAAAAAAAAAATTAAATATATAAGATACCATGATGATGATTTATAAAAGTATCTGGATTCAATTTACAGACACTAATTTCATCAACTGTAAGACTAAAAGGACACTTCCTATATACACTCTCCTATAAACAGGTATAGTTGGTATTGAAAAGATTCAATTAAAAATCCATCAGCAAGTGCCTGTTACAGACTCACAGCTTTGATTGAAAACATACAAAGTGTTCTCAACACTGTTTACACAAAAGGAGCTACAATTAAAACAACAGTGTAAACACAGAATAGGAAGTGGCAATCCATTATGCATTTTTAAATGAAGTGAATATAAGTAACAAATTATCCAGGAAGTCCAAATGGTTGGCATTTTCCAAGTGATAAATATCTGTACTGTTTAGTTACACACTGGTACTGACTGTGCAGTCAAAGATCTTTATAGCAACTTCAGAAGATCAGATCCATCTCCCATTAGTCACACACCCAGAATGTATTGGCACATTTGCAGTGGTTGTGACTGTTACTGTACAACAGTTATTATGTGCTTGAGTTCTAAAAAAGCAACAGAACAGTTACAGAATCTGTCTAAAATACAATATTCCAAGGGCTTGTCAGGCCACACCTGGAATATTGGGCTCAGTTTTGGCCTCTGCTGTACAAAAAAGATGTGGACAGGCTGGAGATGGTCCAGGGAAGGGCCACAAAGATGACCCATGTGAGGAAAGGCAGAGAATGGGTTTGCTCAGGAGAGAAGAGAAGGCTTGGGGGAAATCTCATCACCATGTCCCAGTATTTGAAGGGCAGCTACAAACAGGATGGAGACGTGGGAGACAAGGGCTAATGGGTACAAATTACTCCTGGGGAGATTCCAATTGGACACAGGAGGAAAAACGATCAGCCATTGGAATAACCTCCTCAGGGAAGGGATGGACTCCCCAACACTGGACACAGCTCTGGCTGCACAGGCTGCTGGGCCATCTCGCCCATACCATGTTTTGGCCAAGGCAGGCTGGACCAGCTGATTCCTGAGGTCCCTTCCAACCTGGGATTCTGATTCTATGAACTCCTGAGAGCATTCTTTAGTATTCCTTCTCATAAGATAGTGAATCTGAAGAGCATTTACAGGAAGCAAATGCATGAAGATGTGATACTTTAGGAGTTGTCTATGATGCTTAGAAACAGTACTAAAGCACAAAAACACAAATACAACTGTATGGGGAAAGAGGAACAATATTGCAGAGATGTGTCTCAAATATTCTTTAACTAGCTGGTTTTTAATTTGTATGTTCAAACTCCCCCAAACTACTCTAAGAACTATTTTAGCTATTTATTAGGTTTTCAACCAAATGAAGGATTTTACCATAAGGACACTTCTATACATTTACAAGTTTCAGGGGGAACAGAAAACATACTGATCTATAAAATCTCTTCAAAATATTGACAGAATGGTTAATTCAAGGGATTTTTGTTATGTAGCTTCTACATAACCAACCCTCTCTCCTGTGTAGAGGTTTTTTATGACAGGACAAAAAAAATCCCTGTTAGTACACTAACATTTAAAGGAATGGAATTTGAATTTTTTGATGGAGTTTGCCACAAGAGCAGAAGTTCAATTCTCTCTGCAACAAAGCATGAAAATAAACTTTGGTGCTTTCTAAAAGATTCAAACCTTTGCTGAAGAGTCCTTGAGTTCGTTGAGGTTGTCCTGTAGAAAATGAACGGAGATGACACGTGAGCTGGAATAGTTTTCAGAAACCAGAGGGACTTTGGGAAGCACGGCCGTACCCTTGAAACAAAAAACAGCTACTCCTTCTGGAATAAATCTTATGTTAATACTGTACTCTGAACAAAGCTAGGAACTGATATACTTATTAAAAAGAAAGAAGGAAGGGAAAAAAAAAAGACAGTCATATCTATTCTCTAGACTCTTATTAAATAAACTATAAACTGTGTCTATAACTAATTCTTCCTAAAACAGTGAAAAAACACTCTCTGCCTAGACAAAATATAAAGAAAAGGTAGTCTTAACTCTGAATATAGGTGAACCAGAGGTGAGACAGGCTTAAAATACTTTAAAACCTGTATCTTCTCCACTTTCAGTTAAAGGTGGTAGAAGTCACTCTAGAATGATTTTATGCTGCCATTTACAAAAAACTCAATCATTATGAGTAGTTATCACTGTCACCTGTTTCCTCAAAACTAGTAAAAGCTATTTGAATTTTCCAAAATTAAGCTAAATCTTTCAAGTAAATTTTACATAGAAAAAGATGTACTCTGAAAAAAAAAAAACAAACGAGAAAAAAAAAAAAAAGAGGTTGTTCTAGAGTTGGTAAGATGGTGAAGTTTAAAGACCCACATAATCCATCACAGTGCTCTTGATGAAGTATTAGTAACTTACAGTTTTAAATGTTCAACGTACTGCAAATTCAAAGATTCCATGAACATAGATGGTTTAGAAATAATACAAACATGGAGCAAGGAATGGCTACCCTGAGTCTTCAAGTAGGCTACGCCCATGGTTTTGTGCTGCGCTTGAGTGCTTGGGGTTTCTCTTTGCTGGGTAGGAGGCTTGGTGGCCACATCTGGTTTTATCGTAACGCAGGGCTCAACATGGTGGGAACCCATTGGGATTAAACAAACCTCGAAGGGAAGGTACAACAGAAGCTGCATGCGCACTGAATTTACACAACTACAGGAGAACTGATCACCAAGGAGACTTTAAAATGGAACTCCTTTCCAGACTCCTCCTTAGAAGGCACATATCGGTATGATGCTCATCAAGAAGCCTGATGATTTCAGAGGTATCGCACATCCCGTATCATCCAGGAATCTTCAGTGCTACAGATTCTTCAATAGAAGTGCAGAAAAATATGCTCCGCTCTGTTGCAAAGACTCATTTGCTTGTAGCTACCATTGCACTCCAAAAAAACTGACTGCTTAAAGCAATGAGGCACTTCTGTGTAAAAATTCTCTTGCCATTTCCAAACACTATTTTACAAAATTTGTGCTAGGTCCTTGAAGTATTATTTTGGTTAATTAAAAAATATTTTTATAGAAAAAAGACAGTCCGCCAATAAAGAAAAGGAATGCATTTTCTAATGCAACAAAAAACCTCCAGTGGTTCCAGTGTATACTTGGCACAAAACTTGAAGGAAGTCGAATACTGGCATCCCAAACTCGTGAGCCTAACATGGGTGCTGCCTTCCTCAGGCTATACTAACCTTTACTGTTGAGGAATGTGACGGAGAAGAATGTGTATCAACTTTGCGGCGTTTTTGTTCTGGGGAAAGAACAGAACAATGGCGTTATTCAAACACAGTTAAAAGTGGATAATCCAATAGTATTACTTCCTGAAGTACCAACGCAATTTAAGCTAGAATTAATTTTTTATCACTATATACATTTTGTTTTCCTAATGCTATCTGGAGTTACCAGCATGCTTTGACCCTCTTTATGAAGTGAACAAACTGCTGCTAAATTATGCTCACTTCAAACTTCCACTTTATGGAAGTCAGTATCTGAATTCCAGAGTTGCTATGAAGACCCAGAAAAGGTGAACCCACTGAAAAACATTACAATCTTCCCTTATATGGCTTGCCTTAAGCAGCACAAGTATGAAACTCAACATCAACCTCAGATCATAAAGGCTGAAAACACCAGCATTAAGGATTTGCTAACCCTTAATATAGGAAGCAACTAATAAAGCTTCCTGTGTATTTCTTGAGGACACACACCTACATCTTCCACTTTTTTCTTCCACTCTTTTCTTCCAATACATGGAGAGTTTTTGTGATGAAACTCTCCAGAGTACACTACTGAGGTTTTTGCATTACATTTTTGCAAAACTTAAAAGGTTTAAAGTTTTACAAATATATTTTAATAGAAGACTGTTTTAGACTTATAGTAGAAAAAATTGACAGGCTTTGTGAAAACAAGCATTCACAGAAGACACGTGAAGCTAACACATTCATAGTTTGCCTTTTGGAGATATCCTGCCTGCCTATTTTAGATACTGTATTGAAAAGCCAATGCCAAAATCCCAGCTATGACACAGTGATTCTTTTTCACCTTCTCCTGCATTTTCTGACGCTCAGTGGTTTTGTGGTGACATTCTATTTTTCTAGACAAGAACGGATATCCAAACTTACCCCTTTCAGATTCTGATGTTTCTGATCGGGGAACAGGTGACTTCAAGGACCCAGCTACTGGCACCTTTTCTCCTCCTTTAGCATTTTCCTTGGATTTCATTTCCTTCGCTAGATCTCTTTCTCTGGACGGCTCCTTTTCTCTCTCCTTTTCTGCAGTCGACTTTGACTCAACGATGGTAACAACCGTCTTGGACTTCTCTTCTTTTGAAGCTTTTTCTTCTTTCTTGACTTTTTCCTTCTCCTTGTCAGATTTCGGCGTTTTCTCCTTGATCTCTCTTGCTTTCTCCTCTTTGTTTGCCCGTTCTTCCTTCGGTTTATCTTTCCCATCCTTCCCGAGTGCCTTCATCTCCGGAGTGGCAGCTGGAGTCTTGTCTTTTTTTTCTTTATCTTTTTCCTTCCCGCTTTTTTCTTTATCATCTTTCTCTTTAATTATTTTGCTGCATCAAAAAATACAAAGGCCAATTAGCATGCATGCAAAGCACAGCTCTAGTTTTATCATGTTTTACTTCTAAGGTTTGATAGCATTTCCTGAAGCAGACAATGCAAGATTTCGGATTTGCTGTTTCTTTATCAGAACAGCAACAAGCAAATGTTCTCATTTGTTTTATCTTTGTTTAATTAAAATGGAATGCATTTAACAACGTCTGATTAGTAGAGCTGTGTATTTTTAAAAGAATAATCTCATTTATTAAACTCTAAAGAAATGTAAACAATCTATTCAGAACTTTAAAGTAAAAATAAAAAGCAGGTACTTTTCAAGCATAGTTCTGTGGCTTGGAAGGAAGAAAACTGAGAATATGTAAGAATAGTTTTTCTCACCTATTAGATGCACTATTTCCATTGCTTGTTGTCACTTTTGGTGTAGCGCTGACAGTTTTATTAATAACTTTCACCACACCCTGAGACTTCTCCTTCAGTTTATCTGTTTAAAACAAGAGAACAGCTCTATTTTAACAAGCTAATATACATCCTATTGGTTAAAATAAAACAAGTAGCTAAGCATATTCATGTCTGGTCATGTGTAGCTAGCTAGCAGCTAAAATAGGCAATCAGATTAAGAACATCCCCTCCCAAAATCAAGTAAAAATACAGAATATACACTGACCCTATTTAAGACCACATTTATATTTTTTCAGCTTAATAAGCCAAATTATGAGAGAAGCCTGTAATGTCAGAAGAACTTTACCAAGAAATAAACATATAATAATCATAGGTGTGTTTACCAGTCTCCTCAGCAGTGCCCTCTTCCAGTCTAACTGTATTTATTGTGAGAGACGTTGGCATCCCAGCACCACCTGGCCCATTTTGTACTGTTGCAGGTACAGCATTCCTGGCAGGTGGGTCTTTGTGGTGAAATTCATTTTCAGGTATCATGAAAGGCTTCCTACTTTTCAACTGTCCAGAATAGCTGCAAGTCGCACAGATTGTTAAATATGCACAAACATAAAGCAAAACATGGGTTGAATCTTAAATGAGGATCTAATCTAACAGTTCATCTGTTATTTATTTCACAGTTTTTCCTAACTGGTACGCAGTTTCTTCCCCCTTTATTGATGAGCTCAAAAGAAAAAGAAAAACAAACAAACCCACTAGACACAGAAGCAGCCCTACCTCCACACCCTCTTCATCATCACCACACACACACACCTGTCAAACACACAGAACCACTGACAAAACTTCAATGTTCGGGCAACCTGAACTGCCCTTCAGGCACACGAGGATGATTCCACATTCACCACAGAAAGATGGAACATGGAACTAAGCATTTGTGAATCATATAAACTTCCAAAATCTAAGCAGTCTTGCAGAAATAGCCCTTGGCTTTCTTCATTTTACTCTCCCTCCTATCTCCTTGCTGCTATACTATTTCTCTAAAACACAGCTATGCCCCTGCGAGTGGAAATCTGTACTATTTAAAGTGTTTTACTAGAGTCTTGTAAAGGAAATTAGTGATCATCCAGCACAAAATGAATGTTTCCATTCACACTGCCAGCACCGAGACGCAGGATAGCAAATCTTCTGTGACAAGGTAAAAATCAAATGTTAGGACTGTAACAGTTCCGAGTCTTTAGATGCCTTTCATGATCCACTTTTAACCACTTTCTTAAAGTAAGTTGTTGTTACCCCATAGCCAATGCATATAGATCAGGTCTCTTCTCTTTCTCTTCCTGACATATCTTGTGTACTCTTCTTTCCAAGGCTTGACCCAGGTTCAGCACTTTTGGATACCATGGAAGGATTTTGGTCAGCACAATCAGGATGTTTCTGATATGTGTATATTCACCCGTTTCCAGGCAGTGCACAGAAGCCTAAAGCACAAATTAAACTTAATGAAGTTGTTTGTTTTGTTTTGTTTTTTTTATTAAAGCTTCCAAAAACCTCAGGTTTATGGCATCTCTACTTACCTTAGTTAATTTATAGTGCCATTTGTGTACCACGTGCCTAAAATTCTCATAATCCAACTGATCAGCCTTATTTCCACCATCAAATCCAGTTGCCCGTAATATAGTCAGGAAGCCTGGATAGTTGCCACATTCCTACATATGCATCAGAGAAAAGAAAGAAAACATTTTTCAGGAAACAAAACTGGTCATTCTAAATTCTAAAGTCTAAAGAAAAAGACACAATCACACTTTACAAGACTTACACACAGACTTTTTTTCTAAAAGTTTATTTATGTCAAAATTTTAGTTGTGGGTGAGAGAACAGATTATTCATAATTTAACTAGGTTTTTTTGCAAGGAGTATTAGGAGAGTTTCCATATGTTCCCTAAATTATCTTCCAAGACAAACTAAGTGAAAAATCAGAAATAGAAGGGGTTTTTTTAGCCAATATGTTAAAAACCAACCACACTGTTTTTAAATCTAACTAAATTTCACTAAATCCATTTTTACTAGGCTGAATTACATATTCCCAAGTGGCCATTATATATTCTAAGGAGAAGCTCACACACCTTTTCATATATGACTCTGTCACTGTGCCATCTAGTCACGGTTTCCAGCATGCAGCACAAAAATCTGCCATATCTACTGGCTTCATTTTCGGTGCAACTTGCAACTGTATATATAATATCAGAGAAAACCTGTGAATAGAGCAAGAAGTTACTATGACTTTACTGAACAACAAAAACGACAAGAATTACAAATTCCTCTCATCTAACTCACCATCAAGCTGGCTTCTATATACAACAGAAATGGCTTATAAAATACTTTGTTTGTTTTCAAGCCTTTGTTACCCAACTGCTGGCCCTCCACACTCTACACTCATTAGGGTAAAACACAAACATAAACCCCTGAAGCTTTAGGAAAACTTGGCATGTAAGATCTGAAGTATAAAAGTGAACTTCTGGTTGTTAGAGATTGTGGAATTAAACTTCAGTAATTACTTGTTTACCTCTTTTGAGAGGCAGTGGAAACACTAGTTTTACAGAGTTGTAGCTACTTACTCGGTCATAGCAGAGAAGTGTGGAGAAGTTGGGTGTTTTCTGCTGATGCACCAGTTCAACAAAGTGAGCACAGTAAACTGCATCAATTGCCGAAAAAATGCATCGAGGAAATATGCACAACTGCAAGAATTTGGTGATAGTCTCATTTTTGGTAGATTCTTCAGAAACAAAGAAGTTGAGAGAGGAAAAAAGAAAGGAAAAATAAAGTAAGTGAATGGGTCAATATTCAGCTGCTCTCTTCCCAAGAAGTTTAGTTATCACATATCCATACTCTGGTGTTTGTACATTTGGCCACTTGTATTCCAGACATCCCTTTGGTACTCATCAGAAAAAGTCAAAGTGAGTGTAACTGTTTGAGGATGGGGGAAGGATAGCAGGGTGGATGTAGCAAATGTTTATTTCTTATTGGGAAAATTCTTCTACTACACAATGCAGGAGAAAACAGGTTCTGGAAAAGCTTCAGTAAAGTTCTCCACCTGCTCCAATTGGGCACACTAGCACAAGGAACACCCCCTGCTATTTCTCTACAACATTGCTTTCACCTTTCTAGACAGGGCTGACTTTCAGCTCTGTTTCCTTAGAAACTGAAGAACTTGCTGTCTATATACAATCCATTAAAAATAATTTTTCTAATCAGTCAATTAGAGGAATTTAAAGAGGAACAGTCTTCAGAAAACCACCACCCCAACACACACATTTTGTGAAAGTTTCATTCTGGCACTGAGTAAAAGACTGCACTGTGTGCTCGAGTTATCTGTTTCCATTTGACCAACCACCAGTGATAAACTCAACAGCCAAACACATTCCCAAACTGGTCCTCAAATGGCAAAGAGAGCACAAAAACAAACCAGGAGGGATGTGCAGCACAGAAACAAGGTTGGAAGAAAAACATCCAGATGAAAGCCCGGCACTGAAGCCTGCAAGTGGATGCCTTCAGAGGAAGAACAGCCACGATGCTCATGAGGGCAACTGGTGGTTTTGCACAGGTCACAAGTCATTAATAACCAGGATTTACTTTGATTTTGTGATGCTCACAGGATAAAACTTGTTCAAGAAAGCACTGTCAGCTTTTACTAATTAAAAACTTCATGTTAAGTTTGTTTAATCAATCTACCCCTCAAAGGTTGTAACAAACCTTTGGCACTTGGAAAAAAATATACGAGGAGAACCACAGTTCACAGGACAATCAAGTGTGTGTTACTTCAAAAATTGTACAAATAAAGCAAGTAAGCAGCCAGTCAGCACAGCTAGTCTCCAACTGCTAAAGGTACCAGTCTACTTATCCTGCCAAAAATTAACCAATTCTTAATGATACACTATCAAAACTTTCTACACAAGAAGCTAGTCTTTTTTAAAAAAAATTAAATATTAGTAATTTTAAAAGTAATAATAAAACCCCACTACTACAGCAGATGTGCTGTTCAATTTCCTCATATAGTACAATTACAGATTATTTATTTCAATGGGGAAACTGTTGAAATAGTGTTTGTCTCTGGATACAATACTGGGAAGCTTCTTGCAGCTGAAGCCTGAGCACTCAAGAGCCAACAACAAGCTACTCCCAAGTATCCCACAAAAGCTTGTACTGTGAAGAGTATGTGTTTATACACAGATAACATCTACACAATTTTCTGCACGCTTTTGGGTGCTTTCTTAAGCAGACAAATTTACCACAGAAGCTCTAGACCAAGCTTTAGTCAGGTAGTAATTTTTCAACCAGTAATTTCACGAAGCTCATTCGCTGTCCACACCAGCACATTAAACTTTTATAGGGAATAACTTCTCTTGATTTAATTGTGAGTGTTTCTTCATTAAATCAGGTGGGTGGATCTTACAGGAGTCGGACAATAAAACTCTTTTCCACTGGGTTACTCTAGGCTCCTTGGGACAGACGAACTACTACTTCCAGTTACAAACTCAAAGTTCATCCAGAGAAGAAAACTGACCAGAGAAAAACATTTCAGATTAACCATATCAAGCAGAGTTCACAATCAACATGAAACATTACAGAGGCTTTGTAGGAGAAAAAAAACTTGGTTCTGCCTCCTGCATATCTGCCATATGAGACACGTGCATGCTGGTTCACTGTGTGGTGCTGGTTATGCTGCCACAATACTTATCTTGTCATTGGAACGTGGTTTATGCTGCTGCCCAAACACTGGCATATTGCTCCTAATCACAGGATTCACAGTAAGTTAACTCAAACCACTTACTGAGATTCTACATGCCTACTTCTTTTAAAGTAGCCATTATCCTAACTCAGCAGCGTTCTAGCTGTTAGCAAGTACAAGCCAGCTTGCAATTACAACCTTCCACTGAATTGGTCAATCTCTTACTTATTTCCTAAATCAATGCAATATTTAAAAGGTCTTGACTTTGCAAGAAATACACAAAACATCTCTCTGAAAACCTCAGCATTTGCATAGACATTACATTCTAACTGAAAATTTACCTTGCTAACAGATCTCAACATGTAAAGAGATCAAATTTTCAAATAACCTTTAAAAAAGCTATTAGTGTAAGCAAATTCTGGGGACAGTGATAACAACAAAAAAATCCACAGCATTTCCCCTGGACACACTTACTTGCCAGAAGCCAGTTATCTTTCTCTAGTTTCAGTCTCTGTAGAACCCTCTGCACATGCTCCAACTGCTTCTTCTCCTCTTCAAGGAGCTTGTCCTGCAGAGCTGTGCAACGTTCTTTTTCTTTTTTCTTTTTATTTGGAGGCTACAAAATGTCAACATTACTCATTTACTGTTATACTAATATTTGCTATAGACAGAGCAATAAGTTCCTGGTAACACTACAGAATATTTGAAAACGTTTCCATTTCACTCAATACTTTTCTGCTCTAGCAATAAACTGATTTTATGAACACTGGTTGACTAAAGACAAAAGCAAACAGATAAACTACAGATACAGGTGTCAAGAACTGCTTTCTGAAACAGATTTTCTAGTAATTTTCACCAAGTGGAGTCACTGGTACATTTAACATGGTAATTACAGAGAAATACAAATCATGTTAATGTGACAAATCAGAATGGATGAACCAGGTGACAAAACCTCCCAGATCTAAACAACCTCAATAGAATGCTTCATGAAAAGATAGTCTGGACCACAAAATTGCATATACATACCATTTCCTGATTGTCATCTATGGCTTTCATCTGGACTTTAAGTTTATTGACTTCTCTGTCATAGCTGCTGTGTGGGACGGCAAGGTCATACATGGTCAAGGACCAGAATGTGGCATAAAACTGAGGGCTGATGTCATCCCAAACTTTGGGGAGGTGCAGAGAAATCACAGCTTCGTGAACAGGAGCCATCACCAGCTCACACGATGTAATATATTTATGAACTTTGTGCTGCTGTTTATTTCCCTTCTCTGCTTTTTTTAGTTCATCATACTTTGACTGTGGGTTAGAAAACATGAAAAACAAACTGTAATCTATATACTCAAACAAAATTTAAACTTTAACAATATAATTTTTCTCAGAAACCTCTTGATGTAACATTTACACACATGAAATGTCATTTATGTACATAAAGCACTGAAGAACACGACACAGAACTTTAAGTGTTCATTTGTCCTCACTGATGCTGCTACCCGTTGTTATAGTAACAAGTTATACTACACCAAGTAAAAACTGCTCTCCATATTCAACATTTTAGATGAAGGAGCAAATTTATTTCCAACACTTTCTGAGTTACCACACCATTTGGCAGTTGCAACACTTTTTCCTCCACAGCAAAAATCCACCTAGAACACCTGCAGAAGAACTTACACTTTTGGGGGAATAAGGAGGGAGAGAACTCCTACTGATGACCCAAGACATCAGCAAAGGTGACTCTGTTAGCTACAACTTCTGTCAGTTGTATGAAAGTCGACACGTGGGCTGCATTTTCCAAGAAGACTGAGGACAGCTTCTATTTTGAACTCTACTCACAAAACTTTGCAAGTATTTTTTTAGCAAATTCTATCAGGAACCTAACATATCTACTGGTAACACCTAACAGAGCAAGCCCAAAAGCAGCCAAATGGCAGGGTTGTACTCACTGAAATGTGGTGTGCATACATGGGCCTGGAGAGGAAAAACGCAGCATCGTGAGGGGTGTGGAACTCGTTACAGAGAACATCGATAGAAGGCACTCGCTTAATGTAATCCTCTGTGCTTAGGTTGGACGCTAAAAACCCACCAAACTGGACCAGGGTGTCGTGGCACTACAAGTGAAAGGTACAAAAAGTTAGCAAACAGTATTATTTACTTTGTTCAAAAATTAAGGTAGCGAGAGAGCTTGAAAGCTTGCTTTTTTTGCAGCGCCACAGAGTAGAGCAAGCATTTTACAGCCAGCAGAACTTTAAGAGCATTTTGTTCTACCAGAAAGGAATGCAACCAGTTCCTACTGCCTAAGGCAGCAAAAGAATTCCTTAAAAAAAAAAAAAAAAAAAAAAGTTCCACTACCAAAGTAAGATCAGAAAAACATGATGGACAACTTCATAAAAGAATTTAAGTTTTTATGATAAAGGATGCTTTGATCTTTTACTCAGAATTCACTTGTCAATATAATACATATTTAACACATTCATGTACTTTAGTAATACAACCACTGCAACTGATTTTAAAATTCTTATATATTCATATTTATTGTACTGAATTCTTACATATAAATTAATAGATATTTTTATGAGCTGGATTCTTATACATTGTGCTAATATACTAGAAATTAACAAAAAGGAGAGGTTCTCATAAATACAGGTGGTTTTACTTGCCTGATCATACAGCTTTCCCACCAGCTTCAGATGTTTTTCCCCTCCCTCTTGAAAGATCACACCATTTCTCTGTTGAGCCATAAGCAGACACAGTGGGAGGGCAAGATCATGGTCCAATAATGCATCTTTCAATCTCTGAGATGATTTCTTTGTATTCCTGATTTGGCCAAAGTATCCACCCTGCACAGTACAGAAAAATTACCAAGTCTGAAAACAGTGCCTCACAAACAGAATTCATGTGTGCTGGCTGCAGGAACACTGACGAATTAACATCAGTTTCCTGTCCATCAGTAAAACTCCCTGGGTCTTGTAATGCAATGTATGGATAGAAGAATCAGAAATTAATGAGTCTTGCTTGCTATTAACTATTTTTTTTACTCCCCTCACCAGAAAGCTGCTACCCCCAGGGCGAGGCTGTGCCAGCAGGACAGCACCACATCCCAGCTCGCTGGCTGCTGCAGGTCACAGGCCACGTCTCATCAACAGCAGATGCTGTGACACAATTCAGCTCCCTGTGCCCTGCCCTGGCTGCCCATCTCAAGCCCTGTAAGCTCAGTGCAGGGGGAAGCTCTGATGAAAGCACACCACCTTTCTCAGCTGTGTTGCCAGAACTCATGAATCAGTCTTTAGAACCAGCAGGAATGAGCAACAGCTGTTATTCTATTTAACACAAACACACCTCAGCCTTCAGTTGTTCTCCACCAGTCATGGCTTCCAACTGCTCCATTGTCATTTCTTCAGTAATTTCTATCCCTGCCATTTTCTGCACGACCTCCTTTAAAATGAGCAAATCGAAGCTGCACAGAAAACAAAAAAAAAAGTGGATTAAAAACAAGACAGTTTGTTCAAGAAATGGAAGCTATGGCATTCAATACACATTACAAAGCAACACTACAGTGCATGTTAAAACAACATTTTTATTCTTTTTGAAGAAACTGTATGTTGAGCACAAGGGTTTCTTTATTGCAAGTAAAAAGTTAGTACTTAAAAGCAATGCAAGCATTTCAGCAGCTGGATTTTAGAACCCCTTCAGAACAACTTCACTGTTTTTGAAGCTGATAGTGAGTGTGGTGCTATTAAGTAATCATAAAGTTTATTGCTCCCTTTTGTTGTTTCCCATGTTTCAGTGTATCTGTACAGTTATTTCATCAACATGGAATATTTTTTTATTTTGCTAGAAGTTTCTAAACCAGTACACAGCCTTGGAAATGTACAAGGTTAGTCTGGAAAGGTTATTTGAAAAGACAGAAAACTTTTTTCCTTTACATAACACTCAGAATACACAAAACACTCCAATAATCATCCTGTCCAGAGACAGGCTTTACTTCCTACTCTGAATTCCATAAGGACAATGATTTTTCCTCAACACAGGTATAGTAAATTGTATCACAACCATACAAATCAGAAATGTTTTCCAGTAACTTCTGAGATTTGTGTGACCTGCTTATAAAAATCATTGACCCATGCCCTCCAAAACAGAGCTTTATATTTCAATAATTTATATGGCTTACATTTTTGTTTGCTATTCCTAACCATAAGCATGTTTTCTGTCTAGAAAATATGCAATACCAGGATATACTCCAATTCAAACACCTGAATATTGCAGTCCTATGGAATTGGTCATACTGGTAAATCCATTTTATTGTTATGATCCAAAGTACTAAATCGATTTTTTTTTTCCCCTAAATACCTGAAGTCTTAATTCTGGGGAAAGACAAACATCACTTACCCTTCCTCTGTAGCTCAATATGATTGTACTATCATCAGAACAAAACAAATTAGGGACAGGGGAGCACATGGGACTGAGTGTCTACATTGCAGGGAAGGGGAAAAAACTAGATTTCTCAACATAAAAACCCTAAAATAACATGCCATGTGATCAGCATTGCTAAGTTACCTTTCAATAACCATATGGGGATTCCTACTAGAAAAAAAGTTGATAATCACCTATGTGATAAAATTAAATAAGTAAATGAAAACAATAATACTAAGTGATGACAATGGAAAGACAAAAGAAAAATCTGCATTGCAAACCTTGTTTAAAAGTATTTTCTGAGTTATGATTTACACTGGCATATGAAGAAGCAAGTCAACTGCCTTTAAATACATTGCATAAAGTATTTAAATAAGATGTTAAGAGCTGTCCCTGCAGGGAAGACATTATGAGAAAGGAAAAATTAAAACTGTAACATTCACACTCCTTTAAACTGGATACTTGTTTTTTAAATAACAAACAATAACTTCTATGGTAAAACAGACTGGTAGGTTTTCTCCCCATTTGGTTAGCTGTTAAAAAAAAACTATTAAAATAAGTTACAGATGAAAAGTCAGTACTTCAAAAATGTCACAGCTATATAATTAGAGGAAAAATGTACTAAAGAGATATTATTCTTTCTGCTATTTAAATTCCTTAACCTTTCCAGTTACTGTAGGTGGAGTTATACCACTACTAAAGCAACTACTACATCGAGTGCCCACATAGCAGTAAACACACAAATAATACATTATAAAAATGGAGTTTATAAAGATCAATTATGCAAGACTTGCCTTTTCCCAGCTTTCAGTTGGTTGGCTACATATTGTAGTAGACCAGCAAGTTCAATTGGGTATTTTCGGAAAACTGCACCACAAAAGCTTGCCAGACCTAAACCAGAGAGAAACAGCTGTGACTGCACCTCGTGGGATGCTAAGCATTAAATAAACATCAACAAAGTGCATATGGGATGTTAGCAATAAATGCATCTTTGCATTACAAAGGAAACACTATCTTCCTATTGATTAAACTTGCCAGCTCTCCATTTTGTTTAAAAGAGTAGCCAGTAGGTGCAAGTGAAATATTGATCACAGTGATCAATGGTATAGTAGATCACAGGGAGGGTGAAGTATTTTAAACACTAATGTAATAAATAAACCAAGAACACTAACTCTGCAGCCAGCTCGAGATCGTAGTGTCATCATGCTTCATCCTCTCCTTCTCAGGGTTAGCCAGTGCTTCAATGATACAATCTTTAGGGGAGTTAAAGATAACATTTTTCCTCAACATATAAAACCAGAAGATATACAGACCTCTTTTTCTGGCTCCACAGTTTGTAATATATGAACATGATAGGCAAGGATAGAAAATCCACTAACACAGCTATGGTATAAAAATATGAACCCATGAAAGGTACAGTAACTTCAAAGCAGTATTTACCTTTCTATTTACAAGAACGTTATGCCTTTAAAAACAGAGTGAAAGTAATGAAAACCCCTTAAAAATAAAGAACAATTTTCACTGTTGAAAGAATTAATAGAGAGGGTTCCATAATCCACTAGAAGTGCAAAGGTATTTGCAAACCTCACTAAAATTTCCAGCAAAAAGCAACAAGAATAGAAAGCAACAGAAGGTATTTACTTACAGACAACAGATTTAATCTGGCTACAACTGCAGCTTTACCAATAACTAATGGATTGGTTTACAGTAAAGGATACATGCCAAGACATCGTAGTTGAGGGAAGTGAGGTATTTCAATGAATCAACGACCGGAGTTATTAAGTTATCATATTTTTGTATTTGTGATAAGATCTGAAATTACAAAAGACATGGAGCTGAACATGGACAGTATTCTGTATCTTTCACACAATAAAACCATTTGTCTTTAAAACCTAAAAAAAACATGCTTTGAAATTCATTTTTCAGAAGATTCTAAACCACCGTCAAAGCAACAGATCATCTTATTCATTTCTGGTATCTTAAAAGATACCAGTGAAACATTATCTCAGACCTATGCACTACTAAAAAATGACCACATGTTAAAATTTGTATCCGAAGTAAAAAATAATGAAATCAGAACTGCAGGTCCCTTCCTGCACTTCAATATCTGTTGTCAGAATAAAATAGTATTTAAATACATGTAACTACATACATAATCAAATAAAATTGTAGGATTGCTGTGGCTGAGCTTCCCAATTTGTCTCCCAGAGGGTTTCACATTTTCTTTAGTTAAACGCCTGTAAAAGAGAACACATTTTATTGCAACAGACAAGCTAAAAGAATATTAAAACATGGGCTTTGTTCCAGTGAAGAAACACCTTTATTAGTCTCAGAGATTTAATTCTCACTAGCAGGTGTGTTTTCAAAAAATCTAAACACAGAAATACTACTCCTCTGAAAATCAGAAATTGATAATCCCACAAGATGCAGATGGTACAACCAAACCAGTTGTCCCTGTATTACTATGGGCCACATTCTCATTTCACCTTGGAGCACTTGGCTGTCAGAAGTCACCAGTGAAACCTGCACCACATATAAAACTACCATGTGATGCTGTTGATCTCTCCTGAAAATTTATTTTAGCCACAGATTTTTTTATACTTGTTGCATTCTGTTCACTGAAAAACAATATTAATTTCTTTGTGTTACACTTGCACAATGGAAATCCACCCTACAAGGGAAGGGAGGGAAAGTTTTATGGCCTTTGCAGGAAGTTAGAAGGGAATCAGAATCAGTGTTTCTGGCTTTCACAGCTCCAAGTCCAACCCAGTAACAACTGTCATGCCTACACAGAAAGGTTCTGATTAGCCACGTTCTAATCCCACACCCTCTGCTTTTGGCAACAACAAATGGAGAACCCAAATCCCTGACAATGTCAGATATTGTGAGGTAAACCTGAAATTGCTGTGAGTCCACTTGAAAATGAGAATGAATCATTTTGTTCAACTTACTGCCCTACATTCAAACCTACAGAAACTGTGGTAAGATTTTTGAGACTCTTTGAACGAAAGGGTCTCCATACTCAGAGAAAATATGTTGCAGTCTTATATTTCCATAAGCAAAGTAACTTATGAAACCACAGTGTACCCATGGAAAAGGTTTTAAATCACTTAATGGGACATTTCTCACGTATTAAATACCCTTGTTGGTGACAAATTTGTCTGTACTCTTGCTTACTTGACATTTTTTAACCACAGTAACATTAAGTAATTCACAAACAAGGACTATCAGTGAAATTACAGAGTCATCAGAAAGGGCATGTATTTATCAAGCCTGTTTTTTTCCTTCATTTGGTGACATGCAGTACATTGTATCACAGCTCCTAATTATTTATGGGAACATGCTACTTACTTCATGATATACTTGGCTCGGTCAATGGTCTGAGCTTTAACTTTCACCAGAAGTGGGTGACTGTTGTACGTTTCGTTCTTCCACTGCCCGTACAGGCGGTACCTTGGAAGGTTATAAAGGAAAACTAAACTTCAGTACTGACAATTCAAACGATCACTGCAAACAGCGGAAATTAATTATTCTCCCCACCTGTACTGGTAGGGGAACGTTTTGAACATCCCCCACAGCTCCTCAGACATGCAGGCATTGCAGTCCATCAGGGAAAGGGATGGAAGCAAGACTTGATCGGTGATGCTCAACAAACAGCTGAACAGCGTCTCCTGAGAGGAACAAAACTCCAGTAACTCCCAAGGAAGGGCCTCAGAAGGAATGCTAAGCATGCAACGCAGACACAGTACCAATTTCTGTATTTTTAGTATCCCATCCTTACTCTTTCCTAAACATTTCTCTTTGCCATTGAGCTATTTTAGAATCACTGTAGCAGCAATTAAAAAAATCCAAAAAGTAAAAAACCCTGAAAAGACTAATTTTCTCTGCAATTATTCAGTAAGTCAGAAAATCATGCTAAGTGAGAAAGAGGAGGAACAAGTAATAATGAAAAGTGCACAAACTTCATATTTAAAATTCACTTGTTGATTTAAGAAAAAACAACAACTTCTTTCTCTAAGTTAGATTTCAGCTGGAGACTTGTGAACAATCTTGGTAATTCAATAACTTAGACAATTTGGAAGTAAATAAATTAACCAATTTAAAAAACAACCACTGTACTAATAAACATCTCCACTACTTCCAATTTCTCTTTTTCTCTATGCTTTTCCCAGTAAATTCTTTTAGATACCATGGAAAGTGTATTTACAGAATAAATAGCTGGAAGTTCTCCAGCTGATTCTGAGAAAATAAGAAGTAAGATGCACTGGACTAAAGAGAATAAGATTAGGTCTGAGGAATGCAGGGAGAAAGAAAAAATAAAAAAAGAAAAAAGGACAGGAATACAAAGAAACCCCTGAGACTGGATTGTATTTACCTATAAGAAAAAAAGACAAGTCTATACCTTTATTACAGCATAAAACTCTACAGAATTTTACAGAGTTCTACAGAGGTGTCTTACAGTTGTTAAACATTTGGTCACAATTACAATCTTCCACAAAAACACCTTCCTCCAAAATAAACTCACCATTTTCTCTTTATCTTCTTGTTTGCTTCCATCAGACTGAAACTGTAACACAGACACCACAGTTATTGTAGCACAGTTAACACAACAGTTGCAGTTTCAGAACAAGGGCTACTTCAGCAAAAGCACGAACCTGCAGGGCCACGCATATATTAACTGTTCAATTTGCCACATCTGCCAGCATTAAAATATTTTTAAACAGAAATTCCAATGCATAGCAAAATGCATTCCTTACATTTACAGGGCCTTTGCACAGTTTTGTCCAAAAAGAGAAAATAACTTAAACTACACAGAAACTTGCTATTATATATGAAATATTGAATCATCTTACTGGAGAGAGGAAAAAAAATGCCCTAAGCATTCACCTTCTACCTAAAAAACCTCAGGACTTTGAATGCAATTATCAACAGCCATGGACTATTTCCCCAGCTTTCTGTCACAGTAACACTCTCTTAAGCTTTTAGTCTCCGTTATTAAATTACTTTTCCACTCTTCTTGCTCCACTCACCATGAAAAGCATATTAAGCTATCACACCAGTAAGTGCACGATTATTTTAAAGGTACACTTAAGCATGAAAGCTGCAGTGCAATGTTAGTAGTCTACCTTTTAAACTACTGTATGGGTTAACTTACAGTCAAATTACCTCCAGTTACTTCTACTGTGTGTTAAATGTAGTTTCAAAACTAGAACATGCTGATGGCAACAGTGCATTAAAAATAACTTTCCCTATGTTACCTTAACCACTCTGTCACTGACGACTTTCTTCACAGTTCCAACCTAGAGCAAATAGCTAAAATGTTGCTCATTCTTGTCAGAAACACATTAAACTACTATATAAATAGATTCACAGTAAACCTGCACAAGAGATTCCTTCAGCCAAGTAATCTCAATTCCACTGCACATATCCACAGCAAGGGATTTCTCATAAACTGAAAGTGCCTTAAGTTGGTCATAAAAATGTTTATTGATCATAGAAATGATCAAAAATGTGTAAAATTCTCCAAATTTATCTTAAGTCAAAGAAATTTAAGTTTTATCATTTGAATACCTACACAATTACTAAACATGAGCATTTTTGACATCAGAATAATTGGCATTTTTCCAGTTTTGACCAGCTGTTGTGTCATACCAACCTCTTTCATAAACGCTTTTCCAAGGCGCACGACTTTCGCAAACAAAATGGGATCGTGGGACAGATGAGGACCAAGGTAACAGAGCATGTTGAACACTTCCTTCCTCAATTCCTCAAAGCTCTCTGCTTGTTTTGGTGCCCTCTTGTTTGGCAAAGAAGCAATCGGTGACCCTTTCGCTCCTTTAGGAACACCAACTCTGAAAAATGAGACGTGCAGCATTTCACACGAAACAGAACTGAGAATTTTAGAAATGCATCAATAATTAGGCTTATTGGTGAAGTCATGCTTGGAAAGAAATGGTTTTCCCCTGTGACAGAACCCTGATCTTCCCTTTACCTGCGGTACAGAGGCTCAATTGTCACGTGGACGAGCTGACAAAGGGCGACCGCGATCGGCTTGTGCGAAGTAGCGTAAAAGGGAGGCATCTGATCCATAATGCTTTGTGCATGGTGCCAGTCACCAATTTTCAATAAGGCTTCCAATAAGCCAAGCTTTTGATTATCAGGAGGCTGCAAGATAATAAAGGAAAAGTGTATTCATGAAGTCTTTCTAATACTTGTCCTTAAGCAGCTGCAATCCAGAGCTAGAGAAGAAAAAAAAAATTCAGCTAGACACTTAGACAATAAGCAAACTTTAAAAGAAATAATAAAGCAGTCCACGTAGAATCCAAGATCTGGATCAAAGAAAAAGTTAGTTAAAAATAAAATTTATACCAGGAATTTATGAAGTTGCCTGACAAATGTCTGATCACGTACTTTTCAAACTGTCACAATCTATTGCAGCTTATGTCTTTACCAGACATTTTAAGAACAATGCAAGCATTTAAGAATCTTTTATGTTGTGTGTTTTTCTGGATTTAAAAGCACAAATTTCTCTTGCAAAAGCAGATTAAGATAGAAAAAAAATAAAAAAAAAAGCCAAACCAACCCCAAACCCTTTCCGTGTCTCTTAGTGTGCCTGTACCAAAAGTTTCACATTATTAACTATTCCAGGAGATTCTAGATTTAAATGCAAGTCTCTCCCTATTACAGAGTCAAATGCATCTTAAAAAGCCAAAGCAGATAATGTATTTATCAATACTAAATAATGCATATTAGAGTCATGAGGCAATAATGAATTTTAACCACACAAAAATAAATACTTTGTGGATTTAAAAGAAAAGTTATGTCAGTAATTGTTAAACATTGCTTTCCTTACCCAGGCATTTATTCCATGGTACTGTCTCAAAAATTGTATATTAAAATAACATACTGGATAAGAAGTACTTAAATTTAAAGTGTCAACAGCTTTCACGTGTAGTTACTCCACTAATTGCTTTGAAGTGCACAGCTAAGCACATATAAAAATACTTTTAACACAGAACAAGCTTTTCAAGAAACAGCATGTATTGCATAACAGCGTCTACAGTCACAGAAATTGGTTTCTGTTAAGTACAGCTCTTAATTTTCCCCATCACACAGGCTCAGACTTTGTTATTTGTCATTTTAATCCTTCAGAAAAATGCTGCAGTTTCTGCTACAGCTTAAAATTCCCTAGTTCTTAAATCTAAAGCTTAGCCATAAAAACTGTCTTAATTCTTCTGACATTACTTGCAATCCATTCACTCCCCACGTCCCATCCAGAGTTTGTTTTTCCATCAGATGATGGTGAAATTCCAGGCAGCCCCATCTGACTGCAGGGAAGGTGGACCAAGGCACTGTGGTGTGAGGGAGAAACCCAAAGCCAGTGAAAGGAATCAGTGTAAGCAGCTGCTGTGGCTGCAGCTGAGAGCCAGAGAGAGTAAAATTGTATCAGCTGCCTGAGGGGAGAAAAGGGAATTAGATTTTTCAAACTAGGCAAGAAAAAGGGAAGGAGGAACAAAGGTCAGAGATTAATAGAATCAAGGAGGACACAGAAAATCAGAAAAGAAACTATCAAGACTGACAGAGCCCTCCCTCCACTCCAGTATGCCACTTACAAAATGCAAATATCAAGCTTTTATCTTACTTTTTTTTTGTTTGTTTTAATTAAGACGTTTGAGAAGTACTTAGGCATTCAAATGAGCAGGACAACAGAAAGGTTGCTAAGAGATTAAATAATTTTGTTTCTAAAGTAAGGCTTGGACACACTGAAACAAATCAGACCTAGGGCACGAATATGACACAATAGGAACTTAAATAAAGAGTATAATATAAATTTATACACGTGGAGATACAGGTTTAAAGGAAAGTACAACAAGCAGTTAAAATTAAAAGTGTTCAATTACAAACTTTTTCTACAATGCAGGATAATTATACCAACATTATCAAGTCTGGCAATTCTGTACATCCCAATTCTTCATTGAGAGAAATAAGAAATAAACTCTCACTGAAGTCCTTCCTTTTGTAAAATCAACTAGGGTTATACTTTCACAGGGCCTAGAAACACAGTTATTAAAGACTGTGAAGTGCATGAATGTTGGGACACACTGATCCAATAAAAAGGGAGGAAAAAAAAATTAGTCATTGAATCAAAAATATTAAACAGAGAAATCCAGAACAAACCCCAAACCATGCATTTTTGCACTTCCATATAATGGAAATGCAGTCAGAGGACAGAGAAGCCATCCAAGAAGTACATAACTGTCTTTCAAATAAATACAAAAGAGTTTTCAGAACAATTATTTTGTTTAATGTAATTTAAAATCATTTTATTGAAAAGAAAGTTACTCAGATACACACCTTCTCGGTTTTCTCCTCCTCTTTTTCCTTTTCTTTCTCCTTTTCCTCAGTCTTTTCAGATGACAAGACCACCATTGTAAGTTTTCTGACAATCTGTTTGGCTTCCACTATCTCTCGCTTGTGCTCCTCCATGATGGCATTATCCCCTGGAAGAAGCTGAAAAAACACAACAAATATATCTGAAAATTGAAGTGACCTAGTGCTGCTCTGCATCACTTGAGCTCAGAGCAGAAGTTTGTCCTCCCTTGTTACTAATCAGGTTGCCTTTCAGGGAGTTCGTTTCTTTTCCTTGTTACCATCATCCCAACAGGGAATTGCAGCAGTAAGAGACTGTTCTAAAATCAAGGACTCATGAGAAATGACACCGCTCTATTTCTTCACAACCATCAGTTGTGCAAGCTCGTGTTCCCCTCCCCAGTTCACCATTCAGCTGGAGCTGTGAGGTGACAACTTCACACACAGATTCCACGGTAACTGACAGAATTCAGTGCCTTTAAATCAAGGCATGAATTTTCACTTGCTCATCTAAAGAAAAAAAATAATTTAATCACCAAAGAAAACCAGATAACCTACTTAGCCACACATTTTGACTGTCCCTTTAAAGGAATACCATTTAAAGCTTACTAAATTTTCTATTTATCAGCAATGTGGGTTAAACACATGTAACATCTGCTCTTTAAAAGCCATCTTAGATTAACAAGTACCTAGTATGATAAAACCTCAGCATAATCTTGTACTTGAGAATGATCAGGGTGAGGTCAAAGTGCAAGACAAAAGAAAAGCTCTTTTTCTGACAAAGCCAAACCTTAATTTAGTTCCTAAAAACCAAGCTCAATCTTAACTGCAAACAAGTAATCAAAACTTACTGCAGTCATAACCTCTTTGACACAATGATCTTTTCTTTTAATGTTTTTAACAAGGGATTTTTTTACTTTTTTTACTTTCCCCAAATCGATGAGAGAAGAAGGAAAGATAATAGAATTCCTACACTTGGCAGAAAAGTGGGGAATCAAAAGATACCACTTGGAAAGGTAAAAGGTTTAAAGAGCTGCACTTTCTCATTTGAAAACACAGGGAACCTACTAAGATTCACCAACAAAAACCTAGTGCAGACTTTCAATGGGTAAATTGTGTCTTCAGGATGCAAGACATATTCTCTAGGGCTGTGTGTATATACACACCAATAGAGAACAGCTCTTACAGGCTTTGGAGGGGGCAGAGGTGGGGGAATATTTTGGGTATAACAATAATCCTACAGTGCTCTTGCTCACAACATGCACCACCTGAGACTCAACACCTACCTGCTAATTGTTTTCTAGAAACTCACAGCAAGTTAAACTAAGCCTGAACTGGAAAGAGATAAAAAAATATGCCATCCCAAACGTGCACAGACACAGAGACTTGGCAGAGAAATTCTGGAACAAGACTGAGAATCACCATCACTCAGGTGAACAGTGATGTCACAGGACAGGCCCTCACCTGCACAGGCTGAGCTGAGATTGCACAGGCCACTCTAACCCCAAGTCTGAGCATGTTCTGTAAGCTTACAAACATTCCTGAACAAACAAGCACTATCATCACACATTCCTCCCTCCACACCAATTATCTGACACATGCACTCCTACTCTTGCTCCACCCAACACATTTTTAGCCAAAATACTCGACAGTTATTGACAAGGCAGATTGTGACTAATGCTATGAACTGCCACACAAATTAATGGCAGGACTACCTTCCAAAACTTCCACAGCTGTAACCAGAACTCATTCCCTTTATTTCAGTGCAAGAGCTGAGTCTTAAAATACCTCATCTTGAAATATCTAAGGATATTCTGGAATTAAAAATTCTTGTATAATGTAAAATTCATCTGCTAACTGTAACATTCTGTCTGCCATTTGTCACATTGAGATGGTGGGTGATTGATGTCTGACTGTCAGACTGCAGAGAAGAAGTCTCTGATTAAATCTGAACATGACTCCATTTCTCTTTCAACCTAGCAAATGGTCAAGATTCTTGTGGAGAATGAGAGACCTATTCAGGAACATGCAAGAGCTTAAAAAAACTAATCCTACTACTAAACTAAACAAAGAATGTTAGGAGCCAACTGTCCTACTGCTTTTTTCAAAAACTGATCTTGTAAAGCAAAACTCAAAGGGTTTCTAATTCTTAAAAAGGTTACTTAAGGAAAGTTACTGGGTTACTGACCTCCTATTCAGCCAGGAGGTAAACAATCTGGGGAATGTGATGTAGATAATTCAAATAAAGTTTGTCATAATTTATGTTTCAGTGTGTGCTTTTTAGAAAGCACTGAAAATTTTAAAAGATGTTGAATATTGCACACATAAAGGCATTAAACAGTATGCCATGAATCTGAAGATTCAGAAATAGGGTAAGGAATCTGATTTTTTTTTTTAAATGTCCTAATGGCATTTGACAAGGGTAGTACTTACATGAACATAAAGATCTTCCAAATCGATGAGATTATGTTGCAAAAGGACAGCAGCAACTCTGTATAAGGAGGAAGGTGTCTCACCACTCGGATCCTAAAAAGGACAACATTGCAAATTCAAGAAAAAAAAGCAATCAGACCACTGTAAAAGATTATGGAACATAAAAGAAACCACTCAAACTTCAGATGAAACATATTATCCCACAGTTCTCCTTGTTATCATGTTATTTAACTGCTGTTTCTCCAAACCCACTGGACTTACTGCGATACACAATCAGTATTTTCAGAAACAAAACCATTCGACTTTCACCACACCTTATGGTGGTGCTTGCATGCAATTGATAATTATCCATTTAAATAAAAACCTTGAATATTTTATCAACTATCAACCATGACTCCCCTGCAAACATGCTCTTCCCTCTCAGGAACAAGTCTGTTGTTTATAAAGTACTATCTCTTTGTTCATGCCAGTCCTTACATAACTACACAAGTTCAAGTGGAAGACATCAGGGTGGTTTTCAGCTCTTTTAGGGAACACCAAACATTCTCCCCTAAGAGACTCCCACTCAAAAGATGAAATTATTGCTTTTAATACTGGAATTTTACTAATTAAAAATCTGCAGAAAATCTCCTATCACTGACTGCAGTTCAGCATTGTGTATAACCAGCCATCCAATCCAAAAATTGAGAACAGAAATATATTACCTGATAAAATTTGAATTTGAACCCAAGGATATGGCAGAGAGTTTGAGGTTCACACATGTACATGTAAGACTCTATCAGTGGTACAAAGAAGTCATCATACTCAGGCCTGCACTCATAGACTTCAAGGATAATATCCAAAACTCTGTTAGGATCAAGGTTGAAACATCCTAGTGGAGAAGAACAGGGTAGAGAAGTTTAACATTGTTAATTTTCATCTTAATTCTGTTTCTAAAATACAAGCGCATTAATTTTTTAAATTAATTTTTTCAGTTAAAATTGAGCCTGGACTTATCCACAGCAAAATAACCTGGATCATTCATAAATACAGCACTGATCATTTTGTCTTGCTGGATATTGAACCAGGCCAAAATACTAAACAGGACTTTCAATTCAGATTACAGAAAAAGAAGGAATTAACACCCTAAGAGGAACATTTAATAAGTAAAAACCCAGCCTCACTAACATCACAGTGCCAGCAAAAGGCATGGGCTGCTGCTTGTCCCCTTGTGCTGGCCCACATACCCAGTCAGTCACACCCATCAGCCAGGTAGTAATTATTTTACACTTATTTACTTTATCCAGACACATCCACTGTGCAGACATAGAACTGCATCAGTCTTTCCTCCCCCAAAGACATTTCCATTTCACGAGAACCTACTGCAAGTCAGTACTTTCAAAGAACTGACACTTTGTATGAAGTCTATTTGCAATTCCTAAAATTATAGAAGAGAGAAAAATGTCTTGTTACAAAATTCCTCCAATTGAGTGTATTTTTTGCTGTAATACCTAGCAAACCCATCCTTCTCTCCAGATCTCTTCCAAAACAAGTAGTATTGTTACAGGGATTTGACACTCAGGCAAAATACTGTGATAAATGACATTTTTTGTTATAAAATAACAGCATAACCTTTTGCCCATTACTGCAGTGGCACCATATGAAACAAGCACTGGTGCAAACATCAGTGTATTGTATAGAACTCTTTATTCTAAAACAAACTGTAAAACACGGGCATTTACAGGTATTTCCTATTTTTAACTTATTTTGCACTTTGATGTGACATTCTCATTGAGACTCAACTTGGAAACATGGACAAATCACTAAAAGAACTAGATAAAGGAAGAACATTTACTACTTCTTATTTCTCTTCATAAGGAACCACTCATTCAGCTTCTCCAAGAATAAAAGAATATTCATGCATTGAAATGAGCACCTTAAATAGCAAAAAGCATTACTTTGTTACACTCCAATCTGCCTGCTGAGATGAGAAGCACATCATGAGAAGATACTGCTGAAATGAACTGAAATCACAGCATATTTGAGGCTGAACCATAAATTCAGTATCTAAAGTAAATTTACATACACAACATTCCCAAAATTAAATTTTCCACAGAAACGGGAACTCCTAAACATCATCATTCTATCCAAGGTGATCTATTTTCTGTAGTCATAAGACCATAAAGGAAAATCAAAGCCCATATTCTTTCAATAATTCCTTACCTATTAAAGATTTGATATTTTCAAGGATTAAATCACTAGTGATATTTCCAGATAAGTCTTGACCCAGTTCTGCAATGAGCTTTGCATAACCTTCGTTCTCCTCTCTTAGCAAATTAAACTTCTGTTGCTTATAACTGCAAATAAACAGAAATTAAATGCTATTGTGTAACACGTATCCAGTGAAGCCATTTATGCCCCCAGCAACTTGTTATACAAAATGCTAATTTTGAACACATTTTTAAGAACTTGTAATTTACTTGAGCTATTGCAGAAAGCAGTGAATGCAGTTTATGGATTCCTGTAAGGCAGCAGGCACTCTCCAAACAAATCCAGCTCTTATTTCAAATGCATACCATTTAAAATATGCTTACACTTACCAGGAAAGCTCGTTCTTACACATTACACTGGAGAACTGTTCTCTAGAAGTCTGTGCTTAAGGACCTATTCTAGTTCTTTTGTCAATGACAAGGTAAAATGCAACAAAACAATTCCCAAGAAAAACTGAGTACCTTTGAAGAAACATTATACATTGGTAGCAAACACTGTTCCCACATATATTAATTATTGTTGCCCCTCCCCAAACAACCTCTTGGCCCCAAAACTTACAATAGTTTTGTCTTTATTTTAACAGATTTTTGATTGAACTGTTGAGACTGCTTGATGAGCCCCAGTGACTCCAGTGTCTCTGGATCTAAACGCTCCTTCAGGACAGTGTCGGATACAAGATACTAAAAAACACCAAGAACAAACACCAAACTCATGAATTACAAAGACCTAGAAACCATGGGATTATTACTTTAGGCTACATATGCATTCTGACTACAACAAAAACAGTTTCATGATATTCATTGCATTTTGTTTCAAACACAAAAGGGAACAAAAACTATTAACCGAAATTGCAATTTTACAGTGGCAGATTTTATACACAAGAGCACCTTGAAGAAACAAGCCCCAGAGTCTAATTGCTGGTTACCAAATACACATTGCACAGCATCTGGGAATATTATTACCAAGAGCTGCATATTTCCAGAGGCTTATATTCATTCTCATATTCTGGGAGAAAAGCCTTATTTTCATATGCTGAACTTCCCCACAAATCAAGCTCATTCCCTGTGGTTAGGAATGCTCCTTCTAGAGACAAAGGAGGTTGCATGAAGGAAAAGTGCAACTCCAAGCACACTTCAGTAGCAAAATTTCTGTTGAAATTTTTTGTTGAATTTCTGTTGAAAATGACAGGTAGAAAAATTCAAGTTCTCTCAAAACTCTTTAAAGAATTCAAAGGAGAGCTGTGCAATTTTGCCAAAAGACCTCCTAGGTGCAACTTACCAAACAGGCCAATACCAGTTGTGTAAAATGATCCCTCTTATTTTTTTCCTCTAAACAACTTGTTTCAATGTCTACAAAAGAAGACAGGGAAAAAAAGAAATCGTTACTTGTGAAATTTTAAGAGTTCCTTCTTTCAGAAACTATTCTGATAAATGCTAATGATACCAAGGCAAAGTAGCTTGTTGATAACATGCTGGCTTCTTGCCACTCACTCATCCCTCATGAGGTCCACCTAATGTTGTGATGACAATTCTCACACATCCACAAGTCTCATGGAAAGTTAAAACAGAAACCAGAGGAATGCCTTAGTCATTTTTCTTGCCCTTCTCTTTGCTGCAATAACATTTAGGCAAGCATTAAACATCAATAATAAGCACAAAAACACAACTCCATGATCCCAGCCTCAATGTGATGTCCCAATCTCTCCCTGTGGCTTCAGAGTAACTACAACTTACTGTCTGGTCTGCAGTTTTTTACCAGCTATGATTGTGAATTACCATTAATTTCTTTTGTATTGCCAACTCCTGAAAGCAATTCATAAATTCACTCCTCTGGGAAGACAGGCCAGAGAACAGTGGCCAAGGAAACCCAGCTGTCTAAAGTAGCTTAAAAAAATGACATTGTTACAGGAAGTGAGTGAGGAGCTGCACAAGGAGTAAAAAACTCCATACTGCGAGGCAGACATGACAAAAACCAACCAAACAAAAGGCCCTACAAAAAAACACCAAAACATAACTACATAAAATTCAGACCCACAGAGAAGACATCAGCAACACAGATGTGAGAAAGAAGACCCCAAAGAGACTGAAAACTAATGATGTAGTGGAAGTAGGGCTGGAAGTGGAAGCAACAGACCCTACAGCCCAGCCTCTCAGCCAAAGGACAATCTGCTGGAAAATGTTAGTCCAGGGAATGTGGATGAGTGGATATATCCCAATTCTCATACACTGAAACACATTAACCGTAAGAAAAAAATTGCTGATAGTAGTAAATACTGATTAAAGAGAAAAAGTGTTAAAGAAACAAGCAAGAAATTGCCCAGTATCCTTTGTCTCAGAATTTGAAACCTAGCTCCTCAACCTTACTACTCTCTGCTACTAATCAAGGGTTGGTATTAGGCTGCACACTAATTTGGAGGAGAAAAAAAAAAAAGAAAGAGCAAAAAAAGGCAGACAGATAGAAAAGTAATTCTTACAAGAAGATGATACAAGTACACAGAACAAAGCACTATAAAAAAAAACAAAATCACAATTCATCATTCAGATGTTCAGACCAAGGTTGCACATGTAAGCTTAATTAGGTGTCTTTTCACAGGCAGCCATTGCACAGAGGACACCTCACTCCTTTGGGACAGAGAACAGCAGGATCTGTGATATGCAGACCATCAAAAGAATCTTCTGAACATTTTCAATTTGTTGAAAAGCGGACATGGAGCAAGACAGAAACTGCAAGCAGTTAAAGCTACAATCTGGAGAAATGTGTACAGGATTAAAATGCTAAAAACATGAGAGAAACAGCTTTGGATCAATATGACAACATAAAAATCCAGTAGTTATCACCAGTATAAGATGTACAGATCTTTTTTTGAAGCCTGCTCAGCTGGCAGACAGTAACTTGCCCAATGATGCCATTTGCCTTTAGATTTATGGACAATTTGCATAAGCTCCATTTCACTAACGCTGACTGTACAGATAAAAATATTTACAGAACACATTCTGAGAAGAGAGGATCTACCTACCAGTAAGTCAACTTTTCTTTAAAATATTTAAGAATGATAACATCAGTAAGTCACTGATTCCATAAGCTAACACTGACATTCTTACAAGCCAGCTCCTTCAACTGTTCTTGGCACATCAACTTCCACTGCCTTTAACAGGCAAACTTCTGAGAACTGAATGAAAATACATCAACAACTGAGACCCAGATACACTGCAAGGGAACCCAACTTACCTAATATGCAGAATACATCAGCTAGGATAGAAGGCATGTCTTCTCGAAATTCCTAAGAAGGAAAAAGATCCCACTTAATAAGAACAGAATTCCAATATGCACACTTACAAAATTCTTATTCCGCTATATAAAACATTTCCTCACAAAGTAAGTTCAGATTAATTATTAATTCACTTTATATTATTAATAATTCATGTTAATAATGAAGATGCTTAATTATTGACTAATATCTAACATAAGTGCTGTACTAATCATTGATACATACTGAAACACCATCACATTTTAATGTCATTTAAAGGTGTATCGAGTGACCAAGGGGAAAAAACAACCCTGGCCAGTACCTCCATTTCTCTATCCCAGTGGAACTCCCTGTGTGAGGAGCAGCCTGTCTCATGCCATCCCAAAAGCCAGCTGCCCTACAGCCCTGACTGCCCTCAGACCCAATGCACAAGTTTAAAGAGCACAAAAAGGTTACACTAGATTATTGCAACATGCACTTTTCCTTAATGTTTCATGCACATCAATACAGCAAACCAAGAACTTGCAAAGAATAAGAAATTCTTGTTAGAAGATTTTTTTAATGTATTTTTTCTGGGTTTGTTTTTTTTTTTTTTAAGGGACAGCATTATTTGATAATCTTGGAGGTTTAAAGGAAAATACTATTTTCCCTACTTTCTCCTTTTATTCAAAGCATTTTAAGAAAAACCTTTTTTCAAAGAAAACAATAAGTCTAATGCATTAATTTGAAGGCCATCACAGAACCTGGACATCCCACCAGTAAAATGGCAGACGTTGTTACACTGTTATAAAAACCAGCAGGTGGCATTACAGATGTGCTGCATGAGCAAGTGACACTTATTTTTAGCATTTATTAGAAACTTCAGGCTTCATATGCCCTTAAAAAAATGACTTAATTTTTCATTTATGCTGAAATGAACACATCTATTCCTCACCACAAAAACTAGGGGGGAAAATGAAACCCTGCCAGACTACATATATATCAAGTGCATCCAAATGAAGAAAAAGAGCTTGACAAGAATGACTTTTCAGATACAGAAAAAAAAAAAATCTCCTGAATATTATCATGCTTGGATTTCACTTGGACTTTTATAATAAAGTAAAAATTTACTAAGTACGCCATGATTTACAAATATATACTTACTATGACATCACCAAGAACATTAGAAGCTTGATCATGCTTTAAGTTTCCTCTGACAACGTGGTATGCAAGCTCATACAGAGCCTGCTGGATATCTGTGGAAAGAAAAGAGATGATTAAGGGACACCTTAGGTAATCCTTCACCTCACTGCTAAAGCAATATTTACAGTCATGCTGTAGACTACAGACACCCTGCAAGTAAACAGGATATGCTTCACTTATCAATGAGAGGGATTACTTTGCTACTGCTGATAGGTTAAAATTGATCATCAGTATCTAAGACTTCACACAAGCAGACAGTAAGAGATGATCCACTTATCTAGAGAGTTTATGGAATAATACAGGATGAAAAACTACTGGCAGTTGGTTTAACAAAAACACCTTTACCTTATTCACACAACTACCAGATTCTACGTCCATAAAAAACATTCTTGCACATTTTCCTAATCATGTCTCATCATAGATATGCTTTCAAAAACCATTTTCTTGAAGTAAAATTTAATCAGAGAAAAAAGTGTTTAATAAGGATTTTTTCATTTAATTTTTTTAAAGAAAGTCTCCTCTAGCTCAAGAATGCAACCTTACAAAAGCCTATATTAAGCTGAAGCACTAAACAGAGGTACTGCATTTGAGAAAAATCTTGCAATGTTAAACACAGCTGTTGGAAAACCAGCTGTGGTAAACCTGCAAGGTTCTTCACCAACACACCACAGCGTTGTGATGCTTTTTACTACATGAAAAGTAACAAACCCCCATGCTTTCACCTTGCACTTGTACCACGTGGTTTGTTCAATAAACAATATTCAATAAAGAAGTTGCAGATGCCTCAAACCAAGCACTCAGTAACATGGTGACTGCAGACCACTGTAGCTGAATTAAACCCAATTTTATTTTTGAAACAGGCAGGTTAATTACACACTTGCACACATTAGTGTTCATATATTTAAATTTTAGAATAAAATCTAAATGCATGTTGAGTTTGCAAAATGTAATCCCATTTTCTACAGCAGAGACCCAATAGTGGACGATGCTGCCACCACTCACTGAAGACAATTCCAGTTGTGGATGTTTGTACTGCTCTAGTGTTTATAGTATTTGCCTTTAGCACCCACTAATGGTCACCATATGAGAACATTCCAAGCACATACATGCAGAGGTACCATGATCAACTGTTTGCAGGCTTTTTTTGGGTTAATTTAACTTAAATCAACCAACAAACCACACAACTTACCTCTGAAACCCACATCATGGTTTTTGTTTTCGCTGAGAGCACGACACAGCTGCACACTGAAATAAAAAAATATTAAAAGAAAAAAAAAAGAAAAAAAATTGTTAGATATTGGCATACACACACAAATGTTTTGGGGTTCTTGTTTTTGTTGTTGCCCTGGCTAAAGCAGCTTTAGATTCAGGTTGTTTAAATGGCTGACTACATTTTATTTTTCCAGAGTAAACCCTGATTCAAAGAACTTACACAGCAAAGAAAGAGGACTCCCAAGAGATCTCATACACATAAATCACAGACTTACAAAAATATTCTTCCTAACATTGCACACTCTTACACACAGAAAGGTGAGAACACGAGGCAATTTCAGTAGGAATGGAGGCGTGGAAGTGGCAGCAATAACCTACTGTTGTTATCCAATGAAGAAATTCTTCTCACAGAATTACTATACCTATGATAGTTTTCAAACTCTGGCTTGTAAAAAAAACTTTCAACATTAAACTATGTGCATGATGTTCTACCAGCAGTAAGGCAGAATTTTATATAAGAGGATCCACTATAGGATGAGACCTGTCACGTCCCATTGTCGATGGTCTCTCCTGGGACTCCCTCAACCCAACAGCCATATGCAAAAAGTACACTAAGTACTCCACAGACTGTTCCATGAAATAAATTAATGGCTCTCTGTGTTATAAAATAAATGCTTAAAGAGCAGGCTTCTCCACTACACTGACAGCTTAGGAATGGTCATGCTTCCAAGATCCAAGGATCTTCCCTCTTCTCTACCACTACTGTCACCCCAGGATGAGGCTTCAAAAGCAGTTTCACATTTAGAAGTGACAATTTTTAAAAAAGGGTAGGGATTTACCCGTATTATAACAGACATCAATGAATATTTTAAGAACCTTTGTCACATTTGAGCATTCAAAAGTTTAACCTAAAGTTCACATATTTTTCCAGGTATCTTTGCCATGCAGAAACTGAGGGCAGTATCAGAGCTGTGCTGCATTCCTACACAAGATGGCAAGACTACAGTTTCCTGTGAGAGACATTTTTAAGTTGTCTCAAACAAGGCAGGTATGTCCACTTATTACAGAGGCTTATCATGAAAAATCAACAGTAAAATATATTTCTGTGGCAATCCATTACTCATTCTGTTTGCATCCTATGTAGATCTCCGCCTCTCTAACAGGACTAAACAGCTGTTCCAGCAATCAGAGGATTATAATTAGCAAATATAAGGTATACACACCCTTTACAGACAACTGGAAAATGGGGAGTTTCACACAATGTAATCAGCAGAAACAGAGAAGCTGAGCAAACAGCAAGTGTATGGCTAAGATGTTGTAAATGCTATTGAAGAGAATGCAATGTATTTGGAAAGAACCAGAATAGAGACAGTAAAATAGGGGAATAGGTATTTTATTTTTCATGAACATTAAGTACATGTTTTTTAAATAATAGATTTTATCCCCAGCTGCCCTCAAAGAGTGTATCAATTCAATATAAATCAATTGCCTAAACTTTAATTACTCCTCCATAAAGCAAGCACCCTAGAAGCACTCATTTCTACACTCTATACACAAGTAACAGTAAAGTGAAACATCTGATTCCAAAAAAAATTATCTCAGATGCACATTTTGACCCCTATGTCATAAGGTGGTATCATCAACCAGGTTACCTGAGCAACAACCCTGTCTGCTTGAACTGATGAGTTCACTTACATACATCTTAATACACAGTAAGAGTTTTAATCTCTCCCCATTCCCTTTCCAGCAGTACCAAACAGTACTATCAACTTCCCATTACTTTAAGACAGGAACCTGCTTGATCAATGTGACAAGAAACTCAATATTTAAGATCAGTCTGCAAAACAACTTCCTTAATATTTGCAATTAGAACCCATTGAATTATTAAACTGGAAGAAAAGGTGGTAAAAGAATTTCTTTTTGTGCTCCTTTTCTACAGGCACTCTCTCTCCAAAGGAAGATGACCTTTCCTGCAGGCAGTGCCAGGCAGTACAGGCAAGCTGATTTAATGACTTGGAGCAGAAATGGACACATTCACCAACTCTTCTTCCCTTCTCAGCCCCACAGTTCCAGCCCTCGTGTGAGCTCCATCAGTGCCACTGACAAACCTGGCAGAAAACTGGTCAGAAACCAAGCCTTCAGCCAACTCGAAGCAGCTCACCAGCAGGTCAGACAGGTCACCCAGGTGACCAAGGACAGGGCAGAAGCCCTACCTTCCAGTAACAACCAGCTGTGAGATTAGTTCATCTATCTCAACTGAGTGCATCATAAATTAAAATCAAAATACCTGCACCTTCACAAGAGTAGAAATATCAATGCTGGTACAGTTTGTTAAGAGTTCATTTGCAACTTTTATTACTCTGATGTAGCTCATTGCTGCAAGCTAAGGATGGAGAATTTCCTTGCTCTACTAAAACACATCCCTTCAAATGAAGATAAAACTGTGTGAAACAAGAAATTCTGAAGCAGCACGAGTACCTATTAAACAAGTTTGTATGGCAGAGCCAGCAACTGAACCAAGGCCTCCCAACTCATACACCACATCCTATAACCTCCATTTCACTCCCACACATGGATTAAAGCAGTAATTATCAAAGTGCATGTGCCTGCTAACATTTAAGTATATGCATAATTTAACTGATGTGGGTAGTTCTCCAGTTGAGATAAAGTACAATCAACTGCATTTTGCAGTCAGGATGGCAAACCTACAACTGAGCAGTTTCCCTGACTCTCAGCCCTTTACTTGCACGAGCAATGCCACAGAGTGGATAATGTTGGGAGTGCCTGACAGATCAGGTCTCAAAATTTCACCTTCACAGAATGTTAAGCTTTTTCAGTTTATCTTGAGGCTTAACATATTGCATAAACTGCCAGGAAAGTGCTTTATTAAAGCCCTCCATCCACACTAAAGGCTCCTTGATGTGTTGAATCTCTCACAAAACAAGGTATCAGTCAGTGCTTGCCACTGCATGAGTGCTGTAAATGTCCATATGGGCTTCAGTTACCGACCAGCACCTTGATGGGAAGAGGTGACAAAATTTCAGTACATGGGCAGTACACAAATAGGTCTACAAGGAGTCCAGACTGAACAGCATAAGTAGTCACCCTCGGATTCCAACTCCATCTGTACACAATATCTGGCAGTAGCCACAAATGAACATAATAAATTGTATTTAGATAGAGAAGGGTATGAACAAATTAAAAAATGACAGATAGCATGACCACATCCTGACCAATGTCTAGTTCTGGGAGCTAAGAACACTTGAAACTACCACAATATACATTTATGTATTTGAATTAGATGTTACACATCAGTATCTTGATTAATTAAATTCAAAGCTTATACAGTTTTGAACAAGGTCTCTGAACAATTTCCTGGAAGCAAACTGTCACTGCTGCCCTACTAATTAACATTATGACACTCTAAGACACACAAAATCCTTACCACCTTCTGGTTTTTGGATACTGCTGTTAAATCATGGCACCACACCACTCAAAGAGAAAATTTAAGAAAAGAGAGCAATTATCTTAAGCATCCATTATTTCTCCCAGTATAAAATGAAATACAAAATTAAAATAAATCATTTGCTTCTCACAATACAGTTTCATGTTCCTCCAAAACATAAAACTGTGCTTTCATTTAGGCAACAAGTAACTGCCAAAATACTATCTCAACTGATCTAGTCATATCATGAAAGCCATTTCATGCTCCAGCAAGTAAATATTTTTTCCATAAGACCTAATCTTTTCTACTAATTATGAGGGGGGGATGTTTTCCTCACTTTTCAAAGAAGTTGGTATTTCTTTCCCTGTGAATAAGCCCACCACTTTAAAAACAAACCAAACTCCTCCATACAGAAGTGAATGCTCTCTGACTTCATGTGGGGGCTTTATCAGACCAAGCTTCCATAAAGTAACAAAAAAAAAACCCACCAAACCCCACAATCCTCTATTTACTAGCAAGGTCAGTTTTCTCCTTTTGCAGAATCTTCCCCTTTGCACTTTTTTAACTTATCATTATAATGCATTGTCTTAATTTTAAACCACAAAGCCCATGACTGGACTTAGGCCTAGACCTAATTTAAGTTCCTGGGCATATTGATATTAGATAAGTAATTCAATAAAATTAAGTATCATTACATTTATTCCCTTTTTACTTTAATATTCAAAAATATTTCATATTTCAATATTTCATTTTGAAATGACAGCACCCTGGTTTTGTTTTTCTGTAGTAGAACAAGAAATAGGAAGTTTTGGAGTAAGAAACATGGATTTACACTCTGAAGACTCTCCCAATAAAGTTAGCTTCCTAAAAAGTTCTCCAGATACTGGCTACAGATATGTACTTTAGGTTCTAGAAAGTAAGTTCATGCATGTTCCTTTATGTTTACAAAGCTATCACTGCAAAACCTCATAACTGTTATCCAAGACACAATCACGTTTCTTTTAAAACATGTGGCCTCTCCTGAACACTGCTCTTCAAGTCATGGCTGGCACTGCATTTCAGCAGTATTCCACATGAAGGGCAAATGCCACAAAAACAGGAATTTAGCTCATCATTTTGGTTTTTTGGTCCTGCAGCAGATGAACACTTTATTCCCATCCTGGTTAAGAAGCTCTGAGGGGAGGGGAGGGGAGAATCCTAAAAGGTTTTATCAGGGTCAAAAGCTGAGGTAACTCAGCTCAAAGTGCTGAGAATTCCACGTGAACAGAGCAGTTGTCTTTATGTGGTCAGCTATGACATTTCTGCCCTCGTGCAAACTCCGCACAACCTTCCAGCATGTTTAACTTGCATACTAACATGATAATGGCTCCAGCATAATTCAAACCAAAAGTTACATGGCTATAAAGAGGGGCCCCTTCACTACAAAATGGAGGACCTGGAAAGAACCGTGTTTTGTGCAAGGAGCCTCTACATTCTCTGTTCTCTAACTCACTACCTTTTTCTTCGTGCACAAGGAAGATCATTACCAAAGCTGCACTCTCTTTTAAGAAACACGAACAAAAGGAAATAATAAAAAGAGCGACTCTCAAGAAGCGTTTCTCAAAGCGATCCCCCAAACACCCGTTATTTACAACTGTAGGATTTTTCAGTTACAAAAAAAACCCACAAGTGCACGGAAGAAATAAGAGCATTTAAAAAACGCATAGTTAGTACACAGAGCACCGCCGTTAAAGCTAACAAAGCAACGTGAAATAGCCAAAGTGGTAAATGACCCCTAAAGAGATGCACTCCTGGAGCGCAGCACACGGCAGTCAGTTAACTTGCCAAAATGGCTTAAAACAGACACTCACAAGGCCCTGAACGGAAAGCTCCCAGCACACCTGGACCGGTCTGGGAGGCTGCACCCAGGCCCCTCGGTGCACAAAGGTTACTTTGTGGGATAGAACAGGCACGACTGGCTGATCCCACCTCGCCTGGGTCAGAGAACACAGCACCAGTCCCTTCGGAACCGACAGCAATGTGCGAACGGGGGCCGAGGCCTCTAGCAGAAGGGCCAGCACAGCGGAGCCAGCGGAAGGGGAACGCGGCAGGGGCCGCATTAGCGCGGGGGGCGGATGAAGAGAGGCCCGACCCCCGGGGAGCCGGGCCCAGCGGCTGGAAGGAAGGGGGCGCTCGGGGCGCCGGGCCCGGCTGCGGGGGCAGAGCGTGGGGCGGGCGGCAGCACCGGCCGGGGCGGAGGCCCGGGCCCTCCGCCCGACCGCGGCTTCGACCCCCAGCCCGGCAGCAAGGACGCGGGCCCGGCCGCCGTTTCCCCCGCCGCCCCCCGCCCCGCTCCCGCAGGCCGCGGCGCCCCATCCCGCCCCGCGGCCGGGCCCCGGCACTCACAACTCGCTCTTGCCGCCTTTCTCCCAGTTCTTTATCCACTCCGCCGGGAGCAAGGCCGCCATCTTCCCCGCGAGGCGCCGAGGGCCCGGATGGAGCGGCGGCGGCGGCGCCGGGTCAGGGGGGACGGGCGGTCCGCGGGAGCCGCGGGGCGCGGTGGGCGGGAGGGCGGCGGGGCGGGGGCTGCGCCTGCGCGCTGCGCTCGGGGCCGCGGGGCGGGGCCAAGGGCCGTGCGCGTGCGTGCGGTGGGAGCGCGGGGCGGGGCGGGGCGGGAGTGCGGCCCCGGGGAGCGGGGCAATAAAAAGGGATAAAACCGTGAATCGAAGGGGGGCGTTTTAGGGTTATTTAAAAAAATAACAAGAGCTAAAACGGTGAATCTTTATTATTAAAAAAAATAAAAATGGCCAAGCGGTGAATCGGAGAATTATTATTTTTTAAAAATTAAAGTTGCTAAAACACTGGAGCATGTTTTAGAATCATTACTTAGAAACAAAAATGCTTAAAATGGCAAATCGTGGAGGTTTTTATTATTATTATTTTAAAAAAATAAAAATGGCTAAAACGGTGAATCGTTTTAATAAATGCTGTTAAAAAAAGCTGTTAAGGGTTTCTGTAAACATTATCATGTAGCATCCAAATGGTCTCTCTCTCTGGATATAAATCTCAGAGGTCTTTTCCAGCCCAGTTGATTCTGTGATCTCTGTTAAGTCTCCCCAGGTTGTTCTGTGTTCTCTTCAGTTGCTATCAGGGTCTAAGAATTAGAAACATTCCATCTGGTCAGGACCCACATGTTTTTAATCTTGCCAGACTCTCCTCTTGCCTACCAGGACATCTTTTTTCACTTTCTTCTCAGTCTCCTACATGACTCCTCCTCTACTGTAGTATGAATCATCACACAAATACAATGAAACTACAGAAAATGGAGAATTAGACATAAAAATAAATAAAAGATGAGGTGAATACGATGAAACAGAAGAAAATCAAGAATTTTAAATTAAATCAAAAGCTGAGGCCTCAGTGCACCTGTGCCTGTGGCAGTGCCAGCACTGCTGTCTTTTCTCTGCTTTGTACTGTGATCTCCACATTTAATCAAAATGAACAGTTTGCAAGCACTTGATGTAAAAGTGGTTTTCCACTCACGAAATAGCCCTGATGAGAAAGTCTGTAGAATTTCAGCAAACCCACTCTACTTAATTAAGATGCATGGCATATACATTTACATGGTATATAAATATGTCTCTCAAACATAGACTCACACATTTTAATAAAATAATGCAGGCAAAGCAAAATATTTTGAAAATAAGTATGTACCAATTCCTCTTCAGATTTATATTATTGACACAGAGTATTTTTCATTCAAGGTTATAAAGTCATAATAATTTTGACTTATCCTTGCTTTTGTGGTGAACATCTTTATGTAGTGAAACATCTTTCTCAGTACCACCTGAATTGGGAGGAACACCTCAGTTAAAAAATCAGATCTGTATTTTAGTTCTATAAAACAGCCTTTATACTTTATTTTCCATCTTTTCATGAGGCTTTTGTGGGCTAGAAAAAGCATCGTGGGCATCCTAAGATTCGTACAAGTGAGTCAGAGAGCCTTGTTAAAAGCTAGGACAGCTTTATGTTTCCTTCTGTTATTTACACAGGTTGACTTTTACCTTTCTAAATAAAGGGATAAAAGAAAATTTTGAAAAGAAGGAAAAATGATGATGACTGCAAAAGCAGAATCTGTCACACCACAGTCTCAAGCCACCTACTGTGCTTCCTGCCTGAATAAAGAAGTACACTGAAGGTTTTGTCCCGAGTACATTAAAGAAAATGCCTATGTCACCACTATGGTAACAGCTGGATAGCAGCAGGAAGTTATTTAGCTTAATGGCAAATACAAGGTTTTCAAGGGTGTAGTACATTATCCAGCAAATACATAGCTAGAAAAGTATCAGTGGTAATTTAAACTTTGTTCTTATTTTAAACTATTTATTCTTCATTTTCTAAATAAATACTGCAGACACCCATTAGGAGAGCTGGAAATATAAAAAAGCAGAAGAGATAAAACACCTAACACCCAATTTCCTCTATATTACCCCACTCCATGGGTTCATATGACAAGACACAACTTTAACAGCTGAGTGCTTTGCTTTATTTTCCAGGCACAGACGTTTAAGAATGACTGGAATAAAATGTCCTTTGTTATTTGGTTTATCATGTCCATGTAAGAATTAATTGTCCTAAATTCCCCCCCCCTTTTTTTTTTTTTTTTAATCAGTCATTGTTTGGCAATTGCTCCTGTTCTTTTTCTGGAGACATTTCCAAAATTCTCACACAGAAGAAAAATGACACAAAGAAGGCATGCTTCCACATTTTCTAGATGATTTCCATTTGGTAAATGCTGTTTAGGCAAGTAAGAATCCTAAACATTAGCTGGTACCAGCTGTTTCCATTCCTCTGGGCAACTGAAAAGAGAAACATTCTCAGACAGTAATTGTCAAACACATCTCACAACTTTGGGGCTTTTTCCACAGTTAAATTCAGTGTCACTTCATCATCCTGAGCAATAAAATGTCCCAGATTTAGTTAAGATCAGTGGATGTGGAGGAGCACACACTTGGGGAAGGTTTGCTTGTTTTCAGCTCTCAGAAAGCAGGGTTGTTTCAGTCAGTTGTTGTTTGCCTTTCTTACCCACTTGGCAACACAGGCAAGAGCCAACTGCAGATTTAGGTTCCATTTCCAAACCCTGTTGACCTGGAAGTCTTCTGGTCAAGGCTTAAGTTGTTGGGTCTGTGTATGTTCATGCAACCTGGTGAAAAATGAAAGGCAGAAAGACTAATTAAACTCTTCCACATGATGCCTGTGAAGAAGGGGCTTTGTTTGTTAAAAACGGTGCTGGGAGCAATGCCTGGAGTAATGTGATTGGAACAGCACTTCATAGGCAGCAGATCAATTATTTGCTTCACAATATGTTTCACTCCTTCAATGTGTATTTCTCTCTGATTGGAGTGTATAGCTTAAAGAGTCCTGTTTGTTTTTTTCCTAATTAGCATTGATAAGGAAAGCCAAAAAGACCCCCAGTACCTCTGTTTCAGCAACAGCTTTGAACAATGGAGAACCTACAAATATAGGAAAAAGGATTATTATTTCTTTAATCACGGTCTCACCAAACAGCAAAATGTTAGTGCAGAAGTGGAGATTTGTGAGACACTGCAGGGATTTGTTTGAAGGATGGAGACAAGCTGTTCTAATGGGCTTTACTCCCAGCCTGTGCTGGAACCATTGCATGAACAATTCCTGTTTGTCTGCTCTAAAGAACAACAGCACAGTAGAAAGCTAATAACTTAATTAAACATTTTGTCTTCCTTCTGAGAAAAGGCCTTATCAAGGTCAGCTATTGGGATTTCAAGATAGATAATAGTATATTAAGTGTGAAAAGATGAAAAAACCCTAGGAAGTTCGCATGTTTTGCAAGCTGAGCAGTGACAGTATCACTGCACTGCAATTTAGAGTCTTGCAGTGCTTCCTGAGTCCACTAATGCAGAACTTGTAAAGCAGATATTCCTGTGCTCACAGCTCATCACTCACTCGTTGATCTAATAGCTGGATATTCTTCAGGAGGGGTCTGTATCATTATACCCCTTGGCTGACACACATCCCACAGAAAATGGGATGACTCATTGCACTCTGCTGACAAAATCCCTCTGGTAACTTCAGCCCATCACTGGCCTGTGGTCATGCATACAAAGGGGCTGTTGCAGCAGCTCCCTGGCAGAGCCTCTCCAGCATTGGGACAGTCAGGCAGCCCACGCTGGTGTCACAGCAGTTCTGCAGCAAGCGCTTACAGCTCGTGCTCCTGCCCCTCTCCTCTGCATGTGTGCAGTGACACTCCATGTGGCTGGAGCCTCTGAGCAGGGTTGGCTGGGTGCTGGTGATGCAGGAAGTGTAGGAAGCCAAAGTTTACAAACAGTCACCACTTATCAGTGGGTGGACAGTACCTACCAGAGCTACTGACTGTTGCCAGCAGCTGTTGCATTGGGCAGGCCCTTATCCCACGGCACAGGTGCCTCGTGCTGGTTTATTGTGAGAGGTGGGAGTATTTATTAGTGCACTGAGAGAATATGAAGGTTTGAAGGTAAAACCTGAATTTGGTAAGTCAGACTCTTACCAATACAGTCCACACCCTTGTTTGGGTTGTGTACCCCAGATACCAAGTATGTTAAAGTGAAAGTGTGTCTGTGGCTAATGATAATGATGGAAGAGAAATCCCAAACAGCTACCTAGCCTTGGCAGACTGTTAGCAGTCAAAAAAGCTGTTTCTGAAACTCTGAGTCCTGATTCCTCATTCATGATCCCAGCCTGCAGCCTGAGGCACTTTGTCCACTGTTCTGTGTTCTGCTGCTGCATCTCTTTCTGGCAGTTTGACTCTGAGGGAGTCCAAATTCAGAAGATACTTGATTAAATACACCTGCCTTTGACCTGTGAAGAATTTATTTTTTAAGCTTCTACCTAAGCATCAATATAAAGCATTGAAGAACTACAGAGAAGTTTGCTCAGCTAAGATCTGGATGGTCACAGTGAGTTTCCCCCATATATAAGAATTCTCAGACATCATCTGTAGGACGTGGGGAAAATAAATGACCAAACTGATCAGTTAAAAAAGACATGGTTGTTAACCACAGCATTCCTCTTTGCTCCTCTCTGCCTCTTTTCTCCTATCAGGGAGTGGAAGCATGCAGGGAATAGGGAAGCATTGCCTTGAATTTGTCTTATTTCTACCTCTTATATCAAACTTATAAAGTATCTGTGTACCAGCAATGATATTCCAGCATGAAGGAATTATGAATAGAAAACCACATATGTGATCATATGCCACATGCTTGCTAAGTCCAAAGTCTTGCATTAACCAGTTCAAACAGAACCAAAATAAATCACTAGTTGCATGTTTACCATTTTCCTCTTCATTTGGCATTTATCTTTGCTCTCCTGCTCAGTGAATTGTGAAAGAAAGTAAACACTGTTTGTCCCTGATTTGACACCAATGCTTAGTACAACTTAGAAGTTTCAGTGAGCAGCATACTGAGACATCAAAAGAATATTTGGGTTTTACATGCTTAAATGCTACCTTTTCCACAGTGCTGTTGCTGTTATATGATGGTTTTAATTTTAATGAGAAGGCATTTTATTATACATTATCTGATCAGCAATGGATTTGGGAGTTATAGGAACATTTGTCCTGCATAGGATTTCAATGCTGAAATTGAAAAGGCTCATCATATTTTTTCAACTTTTCCTGTTTCTGTACCATAATGATACCTCTATTTATCTCAAACTTCCCTTGAGACTTTTCCACTACCTTCATGAAAATGTAATGAGAATGATGTCTATCATCTGCTTGCAACAAAAGGAAAGAAAGAATGTTCTGTAAGTGCTGTGGATAAAAGGAAAGGGTGTTATAATGTTTTGGAAGGAGAATCAGATTTGATTTTCTGTGGACCAGCATACAAATGCATGGCTTTCCTACCAAATGACTGCATCTCTTCTTCCAATGGTAGCAAGAACACTGGATGTAATTCAAGGGCAAAGACAGCTTTCAGACATCTGTTACTTATCAGTTATTTCATTTTCTTTTGTCATATTCATGAGAAAATGTTCCTAATCAAGGCATTGTTTTGACGGTTTTCCATATTTGATTTTCTTTCTCTGCTGCACCTCTGAAATTCCAGCTCTGGACTGCATAGCTTTTTTCACTCCATTCATTAATGTGATACTAATGGCCCAATTAATTAGTCAATAAGATGAGTAGGAAATAAATTACATTAATTTCTTAGGGAATACGTCAACAAACCACATATGAGTTTCCCATATTTGTGACTCATGACCCATTATTGACTGAACAGTTTGTGTCAAAGAATTGTGTGCTCAGTCCAGTTTATATTTACCTGACTCAAACAGGTCGGAACAGATTGAAATTTTAACACAATTGTGTAAAGAAAGTTTCAAACAGACTATGCTTTCTGTATGATCTGTATGATCTGATTTTTTCAAATGTACATTATTTGCTATATTTTTTAATGGAAAGGATTTCAAGAGGCAATTCCCCATGTTACTCCAAAGCATGTATAAAAATATTTGAAGTGGTAATTTCTTTTAAAAAGAAGTCTAATTGTAATATAAATTTTAGTATGGTGCACATTAAGGTAATCTCAAAAATGTTACCAACTCCACCTCCACAACGATGTTAAAGGATCATTTTCGCATGAAATACCCTGAAACATTTGACAATTGTTCAATTTGAAAATTGTCCAAGCTATGAGATGTTAATGTTTCACAGAAAGAAAAAAAAAAAACGACCAAACAAAACCCAAACCCAAACCTCGAGCAGAAAATCCCTCCAAATCCACCTCCTGGACTTTGCTTAGTCAGACATCAGCAGTGGTTGGCAGCTCCCCATTATGCCTCCAAGTATTGCCCCTTTATTAAGCTGAAGTGTCTTTTCAAGTGAGCTGCAGCCAAAACCACTGTTCCCAGACACTTCAGATTCCTAAGCCAGCTTGTGCTTACTTTTTTAAATGACATTTTTAATGAAGAACAGCAGTTTAAATCAACCCTATGTGATAATATGTAGAGAAAGTTACTTTCCAGAGTAGAAGAAATGAATTTTCTGTGAAATGCTCCCAGGCTTAGGAGATCAGTGTGTATGTAAAGCACCACCACGTGTGCTATAGAGCATTGACTTTCCAAGATAACTGGCTGGTTTCTTTACTTATTCATTGCATAAATAACATGAGCTGAAAAAATACAATACAGACCTCACATACATAATGCAGGGAGACATAACTACAGAAACCCCATTGTGCACATGCATGAGTACACTTCTACATTTCAGTTCTTTTCTTTGTTTGTTTGTTTCTCAGTTTATCTGAGACTAAAATACAAGATTAGGATAAAGATACTCAAAGTATGGAATTGCTCTGTGGTCAGTTAAGGCCCATAATGTAGTTGGTACAAGTCCTTCCACAACAAAAAGCAGACAGAAAAGCTCAGAGAGACTACATCTATATGAAATCAGTAAACTGATGTTTTTCTTTGCTTTAATGCAGAATACTCAACAAATTTTAGGTACAATTTTGTTCATTCCATTTCAGGTGAAAGAGGGAATACATCAAACACAACACTTGTTTACATTCACCTGGCGTTGACAAAGATATTGCTTGAAATTTTCTTGCACGTTTAATTACTTTCTGTAGCTCGGGTATCACCATTGTACAATTCTATTGACAATCAAAACTACTTTGAAGTAATACAATTAGTTTTATTGGTTTTGGGTCACCAAAGGCTTCATGTTGGCTTTATAGTACAACTGTACTCTTTCACTTACAGTTCCACTGACTCATTCAGAACTTTATTCAAACTGCACTTCAAGTTGGTTAAACTCAACAGAAAACAAGAAAATAGCTTGGTAAGAAAATAAAGATTTTATGAGTATTTTTGTCCTTATTGATGATGTTTTTCTTTTTCATTGTTTTCTTATTTTCTAGTTCTTCTATATATAGAAGAGCTTTTTGACTTTAACCAAACTTTTTGATTTAGACATCAAAAGCTGAAAGCGGCCCACTGCAAAAACACCTTGTGACCTCTAAAAACAATCTGCTTCATTTGGAAAAGTATCAAAACCTCAACAGAGCAAAGGCCTTTGTGAAAATCATTGCTAATGAATGTATTAATAATGTGGTATGACAAGGAATTAGAAGATTAAATATTCATGTTCATGTTGCTGTGTTACCTCTTATTGTATTGTATTATGGCAAAGATTCTTAAAGAAATGATCTGGCTTTAGACTGATGTGCAATGAGTTTAGAGTTATGTGACTCACTATTGCAATAGAGCTGTTTGTTTCTTATAGGCTCTGAATCACCAATACGGTGCGTAAGAAAGTATTAGTTCTGGGTTATTAGTGGGTCACTCTTTTTTGAAACCAATTGGGGTTTTAGTACGTGCTGGACAGCAAAGTGAGAAACAATCCTTATTCAAAAGGGGTCTCAGTCTAAGTCCTGGAATCTGCAAACTTTCTGGTACATCGTATAGTTACACTGTGTCTCCTGAAATTGTCCCAGACTATCTGCCACTAGTCTTTGGAGATACATGACCTGAAAAAAGTAAGTCGCTACTGTTCATATGCACAATGGGAAAACCAAAAAAGTTTGAGGGCGTTACTCCAAGTAGCTGAGTTTTCTAGAGGACAGCAGGGAGCAGGTCCCCTACATACAGCAAACTATCCTGACTACATTAAAATGTGTTGGGTCAACCATGAGGGCACCTGAGCTTCTAAAACAGATTATTTTAATGTCCAAAACCATGTTAGTCTTTGTCATAATGGGTAGATGATTTTGGGATGAGCAGAAACCATCTGGAGAAGATGGTGAGACGTGAAGGGGCTGCAGGAGATGCTGAAGGGAGGGGAGGCGAGGGCGGCGCAGAGCTGGGGCACTGAGGGGACGGGAACACGAGAGGAGCGGAGGCGCGGGGCTGAGGGGTTTGAGGGGTCTGAGGGGTTTGAGGGGGCTGAGGGGTCTGAGGGGTTTGAGGGGTCTGAGGGGTTTGAGGGGGCTGAGGGGTCTGAGGGGTTTGAGGAGGCTGAGGGGTTTTAGGAGGCTGAGGGGTTTTAGGGGGCTGAGAGGTTTGAGGAGGCTGAAGGGTTTGAGGGGTTTGAGGAGACTGAGGGGTTTTAGGGGGCTGAGGGGTTTGAGGGGACTGAGGGGTTTGAGGGGGCTGAGGGGTTTAGGGGGCTGAGGGGTTTGAGGGGACTGAGGGGTTTGAGGGGGCTGAGGGGTCTAGGGGAGTGAGGGATTTGAGGGGGCTGAGGGGTTTGAGGGGGCTGAGGGGTTTGAGGGGGCTGAGGGGTTTGAGGGGGCTGAGGGGTTTGAGGGGGCTGAGGGGTTTAGTGGGCTGAGGGGTTTGAGAGGTTTGAGAGCTCCCGACCTGCAGTTCCCGCCGCCGCCGCCACGCGCCGCCCTCCGCCGGCCGCAGCGGCCCCGCCGCGCCCCCACCGGCCCGGCAGGGGGCGCCGCTCCCTCCCGCGGGGCGCTGAGGCTGCCGGGAGCCGCCATCTTCTCAGCGTGCGGTTCCGCCAGCGGCTCCCGCGCCGGGGCCGCGCCGAGCGGGACGGGACGCGCCCGGTGAGTTGCCAGGTCAGGGGAGCACTGCCGCGCCCGGCAGTGCCCGGGGCAGCGGTGGGACCGGCGGCAGCGGGCGGGACGCCGGGGCGGGTCGGGCTGCACGGCTGCCCGCGCTGGCGGCTCTCGCTGTCCCGCGCGGCTCGGCGGGGTCCCCACGCGGGGCAGGGGGCTCGGGGTCCCCACGCCGCCCTCACGGCGGTGCCCCGGGGGTGCCGAGGGCCGGCGGGGCTGCCGCTGTTCCCCCCCGGCCGCTGGCGGAGCCGGCGGGGCGTTGCCATGGGGACGGGCACCGCCGCCGCCCGGGGCTGCCCCGAACCCAGCCCTGCCCGCTCTGGTATTGTTGATCTTCTATTAGACCCAGCAGGCTTTCTAAAATTTCCTTTCTGCTTCTTCTTAATAAAAATGCGATTTTGTTGTGTTTTGCTTTGTTGAGATCGCGGTAGTTTTTAAGAATTCCGCAGGGAGAAGTTCAGTCAGGTAATATTTTTTTTTTGGCTGTAATTGAAACTTCAAGCAGTTCTTTTTTACACAGTGGCTATGCTTTTACGCTTATATATTTCTCTTAAAGTTTGCTTCTGTTTCTGTACTACTATCTGATGCTCCTGTCTTCCTGCTAGAAGCCCTATAAATGGTTGTAAGTACTCATTTCAGTCTGGGTAATGTCTGTCTTGTTTAACTGCTGTTAATCTGCATCTGCTACAAAGTTCAAATATGTTCGCAGCACTGCTTTCCTGATCCGTTCCCTGCTACAATCTGTTTTCCTTGCTATACTTGTAGCTAACTGGGAGGATGCTATTTCTTCAATGACCAGTTTGAAACTACAAGATTTTAGAATAGACCGATTTGGAAGGGAAAGCAACCAACTGTATGAAAAATCACTTTTTTGTCAAATACGTTCTTTACAATCTAATACTTTTAAGAAGAACAGTAGGAAATACATTTACTTAATGTTCTCATTGTTTATTCTGAAGTAAATCCCCACGTAACAGAGGAGACAACAGTGAAATATTCTCTCATGTAATGGATTGGTTGATTGAGCTTTTATTTGGATATTTTTAATTTTCTTAATTACTTCATTATGCTATCTGCTTGATTGCTTGGCAGTTTTCTTTGAAGTCCTTTAAAGAACCTCCAACTACTTCCTTCCGTAGAAAGCTTGGCACCCACAGCATTGGCCAAGAAGGGCAAAGGAACAAGTTAATGATTGTTCTGCTCCTCCTCTGACCTTGCCCTTTGTAACCAGCAGCAAAAGTGAAAGAATGCTGATGAGGGTGGTTGGTTGGTTGTGGTATTTTTTGACTGCTTCCACTGATATGAGGCAGACTTGTGTTTGTTATCAGAAAAGTAAAAAAAAAAAAAAAAAAGTACGATCATATCTCGATTTTAGAAGTATGAAAAAGGATTTAATTTCAGCGTGTACCTGTGATAGGGCTTCTGTGTCTGTTGCTGTCCTCCCAGGCTGGGTGAGCTGAAGACTTCCAGAAAATCCAATTTACAGTCAATACAGGATTTCCTAGGAGAGAGAAGTCTGGATCATGGGATTTTATTCTGTCTGCTGTTAACAGTCTTTCTTCTTTTTGCTGCCCTCTAGTTTTTAATTGCAGGACTTTGCTTTGCTTTCTTTGGATTTTTTGGAGTATCTCCAATTTATGTCCCTTCCTAGTTTTAGCAAAACATCTACATTTCAGACCTTCCCTGACCTCAGACTCTTTCAATTTAAGAATATATTTTAGTTTGGATTTCTTGACCAAGAGAGAATTTTAAAATGTTTTTTTGGTCATAATTTTGAAATTGTCTTCAGAAACAATGCTAAAGGTTATGTGAAAAGGAAGTTTTTTAACCTCTGGTTTGTTTTTTTTTTTCTATTAACAGGAATGTAAATACTGTAATTTATTCTAAAGATTGGTGGAAAATAGGGATGAAACCAGCATCTGCTTTGAATAATCTATTGCTATACTTGGTCTGATTGGATGCTAATTCTTAGGGAGAACTATTGTGAGTACCTTTTGTATTTTTTTGTTTCAGCAACTAACAATGTACAGTCTTTTACTGCCTCTTACTTTTCATAGTATGTGGCCTTTTTCATGAAGTTCTAATCCAAAATATTCTGAATGTGGTGATTGAAAGTCAGGCTCTAGGAATAGCAAGAGTTATGAACATGAAAAAGGTAGCTGTGTATGAAGATTAAAAGGCTGTTAAGAATGAAGAAAGCGTGCTGAAACTTGAATGGAGTGTCACTCCTATCGTAAAAATGTCTAATTAAGCTTCACCTATCTTGCAGATCATTTTCCTTCTCCTTCTATGTTTTGGAGAGCTTCTTATTAAATAGAAAGGCAAGCAGAGCATTTCCAACAGGTGCAACTTTCATTTTTGGTAAAATATTATAATTAGGATTAATCCCCAATTCGAATTTCAGAATAAAATACGGAGGATAATTCAAGACGGACTTCCAAGTTTACAAGATATGTGTTTGTCTAAATACATATATATATATGTATATATGTAAAATATATATGCAGATTCTTCTCATTGTTTAATAGCGAAACACTCATGCCAGTGGCACAGCAAACGTGCCCCAGGCTGCAGCTGTGACTGTGCAGCAGTGACTGTGCCCTGAGCTCAGCTGGCTGGGCCCGAGCTCTGTCTGGGGCAGGGAACGCCCTTGGCAGGGGTGAGGCAGGAGCCACCAACTCCCTGAGGTTGGGCACTTTGGCAGCTTGGCTTTAGAATGCAGGAGGTTCAGCAGTTTTGCTGTGGCATTAATCACGTTGCTGTAGCTAAAGCTCCATAGCATTACATCTCCCTGGTGAAAGATGCCCTCTTTTCCTGTAGTTTTCTTTGGGTTTGAGGGTTTGTAAAAGGATGTAACAATAAATCTGAAGCACAGCTCATACTCAGGGCACTGCAAGTTTCGATGGACGTTTTTTACTGTTGGCTGTTGTCCTTACTAACCCCTGCTGACTGGGTAATTTTTGTGTTTCTTAACCAAAGGAGCAGTAACTTAGGCTTTGGCATATCAGTTTTTCCTGTAGTGGCTGGTATTTAATCTTTCATTCTCATTCATACAGCTGTAGTTCATCTGAAGACATTCAACTTGCAAGTTCACAAAAACAATTCTTTTTTTTCTCTGCCCTTAGCAGATGTGAATTTGTCTCTTATCTACAGAGACCCCTGCCGTGAATCCATTTTTCTTGTTTATTGCTCTATTCTGTACCCATATTACTTCTTCATGAAAAAAAATACAATGTGAAAATAATTCTCAGAATGGTATGTTCCTATTGGCCTGGTAATGTACTTTTCAAAGATGGGGAGAGTGTAAGAGTCTTCATGACTAAAGTAAAGAATTAGGAAGCTCTAATAGCCTGCTGTAACCTTGAGCAGCTGACTGACTTCCTGACTGACCCTGATGTGAGGCTAAGTAGGACCTGTCTGAAGAACAGACAGATGAAGCTGAACCGATGGGTTATGTAAGCTTTGGCACTGAATCGAGAGGCATTCTGGAGACACACACCCTCTCTCTAAAATAAAGTAAAAAAATCTCTAGGCAGAATTTTTTTAAAAATTGCTATTGATAATTAGATGTAAATATGCTAAAATTTGTAAAGACTGTTCAAATAAATCCTGTGTTTCTGGTGGTTTTAATCCTTATAAGTACACTTTCAGTTAGCAGCACGCACCTTCCTTGATCTGGTTGCAGCTGAGCAGGCAGAAACTGAAGTTCACTGAAGTGACGTGCATAATTCTGTGTGTCAGCTGGTACAGTATGTTCTGTTTGATATTTACTTAGTGCACTACTCGCATTTCAAAATTCAGTCAACAACAATAAACACTAGCATTGCTCTTACAGTCAGCAAGCAAGGGGTAGAAGCTCCATGTTTATGTACCCTTTGGTCAGGAACACGAGGCTGTGCAAGTGCATTTCTTATTTGGAGGTTCCTGCCATGCTTGCTGTGTGGAAGAGTTAAAAATAACTCCTTAAAATGCCAATCTCTTTTAGGGTTAGGGCTAGAAATAACCATATCTAATAAAATCTACTTGAAAGGGACAGTAGGTTCTGTAGGTTTCCTTTGAAGCATTTCAGATCTAGGTAATATGATAATGTCATATTTTTGCATGAAATCATACCTGTTAATGTTTTTTAAGCTGAATTAAGCGTTGGTCTTTTTGCAGAACCACAGTTTACTTACTTTTGCATTTTGAATAAGTTAATATTTTTTTTCTATAAATTTTTGTCATTATCTCTTCTGCTGAAACATTATCAATGGACTACCTAAACTGGTACTTTGGCTTGGAAATGGGTGGTGTCTTGTGACAAATTGCCTTCAGGTGTTTAAAAGGAAGATTAAAGTTGGCTCAGTTTCTGGAAGCCTTTCAGGCTAAAATAGATTTTGTTTACTCACTGTACAAGGAAATATTGAATGCTTCAATAATAGTTAAAATAGCTGGGTTTTATGAGTGAAGATGATCTCTAACATTTCAGGATGTTCTACTATTGATTCATGTGTGCTTAATTAAAACCTATGCAGAAAGGCTTAATTAACTTCTGCACACATATAGTCTGAACTCAGCTTTGCTGCTGGTATGTATTATAAAGTCTTTTATACCTGTCTTAGGTGGCTGATTTTTGTGAAATTATGTTTCTTAGCAATAAACTATTCAAAAATTTACCTTCAGTCATTTTTCTTCTGCAGGTAATACCTGTCTGAGTGCTGCTATGATGCAGGATATTGCTCTAAATCTTTACTCCAACTAATTGGAATGAGGCAACTGTTGAAATACCTGTGCAGAAATACTATTCCTGTTGTAATTTTACACTTTGAATGGTTGTTTTTAAGTTGTTTGAAATAGAAATAATTGGACTTGATGCTGCATTTAAAGCAGTTCTAGTGTTGTATATAAAACAGTACAAGCAAGGAGTTTGCCTCAATGCTTAGTGAATATGGTAATGACTTTTTCTCATAGATAAAGTTATCCTGAAATGTTAACCAGCTGTGTTTGGAGGGGCTGGTGTAAGGAAAGGGCTTCATAACGTGGATGGAGCATCATTAAAGCTGACAGATACCTGTGAGGGACTTGTTAGTTGAACCTTTCTGCTCCAAGAGATCATGATTCAACCATGTAGTTGATACAATTTGACAAAGTCAGTTTAATAGAAAGAATTGATCTGTCATGACTGGATGTGAGGTAGGCTTTATTTTCTTATAGAAAGTCAGGTGTCAGATAAGAAAATTTTGCAACTGTTTGTAAGTAACACCATTTCTTTTATGAATGCTGTGCAGTAGTAGTAGTGATGACAGATGCATAAAAGTCACTTGAGATCTTTACAGAAACAGTTCTAGAGGCTTTAAAATACAATTTTAAAAGGAAGTAAACATGAACTTTTAAACTTTTGTTATGAAAATCCAATTGTTTCTAGTATATGTGTATATAAAAATACATATTTTGTGACAGCTTTCATATTACCACATGTAATTACTTGTTTTGGGGTTTTTTCCCCTTCGAAGTCAAAACAAGCATATAGGTCAGATTTGTAGGTCAGTAAATGTAATTTATTTAGAGGCTATTTTTGAAGTTGCTAAGCTAAAACAGAAAGCTACAGTATAATTTCTGGTGTCATTACATTAGTCATGAGCTGACATACAGAAGGAATTAAAGCTGGTGCTGGGAAGTCTTGTGGTTACATGAAGTGCTCGTGCTGGGTCTTTGACGTCACATTTTCTCCACATGCTTATACATTAATTATCTTTGTCATCTTGGCAGAGGATGCAGCAATCCTGCAATGCACAGGCATTTGAGTTTCCCCCTCTCCCTTCTGAATTCTAAAAATGCTTTTGTCCTTCCTGTAGAAACTAAATCTGGTATTATATAAGCCATTATTATAACATCTGCATTGACCTCACAGAAAGTATAATCAATATTAATGCAGGTGTTGAGGAAGGTAAATTTTTGCCTGCTGGCTTAACTTAGATGAGGACTGGAAAAAGATGTATTTCAGGATTCACATAGAAAATGGAGAAGGGCCCTTGTTCAAATAAATACATATTCTGTTCTTTTTTTTTTTTTTTTTTTTTTTTTTTTTTTTTTTTTACCAACTGCTGAATTATTACTGCTTTGTGCTGAGAAGTTGATTTGGGCAGTCTCACAATAATTTATTTTACCACTCTGAGATGTGTGTGGGCAACAGTCAAGACTTTCTGAGTCAAGAATATCACTGCACTTGTCTGGACAAGGAGTGAATTTTTACTGTGCTCTGATTTCATCCATGCTGGGATGAAGGCAGTGACTGTCAGTTTGTGGTCCTTGCACAGGACCTGCTGTAGCCAAGTTGCTCTTTCATCCTTGGGAGAGATGGGGCTTGTCTGAGCCCTCCTAGCAGCCTTCTGATCTTGAAAGCAGTGTTGATATGCCCCAGTGAAACACCTAATAGTTTATTTCACAAAATTTTTTGCTCAAAAGTAAACTGAGATCTATTTTTATAATATAGCAAAAGTACAAAAGCTTTTTTTTTTTTTACCAGTTGTTGCTTTCCTGGAATGGACAGGGTAGGGGTCATGCCGTCATATGGGGATAATAGGTAACTGTGTTTGAGAAGTGGGCTCTAAAATCTTGCAAATATGGTCTGGCTTAGACTTGTATTTTAAACTGAGTAACTTTGTCTTTCAGGTTCAAGCCTTTTGGCAGGGTTTTACTCAGAAATGTTGTTAAATATTTTGTTTTTATAGATTTTAAAGTTATAAACCGGTGTGTTTTCCAGGTAATTGTTTATAGGCCTGTCAAACATCTTGATCTTCCTGCTTTTCTTTACATATTTTTTTAATTATTTTTGTTTTAGCGTTACAGTGTTTGCCTCTGAGTGGCAGGTAATGGGTGAGATGGAAGGGAAGAGTCATTTTAATACATGCAGGTTGGTAGTTGAATTTAGCCAGTTTCCAGTTTGTGTGTGGGTATGATCCACCCTTCTATCTGTGAAACTAAACCAGATATTCTTTGTTTAGGAAACCCAAAGAGCCCTGCACGTGCAGAGATGACGTGTAATGTCCCACCTAATCCCGACAGTGCCACTGCAGACAGTGCCCGTGGCCAGGACTGGGCACAGGAGCGCTGCCGGCTGGGAACGTTTGTTGAATTCCCCCTGGGCTGCCCGGTGCCAGCGGCAGCCCTGGCACGAGCTGGCTTTGTTTACACTGGAGAAGGTGACAAAGTGAGGTGCTTCCGTTGCCATGCAACTGTGGAAGGATGGGCGCCTGGGGATTCTGCAGCTGAGAGACACAAACAGCTTTCCCCAAACTGCAAATTTATTACTGACTCTGCTTTTCTAGAAGATGATGTGGATCCTGTAGGCCAGAACTACCAGCACAGAACTGAAAATGGTTCCAGCAATCCAGCCCTCCTGTGTGCTCTGGATGACCCTGACGTGGAGGCAGATTACCTTTTGAGAACTAGGCAGGTTGTGGATATGTCAGATAGTTTGTATCCTAGAAACCCTGCTATGTGCAGCGAAGAAACAAGGTTAAAGTCTTTTCACAACTGGCCCCTCAATGACCAACTGACACCAAAGGAATTGGCTAATGCTGGATTTTATTATACGGGGGTTGGTGATCAAGTGGCGTGTTTTTGTTGCGGTGGAAAATTGAAGAACTGGGAACCCACTGACAGAGCTTGGTCAGAACACAAGAGGCATTTTCCCAAATGTCTTTTTGTACTGGGCCGGGATGTTGGAAATGTTCCAAGTGAATCTATTCCTGATGAGTTTGGGATAAGTGGTCTGAACAATGCACAGCATCCAAGGAATCCATCTATGGCAAAATATGGAAGACGTTTACAAACGTTTTTATCTTGGATATATCCTGTTGACAAGGAGCAACTTGCAGAAGCTGGGTTCTACAGCGTAGGTAAGCCAGACCTTAGAATGGCTTATACCTTTTACAAAGAAAATGTAAATGAGAAAATGTCTTGTTATGGAAAAAAGGGCATTTTTAAAAACTCTAATATGGAATGATTTGCCAGAATTTCATTACTCTGTAAACTGCTTCTCACACTTCTTGTATAAAATGATATACATTATATCAGGTATATAGCAAAATATAAACTTGGTCATAAATTTACTTCTAGCAGTAAAACAGCCAAATGTTTTACTTGCCTGCTAAAACCCTCATAATACATCTTTCACACTGACAGTGATTGGAGTTAATATTTTTTAAGAAATGAACTGCTGTCCTGGAGACCTGAGGTGTAAGGAGAGGGCCTGTGGTCTGCATAGAGGCCTGTGAACAAGACAGTGCAGGTTGTGTGCTATTTTACTTTGTTAACACATGTTTGTTTTGTTATGGCATGTAGACACCCAGAACTAGCAAATACCACTACTGCCTACTGGAAAAGCTCAGTGAAGACACTGATGCCAGTGGAAGAGCTTTTACTCTTAGACATGGGATGTTTGACTTAGAAAGGACTCCAATGGTTTCCCAGTTAGATGGAATTGCACAGTGTCATTAAAGACCTTTGAAATTCCTCACTGAGAGGTGCTGTATGAGTGCCAAGAGTGAGGTCACAAAGAAAAGGGATTAATCTCTTGCTCTCTTCTTAATTGACTTCTCTTAGTAGCTCTTGGAAGAACTTTTTAATCTGATTCCGTTTGTTCACCTTGTGGCCATAAATAACCTTTGATATATTCTTGTATGGGTTATACATGGACAATATTTGTACCCAGCAGAAATGTTTTTATTGATTTCTTCTTGAATTCCTAAAAGTACCAAGAGTTCTGTACTGTGAAGGTGCAGTAATTGGGCACCAGCTTATCAGCCCTGTGGCTCTTCAGGTGACTTCTGTGAAAACTGTTCCCTGTGAGCTAAAAATGATTTAACCCTCTAGGAAAACTGTGTCCATACTTCCTCTCATCTCAAAAACTTGTGGATTACAGCAGACATAGTGCTAGAGCAGAGAGAATGCAATTCTCCTCAGCTGGTTATGCCACTGCTGCATGGGGCCTGTTGAACTTAACATGGAAATGAAGGACCAAAAAGACATGTAAACATTCCTAATTCTTTGTGACATACATCTTCAGGGCTTGTTTGCCACTGGATGGAGTTACTTGGTAATGGATTATTTTTAGCTTTTGCTTTTTATGTATAATTATTTACTAAAATAAAATTCAGGAAAACTTCATGCTATTCCTATATTGTATTTTTTTTAGGCTCACTTCTCTCCTGAACATTTGGTTTAAATCACGTGTGTTGTCCTCCACTAAAATAGAGTTCTTTTTAGTTGAAATTGTGAATCAGTAAAATAAACATTATATTTCTTATTAATGTAACATTTTTAGTTGAAAACTTAATGTTATACTTACTAGAAATTCTTGTGTGGTTCCTCAGGTAATGGTGATCATGTTGTGTGTTTCCACTGTGGTGGAGGATTGCAAGAATGGAAGGAAAATGAAGATCCATGGGATCAACATGCCAAATGGTTCCCTGGGTAAGGCATTTTTTACTGTTTTCTTGGTGCATGTCTGAGTCTTATTTACAGTATGTTGCATTTTATTTACAGAGCATACTAGTAGAGGTTTCAGAGGGTTAATTATGGCTTAACGTTTATATTTATGAAAAAAATTTTATGTTGGCTTATTTGTAGGCATTATTTAAGGGAAGGGAAGATTTCTGGGTCTGGACTTAACTGGTGTCTCAGCAAGAAGAATAATGTTGTTTTATGAATATGTATCTGATATTTTTTTTTCCCATTATCCAAGTGCTACATTCTAATGGTTATTTTAATAGCTACATACGGATCAACATTTGTAACTTATACCAGGATACAAAATGTCTCAGCTTCTGTCACAGTGCAAACAGAGCTGAAGTATTCAGCAGTGGCACGGAATTCAAAACACTTGTTCTGTATAATTTTAAAGGATGGAGGATTCCAAACCCAGAAGCACTTTTTAGAAAGACAGACAATGTTGTCTTAAATCTGTATTGGGGAAAGAACATTATATGACTCAGTAGTTCTTACAAGTGGGCAGAAGCTGTCCAAGTACAAAGTCTCAGTTACTTATGTAACATTGATAAAATCAATGTCTTTTATGTATTTGCTGCCAGATTTCTCTTTTGTGGTGAAAGGCTCTCTGGAAGTTTGAGATGGGTATTTATGTATTGGCTGTTCCCTTTTCTAACAGTGGTACAGGCAGCTTTTAATTATTAGCCTCTGCTACTTGAAAGAGATACAATTCCAAGTTTTTAGCTTGGTGCAGCAAATGGTTGAGATGTGAATTTTTGTTTCTCATGTGGTTTTAGTAAAACTAAATATTTTCATTTTTAGGTGCAGATTTTTGAGCAAGGAAAAGGGGATAGAATTTATAAATAATGTTCACTTAAGAGATTCATGTAGTGATCCAAAAGTAAGTGCCCTTGCTTATTAATCATTCTGTTAAAATAGAAAAAGTCTTAACATCATTTTCGTATGAAGTTACTCTTCTTAAGTATCTATCATTTAATCCTCCTGCTGCTTTTGTCATTGGCAGGAAGTGAAAGACATCAAAGTCTGGTTTTGGTTCTGTCAATCAGAGTTCACAGTCTCCCAGTTCTCTGCAGCTGGATCATGGATCATAGCCAGGGTCCTCTGTATATGTTGTATATTGGGTACTGAACAAGTGCCATTTGTTTTATAGCCTGGGAGCCAAAGGTTTATGATGAATAAAGATAGATACATTTTCTTTTCTTATTACAGACAGTATGAAAGGGATAACAGAATACTGATTGTTTTGCAATTGTTCAGAGTGGATTTAATAAATAATCGAGGTCAAATAGCTATTTTCTGTTTTGTAACTGTATAGGTTTCCTTCTACTTCTTCAGAATTGTAATTTTGTCTTTTTGTATTTCACTTTTAGACAGAAGCTGCTGAAGGGACAATACTTCCTAAAGGTATTCCCCCCCTATTTTGGAATATCCATATTTGAATGTGTAGCGAAGGAAATGGTTAAATTTAAAAATAACCCTATTAGACTTTTAAATAAAGCATGACAGGCAAATGGTTGGGTGATACTCTTCCCTTGCTACATTGCTTCTAAAGAACTGCAGAATGAATTTTACTTCTCTCAGGGGAAATATAATCATGGTTTGGTAAATATTGTAAAGCAGAAATTGCTGACCCCTGGAAGGAGAATGTACAGGATGCAGTGTTGCAGCAATGAGTGTGCACCCAGTATGGAATTAGTGCTGGGGGATGGATATTCAGGAATACTGAACTGAATCCTTTCTCGTGGGGCAGGAAGAGCTGGGCTGTTAAATGGCAAGGACTAGGAAGCTGAGAAAGCTGAGGCAGTTTGTTGTGTTCCAGTATTTCACATTCCTGCAATGCTTTGCACAAATACCAAGCAATAAAAAGACTGGACAGTTAAAGGGGTAGCAGGAGGGCAGTCGAGCAGCTTCATCCCAGGGAATGAGAGCAGTTGCCTCTAAGAGTGGTTACACAAAACCTGTATAAGAAATCTCTCACACTGCTCATTTATGAGTGTGAAAATTAGGTTAAAAAAATTTTGCTCTTTGAACATTCTTGATAAATAAGAGGAAGGGGAAGGTCCAACATGCTGAAAAATGCTTTCCCAAAGCAGTGTTGTGTCTTACCATGGATAGACCTGCTTGCCTGCTGATGGGGCTGTGTTTTGGTTTTATGAATTCAGATTATTTATTGCTTTCTCTCAACATATGTATGATTTTTTTTTCTTCCCTGGACTGAATGAAAATTATTGTTACCAAATACTTACTTTTGCACTGTGCTTTGGGATTTTGAATGAATTTCAGTTACGCAATTAGTGATACTAGTTATAAGAGATGTGTTATTTAAGTAGTTCATTTGAACAGCAAATCTGGGAGGATTTCTCTATAATAAGTAGATGAAGGGAGACTGGGAAAGCTAGGATAGAAAAAACCTCAAACCTGCAGTTTTGGGTGTTTTGACAATGCAGTTTTTACAAGTAGCAAAATTCTCAAATTGGAAATATTGTTCCTTTGGCTACATATTTGCAAAGGTGTCTTAGAGTACTGTAGTGAATAGTGACCAATAATTAGATTCATCCTTGTTAAATTGTTTTTATTTTTTTTTTAATTTCTTTTTTTAGATGGTCTCTTACAGAATCCTTTGGTACAAAGTGCCATAGCCATGGGTTTCAGTTTGTCTGAGATTAGGAACACCATGGAAAAGAGATTGCAGATGACTGGAGAAAGTCACACATCTGTTGAGGATCTGGTAGCAGACTTAAGTACTCAGAAAGAAAATACAAGGGAAGAAGAACCAAATGAAATCCCATTTGAGCAAGATGAGCTTATTCAATTACAAAACCTCTGTGTGTACTTTCATATCAGCTCTTTAGTCTGTGAAATACTTTTTATTGTTATCTGTTTATCCTACCCTCTGATCCCAGCCTTACCTGAGGTGAAGTTACAGTGTTGTAACTTAAAATTCAAGGGATTTGTGTTTGGACATTCAAAATGCTGAACAAAGAGGGCGTTAAAATATTTGAGTGTAGCAGCATTTATAAGTACCATTTATAAAATAAGTAATATTAGTACCTCAGAAGTGGCAGTCTAGTATGCTTCTGGGAAAGGTTATACTTGTTAACAAAAAAATTGTAGTGAAAGCAAGAATAACTGTAGGGTACTGATTCGGGAGACCTGGAATTTAAGACAAGCATATGGGTGGCATGGTAGGCAGAGATCTTACCAGCCTACCCCTTTTAATAAGATTTTTAATGGACATTATGGGAAAAAAAAAAAAAAAATAAAAAAGAGGATTCCATGCTGCAGCTGGGATTCCTCTCGTAATTTTTTTTTGTTGTTCTTTTAAGGGTGTGACCTTTAAATCATATGAAGAAAACGTTGTCCTTGTGTTTAGACAGACGAGATTCAGTGGTCCTAAGTATGTTAATATTTTTTTGTGTGTTTATTTTCCTCAGACCTCAGCACTGAAGAGAAGTTAAGACGCTTGCAAGAAGAAAAGCTGTGTAAAATCTGTATGGCTAAAGACGTGTCAGTTGTCTTCATTCCCTGTGGTCACTTGGTTGCCTGTAAGGAATGTGCTCAAGTACTTAGTGAGTGCCCTCTGTGTCGCACAGATATCATGAGAAAGCAGGAAATTTTTATGTATTAGTGAACTACACAGCACTAGGGATGCAAATGTTTCCTGCTTTGTTGCATGAAATATGTGCAATGTAATGTTAAAAATGCAGTTAATTCCAGGATGTAACCATATGGCAGGATTTAGATTTTTCTGCTGTCAAACTCTACACGTTTTAACACTTCAAAAATTATTTAAATTATTTTTCTGAAGTGATTTTTTTTTTGTATGTAAAAAGCAATATTAAAAGGCAAAGCTGCATATTTTGTACCTTCAGTTCATAGACTGAAAGCCCAAATGATGCAAACCTTTATGTGATCATTCCTTTGCTTCACTTTGGTAGGACTCTGTATGACTGAAGTTTATGCAAATACAGCTGTATAAAGAGCCTGTCCCTGTATAAAATTTGTAAGTAAGTTAATTTAAAATACTATTGTATACATGTGTATTATAGCTGAGATTTTAACTTAAAAATGTTATGTAAGATTGAAAATATTATTTCACCAACTGTAGTTGTGACATAATTCAGAGTATACACACAAAGCTGCTGCTGCAATACTTCACCCTATGTTTACTTCTTTGTAAGTGTGTCTGTTAGGATATGTGTCTCTGTATATAAAATGTACATTAATTTCATTGATTTTTGAGAACTCAACAGAAATGGAGGACATTTTATGCACCTTGTGCCCCTCATGAGAGGAGTGGGGAAGTTAAGAACTATTTCAATGAGAGTCACCTTAAAATACTCAAAACTTTTTCATACTGGACTAAGCCTCCATTTCCAATTAAAAAAGTATCACAGCTTTGTATTTAAGTACAGCTGTTTTATGATCACTCTTCTTAATTATGTGACTTCCTTCTTCTGTGGAGTACTGTGTTCTGTGTCTAGATTTTTGAGCTCTGCACACTAAGAGATTTAGAATATAGAACATACAGAATATAGTTTTTCACATGGGAAAAGTTTTAAATCAAATACACAGAAATTTAGTACCTACCTTTTCTATTTTTTTAAATCTATGCTATGTAATGTAATGAATATGTAAAATAAAGTGCAACCCAATTGTTCCTTGATCTGTGTATTTGATTCTCACCTGCAAAAAAAAATAATTTAAAACAGAAGACTGGTTTCTGTTGTTTTTTTGTTTTATAACTAGACTGTTATTAATGTAACCACATGTTATTAAGCATAATGAACATATTTTAATTGGAGAGGAAATAAAATCTATTGTTTGTATAAATTAAAGTTGTTTAATTAGTAAAATAATGTAGTTTAATTTTCTATTTTTTTCTGATAAAATTTTGTCTTACAAATAGATGATGACTAGAGATTCATAAAGAATTCAGCACAGATGGGTTTTTTTTGCCTTCTTATGCCTCTTATGCCTTTGTGAAGAGTTCAGAGTTTCAGATGTCCTGCATGCAGAGATTTTTTTGGACAGATATGGACTGGAATTCTGATTTGCACCCCTTTTTACTTGTGGGGAGGGTTTTCTGTCCTTTTCCTGGGAAACTGCAGGGGGTTGTTAGCTCCTGAGCTGCTGGATCTTGCCTGAAATAGCTTTTTCAGTTAAGGTTGCAGCTTGTGTTTTGCTGACTCGCTCAAGCAGATGGTTGGTTACCTAACCTTGACCTGGGTCATGTGAGAGGTGTTTGGATCAGCCAGATCCAACTTCCAGGCGGCAGGACTTGGCACATGGCAACAAAGGCCTTGTCTGGGAAAGAGACTGACCAAATTTTACCTAAATCTGTTACAAAACTAAGTCCTAGTAAGGAGATGATTTGGAGTGTAAATAAAGTGTGTAAAGTGGCTGAGAAAAGCTGGGAAGAAGGTCACAAATAATCCCTTCTAAACTGACATGGAGAGGAAACACACTGTCCAAGTAATATGGAAGCAGAGCATAAATGCTTCACATTAAAGCTTTTAAAAGGTATCCTTCTGTATTTTTATATTCATATCCCTTACTGCAGCTTTTTTATATAATATTATAAAAGATACAGCTATATAGCAATTCAACTTGTAATCACTTTAGGGACATTAAAGGGTTAAAAGCCTGTTCGTGAGATGACAGAGTAACTGCTCTGCAGGTTTAGGTGTTTGTTGTTTTTTTTTAAAAAATATAATTAGAGTTCTATTCAGACAAAATGTGAAAAAATAATTAGCATAGTCATCAAATTCTGACTGCTTGAAATAGGAAGATAGTTTTTTCAAATTACTTTAATTTTTCAGTATCTTAAAGAGAGAAGTTCCATGGCCACTGATACTGGGTGTTTAAAGTGTTTAAAGGCAGAGAAATGAAGGATGCTAATACAAGGAATGGAAGCACAGGGGCTTTGAAAAGGAGGTTGGCAGGAGGACAAAGATGCCTTGGGGGTTGAATTTTATAAAAGAGTTACTTGGGAGCTGTGCAATATATTTAAATACCAGTATTCAGTAACTTTCTTCCAGTGGCTTCTGTGTAAAATCTTCCATTTTATTTGTAGCAGCAGAACTCTTTGCTGCTCTGGATACGTGGGAGATTTACGAGGGTTTTCAGTGACACTTTCCTGGAAGTGTGTTGTTTAGAAAGCATGAAAAGCACACGCCTGGTTTAGAAACAGAAGGCTAAAGCAGGGAAAACCGGGACAGTCAATGTTTGTGTTACACATGTAGCTTTTACTCAGCTGGAGTAAGATCGTATCTGCAGATTCCTTGCTGTCTGGACTTCTTTTGTTTGAGGCTTGATCCAAGGCTTGTAGCACAATAAAAAGTTCCTAAATTATTGCAGCTTGGCTTTTAGTTTTGGTTTTTGTTTTGGTTTTGTTGTTGTTTAGGGTTTTGGGTTTGTTTGTTTCTTTCTTTTAATTAGAGTATTTAAACATTTCTTTTAACATGGCCTGGTTAGTTTTGACCACAGTGCTCCAGTGTTTATTTTTGTTAGCTGTGCATGCAGTCTGAAGCTACAGGACAAGTTTTCAAAGCATTGTTGTTAACCTGAGGCCTGGCTTTTAGTTACATTTTATGTTTTTTTATTGAAACTTAACAAAAATGTCAGTACCAAGGGTTGGAATTGAGTTCTAGCTCGGCACTGGATTACCATGTGCATGTGAAACGTCAAGCTGAAGGGTTGGATGCTGGGATGGAACCTTCCATGAGGCAGGGACATTTGCTGCCCCAGCATTCAGGAACTGCTTGGAAGAGACTCTGCTCTGCCTCTCAAGGTGTGCAAGGACAAGCACATGATGTGTAGGGCCCACCTGGGGGAAGGTTGGCTCTTCACAGAGCAGAGGAGGAGCTGGAGGTTTTCCTGGCTTTTGCAGTGTTTTCTGCAGCAGTTTGTGTGAGCAGGGAGTTGTTACACGCTGTTCTCTGTTACCCCCTGCTTTGGGCACAACTGACTCCTGTGGGCAAGGCCAGATGTCAAACAGTGGGCTAGAGAAGCACTTGCACTGCTGTCCCTGAGGCTTTGCTGGGCCAGCCCATGCAGAGCAGCTGGATTAGCCTCAGCTCTTGAACCTGGGTCATGGAGGGTGCTGATCCTCTTCTCCACAGGCTCAGATGAGAAGAGCCAGTCCAGCAACATCACCTTCATTACTCATGGAACTGAAGGATGAGTGAATACTCTCTCTCTTACCGTTTTTTGCATGGTTTATATGTGTTACATTTTACTGAATATCTTGAAAACCTGATCAAGAACATCTTTCCTCCCCTGTGCCCCTGCCATGGCTTTGCTCTGACTCAGGTTGTTGGAAGTCCCTTCCCATCTTTGTGAGCCACTGTGTCGTGTGGCTTCAAGAGCTCTACTGATGCTGCTCTTCAGCTGCAATTACAGTGTGGCTTGCTGTGAGGAGGCAAATGACCTGTGGTAATAAACAACCTGTGCTGAAATTCAGATTTTATCTTTAATTTTTTTTTCTTAACCAGGAATTCCTGTTAAGCAATACTGACATCAGCATTACAAGTATTAACTCAGAGAACATGGCTCTGTGACTAATTTACAAAAAAACTTTCTTTTTTCTTAGGACAGGAAAGAAGACATATTCAGTTATAAATGGCTTGGATAAACAAAAGCCCAAGGAAAATCTGGGGCAAAATGGTATTAATTATATTGTGAGTAAATCATATTTAAAGGCGGGTGAAAACTACTTGGTTGGTTTTGGATTGTTATTAATTTAGAGTTTTATAGCCTGCATAGCTATTGATGTTGGCTGAGATAAATTGCTTGATAAGTGAGAATTACTGAAAATGTATTGGAGAGATATTTGAATTAGAGTTTTGCTCTCAGATTGAAAAATGGTGCTTACTATCAAAAAAATGAAAAACACATTTGCAGAGTCCCGCCGTGAAAATATTTAGAAGAATCATTACAATAATTGCTGAACAGCCAAGTTTAGTATAAATGTGTATGGTCACCTGCGAATTTTGGAAAGTGAATTAATCTAACCTTCAGAGATTAACAAGAGTGCATTCAAATTTATTCATGTTATGTCTTTTTGATCTCATGAATTTAGATCTTGCTGTAAAACTCTTGACATAATTTTTCTTACATAACTTAATGTTGCAGGGTATGATGAGAGTCATCACTTAATCCAAATCTTCTGAATACTTTTCAGAAGTGGGTGTTGAGCCACAGTCATCTCTTCCTTTTAACTCCTGAGTAACAGAGAGAAGCTTCTGAGTCCAGGCTTGACTTTACCAGCCTGTCCTGCATAACTGACCCGTGTGATGTTATTGGAGTCACTGTGGGAGCTCTGTCAGTAGGGTACAAGCCACCACAAAAATAACTGTTGCTTCAAACGGGTGTTTTGCAAAAATAGATGTACCAAAAATAACAATTTAGCACTTGTAACTTTGTCAACAGTTGCTGTAAAGGCTTAACTGGCAATTGCAAGGTTCTTTCAGGAAGAGCCATGTCCCAGGTTGGGAGCTTCACCTCTGCTGGGCTCACAGCTGGAAGCAGCACAGGGAATGGAGATATGGGGTGTGCCCCGGGGCAGTAGGGTTGGGAATTCCTGTCCTCAGCCTGGTATTGTGTATTGTGAACATGCCAGGTGTGCCCTTCACCATGGAGGGGGAAACACTTTGGTCACAGCTGCTGGCACTGAGGCTTCACAGCACCACTGCTGTGGTGCTGAAGGAAGCGACAGTCTAAAAGAAGTATTTTTATCTTAACGGTTTTGAACACCTGTGCAAGCCACCAAATGTCATAAACTGTTGTATTCCTTGCTACTTGTTATGCATTGTGCCACTTACAAAAACTCTTAATCACAGCTAATGACAAGATCACGCTTTGCTTTGCTTCCACCTCCCACTGAGTCAGAGTTGAGGAAGCAGAAATGGCCCTGAGCCCCAGACACAACCAGCAGTGTAAGAAACATAGTCTGAAAGGAACCTTGAAGGTGGTTGATGGTGAAATCCAAACCAAAGGAAACTGTGTTAGGGACATAGATATAGGACCTTGGGAATGTGGTAGGTCAGCCCTAGAAAGCCATAAGTTTATTATCTGACAGAGTAATCTGTTCTTTGACCTTATCAGTAACAAACCCCATTGCCTTTACTTCTCCTTTAACCCTCTAAGTGCCAGCCTCAGTAGTTTGTGGGGAAAAGGCCAAGATACGCCATCCACTGTCATCATCCAAACCTTGTGTTTGCCTGGACACCCAGAGGAGAGCCGTCCCATTCATTTGATGGAGGATTTTCTTCAAAGCTTAAACATAAATGTATTTGAGTTTGTTGTTTGTAGTTGTTTTGCTCTATGATCTCGGGCAGAGGTTGAGCTGAATAACAATGTTTCTGTCTTAGCCAGTCTCCTTCCTCCCCTTTCCAGACAACCCCGGGTTCCATGTCAGTCTCAGGAGGGCTAGAGCTCCAGGAAATCCAACCAGCTGAGAACTGCTTTCTGTTCCTGATGGGTGAGGCACCCTACACATCCAGAGGGTGATGTAGATTCACTGGTTTTTAGCTGTCGCTCAGCTAAAGCTGCTTCCCTTGCTCAATGCTGGTTGTGGCTGTTTGGCCTGCTTGACCTTATTTCAGTTCTAGGCAGGTTCTGTCCCTAGCCCTTTTTCTGTCACACAGGCTGTTCTTTGCTGCCTTTAACCAGACCCTGCCACTTACCTGCTTACCCAGTTTGAAACGTGTTTCTCTGGTTCCTGTGCATCCTCCTCAGGCTCTGTCACCGATGCTGTCATAGCGCCTGACTCATAAAATGGTCCTTGACTCATGATCCTTCTGCCTGGACTTAGCTACAGGACACCAGTATGTCTTGCCTGTGTCTTTCAAAACTTCCCTACATCTGGAAATGGGAGCAGATCGTGTCCTGGATCCAAGAGAGGTGGCCTGAATGTTAACACTTGTTCCTGTGCACAGGGTGAGGTGATGCCTCAAGTGAAAGCAACTCCTCCTGACTGAAGCCAGGAGAAGGGCTATTTGTTATTTCCTACCAAAAACTGGGGTGACCTTTACACAGTTTGGTGATGGAACTTTAAGGGCTTTTTATCTCAAAGAACAAGACATAGCAAGAGCACCTCACCCAAGCAGGGGAATGAGCACAGGGCTTTGGGTAACGAGTGACACAGAGGACGGATAAAGCCACTGATAATGCAATTAAGCAAGAAACAATCTGCGACTTACTGGGCTTCTGTTCATTTCTAGAGCTGGTAATGAAGGGGAGTTAAAACTTCCTTTTTAGTGGTACAGGACAAACTGTGATTCTGTGCTCCTTTACAGGTCTGAGAATCAAAGAAAATTCAGCCATGAGTGAGGTGTTCTGGAAAGACCTGGAGAGAAATAGGGGCACACGAGGGAGACTTCTGTAAATGGCAAAGGGAAGAAATTATTCACAGAACAGGGAAAGGCCTAAGGAGCTACTGATCTGCAATTTCTCTCCCGCAAATTATGGGAAAGTAACCCATTTTTTGGTTTTTATTTTTATTTCTTATGTAATAGCTCATCTTCAAAAGGATTTAGAACACATTTCCCTAGAGTGACTAAGCCAGTTTCAAAAACCTGGGAAAAAAAAAACTGACTGGGAAGACTGCTTTTTCCATCTATACCCAACTCAACAGATAAAAATATGGCTGTGCCTTGTTCAATACAGCCCATCAAAATTACCATCTCACTTTGGAAAGCACCCAGTATACAAATTCTGGTTTGTTTTCCAATTATCATAAGCAAAGTTAAAAAAAAAAGAAAAAAGTAAAGGATTGTGGGTGTTTTTTTTTTTTTTTAATTTTATTTTGTTTTGTTTCATTTTGTTTTGTTTTGTTTGCTTGGAGTTTTTTAATAATAGAAAAGAGGAAACAGAACTGCAGAGGGGGTTCCTATTTTGCTGCCCTCAAAGAAAAGGAAGCAGCACGAGCATGAATCTCCTGCCTGGAAGAATGAATCAGCCATCTGGCAGCTTGAGCTTATTCTGATCTTCTCTAGTGGTGAACCTCTGGCCATTAATTCAGACATGGAATTGCTATCTGACCTCTCCTTGCTCAGTTTCCTAACTGTGTGACTGATCATGAAGCTCTCTTTGGATCAAGCACAGTAAAAGTGCCCATTGTAAAGTTTTTGTTAAATCCTCTCTGAATTGGGCTCAATATTAGAAGTGGTGGACTTTGAAGCTCTAAAGAGTAACTTTTATTAAAGTTGACATAGTCCTGTAGAATACTTTCTCCCAGTTTTCCACAGAACTTCTTTTCTATCAGATATAAATCCTTTCTAGGCAGGTCAGAATTTTAAATATATTTATTTCCTTATTATGCTTTGCTAGCACTTATTTTTCTCTTACATTTTTTATTGTATTGGAAAGGATGCTAGAGTGCTAAAACTATACTGAAACTTCAGGATGTTCTTTGGTTGTTTGTTTGTTTGCTTTTTTTTTTTTTTAGGTTTTTTTTTCACAAAGTCTGAACAGATGGTAGAAGCCCATTCTGGAATTGTTAGCTTAGAAAAAAGTGGTGTGCTCACAAAGGAACTGCTTTTCATCTCCCCTTCCAGTTGGACCAACTGGAAGGCTCAGTCCCAGAAGCACGATCAGTTCTCGGGAAGCTGCAGCACTTAGGCTCTTCAGAGACCCCGTTTGGTCCTCCATCAGAGAGCCATTTTGGTCCCTCTTAAGGTGGGGAATCCTCACAGGGCACAGCTGACTTAAGAAACTCCTGTCTCCTGATCAGTAGAGCAGAGCAGAAACGTTCCTGGCCTCACAGGAGTGCGCGGCACCTTCAGTTGTGCTGACTGAATTGCTCCTGTACTCCAAACAGAGTCTGAGAAATTATCTGGTTTAGAGGGGGAAGTTAAACCAGTCCCTCAGAAAACAAATGTCCCTCCTCTCTCCTCTGATGAGGCAACAGTTTTGCTAAGACAGCAGCCGGGCAAACAGCTGAATGAAACAACTGGGGGGGAGGAAATGAAGCGGAGAGTGCAAAATCCTTTTAGGCAGCTCCGTGCCAGGGGGGTGTAATATGCCCGTGCACCTGGAGTCTGCTCTCCAGAGTGTTTCCATTTGTGTCACAAGCTTAAAAATGCAAATTCTGTCCTGTGAGTCAGGACACCCAGAAGTGTTACAGATCTGGGCTTCCAAGGCCTGAGTCAGCTTCGGAAACGGGATTAACTCTCTGCCATGGGACTGTCAGCACTTGCACACTAATTCCTTCAAAAACACACCTTAAAATCTATGTCAGCTTTTCTTCTGTAAAACACATTGGCCTGGCAACTCTCAGCTGTGAGCTGAAGTGTGAAGTGCCGTGATTTTGGAACAGACCGAAGATCTGACGCACGTGCTGCGCATGGATTTCATGCACAGCTGACTGGAGCTGCTGCGCTCCTGCCAGCACCCACAGTAAACTGCTCTGCTCTTGCAAATTTGGGACTGAAGTCGTAATATGAGTTAGCCCTCTTGTATCTCAGGCAGGAGACACATTGCTGGAATTCTGTGTGCAGACAAAATGTAGTGGTTGATTTTCAGGGAAAAGTTGTCTATCTGGCAGCTGTCTGAAGCTGAGTTTGTAGGAGGAAGGCACAAATGGATCCAGTTGCTTTCCATCTATTTCTAAGTGTCATTTTACAACCGTATATGTCATGTTTAAGGCTTACTTGAGGTTTGGTGGGTATTTTTTATTCACAATTTTTCTACACTTTCCAGACAGACATTATCAGATACACATTAAAGATCAGCAGCCCCTGTAGCTGTAACTGAAACCAAGAACATAGTTGTATGACTAGGCATTCAGGATACTAAAGTGTTGCCTATAAGGGAACCTTTCTGCTTCTTTTATTTTTTCTTTTTTTTTTTTTTCTCCCACAACCTTGACAGGAAGGGCAAAAACATTCTGAAAAGCTATATAATATATATAATATATATAATATATATAATTCATTTTTGTAGGCCTATCTCATGTACTGACAGATTGTATCTAAATTCATAGGTGACATCAACTTATATTTTTCTTTTTTTTTTTTTTTAATTTTAAACACTCCTTATCTGATAACAGTTGCCAATTGTGAGCGTTCTTTGCTCTGTTGATGCCTCATCTTAGTTTTGGAAAGACTGGAACTGGTGGATACTCTTCTTTGAGTATCCTGCCTTTGTTAGGCAGGTGAGCCGAGCAACTCAGCTCAGTGCGTGCTTAGTTGTGCTAACGCTCTCCCCAAAATTAAAAGCAGATAAACACAAGAGGGTGGTTAGGGACTAATTACCAGGACAAAACTATTATTGTGCTGACTGATCTAAATATAAGCTTACGTGCAACTACTCAGCATGAGTAATGTGCTTAGCATTACACAATTACAGTGAAAAAAACCTGTGTCACAAACTGTACATCTGGTCACTTTAAGAATTCTGTACTGCTTATATGGACTGTTTTAGGTTCCTGTGAATCTTCATGCAGGGAAAGGAAGGAATCGCAGTCAGAGCCTAGGAGCAAATGTTCATTTAAAAACCGGGGACACACTTAGTGACGGGCAGAGGAAGAACACGTTTCAGGAGACAGCGCCGTGTGTCCCGCAGCTCCCGAGATAAGGACCGTGTATCCCTGTGGGCAGCCCCGCATTTATCTCTCGACCCACGGGCTCCATCGCACACGGCCGTGCTTCCCGGGGGGGGACCCGCGGGGCCGCCGCAGCCCGGGGCGTTGGGCTCGGCCGGGAGCGAGCGGCCCACGGATCCCTCTGGAGCGGCCGATGGATCCCTCTGGAGCGGCCCAATTTCCCCTCGGCCCCGCAGTTATTTCCAATCCGTCCAACGCAGCGAGCGCAGCGGGGCTGCGTGCGGCCGGGCGCGTCCCGCCGGCTCCCCCCGCGTCCTAGCGCTCGCTCCTTTTTAGGCCGTGTGGTGTTTGGGTCCCGATCCCAATCCAATCCATTCCAATCCAATCCCACCCCGATCCCGATCCCGCTCGCGGCCCCGCCCCGCGCGCGGCCCCGCGCATGCGCTGGACGTTGTTTACCAGGCTCTGCGCGGCGGCGCCGCGCGCGACCGGCAGGTGTCGCCCCAGGCCCAGGAGAGCGAGCCCCGGCGCGCGGCCGCCAGGTGGCGCCTGCGCCCTCCATTCGCCCGCGAGCCGCCGAGCAGCGAACACCCCAAACAATCCCCAGCGCCGCCGCCAAATTAAATAACCCCAACCCGCCCGCGCCCCGCGGTCCCTCCGCGCCCACAGCCCGCCACCGGCCGGCACGGGCGCGCAGCCGGGCGAGCCGCGAGGGCGCACAGGAGTGGAGCCGCGAGCCGGGGCCTTCCCTCGCTGCCTACGCCGACACTGGGCAAGGTAAGTTAGAAAATGGCGGCGAAGCTTCTGGAAGTTTGGCGGGGGCACTCGGGATCGCGGTGCGCGGCGGCGGGGAGAGGCCGGGCTGGGCCCCGCGGCGCCTGGGCCCGCGCGGGGCGCCAGGCCGGCTGGCCGCGGGGACTGCGCGCAGCCAAGATGGAGGACGGCTGGGCCGAGCCGCGAAAACACTCCAGCCCCCCGCTTCCCCACCCCCCGTCCCCGGCGCGCCGCGGCGGGGAGGGGGGAGGCGAGCGGAGCGCGGCCAGGAGAGCGAGAGGGCGCCGAAAGCGCCCCCCCTTGCCCGCCCGGGGCCCCCTTCCTGCTCCCCAGAGCCGGCCACGGGCAGGCCGGGCCCGGCGCTCGGCGAGCTAAAATGGAGAACCGCCTTCTCCTCCTCCCCCCTTCTGCCGAGCCGAGCAGGGGCTGCCGGCAAGATGGAGGACTCGGGCATTGTGTGCGTGGGGTGTGTGTGTGGGCGAGCCGAGCCGGGCCGGGCTGGCCGGGGGGCCAACGAGGGGACGGGGTCGGGGCGGCCGCGCTCGGGGGAGAGCGCTGGGCCGCGCTCAGAAAATGGTGGGGCGGCCGCCGCTGCCCCGGGGGCGAGTGCCGGGGGAGGCCGCGGAGAGGGGGCTCGCACTCCTGACAGCGCTCGCCCGGCTCTCTTCGCCCTGCTCCCCGCTGCCCAGCACCCGAGTTCTTCCTGCCCAGCCCGCTCCCGCCAGCTTCCCCGCGTAGGGAAGTGCTGAGGATCGGGCTTTCTCTGCTCTGTCTCTCTCCCCTGAGCTGGGGCAACTCCGGCCGCCCTTCCCTGAGCTTGGGCTGGCGGGACCGGGGCTCCCTCAGCCCGAGTGAGGACGTGGGGACTGACCTGTCTTCCCCCCCTCCGCCTCCCTTTCTCTGCCCCCCCCTCCCCGCCCCGGCGCCCAGCTCGGGGAAGGCCTTTGTGGGGCGAGTTTTCCCCTCCGAGTGACTTTGGCCGAGCTCCTTGGCGGCTGCCCGCGAAGAGGAAGAGTTGTGGCAGTTTCCGTTCGGCTTCCTTTAATTTTTTTTTTTTTTTTTTTTAAAGAAAGGGCGCTTGCCAACTTGTGCCGGGGACGCCCGATGCCGGGAGCCGCGTGTTGCTGGAACCCCGCTGGGCTCTCGCCGGCCCCGGAGGGGGAGGGGGGGGAGGCGGAGGAGGAGGAAGGAGAGAATGCTTCTTACTGGGGGGTTTTGGCGCCACTTTTGTTTTAGATAGTGCTCCTTTGCCCCCTCCTCCTCGGCACGCACTGAACTGAGCTGAACCCTGCCCAGGTAGGAGGCGAGAGCTTTCCTGGTGTTTCTCTTTTCTGGGCGCTTATTTTCTCTACACAGATTAAAAATAGATTTATAGTTGTTTCTGCGGCTAGGGACGGAGGGACAGGGGAGCGAGCGGCCGCAGATGGCTGGGCTGGGAGGCCTTGTTTTTCGGGAATTCCTCTCCGTGCCCCGGCGCATCCCTGGCGCTTGGGCGTGCTGGCCTTGGGGGCCCGCACCGCTCTGCCTCCATGCCTTCCTCTGTCCTGGTAGCGTTGTATAATCCGCCCGTCCCGGGGAAATCCGAGACCAACCGACCTGATTTATTTTTATTATTTTTTTATTTTTTTCTCCTCCCCCCGGAGAGCGGGTGCGGAGGCGCTCGGGCCCCTCTTTCGCTGCTTTTATTTATTTATTGTCCTGCCCCGGCTCGGCTCTCGCTGCTGTTGTCCTTCCACGGGATGCGGCGTTCGGAGCTAATACAAAGTTTCCCTCACTGGGGAGTCCGGTGCTCTAGTTACTGAGCGGGGGGGTGGTGGTGGGGGGTGATTGCGTTTTGGTTTCCTTTTCATTTTTTTTTTTTTTAATTACTTTTTGGCAGGGGGGCCACACCCCGGCGCGTCCGGTCTCCCGAGGCGCCTCAGCCGGCGGGGTGACCCCGCGCTTTGCCGGTGCCCGCGGGGCCGCCGCCCGGGCTGGCGGGCGGGCGCGGCGGGGCCGTGGCGGGCGGGCGGCTGCCGAAGTGCGTCACGGCGGCCCCGCCGGGCCTGCTCCGCTCCGCTGTGCGCGCCGTGCCCGCCGCCCTCGGCCGCGCCCGCCGCCCATTGGCCACGGCCGGCCGGGAGGGGCCGCTTCCTCCGGGCCGGGCCCCCCCCTCCCGTGCCGTTCCGCACCCCGCGTGGCCGCGTCCCGGGGCCGCTGGAAGGGAACGGCAGGAAAACGCCTTTTGGATCGCTTCCCTCGAAGATGTTGTACGGCAGCTTTCGTGCTCTCGGGGAGTTTTGTTGAATCCTGTTTTAAATGGCCAGGAACGAGAGTTCCTAGCGTTTCCTACAGCGAGGTGTTCTCCAGACATAGGTCTCGCTGTTAACTCTTGGCGGTTCAGTCTCGATTTGTGATTGATCGCTTCTTTCTTGTTTGTAATCTTGGCCATTTCAAGCAACTTTCCCCCGTTCTCATATTTTATTTTCCTTTAATCAGTTATCTATTATATATGTATATATATATTATGTATTTGCTGCCCAGAGAGGTGGTGGATTCCATGTCCCTGAAGGTTTTTAAGATGAGACTGGATGAGGCACTTAGTGACATGGTCAAGTAACCACAGCAGTGTTGGATCAAGGGTTGGACTTGATGAGCTCGGAGGTCTTTTCCAACCGGTTGATTCTATGATTCCCGGAGTGTTTATCTGGTATTAAACTGTCCCAAGACTTGCTAAATACCCATGTGCAGGCCGGCTGGTTATGTGCAGGTAAATAAATACCACGAGTGATTGTGCAATTGACAGTCATTAATCTCTGCCATCTTGGTGTCACTTGCTCGTTATCCCCAAGTCATAATTTTGTGGATAAATCTTGGTGGTGATCAGTCACACACTCACGGTACCACAGATTTGCTATGGGGGCTCCTTTAGTGGGTAACACAGGTTCTTTTCCCTTATAGCCATGATAACAGTTTCATTACTAAATAAAACATGGTGTGGGAAGGCAGCTGCCGTGCTCTTAGCATAAACCTGCATCTTTTGGCTGCTGAAAGTGTTGGAGCTGAATGGGATGGAATCCCCACACTGTTATGATGAATTAAACAAAGACTAAGAAAGCTTCCAAGCTGTACAAAAGAGAAAAATATCAGTTGAATCCCATCTCTACCAGATAGATCTTGCTCCGTTAACTGATGGGGCTCGCGTTGGTCCTTCTTGGCAAAACCAGTGGCAATTTACAGTGTTTTCTACAGGTGGCTTTTGCACAACCTGAGACAAACCCCTGAATTTCTGCTGTTTGTATTAACTTAGCTGTGGTAAACTTAAGGTTGGCTATTTTATTCATTCAAACAAACAAATAAACAAAACTAGGCATAGAACCTGGAGAGACTTTAATTTTCCTGTGACTCCCACCATATGTACTTGGACCACAGTTACGGTTTTGAATTTTTTTTGTGCATTTACCGTTTCAGGAAGATAATACTGAATAAAGTCAATAAGCAATATAAGGGTTTGTTGAATTTGTATTTTAGAAGTTCAGTTGAAATTCATGTCCAGCTCTCCTCTTTTAAATATTAAGTCTTGATGTTTTGCAACTGAAAGCTCAAATTGATTTGAGTGAGTTGGTTCAAATCAAGGAGTCTGTGATATTTTAATATATTTTTAAAAATTGGGTTCTGTGAAATGGCAAAAAAATGGTAGGTTCATAGATTATTAAAATACTTATTTTAAAAATGCATTATATTACTTGAATAGCACTCCATTTTAAAAATAGGAGTATTCAATTAGGTGGCTGTTAATCTAACTCAAATTCCATAAATATATCACATTCCAGCTTTATGTGTTCAAGTCTCTAAATGTGCGGAATGGAATAATTTCCACTCGGAAGGATTGTAAATAGAATTGCCAGTTAAATACTCTCTAGTTTTATTTTGTTTCAGTGTAACTTATCAACAACAACTGAATTCTTTAAAAAAAGTAATGTAGACAGCTTCTCTTGAATATTACATGCTATTGCAGTCTCCTGTAGAAAATAGCTGCAGGCAACAAACCACTTGAAAGTTCGTGCTCTTGGTGGTGGGAGCAACTGTGTTAGACTTGGTTAAGTCATGAAATGATGTTGGCACATCAGAGCTTTATGAACTTTTTAAAATCAGATTGCTCTTTGTCACTTATGGTTCAAATTTAGAATGATTCGAGGGTCCTTGTTTATCATGTTCATTTGTCGTGTTACTGTCTCAGTTGTTTTGCTGCAGGCAAATATTATAGGAGAGATTATGTTTTATGAAACTTGTGAGCCAGCAGAAACAGGTTGTATGTTTTACAGAAACCTGAAATACTTTCGTTGCTTATTTTCACCAAATGAATCCCCCAAAGTAAGCAAATATTTCTACTGGTTATTGTGCTTGTTGGTTGTGTTACTGGAATGCTGTGTTTTGTCAGAGGTTTTGAACTCTGCCTACAGTGTAGCCATTTCATCTCTGATTAGTTTGAAAACTTAGAAGAATATTGTAGGTGTGAATTTCCAAAATGGTTCTGTTGGTTTTTGGTGGGTGTTGTTTGTTTGCCTTTTTTTTTTTTTTTTTTTTTAATGTGTGTAATTATGGAAATATACTGGAAAGAGGAATGTGTTGTCCATTGTGTCTCTGTCAGCGAGATGTGAGAATTTCCAAGAGCTTCATCTGCTTCAGTACTTGTTTTGTCATGGAAAGAAGTGATTGATGGCAGCCATCAACATACCAGTTTGATACTCTTGAAGGTCTGCTCACTTTCTCAGTATCACTTAAAACATTCACATTCTGAAAACCTCATCTTCCTTATGTGAGGATCATTGACAAGGAGGAAGAGAGAATAAAGTGATAAGTTAGTCCTTGGGAAACTGGGGTGAGCAGGGAATTGGCGTTTTAGGTTGGAAAATACAAATCTTGTACACAGCATCACAAAAGCTTAAATGGTGACTTACAAGCTTATTGCCCTGGTTTAGATTCAACGCCATCCAGTGTTTTAGATAAACCTCCCTTTTAAACTCCAGGGGTAACTAAAAATGGGAATTCTTCATGCTCCCAGTGCTCTTCTGTGACTGGCACAGGCAGTCCTGCAGTGGGGGCTGCTCTGGGCCTGCTCCTGCCCCCTGTCCCTTGTGTCGCGTTGGTTTCTCGCAGAGGTGGCCCCGGTTGGAGGGTGGGAGGTGCTGGTGAAGGCGCTGGAGCCGCTCCCGCAGGACGGGCTCGGGCAGGGGGGGCTGCGGCTGCAGCGGCCGCCCCCGGTCCCCAGGGGGCGCCCCGGCGGCGGGGCCGCGGCTCGGCGGGCGGGAGGTCGGGGGGACATGGGGAGCCCCTCGGGAGCGGCTGCTGGGGCACCGCTGGGGCACCGCCGCTCCTGCGCTGGCATCTGTGCCATCCCAACACTGCTCCGAGGAGTCGGCCAGCTAAAAACTCTGCCGCCGTTCCGTGAACAGGTTTTGTGGGTGAAGATCAGTCCAGTGACTTCACTTGGCTTCTTATATTAGAAAAAAAAGTCTGCCTTCAAATAATTCTGCATCTTTATTGTTTAAGGGCAAGCCTTGAAATCTGACGTAACTCTTGACAAGGTCAGGTATTTACTTAAGAGTGTTACAGTGAAAACTTCTGAGAGTTGGAGATTAAAACTGTAGTTTTAATCGTATGTTGGTTTAACAAAAATTTGTTTTCTTTAGGTATTCTCATCTTGCAGTTTGTAAAAGTCTGGTAAAGTGATGGTGGTTTGTTTGTTTGTTTGTTTTGTTTTGTTTTTTGGGTAAAAAGTGTAAGTTCAAATTAAGGGAAAGCTCTGAAGGTGACCCTCATTTAGGTGGTCACAGTAGGGCTAGTGCTGACTTGCTGAAGCTGGGAAGATTGAGGGGCTGTTACCTGAGTGGCTTCTGTCTTGAGATGTTTCACTGCTCAGGTATCAGCACATAAACTGTGTTCTTGATCCTCTCAGTTTGGTGGGTGGGATCACTAAGACTAGACAAGAATCCTAAATATGGTGGATTATGCCACTGCATTATTTCACAGAATACTTTATCAGTTTTTAGTATCTTTGTTATTTCCAAGTGTTGCACTGTTAAAATCTCATAGATATATGAGATCTTGGGTAGAGAAGAAGGGAAAGTGAGATGTTCCATCTCTCAAACATTTTCTAAGATTTAGCACCTCAGTTTGGAGATAAAATTGTGGGAAAATTTGATCCCCCAGGGTATACCCTTGGTTTTTATGAGGCATTGGTTTTTTAGCCTTTACTGGCTACAAACTTGCATGGAGGAGCACAGGCACAGTCTGTTTTTAAACTTCTTTATGGCAATTTGAGTCTGAAATGAGGGACATGTAGGACTACATTTGTATGCAGCTACCTCTTATTGTGGCTTCAGAGAGAAATGAAGTTAGCTGTCAGGTAGCTGCTCTGTCCAGGTGTGTACTTTAGTTTTGTCTATTCTGTACATTTTTTGATTGTGTAGCTGGCTATGATTTCCTCCTTTGGAGGGCTTATTTTTGTAAAAGAATATGATCAGAAGAGTGAGTAGATGGAAGAAGATTGGCATATATGGCAGGGTAGGTTGTGATCTGTGATTGAGAAGTTAATCACAATACCTACCCAAAAAAGTATCTGAGCACATGTTGGTTGGTTTCTTTGGTTGGTTTTTTTTTTTTTTTCCCCCCTTTTTTTTTTTTTTTTTTTTTTTTTTTTGTAGGTATGTGAATGGTTTATTTTATTTTCTTATGGCTCTGAATATGATGACTTGCTAGTCCTGCCCTTACACATTTGAAAAAGGTGCCTGTTGCCATGTAATGGGTATCTCTGCAGTGGTCTAGACTGGTAAGAATTGTATCTGGATTCCAAATCTCAGGGTTGTTTTCTATTAACAAAATAATAAAATCAAATATACTGACATTTCATAGAATACAAAACATTTCTGAAATTACTGACCACTTTAAAAAGTAACAACAAACCTTAGGTATGCATGTCTTATGTAGCTGGGATTGCATTCCAAAATTGGCTGTGAGTTGCTGCCAAGGTTTGGTGAAACACTGCTCAGCTTCTGGTCAGTGAGTGAGAGAGCTTTGGGTGATCTGCAGGACACACCTGCCATACCTGCAGACTTCCCCCGGCTTTGTCCCTTCTGCAGTGACAGCACCACGTACTGTACACGCTTGTTTGGGGCTCGCTGGAAGGTGTGTGATGCAGAAAATGTGGGCACAAAGCACAGGGGACTCCATGCAGTGACTCTCTTGTTGCTTAATGCATGTGATCTGCCTGGAAGGAGATGGATATTTTGATCTGGAGGTAATGTTGCAGGTCTTCATTATGGCTGAATTGTGTTTTTTTTACTTAATGTAGGATTTCAGCTGAAGTTCTGAGACCTTCCCTGCAGCATCATGTCTCGGAAAAAAAACAGACTTGCTTTGTTTACAAATGAAAATAAGCTGTTCAATCTAAGCCTTTTTTAGTCTTTCACCTGTTATTGCTTTAGGTGAAACTCCCAGTTCATCCCGTAAGAAGGGTCAGCTCTGGAAATTTGGACCATATCGAGTCTTAGTAAGCAGATAATAAGTGAAATAATTGGCTGATTTTTTTATTTTCAGAGTTTAATCTTTCAGCAGAGAGAATTCATTATAAGGAAGATTTGTAGGGAGTAGGGGTGTGAATAATTAAGATCTGTATTTTTTCATGTGTTACTTTTATTATTTTGCTGTGAGCAGTTGAATATATATAGTAAAGTTACAACCCCCCCAGTGGAAATAATAAATACCAAGAACATGGCTTTGTAGCTTATATGTGCTTTTGAGGTGTCTAGTTCTAATTTGCAGGTTACTTTATCTGACATGAGTCCTGGAATAAGATGTTTTTTGTAATTATGGATCTAGCGACCTGCTAACTTGATTTGTGTAATATGATGGTGCATCCTGACCACTGGCTATTGCACTGCAGATGTTCTTAGAAACAGAGAACTGATTAATTATAATGTTTTTTTCCAAGGGAGGAAACAGGGAAGACTTGATCAAGACTTTTTTTTTGTTTTTGTATCAAAAGAAGAATGACCAGTGGCTTCAGTGTACATATCATATGGCAGAACTGCTTGCAGCAGAGAAACAGGAGAGAGAATTGATGTGGACTGTTGTATCTTGCTTTATGAAGAATACAATTTAAATGGATTTGAAAAGGAAAGACTATCATATTAATAAATTAAGATTAATAACATAAGAATTAACAAAATTTTATTTTGTACTATTTTGGGATGGGAACTCTGTTTTTTCAAGGAAGTTCCAGCTTAGTGTGCAGCCATATACTGTTGTTCTGTTTTTGTGTTTTGTTTTTTTTTTTTTTTTTTTAATTGTTTCTTATGTACCTGTTTGAACAACTGTATCCAAAATACTTTCTTTTTAAGACCACATAAAATAAAGCTTTGCATTATGACTGTGCAGGTGCTTCCTAGAAGTGATGCCCCAATGAAAAAATTATTTGTGTTCTTGGTCACAGAATTCTATAGATGGGAAAGGCCCCCTGCAGGTCTGGTCCAACCTTCTCCTTAAATCTTGTCCAGTAGCACCAGGAATTTGTCCAGGGAAGTTTTGGATGTCTCAGGGTGGAGTTTCTGCAATCTCTCTGGCAAACTATTGTGCTGTTCTTATTGGAGGGGCCTTTTTTATTTCAGATCTTAAAGTCATCTTAAATTCTTATGAAGATTTGTGCCTTTCCACCTCCCAGTATATTTTGGGAAAGTATTCCTTCATGATGGAGGCTTGGGAACCTAATGTCCTGGTTTAGAGCTGGTGATGATTTTTTTTATTTGGGAATTTTTAAAAAAAGAGAGGTGAATGGCTACTGAATGACTTTTTGGGGCCTTCGTTCCTCTTTCCTCTGGTTGCCTTTGCTGTTTTATCCCTTTCTTGCTGTCCTTGCTCAAGCCTCACTATTGCACCTCTGACATCGAAGTCTTGCAAATAAAACTTCCTTTCTTAAGCATTTACCTGTTCACTTAAGTGTCATTCATACACTGATCAAAATGATTCTTCTTGCAGTTTTCATGTTTAAGCAGTGATATTTTTATTCCTTCTCATAAGTATTTTTTCTAGAAATGTACAGTTCATTTGAAACTATGGCAACCAGAAAGGAAAGCTGCACAAGTATCTCTTCAATCTGTGGTATAGGCCTGCTGGTACTTGCCTAAGAAACATTTGGCTAAAGAAAAGGTGAAGCATCAACATGTTTGTATGTTGATTTACCAATGGTTTATTAAGGCAAATGACAACGGAAAACGTTTGGGTTTTTTCCCCCCACTGAGTTACATTTTTGTCTTCAATATTCTTTTTAAGCTGCTCTGTTTTATTGTGTGCTTCCATTCGAGTTGCTTTAAAAAGCTGTATTTTCAAAACTGAGATATATTTAGTACTTAATTTTATAAATGTTTATCAATTTAGAGGTATTGCTGATGAGTGTATCCTGCATTACCACTCTGCTGGGAAACAGCACAGATTCTGTACACAGCCAACCTGGGGCTTGACAGTTGAAACATAATCAGAAAAATCAGCCTTTAGGCATTTTATTTCTCGGGCTGCATTGCATCATCTCAGTTATACTGCCCAATTTCCATTCAGCAATGCAGTGGTTTTATGAAAGTTAATAAACTTGTGTACTTAGAGTATGTTTGTACCTCAGAGCAGTAGTTGCTGCTAAGCAGAAATTTTCTATGGTGGCAAGACAGATTGTATGCATCAGTGTGATATAAAAATATCAAAAGCATTTTTAGACATTTTCAGTTTCAATAGCACTGGGTAGACTAAAATAAAGAAATGAAGAGCTACCCTCTCCTTATACAGTAGGTCACTCATTAAGATTCTTTGTATTCACCCCCCGAGTGGAGGAACAGTGTCTATAAAATTGAATTCTCAAGGGTTTTCCTTTCTGTGCCAAGGGGCTATAAACTATGCAAAGAATACCTTGCATTTAGAACTGGTTAGTGAAGTTTTGTTTACAAGAGAGGATTTATATATTCTTTCATAATCCTACAAATGGGCTTAGTCTTCCTCTATCTCCAGTGAAGAGAAGCATGGAAAAATTCCTTTGGATGCAAGATTGAGTCAATGTTCTTGGTATCTTGGGGATTTAAGAAACTTACTGAAGTTTTTCACTTCCTTTACAATAAGCACTATTTGTTAGTATATAAGGAATTAAGTATCCTGGGAGATGAAGTAGGATTACCAGGAGGAAGGAAAGTATAGCCAGGAAGATGGGAGAGGTAGGAAAGGGTAAGAATATGTTGATGCTTACTGGAGCCATTTCAAAAGTATGATGTGTATCCAGTTGTATCACCTTCACTTTTTTATTTCTGTTGTGGAAAATGTTGGCCTTGAGCTGTTAGAGACATAAGTATCCATAACTAACTGCTTTGATGTAAAAACCTAATCTTGGGATAGGTTGTCCTGTCAGATGTGAAAGGTGCAAATGTTTGTCTTGAATGTTTAATTTTTTTAGTTCCTAACTTTATTAGCCATTAAAGGCTATTGGAGTGGGATCTCGAGGAGAGAAATCAAGCTAGCAATCCACAGAAAATGTTTTTTTCAGTGAGGGTAGTTGGTGGAGAGACTTGTTACTTAACTGATGTGAAAGAACAGAATTGGGCAGTTATGTAACTGGGAATAATTTCTGAACGTGACTCCATGTGCAGAGTTTCCTCCCTCATTCATAGGCTCCTTCCTTCCATATTTGTTCAGGCTGTTGCAGATGAGTCTTCTCACGTCCAGGGCCCGTTCCTTGGGCAGCTGCTGCTGGTAGGGTGGGCTTGTCTCTCCTGACTGTGTGTTCTGTTTGCCTTGTGCCTTGTGTTTTCTTCCCATTTGAACCTCACAGGTGAAGTGGTTTAAGGAGCTGAACTGTGAAGGGTAGTTGTCAGTAGGTTAAATCCCTGGGGAGTCAAATGGGTGCTGCTTCTGCATGGAAGAAGATATGGGAGGTTTTGGCCACTGAGAATACAAAGTATTCGCTATTTCAGTAGTTGAAGTGTTTCGGTGTTGTAGTGGCAATGTTTTCTGTGACTGGAGGATCAGGAAAAGAAAACATTGTTTCTGGAGTCATCTGCTGCTTTACTACCTGGTCAAACTCAAAAACCATGAGGGTGATATGCCAGTTCCAAAAGTAGTCCTCTAATTTCTGTAGTGATCTCTGGTTTATCTTTTTTTCTCCCCCCACTCCAAAATGTTACAAAGTCTGTCAGAGATCAGTTAGAGCTCTGCAAGGAAATACAGGACTGTGGTTGATTTGCATTAATTTATGCAGGCAGGAAGATGATGTACAGTTTTCCTTGGTTTTGGTCTGTGTGCTGGTTCAAAGTTATGCAGATGTTACTGGAAATAAGATGGAAGGGATGGGAGAAGATTTTAGGAACACTTATAGAATATTTTTCTCCCCTCAAGATTTTCTTCCAGCCTTGGCATGGTTAATGAGATGCTGTTGTCAAAACCCTGCTAGACCTCCTCCTTCAGCTGGATGCTTCCCAGCCTGTTGTGGTTACATCTTATTATGAGCCTTTGCACTCTGGAGTTTTCTGTGGTTTATGGAAGCTGCAGTGCCAGTCTGGCTTCGGCCTGTTCACAGAATATGGACCATCCTATGCAATGATCCTCAGTCCCAGCCTTCCTGGTTTCTGAGATTTTTGGGGCATGCTGAGGCTACAGGTCTCATCTCTGGGAGTACCTGATAATTAAATCAGGCATACCCTTTTTTAATCTCATAAAATATTAATATTGTCCTTCAGAGATACTGAGAAATGCCTGAACACGTCTCACACCTCTCCTCTTTACCTCACTTAAGCCTCAGTTTTCAGACCATTTTGTTTTGTTCCACTGCTGGAAGAAAGCTTGCAGAGTGTTTTTTACAGTGTGGAATCGTAAGTAAGAAGGTGCTGGCTTCCTTGAGGTGTTTGGGAAGAGCTTTACTGTTGGTTGATCAGAAATTACTACTCTGTGATTCAATGCCTAATTCCCTGCCATTTTAGAATTTAGATCTGGGAGAGCTGGTCAGCTCTGGGCAGAACTGAGGTTTGTTGAAAATAAACTTCTATGTCAAAGTCAAACTGACAGCTGTAGGCTGTGATTTTGATTTTTGAAGTTTTAGTCAGAAATACTAGACAACAGGAAAGTCACATTTACCAGATTTTTGGAGTGCTGTGTATCATTTTAGGTTGTACAGAGGGGTATGGAATGTGGGTTGTTCAGCATGCATTTATATAAGCCATGTTGGAACAGGAGTTTCTTTTTTGGGGTTGAATTTGTAGAAGGCAGTGGGCATTGGTTCCCTCAGTTTTGCAGGTGCTCTTTGGAAGGACTGTTGTGAATTTAGCTGCAATTGCCTGAGCTCTGTTTCTCCTTACTGCTGTTGAAATGTTTCAGTGGGACTTCCCTGCTTGGAAGCGTGCCAGAATGAGTGTGTGGGAAGACTTAATACTTGCTACTTACATAGCATTTTGTATGTTCAAAGTCTTCTGCAAATATTAACTAATCTTTATTTAGCATTTGTGCCCAATTTCTGTCAGTATAAATCAGTAACAGCCAGTTATGACCCCTACTTTTTTTTGATGTCAGAAGAACAAACTGCTGTAACTAGCAGAGTAAGAATAATCTTTATCATCTTATTAAAGTACCAGTTTTTGTCACTCTACACTTCTGGCTTCGTGTGGTGTAGAAAAAAGTTATGAATAGAGCGTAGTACTACCCTTCAGGAGGTCTCTGTGCTGTAGGATGCTGACTGCTGGAAGGAATGGCATTGCATTCGCTTTGTGTGTGGCATTTCAAGCTCTTCTCTGCTAGTTTTTGTTTCTGCAATATTAAGGTTTATTTCTTTCCAGCCTGGGGAGCCACAGCATATTCGTAACAAGTAATGCTGTGAGAATTCTGAGCTTGCTCCTGAAGAACTGTCATTCAACTTAAAATATAATCGTCAATTGAAAATTCTTACAATTACTTACAGTATACCTGCACTAAAAAGTTACTGAGGTTTGCCCTACTTGTATTCTGGCATTACAAATGCCTGTTTTTAGCAACTGGTGTGACAAATTCATTAAGCTGTTAGTTGTTTTAGTTGTGGTATGGTTCTTGCAACACCAAGAGGCTGTGTATGTTTTTATTAGAATCCCATACTCTACTTTGAATATTACTTTTATGTTGGGTTTTGTCACTGCAGTTGGTCAACTGTAAATAACTAGTGTGTTGTACAGAAGTCTTTTATAACAGCAAAAACTATTGTTCTGATGGTAATGTATAGTCTCTATATAGTTTTTAGAATTTGACAAGAAAATTCTGTTAAGTCTGTAAGTAAATTTGAATTGTAAATTGTGACACATTAAAAGTTTACTCTTAATTTCCAAGAGAAAAAGTCTGTAGAAGGTCTAATCTTTTATTTTGCTACATTTTGTCTTTGACCAACCAGTTCACCAATTTTGTTATGTATTAATTTGTTGTAGAGTTTTAGTTAATTAAGATTTTTATTGTTTATTGTAAAAGTTCAGTAGCTTTAGAAGTGAAATGGCTCTGTGACTTTCTACCTTCACTAAGTGTTTAAAATTTAGCTTTAAAGAAGAGTAGCATTGTACAAAAATAAAAAGTGTAAGTGAGTTTCCCAAATACAGACTTAGTACTGCTCTAAAAATGTTTCGGATCTTAGCTAAAATGGACAAAACCTGTATTTCTATTTGATTATCATCTGACAAAACCTTAGTCCAAACAACTTCGGTATGAACACAAACCCAGAAATTTTTAGTTTGTTTTCTGGTAATAACATGATTTGTGGCATCTACACAGATCAATGAAGAAAATCATTAGAAATAGAACTAGTTTTCATTACATACTCTTGGATTATTACACTGCTCAGTGGTGAGGGCTGTCTGGGACTGAACAAACCCAGTCCTGGCTTTCTGTGGAGTAATCGTGGATTCTAATCATGTCTGATGTGCTGGAGAAACATTGTACTAGTAATGGATTACAGAACCCAAATGAGACCACTCTTGGCTGTACTTGGTAAAATGAACCAGTGGTTTGCTTTTCTGCAGGGATTTAACATCTCTATTTCTGTCACATCTCTGCTGCTTTCATTGCCATTTCATGTAGGCTTCAGGCAAAGGTGATCAACTATTGGCTCGTCAGAACATTTATTCAGACATCACAAACCAGAGTGAGTTATGAATTTTCATTACTGGTGGAAAAGCAGCGTGTGAGGTCGGGCTCTTACATTTCCCGGCTGGCTGGTGACGCTGGGTGCTGGTGTTTGGGTGCTGTACTGAGTGTGTCTCACAGAGCCGTGGCCAGAGAGGGGAGCAGTGCATGGCAGCCCCGGGAGCAGTTGTAGCCCATCAGAACAGTACAGGACATCTCTCTTTCTTCTGACATAACTTGACAGTTGAGCATGTCTGCCACACTGTCTCACTGATTTTGAAAGGAGCTGTTTTGCACCAGCCACAGGACTCTTTTGTCGAGCCAGCTCAGCTTACTAAACTGTTGGAAAGCTAATTCATTCACAAAGAAATTAATAGATTGTTGCTCAACAAAGGGTCTGACAAGTGCCCTTGACTAAGAGATATGGCCAGAAGTAAATGCAAGGAGAAGGGGGAAGTGGGACTGTTCTTTCTCCAGTAGCATCCCATCTATCTTATTGTATTATTAAACTACTATGGTTATTGTTTGTAGTTTTGTTCATTATTTAGCAAAAAAGAGGATAGATACAGTAATGCAATCCGTTAAAAAACTGGTATAAATGTGCTCTTAGGTGATAGTTGAAAGGAACAATGAAATAAAATTTCAAATCACTAGAACATGGACAGGTTGTTCCTATTGAACAGCTTTCTTTTCTACAGCTAAATGACAACTTGAGAAGGTGTAGAAAAGGCATAGATTATGAAATAGGGAAATGAGTGGAAGTGGTGGAAGTGCTCAAGTTTTAGAATGGATTTTGTATAATGTATGTGTAACATGTTTTATGTTCTAACTATCCAATAATGGTGTAAAACTTTGAAGAACAGGATGGTTTTAAATGTATATGCAACTTTTAGGATTTGGTAATTTCTGCACAGAGGGCTTAATGACATTTAGAATGAAAGGATAAGTGTTGCAGGTCAGATGTTGGGACTTGTGTATCACAGTATCATAGAACATTCTCTGGAGTCTTAGAAAGGTGGGACATCTGTGTTCTCAGACTAAAACTTTGCCATATTGTTACTTATGTTTAGGTGGTTCTCTGGAGCCACTAATCTGGGAATAGATTATGCTCCAAATAAGATGGAGGAAGACTCTTCATGTGTTTCAAGGAAGATGTAAATAACTGAATTAATCAGACAAAGCCAAACAGTATAAGCTGTGTATTGCTATAAAAACACTGCTGTTTTGGGTATCATACAAACAATTATTGCAGTGGTCACATTCTGAAACAAAATCTTGTAGGAAATCATAAGTTAATATTTTATAAACAATAAGCAAAAAAGTTATTTACGTGCAAAAAAAATTACTTGAAAAATATGTTTCACCGTTATTGTTATTAGATCCTCAAATCCTGAGAACGCAGTGCTAAGGAATGTCTCATGTACATGTAATGAGTTCAGGAGGACAGGAAAATAAGTTGTTTACTTTGAGAGAAATACAAATTACCTAGAAATAGACTTGTCAAAAATGGTGAGAAAACACTTGCTTAGACTATCTTAGTGATATTGTGTAATGATAAACAATCATATTTTGTGCCCCTCTTTTGTGAATAAGGCCTGGCAGCACTGAGTGCCACAGACACATTTTAGGAAGGTGCTGAATTACTCTACCTGGTTGTAAAGGCAGCCTGTAATTCTCAGGCAGATATAATGATGAATCAAATATCTTCTGTCCAGGACAGATCTGACATTATGTGTTAATGCAGAATTATCAGAAATGTAGTTGTGGGCCTCAGTCTAAGGTATGTCAAGGTTCCATGGTTGTGTGACGTTGTACTGCTTTGTCCAAGTATTGACACTTGTGGTGTCACTGTCACAGGACTCCTGGGTGTGCTTCTGTGTCTTGTTGGCACAGAAGGCAGATGTTTATGCAGAAACCTGGATGATGGTGTGATTTAAGTATCACGCTGCAGTTTCTGACAGTCCTGTAAATTACATCTTGCTGTGCTTAGATTCTTTCTTTGGGAGCCTAATTTTGGAATAAGATGGTTATTTGTTCTGAGAATGCTGTGCAGTTCCTTCTGGACTCTGTGTTGATAACTGTATGTTGACTCTATAGGTGCCTGCTGGTGTGTGTTTACCTGCCTGTGTTGCTCTATGGGTTAAAAAATGAAATTCATAAGTTACATTATTGCTGAAGTTTCTAATAACTTTGAAGTATTACTGGAATCCTGAACTTCTCTTCACTGAGAGCTTAATTAAAAGAAAGGCACAAGATATTGCAGAAAAGTCAGTACTACTAATTTTGCTCAATAAAGACTAAATTATATGGTATGTAAATACTGTCCATTTCATAATGGCTGAATATTCATCTTCTGATTCTAATTTGGTAGCAGTTGCCTTCCTGAAGTAATTCTCAAACCATTCCATTTTCAGTTGTTTCCTCCTGCTCCCCCATTCCTGCTCCCATATATTTAGATTTATGAATAGCATATCTTCTAACACAATTAACTCCCATCTTTTGGAATTCTCTGAAAGACATGGTAGTGCTTCCCTCTTTAATTGCATTAAAAAAAGAATACCTTTCTTGCATTGACGTTTGCTAATTCATTTTGTGAGGTAAGTGGTCTTTGGCACAGCAAGTAGGAGCAGGGGAGTTGTCAGTGATGCAGATGTGGGTTAATGGGCCCACACCAACAGCCACCACTCACAGGGAATTGGAAGCTCCATCAGGACCTGGTAAAGGGAAGTGCTAAACTGAAGGAAGCCGAAGGGCGGCCCTGGGGTTTGGGGACCTGTTTGTAGCTGTGGAATTAGCCTTGGTCAGTCAGTGCCAGTAATGGCAAAAGGTCGGAAAGGGAGAAATAAAGTATTTTCCCCAGTTTTCTGTTTTTCACTCACTGTTATTTAGCTAGGTGTGCAGTGTGCTGTGCAGTATCACAAAGGTGCTTTTTAATTATGTTTTCAAAACAGGCTTCTGTAGTTTTGCCCACCTGTTAGATTGTGAAGTCCCACAATCTGCTTAGTCGTAAATTCAAGTTCATAAAGCTGTTCTTGAACTAAAATTTTATTTTACTCCTGGATGTGTTGATAGACAGGATAAAAACCAAACATTTTTTTCACTATTTCAGGAAAGGTTTCCACACTAGATCAGTCAACATTAATAGAAATAATGAATTAGCTTGGAGTGAGAAGTACAGTATTGTATTCCTGAATAAATGTTAGGTTAATAGCCTGTCTTAAGGACAGTTAAAAGGCTGCCTTTAAAAAAAATAAATAGTGGTTATGTATTTGCAAATATTTGTGGTGGACAACATTTTAAACTATATATACATTCTCTAAATGGATTTCTCTGAACATCCTCCTTGTAGCATTAGAACCACTGATGAACGAGCTGATGAGGTACTGCCTGGGTTTGTATTTGCCTGTACTCCATGTGCTTGTAGGATTTTTACTTGGGGAATTTCAGAAGCCTTCAAGAAGTTTGTAGTAATTGTCACAGGTTAAAGTGAGATTTAAAAAAAAACTTGTAAAAATGTGTAGTTCATTATTTCCTTCTGGTCAATAAGGGAGGGATCAGGAAGGATGTAGGAGCCTGTGCTAAGGGATGGGTGGATAGAGATGCAAGTGTGAGTGCTGTCTGGATGTTAATACTCCAGAAGGTTTTGAAGAACTAATCTGTTAGAATATCTTTTTCTTGCTCCCCACATGAAAATACAGGCAGCACTGAAGCAGCTGTGACAGGAAACTTGTCTACTATGAAATGGCTGAGGGAAGACTAGGAAGATGAGTAGTTTTTATTCCAGGTTTGCAGTTTTCTTTGGGCTTGTGTGTTTGTCATTATTTCTGGTTTCAAATTGTTTAATGGGAAAACAGGTAACCTGTGTCTTGTGTCATGTATAAAAGTTCGTGAAAGGGTTGTTTTAAATGACTGGAAATTATTAAATTATATTTTCAGTCTTTCTTAAAATACTACTCTTCACAAGTGATTTTGTGTGTGTCTTGAAAATATTGAAATATCAATATTTCCTGTGCAAGAGAGTTTTGCCAGTTGTGGCTTAACAAAGGTTTTTAGTGGTATACTCTCCTCACTCCTTACAAAATGCACATTTAACCCTCCTGTCATGGGACAGAGGGGGCTGGAATGCTGTGGTAGTGCTTGATATTTGTGGCTTTGAACTGCTAAGGTTCAGCAAGTCATGTGGCCTTTCCCTTTGCCCCTCTCCCTGGCAGTGAGGGGGGATTGGCACCTGCCTGTGCAGAGGTGTTATTGATGCTGCTTTAATTGACCAGGAGCAGTTTCTAGGGAACATCTTGAAGACATATTGTGTCCTTGGGGATTTATTGCATTTGCAACATCACACCTCTGATCCTGCTGCTTACAGAATATGATTATCAGCCATTAGGGCTGAATATTTAAACATGGCCACTATATAATGTTTCCCTCCTCATTTCTAATTTCTGTTCTCCATTAGGGATCTCTCTCCAGTGTGTTTAGTTTTTGTGGACTTCTTCCATGTGCTGTGACATTTTTCCTGTACTCATTGTTCCAGTATGAGTTCTGTCTAGTTTTTAGTCTTGCTGACAGAAATGTGGATAGATTTTTACAAAATAAATTTTTATGCAAAATATATTTTCTTCATTTTCCTAGGGAAGATAAAAGTTCCTTTTTCCTAAGATTCAGTCAATCTCCAGGTGCTTTATATCGTTTTCTGCCCCATTTAGCCTTTTGTGCTCCAGAAAACTGAAAAATCACATCCAAAATTTTTGGGTTCTGCCATCATGTTGCCCAGGTGAAAGCTGCAAACAAGCAGCATGTCACACTGCACAATGGAGACTGTGTGATATAGAAAACATGAAATAGTATTTCAGCCTGGATAATTTAGGTATTTTTTAGTTGTTTTGTTTTGTTTGTTCCAGCACACACCCCTATGGTCATACTTAGTTTACATTATAGTGCTGTGCTGGAGATGGACATGTTTTAGACCGTGTTATTTATTAATAAATAATAAAATAATATTTAGTCTGTTATTTCACTGTAAATTTTGGGAACGGTAAGTATCAAAACTTAAATTTGTTCTTTTAGTTTCAGAATGGGGAATTGACAGTGTGTGTGGACCTTGATGTGTTAATTGGTGAGAGTTGTGGTTTAAATTGGCAGCCGAGGCACTTCTTTGTCTTCTCTCCCTTGCAAATACTGGCTGCCATTTTGATCAAGAATATAGTTTGGGTGAAGGGGAAACATTTAATAGCATCATTTTATGCTAGTGCTTGAGAGTTGTAAATATTGCAGTCCAGCAATGCTTGGGAGATTTCTTGAGCTGGAAATTGCTGCTTGTGTTCAAGGTTGTGCCTTGTCCGTAAAGTGAATTGCTTGATGAGCACTTCATTTTCTTCTGTGTTATTAGAGGAAGTGAAAACATTTTGGTGTCTGCTTCTTGAAATAGTGCTGGGCAGTTGTCTTTTTCTCTGCAAATTGGTGTTTTTGCTCCTGTTTAAGGCAGTTGATTCTTGGGGAAGTCAGGTGAAGATATGTTATCATTAAAATTCTTAATTTATACTACACCGTTTCATGTATCAGATGAAACAACTTTATCTTTCTCAATTAAATGTCCTTTTGGGGGGGTTGGGGGGACTGTTATTGCAATTCTAAAATTGTATCTTCAGGTTGGGCTGTAATACAGAATTAAATATAGAAACACTGTAATGTAAAGAATAATTAAACCTTCATTGCTGCAGAATGTATCTTGGTTGTCTGTAATCACCATACAGTTAATAACATCATGATATGGTCTGATAGAGAATGGCATAGAGTTCCTTTGCTTGGGAAGCAGAGATGTGGATTGGTGTGTGCCACAGAGAAACCTGAGGATATTCTGTTAGGCCTCAATAGGTAAGGTGTCCTTTGTGGATTGGCTTTTTTTGTAGTCCTCATAAAATACCAGAATTATTTCCTTAAGTATATCCTGGGTGTTTAAAGCTGTATGTATTTATGTGTGAGAAAGCTGTGTGAACAACAATTTTGATGGAGTACTATTTTTCTGTATCACTTCAGAGGGTGAAAAGGCTTATTTAAAATGAGCTTGTCACTGGTAGTATGTTTACGGTGTGTGAATTCAGTACTTAGACTTGATAACTGATTTTTAATGCTTACTACGCTTTATTTTTATTAATATACATGGATGTTAATTGGAGTTAATTGCCTTGGAGACCTGATCAGAGCTCTGTAAATTGAGTGATATCTCCAGTCCTTCTAAAGCTTTTTTCATTTCTCAGATGGTGTTTGTGTGTTGTGATTTTGTTTTGCTGTTGAACAGCTGTGACTTTGCCATTCTTTGCTCTAGTCCTTGGAATGCTCCAGCTGTGCTCGTGGACCTTTCCTTACCTGAGTTCAGTCCAGGAGTGGCTCATCACTGCCTGTTCTGTGGGCCTCATCCCTCTGCTCTGACCTTTGCAAAGCTTCGGTGCTGCTCTTGTGGCTCCCTCTCTGCTGGGCTGCAGCTCTTCCCTTTGCTCCTTCCCTGCAGCCAAGACCTGCAGAGGAGGAATTTCAGTGGTTTGAGGCCTAGCAGGTGTATCATGCCCTGATGAGCTGCAGGGAGTGCTCACACACCTTTCTGGTTGTTCTTCTCCTCTGCCTTGTTTTCTTAGTGGACTGTGTTTAATGACCGGGTCTGCGGTTCTGGAATAGTTTTTACACTTAGCATATAAAGTCTTAAGTTAATTCACACAGTAATAAAATTTATGTTCTGTAATTAATTTTTTTGGCAGGCATCTGTTTCACAGTAATGAATTGGTAGCAGTTCCTAAAATGTCTGTTGACTGTCTAGAGAGTTGTAGGAAAGCTGGCATTTAAAAATGTTTCTCCTAACTGAAAGAAGTGGGCAGCTTTATATTAACCCATCTTTTCTCAGAAAAACTTCCAACTGAAATCTATATGTATAAAAATCTAAAAACCCAGTGAATTGTTTTTCTCTTGACCTCTGAATTTAAAGGGTAGTTACTTTCCCTTAATCTCAAAACCACTCTAAAATAAAAAATCACATGCTAAGGATATAGTAGTTGTTTTTCTTAAAAATACACAAAAAGCCCCAAACCCAGCTGAACAAAAATCCCAGTTTAATTATATTATCTGTTATCACTATTGTCTCCAACTCTTAACAGCAGTTGAAAACTGTGGCTCTGATTGCAGGTTCATTTTAGGTTGCTTGCAAGACTAAATTTGTAGCATTTAATGATCTAGGATTTTCATACCCTAGGGCAAGATTATAGCAAGTGGAGGTCAAGCTGAACAACCGCCAGACCTGATTTACACTCGGATAAAAATGTTCTTGTCTAACAATTAGATTGAATGTTATTACCCTTTCCCTAACTTGTGCTGAAAATTGTTTTATATTGTTTCAAGACCGAGGCAGTGTGATGCCAAAATAGCATCCTCTGAATGGAATATTGGTCTCATCTTTTGAGTTTGTGAAGTGGCAGAGGATCAGGTAAATGTATCAATGGCCTTGGCACCTGTATGGTGGGGCATAGGAGACTTACTCAAAATAGAGTATTTCATTAATACATGAACTCTCCTTAATGTGTGAAAGCAACAGTCAAAGCTGCTGAAAAAGGAAGAAAAAACAATCTTGGAAAGATGGAACCCCTTTGATTCTTGGCATTTGAGAGTGCTAAGTTGTTTCAGTAGGATTGGTATCATTACTTCTTCAGATCCATTGATTGAGTAGTAACTGATGTTTTGACACTTGTGTAATGGATCATGACCAAAACAGGGAGTTTTTTAGTATATTAGGTGAGCAATTAAGCTGTACTCTGAAACATTAACAGTAATTACACTTAGTTATATGTGGGCAAACTAAAGGAAAGATGGTAAATGTATTCCAGTTGAAGCATTTTGTTATTGTAACTAAACATCAGGTGTAGCTGTTTTGTCAGGTGATGTTAACTTCCAGTGGCATGGCTGTATAGGAATTCCATTTGAGTTGAAACAACTCAAGGTATTACACTTATAATCCTGATTAGTGGTACAACAGCATGAGGGTTCAATACTGCTGATTTATTGCCAGAGCAATTCTAAATATCAAGTGACTCTTTTAGTAAAAACCCGAAGTTAGAAGTTTGCATTAGCAATGTAGAGATTACTGTAACTTAGCTTGTTGTTCATCCAGTGTTTTTATGAAATTGGTGCCTGGAGCATTAAAATGAGGACTTGAAAAAAATTGCTGCTTGATGATACTTAGACATACTGGGTTATTTTTTGTATAAAGGTATCTTAAACACGCATGAATCCTAATCCAGTTACCTAATTTTAAGCCTCTTCCCTTTTCCCATAGTGTGTAGCCAACCCTGTGATTACAAACTGCATGTAATTGAATTTTTTAAAAAATAAATGGTGGTTTCAGGAGCTATGAACTTGCTGTAAGCAGTAAATGATTTTGCAGTATCATACCAGGTTAAAAAGTTTTTATTTGTCACTAGGTGTTATGGTTTGATGTTAGAATCCCGTGTGGTCATTACAAACTATTGGTAAAAGTAATTTGAGAACAAAATCTGTTAGGCAGAAGAGCAGAGTCTGCAGAGTTCAACACAGGAGTAATAAATAATTATGTAATTGATGGCCGACTGATTAAGTCAAAGAAACATTGCTCTTGAGAGAGTATCTGGGAGCACTGAATGACCTGATATGGGGGAGTCAACAAGGTTGAATACCTATTTCAGAAAATTAAATGTGTTTAGAGAAAGTGTATTGACTTATTTCAGTGCATCATTGCACAACATAAAATGGAGTAAAAGGATCAAAGCAATCTGAAAGAGGGATTGCCTGTTTTAAATGATCCCTCTTCTGTCCAACCCCTCAAAATACTTGGAATTATTATTTACTGAGAAATGTCAGAGAAACTTAAGTAGGACTGGAAAACTCTCTACATGTATGTTGTGTTCTCGGCTGCCGAGTTACCCATTTCTGATTGGAGGGTTGGGGAGGTGGGGGCAAAGTAGCTGGAACAGAACAGAGGAAGAGAAACCCGTGCTAAGAGTGGGGATGCAGTTAATGACAAACCCACAGCAATGGTTGGGGGACACGTGGTGACAGGTACAGCACTTGCATTCTAGCAATTCTTGTTTTAATAATTAGAGGTAATTGCAGACTCATAAGGCAAATATGATCAAATATGATACGGACTGAAAACCACAAGAAGATGATACAGTTCTGATAATAAATTAGCAGCCAAAACTGTAGTGACTAAAGCATTTTTCCATGCAGTTGTCGGACAACTGTGGGCTTTGTTAATTGTCCTCTGGTGATTTCCGCCATGGCAGTCGACTTTTCCATCCCTCTGTCAGGGGTTACCACCCATGCCACAAAAGTCAGCAAAATGGAGTTTGTCAGCCCTTCAATGCTCCCTGTTTGCAAGTGCAGAATGTTAGCTTTAATTGTCGCTGGAGATGGGTGCCATGAATAGATCTGACTGTAAGGCAGAGCATATGAAGTATGAAAGCTTGTTCTCTTGTTAGGGTTATGGGGTGCTTTGGGGGCTTTTTTTTTGGGGGGGGGTGGTTTGTTTGTTTGTTTTTCTTTTTAGGGGTTGGGTTTTTTCTTTTTTTTTTCTTTTTGTTTTCCCCTTCTCCAGTGGAATGGTAATACTCAATCGAGTTAAGTTCCCGCCCTGGGTAGAATTCTCTCAAGAATGCCAGAAAATGGCTGTCCAGCAGTAAATGTGTCTGAGTTTGATACATAAAATCATGGGTGTTAAACTGCTCTATGAATTAAAATGTAGCTGCTGTAACTACAGTCAACACTGCAGTGTGATGTTGTTTTATATTTGGTACCAACTTGCCAACTATTAGCAGAAAAAAGTGTGTTTTTTTGGTATTCCTTGTATTAAAGGAGTGAGTAAACTGTGATGGCTAAAAAATGATATTCTTTTTGTTTGAGGGTATAAACAAGAGCTTGGCTTCTTACCTTATGCCCAAGATGGCATTTTTGTCTCAGCTGGAAGGAAGGAAAAGGAAAAAAACCAAACACAATATTTAGCATGCAAGACTTGTTCCATGTGCTGGAGGTGAGGGGATGGGCAAGTGGTTGGTACCTCCTGGTGCTGGAAAAATGCTGTGAGTTCCATGAGCATGGAGCAGTTGGGAATTCAGCTCCCTGGGCTGTAGGGTACCCCCTATTCCAGAATGCCTCTCTTGGAGTGGGGGAAGGGGGAGAAATCGTAGCACATGTAGCTTGTTTAAGAGACATCTGGCACTACTGCTTGCTTTTTTTTTTTTTTTTTCCCTTTTTAAAAGAGAATACAGGAAAAAGAGGCTGAAAGTAACTACCTTATCTCAACAGCTTCTACTGTGTTGCTGAGCTTGTAAGTTTGATAGTTGTAGTTTTAATATTTTCTGTGTATTGAACTTTGCTCAAATAAAATATTTACTACAAATTGTGATACTTGCATAATGCTGCCAGTAAATTTTCAACAGAATTTAAATTTAGCTGTAGGCTATAACTGCCTTTTGAAAGAGGAGGAAGCTACTAGATTTATTTACATGATGAATTTACTCAAGAGCAAACATGTAGGGTTACAGGTTTATTGATAATTTTTTTTTTCTTTTTAGATTAAATGAAGAAACTTAGGGTTTAATTTTGGTTTATTTATCAAGCTGTACTTTGTGCATTTGAGATCTGTGTGGAGTGGATGCTCCTGCGTCCCTGTGGTGCCTGAAGCACAGTATTTGAGGCACTCACAAAGGAGGATAACTTCAAAAGGCCAAGACTCACTAACCTTCACTTCAGAATATTTTACACACATCAGGACTTGCTCAGTATTTGTCAGCTTACTTAGAATGAGGTTGATCTCCCAAAAACCTCGGTTTTGTACTTTTTCTTTGTGTTAGCTTTCATAAAACAGGCCTGGTTTGTTGCAGCTCTCCCAGCTGGCATAATTTATTACCTGCCACAAGTAAGCAATAACAGAATTGAAAAAAATTATTGATTTGAATAATGCCAGTATCCTTTGCAATGTTCTTAGGACATATGCAAATGGCCAGGCTGCTTTCCTCTGCATGTTTAATGAATGTCAGTAGTTAACTGTAGGTCTCCATACATGAGGCTTCAGCACTAGTCATCTCTCCCACAAAACTATTTTAAGAGGATGCTGTTTTAGGATGCACAAAGAAAAAGGAGAGGGTCATTTTTAGACTTGGTGATGATAATATGTATTTTTTTTCATCCAGTAATGAATTCATTAATGGGTTATTAGCATTCTTCATTGTGGATATATTCAGTTCTCTGAATTGTGTGTGGGAAAGCCATCCATGCACATCACAACTGCTGGTTCATACAGAATTAGTATTCAGTGCTGCAAATCTCTGAACAAACCAATTGGGATTTTAGCCCAAATGTTATGAGGGAGAACAAGAACAAAACGTTGGGTATTAAAAATGTTTAAGCTATGACTGAGGATGTATGGAGCACAGATGTTCTGAGGTTGGCAGAACTGCAGAGATAACTTTTTAATGAAAGATAACAAGGTTTTTATCTTTATTCTGTTTTAGAAGCGAAGCCAACTTTTGCATACATGAGTAGTTTGCTTGAATTTTATTTTGTAAGGATGATTATTTAGATTGATTGTTGAAAGAGCCATAATCCACTTATGAAAGGCTTAGGTCTTAGCTGTCATACTGCTTGGTTTGGATGCAGCACAGCATTTATTCCTCTTTTCTTAAATACTCCTTTTCCTTTTTGATGGCTTAGATTTCAGCTGGGCCTGGGAAGGAGGGATGATTGTCTTGACTGTTTACACCACGGTAATGGCATCTTTGGCCCTCACTATGACTGAGAGGTCGCAGTGCTGCTGGTGGGCTGGCAGTGCAGCCACGATCCTGCCGGGAGGGGTGGGAGCAGCGTGGGATGGGTGCACCCTACGCTGGGTGCAGAGCTGCTGCACTCCTGCAGGTGGCCCGGGGGAATCCCAGGCAGTGATGCCCTTGCTGAAGTGCAGGCCTGTTAGAAACAAAATGGGCTGGAGTGGCAGGAGAAAGGAGGATGGAATTGAATGAAGCATTCTTATCAAAATCACTCTCCCTTTTTTTTAATTGATTTGGAGGTTGGTAAGACTTTACACAGTTAGTCATGTTCTTTTCTGTTTGTTGCTGTGGTGGATTTAGACCCTTTTGGTTATTGTCTGGAACCAGTTGAACCATTTTTATGCAGTGTGAAGCTTAAGTGAATTACCTGGTGAATGTCAGCAGACAAAACACAGAACTGAGCTGGTCTGTGCTTGCTCTCTGATGTTGGAAGGCCTGGGATCACCAAGCAGGGGAATACAGGGGGTTCTTCCAAGGGCTATCCAAAGTGCACTGAGCTGGGCTGCTACAACCTCACTGGGAGATGGGCTTGAGGCATTTGACTTTCCACTCTTCAGAGGTTTTATTGTGAGGGGTTTTCCCTTATTTCAGCCACCGAATACTGACAGTATCTTAGAGCAGCAGCTGAAGTTATTGCAGTATGTTCTGTGTAGTCCCTCCTCCACAATTTATAATCAAATGCAGCTGATCTTAAAAATGCCCAAAGTTTTCTGCACAAATCCCTGCTGACCTGGACTTTCCCAAGGAGAAAATCCATGTGGTAGGAGGGGAAGCTGTGAGGCTCCTCTAAAGTGAGGCAACTTGCAGGCTCACGTTGATCAGTGGAAGAACAAAAAAACAGGACTTGCTGGATGGGGGATGCCTTGTCAGTTGGAAAACTCTGCCTTGTGTGCTGGAGTAATTCATCACTGTTGGCTGCACATTTGAACAATGCTAATTCTTCTGGAGGATTTACTGTGTAGCAGGTTACCTGCTTGCTGTGGACAGTGTGGATGTCTGCATTGCTAGCTGTTCAAGAGCCAAGATTTTGAGATGTCTTTTTTTTTTTTTTTTTTTTTTTTTTTTTTTTTTTTAAATCAGTATGTGAAGGGGCGTATTGATTTCTTCTGTAGTTTGGAAATTTAGGGCATTTAGGCAGCTGCAAGGTGTGCTTGCCTTGTATCATAAACGTAGTACTACTCCTTTTTTGACTTGTTTAAATAGGTAGAAGTGGCTAAGTGGCTTTTTCGCCCACCTTTTTGCCCCATTTATTTATTTTTTTAAAGTCTTGGTTGTCATCTGACTTGGCTTATATTCTTCCTAAGAGCCTCATTTTCCACACAGTCAGACTACAACATCTGGAAGCAATCTCTGCTTTGGCAGAGAAAGATGTGACACACACAATGAGGTGTAACTTCTACTTTTGTTATCTTACCTTTGTGCTTTTTAAGACATCTAAAACTAAACTGTAAAGATGTGTGGGAATTTCAGGTGCATTTTAGCAAAGCTCAGGAATACTGTTGGGCAGGATCATTAGAGAGTAATACAGGCATTTTCCCTTTAATAAGAGTAATAGTTGCATTTATTGTACAGGTTAATTACAGTTTAATAATCTTTAAGTATTTTATAATGCTTGTTTCGTGTGTTTTAAGCCTGTCAGCTGGTCTTGGGGCTCCAGGCTGGAGAGGAGGGAGCGGTGACGTTGGCACAGGGGCTGTCTGCTGCATCATGAAGATGTAGCAAATGATGTGAAAAAGGAGCAGGGAGAGTGCTTTGAGGAGGCAGCTAAGACTGGATGGGTGTCGATGAATTTCGAGGCAGAACGTGCAGTCTCTGCACTGCAGGTCCCAGGCAAGGGGCTGGTCTGCAGGGCCACCTCTGCCCTCCACAGGTGGCAGGGGGGGCATTGGGGTCTTACTGCATGCTTAGCCCCACAGAACAGCAGGCTCTTGGCACTGGCTCCTCTCAAGGGAAGGGTGGGAACAGCAGCAGGAGCCAGGCGAGGACTCCAGTTGGGCCCTTGTCCTGGGTGTGTGTGGTGCTGAGTGGCAGCAGAGCTCGGCCACTGCTGCCGATGGCTGACCTGGGCAGAGCTCCTCACTGGCTTTGCCATGAAGGGGTAGATCCAGCTGCCCCCGATCCCACATCCAGCCACTTGTGGAGTTGGCTCAGCTGGCTGGTCAGTGGAGAGCCATGGGGGGTAGGAGATGGTTTTGTTTTATCATTTGCTTGCTGCTGGTTCGTTCGAGTGCTGGAAGGAGCAGGAACTTCCCTGTGTGTTTGGGGAGTGGGAAGGAGGACTGATGCCTTCTGTAACAGCCCACAGTGTTGGAAAAGCATCTTTTGAGATGGTTCTTTCCCACTTATTCAGCAGACTTGTTGCAGGAACTAAAGAACAAATATTATAAAAAGTGAATAAAGAGCAGCCAAGGGAAAAAATGGTAGTGATGGCATAAAATCAACAACACCATAACATGGCTTTTTTATTTTTTTGAAAGATGGAGAGCTGGTGGTGTAGGAGCTGGAAATTAGAAGGGAAAAAAAGTGAAGAAAGAGACTGAAAATATTAAGAGCTGTGTGAATTTGGTCATGTAGGTTCTTTGTTGGTATGTTAACTGTTCAGTGGCTTTGGCACCATGGACTGTTATTGTGTGTATCAACCATGTCTGTGTTGGTAGGCAGGGAAGAATGCAGATTGATGGTGTCTAGTTCAGGTCTTTCTATAAAGGAATTACAAGTCTCATTTGTTAAGCAAACAGTACAAAAATAATCACACCTAATGGTATTAATTGCATTATTGTTCAGTTTAGATGTGATTACACTATCTTAATGTGATCAGAACTGCTGATATGGTTATAAATAACTCATGTTAAAGTACAGTTACATCAGATTTCTGCTTGAAGTATGGTTTCTGTATTTTACTCAAATTGCAGAATTGCTTTAAAGCTGGTTAGCAGCTGAAATATCAGGTTGTGTAATATTAGTGGAAATAACACACTCTTTCAGGCCTGCAGGGAAACTTGCATGTCATGCAGTTGCTCAAAATCTCGCTTAAAAATCCATTTATAAAGATGGATGCAAAAGGCAAGTGAAGAAGCAGACTTGTTTTGGGGAAAAAACCCCAGACAACCAAACCTTATTTTATCGAACAAGTATTCTAGTCTCTCAGAAAAGGAGTGAGGGGCATGATGTAGCTCATAGTAGCTTTTTATTCTAAAACAGTTAAGGGAGAATATTGGACATATTTCTGATTCTTTTTTTAAATTTTATTTGACTTGCATTTTAACTGTTGCTGCTTTATAATTGGTCCTGAAGCATCAGCATCTCTCATTCATGGATAGATAAATAATTCAGAGGTGAACTTTTAGCCACATACTTCAACATCATAGTTTTAGAAGTTCTAAATAAGTGACATCCTTGATTTTACAGGTGATTAATTGAGTTACAGGGAAAAAAAATCAATACATCTCTGAACAGCCAGTCCTGCATTACCAAAATCTTTGTCCTGCCCATATAGCCATTCTTTTTAGCTTTGCATCTCTGCCTTCCCAAAAAAATGGTAAGTGCTTTGCTGATTTGTCTTTTGTAAAACTAACAGCTAATAGATGCCAAGCAACAGCAACAACCAAAAAAAAAGTGCCTGTGTAGGGAACGCCCCCAAATCAAACCCCACCTACGTGAAACCTCACTGTGAGCTTGTTAAATAACACTGGAGTTACTGCATTTGCACAAGTGGAGGAAACACAGACATCTGGGACTGATCTTGGGATCCTCTCTATTTTGTGTGTGTGTATGTGTATTTAGGTATGTTCTTTTAGAAAAAGGCTGCTGATTGAATTCCATGAAGGTACGTTTAGCCTGTGTGTGTGTAACAGGAACTGGGAGAGGACAGGTAGCCCTCAGCAACTGCTGATCACAGCACATGTGTTACTGTGTGAATTGTGCTGGGGAATTCTGTCAGCTTTTGGCAGACTCAACATTTGGCCAGTGTATTTCAGTTAATCACAACCATACCTAAATTAATTATTCATGTGATAGGGATTAATAACCTTTAAGATGTAAACCTTTTTTGAGTGAAGATACATTTAGGGTCTTGAGATTGTGTCATGCTTCGCTCTTGCTTTTAACAGTCAAATTATTTTAAATAGAGACCTCTCCTACATTTATAGTTGGAAGCATTATGTATGATTAGTGTTCCTGGACTACTCCTGTTTTTCCAGTTGTTTTTTTGAGTTCATTAGTGTTTTGTTAGCAGTTTTAAATAGCAGGGTATAATAAAGGGGTACACTATTTCTGCTATTATAATTGTTCTGCTTGCTTTTGAAAGCTAAATACTGAGCCTAGTCATGCTACAGCAGCTGGGTGTGTATTTCCATCTTTGGAAGAGTAATTGGAATCAAGCATATATATGCCTTCATTTCAGAAAAGATGCAGGAATCCTCTGGTGTCCTAATGTAATCTAAATATAAACCTAAAGGGAATATGCTACAGTATTATTGCAGTTTTAGCAATATGTTATAAAGTTTATTGCAGAGAAATAACTAGGTCAACCTCTGGATGACCTGTCTTTTTGAGTTTCTTCAGTTAGCTTTAGGCTAGAGCTCCACCTTGTGATCCTTCAGCAGGATACATTTTCTTTTTATAGTTAATAATTTAATTATGATTTCACAAAGTTGAGTGACTTCAGAAAGTTTTCACAGGCTTGAGAGTATCTTCTTGGGAAAATTAAAGTTGGAATTCTGTGAACATGCCAAAAAAGAAAAGAACCTCAAGAGCTGATTTTTATGATGCACTTTACTTTAAGAAGTTAAATCTAAACCAATCTGCTTATTAGAGCTCATTTAATGGCTAACACAGACTTCCACTGTATGAAACGGCATCTGTAGGAATTGTATTTTTTTCAGACTTCATTTGATGAACTTGATATATTTTACAAGTTCTGATAGGATGGTTACATGGGCTGTTTCCCTTTCTTACTGACTTCCTGAACCAGGTGCTTGGAATGAGTCATCCAGTGTGTGCCTGAGGAAGACATGGCTGGCAGTAATCTTGGATTCCCAGAAGCCTGGAATGACTGAATGAATGATAGTGAGATGAGGGATAATGGAGGATGACCAATGTCTCTCTTTTCTCATACCAAGAGACCGTGAAATAAAACTGGAAAGTGATAAATTCAAGGCAAAGAACAGGACTCTTCATAGCATGGAGTTTGGCTGGGGGAGTTCTTGTATGGAAGATGATCCCTGCTGAATACTGAGCTCAGAAAGTAATTGGAAATATTAATGGAAAAGAAGAAGGTGTTGTGAAGTATAGGGACAAACACTCTGGCTGAAAAAAAATCCCAGAGTTATTTCTGGATGGCAGGAAGTACTGAGGGAAACTTTGCTGATAGGAACAGAGCAAATGTGTTCTTCCTTGGCAGCTTCTCGTGGCTGCTGCTCCAGAGGGCCCTGCTGGTTGAGCACTGAAAATCCATGGCTCATTGTGGATGTGTGTGAATCTTGTAAAATCATCCCTTTCGAGGACAAATGCAATGGCGTTTCTTTTTCAGTCATTACTGGAGCTTGAGCTGGACACTGGAGATCCCTTTCACTCTTACCTCATGCACTGTTTAGGTGTTCATCTGTAGCTGTTTGCCACAGTACCAGTATATCGTTACACTCATGAGGGCCAAGTTTCTTCTTACTTGAAGAAAAAGAGTTCTTGAAATGTGAATCTCAGTAGTTTAACACTTCAGCATCTAGCAAGAACTTCGCATTTCTTTTCTGTTTCATGAGGTGATTCTGACCAAACTGCCATGTTTTCTCCCATGTTTTGTGGTCTGTACTAAGGAGAACAGTTCTTACAAGAAGTTCAAGTTGGTGTAAGGGATTTATTAAGGGATTTATTTGTCTTGTTAAGGGATTTATTTGGCTTGTTTGATGTAGAGAATATGTACTTTATTCATGTGCCCATTCCTTTTCTTAGTTTTGTTTCTTTTTCTTTTATGTCTTTCTGTGATTGTAAGAATATTGAGATTTTTGCAAAGTTTGGTAGAGTAGTAGGTTTGGCTTTCATAAAGGGAGCCAATTTGCATGTAAGCATCCTGATTGTCACTTTTGGTAGATGTCTTGCTTCTCAACGTTGAAAAATGTAAACTAGAAAAAATCAAACAACAGCATGTTGATAGGTTGAACTTGATATTGGGAGTGTGGTTTTTGAAGTTGCATCCTTGCTTTGCACTGGGACTGAAACACAGAAAGGATGGTATGGTTGTGTGGATGTATCCCTTTCTTTTTCATTTTCCTGTTTTGTTTTCCCCTCCCTGTACACCTGAGCAGGTGCCAGCCTGGTGACCAAGGCATAAAGTGTGCCTTTTTCCAAGTTCAAATTGCTGACTGGAATCAAAGTAAATATTAAAAAATTATATATTGAAAGTATATTTAAAACCCCCAAAGTGTAGAGCATTTTGATATGTTACTGAGTGTGTAGTTTCACAGACAGCTTGGATGTTACAATAGCTCCTTGCCACCAAAGAAGGGAGTTTTACCCTTCCCTCCCTTGCTTGTGGCTATGCAGTCTGGTGTTTCCTGGGCCTTGGCTCTGGATATCTGCTGGTGAACCAGTTTAACTGGAGAATCTGGGGGAAAAAATACTTGAGGTGTGTTTGCCCCATTTTAGTGGGGATTGAGTTGGGTGATAGGGAATGGCAGAGGCAGTGGCTGGGCAGGGACATCACCCTGATGGTTTGTTACAGGGAGTGTAAATGGAATGCACTGGCCATATGCCCATGTGGTTTTAGGGAAGGGAGGAATGGAAGGGCAGAGGTTGCTGCCCTTCTGCAGCAGTGATGTTTTGGATGGGACATCCTTTGGTAGTTGCAGATACCTTGAGATTCATCCGCCTCTCCTGAACCTCCCCTCTTTTTGCCTCTCTTTATTTCCACTCTGGTTCTCTGCTTTTCTGTAATTGTGTGAAATGTGAAGAAAGAGAACCTGCTAAGTTCAGGGTGTATGGTTTGTCTCAGTTCTAAATTCTGGAAGCTACAGTGGCCCCTAGCATTCGGAATCAGCACTTGCAGGGAGAGCCACCCGGCCTCTGTGCACACGCGATTGAAATGCAGCTCTGAGGCACAGCCACCAGACATTGAGCAACATGTGCTCAGCATGCCAAAATTAAATCATTCCCTCAAACTCCTAATCACTCCAGCAAGCTGTAGAGTCAGCAGACTGACTCTGGAGGTTTTCCTCCTTAGCATTCTGTCTTTAAAATACCTGAACATCATGCTTTCCTAATTTCACTCTGTAAAAGTTCGCCTGGGGTAATCATGGAAAACTTCAGCCTGGATGGTTGCATTTGAAGTATCCAGGGAGGTTTTTTCCCCGTTCAAAAAACAGGAAAATAACAAATAGAAACAACAAAATCTATGAATAGGTGTCAATATTATTATTAAGTTTAAAGCAAGTATTTGGCAATCTTTAGGTGAAACACCATGGGTGTTTCTGATGTTTTTTTTTTTTATACCATGTGGATAGTATTATCTTCCTTGATATTCTTAAAGCCTTGGCAAATTGCTTTAATTGTTAAAACCGTTGTTAAGTCTGGTTTATCAGCTTTGAAAAGCATGGAGTTCTGAAGCATCTGTTTATAAGAACTTGTTTTATGAGCTTATTTTTATGGAAAATGACATGAAAGTTTGCAAATCGGAGATACAAAGTTAGGACGTACAATGTCCTTAAATGTACACTGGGCTTTAAGTTAAACATCCAGTCTGGTTGTGGTTTGGTCAACCAGAAATACCATAGTGCCCTGAAGTGTGGGCTCTGCTGTGCATGGTGCTACAGGTCAAATTTAAATCTAGTGGAGATTCAGAAAGTAAAGCTGTTACTTGGAAGGTGTTAGTGGAAACCATTCCAGTTTGCTCATCCTATTCAGAAAGTAGCTGTTGTTGGGTTGGTTTGTTTTACAGACATTTCTGTGTTTTTATTTCACTGTGATGCTTTTACCCCTTGTGGGGGTTACTTTGTAACAGGTCATGGGAGGAGTCAAAAAATCTGTAAATGGGAACAAGCTTGATGGGAAAGAGAGGATGGTGTGATCCACATCTTTCTGTGTTTTCAACTTTTTTACCCCTTCATATTTGGAATAATTTTCCCTGTATTTTTTTTTTAATTTTATTCTAGAAGTTGCCCACTACAAAGGAAGAAAGAACAGTAAGCTTGCACTTCAGACTGCTTTTTGAATATCTTTCTAATACAGTGGTGTTCCAGAAGATGATAAAGAAATGATAGCAGCTCCAGAAATACCAACTGATTTTACTCTCCTTCAGTAAGTGTTTTAAGAATTTATAGCTTCTGTGGTAAATGTACTGTCTCTTTTTAATGTTACTGTTTGCTTTCTTTTGGAAACAAGGAAACAATGAGGGATGGGGTTCCAGACTTTTTTTCTATTGAGATGTTGATAAAGCACTGTTTTAAATTTTTTCCTCGAGTATTAATTCAGCAGAAATTAAAATAAGTGTTTGAATATTATTTCTTAAGAAACAGAAATTTGAATTTCCAAGATTTATCTTTTTATGGTAAAGGAATTGACATGAATATATTTCTCTAGACTATTGAAATGGATTAACTTGGTTATGAAATTTAAAAAGATGCCAAGATTCAGTTTTGTGTCAGTGAGGTTATTTGCTTGGGTGTTTTTTCTTTTCAACGAGAAATAAATATTAGAAATAAACTGGAAGATGGTTTAATATGAAATGGTGTTTTTACAACTGTTTATAATGGGTTTGTACTCCACTGGTAGAGTTTATTGAGTGGTGAAATGTTGGGAATTTGTATTTAGTTCTTTCCTGTGAAAATTAGAAACATGTAGGAGTCTTTGAAGAAGAGATTTTTTTTTTTCTACCTTCTTTCTTTCAGTCTTCCCCTTAACCCCCTGTTGGAAGCTTTTCCAGTGTGTGTGAGAGTACAGAGCCAGTAAAACCAGAAATGGCAAAATGCATGTTAAGAGGCAGAAACCTCTTATCAGACACTTGAACTTGTTAGAGACCATAAGTTCCTGGAGTGTTTTAGAATGTTACAAAGAAATCCATAGGGATTAGTCTCCTGTGCCCCCTGGTCATCTCTCTGATTGTGCTGTTAATTGAATCAGGAAGTGTGCACAGAAATGTGTTGAGATCTCGTACCATCATTTCAGTTAAATTCTACAGGAAATGAAGTAGTAGAGAACAGATAAGCCAAACATTCTCTGTTAATAATTCATTTATTTCAGACACCATCCCCTCATCAACGTTGGCATTAAAGGATTTGTATATTGATGCAGCGTATTTTAATGTGTAGGAAATTCAGCAAATGGCTGTGTATTTAGTATGTTTTTATCTTAATAAGTCTAAACAGGACTAAAGGTTATCTTTTTTGAAGAAACCTCGCCTAAACTTTTATTCTGTACCTTTCAACAGAAGTGCAAACCTCTAAACTATTTCCTGAGTTTCTAACAGCATGAAGGAATCTCTTGAGACACTTTGTGTGGGAAAGTGATGGAGGTTTTTTTTGCTGTTGGGATTTTTCCCCCTCTCATTTGGTTTAAGTGTTTGTGGCACAGAATTTATAGTGCTCTTTGCTTTTTGAGATGCTGTAATGTTTGGCACGTGCCAAGAGCAAGGTTCCCAGCCTGTTGCTATTTTCTACCTGCCCTCACATCTTTTAATCTTACTTTATGGCTCTCTTCACTGGTGCATTGTTTGGAGGAGGCTGGGTAGGGTGTTAGTGTGGGGATTTGCTCTGTTCCTCAACAGTAGACTTGAAAAGAAAAGCAGTTTCACTGTTGGTGTTGACTTACTGGGCTGAGAGCATACTGTGATCTTATATAGGATATTTAAGAACATTTCTGATGAAATGCCTAAATGGTTTGTCTTTTATCCTTGCAGGGAGTCTGAAACACACTTCTCTTCTGATACAGACTTTGAGGATATTGAAGGAAAAAACCAAAAACAAGGCAAAGGCAAAGTATGTTCAGTCTTTAGGGATACTGAAACATTTCCACTGTTAAGAAATGGAGAGTGTAATACTTGCTTTGAAGTTGAATGAGCTAGAAATAGTTTCTGAAAACACAAGTGAAAAGAAAATATATTTGTGTTTGCATGGAAATGCTTCATCTTGACTGTTTCCATGATATTTTCTTAGTGCTATGAAGGCATAAGGGAGGTAGGGGAGAAGAGATAAGCTTTGATTTGATTAGTCCCTCTGCATGTGTTCCATCCCATACATAAATTCGGTGGTAATACAGTCTCTTCTGGTTGGTGTCATGAATTCTATCTCTTTTAATTTGAAAAGTGAACAGAAACCAGTAACTCAATTAAAAGGGTTGTTTTAAATAGGTCACAGGCAGGAGGCTGCACTGCTGGAGTGGGGAGGTCTAAACCCAGTTCCCAGCCCTTCTCTCCCCTCCTCCCCACCTGCCTCTCCCCAGCCTTGCACCCACTGCATGTGGCTCCTTCTCTGACCAGGCTGTGCTGGGCTGTGACCTCACCAGCCACCCCCTGTGCCTGTCCCTGGGGAGAAGGTTCAGCTATTGAGAGGCGGTCCTAAGTTTTATAAAATGGTCCTTTAATTTGTGTTCAAAATACCTTTTTTTCTTCTTTCTGTAAGTCATACTTGATCTGGGAAATCAAATACAAAGACACCAGTCTTCTTCTCCTTACCCCCACTTGCCAGTGTGTGTTCAAATTAAAAATAGGTTAGTGAATTGCAGAGGAGACTTTATGATGTGTGAAGGGAATTGCCTTAGCTGTTTTCAAGAAAGTATGTCTGAATCTCATTTAAAAATGAGAAAAATCTGTGTGTCACACACTGTCACTAATCACCTTTTTATTTGCTAGAAGATCTTAAATGAGGGAAGGAGGAAGTGGAACCTGTAGAATTCTTGCTGGTCTTCGTATCACTCAAGATCTGCTGTCATTCTCAAGTTTATAGTTTTAATATATAGATTAAAATCTGGTTGCTGAAAATCAAAGGCCTTGTGTATATTTGTCATGGTATGGATAGTGATTTGTTTGGCTTTTTAATACTACATAAAACCCAATTAATACCTGGTGTGTGTGTAATTGCAGACCTGTAAAAAAGGAAAAAAAGGCCCAGCAGAGAAGGGGAAAAGTGGAAACGGAGGAGGGAAACCTGGTGGTCCAAATCGGATGAATGGACATCACCAACAGAATGGTGTGGAAAACATGATGCTGTTTGAGGTAGTGAAAATGGGCAAGAGTGCTATGCAGGTAAGATCTGGGTTATCCTGGGACTTGAATTATGTACAGTTTAAATAGAACAATACTTTACATGCAGTTTAATCAAGTGAAGCCAAAAGTAATATTTTTCTTAAATTTCTTGGGTTTAGTTGCAGACAAAATAAAGTGGTTTTTCATTGTTAAGGTTTGAATTTGAATGAACTAATTTTTTATTTTTAAATGTTAGTCATGAAGAATCACATATATAATGAAGAAACTCATACTATGATTCAAAGTAAATTTTCAGTATCCTGAATGAAGAAAGTTTATTTTAGATTACATGACTTAAAAGTCCTTTTTGTGTGACTGTAACTAAATATAAATGTGGTTTAGGCCTGTAGTTGTCATAGAACTTAACAAGAAGTCTGTAGTTTGTTAATCCTTCCAGAGCTTAGATTATCTGAAAATAAATAGCCGCTTCTCTTCTCTGACCCGAAGTAAAATCACAAGCTACAACTTCAGAGCTCCTCTTTAAAATTTCCTGACCCAAATTCCAGCCAATTCCAATGTAGCAATGTACATTAGCCATGTCAGCTTAGAGGGAGTTTAGGCTGTGCATTGGGCACTGCATTTACTAGCAGGGCTTAAGTCAGACTAGTAAGAAATGCAGCACTTTTTCTTTTAAAAAATTCAGTCTAAAGTGTTTACTTGACTGTGAGTCTTCCAGTGGAGAGAGAGTTAAAGTGTGAGCCTGTCAGCCATGAAACCTTCCTGCTGACTCACTCATGTGACTCCTGGGCAGCCTGCAAGGAAGTCTGTCTTTGGGGCTGGAAATGTGGAGTTTGCAGCTTCTGTGGTACCCATGCAGCGAGCTGGGCTGCTCTGCAGAGCTCTGCAGGTGTGCAGGCTCCTGCACTGGAGCTGGGAACAACAGTGTGTTAATAGAATTGTGTGGGTTTATGTCTTTATGGCCTCAGCAGTAGGCAGTTTGCACCATACACATGGATGGTTGCAATGTAATTGCGTGTAAATTGTGCGTTCTCCAAACCATTATCACGGGTTTCCTATTGATTTGCTTCACATTAAGGTTTGTTAATAAAATGCTCTTGTTCCTCTTTAGTGACTACAGAGTAATTACTGTCCATGCCGAGGAGGGCAGTGCTGTCCATCCTGTTTTGGCAAATGTGTGTGGAGCACATTTCATCAAAGGAGCACTTTTTGAGATACAGGGAGCTGTAGCTGTTGGAACTGAACACCCAAAGAGTAACTTTAGAGAAGTGTCATTAGCTTGGTGAGGTGGGGTGATTGTAAATAAAATACCTGATTCTGTAAAATACACCAACTATTTTTGCATTCTTCCTCCAAAAAAGTAACAGTAGGAGGATGTGGCATTCCTGTGCTTTATGCTAAGGTGTCAATTCTGTACTTGTATATGTATGTTTATAGAATGAGTTCTTTATTTTGAGGACTGATACTAAGGCAGTAGAGGATTATTCATTTAGTTCTGTAATCCAAAAAGACACAAAGTTCAAGTTACTGAAGGAACGAAGAAGAATCACTCATGGAAAGCAGTTAAATGACACTGTCTTCAACTTATGAAAATTGAACAGTGCCTTTTTTATTTGTTTCCTTTCAGTCTGTAGTGGATGACTGGATAGAGTCGTACAAACATGACAGAGATATAGCACTTCTTGATCTCATTAACTTCTTTATTCAGTGTTCAGGCTGCAAAGGTAAGATACTGAGATGTGTCGTCATCCTTTTAAGTAATATTCAAGTATAATAATATTTTGCTTTTATACTGCAGATGCTGTAGAAATGCTCCATCCCTGCAGCTAGTTTACATTTTCAGGTTCTTGGAGTTAAACTATGATTTTGGAAGGTGTGAGCAGGAGTTTTAGAGATGTTTTAGTTTAAAATGTAGATGAAGCCTTTCATATTTACAGCAGATAAGAGTGCAGTACTGGTACTTAACACTGGCTTCATCTTCCTCTGTTCCTGCTATTATTTCAGAAACCATCTCTCTGAGTACTGATAGTTTAGCTTGTTCAGTCTTGGCATTCTAGATGGGGTTTATCTGTTCCTATCAGTCAGTGTTTTAAGGTTGCCTCATAGCTTTTGCAGACATGCTTGATGTAAAAGCTACAATGGACAACTTCATGGTGGCCTGTCTGCAGTAAGCTGCTATCTCCATATTTTATTATCTTCTTTATTTTCTGATTTCCTTTCCTCATTTCCACATCCTTCATCGTTTTTCCTCTCTCCCCTCTTTTTGAAGAGGAGGAAACTTATCCTGCTGTGTCACTGAGCTTGATAGAGCAGGACTGGCTGTAATTTGTTCTGCTCAAGCATTTCCCTGTCCTGAGAAACTTTGAACATGTGTAAATCTGCAGAAAGCCAGCAGCATTCCTCAGAGGTTATCCCTGCTTTCAGGAGCAATGACCTTTTGATAATTGGTACAAGATAAAGCTGCAGAATCTTTTAGTGCTTTCTGTGGTGATCCTTGCCATGAATTTTGCAGTAAACTTCAGGAGATCTGTTTGGTTTTTCTATCACTATTTGCACCCTAACAATTTGAGCCCAAGACAAATAAAAATTGCATGACATCACTCTGTTTATGGGAGTGCAGAAGATAATAAGTAGCCATACAGCTCTTCAGAATTGTCTTACACCATCTAGAATCTTGAGTCCTGAAAGGTCACTTCAGATGGTGTAATCTCTTGTCGATAAAGAGGTCTGGCAGAAGTGTCTTTGACTTGTGAATGTGAGTGAATAAGTAAATTCTAGATGTGTGTATAAACACACTTCTTAAATAGAATAATAAACCTCCATACATATATGCATATGTATGGTGTCAAGTGCTTGTTACACATGGATGCTGAAAGAAAAAAATGTGGAAATTATTTAAAAAATACATGTGTAAACTGTAGGTGAGCTGAAAATGGATCATTTTTACGTTGTAGCAAGAGTCGTGTCATCTGCTATCTACCCACTTTGATATTGAAAGTGCTAACAGTCAAATGTCTGCATTGTAGGGGTTGTTACAGCAGAGATGTTCCGACATATGCAGAATTCTGAAATAATCCGAAAAATGACCGAAGAATTTGATGAGGTAATTTAATGAGCTATTGATTACATATTGATAATAATTTTATTTTTACCTGTCCTAGTGTTGCTGGATCATGTTGTTAAGAGCTTTGTTTCAAGGATAAGTTCATCTACAAAAATGACAGGACTTTTATGAGTGAAAATATTAAACTACCTTATTTTACTGAACTTATAAGACAAGTAAAACTCTGCATGTAACTTGTTTTCTTAATGGTTTAAGAAATCAATATCGACTGAGTTTTTAAGTAGTGGAAACTCCTACTACTGTGGGTCTGTGTGGGATGACTCCCCATTCCTGCTGTGTGTGTAAGGCCTTAAATTCTCTCTTGTAATGGTTGCTAAATTTATTTCTATGCATTCATTAATCTATAAATTTTAGGGTTTTGAATTTGATTATTCTCCAGTTAAAGACTAATGTTTCCTTTCATGGGGATTATAACTGTTTTTCCTTTAAGTTGTCACTTTCTGTCCATTGAGTGTTGGGGTAAATGAGATATGTTGGGGTGTTTTTGGTGGTGGGTTTCTTTTTGGTTGGGTTTTTTTTTTTGGTGGATTTGAGTGATATTCCTTTCACCCCATGTACCAAAGAACATAAAGGTAGCTTGAAAACCTCCTCCCCAAATTTGTCGAGTACAGAAATAATCCCTCCTCTCCCACATTAAAAAAAAATCCTTAACTGAGGAGAAAATGTAATGCCCTTTTTTAAAAAAGGATTTTAGTGTTCCTTAGAAATATCTCAATGCATAAATAGATTTGATTACTCTAAGGCAATATTGTATGAAATTTTTAAAGCCACAGCTGGGACTGTTTGCTCGTGGTTTTTTTAATCACTGTCATGCTCACTTTTTCTTGTAACAGAATTCTAATGAACAACTCTGATTTCTAATCCCTTTTCATGGGTACTTTTGTCATTTTTCAACCTGTATTGTTGTTCAGCCTCTTAAAGAAACTCTTCACAGAAGCACTGACACAAATTAATTTTTTTTCTCCTTGTCATTTTACCATGATTTGTGAAGGCTCCCAAACCAGGAAAGGAACACACATTAGTTATATTCAAGGTGTTTTAGTTGGTCATCTTGTGACATCAAGAAGTTTCAGTCTGATATGTAAACATCTCCCTCTAAACTTTGTTATGGCCCTCAATTGACTTTTCCTAAGCCAGCCAGTGCTCTGTTTGTGTGCTGGGTCTGGTGGAACCTGAAGCAGATTTGTAAGGCGTGTGATTTTTATTTTTTTTTCCTTCTTTTCTGGGAGTCAGAACAAGAAAGAGAAATTAGTAGTTAAAATGTTGTCTTTGTGCTACAACAAGCCTGAGCTGCAAAGTTGGATGCATATTTATGGAATCAGATCCTTCTGATGTATCGTTTTTAGAGCCTTGGAGGTTTTGCCTTGAAAGTTGTACCCGTCTCTTTTTAATCTTTATTTCATGAAATCATTTCTAAGACGTTTGAAAAGAGTTTCCTTTTCTGTTTTTTAATAGGATAGTGGAGATTATCCATTGACTATGGCTGGCCCCCAGTGGAAGAAGTTCAAATCCAGTTTTTGTGAGTTCATTGGAGTACTCGTCCGGCAGTGTCAGTACAGCATCATATATGATGAGTATATGATGGATACTGTCATTTCACTGCTCACGGGGCTCTCAGACTCACAAGTCAGAGCATTTCGGCACACGAGCACACTGGCAGGTCAGTGAACTGGATTTCTTTGTGTGTTGCTTACATCTTATGTTTTGTGCTGCACAGGCAAGAATTCTTTTGGTTAAACTTCTTGATACTCGACATTCAACTCAGTTTCGTTGTGTGATACAGTTTTCATCTAATGCAGCTTGTTCTGGGACAGATTTTTATCTTTATTGGGTTTTTTGTTACTGACAAGCACAGCCTTATTTTAAAGCATTCTTCACCAGCTGTCTGGTACTTAATTTTTATTACCTTTAAGTCTGGTAGAAAAAGTAAATAGAGGGAGACTTTCCATCGATTCTACAAGTTTGTGTTTGGTCATAAATAAGGCTGTAGGGATCTTTAACCTCAAATGCCAGTTGAGCCTGTTTATGCTGTTCATTAAGTCTGAAGTTGTAGTTTATGTTGGATGCAGTTTTTACTGCACATTGAATTGTGCTGCACACTGAGGCCATGGTACAATGTAAAGTTAGCATTTCCAGTCTTTGCATTAGAAATAATTTTAAAGCATGTTTCATCAGTGCCACAGTTACTAAATATCTGTATGGTTGTAAGTCATCGACCTTTCCACATGAATTTTTTTTCTAATCTGTTAAATTATAAAGAAATCCCTTATGAATTAAGTATAGACTGTTTTAAAGAAGTATGTCTTTATATGGACAAAAGATAGGCAGCTTGGATAAGGAAGTCCTAAACCTGCATTGATTCCTGAAGAGGGGTTGTGAATGGCATTGTGTAGCCTCACCTTAGGTGAGGTTATTGTAGCAATTTTACTTTGCACGAGGTGAATTTAGGCTGTCTGTGAAACTGAGTTTTTGCCACACTGGAAATAATTCCTGTTACCTTCCCTAGACCTGTTGGTTTATGACTGGCTTCAGTCCTGACTGTCCTGTCAGCTGCTCTGTATCATTGAGAACTCTTCTGAATTTACATTAGCACACTGCACATGCTGTGGGACTCCCACCAGCCTGGGAATTTCATATGGAGAGAGGAACAAATTTACAGATTCTGCTGTATCATCAATTCTGACTACTAATACAAATTTTAGGTCTTAAAAAGCAAGTTTTTACCCTTTTTTTTTTTTTTTTTTGAGTTGTACCTGAATAAAAGCTGCAGAAGTTGCCCTGTTGCATGTTAATTTCTGTCACACAAAATATTTTTTTCAGCAGTTCTGTTTGCATTTGTTCACATCAGTAGTCAATTCTGTTGATTTTGTGTAATTACTTGTGTGTTTGAGTTTAGTTTGTATGCTTGAAAGTCGTGTTTTATATGGAATAGAGAGCCAACAAAATCCCTGTATCCATATTTACTGTTATTTGTGGTAATTTTGGGTTCTCTGATGAGCTCAGACTTGTTCTTTAATCTTGATTTCCTTGGAGATCACAGTGTGAGATGATATTTCAATATAACTGCGTGTCTTTAAGTCTTGTTCATCAGTTTATGCTGGTGATACAAGAATGTTCCGTGTGTGCTCTGCCAGTGCAAGCCCTCTCATGCCTTGTTTCAGAAGTTCACAAGAAAAGCAAGTACACTGTTGACCTCCTCCTCATTTCTGGGAGAAGGATATTTGTCTGCACCTTTTTAAAAAAGGGTTGATTTAGAAATAAAAACCCAGCAAAAAGCCCATGCAAGTGTGTTTCATATTTTGGTCAGTTCTCTGGCTAATGTGCTTCCTCTGCTAATAAAGGAATCTTTAAAAAACCCTGCCCCTTGTTAAAATTCAATTGAGGAGAAAAGACTGGTGTGATATGGTGGTGTTGGTTGTCTGAGACATTTCCTTTTGAAGAAAGTAACTTGTTGTATATTTAAGGTTGAATGGTGTCAGTCTTACAGACTTTGCTAATGGAATCCTTTTAATATTTCCTGGGCTATTTGTAAATTCTGCATTTTACCTTCATTATGAGGAGGAAGCATATCCTATCTCCCAATCAACAATAATGCTCAGAACATTATAAAATTGACAGAAAAGAATTTATCTATTGTGATGATCAGTAATTATGCAATGCTGGGTAAAACACTGCCCAAGTTTGTGTATCAAGAAATTTGCAGTGAATATATTTTCATGAGTACAGAAAGGCTTGGCAGGAGGAGGAGTCAAGATTCTTGTTTATAAATTTTCTTTGATCAGAACCTTTTAAATAATCCTAATTCCTTCCTTTTTTTTTTCTTTTTGTTTTTTCTTTTTTTGTGTAGCCATGAAGCTGATGACTGCTTTAGTGAATGTGGCATTAAATCTTAGTATTAACATGGACAACACCCAGCGGCAGTATGAAGCAGAACGAAATAAAATCATTGGGAAACGAGCTAATGATAGGCTGGAACTCTTACTCCAGAAAAGAAAGGAGGTTAGTGCAGCTCCAGCTGGTGTGCACGTGATGAGTGCTCAGAGCTGACAACTCATAATTAATCTCGGTCTGTAACGTGTTTTGGTAGTTATTAGTCTCTGGTTAATTCTTCGAGCTGTTCATGTTTAATGTTTAAAAAACTTCGAAAGGTGCTTCTTGCTGTCTGGTTTTCTGAGATAAATGTAGACTCTTAAAAATAGTAGCATCATGGGAAAGTTAGTAAGAGAGATGGCAGTTAGTAAAAGCTAATTTTTTATTGTATTTCTCGAGTGGTTTCCTAAACTAAGCTCGAATACATAACAAAATTTACCATACACTGACTGGTTTTTGGCTTCTAGAGAAGATCTCTGGGATCTTGGAGCAAAGTACTGCTTTTATAATGTCAACATCGATCTCAGCAGAAAGTGTGTATAAAGGCTTTAGATAAGGCTTTTTTCATCTGCAGAAAGCACTATCAAAACTGAAAATGCAGCCTACTTCTATTTTCTTTCTTTTGTGTAAAAGAGACTTGCTGATTCACTGCTGACAGGGCTGTCTTGTTGAAAGCCCTAATTCATTCAGGTTTCAGTTTTTTTGGGATGGGGGGAATTGGTGGTTTGTTTTGTGTAGGGACTTCTTGGGAGGGTAGTTTTGGATTGTGGGGGTTGTTTTTGTTTTGGTTGGGGGTTTTTTTGGTGTTTTTTTAGACATTAGAAATAATCTTCTGATCAAAGGAAACATCTGACCTTTGCTCTTCAGTGTTTGTGCTGTTACCTGTTAAGACTTTTGTTTTCCTGGCAGTTCAGACAAACTTAACTTTGTTTTCTGTTTGTCTTGCAAAGATCTTGCAGTTTGAGACTGATCCCTTAAACACCCATTCAGACCAGTCCTAATATGAACAATACATACACTTATCTATCAGAGCACACAAACTTTAGTTACAATTCCTTAAATAATAGTATATTGTGCTGTGAAACAGATTTGTGACTATTTCAGGAAAGGATTTGTTGGTCATACCTGTAAACATTAATTTAGTTTGTGTAGCATCAGCACCATCTGATCTGACTGTGTAAATGCTCCTCACTGTTTATGTACTCTGTACCTTCTTGCAGCTTCAAGAAAATCAGGATGAAATAGAAAACATGATGAATGCAATATTTAAAGGTGTTTTTGTGCATAGATACCGGTAAGTTTCTTGTAGTAAGTAATTTTTAGCTTCATTCATTTATTTTGGAAGCCAGTGGCAGGTTATTTCTAATTATTCATCTGTTTGAACTTCCTGCCCCACTTCTCTCCACAGAGATGCAATTGCTGAAATCAGAGCCATCTGCATTGAAGAGATTGGGATATGGATGAAGATGTACAGTGACGCCTTTCTCAATGACAGCTACCTAAAATATGTGGGGTGGACTATGCATGATAAGGTAAACTGCCCTGGGGAAAGGAGCAGAGCCAGGAAGTGTATTTGGACTTATTCTTGTGTCATTAATGTGATCATTGGTAGTATATCTGGACAGCATTTAACATTTGAATTACTTCAGACTGTAAAAGAAACTTATCTTGTATGATGTGAAGTTCACATCTGTATCCTATAGTTGGCTTTTAATTCAGTTTTTTATTTTTTATTTTAGCAAGGGGAAGTAAGACTCAAATGCCTAACTGCTTTGCAAGGGCTTTACTATAATAAAGAGCTTAATTCCAAATTGGAACTCTTCACCAGTCGGTTCAAGGTTAGTGCAACTTCTTATTTTTAGCTATGATGTTGTTAATTTTAAAGTTGGATTACACTTCTTTCCTCTTGAAAAATATTTCCTTTTGTGTTCTTAGGATAGAATTGTGTCTATGACTCTTGACAAAGAATATGATGTTGCAGTCCAAGCAATAAAATTACTCACTCTTGTTTTACAGTAAGTACATATATATTTTCTTATCTTAGATAATGAAACTTAAATGTTTCTACTCCCTGTGGGTGAGGGCCAGCAGCAGGACACTTCAGATAATTTGAAGTCTATAGAAATATCTGTGCATCTTACACTCAGACAAATGGGAATTTCAAAAGTAGTAGCAATCTGACCAGAACAGTGTTAGTTATCTGCCACAGGTAGGTAGGTGTATGGAATTTGGGATTCAGCCTCCCTAGTTTGAAGCTCTCATGGAATGTTTGAGATGAAGAACATTGCACAGTAGTTGAACATTTGAGCATAACCTTCCAGCAAAAGCTTATTCTTGATCAGTATATTTTGTTCAGGAAGACTTTGGAACTAAGACCTTGGGGTTTTAGCATGATAAATTGAAGGAAAACATTTCAATTCTCCTTCATTTTCTTATTCCTCATTAGAGTTTATAATTTGTTAACTCAGCTTTTTTTTCTTCTTTCCTTCTTGCCATCCCTACCCCAGGAGTAGTGAAGAAGTTCTGACTGCAGAAGACTGTGAAAATGTCTACCACCTGGTTTATTCAGCTCACCGGCCAGTGGCAGTTGCTGCAGGGGAATTTCTTTACAAAAAGTAAGATGGAGAAATTACAGTTAACTACTTCTTCCTGTAGAATTTCATGTGTGCATTAACACTATGATTCTCATAATTAAGAAAAGGAAAAAACTGAATCATGAATTGGCTTTAAGAGAGATGAGAGAATGCAACATTACTGTAGTTCCTGAACTATTGTAGTTTTTCTGAATGGGAAATAGAGAGCAGTTTTGAAGGCTGCACTTGAAAAGCTTGTACCTTCAGGGAATATAATAAAAATATTCCTCTGTCTTTTCCTTTCCCATTCTTCCTGTGAAGCATCTTAAAATGCTCATGTGGTTTGGTGCCTAAACTTGGGCTTGCATCATAGGGAGTGTTTTCCCACTTTTGGTTCCTCCCTCTCCCCATTGGTTCATATGACCATTTCAGAAAATATTTTCCTGTTTAAAAAAAAAAAATTCCAACATGTTTCAGGTGTGTAGGAGAACAAAATAGACTTTTCATCTAATACCTCTTAGACCTCCTTCCAGTATTTCTTTGCTGCTTTAAAGTCTCATGTGGGGAGATTCAGAAAACATAGTTTGCTAAAGAGGATCATAGGACCTCAAGCACCTGCAGTTATCACTGATGTTTTTAAAGCATTTTGGTATAATTATACATTCTGCTGGAAACAGTCAGTGAAATATCCACTCAGCATATATGAAATTGTTCAAATGATACTTGTCCCAAACGACTTCCTTTCAAAGTAGAATGGTGGGCTGAGCAACAAGGTATTGAGTGTGTAAAAAACAGTATCTTGATGTGAATTGACTGTGGCAAAGGCAATGGAGAGGAAACTTGTCAAGAAATAATTTTCCTTTTAGGCTTTTCAGCCGCAGAGATGCTGAAGATGATGGAATACTTAAAAGGAGAGGAAGACAAAGTCCAAATGCTAATCTTGTGAAGACGTTAGTGTTTTTCTTTTTGGAAAGTGAAGTAAGTTGGGTTCCAGGGATATCTTGGTTTTTGTGGTTGTTGTGGTTCATTCTAATTTTTTAAAATTTCATTTTCTCGTTTTTTCTCTTCCCCACTCATTGATTAATAACCATGAATCTGTCCTGGTTTTCCTGTTATTTGAGCAACCTGGGGGTTGAAAGACTGTTTTGCGTGGTTGTTTTTATTTGAAAGATCTGTCAGTACAGTGTTGAGACAGGTTTTGAGTTCTGCTCTGACAGATAATGTCATTCTACATGCTGATGTATAGATGTAAAAAAATTGTGATTTAGGAGATCTAAAAGGGGGGTGGTGATGAAACAGAACAAAAAAACCCCACAACCACAATCCTTACCCACCTATCTCACAAGTTCTGACAGATACTGTAGCGCTGCTCTTTGTAGCAGTTGGTCTGGATTCATCTTTTAAAGGTAATTAGGGAAGAGTCTTCTGTTTAACCAGAGAGCTCACAAAACTTGCTTTGTGTCTTTGCCACGGGCAGGAGCCAAGTGTGAGAAATCTCCTGTATTAAAGCTCTGTAAAGAACTTCATTGCTGATCAGATACTTCATCTCTTCTCGTTTTAGCTGCATGAACATGCTGCTTATCTTGTGGACAGCATGTGGGACTGTGCAACAGACCTCTTGAAGGACTGGGAATGTATGAACAGTCTTCTGCTGGAGGAGCCTCTCAATGGAGAAGAACGTAAGAGATTTTTCTAGGTCTTTGTTGATGTTGCTGTGCAGTTTCTGTTGGTCTTGATGTATAAGGAAATAAGATGTTCACATTTATGAGTCCCCATGTATTCTCTGTGTTTCCATGACTATGACAAATCAATCACTAAAAACTAATTGTAAAATGTAAGGAAGAGTAGAAGGAGATCACTTCTGATGTGGGAGTGAGACAGACAAATAATGGTTGGAAGAAAAGAGAAGGAATAAGCATGCAGAGTCCCATTGCCTTCTTGTTCCACAAGTTCAGGCTGCACTTTTGGCATCAGAGAAACGAAGTTGCTTGTGAAACTGGTTCATTTATTGAGTGTTACAACTACCATATAGAAAAATACTGTAATTTCTTTAATGATAGTAAACCCAAACAAAACCCCTGGCATAATTTTGTAATTCATAGGTCCTGGTAAATGGACCTCTGAAAATTGAAAAGGAACTAAAATGATTATAAAACCTGGTAGCTGTTTCATCCTGTCCTGTGACTCATTCAGGGATATTCCCTGCATTTTAAATACTTTCTGCTATTGTTTTATAAGGTGCTTACTTTGTCTATCCCCTCTGCCATCCCCACCTCTGGAAACGAGCTGTTGGCCTTAATGTCTGTCTGTCTTCCTTTAAAAAAAACCAAACGTATTTTGATCTTTGTAGAAGATGAAAAATCAAGCTGTGTGTTAACATCTGTTTCTGAAATTCCAGCTTTAACGGATAGACAGGAAAGTGCACTGATCGAAATCATGCTTTGTACCATTCGGCAAGCGGCGGAATGTCATCCTCCGGTGGGAAGAGGAACAGGAAAAAGGGTAGGAAGCCAAAAAGCTTCTCATCTAGAGATGTGGGAATGGCTCTGTGGGGACGTGGTGGGAAGAAGGAAAAGGTTGTAGGTGTTGCTGCTGAAGGGACTGAGTTTGGAAGTTCAGCCTCGGTCTCCCCAGCCTCCAGTGTCCGACTGCCCTGGCTGGTTCACTGCTTCTGGACTTTGGCATTTGCTTAATGCTGTTTGAACTGCTGCATTTGTTTGTACTATTAAAGGTAATAGAAAATTGATTTTGAAAGCAGTATTGCCTGGAAAGGAAGACAAAAATCAATGCTGGGGAAAAGTTAAAAACTATTTTCAGTGTGCAAGAGCAAAATGAGGGAAAGGAAAATACACTCTGTAGTCTCTTGGAACGAGGACAGTCCACCAGCTGGCTTTTCTATGACTGTGTAGAGTTTAGGCAGCCCTCTTACTGAGGCATTAAACAGGAAAGAGAACTGCTCTCAGGACTGGTGCTTTTTTTCGTAAGAAACTCATTTAGGTACAGATTGAAAACTTTTATGAAGATTAGACTGGCATATGAATTGAATAAATACCCTTAAAAAGAAGGGTTTGCTGTTCTTTCATTGTCATTCCAGTCATGGTATTTTGTGGCAGGGAAGGTAAATCTTTTGTTCTAGATTATCACTTTTGTTTTCACTATAATCTTAATAGCATATGAGGTCTAACTCTGAACTGTGTTTTTGAATGCTGAATTTTTTTCTTTTGAAATTGCATTGCCCCCCTCTCTTGCTTTTCATTGATATTTTTCAGTGATATTAGAGGTTTGTGTACCTAATCATCATTATTGATAATGAAACTTTGCTCCAGAACTTCTAGCTGTAAAATCTTCACAATACCAATATTTCAGGTGCTGACAGCAAAGGAAAAGAAAACCCAGCTGGATGACAGGACAAAAATTACTGAGCTTTTTGCAGTGGCACTTCCTCAGTTGCTAGCAAAGGTAGGTGTAATTCCATTTCTTGCTGATGGACTGTTGCTAAAATGTTTACAAGTATAGTTTCTGTAATTAATGGCATGGCTTGTTGTAAGTATTTTTTTTTGTTACTAGTCTTTATTAACATTTGCTTGTTCTATAATGAATTATGTTGTCCAAAACTGTTTTATCTAAACTCATTTCCTTGCCAATTTTACAGTATTCTGTGGATGCAGAAAAAGTCACCAATTTACTGCAGTTGCCACAGTACTTTGATTTGGAAATTTATACAACAGGACGATTAGAAAAGGTAAAGTACCACAAAAAGAAAAATCCCAGAATTTGGACTTAGTCACTGGAATGTGTTTTTTTGTGTAAATGAGACTTTATTTATTGTAACCCTTATTGAGACTCAGACTCGGCCTTCAGAGCTGTGACTGGCTGCTGTTCTTAGAGATACTGAAAGTTGGAGTTTTCTGAGGCCTGACTGGCAGGTTTTAACTGAAAATCTTGCCAGTCAGATGAATATTCTTTGAGAACATTTATTGTTGGGTTATGGTCATGTTTGAGATGTGCTGCCTGGCAGATAAAAGTTTGTAGAAATAGCTCAGTAAGTTTTTTCTGATCACTGAAACTGGTAAACCACCATCTTCATTGCATGAAAAAGGGGAAAAGTGCCATATCCCAAATTATGTAGTCCCTGCTCTCATTTTTAAGTGGTATGATGATGAAGTTGGCAAAGCTGTTCTCATCTCTCTTTTCTCCTCCTCCCATGTGCTGTTGCATTGTGAAGCAGGTAGCTGGAAATCATTAGAGTCAATAAGTGATAACCTGTGTGGTTGCCAGCATAGCCAGCAGTGATGGAGCAGCAGAGAGCAGCTCAGGCTGAGGGCAGGCCCATAAGAACGACTGAAGTTGGCTCCAGTGCCAGCACTAGCAGGCTGGAAAAATAAATCTTCAACTATACAGCTTTTAAGACCATGTATAAATGTTTGTGTGAGTAGGAGGTAAATTCTTCTGTGTTGTTCAGTTGTCAGTGGAAATTCAAGTGTTAGATAAAACCATACAGCCACTTGCAAATTTTTAATGACTTTTTAAAATGCTGTGAATGTTGGGTCTTTGACAAGCTCCTACTTAGTTTTTGATAAGCAGACTTTGAATTTCTCAGAAGCTTCACTGCCTTTCTGTGTTTTGTGTACTGTATCATAGTTACAAAAGTAATACATTGAATTTACCTTTTAAAATTACTTCAGGCTTATTAAAAGGCATGTGTGTGTATATATATATGGCTACATATTTTTCTTCTCTGGCTCATCTTCCTTGTAGCATTTGGATGCCTTACTGCGACAAATCCGGGATATTGTGGAGAAACACACAGACATAGATGTTTTGGAAGCCTGTTCCAAAACCTACCACGCTCTCTGTAATGAAGAGTTCACCATCTTTAACAGGGTTGACATTGCAAGAAGTCAGTTAATAGATGAGCTGGCAGACAAGTTTAATCGACTTCTCGAGGACTTCCTGCAAGAGGTATTTTAATGTGCAAGATCAACTTTTCCTGCCCTTGTAAATATTTCCAGTATGTTTTTCTGCCTTCCTCTGCCAGTCAGTGAGTTAAGGATGGGAGCTGCCCTCTGACTTCCCAAACTGTTGCGTGCAGTAACACAACAGTATCATTGCTGTGAGTCTGTGAACACAGGCTATTCTTGTATATTAGGGCAGTACTCTTTAATTTTGATCTCCTTTTGACAAATTTCTCTTGGGAATTTGAACTTTGTACTCTTGGGTTTTGAGGCTTATGTTTTTGAGAGTTGTAGTATTGTAATTCCACTAGGATTCTCCTCAGATGTACTACTGTTGCTAGTCTTGCCTGTGATTGCATGTTGCTGTTGTTAAATATCAAAATCTCTAGAAAACACTCCCCCTCCCTTCCTGAATGCAAGCAGATGCAGTTGGTAGTTTAAAAATAACTGTTCCCACACTGTACTGATCTGAAAAGTGAGAATTTTCTGATGAAGTATTTCACTTCACAATGTGGGATCTGTGACATTCAGACAAAACTTGTTTCTCCTCATTGGTGGTAAGGAGCATAGGAAGTGTCTTTTTGACAGCTTCATTCTCCACTCTTCTTAGGTGCCTGTGGTTCATCAGGCTCTGCTCCTTTTTTCTCTCTCTCTTTGTCCTGAACTGGGACTCCACTCTAGAAACCCTAGACAAGAAATGTTATCCATTTGTTTCCCTTTGTGAGGAAAAAAAAGAATGAGAGTAAAGCAAGGAAATGAGATGTCAGTTGGCTTGAAGGAAAATGGCAAATACTCTGGTGGAACTGTTGAAATCCTTAGTTCTTTGACAGGGTTGTGCAACTACAGAACAGTAAAACTTGCATTATCTCTGCTCAACTGAGAAGGAGTTTCTTAACCTCAGAGAGTTTATCCTATGTATGAATAGATACTTTTTGGACCTTTTCCTTTTTACTCCTTTTCTTTTGCTAAATGCAAGTTTGTCAGAACTTGTGGGAAGATTAGAACAAACCACTTCTTACCTCTCTCAAAGACCTTTTTCTGTGATTAAAGTAAGATTGAAGTACTGACCTGTGGCCCATCTAGTCCAGTGTCTTTTGTCTGACAGTGGCCTCTGCTGGATTCTTCAGAGAAAATAGAAGCACCTACATTATACACTGTGTTCTGCTATCCTAGATGTTCCTTTTTTAACCCCTTCTCCCTCCCCCCTTTCCCTGTTTCTCCTTCTGCTGCTGAGGGTTTTATAGAATCAGAGAACCATTTAGGTTGGAAAAGACCTTTAAGATCATTGAGTCCATCTCTAGACATGAACTGATGCCTTATCTCTCTAACTCTTCTGAAAGCAAATATGACATTGATAAATAATTTAGAATCAGGTCCCCACCCCCTCACTCCCTGCAGTTTGTGTGTGTGGGTTTGGTGTTAACAAGCTCCCCCGTTTGCTTAGAGTGTTTGAGATAACCCACTGTGTGATTATTAAATAGGGGGAGGAACCTGATGAAGATGATGCATATCAAGTCTTGTCAACACTGAAGAGAATCACTGCTTTTCACAAGTGAGTTCTGCACACACCTCTTGGGCTTGGTGGTGTGGCTCATTGTTTTGGTTCGGATTTGATATCTCTTTCCAATGCAACTTCATGAGGATTTTTTGCTTTCTTTTTTTCTGTGTGGTGGTGGTGGTAGGGAGGGAGGGATTTATGATTGGGGTCTTCATTCCACTAATTTATTTTTTTTTTTTTAGACTAGTTAAGCTTTTAGTAGCTGTTAACCTCAGATTGCAGAAATGGTATTAGTTAAATTACATTTTGCTTCATTTCTGATGCTTTCAGTGCTCATGACCTATCAAGATGGGACTTGTTTGGCTGCAACTACAAGTTATTGAAAACTGGCATTGAAAATGGAGACATGCCAGAACAGGTCTGTAGTTTAAGTGTGTTCTTCAGGCACAACAACAAATAGCTTTTGTTGCTGTCTTTTTTTTTTTTTTTCCTTTGTCATCTAATGCATTTTCCCCTTTTGATTTCAGATTGTTATTCATGCACTGCAGTGTACTCATTATGTAATCCTTTGGCAGCTAGCAAAAGTTACTGAAAGCAGTTCCACAAAGGTAAGCCTTGTTCCTGTTGTATTAGTAAATAAATATTTGTACATAGCTGCAGTGTCATCAAGTGAGTCTTGAGACTAAGAATTTTCTTTATAGTGGTATCTGCTTAATTCTGCTTTTCTAATTAGTTTGTCAGAATTCATAGTTTAGTAGTTAAATGCTTGACTTACAAACCTAGTGTTTCCCTCAGTTGTTATGTTTACATTATTTGAATGTCAACATTATGTTTAATTTAACAGAATTTTAAAGTAATTGTAAATAAATATGATATCAGGCATAATAATGCTAAGGAAGGGTAGAATGCAAAATGTAAAACAGTGTAGTCAGTTTTACTACTCTCAAGCAGTGAGTTGGAATTTCTTTACAAACTGAATTATCAGTGACAAGTCAGTAAGATTTAAGAATTTGCACACTATCAGAGTATTCTTATTGGTCAGTATGTTGCAATTCTACTTTGCTCTTCATCAGTCTTTTAAATATGTTGTTGAATAAAGACACGAGAAGATGAAGTTGAATTTCAGCTTTTCTCAGGGAATGATGAGAGGGCCTGTTCTGGTTCTATCTATAGTAATCTTGAAGGGCAAAGCTCTTGCAAATGTCATCTTTCTAATTTCACTTCTTGAAAAATTGTGGAGGAAGGATTAAGGTTTCCTGTATCCACTGGGCAGCATTGCTTGAAGAGGGTGATCAGGCTGTGTGAACTGCCTCATGGAAAAAAAAAGTTTTTTGAAAGGCTAGGTGGTTTAGAGGGGAGTTTGTAAGTGCTGAAATGTTTTGATGATTTCTTTAAATTTGAAAAAAAGCTATAATCAAACATACTTTTTCTGGAAGCCCTCTACAGTGCTGTAAGAAGAATGCTCTTTTACTGGAAATTTATGCTGGAGTTGCACTTTTTTATTAGAGTTACTGTTAACCCATCTTTCTTTATGTCAGAGAGGAGAATAGTAAATTCTTCAGGTTTTTTAAACACTTTGATTGCCATACTTGTAGTTAATGTATGTGACTCACAGTTTACTAGGGAGAAAACAAAGAGAACTCGTGGCATTAATAATTTATGATTAATGAATAATCCATTTAATGTGAGGATGTATAGGTTTTTTTCTTTTAAAATTATTTTCATTTTAGGGTGTGGTAGTTGGAGCTCCTGGTAGATGCAGGAGTGGAAAATCATGCTCTGTAACGAATGATTTTATAACAGAGAACACCTCTGCCAGCTTAGGGTGGTTTTCCCCTATCATGTTGAGACTTCATTAGTCCAGTGAGTAATTCCAGGCTGAAGGTTTGTTAACTACAAGTGAACTGGAACACTGGCTGGCTCCTTTACCCCTCTGTGTTTTAATGCTTTACACATTTCCAACCCCAGAGATCAGATACAAGTGGAGACATGGACTGTTAAAAAGCATTTACACGTGTGAAAGATTTGGAGGCTTTGTTAGCTTATTCTTTACAGGGTAAACAGTCTTGAGGGTTTTGTAATAGTGATTAAAGCTTTATCACAAGCCTGATGGCAGAAGCTGAGCGAAATACTGGCAGTATAGTTTAGAAATAAAGATTAACTTGGTTGGTTTGCAGTAAAATGTAATTTTCAATACTTTCACCAGGAATTGAATTTATTTGAAAACTGGTCCTTTATTAAGACTTTTTTCTGGTCCTACGTACTAAATGTTGGTAAATTAAAACTTCTAGGTTTAAGTTCTGAACTACAACTGTTTTGCTTTATTTAACTGCTTGACTGCTGCCAAATATATCAGGTACCTACAGAAGTTTCATTGACTTCTGCCGGTGGAATATAACAGCAAAAATTAGGCAGAGACCAGAAGTGACAGAAATGTACTGTGCCTGAAGATTTGCTTGGTTGATTGGTTTATTTTGATTTTTTTTCTCTGACAGTATTAACTGCTAATTGTGTGCTGTGGTGAAGAGGTTGACTAAGTATGGGAATTAGCATCATAATACAGGCTGCTAATTTGAAGATTATATAAATAGTTCAATTTTAATAAAAATGTAAATAAATAATTCTATATGAAAGAAAGGAAATATTCCCCTCTGTAATTCTCTTAACAACAGTGTAGTAATCTGAAAAAAGTTTTGGTGTAGTAAAGGTGTTCTAAAATAATTTCATACTTAAATTCCTGTCAAGAAGCAGCTGTTGCTTTTGTGATTCCTGTTGAGATTAACTCATATGTTGTACCTGGTTTCTCAAAGAAAGAGGCTTGTTTCAGTTTAGATTGCAGGGATATTTTTTAAACTTCTTTCAGGGGTATTTCATCCTTGTCTGGGCTGATCCTGGTGACACAGCTGGTGTTCTGTATTGTCACTTCCCCGGTTCTCCAGGGCCGAGAATCTTCACGTGATTAACACCAACTGTGTCACACATGTGGGTGGGACTTCTATCAGTTTGATACTTTATTTGCTCAGAAATGTACTTCTGGGGAAGTTATTGCAACACATGAAGCTACATTTTGTTTTCCAATGAAAGGGGGGAAGAAACCACCAACTCTTATCTGATATTCTACTTTATCCCCAAGCAGTGAGCTAAGAAAATCAAATAATACCACATAGCCTTGTCTTTTTTAGTTATAAACAGCTGCCTAAAATCTGTCCTCTAGGTTGAAAATACATATATTTTAAAGAAAAAATGCTTTATGCTTTGGAATGTTTTTTGGGGTAGGGGCAGATGTTTGGTTTTTTAGGTTTGATTTTGAGGGGTTTTTGTTACTACTTTTTTAATAAATAGCTCCATCATTTTCATCCCAACTGCCATTTCATTTTGCACCAGACAGGATGATCAAAGGGAGGAGATTGCTGCTTGCTAATTTTTTTTGGTAATAGTGATTTTTGAATAATGCACTGTACTTGAATGTTACCACTGCACAGGAGGTCTGAGACCTGGAATACTCTGTGAAAATTCATGCACTGAATGTGACTATAAAATCGAAAAAGCAAAACTGTTTCATGAAATCATTCTCTTTGAAGGAGGATCTTCTGCGTCTGAAGAAGCAGATGAGAGTGTTCTGTCAAATCTGTCAACACTACCTGACCAATGTAAACACTGCTGTTAAGGAACAGGTTAGTGACTGTTGTTTATACTGGTAGTCTTCTAATTTTGTACTTTTAAAGCAGTTGCTGATATTTTTGGTGCCTGTGTGGGATTGTGGTGTGTCCTGCATGTTCAGGCTGAATGCCCTTGGAGTGTGAATACACACTGTACTTGTGTGCTTGCCCTCCTCAGGTAATGTGTGTAGGATTTGAGGATCAATTTAAACTTGATTCTTTCTCATAATTTTAGGCAGCAAAAACTTTTCTTCCAAGGGGCTTTTTGTTTCTTTAAATAATGCCTGTGCAGGTGCACTGTAGAAACCTTCTGGTTTCTAAGTTCGAGTGAGAGAGTTCCATTTCAAATCTCTTGCTTACCTAAGTGTGCTCATGACCCCACATCTGCTGGGGAGCTGATTGGGGGTTCATAGGCTCAAAACTGGAAGAGCCAAGAGGGTTGTTTTAGATTTTTTTTTTTTTATCCTGTTTCAAAAAGAATTGAGACATCACATTGGGAAACACTTGTTCTGAGGATAACAGGGTCAAAGGAAGAGGTTAAATACTTTAAGGGGCTGAGTCTCTTCCAGTCTGTGGTCAAATAGTTCTGTGGTCAGTTAGGAGGGTTAGTTCTGAGTAAATGCCTTTAACAATCTTTAGAATGCTAAGATGAAAAAAATAATTAAAAAAAAAGGCAATATCTCTCTATAGGGGAGGAACCAAATTATCTTCTGGGTAGACGGTTTAATTAAACAAATGAAAGCCAGGAGCCTCTTTGCTTCTAAAGACAATAATAACCTGGTTGAAGCTGAAAATCTGGTCCACTGAGTCGCACAATTGCAGCTTTTGAAACTCTTGCTAGAACAAGAATATCCCTGAAACTTAATAGGCATGTTCTGTGTCAAAGAGCTATCTAGTGTAATAGTCACAATGTGTAGGGTGTGAAAGTGCAAGTAACAAAAATCACTGAGGCTCTAAGTGGGTCTCTTCAAAAAGCTGTATAACTCTGGTGAATGCCCTAGAAACTGTAACTGCCCAGTTACACAGGGTACCTGTCACATGGGACACAAAAGCCTTGGTGCCACTTTCCTTCTCTACTCTAGTGAAGGGGCACAAGGGACTTCAGAGGAGCCTGTGTATTTTAGTGGCCAGGAAATTACTAATATTCACTTTAAGGAGTTAGAGAACTGATCTGTTCATGGAAGTACTTGAGAGATTGGTGTTGCCTTGGTTTGAAGAGTGGCAGTCCGTGAGACTTGTGAACTTTCCAGGAAGGTGGAGCACAGATATTTAAGTCTGACATCAGATATACAAGTTAGCCAGCAAAACAAAGAGGTTGTTGGACTTTTGGAAGTAAGACATTATGACTTGAAGGGGTTGAATGACCTCAGCTGTCAGATGTTCTACAAATGTGATCAAAACAATTTTAAAAAAAGAAAGCAAAAAGGAGACTGTGTAATGGTTGGTGTCCACAAAAGTCCCTGGTGACCTAGTGTAGGATCCATCAGGCAGAATTCTGGAGTTTCAGGCTCCTCATGTTTTAATCTTGCAATGTTTTCATATTTAGTTGGCTGCTTCTGTGCAGTATTTTTATTTGGAGACCCAGCCTTGACACAGGAACCTGCTGTGAGACTTTGTGCACCTCTTGACTTCCAGTTGGCCTCTGTAGTTGTTCAGAACTTCAGTGGACACTGCTGGCTTGAAGTATTTTGTCAAGTGCCAATACATTATTATAAAAAAATCCACTTTCCAAGCAAGTATTTACTAAGGTTTGTTTTTAACAGGCTTTCACAATTCTTTGTGATGTGTTGATGATCTTCAGTCATCAGATTATGACAGGAGGACGTGACATGTTGGAGCCACTTGTTTACACTCCTGATTCTTCATTGCAGTCTGAACTACTCAGTTTTATTTTAGATCATGTCTTCATTGATCAGGATGATGATAATAATAGTGCAGGTTTGTACAAAACTTTTGTTTCCTTTATATTATTTACCTTCTAATTAATATATTTGCCTGTGAATTTCTGGGTTTTGGGTGGGTTTTTTTGTCACAGAGGGTTGTGTGTGGGTGCAGCGGTAGGTTTGGCTTTTAAATGTCAGCAGCTGATCAAAGCATTTTCTGGTTTGGGAACATGTAGGATAATCACAGTAAAGGCTTGGTTTAATAGGCACAGTGATATCAAGGGAAGAGACTTGACAGTGGACAATGAAGTGCACTGCCATCAGAATTGAGATCTGATTTTCTGAATCCTGACCACTAGCCATATCACTTTGATCTATAAATGCTTAAATATGAAGTCTTTAAACCTGACAGTTTTCATGTTCTGAACTCTTCCAGATGGACAGCAGGATGATGAAGCAAGCAAAATTGAAGCATTGCACAAAAGAAGAAATCTCCTTGCAGCTTTCTGTAAGCTCATTGTATATACTGTGGTGGAAATGAACACAGCTGCAGACATTTTCAAGCAATATATGAAGGTAAATCTGAAGCTTAGTGATCCTTCATAAAACTACTAGAATCAAGTAGCTGTGGATTTTTAAATTATTATTTAATTTTTACCTTACAAGGTAACTGATTCAAAATGTGAAGAATTCAAAACTCCAGGGTTGTAGGCCTTTAAAAGTTCTTTTTCTGTATGGAGGGATACAAGTGATTGAGAAAAGCTGCACAGATCCAGTGTGTGGGTGGTAGGGAGGGAGGAAAGAAACTTTCTAATTATTTTTATGTTGTTTTTAATAGATTTTTTTTCTTATCCTGATTGATGGTACATTTTTAATTCAGTTATTAGTTTAGCAGGCCTTTTGAGAATCTTCTCCCAAAGACCCACTCTAATGTCTAGCCTCATCAAATAATTTAGGTATAAACTTTTTAGAAGAGAAACAAGTTTTGAATCCCACTCTCCCCATGTTACCTTTATATCTGTTTCACTCTTTCTTAAATATAAAACCCTCTTTTTTGGCTCCTGGGATTCACAGCTGTGCAATAGTCTGAGTTCTCATTCTGTGAGCATGATAAAGCTTTGCTCCTTGGTGATTACCTTAAAAAATTTAAAAATTGGGCAGCCTGCTCTTATCTGTCTGAGTGCCCTACATACATTTTGAATCTCTAAATAACTAATTAGGTCTTTATTAAACCTGAAATACTTCAAGAACTGAACGGGCAGCTGTCTTCTCTGGAAAAATTTCAGCTGTGATGCTGTCTGTAGGTGCCTCCTTTCAGCAGAGAAAATGGAAAACTCCCCACCAGAGTTACAGGAGTTACTAAAAAGATGAGATTCTAATCTTGTACCCTGAAGGGGTGAACACGTGTCATTAACAAATGTGTCATGGCCTTGAAGATAAATAGGTCATTCTGCCTCTAAAGTAATATGAACAACAAGAATGAAAAGAAGTGCTCAGTTTTTTTAATAGCAAATCCTAGATTTTATTTTCAGAAAAATTCAGTAGTGAAATGTTTTCAGCTAACATTGAAAGCTAACGGGGTTTTTTGTTGTTTTTCGTAGTATTACAACGACTATGGTGATATTATTAAGGAAACCATGAGTAAAACAAGACAGATAGACAAAATCCAGTGTGCTAAGACACTTATTCTTAGTTTGCAGCAGGTAAGAATTTACAATATTTTTATGCATGAAATTCCATACTGTTTAATAACTAGTGTGAGGTGTTGAAGGAATTCTTATGGAAGGGGGCGATAAATAGGTTTAAACTGAAACACGTTTTCTACAACTGTTTGAAAGACTGCAGAAGTCTTCTTGTGCTTACCAAATACTATGCTATGAAAAGTGTATGTGAGAGGCCAATAAATACAAAATTAATAACTCTGTGACACCTTCATAAGTCTTAACACAATAATTTAATAGTTTACTTATTCGTGAACAGATAACCAAGGGAAAACACTTCCTGCCTGTATGGTGGAGGATTGTGGTTTTTTTTTGTGGGGGTTTTTGTTTTGTTTTGCTTTGCTTTGGCATATTTTTCTGGTTTTGTGGGTTTTTGTGTTGGTTTTTGGTTGGTTGGTTGGGTTTTTAACCTGAGAACTAATGGGAATTGTTAGTAATTCAGTATCAGTGTTTGGTAGGGGCTTTGCACATACTTGATATTAAAACGTGATTCAATGCTGTCTTCAGTAAATGAGCTTGCTTGTGTGGAGACCTGTGTGCTTGGACAGTGTGCATTTCAGGGTTTAACTCTGAAGTGCAGACTTTTCAAGCATAGCCTTGACTTAGTTGTCCTAAACTTCCATGTTTGTCTCCTGGTGTTGTGAAATTAAAGGAAGCTGTAAAATGTAGTTTTTTACTGCGGATTAACTCTGTGTGTATTGGTCCAGAGTTTGGCATAATCTTTTAATACATGAATTTCCCTTCTCCTTTCATACAGCTTTTCAATGAAATGATTCAAGAAAATGGTTACAATTTTGACAGATCTTCACCAACGTTCAGTGGCATAAAGGAACTTGCTCGACGTTTTGCTTTAACGTTTGGATTGGATCAGTTGAAAACAAGAGAAGCTATTGCAATGTTACACAAGTAATTGTGTGCTCTGGATTACTTCCATTTTTGTATACACTAACAGAGAATGATCCTTTCAGTCTTTCAAAACGAGTTTCTTAGTACAAAATGCATCAGCCCTAGAGGTCATACAGCCCATTTATTAATTAAGAGATGACTGCAGTTTTGTCTCTGAGTAAAACACAAATGTTATAGTGTTGGTGTTCTCCAGCATTGATGTTTAAGCCTGTAAATTACAGCAGTGTTGATGCTATAATGCAAAAGTATTTTTAATGTCTTACCCACAACAGTAAAAACAGATCCACTTCATTGTCAGTGGTGGTGATGTTGGTCTCCTGCAGAAAACTGGCAATGCAAGGTAGAAGTGGCATGACAGAAAGTGTGTGTCCAGATTCACTGTTCACTTTTTTTGACAGAATATGGAAACAACCAATTACTGCTTTCTTAACATAAAGGAGAGGGGTTCAATTTTTATAGCTCACAATGTTTAGAACTTTTTCTTTTGCTTGTGCTTTTTGTGATTTAACTTTTAACTTTTTCTTAGGGATGGCATAGAATTTGCTTTTAAGGAGCCTAATCCACAAGGTGAGAGCCACCCACCATTAAATTTGGCATTTCTTGATATCCTGAGTGAGTTCTCCTCCAAACTTCTCAGACAAGACAAAAGAACAGTGTAAGTATATTTGAAATATTCTTGATATTTGCAGTGATAACCACAAAAGGCATGCATCAGAATACTTATTGTATTCACCTCAGTGGAATCAAATATAATCACAGAGGGTAAATTGTATTTGTCCTTGTTTTCATTTTATGGTGGATGAACAGAAATAATATTGTGGATTTGCTGTTGTCAGGCCTTTTTTTTTAACTACATGAGGAGCATGGGGTGTTAATTTTAGGAGTTAACTATCTTGACATGTTAACTCTTATTACAGATACTTTGCATCTTTGTAATTATTTTTTCCTTTTAAAGGTATGTTTACTTGGAGAAGTTCATGACCTTTCAGATGTCTCTACGAAGAGAAGATGTGTGGCTTCCTCTCATGTCCTACAGAAACTCTTTACTAGCTGGTGGGGATGATGACACTATGTCAGTGATTAGTGGTATTAGTAGTCGAGGATCTACAGTAAGAAATAAGAAGACAAAACCAGCAACAGGCAAGCGGAAAGTACCTGAAGGTAGAACTTTTCCCATCTTTAAAATTTACTAGAGTAGATATTCATATAGAGTATACATGTTGTTATCTGTTTGTTAGCTTGAGTGTATTGGATGCTCTAATGTGTTTTTCTTAAAACAGGATAAGTTTTGTGCATGTTTGTGTCTTAGTGGGAAAGCTGTTCATTTGAAGAGTCTGAATAACATAACACTTGGAATAAGGGAACATTCACAAAAAGAAATAAGGGCACTGCACTGTTTAAAGTCACAGAATAGAAGAGTATATTAAATACTCCAGCCAGTGATTATAAATCCAGGCCTTTTGAGGCACATGTGAAACTTTGTGGTAAAAAGTAAAACAATCTGTTCTCAGTAAGCAGAAAGCACACGCATGTAACTTGTGTTTAAACATTCAGTTTTAGAGTAGCGTGAGAAAAACTTTACTGGTGTTCTTACTATGTTTCCTTCCAGCTGAAGAAAGCAGCAGTAGTGACAGTATGTGGCTGAACAGGGAGCAGTCGATGCACACACCAGTCATGATGCAGACCCCTCAGCTGACTTCCACAATAATGAGGGAGCCCAAGAGATTGCGACCCGACGAGAATTACATGGGTGTCTATCCTATGCAGCCCGAGCACCACCAAGCTCCCCTCGATTACAAGTACGTAGATGAGTAGGTCTGCTTTGTGTTAGTGTTCATACACAAACCCAGTACATGTTTAAAATAGAATAATGGTCTTTTTAAGCACGCAAGTAACGTGGATGTTGGCTCAAAGGCAACAGGAAGAAGCCGCGCGACAACAACAGGAGAGGGCAGCGATGAACTACGTCAAGCTGAGAAGCAACTTGCAACACGCCATGTGAGTGAGAGCGAAATGGTCCTTCAGTGGCTCGGGGAGGTTTATTAAATGTTACACCTGTGTCTTTTAAGAGGGATATACATGTTCTTGAGGTCTTGACTAGTTTTTTTTCTGTGTCCTGAAATTTTAAGTTGCCATAGAAAAGCAGAGGTAAATGAACGTGGCATGTCTACTTTTATTTTTGATCTGATTCCAGAAAAAGTAGTGAGCCTTGTAATAAAGGGAATTGGTTGTTGAGCAGTGTTATCTGTAGCAGATAGATGCAGTCAATACATGTGAAATATCATCTTTATGTATTTCTAACTTCAGAATCGTATTTAGAAATAGAGCACTACAAACGAGTTTTTAAATAGGTGTTCAATGTGTGGAGCAGAAAGTTACTCATCAGCTTACATCTGCTATTTCTGTTGCTTAATGTACGAGTACTCCTGTAAAAGAAGCTGCTGTCTTCAGCATTTCTGTGATTGGTACAGACTTTGTCTGACCTAAACTGACACCAAAGTTGAGAGGAGACCTGTAGTACCAGTTTCTGTAGAATTTCCCAACCCAGACACACCAAACGCTCCCAAAGTTCTCCATATTGTGGATGAAGATGAACACAAGCTAATGTTTTTAAACAACTGTTGTCCTTCAGAGGTCATACATTCTTACTGGAGTGTCCCTTACTTCATTATGAGTCATCATATGTGCATTTTGACAAGCATGTTAATAAAAGTATGTTCCAGAACTCGTTTAGCTGAGGGGGGAAGACCAGGTTTAGAAGTTCTCTGCTTTCCTAAGGACTATGTGGATTTACAAAAAAAAACCCCACAAGTTGTAAACTAAAACCGTGGACAATACATATCGAGGAGCTTTGCATCTTTCCCCAATTACTTTTAATTATTCTGTTACCTGTACTTCATGTAACATAATTTCAGTGGTGGCTTTTTTAGTACACTGACACCAGTTAGTGAAATTAGAACGACTCCTTACTTTTCCTATAAGGTTTGATGTTGCATCTAGAAGTTGTAAAGAAGGAGGATGAAGGAAGGTGTGGGAATATTTGTAATGGTTTTACACATCTACTTTATTGCAAAGACATTTTTCCTTGCCTTATCGTAAGCCAGAAAAAAATTAAGTGGTAAAACATAGGTTCTTTCTCACTTGAGCATTAGGTGCAGAATTAGGTGTGGTTTAGATCTGGTTATCAATTCTCACAGGAACAGTTGTCTCAGAATCCCCATTTAGCAATGTACCACAGTTAACTAAGTTATCTTTGTTAGCCATTCTCCCACACTCTGTTAGTATCTTCTAGCTGGTTAAATGCCAGCTTTCTTTAATAGTAGTTACGCATTTTTTTTTAGATTATTTAATTCCATTAGATAAAACAGAAATTATCATTTGTTGGCAGATCCTTACTGAGCATTAGCCTTTTAAATATTCAGATAAAACTTGACTTGATTTAGTGCTACACAGAATACCTTTTCTTTTCACTTCAGTCGACGTGGCACAAGTCTAATGGAAGACGATGAGGAGCCAATTGTTGAAGATGTGATGATGTCATCAGAAGGGAGGATTGAAGATCTTAATGAAGGCATGGATTTCGACACCATGGACATAGACCTAGTAAGAGATTCAGTCATGTTTTTAGTGGACTTAGGATTTGTATTTCTGCTTTAAAGTAAGATATTTGAATCAAATTTTCCTTCTGGGGAAACAGAAAAATCCTTCTTGTTTCTCTCTGCATTGTTAAAGAGCTGTGCTACTGTCAGTAATTCTTACTACACTGCAAAAGCTCTGGTTTTCTTGTGAAATTACAGTTAACCTGTTTGTTTGTTTGCTTTCTAAAGCCACCATCAAAGAACAGGAGAGAAAGAACGGAACTAAAACCAGATTTCTTTGACCCCGCTTCAATCATGGATGAATCGGTAGGTTAACGTACGTAAGGGAAAGTAATGTCAACTCAGTCGTAAGGTTACCGTACTCTCTTACTTCAGATTTTAAGTGGAAAGAATGCAATCTTCAAGTTGTCTTCATTAGCTTATTCTGGCAGACTGGTACAGTCAGAGAAATATTTTATGCTGTAATTCAGCTTCATAAATTCTAAGGCAGTCAGTGTTCTCTGCAAGTTTATAGGATTTTTGTTCTTAATATTTATATGTAGCTGTGTAAAAATTAAAAGCCTTTGAGTCTCAGGAGAAAACAAATCTGGTATGGAACAGACCCTCACAGAGGTTGACAGCAAAGAGCATTAAAAAAAAATAAAAAAAAAGAATTGTGCACACACAATATAAAAGGCAAATTTCCTGTTGTGCTCAGCTTAGTTCAGTGACTCTGTTGTCATTACCAGTTGTCAGCTTTGAATGGTTTGAGTTTTGGGGGTTTTGTGGTTGGGTTTTTTTCCTTTTTTTTTTTTTTTCTTCCATTTTTTTTAATTGGCATATTTACTTTTGTGCATAAGTAAGATAATGAAGAAAATGGAGATAATACAAATACATATTTATAGAGATGAGAGGTATTTTTTCTTTCTATACAAAGTTTTAGGTCCAAAACATCCGAAGTCTGTAGTTTCTGCTTGCAGTTGCCCTTTTATCCGACTTGATAAATCCGCAGTCTCTATTCTCTTTTAAAAATCTGCATGAGGGATTCCTTCTGTCTTGAACCACTTGTAATGTATGCAGCCATTTTTGACCTTGTGTAGCTGGTACAAAATTACACTGGAAATAACAAGCTGCAGCAAGCCAGCAGAGGACAGTCCAACAAGGCTTCCTGGGAATCTTGGACAGCTTGGTGGAATTTGGAAGACGGTTATGTATTTTTTTTACAGTATTGTTGCAGCGTGAACATGTTCTTGTTTATGGGAGAAAGAAATCCTAAATACTGTTTTAAATGGAAATCCATATATTTTGTACCAGTAGGCCTTTGCTTCAGTAATAATGAATCAGTTAGGTCGTGTGTCTGGCTGTCGTGTGTTCTGTTCCTCAAGCAACACCAAGAAAGTATCTCACTTGTCCTGATTTAAAACAGTTCTTCCCTTCCCTTTCTCCATTTTTTTTTAATGTGAAATAATTGTCGGTCATTTTTTAGCCCGACAGTGCTGAGTATTTGGCCTTGTACAGGTGCATTTTCGTTGCTTTCAGAGACCTTTCAGCCTCTCGGCTCTGTCAGAGCGGCTCTAACAGGTTCCCGGCCCTGCCTGCAGTTCCCGGGCGCGGCCACGCGGGGGCAGGCGGGGGCAGTGTTGGAGGGGAAAGAGCCAATTTCGGAAATGAGGGGGGAAATAAATAACAAAACCTTCTCAGAATAAAGCTAACTTGCTTCGTTCTCGCAGCTTCAGAGCTGCTGCACTTGTTTTTAGTAGACCCAGGCGCAATAAAGCAGTTTAATTTTTTTCAGATGCACATGGTATACGATGAAAATTTCAGTCTGTCTGCTCGTGTTTTGATGTGCTCGGTTATTGCCGGCACCAGAGGCAGCTCTGTCTGTGTGCTACAGTGTATGGTGCATCTAAAGTGAATTTAATTGAAAAAAAAAAACCAGTAAAAATTGGTTTGTAAACAGATAAATGTGAACAGCAGTGTTAAGGTTCAGGTAAATAAAGTCCTTAGTGGCTCTTTCTGGTTTTTTCAAGTCCTGTAAAAGCTAGGACAGTCACAAAATCAGGATATTCTGGTTTTTTGTTTTTGGTTTTTTTTTTGGCATATCAGTGCTGATATCTACTTGCTCTCATGAGGGAAGTGGAAGCTGATTCTTTGTTTCAGGAAAGCTTTTTCCTTAGTCACACAGTCTTCTAAAGGACAGTTGTTTGATTTTACCTGATGATTGTTTGATTTATTTTTTTTCACTGTCTTCCTGACAGAGTGGCTACATTTGATGGGAAGTGTTCAGTTTGTGTCCTGGTTGGCTGCTGGGAGGTGACCTGTGGTTTCCATGGTCACAGGTGCAGCAGCAACTGGTGTATGGGGTGTTTTGTCCCAGGTTTACTCTCTGGAAATGACACACTTGATTTCTGGTTAAGGCCAATAGAATGTCATTGTCAAAGCAGTCTGAGTTAGGCAACTAACTAAAAATTCTCTTGCAATTATGACCTAAAATAATTAAAACACAGGCTTTGTCATATTCCTACTGGATCTAATGAATTTGAAGTGTGAGTAAAATATTTCTAATTAATGAGGAGTCCTTTTCATATTATTACCTAAATCAGAAGTGTGGTGAATCTGGTTTGGAAGAAAAATAAACTTATAATGCCTTAACATATCTTGAAGTGTCTTAATCTTAAAACATATACTAATTTCTTTGTTTTTTTGTTAAATGTGTAGTAGACTAAAAATTGACACCATTTCTAACTTTTTTTTTAGGTTCTTGGGGTGTCAATGTTTTAATACCAGAACAGCAAATAAATCAGTGGTGAAGTCATTTTCTAAGTGGAAGAGGAAGTTTTTCAATACAAAATTGTGGTAGATACAGTGAAATTCTGAACAGATTTTTCTCTAAGGAGAATGACATGCTTTCAAGATCAAGTGCATTGAAGGGGCAGTTTTGTTTGCCTGAAAACAAAAATAAAAAAGAAATGTAAAGGACAAGTAAACAATTTGAGGATAAGCTACACTTTTTGTTGGGAAAAAAAAATCAATATTTTATTTATGTGCTATCAGTTTATTTCCGGATCATAAGAAGTATTCCCTCTGAGTTTTAATCTAACAGTCTGAGAGGTGTTTGGTACAGATTTGAGCCCCTCTCGATACATTTGCTGGCTGTACTAAATAATCATAAGCTCTGCTGGATTGCTGTTCACATCCATGAACTGAAACAGTAGATGGATTGGTTTTCTTACAGTGATAGAACCAGAAGAGTTGTCAGTATTTTCAATTAAATGCAAACTTCAGCAACAGAAGGTTTGTATTAATTAATCATGGAAAAAAAAAAAAACATAAAGCAGAACTTTAACAGCTTTTTAATCTAAAACACACTTTTATTCCAAAAGCTTCATGTTAGCCTTCTCAGAAAGGTCCATAGACTATGAGCTACCAGAACGTACCAGATCTCACTCATGCTTGCCCATTACCAACCCTGAAAGTTTGCTTGTCCTTTAAGAAAAATGTAATGTTGTGAAATTCCTTCCAGTAGTGCCACTGTATTTTGTCTCCAAATAAAAGAAGCTTATTGTAGTATGTTTGCAGAAAAATTCTAAACAAAAATTATACAGCTTATTAGAGTGTGGGAATAGGGATCTAAATTTTAAATAAAATTATATATATATATAAATTGGTGCTGATTTTATAATTGCGCAGTTTGTTTAGTTTTTTCTTACTTTTAAATTCCAACTTAAAATTATGAGGTTTCAGAAATATATTGAAAGTTTAACAATGTTTAAAAATAGAAGAGCATGAGAATTCATGCTTTAAAAATGATTTTTAAATTTGTATTTTATATTGTTTTATCTATCTGTCTTTGCAAGCAGTCTTCAGGTTAAAGATACTTCTAACAGGTTACAGTACATTTCCTCTGTATGTAAATTAGATTGGATAATAGAAATTCATAAACAACCCATAATATTCTTTGAAAGCTAAGCTTTAAACTTCGTTTTGTGTCCATTCACAAATAAATTAAATTTGGTCTAAAACAGAAAGTGGATTTATGCCATTTTGACATCGACTCATTTTGCAAGGCTTAGGCAGCTAGACATCATTTTAAAGGAAATATTAACTTATATTACATATGTATATTTTTTGTCAGTTGTCTCTCAGTTCTTGAGGTATATTATTTTAATCATTCCATGCCTTAATACGCTTGCAATACAAGAATCTCCCCAAATGGGTGAATACAAAAAAAGGCTTCCTGTTTTTAGACTCAGAAATTAAACATTCGGCTGTGGTAGCCAAAAACCATAGATTATCTAAAGGATCATGATAAAATATAATTATTTTACTAAGTCACGGGGTAACAACAAACTCAAAACTAGATCTGCCTAACTCATTTTACATAAATAAATACTCTCATGTCTAAAAGTACTGCCTATATTGTTTTTCACACCACTGCATTTAATAGAACTGCTGAGAGGACTGTATATATGATTTTAAACCTAAGTTGATTTTTCTTACTCTTGAAGGAGTGTTTCTTTGTGAAAGCAGTTCTTACAGCTTTGTTTTCAACCAGCTAAAAATGTTTTATATATTTACCTTAACCTGTTGTCCTCCACATTCTATTGTCCTAATTGTACTGTTTTCTGATTTGTATTTATGTCTTGAGACAGTAACTTTTTGAATAAAAATAAACCTACAGTATGTTGTATGTTTGATCTTTTTAAATCGGGGTTATGGGAGGACAGTGAAGAAAGGGGTATGAGTAATGCAAATGTTATGTTTATAGAAATCAAAATCTTTTTCCATGTCTTTTAAGTGTTTGTCTCAGAGTTGGGATAATGTATGAAAAACTGCACTGTTTTATATTTGTAATAAATTGTACAAGTTTTTAAAATGTGAATAAAGCACTAATTGGGTAATAATTTAAAGCAGAAAAGTTAATGCAATCATGATTGTTTTAAATATGCTTTAATTTGAGATAAACTTGTTAAAAGAATTAGTGTAAATACAGAGTGAGCTTTTCAAGAGGTTAGTACCTGCAAATAAAATTTTTAAAATTTGTATAGAACTTTTACATGCCAAGAAATCAGTGGTTAATTATTTTTGTGTTACATTTTTTAAAGGTGTATCAATAGCCTTTCTGTTGGTTTCTTTTTCCTATTAACTTTTATCTGACATTACTCAGAATGCTTTTGATTCAGACATTGGAGATGCTGTACAGAGTCCAATCGAAATACCACTAAATGTGTATGTGACTTTCCAGCCCTTAAATTTATCATACACCTGGGAAACATTCTGAGCTTAATTGGCAAGACAGCAAGGAAATGAGGGGAAAACCCTAAACATCTCTTCCCATTCCCTTCTCCTCAGCTACTGAGCACCTCTGGCTGGGTGTTGAAAACTCCTTTCTGGTACAAGACTTTTTAAAGCAGTAATTTTAAAATATTTGAGATAATACTTCTAATCCTTGCTAATGTAACTTTGGATGTTTTGGGTTGTTTTTTTTATTTTTAATTTTTTTTTTTTAGTTGTTACTATTGCAAATGTTCATTCCTGTCTCTAAATCCTGCTGTAAGTTCAATAGTATCTTGTGGAAAATTGTTTTAGTAGATCTAAGTTTATAATGCAAGAAAAATACCTTCACTATACAATGTAAAGTCTGTTCTAGTTATACCATTTTGGTACAAAAGCCTGTAAATGAAAGAAATTTGGGTTTTGAAGAGAGATGTGATAAAATGTAGAAAACAGCAAGCAGTTTTAGAGAAAGTAAAGCCTCTCCTCTGGTTTAGCAGAGAGGCCACAGAGAAGGTATTGACCCAGAATGAATTTCAAAGGAATAGTCTTCACATATTCTGTAAAAAGTATTTCTTGATATTAAACAACCAAAGACAATATGTAAGAAGTTAGTGATTGCTGTTGTTTGTTTGTGTGGGGTTTTTTTCTCCTTTGGTTGGTGTGGTGCTGATTCCTGCAGCTTCTTGGAGCTCATAAATCCCCATCTCCTCTCATCTCTGTATAACTGAAAATCTGCCCCTTTAGAATCTGCCCCTCTCTAGTTTCCTCAGAGTTTACACATAAACTTGTTCTACCACAGAATTTCAGATACCAATTCAATTAATTTCCTACCCATAATGTTGTTTGTTTTTTTTTTTTAACTGCTTTGATTCACAAAGTCATTTTGCTGCTTTTTAATCGATGGATGCATGAATTTTTTTATAGCCTGAAGAATATCAAGAGCGTGTTCATTCTTTGAAACATTTGTCAAAATTGCCAGTTTGTCCTTCGACATTCTTTTGATAAAAACACAACTTAGTTCTTTAAAAATGTATTCATTCCTACTTAAGTGCTTTAGTACTCTTTAATGAATTTGTTTGGCAGTTATGCCATGGCCTCAGTTTTCATTATCAAAAGTAATTTCTGGTGCTGAGATTGTTTAATTCCATGTGTATTTGTTGGCACCCAAAAGGGATCGTTTTTGATGGAGGTGGATGATGACACATGCTCAGAAAACAAGGTAATGTTGGACAATACTCTTCTGTAATAATAATTCTGTTTTAAAGGTAGGAATTCAGTGTGAATTGTGCCTGTCATTTTCCTCAGCTGTCCTCTCCTATATCCTTTCTTCATGTTGCTGAGCTTTCTTGAATCTGTTTCTTTGATTAAATCTTAATTTTCATTTTTCTTTAAAGTTTTAACAGCTAGACTTCGAGTCATTACAGATTTTGTAAACGAGTGCCTTCCAGCTAGAGATGCAGTTGCTGCTTTTTGTTGTGGTTTTTTGTAGCTACTGCCAGATTTTATGGATGTAAATCACAGTGGCAGTACAGTGGTGAGAAGCTATAGCTGTGCCCAGAAAAATGATCCAAAGCATGTTGAAGTGGTTGGATGGCTGGCTGACAGAAAACTTCCCCATCCTTCCAGAGAATATCAGCAGTTCTTTAATTTCATTGTGTTTCCCAAGCCTGATTTGTGTAATTTCTGCTGAGATTTTCTGAGCAGTTTTTTGATGGGAAAACAAGAGGAAAGGTCATCATACTTTGTCTATATTACCTGTTTTTTTCTGAAGAGAAAAACTGCAGTTACCAGTGTAGAACTGAAATTTGTGTTTGGCTGATAACAGCTTGAATACTGCACTTTTAGAAAAGGTGTTTAAAAGCACCTAATAGAATAAAATATAAGAATAACAAAACCTCTGGGGGCCTAGAACATCTCAAATTAGGAAGGTAGTAGTTGGTAGTTGTGAAAGCACTGAAATAATACAACAAGGCTTGGGAAAACGGATTAATTAGTTTGAAGGCAGTTCCTTGTTGAGGTGGGTGGTGACAGGTGAGATCAGTGCAAAAAGCAGCAGGTTGTTCCAAATCTGGTGGGCTTTGGCCATAGCCAGAATGATCTCTTGGATAAGTGACCAATGTCCCCTTTATTTCCATTCTTTGAGTGCCTCTGAGAAAGCTTTTGATTTTATTCTTTCCACACACCACTACACCCTTTATTTTTTTCTCCTCTTCAGAATAGGTATGTTGTTTCTTTCTCAGAAATTTAGCAGGGATGACGTCCTTGTGCTCCTTTAGCCCTTCTCTAAACTGCTCATTCGATACCTTTGACCTTAAACGTTTCTCTGTGTCCCTTTCTCTGCAGATCACCTGTAAGATCTGGCAGCAGTGAGGCCCCGGTTCCTCCTGCCTTGGTGTGAGCAGTGTTTGGTTTGGGTTGGCTCAGGGCTGTGGCATCAGTGACAGGGTGTCCTCTCCACCCCTGATCCTGTGCTGTATTTATGTCCTGGAGTGCTGCTGAGTCCTGTGCTGGCAGCTCCATGGGCAGCCTCTGATTTTACTTCCCTGAGGCCGTGCCAGGGAACCTCCCGAGTCGCTGCTGCCGTTTGAACAGCAGTTAAACCACAGTCCTTGAGCAACGTACCTGCCCCTCTCTTATTATTTTAACACACTCTTTTCACAGCCTTATATTCTGTTTTCTTCTGCTGAACTCCACCAAAAGCAGAGAAGCAAACCACATCCACTTGTTTTTCATATCATGCACAAAAGCACCTAAAGATGTGGCACATCTTATATTTAGCCCACTCTTTGTACTGTTCATCTTAAAGCAGTGAGCTGTCTTTTACACAACTGTTCTCTACGTATCAACTGACAAAACCTGTCTTTCCATTATTTCTGGTGGCAGTTTATAATCTTCTGAATCTTGAAAAGCAGATTTTTTTTTGTGTTTTTTTTTTTTTTTTTTAACTGAAGGCTTCCATTACAGACAACAATCAAAGTGCTCTGAGAAACCTAGTGTGGATTAGGGAAGTGGCTTTGTCAGTGAAAAAACACTATCTTGTCAGTTCTGTCCTGTTTGAGGGACTGATGGTGTTACAGTTTATGGGCTTATTGTGTAAATGCTTGTAATCAGAGAAGCCTACAGATTTAGGCTATCAGTCGTTGTCCTTGTTTTTTCTTTCTTGCTCATATCAATGGCTTGTATGTGGTGAAAGCAGCTTGTTGAAGTGCCATGAAGTAAAAGGAACAGATGTTCTATTTAAAGTTGCTTTCATTACAAATTCTCTTGTTTATTTATTTTTTTAACCTCGTAATGCTTCAACTTCAGACTGACTTTTAGCTGCATAGTTCTCTAGCTCTCCTGGGTTGGATTTGTAGATCTGACAGAAAGAAGGGGTGCCCTGTAGAACAGAGAGACTGCCAAGGATGCAATTTCAGCTGTTTGTGTTTCCTTTTCCTGGGATTTGTGTCGAGTTAACAGGCTGTTTGTGTTTGTTCTGGCACACTGCTGATTTGTCACAGATTGTGACAGAGCTGCAGATTTTGTGGATTTAGACAGTTTAGAAGCATCGTCTCTTCACATGCTGTTTCTGTAGTTAACAGATTTAGGTCGCTTGATCCATTAGTAAAGTTCAAAAGACATGTCTTTTAGATTTTTCTTAAATCCCTTTCCCACAAGGGAAGTCAGATTTCTTTTTTTCTTATTAAATTTGATTTGCTGTTCATCTCTCATTCATTTACCAGAAGTGAGTCACGTGTGGAGTGGCCCACAGAGCCAGACCACAGCACTCAGTGATGTATAATGAAAACCGTGGTAACTTGGCAGGATGAGTCTTGTGGGTGGTAACGACTCGTGTCCTACAAAACACAAACAGATGACAGCACCAGACCTGGTTTGCACAGAGCACTCACATCTGGAGGACAAGGTGCTCAGACCAGTCACCACAGCTTGGTCACCATGTGGTGCCTCCTCAGGCTGTGCCTTCCGCGTGGTGTGGGATGTGTGGGGTGCCCATCTTCTCTCAAAGAGCAATTAATTATTATTAATTACCATTCCTAGTATTACCAAGCTGCCAGTGGCCTTGCCAGTTCTATAACCCTGGGCCAGCCACGTTCTGACGCCACCCAAAAGAAGATCCAAAATGTAACTTTTGCTGGCCAGTTCGTTTTGAATTGCTGGGTGTGGTCAGCTCGAGCCAGGCTGACCTGGTCATGTCTCTCCTGCTTGGGGTGTGAGAAAAATAAACCAACTTGATTTTGAGCCAAGGCTTTCAAAGCATGGTATTCTAGGAATATAAAGATCTGATTAATCAGCACTATGTATGCCTCTTTCCCTGTAGGATTTAGTGGGGAAGAGGGCTGGGGACCCTCCTTCACCTGCGCACGTTGAACGGGATGATGATTTTCTGAATTTCAGAACAGTGGTTCTTGTAATGAGAGACTTACCCTGTGCACTTTCAATGTAAAGGAGAGTGTGTGTCACAGGAATTTGGACTGACTGAGCCTTGCCTTTCAAGGCAGATACAAATCATTAGATAAAGGAATGTTTGTGGTACATACTATTACAAAGAATTCTGCTTTCAGAGAATTCTTATTTGGAATTCTGCTGCTGGCAAAGTAAAGCTCAGGTTAGTAAGACCAGGCAGCTCAAATCAGGTTTTAAAAGTGAGGCCTTGTAGCTTTTTCAAAGTCAAAACATTAATTCTGTTTTCATTCTAGTGCCATAGCATTTAAGGGTAAGTCTTCCCTGATTTTGTATGAGAAACAGCTCTGGATAGATAATTTGTGGTAACTTATTCATTGAATTTGGCCTCTTTGATTTGTTCAAACATTGAGTGTTTTTTCAGTTATTCCTCTTTCTGATGCTACTATCCCTGGCGGAGAGTCGGGTATTTTTTTCTGTCACTCTTCCAAAATACAGGGAGTTTTTCTAGTTATCTTTGGTCCCTATTGTCTTTTTTTAATATATATCATTTTTGGACAGCTGTGGCTTTTTAATGCTATTTCAGTATAGTTCTTGACACCTAACACATTACTGAGTGAAGATAACCTTCATATTGGCAGACAACTTGAGACTTCCATGACAGCTCCTAGTCTCCAATGAGATTGAGGAAAAGTTGCAAGTAATTTTTTATGACGTCCAAAATGTTGTTAAAGCAACAAGATTATTGTTACTGTATCCAACCCGGACGTAATTTTTAGTAAGATTGTAGACTCACAGAATGGGAAAGGGGTTCTGTGCGAGTCCCAGCTGAGCTCCCTGATCCACAATTCTTTGTCTCCATCTGTTTTCCCAGCCAGGAGGAGGCTGATCCCCCAGTGCTGGGGCTGCCCTGTGTGGCAGCCAGCACGTCCTGGTCCCTGCCCTCTCCAAGAACGTCCCGTGCCCTTTGCTGTGACCCTGCAAAGCCTTCGTGGGGCTTTCCCAGTTTCTCACACCCTTCTTGGACTGGGGCCCTGCAGCCAAGGTTGTGCTCCAGGCCTGGCCTCGCTGGAGCAGAGGCTGTCACACCTCTGTGCTGGCTGCCCTGAGAAAGGCAAGATCCTCTCTAATCCACTCAGGCAGGATCAAGCCATTTTTAGATTCAGCTGATTCTCGGCAGGCTTTTCCAGAATTATAAGGCAAATATATTTTAGTGTGCATTGTATTAAAAAGTCATTATTTGATATACTGTTAAATATTCCATGTACGCCTGTTTAGTTGCTCAGTCTGCACGAGCACAGGTTTTATTGCACCAGAACAAGCAGAGCTGCTCTGGAGAGGTGTGGAACCTCCCTGGCCCTGCTGGCAGGCAGCTGGTGTTCTGTCAGGAGTACAGGAGGTCTTGAATGCGTTAAAATTGTATCTTTTCCAAATTACCTCCAGTTAACTCTGATATTTGTGTTTAAATTCCACATTCAGCACTGTACAGTAGCAGAGTGCAAAAGGTGTGGAGTGGCCCTTTCCTTCCTTCCATTGGCATAGTCTGGGTGTTCCTTGGGGCTTGCACTGATCTTGATGCAAATGTTACTGCCCTGCTGGGCTCACAGCTATCCCCCCTTGGGGTGAGGTCTCTTGGGGGTTGGGCTGTTTTCCTCCTCCTCTTTTTTTTTTTTCCCCTCTATCACTTTGTCCCTGCAGATCTTCACAAACTAAATCTCTACAACAACATACAAATAAGCAGAGGTGCTCTTGTTGCTCTGCTGTAACAACAACAACAACAACAAAAATCCTTTTTTCAGAGGAGGGAAAGTTGTGCTGAACCACTGGGGAGTAAAGGTAAAATTGGTTAACAAGATGCTTCATAATAGTAGTGAAGAGAACAACCTTTAACTTAAAGGATACTTTGGGGGTTTTGGGGTGAGAGTAGGGCTGAGGCTTCTTCCCTGTGTCTTACAAACTGTCTGGGGGGACTTTCTCCCTCCCCTGTGTCACTTGGGCCCCAGAGGTTGTTGCAGGGCACTGGGAAGAGGGGTGTGTGTAGATGTCTGACTGATCCCTGGAGCCTCTTTCCAGTTTGAGGTGCTGAAGGCTCTTCTCGCCCAAGAGCAGCTCAGCTGAGGCTCTGACCTTTCAGGAGGTGTGGGATTACCTCTGTGTTAATGAACAACATGGAATTACTTCTGGAGTTGAAAGGAATTAATTTATTAAAATGGGCTGAGCTCTGTGCCTTATGAAAATATTAACATGTAAGGAAAATACTAAATAACAGGAGCCTCTGATAAAAATTAAGGAGGTGGCAGAGTAGAAGGGTAAACCAGGAGATGTTTGCCTGGTTTTAGTGGCTGAGAAACTTGAGAGCAGTCTGTACTTTTCAGTACAGTTGGGATGTGATTTACAGACTCTCTGGTTTGGATGTGTAATGGAAAGTAGGTTTTAAGTGCTGGAGCGTCGCTGTGGTGAAGACGGCAGTGCTGCCCGCTGGACAGGGGTCAGGTGAGTGATGTTGGGCTCCTGGGGAAAGGGCTTCATTGTTCTTCCGCTTGACCAGAAGTTTGGGGAAGAGAATGCTTTTTGTTCAGGCTTGAGTGCGGCATAAATGCAGCTAAATTTATTCTGGGACACGAAATAGCCCAGCAGTCTGTGTTGTGGTGCCTCTTGCTGTGCAAATACTCTTTATCTTCCCCCTGTGGATCCTCCAGTAGCCTGAGAGGCGCCTGTGCCTCCACAGCATAAAGGGATCTGTGCAGAGGTGGTCACCTCACCGGTGTTCAGGGGTAGGTGGCCACCAAAAGGGCTTCCTAAGAGCCTGGAACCACAGTACAAATTCCATGTTCTCACCATAATGGGCTCTGGGCTGGTGAGGGTCCTTATAATGCCCTTTATTACAGATCAGTGGGGATGAATGCTGTCTAAAATGGTTATTCCATTTCTATCACAGGAACTACTCCTCCCCATTTCTCCTTTAGGGCCCCTCTCAAGATAAGAGCAGATCCTCACCACATAGAGTGGTCTTTAGTTAGGGCTTAGGGAAGAGATTCTCTCTGAATCACCATCAAAAAAGATGTCTCAACATCTCTTGGACTTTTCTCTACTAATGTGTCCTCTCAGTAGCCCGCCAACTAAAAGGAAAAATAAATTCAGAAGTCTGAGTGTGTTCAGCAGGAATTTGAGATGGCAGTTCCACAGAAGTCAGCCAATCAACTTCATATATTTTCCCCAGATTTCCTTTTTCTTTAGGTCACTCTCTTGAATGGATTTGTCATGGCTACAAAGTTTTTCAGCCTGGAAAATACTGATTATTTTTCCCTCCTTTTGTGGCAGCCTGACCTGGCAGTAGGACAGATGCCTTGCAGTGGTTTGGGGAGTGCCCACCCTGACCTTGGCCCTTGGAGCAGCAGACCCTGTAAAGTGGACACCAGTAAAGCATTAAAGCAGTAACATGAGAAAGCACATGGACACTGCTATAGAGTTATGAGATAAGATATACCTGTATATAATTTCATTATTAGCAATTACCTTCATCAGTTCTTTTCAGCCTTGGGTTTGAAATCTGCAGCCTGTTCAAAGTGCTGTCCTCGACTTTTTACTTACACCTTCCTTACACCTTTCTTCTCAAATTGTTGCAATTTCCTGACTCATTAGGCATTTGCACAATTAATTGTCAAGTATGTTCTTGGCGTAGGGAAAGAAAAGAAAAAAAACTGCTTGATTTTTATTTAAAATCTGAATAGTTTTAGACTGGAATTTGACTTTGCATTCAGCTCCTGAGCTGATGTCAGGGCTGAGGTAATGCCAACTCCTGCACCAATTAGGACTAATCACTGTCAATTAAAAAGGAATTTAGGATCTATCAAACTTGATATGCTTTCCATTAAATAACGAATGTTTCTGTCTCCACCTTCTCTGTGGTAGTTGAAGTCTCCTTGGTGCTGTAGATGGATTTGTTTTAAGCCAGGATAAAACTTTGCTGGCTCCTCTTCCCATCAGTGCGGCATTGTTGGAGTGATAAAATAAATGCCAGAGGAAACGGGAGCAAAACCCTCTTCTTTCTTGAGCAATGACCACAGAACCTTGGATGATTTGATTTTCTTTGCCTCCATGTTGCATTTCACGCAACTGGACCATTTCCCTGCAGCTCTTCAGTGTCACTGGTGCAGCACTGTGGCCATGGAGCTGAGCTGGGGGCTCAGCATCCCTGTGATCCCGGGCAGCCCCAGGGTCTGGGCTGGGGAGCTGTGGAGGAGAGCCAGTGGTTTCCTGGAGGGGGACTGGGAGTGGCTGGTGAGCTGTGGACTCTGCTGTTTGTCTGCCACACAGCGGAGCTCTGTGTTCATCCTACATCCCCAAAGGAAGCTGAGGAGCTCTATGGGCTGTAAAGGACATCCACTAAACAAACAGCGTGGTTGGAGGGGTGAGGTCATGGGGTGAGCTGTGGGCTGGTCCGTGTGGTGGCAGGGGTTGTGTTTGGGGGGACAGACTGAAAGTGGATGAGAGGAGGGATGGGAATCAAACGAGATATGGGTTAGGAAATTAAAAAATACCATAAGAGAGGGAAAACCAGGGAAATTTGTTACTACCAGTCAAGGTGGTTATCTGTCGGTGAGGTGGACCTATGCATGTCCTGGGAAAAGAAGCCATTAAGGAAAATGGACCTGCCAGCAAGTGGAGAGAGATGTGATTGAGGAGGAAACTGCTGGTGCTGCTCTCAGAACCTGGGCTTTGAAGGAAACTTTAGTGCTGGGTGGAAAATCTGAAGTCACTAAAATGGAAAGGAAGAGGAAGTCGAGGAGCCACAGAAGGCAAAAAGCTCTTCATAAACGTTCTCAGTGATGCTGAGCTGGCAGGAGCCCTGCTCAGGTGGGTGAGGGCAGGAAAGGCAGCTCCTGCCTGCGCGAGGATGGGCCCCTTTGGGACAGCTCCCTCCAGCAGTGGGGCTCTAACGCTCCTCATGGTTGGTCTCTTGCAGCTTTTTGAATCTCTCATCACACACAAAATCCTGTGTGTTTTAATTCTTCTTTATTGTGTAATACAGCACATGATGTAACATCTGCCTACAGGTGAGGTTAATCAGAACATTCCTTAGTGCTGAAGTTCAGGTTGGTTCTGCAGAATATGGGCATCTCAGCCCCCTCTTCCTCCCTGTCCTGGGAGTGGGGGAGGACTTGACTCCACTGTGCTGCTGCTTCCTCCATTTTTTTTTCCCCTTTTTTTTCTTTAAAGAAAGAAATTACATGATTTAAAAACTGATTTAGTCAAACACCTCCAGCCCAGAGTTTAGGTCTCTCTCATTTGGGGAGAATGGTGTTTTCCCTCCCTGACAGCAACCCAAGGGCTGCCCTGCTGGGTGAGGGGCCATGAGTGTTCCTGCAGCTGACCCAGGGCTGTGTGCCCAGGGAACACAGAACTGTAGGATCGTTTAGGTTGGGAAAGACTTCTAAGATCATCGAATCCAACCCTTAACAGAGCACTAACCCATGTCCCCAGGTGCCACATCTACACATCTTTTAAATCCCTCCAGGGATGGTGATTCCACCACTGCCCTGGGCAGCCTGTGCCAGAGCTTGGCAATCCTTTAGGTGAAGAAATGTTCCTTAATATCCAAACTAGAGGCCATTTCCTTTCATTCACTTGTTACCTGGGAGAAGAGGCCAACCCCCTCCTGTCTTACAACCTCCTTTCAGGGAGCTGTAGAGAATGAGGTCCTCCTGAGCCTCATTTTCTCTGGATTAAACACTCACAGCTCCTTCAAGACTCCCCAAAAGACTTGAGCTTCTGACGCTTCCCCAGCTCCCTGGCCCTTCTCTGGCCACATGGAGAACACCACTGAGCTGCAGAGCTCCATTTCCCACCCACCCCATGGGAGGCAGGATAAAGGATTTAGGTCTGTCCCAAGAAATGGCTGCAGGTTTTGGAAGAAAGTCTTCAAGTGGGGGTGGCTGGAGGGTGCTGTCCCCAGGGCACAGTATTTGGTGGGGATGGGCAGATCAGTCCCCACCATGTAACATCTCACTCTTGCTTTGTCAGGCTGAGCTCCATCCCGTGGTTTTGTCTGTTCATCCCACATGGTCCTTCATAGACATCTCTCCTGTCCTGCTTTTTGTGCCCCAGAGCCTGGATGTGAATGCTCTCACCATCTCAACATAGGACAGTGGAAAGGAAACCCTGTTCTCTGGGTTTGTGAGAGAAGTCTGTAAAGATTTAATGGCCTTTCCTGATGGTTCAGAGAGAGGAAAGAAAAAAGAGGATTTTTTTATTTTAAAGGTTTCCTTTTTACTCTGGGGTTCTGCAGCCTTGCAGGCACCTGAGTAAATGTTTGTTCTGATGAACTGCTCACGCTGCATCTCTGTGGTCAGACTGAAGTGGTTTGAGCTGGGTCACTAATAAAAAATAGCCATTTGCATTTCTGTTCCAAACTGTGTTCAAAGCACCAGACGCGAGCGATGGCACTTGCTGAGTGATTACAGTGTTTCATGGCCGGGCCTGTGCCTTCTGTCTGGCTGCTGCTTTGATGCCAGACCTCCAGAAAGGCCCAGAACTCACCTGGGGATGGGTTTTTAAACGTGCATCATCTAATTCAAGTACAAAGCAGATAAACAGTCTCATAACTGTGATCAGTCACTGATGTGCTTGAGTCAAAGCACTGTCTCTTTGAAAATCCAAATACCTGTTCATCTTCAGTCAGAGCTGCTGGCTTCTGTTTTTTTTTCCCAGTTTATTTATTTTTAATATCTAGCTGCTAGAATGGCTGCACTCCACCCTTCAGTGCCAGGGGGAAAGCCTGTGCAGCCTTGCTGGCAAGAATGCCTTGGGAAAGAGATGTGATTTGTGTTTGTGCATGAGCAGTGACAGAATTGAAGTGTAAATAAGGGTTCAGGCTGTGTAAATCTGCTCTGCTCTAGGTGCTGCTTGGTGGTAAATCCCTGTGTCCCAGAGGGAGGAGGTGGCAGGAGCCTGACTGGGCTGTAGCAGAACAGAGCTGATGGGTGAGGAAGGAAGCAAGGAACACACAAACCCAAACCCCCCACCCAGGTGAGGCACTTGGGGGCTTTGTGCAGCACTGTGGCTGAGCCCATGGTGATCCCACTGCTGGGGTGCTTCAGGATGTGCTGCCTGTTCCCCAGCTGTGCCTTGTCCCCTTGGCACGTGGAGAGAGAGGTTTCAGCATCAGGGATTAATGAGCAGAGCCTGTATAGGGCCATGGAGCAGCAATCCCAAAGCAAGGGGTGGGGGCAGCGGTGCTGGGATGGTCCTGTAGTCCCTTAAAAGGGCTTCATTTGCTGACACTGGGGAAGGTGCTAAAAGTGCCCCAAGGAGCCCTGTGAAATGGGCCCCTGTGCCTGGGAACTACACCCAAACCTCGCTGCAGCTCAGGCTGTGTGGCTGTGGCAGGCACTGGGCAAACAGGCTCCCTGGGTGCTCACTGGGTCCTGCCTCTGCTGCCCCAGCTCCCTCAAGAGCTGCATTTGTGGAGAACCAGCTTTTGGTTCCAGAAGGGGATTTTCTAGGGAAGAAAAGGGGCCAGCTTCAAAAAGGAGAGAGGTCAAGTGCTGGGCAGAGGTTTGGCCTCAGTGCAGCTGAGGGCTGTTTCCAGAGAAAAGAAGTTATTTATAGAACAGTCCAGAAATAGCAGCATGATCCATCTGCGGTGCTGCAAGACCCTTCTTCCCTGCCAAGACATTTGGGGTGGCTTGGCCATTTAAAATATTTTAGGCACAGAGCAGGATCAGCTGCCATCAGAGCTTGCACAGAGGAGCAAGAGTTGCCTGGGCACGATGGCAGCAGCAACAGCCCTGAGCCCTCTGCCCAGAACCTCACACCTGCCATGCTGTCCCCCCTCAACCATTTACTTTCTGAAGGTGTTTGCAAACACTGAAGTCTAATATTGGCATCTTTAACTTATTTATTTTTGGAGTGCAAGAAAGATGGAGAGAAAAACAGTTCAACTCTTCTTAATCCCCCTTATCACCTATGGAAACATGCTGAGAGTTGGGGCTTTATGACTTTAAATTGGCAAAGGGTTGGTTTAGATGAGATATCAGGAGAAAATTCTTCCCTGTGAGGGTGGTGAGGCCCTGGCACAGGTTGCCCAGAGATGGTGTGGCTGCCCCATCCCTGGAAGTGTTCAGGGCCAGGTTGGACGGGGCTTGGAGCAACCTGGTCTAGTGGAAGATGTCCCTGCCCATGGCAGAGGGTTGAAACTGGGTGATCCTTAAGGTCCCTCCCAACCCAAACCATGCTTGATCTCAAGAGGCTCAACTGAGACTGAAAAAGGTGAGTGTTAAGGTGAGTTTTGTTCACTGTAACATTGCACTGATTTGTCCTGTCCTGGCACCGCTCTGTGTAGGAGCAAGACCACGATCAGGTCTGTGCTGCACACAGATGGGGAGGAACTTACCTGTGAAATCCACTATCTCAAGGACAGCTGGCTTTGCCACTGCATTTTCTGGTTGTATATTCTTTCCTTATAAGAAGGAGGAAAAAAAAAAGAGCTTCATCCACCTTTCCCAGCAGTGGCTGGTGCAAATTTCATGTGATGTGTGTAATTTGAGGACTGGGGGGCAGTAGAGATTTTGGAAGCTGTTAAATTGCTGTGCTCAACAACGATTAAAAAATTGTTTCCTTCCCTCAGGTGAGGGTTGGACCTTTCCTTCCCCCCCAGAGCACTGCTGGGGCTGGCAGGCAGGTGGAGGAGGGCACTGCTGCTCCCTGCAGCTGCAAAGAGATGAGGAAATTAAATGGAAATTGGGGTTTCCTCAATTAAGAGTGGGGACTGAGCTTCGCCTTCCTGCAAAGAAAGGAAAGGGGATCTGTTCCTGTGGGTATAAAAGGTCCCCAAATCCCCACTGTAGGATCTCAGTGGAACATTGTTTTCCCATGAGAGAGCAGGACCAAGGGCCAGCTGTTGACTGTGATTGCCTGTGCTTAGCTTACCCTCAGTGACTTGCTCGTGTGACTTTGGGTTTCTTTAGGAAAATACCAATATATGCTGTTAGCCAGAAGCACCAGCTGAAGGCACAGCTCATTTTAAGACAGGTTCTTTCCACTGCTTAAACCAAACAACTAAACCACAGCAAAGCTAAAACCTTCTAACTGGGGGTTTGCACAAGAAAGTGGAGCAGTCATACTTTCTATGGTTTGTTTTATTTATTTGTTGATGGTTTGTGTGTGAGATGGGAGTCCCCACATCGTGCATGCTCCTATTTGGTCTAACCAGCTCTCCCTCAGGGTAATGCCTGCTGTGCTCTGGAAGGAGCAGAGATGCTCTGCCTTGTGTTAATGTGGTCAATGTGACCATAGTTCAGTGTTTTGGTGTTTCAGGGGCTGGAGATTTTGCCCCATTGCGTTCATTGTGGTGTTTCTCTTTCACGTGCTCGTAGGAGAGGCAAATGCCAGAAATCAAAACCAAACTGCCTCTGTCTGGAAGGCAGAAATGTGGAGATGGATGTTGGTGTGTCCCAGCTCCTTTCTCCCAGGTTTGGCCTGGGTTAAGCAAGGACACTGGGCCGGGGAAGGTGTTCAGCCAGACTCAAGGCTCCATCATAAAACCTGTGTCCCCTCATCTCCTCTTTAATATTTATGTCCAGACTGCAGAGGTTGGAAATACTTCCAATCAATAAAATAGTTTGACAAAACCAATCAATAAAACATTATAAAAGGCAGTGAAAGATGGAGGAGAGATCCATCGGTTGTAAAATGCCACTGCTGTGTGCAGCCTCTCCAGACAAGGAGCATGAATTGCTGGTGGTTTCCAAAATCCATGTTTCCCACGGGGTGAGGAGTAGGAGGGTTGAACATCTTCAGCTGCTGGATGGGATATGTAGGGCTGTAATAGCGTCAGTGGGGCATCCAGGCTCTCCTCTAAGAACTAAATCCACTCTTGGTTGTGGGTCTAGAATGATGGCAGAGCCTGTGCAGAGGCTCATGGTGTCCAAAGCACTCCTGTGCACCTCAGCACCCTCCTGCTGCCATGGGCTGGGCGTGGCAGGGCAGTGCAGAGCTGGTGGGGGCCTCAGGGGCTGCTTGGACATGAGGGAGAGGCACTGGGGTGCCATTGCAGCTGGGTTACTGTACTGGGGCCAGGGAGCAAGGCCAGGCTGATGCCATATTGAGCACTGAGAACACAGGTAACCCAGGTGATGTCCCATGGCAAAAGCATAAAGCTGTTCCTCGGGGTCTGGCTGGCCTTTCCATCCTTTTAATCTGGTGGAAGTGGCAAACGAAACCTTGGAAGCCCAAAGCAGGGGAGATCAGTGTGCCCTGCAAAGCCCATATGATCACTGAAGCCACACATGTGACTTTTCTTTCATTTAATTGAAGGCCAGGAAATGTAAACTGTGACAGTTCTTCAAGGACAAAGCGGTAGCACAGATCACTTCCTTGGCAAAGGCAATTCCTGTGTGTTTGTGTTTGCTGTGGTGGCTGCAGCTGTCAGTGTGTGACCGCTGGGCACCCCCTGCCCCGTGCCCTGCTCGCCCTGGCACCCACCTCGGGTGGTGCCAAGGAACAGGCAGGGCCCTCTCAGGCAAGGGTTAAACCTTGTGGTGTTGTCTGCTCTTGGAGGGTGGAGAGAATGTAAGTCAGCAGCTCAGAGCCTGGTGCCACACAAGCCAGGTGGAGAGCTGTGTGTGAAACGGTGGAGGGAGGGAGATAGGGAGGTGAGGACATGGATTTGCAGGTCCTGGAATGGCTAATGAACAGGTTAAACAAAAAACCAAGCAACTTCTATGCTATATCTGAGATGGGTGCTGGTGCACCACAGTAAGCAGCAGCTCAGTTGTAAATCCACTGACTGCATCCTCTCTCTAGTTCCATGTCAGTTGTTCACCTCAGGAATTTTGGAGCATAGTTTCCACACGTCCCTCATTGCTTCAACCCCCTTTGCTGCAGCTGATTTACCCAGGGACCGAATCTTGTCCAGAAAACCAGCTGGACTCTGCAAAAGATGAATTCTTCCTTGTGAAGGTGGCACAGGTCAAGAGGAGTTGTGGCTGCCCCATCCCTGGAAGTGTTCAAGGCCAGGACAGGTGGGGCTTTGAGGAACCTGGTGGAAGGTGTCCCTGCCCATAGCACGGGGGTTGGAACAAGATGATCTCTAAGGTCCCCTCCAACCCAAACCATTCTGTGATTCCACGATAAGAGCAGGGGCTGAGCTCTCCTACCCCACTGAGCCTGGGGCTGGGGCAGCTGCTGCCCTTGGGGGACAGGCAGGGCTGGGCCGTGGCCTCTCAGGGGTGGAGGGAGGTGGATTCTGTCTTCCTTTATTCACTTTGGTAGAACAAACAAGAGTTCACCCTCCTTTCCTCTCTATCCCTTGGGGCTGTGCAACATTTTGTGTGGTCCCAGGAAAAGCAGAGCAGTGCAGTGTCCAGGTAGCTTGGCCCTCTGACTCACACTGCTGGGGAATGGCTCCCTTGCCTCCTGGTTTTCCAGACAAAGAAATGTTAGTTTCATTAAAGCTGGTAAACTACTTGCAGAGAGGTTTGGAGGTTTTTTGTGTGGGTTTTTTTGGTTGGTTGGTTGGTTGGTTTTTTGTTTGTTTTTGTTTTGGGTTTTTTGTTGTTTGTTTTTTTAAGGAGCATTTCTCATATGGAATTAAAGAGAAACAAAAATTGGGAAGAGGAAGACAGGGTGAGCCCTGGTGTGCAGTGACTTTCATCATCACTACCTACAAATGAGTGTGAGCAGTACTTCAGAAAGCCAGGGGAGGAGGGAACAGAGAAACTCACACCTAAACTGGCACCTTCCAATCTGTGGTAAGTCCATGTGTGCCTGCAGTGTGTTTGGTTGAAATCCCCATCAGCTACTCCTTTGCACCCCTGGTGACCCCTCAGTGTAGCATCTCCCAGGGTCTTGTGTCGGGGTTCCCAGTGCCCTGTGCTACTCAGACACCAGCAAAGAGCCTGGAGAAGGCTGGACTGGAACCAACCTTTTTTACCCTGGGAATCCTTGAAGTGATTGGCAGTGGGAGTGCCTCGCCTCGCTCAGTGCTCCCCCTGGGCTCAAGCTCCCGGTGTTAGATGTGTGTATTTGTGTTACCGTGGCAGAGCTAACAGGGCTCGGCTCTACGGGAGAGCTGTAAATATGAGCCTTTCCCTGTCATCTGCACTCGTCTTGATTTTAGAGCTCGTGGTGCTACCTGGAGTATTTAACAGCACCCAGCCCTGACTAATGGTTACAGAAGCACATAAGATAGAAAGATTAGCAGCTCAGCTGTCTGATTAATATGTAAATGTACCCAGTTATGTGTGAGGGCTCTTAATGAAGTAGCTCACACTTTTGCCTCTGTATATCAAAGGTGATTGATGGAAAAGTACTTCAGGTGCCTGCTGGAAAGCGTAAAAGTTGTTTCTGTCTACATCTTGCCTTCAAAAAAAATCTGTAGACCTAGGGCTGAGATTTCCTAGGGGAGGAAAACCAACCCAGTCTCAGTTTAATCTAAACTAATCCAAATTGTTGGCCGTTCTCCTGCAGTATCTGTAAATTCTCAGATAGGAATAATCCATCAGGATCTTGTATAACAATCCTCATGGTATCTTAAATAAACCTTCCTTTTTGCTGTAGCCTGCAGCTGACACCCACTGTAAATTATTTGATGACACTTTGTACAAAGGGCTAGAGGCAGAAATGGCTGTTGTGGTGAAAGCAGGAGGCCCCAACCCTGTGGAAGATGAGGCCCCAACCCTGTGGAAGATGTTCCTGTGCTGCAGCTTCCACCTGGCTCAAGTGACATCACAGCCCGTCCCCAGCTGCCACTCGGTGAGCAGAGCCTTCTGCTGGGGTACCTGGGGCAGATGTGAGGATCAAGGAAATCAAATGGGAATCCTGAGGCATCAGCGGATTCGTGGAATTCAAGGATTTCCCTGCTGGAGAAGGAACGCCACCTGAGATCTCGGCCCTGCAGCACAGGGCAGTGATGACAGCACCCAGGGCAGGGACTGTCACCCTCGGCGTGCCCCTTGTCCCCACTGAGCACCCCTCTGCCCCCAGAGGGCAAAGCTGGCAGCTCCTGGGGCAGGAGGCACGGGGTGCCCCTGCAGCCCTGTGACAGGTGGGGTGGGCAGCCCTGGAAACATCCCTGAGGTCACCTTTGCATCGGTCCTTTCTCGAGCCCTGACAAACCACTGTGTGTGTTTCAAGATCACTCTGCAAAATAAAGACCGTTGTGCTGGAACTGGTTGTGGGGCTGAACTCTGCAGTAGTAGTAAAATTTGGGGTGATCCTGCAGGCCGAGGAGCGTGTGATGTCTGCTCCAGGACAGAGCTGTGAAGTGCTTGACTGCTGCAAAATCTCACACAGATAAAGTGCACTGCAGCACTGGCTGTCAAAGGAGTTCAAAATATTCAAACCCTGTTACAGCTCTCCTTTGCTGCATCCTTCTCACTCCCACAGGAATTCGGGGGGCTCAGAGGACACATCATTTCCACTGGGGATCTCCAGCCTGTCCCCATTTGGAGGGGAGCCCTTTCTCTCTAGAACGTGCCTCACGTTGCTCTCCCCTCGTCGTGGTGTCTCGGAGCTGGCTGAGGCTGTAATTGCTTTGTCTAAAATTTTCCATGCCCCTAGCCAGGTTTCTTTGGTGTTGCTTTTAAATAGTTAGACCTTCTCTAAGAGCAGGGGTTGGAGTAGTGTGAAGTTTCCTTACAAAAGGTATTTGCTGATGTTCTCTCTGTGAGCAGAAATGTCGTCTTGGTCGGTGGGCAAAGGAAGAGGGAGTGACAAAGCAGAAAGGCCTCCAGTCACCAGTGACGAAACAAACCATCATCACCATTCCCAGGGCTGGTTTCAGCTCCGGGGAGGGGGATTTGGGACACAGGTCCCCTTTGGTTGTCTTGCAGGTGAGCCCTGTGGAAGATGTGAGGGCAGCAGGGTGACCTGTGGCTCCAGCCAGGGCAGCTCAGTATGGTGGGTGCCAGCCCCTGACCACCACCTGGACATTTCTCCATAAATAAGCACCTCTGCTGACACTGAATTTTTTTCCCTACCATTGCTTTTACTGACAGTCATTCTCATAATTTTTTCCCCTAAATGCAGCAACCTGGATGATACTTTGGCATTTCAAGTGTTGCTTCTTATTTTCTTCCAGTTCCTCTTACACAGGAGAATCAGCTCCTTGTAAGCACTAGCACAGATAATGGTTTATTGTATTCCTGATGACAAATTGGTTTAAGATAATTATTAGGCTGATGTTTAAAGCTTTCAATGTAAATCAGTGCAATTAAACATGAAGTAATACTTCATAATTCATACAGAGAAAGATATTTGTTTGTGGCTAATGTTTCAGAAGAACATTTTGTGTGAGAATCGTTCAGTCCCCATGACACCAGTGTCCAGCTAATGGTGCTGAACTGGGACTGTAGCATTCTTGTGTCCTAGTGTTTCATGGCTACCACATGAGTGGGTCCCCAGCACTGACCCGAAACACTCAGGGGCTGTGAGTTCCTTCTCCTGATTCTCCATGACAGCAGAAAGAATCAGTGACTTCAGCATCTTGTTCCAGACTTCCATGATCCTCCTGCTGTGAGTTCCCTGCACTGCCTTCTCCTCCCACCCTTCCATGAAAGGTAAGTAGGAGAGCAAATCGTTGGACATCTGGTTGTGTTCCCTGTGAGCAGGTCTGTCCTTCGGCTGGAAGATGTTTAAGGGTTCACAGAGTACATAATAGTCAAAAAGCTTTGATTTCCCAGGCAGATTGGGGAAAAACACAGTGAAGGATGCAACCCTCTTCTGACAGACTGAGGAAAGGGACTGGTCCATCACTCCTTTGCCTTATGAGTCACTGTTTGTAACAGGTGGCAGACACACAGAGTTCACTATTTTTTCCTGCCTGAGATGATTTGGTTTCCCATCTCCCATCTTTGGAGGTGTCAGGGTCTGGGCTGGCAGGCTCTGGGCTCCCCTGGGCACAAGAGCTTGCCCTCTCCCATCTCAGCCCCCACTGGCTGAGAGGGAAGGACCATGGCTGGTGGGCTCAGGGTATCCTGCAAGAATGGAAGTCTGAGTTTTGACTTTCGTGACAAAATTACTAATAGATTTTTACCCAGTGACTGTTTGGTGGGTTTGAAATGTAAATATTCTCAGTGTAGAGTGAACTTTAGGAACTGCAGAAAAGTGGGTCACTCCTGGGTCACTCCTTTACAAAATGAGAGTGTAGCTCATAGACCTAATATATATCTATATATACATTTATATATATTTTATATATTAAAATATGGATGTAGTACATTCACTTTGCTGTCATGTAAGAGGATATTCATATATTAATAATTACTAACAGCACAGATCTTAGATCTGGGTGGAGAGTGTCCAAAATTTCTGCAGTTCAGTTCTGTCTTAAGGCTTCAAATCCTTTGATCCTACATTATAAAAGCAGGCCTAAAGTTGTTCAGGAGACATCCAGTATTTCAAAGCCAGGTTTCTTAATATGACAGTACTTTAAAATTTGGCCACTAAGCAGAGCCAGCCTTTGTGTCCCTTACTAAGGGCCAGCATTTTGGGTGTGCATTGCAAAGTCCTAAAGCAACTTGATGATGAGTTCTACTTCTCCCTGTAATTTGCATTCAGCCCTTTACAGCCATACCTGAGCCTTTAGTGGGAGATTTTTTTTTTCCTTTTTCAATTCTAAACCAATTTAAAGCTTTTTAATGGCATCAAGCGTACACCTGATCTGCCATTTTCAAGCTGTGATTTGTGTTGTCTCGCAGCAGCGTTAATTCCAGCCCCCGAGGCAGGAGGAGGGCTCGGGGCCGCCAGACTGATGAGCAGGAATGATCTGTGCTGTTTAATTGGGAGCAGCAGCCCTTTCCCACAGAGCTGCCAGTGCAGGGCCAGGAGGCAGCCCAAGCTCCAGCCACCCCACAGGGCATGACCAATCCTGGCCTCCACCTCACACCCACCCACGGTGGGGGGAACCCCTCTGAGTGGGGAGATCAGCCGGGACTGGGCTCCCAGCTACACAGTTGTCATAAACAAACCCCACAGACTCCATGGGGTTTGAGCTGGGGTTCAGCTTGAGAGCCGTCTTGTTCTGGGGACCCTAAAGATCACCTATAGCTCTGAGTAGAGTAAGAGATAATCCCCCCCCACTCTTATTTCCCTTCCTGCAGGAAAGCATCGCTTGTTTCTGTGCTACAAATTGCTCTTTGTTTAAGGAAGACTTTCTGACAGTCTTGGTGAGTCCTGCTCGCTGCAAAACACCTGGGACAGCAGAGTTGTCACTGTAGGAGGGATGCTGGCTGACTATAAACTTTCCATGTTTTCCAAACCGGAGAAAAATTGTCAAGGAAGAACGTGTACTGGCAATGGTCTTTTGGCTGTTTTTCAAGGGCAGAAATGAAACCGTCCGTCGTGTGATGGGGACATAAACCACCACGGAACACGGACCTGGCAGAAGAGGTGTAGTGCCTTTTTTTTTTTTTTTTTTTTTTTTTTTTTTTTTTCTTTTCCACTCTCTTCATCCCTGTCCTTGCAAGTGGGACAAATGCTTCTCATCAGCTTCTGGGAGACTCTAGGGGAAGGGAGAGAAAAGGCTAGGAAACAGGCAAATAAAACTGGAAACAGTAGGACGTGATGGATATATTTGCATATTATTTTGCATTTGTGAGAACAATCATAACCCACTTATGGAAGGATGACATCAAGCAAATGACATGTCAGCAAATCAGTTTTAAGACCCTTCTTTTTTTTTTTTTTTTCCCAAATAAATTCTCTGCAGTTATTTTCCTTTATAATCTAGGCCCATCCACTCTACTTCCTGAGATTTATGGTCTGAAATTTGGGATAGCTTTGTTTTATCCGTCATGCCAAAAGTCAGGTAAATAAACACAACCTTATTAAGTGGTACTGGAAACTGGGGGGTTAAGGGATAATGATGAGAAATGTGCCTGAATGGGAGATGCAGGCAGTGGTCAGGGACTGGCAGCTTCATGGGGTGGGAACAGTTTTAATCATTTGGCTTAATGGCACAGAGTCCCCACCACTGGGAGAAACCAGTCCCTGTCCCCTTATCTTCAAACATTGCCTTGTCTAATTCTTGCTCCAAAACTTTTCTGTATCTGAGAAAAAGGGACTTTCTTTTGTATGGGAAGGAAAATGATACAAGCAGAGCTCAGCAATCTTCAGAAGATATTGAGAAGAAAAGGCATTTATTTGGTCAGGTACCAGCTGACCCCCGCAGAAAATACATTTTGATAATGCAGAAAAGGTGCTCGATCCATGCAGAAACATTCAACAGATGTGTCATGTTTGGGGAAAACAAGTTTCAGCTGTGGTCCCACTGTGGGATGGAGTGTCCCACTGCGGGATGGAGTGTCCCACTGCGGGATGGAGTGTCCCAATGTGGGATGGAGTGTCCCACTGCGGGATGGAGTGTCCCACTGCGGGATGGAGTGTCCCACTGCGGGATGGAGTGTCCCGCTGCGGGATGGAGTGTCCCACTGCAGGATGGAGTGTCCCAGCGTGACCCTGCACGTGAGGCACAGCACGGGCCACCACTGCATGCTCTGCACCGCTGTGTCCAGGGGACTGACTGTGGTACTGGCCCCACAGCTCTCAGAGCTGCTTGTACTGATTTTTGGGGGTGCTCGAGCCATCACAGGTGGGCAGCAATGAAAGCAAGCTTGGAAACCAGCTGAGGACAGCCCAGCTTGACAGCAGTCCTAGACAAACACGGAACAGTGCATGCAAGGGGATGACTAATGAAGGATGAGGAGTTATTCCATCACGGTAGGGTTACAGAAAAGAACCTCATATCTTTTTAATGAGATTGCAAATTAGACTGCTAAAGGTAATAAGGTTGTAGTAATTTACAGAGATATTTGGTTCTTCAAAGCTATTGATTAAGGAATTAGAATGATATAAAATTAATATAGTACATACTGAGTGGATTTTAAGGCAAAGGATTTATAAGCTTGCAACAGAGCTGCAAATGGGGGAGCAAGAGAGCTTGTGTCTGCACAGCTTTGGTGGGGCTCAGATCTTGTTCTGTCACAGTTTAGCACTTCTGTCAGTGGTTTTGGGGAAAAAATGGAGCAGCCACAGACATGGTTAAATCAGAAGAAAGGTGAGGAATGTGTTAGTAAGTCACTGAGGCTGAGCATTTGAGCTTTGTAGCTTGGCACGAATAATCAGTGTTTGTTTTTTAGTGAGGTCAAGCACCAGGCCCTGCATTCTGGAAGCCAGGCTGTGTTTGCAGGGCAGGGATTGCTGCCCAGAGAAGCAGAAAGCCAGGAAACAACAGAAAGATTATGGAGAATTACAGCTCTTCATCCAGCACTGTAGCTTGAAGGCATAGGAATAATTTTGGTGGGATAGAGAGGGGAATTTCAACACTGGTAAGGAGACACTGTTCTTTCTGTGTTGGAAGGTTTCTGAAACACATGTGCTCTTCTGGTCTCTTAAGAAAACCACTGCTGCTGTGGAAGGCCCTGAGAGGAGGTCACACAGTCCTAGAGTGAATTCTAGAATGGTTTGGATTGGAAGGCACCTTAAAAATCAACCAGTTCCAGCCCCCCTCGCTCAGGACACCTGACTGTGATGGGGTTCCCGGTGCTGAAACCCCAGTGCCTTCCAGGGGTGCTCTGGGAGAGGTGTATGGAAACACAGCTTTGGTTGGTAAATACTGCTGGAGTCAGAAGATGATCCTGTCACAGGCAGCTGAAGGTGGGTGTGCTGTGGACACACCAATGAGTACAGAGGCAGGGAAAGAGGGATCCAAGTGGCACATTTTGCATTTCCCCTTTGCTGCTGCCTTTTGCTCCTCTGTTGCTGCTTGGTGAGAGCCAGCTGTAGCCTTCAAGCATTAGAAATATTTAAAAATCATCCCCTTTGCTCAGGGGAAAGGTGGCATAGCAAACAACTGCCACGTTCCCCAAGAGATCAATAACACCCTGCAGGAAGCTAAATCGTCCTTTATTAATCTGATGAATTAGCCTGATACAGGGAGGAAGAGATCAACAGCATGGAAAATAAATGCATGCCCTGAAGCAAAGCTTGTCAGCTATGGAAATAGAAGTGTCTTTCCTTTTATCCATAACAAATAATCTTGAAAGTTAGGCTGGGAGACCAAAGTGACTTCTGAGGTTTGTCAGTGCGACACGGATAGAGAAACTCGCTTCTCTCTTTGAAAAGCAATTACACAATCACACAGAGACAAGCAGTTTCCCTGCTGTGCTGCTGGATTAGAAAGCTTGAATATCTTCCTCCTTATTCTTCAAGAGGGCCTCATTCAGCCAAGTACTTAGGTACATGTTTCAGCATCAGAGTCATTCCAGGGAGCTCAGTTTTAGCCTTTCAGAATCAGGATCCTGGGAAAAAGGTGAAATAGAACGATTTCAGACTTCTACCTTGTACTGAAGAGGGAAAAAAACCTGTTTTCATAATAAGAAACAAAAAGTAGCACCCCTAAGCATCTACACTGAAGATGCAGCCCTGGCCCTGAGTTTTTCCCCTGCCCTCATGGGAACAAGCTGTACACTGCCAAGAGTCATTGTGGCTTTCGCTCTGGAAGTGGCATGATTTAAACATTCCATATAACATGTGGGCAGCTTTTTGGAATTCTCCACACTACCCTTGGTTGCACTGATTTGACCAAATCAGGGCTGGCTATTTTGAGTTTTCGAAGAACATTCAGTTTGCCAGCGCGGAGAGACTCCTGCTGTGACCTGGGGACATGGTTTGGCATTGGACTTGGCAGTGCTGGGTTCATGGTTGGACTTGAGGATCTCTGAGTCTTTTCCAGCCTAAATGATTCCATGCCTCTCTGATTTGTGCCCCTTTTCTTTCAGGAGCATGGTGCAGCCTGAACCCAGCAGCTCTGCAGCAGAACTGGGCCAGGTTCTTGGGACTGCTGGAGAGTTTTGCTTCCTGCAGCTGCATGGGTTCTGCAGTGCTTACAGAAGCTCTTGCATACCTGCTCATTTCCTAGTAAAATAAGCATGAACGCTCATTCCAGAGCCAGGACAACTGAGATGTCAACTCTCATCTCATTTAATGTTTTCATAAGAATGAGAATTTCAGGTTTTATTTAAAAAGTCCGCATTTCTTGCTTAAACTGTCAGAAACTGCTTGAAGAAATTTCAAGTCTGATTTAGGATTTGATAGCATGTCAGAATTTGCAAATAGCTGTACATGGCAACCTGCACTGATAGATATGGCTCTAAAACTGCCACTGGGGGTGGATTTCTTGCAGGTGTGCAAAAGCCAATCTGGAAGATCGTCAGGTGAAGAAAAGCGCACAGATCTTGATGTATATTCCTGAGAGAGATAAGGGCTACATTTTCCCCACTGAACTCCACAGCATGAGTCAAAATCAAGAAAAATTCAACCTTTCCAACTTACTTTTATTTCTTATTTGATAGTAGATACAAATACACAAATAGTTCCTCACAGTTACCCGGTCTGTGCAAGCCACAAGGTACTGCCAAATAGCAAGAGGGGAATTCTGCAGGTGCAAAAGCCAATTCAAATGATGAACTGCCTCCAGTGTCACTGCTTTGCTCATTTCCCATCCCTATGGGCAAATACGAATTTTTTTCTGAACCTTTAATCTACAACACTGAATAAAGTTATGTAAATCTGGTGCAATGAAGAAGGCTTTTAAGTTGTGATAGGTATATCATGGTCCTCTCCCATTCTGTGAAATTGCTTTACAGCCAGGCCATAATCGCAGTGACAGACATGCTTGATTGAGTTTTGTCTCTCTGCTAATCTATGGAGTCATTTGCAGGTGAAAATGAAGAGCCATGTGTATCTGGGAAACTGGGGATGCACTGAAAAATTATCCTTTTAATACTGAGCATGGAGATTCCCTTGTGCTATTATGGGAGCGCGTTTTAGGATTGAAGTCTTTGGAAGCATCTCATTATAACTATGATTTATTTTTTAGTGGTTTTCCCCCATAAAGTAATGTTAGAGATTAAGGAGCATATATTTCAGGTGATAAGGAAAAACTGAAGATTAAGGCAAGGTACTGTGAATGTGAGTGTATGAGAGATGGCGAAGATGACTCATTTCTCTAATGTGCAGGGTGAAAGCTTAACTGAAAGGGTGAACAGATGAAAGGCAGAGCACAAGTGATGTTTTATTGTCAGATCCTGAAAAATGTCATTTCAGACTCTCAGGGGAATTCTGCCTGGACTCTCTTGTTATGAGTACAATTTGTTGTACCTGAAAGAAAACGATGAGTAGGGGATGGGGCCTTTCACAGTGAGACGAGGAGAGCCACACGTTCCAGGCAGGGTGGACTTGCAGTGGAATTCCAAAGTACCAGGAAGGCTGGCTGTGCCCTTTGCTGCTGAGGATGAGCCAGGGAGAGGTATGTCAAAATGCCAAAAGGTTATCTTGTGTCTACGATAGTGGAAGGGCTCAGTGTGACTCACCAGGTCCCAAAGCAGTGCATGAGGTTAAATCCACCCCTTGCAGCACTGGAAGGGCTTTTCTCCCCTGGGTTTTGCAGAGTGGGATGTCTGCACGCTGCTGCTGGAGCCTTGTGTGGCTGCAGTCATCCTGTGCAGCCCTGGAGCGTTCACATTGCCACGGTGAGATGGAGATAACAGCCCTTCTTATCTACAAGCCTCCTCTCAGATATCAAGATGATTAAGCACACGTATTTGTAAAATGTGCCTCGGCACCTCTTATGATTGATGACAATGATGACTGGGAGCAATGAGTCAAAGTGAAAAATCAGAAGACAAGGTGAGGCAGTGGGGAGATAGCGACTCCCAGTCACCAAGGCTCTGCCGTGGTTCTTGCTGCCAGGGACCCTGACAACAACCACGTTGCAGATGGGACAAAGGGGCTGTGGGTGCTTCCTGTCTAATTGTGATATAAGCTGTCCCCCTCTCCTGAGAAGGCTGTCCCCCATCAGGTGTGCAGGGTGGAGCAGAGCCAGAGCAGATGTCAGGAGGCTGAGGCAGGGAAAGGGGCACTGGAGGCTACTCTGCCCTTCTTGTGCAGACCAGATCTGATTTTCCCCTTTCCCTCTGAGAAAGAAGAGGAAGAGTAGACAAAGTGAAGCAAAGAGTACCTTGACATATTGACTATGCCCAAAGCCCGTGTCCTGAGGCTTCCTGCTGGTCCCCTCATCTGCACCCAATTACATGCCCAGAGAGACAGCGGCTAATGGGAGATCTGATCATATTTTGTAAAAATCAATGGCAAGCCTTCCCTAATGCCATATCAGGCCTCTGCGAGGAAAATGCTTCTTGTGAACTAGTAAAGTTGGTGGAATTTAAAAAAAAAAAAAAATCTTCTCAAGAATCCTTTGCGGTGACCAGCTTTTAAATTTAGCCATCCAGGGACTTTTGATCCCGTATGAGTGGAAAATTGTAACCTTTGCTGAAGAGCCTTATTCTGCTTGGTGGTAGGTGGCAGGGTGCTCCGGATCTTGTGGGCTTGAACCCAGAGGGAGGTTTGTTTTTAGGTCTCATGTTGACTAAGTTCTCCTCTCTCATTTAGAGAGGGTGGCGTTACTGTAAGGGAGGATATTCAGATGATCGTTGCCTTGGGCCCTTCAGAAAAATTGCCACATTTTACATTAAGGGCAACCTTCCTCACATAGTGCATCTCTGCAATTAATTGTCTTGACACATGATTAGTACCTAGGGGCAAGGACGGATCGTTCTGTTGATTGGGCAGGGATGCGTTATTAATTGTACAAACTGGCTCAAGTCAGAGCTCACAAAACCAGTGGCTGCAGCTTCTGTCACTGTGGAACTGATATTTGAAAGAGCACCGGTGATTTGTGGCAGGGCAACGCTCCCTTGCCATCCCAATATGATTAAGATTCTCTCACTGCAGCTCATGAGAATTACTCTTTAAACCTGATGCCCTGCAACACCAGGTCACTTGGTAGTTGTGGTACCATGCTGCACCCTCCCATTCGCTCTTGTTTGTTTGCTCTCGCTGCCCAGGCATGGCATGTGGCAGATGAGCAGCGCAGGCATCTTCTCCCACCCTGGCAGGGAGCAGTGTGGAGTCTTGTACTTAAAAAATGAACTAGCTGACCTTGACTTGTTTTAAAATGGCATGATGTCCCGTTTAGAGTTTTAATTCCATTTTAGGCCAAGAAGTCATCTTGAAAGGAAACAAGTTCATGAAGGTTGTTACAAGATCCAGCAAAGAAAAAGAAGGAAAAAAAGAGAAAAGAAAAAGCCAGTAATAGTAATAATGATCATATCGTGCCATTTCTTCTCTCTGCATCCCATGCAGTTGAAGCAATTTTATAGCTATTGTTACACTGTGCAGCATCTCTTCTTAGTATTAATTACCAGACAATATAATACAATTCAAGCCTTACATCCTTCACTGAAATGAATCCTAAAGTATTTCACTGCTGATTACAGGCTGTACATACCAATGAGGAGGCTTTGGAGAGCATACCTGGATATGCAGGAAGCAGCCACAGATGGGTAGGAATGATGGCATCTCAGAGGTGATCACAGTACCCTCAGCATCCTGAATTTGTAAAGGGGAAGCTGCCATGTGGAGGCTGAAGAAAAGTCCAAAGTCCTAAGGTGGGAGAAATATATGTGAGAATTTTTTTTTCTGGTGGATGCTATTAATGAGAGTTGTGCATTGCAGCCCCTCCAGCATCTCTGCTAATGGGAGGCACTTTCCATGCACTGAACTTTATTCCTGTTCATTCTCTTTTTGTTTCCAGCTGTGCAGGCTCTGAGGGGAGCAGTTGACACTCGCAGGCTCAGGCAGCTCACATGTGCACGGGCAGCTCACATGCTCAATGCTAGACCTGCCCAGCATCTCTGGAGCTGGTGGTGTTGGTGGGTCTGTGGTGTCTCCACCATGGGGAGGACATGCCCACCCTCACCCCAGGCACACAGCCTTGGGAGGCCCCTCCTGCCCCCACACCTTGCCTGGCTGCACAATGAACTGGCTGCCTTGTGCAGCTTCACGCAGGGCTGTCAGTATTTCTCATCTTGACAGCATCACCCTCCGCTCTCATTACATTAGAACTAGAAATCGTCCATACCAACTTTTTCGAGTGACACCTAAAGGGATATTCATGTTATGTTACACGCTGTTACTGAGTGCCTCCGGCTCCAGCAATCTTTTTTCCTGCCAGCATTGATTCATTAAGCAGCATACAGAAGTATAACAGTGACTGATATTAGGTTATATCTCCCTTGCTAACCAGACTCTAATTTGTCTTCTTCGTTTTTATTTCCAGTGTTTTGCACTGTTGTAACGAAGAACAAACAGCACAGGAGATAAAGCACCTACAAAACTGTAGCTTTTTGGCTTGTGCATTTCTACAGGGCCCGGGTGTTTCACTGATAGGACTTTTATATATTGGACATTCCAAAAGAAAGACTTCGTGGTCTAAAGGACATCTTGATTTATTCAGGGTGTCAAATTGAGAAGAAACTTCTCAAGTTTAAGTGCGTTCAAGACCATCAGACCACTGTAGCTGGCAATGTACAGAGATGTCCAGGGCCTTAGAAAGCTCCCGTAGAAGACTAGGCAGGAAAAACAGACAAGCCAGATCTAGAAGGAAAACAGCCAAAAAAGGGGCCTCATAATTAATATTGAACATTATACTTCTTCCCCACGTGAGAAGAGCCGTGCCTGAAGTGACAAGAGCAGAGCAGTTTGGTTTAGCTGAGGCTCGGCGTGGTGCAGCTCCTTCCGCAGAACGTGCTAAAGCCTGCGGTGCCCTGGTTTTCACGGGGCCGTGCGACACTTTGCTCTTACTGTTGATCACCTTGGTGTTGGTGTCAAACCCCATGGAAACAGAATTAAAAATAAACTAACCTAAACTGTACCATCTACAGAGGAAGGTGTAGGACCGCCCAGAGCATGCAGCGGAGATGGACAGGCAGCCACAGTGCACAGAAGGGCTGCACAGCTGAAACGCGGCCTGGCCCTGTGGTCAGGTGGGTTTTTACACCTTGCTGAATTGTTTTCTCAGGCAGTTGTTCAGAATTTCCTTAATTTCTGGCTTCTGCTCTCCATTACATCTGTGCTGACGGTGCAAGAGGAGAAGTGACTGGAAAGCTCATCCAGGCCAGGAGCCCCAGCATCTCAGCCCTGTACACCATGAACACTATCACTAATGCCTTTTTTATTTTTTCTTTAAAACCAGAGCCTGGGAAGGTTTGGGTGGTTTGTTGCTGGACTCTGTTGGCAGGTTATTGCTGCAGTTGCTGAAGGTGCTGCAGGTTCGTGGTGCTGCCCCAAGCTCTTGGTGCCCTATACCAGGGGTGGCTGGGTGGTGGCGATGGCCTCTCTGCTCTTGGGGCTTAGAGGATGGGTTTACCCCAAACTCTTCTCTCCCTGTCCCATCAGAAATGATCCCCCTGCCCTGCCTCTGCTCTCATCCTGAATTTTTAAGCATCTTCAGGTAATAATGACTTTAGAGCTGCTCCTGAATAAAAACCCTAAGAAGATGAATACTGCAAGAGCAGTAACAGTGATTCACTAACCTGTAATAAAAGTCAAGTGCCCTACTAACCAAAGACTTCATGTCTTCATTGAATTTAAACCCTACGATGACAAATTTGCTCTTTTAAGTGGACAAAAAATTGTTTTCAACTGATGATGCATATTTTAAATTCATTTAAAAATGATTATCTTAAGATACACTAATGACCATGAAAAGATGAGTGTGGGTGCTTGGGGCAACACTGGGATAGACACACTCCTCAGTGTGAATTAATTTCTTTAATCACCTGTTATGTAATCAACTGTCATGTGTTTTATTATTGTTATTAGTTAATTTGCATGATATTAACATTTATTTTTCCTCTGCCCCCCCCGAAGGATTCCAGGGCTCTGGCCATCAAAAGAAGCTCTGACAACTTCTCATGCTCCAGCTGCAACTGGAAGGCACTGAGGCAGTGGCCGCAGAGCGCTGTGCTGCCCGGCCGTGTCACTCCACGCGGGCAGAGGTGAGCTGTGTGTCTGAATTCAAAACACCACTGACACTAAAATGGAAAGGCAGTTCTGAGAGCTGGTGTCTTTCCCCAGGTCAGAGATTCCTGTAGTGTCTCTGGTGCTCTGGGTGTGGACGACCTCCTCTTTTATTCCTTTCTGTTGTAGGCAGTAATTTTGTGAATAGTTTTCTAGGTAAAGCAAAGGTTGAACTTTTGAAGCAGATGTACACCGCATGACCTTTATGTCTCTCAGCCACTGTCAGGCTTCGCTGAGTGCTCTGCACCCTGACATTCAGTAGGGTAGTAAAGAAATGAAAAGTACTAATGTAACCTTTATAAAAATTGTTAAAATGATAATTTAATTTTTAATCTCCCGCTATGGCGTTAAAATAAGCTCAATAAACTTTGGCGGTAAATTACATTCAGAAGGAATTCAATTTAAATAACATTATGGTTATGGTAGTCAGCAAATTATGTCCTAAACTGCTGCTTCAAGAAAAAAAAGACACATTTAGGGTGGGACTGTTGACCTTTCCAATTTTTGGGTAATACTTGGGCCGCTATTAATTTTTTGGTAGTTGATCTGGAACCTGAGGTCCTTTCTTCTTGCATATCCTTCCCAGGCAATCAAGAGGATGTTGTAGATGAACACCTCTCAGCAGCCAGGGCAGATGAATATTAAGTATTTGAGCCGCAGCATTGTGTTTCATTTCATCTTTATAAAAGACCTGCACCAAAAAAAAAGGAACAAAAGGCTATCTGTGGCAAAGAGGAAGAAATGAAACAAAAGAATGGATTAAACAATGTTATAAAGTTGTTTGATTGTGAAAATGATTTCTTGGTCTTCCTATAAAGTGACACGGCTTGCAGGGTGATCATTAAAGATCAGGCTGTAAATTCAGGCTGAGCTTGTGCCTCTGAAGTACCCACTGCAAACTGAACATGCCATAGGCTCAGGTATATGAATGTGTGCTGGAAACAAGTGCTGTGTGGTGATTGAAATCTGTACATGAGACAGAAGTTATATAGAACTATATACACGAGACTATGTGTCACATCTTACATGAAGGGATCTGAAACTATTTCGCAAACGCGTATTTCTCGGAATTGTTTTACCCAAAATGTGTTCCTTCTGCACTCCGTGGTGATACAGTGACCTTTATCCATTGCCCTGGATGCAATGTAGAGCTCTGTTTTGTCTAAATAGACAAAAGATACCAAGGAAGATGAGGGACATGTGCCCAGCACTGGTTTGCTTGGTTGTTTAAATCTGTGAGAGATATCAAAGTTCTACTTGTTCTCTTGCAAAATTAAATCCTCTCTCATGCAGCCAAACCTTTAATTGCCTGTAGTACTTAGGCAGAGCTTGGAGAGGAACCATAAAAGTACCTTGATAAATGGGTAGGACTAGAGAAAATAACAGTGCCTGTGCTCTGCTCACCCTCTCCTGCACCTGTGCCTGCTCAGCCTGACTGCATCTATCACAGTGGAAGGGGACATGTGGCCTGTCAAGGGGGGAAGCGCCAGGGAAGATAAATACAGTGAGGAAATACAGTAATGTCACCAGTTCAGCCAGACCAGGAGCTATTACTGGAGGACTGACTTTATTTCTTATAGCTATTGGGAGGTTTCTGTTCCTTTGAAGCAGAGGAGAGCACAGCAAAGGTGTGGGAGGTAATGTTCAGCGTGGGGAAGGGAGACAGAGGAAAAGCAGTTTGCACTAACAGGGAAAATGCACTGAAGGGAAGGAAACAAATCTTGCCTGTGGGTGATAAAAAGGTGGATGCACGTTATAGACTAGTGGGTGCTATTTTCTGGAGAAATGGTGATCTCTACTAGCAGGTGAGCAGGGTTGCAGTGCTAAAGACTCATTGCATTGTTCCTGATGCTGCTCTAGGCTTAGGTAATTTCACACTTTCTCTACAAAGAAATAATCTGCTGAACTAGTTTTACTGTATAATTTTGAGAGAATATAATTTAAAAATGTTTCAGTAAAATAGCTTCTTACCCCTTGAAGGAAACTGAGAAGTAGGAGGTGAAAAATTAGTGATCTAGTTTCATGTTATTAGATTTTGCCCAATCAAGGCAGCAGTGAATGCACTGCATTAATGGAGCACCAACTGTGTAGAACAAATGGATTGTGACTGGTTTTTTTTTTTACTGGTGTTACTATAAATACTTTGTCCCTACCTAGTTTCCCATTGGAATTGCAGCATGACCTTTAAACACATGTAAAGAATCATATCTCCATAGAAGTTTAAACTTCCTGTGACAAAGTAGGAACATGGGGACTTTTTTAAAAGCATTGGTCCTTTCTTCTTGAAGATTAAGGCAGATGAGTGTGTTACAGATGCTGAATTGGACAGGGTTACAGACCTATGATTATATTGTTTCTTCTTGGACCTTAGTCAAATTGAGGGCATTTCTAGACTCTTAATAAAGAAAGATGTAAATTGTTCCAGGGGGTAAAACTGATAAGAAAGGAATGGGCTAAAAATGTGACACTCCATGAAATTATCTGACCTCAAATGCCTGGATGTTAAGAGAAATATTTCCATTGGCTTGTAGTCTGACATGGCTTAGTCAAGGAAAAAGCACATTTGCTTTGTTTTCTTTTCTTTTGCAGTGACTGTCCCCTTCTTTTGTGGAATACAATATGCTATCTAGAATTCCCTCATTTCTTGACCTTTTATTTGTTTCTTTTTTTTTTCCACCCTGTAATTTCTCCATTGTTTTTCAGCTGAAGTATATATGTGCTGTCTTAGAGAATGGAAGTTAGGTTTACTTCTCTAAAATTTTTGTAAAAACTGAGGACATTCTGGAAAAGTTCTAAAAGAAAAAAAAAAAAGATGACGCCCTTAAGTCTGCCAGGATTATTCTACTGTCTATTAGAAATATTAGGTGAAAATATTGCAGGAAGAATAGTAGAAAAAGGGTGTTTCAACAATGCAAGAAGACAAGTATTTAATGAAACATTTGTAAAAACTAATTAAATGAAACTAAAATCAGAACTGTACCTTGCTTTGAAGTTTGCACTACAAAATCTTGATGGGGGGAAAACCCCTTCATATTTGGTGATGAGCTCTCTGAGGTGGGAAAAGGATTCAGGTCAGAGATTTCTGCCTGTTTTGGCCATCAAACAAGAGCAGGAAATTGAAGTCAAACATGTACATTTAGCAGCAACAGATTGATGTGCCTGCCATGGCCTGAGTGGCAAAGGGCTGGCACCGTTTCCTCACCTGGCACCAGTGTGGTCCCTGGCTGTCCTGCTGGCACTGCATTGCTCCAAACCAGTGGGCTGGGGTCCCTCTGGAGGGTTGGGGTCTCCAGAGGGCTGGGATCTCTCTGGGGGCAGATCACTGCAGCCTGGTGCTTGAAGATGTTCCCGGGCACGTTGCTCTCTAAGCAAAGCCCTAATGTGTTTCTTGGACAACCCTGAGCGTGCTTATGAATAGTTCATAGTAAAAGCTTCCATGGAGAATATAAAAAGCAATTAAATCTTAATGGCCTGATGTTTACATTTTTTGAACTTCAGGTTGGAAAGCCTGAGTGCAAATTGTTCCGACACAACTAACATTTTGTGGTGAGCAGATTTGTGATATGCACTGGGAAAAAAAAAAAGTATCTAACCAAACTAGTCTCTCAGCTTTTCATACACATTTTCCTTTCACCAGTAGAAGTGAGGGGTTTCAGTGATATTAGAGGGAACAGTTCCCTCAGAAAAAAAAATGTTTGTACCTGCATATTTAAGGTCTCAGGGAGAGGGGAGCCTGATCTTATCAGACAAGGAGGTCAGGATGAAGATGCTGTCCCCAAACACCATCAGCTTGTTTAGTCACCATTCCTTCAGCAGCCACGGGAACTACATACAAATAAAACATGACTTAAGTGTGAAGTACTTTATAGTTGCTTTTAAAAAGCCATTCCCACAGGGGCAGCAACCTCATAGGGGGCTCTTTCCCAGGCTGGGAATTGGGACCCACCCCATGTAGACCTGCTGGCAACCTTTCATGAGTATCTTATGCCAAGTCAAGCAGCAAGTTTCACCTCCAAATAAAATTTCCCCTTAGACAGTAGGGAGTATGACATTTTTGGTGCCTTAAGCTTTTTCTTGCTCCCTACTGGCCATTACCATCTTAACTTGGGTGTTGGTCACAGGCCAAGGGGCACACCAAGGGAGGCAAAGGCTTCCCTTTAAGCCTTGCAGACTGTGTGTCTTTGTGCCTGACACTTTTTTATGTGGATCCTCTGCATCACCCAGCCTTCATCTGCTTAGCTTCTAACCTTTGAAAAACCCACATGTGCCTTAGGGAATGTCCTTAAACGCACAGAGCTGTGACAGTGATACGAGGAGTAAGAGTCTCTTTTGGCATGTAAATGTTGTTGTCTTGGACAGCTCAATTTCCTTTGCTCTTTTCTCTCACTGTATTTGATTTAGTCTGTGATCAATAGTGAAATTAAAAGGACGTGGGTTTAGTCCACCCACAGACTTTCACTGTGCTGCTTGGAGATGCCAGATCTGCAGGGTTCTGCTGATCTGCGCTCGAATGCTGGGTAGTCCTTACCTAAAGATTGCTGTTCTCCAAAAAAACATGTTTCTTATTGTCTGTCAAGAGAAGTTTCACTAGCTCATGCCCTCATTACAGGTGGGGCACCTCTGCTGTTGATTTCAGTCAGAACAGGATTAGAACTATCATCATCTTACTGTTAGTGTAGGTTATGAGCTGATGGAACTGCCTGGCATTGAGTTCAGTGCAGGCTGTCTTGCTTGGGCTAAAGCAAAATAACTCTATAGCAATCTTTTATCAGTGGGAAAAGATGCAGCTTAATGAGGGCACTTTCCAGGATCTGTCAGAAAAAGAAAAGAAATTTAATACACATAGGTATTTTATAATGCATAAGATCCACATGCATGCATGTGTGTATACATGAACACAGCTTCAGTTCTGGTTGGCTTTGGTGTTGATTTTTAGTACAGAAATGTAACTTATCTTATTGCTGAAGTCTGTGATGTAGGCCAGAAAAGCAAGGTGTGCTCAAAATACTAAGGCGAAACTTTCAAAGCACAATTAGTATAACCAGAATATGCTTTTTTTTCCTTACTGAGATTCTGTCTGTTTTGGTGACAGCCTGGTGTGTGAAATGAACATGCAGTGATGGTCACAGTCAGTGTCCTCCCTATACAAACTACTTGGTGGAAACGTGTGTATTTCTCTGTACTGAGACCAATGTAACATCATCACAATAGATTTTGAATGATTAAAAATCTATGAAATGAAAAAAAATCTATCCTTAGTGCAATGAGAGAATACATGCTGGGCTGCACTGACCTATCTGCTCCAACAGTTAGTTTAAACCTGGTTAATAAACAACCTAAAATTTAACACCCCCATATATTTTCCCTTTGTGCTGTTACAGGTAGACTTATGATTGGAATCTCAAAATATTAGAAACTCAAGCTGGACACAGGAATGTGCACACAGTGCATTTTTATTTTGCCATGAGCAATATTTGGTTTCAGGGGAAGCAGTTTGCACATCACCACAAATTGATAGTAAGGGATGATGAGGTGAGCACAAGTCATAAAAGAAACCTGGATTATACAATAAACCGGTCCCACTGGGATCAACTGGTACGTTCTGAGCTCTGTATTTATGAACCTTCAGCACACTGTCATTTGCCCTGCTCTAGAGCTGTATATTGGGAAGGAGAGACTTTGTTATAGACCACAGGTTCCTATCAGGAAAGCAATTCAGTGTGTGCTTCCAGGGCAGCAGAGACCCCTGTGCTCCTCGTCGGCACCGTGAGAAGCAGCTGGGCACTGCTGAAATAGATATCAGGTAGGACAACAATACACTAATAGGAAGGACCATTAAAAGCACTTCACCCTGTGAATTTTCAGGGTTGAGTGAAGCCTATTAGAAAAAAAAAACCAAAACGAAATATTTGAGAGGTGACTTGACTCCAGGGAATAAACACTTACATCAGGAAAAAATAATGGGTGTCAAAGGGCTTTTTAACTTAACTCTGAAAAGTGTCACATGATCCAGCGGATGGAATCTGGAGCCAGACAAATTGAAATTGGAAACATGACCTACATTTTTAATAGTAAGTGTGACTATCCATTGGAACAAAGTATTCACAAAGTAGTGGATTCTCTCCTCTTGATGGCTTCAAATCAAGACTAGGTACCTTACTGGGAGATCAGCTTTAGTCAAAAATAGTTATGCTTTAGTCAAACACATGTTACAGGGCTCAGTATAGAGGTAATTGGGGAAATGTAATGGTCTGTGGCATCCAGGAGGTCAGGCCAGATGGTATAATGATCCCTTCTGGCCTCAAACTCAGTGAATCTCAGAATGAATATAAATGCTATCATCTGGATGTGCATTTGAAATAATTGCAGGCAGAGATTAGACACGCAATTGCATATGGTTCAGAATTGATAAACTTTCCTCCCCTCCAGAACAAAGGCCCTTATTTATGCCTAATTACATGGTGCTGTTGTAATTCAGATAAATATCCGTTAAGAACTCAGATAGGATGTCAGCAAATCAATTTTAACTACTGTGCGTGTGTGGTGTGGGAATCTGGTTTCTAAAGCTGATATTCAACTCCAGACTTGCTCGCACAGGAACGGATCCAGGAACATCTCCAGCGTGGACATTTGCTCCACCCTGAGAGCATCCTGATGTGATTTAGACCTGTTGACTTTGAAGTTGATTCAGTTAAATCACAAAGATGTGGGTCCTGGGCTTCAAAGCATCTGGGTGCCTAGTGCTGATGACTACCCGCCCATTGCCGAATTTTACGGGAAAGGGTTGTTGAAACAGTAACAGCAAAAAATAAAAATGTCCCTGCTTCTATGAGTAGTTTTGCTTATGCTGATACTATCACAAAGAGCATCTCTGCTTGTCAATGCACATGCATCTGCAAAATAACCTGGTGTTGCACTGCTTCTAGAGAAAGAAGATGTACGAAATATTAACTGGCAAGAGAAACCGCATTAAAACACAGATAACTTTTAATATGAATTTCACCATATTGTGTAGCTTTCAATTTTAGTGTTATCTCACTCACAAAGCATTCAAAACAACTGTACAGGTAAACAGTGAGACTGCACAGAGGAAATAATATTTTTAAAGTTCAGTGCAATGTCGTCATTTATGGTATGTGGGCACTTACCTGTGCTCAGAAGACAAATGTTGATGAGTACAGAGTTTCATTCATAAAGGTCCATAACCTTTTGTATTCTCTGTTCTTCCCCAGAACCAATTCTGATTGGTGGCACCAAACACCCAATTCCCAGGTGATGAGGAAGTTTGTTTTTTTAAGTTCTGAGCACTGCACAGAAATTCTGATGGTAGTTAACATGCACCTTGAGGACTGGATATTCTGAGGTAAGGAGATTTTCCCTAGACTGTATGTTTAATTTGAAAGGGGCAAAAGGCTGGATCTGCAACCACCCTCATGACTACCCAAAGATTTGAGCAGTTTTTATAGAATCATGGAATTGTTAAGGTTGGAAAAGACCTTTAAGATCATCAAGTCCAACCATTAACCCAGCACCACCATGTTCACCATTAACATACGTGTGCCATGTCTGCACATTTTTTGAACACTTCTGTGGTGACTCCCCCACTTCCCTGGGCAGTATGTTCCAATGCTTGGTCACCCTTTCCATGGAAAAACTTTTCCTAATATCTAATCTAAACCTCCCCTGGTGCGAGTTGAGGCCACTCCTCTTGTCCTGTCACTTGTTACCTGAGTGAAGGGACAGACAGCCACCTGCCTGCAGCCTCCTTTCAGGTAGTTGTAGAGAGCAATAAGGTCCCTGCTGAGCTTCCTTTTCACCAGGCTAAACACAGGTTGGCCTTTCTGAATCTGAACAATTTGTTTGTCCTGGAGGATAAAGCTGGAATCCACACCTACATCCCAACTTCATTTTTTTATAACTGTCTTCCATTTTTTCTCCTTTTTTCCCCAAGCAACATACACAGAATATCATGACTAACACGGAGGCTGTACAAATATATGCTAATATGTGAACTTTAAGCCAAAATTTATTTGGATTCTCCTTCTGCATTGATGCTCAGAACCTTACAGCTAATTGCACATTTGCTAATTGTAGCCTGCTTTTCCCAGCCTCTTTCATTTTGGCTCAAAAAAGAAACACGATAATGGTGACTCTGCAGATACTCTAAAATAACCAGTGTTTTACTGAATCTCAACCACTTTCTTATGTGAATAGCAAATCTCTCTCTGCAGATACTACTCTATGCAGTTGTTCTGAATATTTTGTTAGATTACACTAAAAATGAAAACAACGCGAAATAATGAAAATCAGATTTAGCTGCATTTTAATATGGCATTTTACCACCTAAATATTTTTGCAGAAAAACTTCACAAAAACTCTTGATTTTTAAGCTGCTTTTTCAGTAGTTCTACAGGAATGGTATTTATGGTAAGACTGTTGTATCAGCAAAACTACCAATGCAAGTATTTTGCTTTTTATCTTGCTTTATAGCCCTTTATACAAGGCCTTCCTAGTACTGTTCTGCAGTAGCATTAATTTCATAAAGGTCCTGAAGGTCATTCTTATTTTCAGTCAAATAACAATATCCAAGAATTTTAATGATGCTCTTGCATTAGTGTTACAATATTCAGAATTGTTATAAAATTCAACAATGTATGAAAATGTCATTGCTAGGGATGAATGAAGCAGCTCATCTCAAAATGAAAGCCCAAATCTTTGCTGGTGTTCAAAAAACTTCAGGTAATTTCACTTTGTCTCCCCTACCTCCACTTCTCAGGTACTTCTACAAATTTTGGTGCCTGAAATATCATCATAATTGATTTTTCTAGACAAAGGAAGTGCTTGGAGATAATTATCTAAACTTAAGTACAGCATTTGGAACAGCGCCATGAGGGAAATTATTAGCTAAAAGGGGAGATTAGTACAGAAATTGAAAAGTGAATAAGAATGCGAGAAGTAGGTGGAGATCAGTACTGAGGGAAGGCAGTAGGGCTTCCCAAGCATCAGTCTTGGGCCTGATGTCATTTAACATTTTTTATTAATGATGATCCCATAAAAAAATAAGTGTGTGCTAATGGAATTTACCAGTGGCATAAGGGAGGGAGGCACTGTCACTACAGAGATGAATAACACTCTCATTTCAGAAGAACTCGAGTAACCTTGAGAATAGGGTGAATTGGATAAAATTCAGAAGGATTTGACTGCAAGTTCATGCTTCTGCGTCCTCTTAAGCAGGTTTCTACTATACCTGCATGTTCATAGGTAAGAAAAGACTAAGGAAGGGAAAATATAGACCATACAAAGCAATGTATTTTCACCCGCATAATGAAACTCCTGTAATGATGCATGAGGCACGTGTTAAAAATCAGATAGGATAGTGCACACTATTCAAAAAATTATTCACTTCACTTTTGGGAAGATATGGAAAAAGATGATTTGAGTGACCATGGGAAGGTAGAGCCTGTAGTGTGAGAGGAGTTTGGCAAAATGCGTGCTGAGGGAGGCTGCTATAAATACTGCATGGGCACGAGCTCTAGGAAGAAAAAACATCTATTTAAACTGAAGGACAACACTGGCACAAGAACAAATGAGCATAAATTGGTCATGAATAAATTTAGGATAGGAATTGGAATCAGGTTTCCAAACAACAGAACAGCAATGTTCTGCAATTGCTTTCCAGTGAGAACAGTGGAAACAACAACAATAACAACAAACCCCAAGATACTTTTAAGATGGACTTAAATGAATTTCTGAAAGGGATTATATGATGTGTTTGGCTAAGATAACAGAGAAGCAGACTTGATGACCCAAGAGGTCTGTCTTTCTAAGCCTGTTTCTCATGACCAAATATTTCAGAGCACTTTTGAGTGCTTCCTTTCCTTCGTGTATTTTTTTGGATAATTTTTTTAGAATATACAGCAGGGACTACTAGCTGGACAGATTTAGGGAAGGCACAAAAGTGTTTTGTCCAGAACATGCTGAATACTGTCCAAACAAAACAAAGGAAGTGTCCAGTGTCCCATGGGGCAAGGCTTGGGTGCTTAAAGAAATCCCCATTTTCTGTGGAAGGCAATGGGGACAATTGCCATCAGCACCCCCTTGAGCCTAGGTTCTCTCTTGTTTCCCTTATGCTCCTGAGCCTGTTGCTCTATTTTGTAGTTTGCTTTCTAGGCCCCACTGTGCAGATGCAGCAGTATGAAACAGGATGGCAAACAAGACTTTAGATACATAAGATTAAAGGGATAGAAACCTGGGCAGTCAGTGTGAGAAAAACTAGATGCCAAGCTGCAGTGCAGATGGCTTGTTTGGGAGAAGGGTGGATTCCTCCAGCCTCGACAGCGTGGTACAGAGCTGTGTTAGCATGTCATGGTTTCTCTCTTGCCCAGCAGGTACCTATGTCCTTTGTTTTGGTTTATCCTGCTTAGTGCCTCAGTTACTGTCCCTTGTTCTCAAATCCAGCATTTCCATTACTTCTTAAAAGCTGCATGTCCCCAAGTCAATGTGGCCATAAAGTGATTTGTATGGAAGCCTGGGGCTGGGGTTCAGTAGCTGGAGTTTTATGGATTTCTTACCCACACGAGCAAACCTGGGTATTAACAGCCCTTTCACAGTAAGAGAAGCTGCTTCATCCAAGGGCTGGATATGCAGGTTGGCTGGGTAATGCAGTGACTCCATGATTAGGAGAGGATCTCACAGTCAAAAGTTTTATGATTTTCTTTAGTTGAAATCTGATGAGGTGGGCAATGAGACCTGCAGAACTGAATGATTCAGGTTGGTTTTCCTCTCTAGCTAATTACACACATACTTTTTCTGAAATCAGTTATTATTATTGAGAATAGGTTAAGAAATGGGAAAGTTAGATGAATTCCCAAGAGTACGGGTAGTTTGGAAAATGAGAAGAAATAGGCACCAGCTTTACAGCTCGTCACTATCCACATTAATCATGTTTGCAGTAGGCAGCAGCTATTTTATGTGCAAACACTTTAACAACTGGTTTAAAAAAATGAAGCAGGATGGTGGAGCCCCAAAGTTCATGGAAAGAGGATAATGAACACCTGCGTATTGAAATAGAAAAGGGAGTTTTCAGTCCCTCTTCAGCTGAGGTTTCTGCAGCTTTCTCAGTCCCTCGCTGAGGGACTCCTGGTGGGGCAAGAAGGCTCTTGGTGCCTGGTGGGGCAGTGACAGCGAGGTCAGCTTGCTTCCTCTACTGTCTCACCCCCGGGGATTTTAAAAATAAGAGGTTAAAAAATCATCCCTGCTTGGGATAATAATTCCCAGTGGTGCCATGATCCTGCTCTCTCATCCCCAACCAGGGCAGCCCTTGGCCCCGTGTCCGTCGTGTGCTTCACCAGACCTGTCCCTGCCGAGTGGAGCCACATGGCTGAGGGTGGCTGTGAAATGACTCCTCTGTGGGAGAGCTGCGATGCTGTGAGGATGTTACAGCCTATGCAAAAGGAAAACAGACAGGGGCAAAGGAAAAAAAAAAAACCCACAAAAATGCTGTGTTCGTTCCTCACTCTTCCCTCAGTGCTGTCTCGCCCCTTGCAGCGACTGCAGAGGTGTGAACACATCCTGTTTACATCTGCCATCAAGAAGGAGAGGCTGAGGGGAGCACACGGCTGAGGCACAGTTGGAGGCAGCACCGTGCCCAGCGAGAGCTGCCTGCAGTGGGAGACATCCTGGCATGGACACGCTGCCCATCTACCACGGGCGCATCACGCGGGAGGCCGGGGAGAAGCTGCTGCTGGAGGCGGGCGTGGATGGCAGTTACCTGCTGCGGGACAGCGAGACCATCCCGGGAGCCTTCTGCCTCTGCGTGCTGTGAGTGCTGCCACGCTGCCTGGGCTGTGGGCAGCCAGGGCACTGGGGCTGGCAGGGGGTGCTGGCACGGGCTGGTCGGGTGGCGGCCGATTTCCAACCTTCACTTCCGCAATACGGGGAGTCCCCACAACAGACCATGTTCTAATAACTACCCTTTGCTTACACCTGCGAGACTTTTGGCTCCTTCAGCTTGTCCTAGGGCAGAGGGGTGTGTGAGGGGTGTGGGGTCCTTTGCAGAGTGAAGAGGAGCAGGTTTTGCCTTTCAGGGCCCACGCTTCCTCTGGACAAAAACGCCAAAAGAGAAAGCAGGCCAGGAGCGCACAGGAAGGGTGAGCGAGGTGCCATGAGAAGTGCCAGGCAACTTGGCTTAGGGTGGTGTGTCCTGCCTCTTTGTGCTGGATAACCCTCTTGCTTTCTGCCTGCATTCTTCTGCTTCTTTACTGTGCTCCTGGGTGTTCTCAGCAGCATCCTCAGGGTCCCCTGCCATCGGGGAGGGTAACGTGGAGTCCTGACATCCGCACAAGCCTTTGCTTCAGGATGCTCTCAGTCAGGCTGAGTGTCCCATGAACCATCAGTTTCACCATCAGGTGAAACTACCTGTAATGCACTTGAAACACTGATGGGTAGCAAACTCAGCAGTAATATTTCATGAAATGGGTTGGAAAGGGAGAGATCCGATGGGATGCTCTGTCAGAGAGAGGGTAGACAGGTTCCCCTGGGAGAGACGGGGGACTTTATGTTCCTAGGATCTCATTTTAATGAGGAAATTTAATTACCCTACTGTTGGCAAAAGTCTTGGAAGTCCTGATAATGCTGTACCATTGCGTTGGAAGAACAGAGACGTGTCTATCAAGGCACTGATGCCTTATTTCAGCAGGAGAAGGAACATAAGAGAAAATTGTTTCAGGTCCAGTACAAAATTAACTAACAGGAGGAACTCAGGTACCTGGCAAAAAAAAAAAAAAAAAAAAAAAAAAAAAAAAAAAAAACAAAAACCAAAAAAAAAAAAAACAGAAGAAGAAGAAGTCAGGTTTTCCCCAAATCTCTTGAATACATTTCCAACAATATGTAGTTAATGCTTGGTGAGCACCATTATCCCCCCCTTATAGACCAGTGAATGGAGACATGCAAGGAGGTCATAGGCAATCGAGAGATCCACAGCCTTCTTCTCAGGAAAAATCTTTGTGACAGAAGATGTATTTTTTATTCTCTCATGAAACCAGAAGGTGAACCGAGATAGGTGCTTCTGCTAACAAATACCTTGATAACGAGATGAAAAATGGGAAATAAGAAGCATCTTAAATGAAAATGGAGTAGACATAGCAAGAGGTAAGGAGTGCTATGATTCCTATGGTGGGAATAGGCAATAAAAGCAGAATCTCTTTTAAATAACCATCAGAGCAAATGGTGATATATCACCTTTACACTCAGAAGTCATTCAATACAGGTGAAACACTAAGGCATTAGAGAAAGGGTCAGGCAGAGTGTTACAATGCTGAATAAAATAGAGAATACTAAAATTAGTCCGCTATTAGTCTAAATCAGGATGTAGGTATGTAACAAGGTCTTTTATCTGCACTCAATCAAGCTGGGATTTTTTGGTATATTAGTGGTAGTTTATGTCCTTCTAAAGAAATTTCATGAATGAAATAGAATATAGAAAATGAAAATGGGAAGAAATTAAAGGATTTCTAACTGTTAAGCTCCTCAGTGTTTGGAGAAAAGAGACTTCACTAAGAAACAGAACAGTACATAATTGTTTCTGGAAATTATGTGCCATTCGTGTCTTCATGGTATGTTGCATTCAAACATACATATGATAAACAAAAGGATAAAAGCAAAAAAAAACTAATTGTGAATGTTATGAAGGTTTCATACAGAACATAGATCCTCAATATTTATTTTATACAGGAAATGGCATCTTGGATAAATCCAGATAAAAAATTAAATGAGAAATGTTACAGTGAGTATGATCTTATGCAGACAGAAAGGTGGCTGAGCCTTTGTTCCAAAACTTGTTAATATTTCAATTTAAGGCATTATGGAAGAAATAGCAAATACGGTAAAAGACACATCACACAAAAACTTTGGAGACAGTTATTATAGAGATCCCAGGAAAGGATCTCACACTAAAGATAGCAATGACAGTTTAAAGAAATGTGGGCTATAAACTAGAAAAGTGCTTTGACAGGCAAAGTTTACCAAAGCAGAGACTTTAGTGGAGAGATTAGAGAAGCAAGGAAGGAAGGAATGAGAAATGTAGATGTGTTCAATGGAGGATGCTAAGCTTGGCTTTGGCAAAATAAGGCAATGGACATAACCTGTCCAAATTCCAGTCTGAACATCATGGGCAGAGATGGAACAGGTGGTAAGAATGTATGTACATGGGAGCTTTGGTAAAAGCTGAAGGAAATGTGAAGTTGCTGTATCCAATGTTTAAGAAAAAGAAAATCAAAGAAGAAAAAGTACCTCTCTGCTTTTTCATACTTTCTTCTAAAGAATCATGGAAATTATTAGGAATAACAAAGTTATTCAGAAATTTACATTTTGGCTCAGAGTCTGTGCTGAAGATCACTGTAAGAATACCTAACTATAACAAGCTCAGGCAAAAGATGCATCTACTAGAAGTACTGAAGTGATCTTTGAAACACTGGAAACAAAGCTGGTCATCCATTAGATATATTGCAATAAGTATTGGAGGTAAACAAAACATTCTGCATCTTTGTGACAAGAATTTCTAACAGAAGAGAATCTCTTTCATACTGCCAGGAATACTTCTATTGTCCCTAGAAAAAAAAAAGAGAAAAATAGTCCAGTTTTCCAAAATCAAAACATGTTCAGTCTGTCTTCTTTCCCCTCTCCCTCCACTTCTGTGGAGAAGTAAAACCTACAGCTTCCCAGTTCTAACCCTTTTTAGTTCTGTTTTTTTTTTTTTTTTCTTTTGGTCATGGAGGAATTAAAAGGCATAATTTCTGATGAGAAGAGAAAAGAAACATTTATCCATTTATCAAAAAAGTCATTAAGTCTGTATTTGTTGGCAGCTGTATGATCAGTTTGAACTTGCACTTCCAGGTCCAGGTACGGTAATTGTCCTGTGATTCCATTGCATTGTTTAGGCTCAAATGTTTCCTTTTCCTGAGAAACTGCATAAATCTGTAATGCCACCATCACCACCACACCCTCCCCCTAGAACACCTCCAAAAAGCCCTGACAGGCTGTGGCAGCCTTTGAGCATCTTAAGGCACACAGTAAGGACTGCACCGTGCACGGTCAGGCTCATTCACCTTTTGCTTTTCCAATTAAAAAGTGGAGCCCTGACCTTTAAAAAGGAGAAGAGTCAAAGGCTTCATGAATCCCTTGTGACTGACACTGATTTTACAGGGCAAGCATAAAAGAGACAGGTAGTAGCATAAAACCTGACCTATAGAGATGGGTAACTGCAGCAGGCAGGACCCTGTTGGAGCATTCATCTAGAAAACTCTCCTTTCTCTTTTCTTTGTTTCTCCTGAGCTATTGATTTATCTCTCTTGAATGCTGCTTTCTGCTATCCAAAGCCACAGTGTGCACATGGTGTGCCTGAAAGCCTTCAAAGAGAGAATGAATATTTTTTTTGGTGTGACTGTGGTGAAGCACAAAGGACCCACTTTCACTAATATTTTAAGACCACAATGAAACTGTGCATGGAAGAGTAGGAAGGTTCTGATTTGCAACTGTCTGCCCCTGGGCTCTGGCAAAGAGAGGTGCTGCCTTTAGATTTTGGCAAAGATTTTAATAGCAGATGCTCCCAAGGCTTTCATTGTATGAATATCATTTTTTGATTGATAATATATACTTTAAGGATATTGTGAATATGTCAACAGAAGTACACAGTCTTTTCCTGGGATTTTTTAGATTTGCACTGAAAAGCAAAGGTTTTTGCTGTTCCTGAAAACTGGGCTACAAGAAGTGCATATGTTTTAGAAAACATACACGTTTTACCTGTAAACATGTTAGACACTACACACGGTACACCAGGGTTTTAATATCAACAGCTGATTGTTCCAGGGAGCTTTCTTTACTGGCCTGGTTTCCTCCTTGCTCAATGCCCCTTTTGACATTTTTAGCACCCTCAGAAATCCTCTGTGCTCACAGCTCCTAATGAAGTCAGTGGGGGACATGGGGCACACTAATGGTGACTAGTTTGAGAAGCAGCCCCTTAAACCCTGCCTGAAAAATGCATAAATAAAATGCCTGAGAGTGCCAAAAGCCCCGTGCTCCTTTACAGATATATAGGCACACATGCACAAGCAAGCAGCTCATGCCTGAATTGGCAAAGATAAAGCATTTGTAGTTTGGGGTTTAAAATTCATATACTTGAGAAATACTGGGAATGTTAGTAGTTGTTTTGGAGCTTTAAGTAAGACAAACATGACGCGCTTGTCAAACTGTATGTTCAGATGATTTGTTTGAAACCAGCCATTCATGTACCGTGCTGCATTCAATTTGTGGAGAATAATCAAAAGCTGGAATTGAAAGCTATTTAGAGCTCCTCAAGCAACAGTAATGGCAGCAGGGATAGGCTGCAGTCCTATCAGATTTTACATGTGCTATTTTTTCTGTCACTGTAACCACGGTGCACAAGTTCAAGGCAACGTGCTGAAACTTTCTGATGCGGCAGGGGTGTCAGCTGTGCAGCAAGAGGGTGTGATACAGCATCACAGCTTCAGCTTTGCATTTCTTCTGTTTCCTATGTAATTTTTTTTGATAAAAATAACAAAACAATTGCATTTATTATAACACTGCACATAATAATCATCATAATTTAAAATGTAATTTGGAACAAAAGGAGAAGCCCCTCAATTCAATGTTGCTGTTGTAAATATCACACAATGTTTTCAGCTTGAAAAGAGTTTTCTATAGCATGACAGTAAATTCTACTGGTTTGAGTATTCCAGCTTCCTGCTAAGCAGTGAGTGTCATGTTTGCTAAGCATAACTTGGCTAATGACCTCCAGATATTCCACTGGCTTTTCTTGGAAACATAGCCTGAATCGTGGAATTTATGAAGCTTAGTTACTGGCCTGCCATAAAGTAATTTCCTTCTATTCAGCATCTCAGGTTTGAATAAATTCTTATTTTATTCTGAATTTGAAGAAATTCCTCTTTGAGGCAATGCTTTTGCCTGGCATCTCCTCGTACCAGACCAACACAAACCTTTCTCAGGCTGCACACTTACTCTTTAGGTAAATCAGCAGCTTTTCTTCAGATGGTTCAGAGTGTTGAAGTGGTGAAGATACTGACAATCTTCCACAGAAATCTCTGCATAAGTTCAGACACATTACACAAGATCTCACTTTCTCTCTCAAGGTTTTGTTAATTGCAGAAGAGAAAATCAAGAGGATGTGTTTGCTTTATAGTGCTACAGCATTACAGAAAGGTAATATTTGTTATTAATTCAGTATCACAGGCAAATTTTTGCCACAAGAAGTGTTGGTAGGAGAATCAGTGATGGAAATGTAAACTCAAAAACTGCTGTTAGTTAAGCTACAGTGACTCTGTTGGCCTTTTCAGATCTTGTGAACATCAGTTTAAAAAATTTTTTTCACTCTTGCTGACATAGAGCTTGTATCTTGCACGTCATCTCAATGTGAATGCTGTTTCTTCAGCTTGAATTAGCTGATGGGTGGTAATTGCTAAGTTGTTGTACCTTGATTGTATAGCTGAGACCTAAATAAGGCGGGAACCAGGCTGTTTGTCAACCAGAAAATGCAAATTCTGGGACAGAGTGAAGAGAAGCTTAAATAGGATTTTCTCCTGCATTAAATAACAAGACTTTTCAGCCCTTCTGTGATTAAAAAACCAAGCAGTGTTCATGGTACAGCCAGTCCAGACATAGGAATGCTATAACTGCTGAAAACTTTAGAGAGTGCCTCTCTTGCAGCCTAGAGAGCCACCATTGCTTTCAGAGAGTACAAGAGATGTACTTTATTTAAAAAAAATTTATGTGTTACTCCAAAAATTGGACAACTCCCCCCAACAATTAGAAGATTATTTTTAACAGGGGAAAAACTTTGTTTTGTCTAACATGTCCCTTCTCTGACGCTTCTCCATTCTCCATCCCTAAATAGGCTAAGGCAAACACCTAAGAAATGAAATTTAAAGTCTGAAATGCTGAAAAGTGACAAAGTTATACTAAACTGAGTCTGATCAGTGTATAATGCTCAAGATCTCTGTAGATCACAGCACTGTCAGGTTCTTAAACAATGCTGTAAAGTGAAATTCCAAGGTAAGGTCAGGTTGCAAATGTACCAGGTAAGAAGCTTTGATTGATGTAATGCAATGACATTTGAAGAGAAAGCTACATACAGAGGAAGAAATTGATGTCATTTATTGCTGACATGGCTTTCCCTTGTCTCTCTGTCTTTCTCACTTTTTATTTTTTCTATTTTGGACTCAGAAATGAATACAAATTAGTTTAATAAAATTTCCTAACTGAGTTGCAGAATTATTTTAAAATATACCATGCAGCCGAAATGTCATGGTTAATTTTAATCTGCAGCATGTGGCTAATGTCCTCGAGCTGTTTCAATGGTGCAGAAGATTGTAATTATTCACCTGTTAAAATAAATGCAGCTTTAACAAGTCTGATCACAGCTGAAAAGGAAGAGTGGAGAGGACAGGTAGACAGCTGCTGTTTCAGTGTGTCATCTGTGAACAATGCCTTTGTAACTCTTTGGGAGGAATTATCTACCTGTAAGGGAAAAAGGCCGATAATATAAAGTGGACTGTTTCCTTTAAGAGCAACTTTTTCTAGATTTTTCTTTAACAAAGTTTTCTGAGTGAAAATATAGCAACAGAGACAGTGTTAGTGCAGTTCCTGGCTGGTATAACATGTCCTTTCATATGGAGATGAAAGAATGAGTGAAATGTCATGAAAATATCATCAGTGGTGACCAAAGCACTCTTTCATAAGTGCTATCTGATATTGTCCTTACAGCAGTGGCTGTTTTCTGCTTCCCCTCACCAGCATTTTGGCATTTTTTGCCTTTGATAGAAAATTTACAAGACCTTATTCATTAAGATGTTCATTCATGATTCCTCCTGTCCCTGGAGCTTCACTGACACAAGAGAGGAGTTTTGCTATTGTCAGTGAGGTGTGTGTCCATCCTTGGGACAGGTGAAGGGACTGGGGAGCCCTTCACTGAATCTTTGCCTAGGCATCAGGAGCTGGTCCTCCTCCAAGATATGCTGGTACACCAGTGTCACTGTAAGAGTGCTCTCTGAGATCACACCGCATAGAAGGTCATGGTGTCACTCTAGGAGCTTTTTTTCTGCCCTGAATAGGTGGCCGGGGAATTTTTAATTTCCTGAGACCTTAGCTCCAGTAAATTGACTTTTTACCTGCTTTTTCCTGTTGTTAAATGTTTTGCTCTTTGGAAGGTAATGTTCTCTGCAAACTCAACGTTAACTTGTGTATTTAACTTTTAAGAAAAACACCTTGATCTTCCTTCAGCCCACACTGATCTTAGCTAACGGTGGGTAGTTTAAATCATGAAATCCTTTCTCACGGGAGGCCGTGCCCATGTAGCAGTAAACGTGGCTTGTCAAAATCATGTCATTTGTACGTGGAAGGTAAAAAGCTCTTTGAAGTGGTAATGAAGTAAGTTCCTGCTGTATGACAGAAAGTTTTGATAAGATCATGTTCGTTGGGAGAGTACTTATCAGAAGAGCTGTGATGCATTTTGTGGAAACCAAGGTCCCAATGGAAAGTAGTGAAATGGGAAGATCTAGCTGTTCACACCCTTGAGAAAATGCATCCTCTTTCCTTTGTTCATTTTCTTTGAACGAGCAGGTGTGGATGCCGAGGCCATCTCCCATCTACACACTGGCTCTACTTTCTGGTGGCTTCAGAGCGAAAACCAGATGATGATGATGTGCTTTTAAACTTAAGCACAGTAAAACCTTGCAGGTCTTCCAGGCTTTTCTTCTCAGGGAAAAACATGGACATCTGCCAGGTGAATGGAGAGCTCTCAGTTGTCCCTCATGAGGCTGTGATAGCAGTACTCCTCCCATTCTCCACGCTGTGCTGAAAGCATCTATGTTCCCAAATTCTTGTTCCTTTCTCAGTATTTCAGGGGCTTTTAATCTGAGTTATCCTTTGTGCTTTCCCTGTGCTCAGTTGAAATATTTTATATTGCAATTTTTTGAAAAATACAGGATAGGTGTCTATCTTACATCTCACCATAATTCAGCATGGAATACTGCTTCATCTGACTTCTATTTTTCAATTTAGAAAGCACTTCTGGCAGAGTCCTGAGAGCCATCAGACAGTTCAGAGCCAAAGCAGCATCACAGCCCCTCAACCACTTCAACTCATGCAATCTCTTAGGTAGAAAAAATGATGAAAGAAACAACAGATGGTGGCTTTCCAGGCAACTGAGCCATTTGTGAGAAAATCAGATTTTAAAGAGATTGAAGCACTTGGAGTGCTTTGGGACAACCAGGAGCTAGGATGGGTAGTACAATCATGGAATGGCTTGCATTGGAAGGGACTTTAAAGATCATCTAGTTCCAACTCCCCTGCCGTGGGCAGGGATGCCACCCACTCGACCAAGTTGCTCATACACTTATGCACAGTACAGTATTAAAAACAGAAGGGAAGAGAATAAGGTTTAGATTCATAGATACTGATTCTGTTGGGTTTGAGCCTTGAAAAAAAATCACTGAAGAGATGGTTAAATACCCACTTCAAAGAGACGGGACTAAATGCCAGCACGTCTCTGGTATTTCCCAGTACATTATAGCCTGTAAAATCCTCATTTTCTTAACCATATATTGACTGGTGTGCTGCGTTCTCAGGTACAGGAAAGCTCTTTGTGATTTTTAAAACAAGATTAACGTGATCATCAGGTACTCCTGAAAAGCTGACAATACAGCCACAACTCTCAGAGGCTTCAAGAAAGGACATGATGCCCTGAGATTGTCTGAGAGTGTGGGCAGCCACTTCTCACATCCATCTGGTGGCACATAGAAAGTCTTGTTTCTGGGGGAAATACTCCCTAGGTTGAGCACGAAGAGGTGGATGAAGCTCTAGTGGGATTGTGGGGCAGCAGCAGTCACATTCCTGAGCAGGAGGGCAGTGTCTCATCTGCTGAACAGGGAGCTTGTCCCTGCAGCAGCCCCGATGGGAGGGAATGGCTTCGTGTCCTTGTGTTTAATCACAGTGGGAGTCGTGTGGTGGGGGCAGAGCTCACAAATCATGACAGGCATTTTGCTCCCACTTCGTGGGGTTGTAGCAGAGTGCCAGCTGTTAACAACTTCCTGCTTGGGTAAATCATACCAGACACTTGGCTTTGCAAAGGTTGCTGCAATGACTTTTAAACAGGAATTTATCCAGGAGCCATGACACGGAGCGTAAGTAATTGCAGTCGTATGATATCTGTGTCATTGATGGTTTCTGCAAATTTTTAGTAGCTGCTGTAATGCCATGAATAATTGGAAAGAAATACAGTATTTTTCTGCTTTCTTAAGAATAAGAATTGATGCTGAAATAGGGAATAGTCGCTAAAGTCCTCCTGTGTATTCATGTAAATCTATGTATTATGAAATACAAGATTTCTTATTTGATACCATCTAAACTAATGTTGCATCCCTGGAGCTACTATCAATTTTTTCTGTGCCTGATATAAATTTTTGGATATTGGTATAATAATCACCATGTAAATCATTCACTGGGTTCATGAGAGAAGCAAGACTGACTTTGGACAAGAGTGTGTATCTTGTGCTATTGGTGCATGATTCCTTATTATCAAAAAGCTTAGATTTTAATGGAATGAAGATTCCATACTTTTATAAATCTCCTTTTTCAGTATTTGAGAGTTAGGAATGTATGGGCAAAACAAAGAGTAATTATTTTACCTTCTTGTTGTGGGTCTAGCTTTCCAAGTAAATTACACTCATGATATTGCTTCTGTTAACATCTGCATTTAAATGAGTCACAGAACAGTAATGCTATCTGCCAATAAATACACTTTCTCTTCTTGCAGGGAAAGTACATCTGGTGTGTGGCAGTAAAAGGAGGTCACTGGAAAAAAAAAATGCTGAGGAAGGAATGAAAGCAGCATCACTTAACCTAAAATAACTGAATACACCTAAACTAGATCTGAGTCAGACCAGTCCCTCTCATCCCGAAAGAACCCAGTAGGTTGAACACTGTATCTGGCCACTGGGGTTTTTATCTATTTAGCCTTTATAGGTGAATTTATTTTTGAGGAAAGGTTAGCAGATGAACTGACTCCCACATAACAAAGTGTAGCTCTTGTGAAAACTGTCAGGAAAAATGAGTAATAAATACATGTTGATTTTTTCCCCCCCCACAGGCATCAGGGTTATGTTTATACCTACAGAGTGTCCCAGACAGAAACGGGCTCCTGGAGTGCTGAGGTGTGTACTTCTCCTTTCTCTTCTGAAAATTTCTACATCTTGTTTCATATTCTTATAGATTTAATGAAATATATTCAAATTATTAATGTTTCTGCATAGTCTGATTTTCACTGACGGTAATCGATCTTGAGTGTGCCCATCAGTAAGATATCTTGGTGCCACTTCTGACAGTCTAGAATTCATAAATTAATTCCCTGTTTCACTGCAGCTGTTGCATAATGCAATAGTGCATTATTTCCCATCATTTTAAATGGCAAAAATATTTTGTTTTTATAACTTGACAAGCACAATCTGTTCCCTTCTATCTGTGTACCACTAATGTGGGAATATTTAAAGAAATTATTTTCAATCTACATTGTTTTAAAGTTAATTTTGCTCCACATCAATTCATTGTAAGTGAAAAATACAGAGAGGGTAGCCAAAACTTGATACAAAATATATTTTCATCCATCTGACAAGAAAACAGTAATTCTAGTATAGAAAAATACTTGCAATACAGACAACTGTTTGGGTTGATGGGATTGGGATGTTAACCTGTATTTATTCTATGAATTTTTTGTTCTTTGGATGTACTCTGTGTATTAATTCATAATTAGCTTTCTTTTTGTATGTTAATGAACACTTATTACAAAAATGATATAATTTCTCGACAGGGATAATTCCATTGCCATTATTGTAATAGAATTGGTAGCAGTGTTCTGGAAGACAAAACTGTTTCTTGGGGTTACTCAGAAGCAGATTAGGGAGTGGAAGTGACTGACATTACTGTGGAGTAAATAATTCACCCTTGGGCCCCGGACTCTGAACATCCTCTGCAGCAAAAGGTGCTGGCTACAGATCCATGATACCAACCCTTCCCTTAAGCAAACAGAAACCTTTCAGTAAATGTTGCTAAGACCACGCTGGCCTCAGCTGTTACAAACAGCAGCCTAGATCCAACTTATCCCCAAGGAATGTGCCTCCAAGGCCAAGAGAGGCTCCAGATGCAGCTGATCCTTTCCTATCTCTGCTCCCTTCCCTGTGGCTGGTTGGTCTCTGAGCAAGCTCAGGTCACACCCATCTTTCAAGGACAAGGCAGGGAAATTAAAGCAGTGCTGGTGAAATCCCAGCCAGTGTGAGGACTCCAGCTGGTGCCAGTGAGGTTGGATTTAGCTCCCAGCTGCTGGGTGAGAGCACTGTCCCTCCAGTGTCACTAGGCTGGCAGGGCCCATGTTTGTCCTCCTTTGACTTTGGTGAAGAGGTTTTATTGCAAGAATGCCCTGAAGGATTTAGCACAAACACTGGATTTTTGATTAAAAGCACACGTGGTTTCATTTCATAGTGTTTGAAAAGTTGCTAATTTAGAAAGTAGAAAACCTCCCACTTTTAATATATAGGTAACATTTTGCTGTCTTTGTACAAGAGATAGACAGGAATACTCAACACATAAGCCAGGATTTGCAAAGAGGCTGTGCCCTTGCTGAAATTTAGTGATGTAAGGACTCCCCAGTAAGCCCAGGTAGCTCTCTAGGTTGTCTTACTGGCATTTGCAGGCTGGAACTATCTTACTGATACATGCCAGGAAGTTATTGGTAAAGAGGTTAAAGCACTAGCTGTAATAAGTTAAGGTCAGAAATAGTGAAAGATCACTTGTGAGTTTGCCTAATAAGCATAGAATGGCAGGTTTCTCTTGTAGTGGCTCAGAAATTGTCCCTCTCCCAGCTTTACATCACTGTGCTGCTGGAAATCGCTCGGGGCAGGGAGGCTGTGATGCCCTGGGGAAGGGGGAGAGCAGTGCAGCTCACTGACTCATTTTAAATTGGCACATCAGGGCGTCCACATCCATGGCTGGCTACTTCCCTGTGGACTGTGTGCCTTTCTGAGGACGAGGCCCCTGTGCCAGCACCCCGAGCCCAGCACAGGCGCTGGGCACCCTTCTCACCTCTCCCCCTTTGACTTTGCAGACAGCGCCCGGGGTCCAGCGGAGGCTCTTTCGGAAAGTGCACAACCTCATCTCGGCCTTCCAGAAACCCAACCAAGGCATTGTAACACCCCTGCAGCACCCAGTCATCAACCACGTGAAAGCCAAATACTCCCCAGGTACTGGTGGGGTGGAGGGAGCCTCGTCTGCAGCTGAGCAGAGCCCTCCATGGTGGGGCAGAGATGGAGGTCTTAGACTTATTTGCATGTTTGACCTGAACTACCCAACAGAGTGACATTGCCAAAAATGTACCCAAACTTTGTTCCTGTGTGATTGAAATGCTGTCACCCAGGTGCTCATTAGGGACAGGGCCTGTCAATGTAATGAGAAAATGGATTTTGACTGTGTATTCCTGACTGCTATAGCAGTGATGGCTGCCTTCCCTCACCTGCACCCTCACTAGTGTAGGTATGAGCCTTCTGATCTGTCCATTTTCTTGCAGTGTTCATCCTCTCTTGTCTTTGTGATTATTTTTCTTAGGGAGGAATGAAGGCCATGACTTCCACCTGCAGCCATCGTGAGGATGTTTCCCCAAGTGTGACATAATCACAGCTTCCAGTGTCTCCTCTAGTCCAGGCTCTAAACCAGAAGGATTTATATGATAGTTAACACAACTCCGTGAGTTTTCTTGTAACATTTACAGAAATGTGTATTTCATAGAATTTATAGTTCAAAAGACTTTTAAGTTTCAGAATACTTCGAATTTGGAGGTTTTTTTTTTTTTGTTTCTGTTTGTTTGTTTCCTAAGAGAGGACAAAATAGGATGAACATAATATTTCCCCCCCCATGTAATGTCAAGTAAAAAATATTCTTCCCTTTCAGATTAGTTCCTAATTAATAATTTGTTACTAATTTTACATCGCTGAACTTTGGAGTCTACTTTGCTTTGTTCTGATTGGCATTTATGCAGAATTGGGCAAGTTCCCTTTTATAGCCTTAGGAAAATTGTTTACATTAAAGTGTCCTTGCCTTGGGTGGGCTGTGTGTCTGTCATTCATACAGTTCCTAAAGATATTCCAGAAGTGACACTGTGAGGATCCCCACTAACTGCTTTCCCGTCACACCAGGTGTTCTGCCCTGTAACAAAATCTGTAGCTAGCACAAATGATCAAAAGCATAAGCAATGCAGACTGAGAACACCCAGCAAAGTGGAAAGCCTGCTTCTTTGCTTTTAGGTATTCTCTGTACTTGAAACAAGCCACCTTAGCATACAATTTAAAAGGATAAATTATTTTTCATGGCAGTTTCTCTGCTTTTCTTTTCCTGTGCATGTACTTCCAATGCTGCTGCTGGGCTCCTGGAGGGGAGGTTGAATCTACAGGACTTGTCAGCTGAGCAGGGTTAGTGGGCAACACGTTGCTGTGACAATTTCAGTTCATGACAGTTTCTGTCTAATTGAAGGCCAAGTTTCATTTGCAGTGAAATGTTTTATTTTTACACTGTATGAATGTGTTGCTCTGCGCCGCCTTGGTACGTGTACTTGTTGGTTGAAACAGGTCTTACCTTAACAGAGTGCCATACAGTGGCAGATCCAGCATGATTTCCTCTTTATTAAAATATTTAAAGGCTGGTTTTTTAATTGTTATATAACTCAGCAAACACACTGGCTGCTTTGCTGTCACTTGTGCTCGTTGAGTCTTTCCCTCCTCCTCTCTGCCTCAAGGGTTACCCAGCCTGTTGTGAGCCCGTGGCATCTGGTCCCTGGCTGTTCCTCCTCAGCTCTGTGCTCCTGCAAACCATCCTTTCTCAAAGCCAACCAGCTGCTGGGTGCTTTCAGTATGTGTGTGGGGTCCCAGCCTTCCTGGGAAACCTTTTTTCCTTTCCAAGTGCTGGGTCTAAACCCCGGGCTGACCTGTCCTCTCCTGGGAGCAGGAACAAGTGTGCTTGGAAACAATCCCTGACAGATGATTGCAGGGATAAATGTAGTGGGGAGAACTTTGCCCAAGGGTTGTTTCCTATGGAAATGTCCTATTGGCTTCAAGCAGAGGGTGAGGCTGCATGTGCAAAACCTGAGGCACACAAGCAGCAGCCACTCACCCGCTTTTTGTGGTGCAGTGAGCTGAGGATAACTTGTTTGACTAAGGCTGCCTCCAAAAGTGCATTGTTCTTCTAAAAAATACATAAAATAGGCCAGAAGGTGCCATTTCGGTTTAAAGCTGAGAATGTTGTTTCAGTTTCTGATGTAAATTATTAAGACAGAGGTTGTGTTGTTTCTTTTGGATACCCAAGGGTATGGAATTGCTGTAGGCTTAAACAAGGTGGAAACAGAGAGAAGCTGATGGTGCCTGTGAGACAAGGAGTCAATGTTTGGTTATAGAAACAGTAAGATGGAAATTATATAGATTTCATACAATGACAGGTGTGAAGAGCTACAGATTCTTTTAGAGAGCAGCAGCTGCATTTTGTGGGCATAAATGCCCAGATAATCACCTGCTTCTTCCTTCCCACTGTCCCTTCTGGACTGAAGCCCCACTGGGACTCAGCCCCTTGCAGCTGCTCTGCCCTGTCCCCCTGCCAGCCCTGTCCCCTTGCTGCCACAGTCCTGGTTCTGGCAGGTGGCTTTGTAGCTCACTGCATTACCTTGTGTCCCCTGACCCTGCACCCCCTGCTCTGCCCTCTCCCCAGCACAGGCAATGCTGCTCCTCTGCAGCAACCACCCCTCCCTCAGCTCTCTTTTTGCCTCCACGAAGCCGTCCCCTACTCCCCATCTGTGGCTGTGACAGACCTGCAGCACTAAATCAATTCCATCTCCCAGGCTGTTTTTCTTACCTTTTCTACTAGAGCACCTCTTTCAACTCACTTCCTTCTCATCCATCCAACACAGCTCTCCCAGCCTCAGCCCTCCTGCTTGGTAATGACCCAGCCCAGCTGCTCCAACGTTTTTCATCCTGTAACCTTTCCTTTAGCCTTAAATGTTCCCTTGTACCCTTCCTTTCACGTGCTCCTCCTCTCTGCTGCATGTGCTAGGCTTTTTATTTTTTATTTTCCTGGATACATACTTTTGACACCACAGTCATTCATCATCATCAATTTGAGGCAGCTCTAAAGAATGTGAAGATACTTAAACTTTGCTCCTCATCCTACCACCACAGTTGACTTCACCCACTCTGTTATTAGGAATGCAAAGGCATTTAGCAGAATTATTTTTTTCCCCTCTCACATTTGCTTTGATGAAATGTAATAACCTGTGCCCAGAAACTGGCTGGGATTTCACCTGTAGTGAAACCTGCAGAGTTATAGGCATGAACTTTGGTGAATCAGAAGTAAAATTAAATCTTGCTAAGCAACCTCCTGCTTTTGAATCAACCAATATTGGCTAAAGCCCTTATTTAGCTCTATGTAAGCACCTTTTACTGACATGACCAGAACATCCCAAATACAAACAAAGACAACATCACACGCCATCAGTTTGAACCTTTATTTTTTAAAAATGAAATAGTCAAAGTACTTTCTTTTTCAAATATCGACACATAATATATTAACTTTCAATATTTACAGCGTGTTGCTGGGATGTTCTTGTAGAAAATGCATGCTTCTGGTCTGAAACCCAGAGCAAAATGCATCAGACCATTTAACTGCAGCCATATAACATAAACCTGTACAGTATCCAGTCACTATTCAGCACAGGAGTTAGAGCAGGAATAAAAAAATTGGGATCTATTGTTTCCTAGCAACGAGGCTGAGGCCATTATAACACAATTTCTTTAAGATCAGAACCTCTAACTGGTGTTAGACAGAAAGTGAAGATCTTGGCATACATTGTAAACATTTTTTACTGTTGATGAGAAAGCTAAAAAGGAACGTTACTTTGACATATATCGTATGCTATGCTTCTCGTTCTCGTTTATTGACACTTCTGCCAGAAGAGTATGAAGATTGTAATGTTTTATCATGGTTCATACAAGTAAAATACTGTCAAGGACACGATCTGATATACTAACATTTATTAAAAGGCTAAAGTCCACCACGAGATCTAAGGAAAAACTGGAAATTGTCAAACACGTTTCCTTAGACAAATAATGGCAGGTGACAAATGCCCAGACAAATCGACAGCGAGTCCGACTCCACCATTCCCAGTTTCTGCCTGGAAGCGATTCCTCTGGCAGTCAGGGTGCTTTCGACCTGGTAATGTTTTGTATCAAGGAGAGGTTTAAATAACAGTCAGCATTTGACAGGAAAACCCTCAGGGCTGTGGGCGCAGCCTGAGCTGGGTGTCACCGCTCCAGATCAGCCGCGCTACGGCGAGCACACCAACACCCCGCCGGGGATCTGCCCATCTCCTTTGGCTCAGCTAAACCAGGAGCTCCTCTGCCTAAACCACCTTCCTCTTTGGAGCAGCACCTTGGCTTCCAACAGCACCCATTGCCATTGCTCACCCCGGAGAAGCTGCTGCCCCATGACCCCAGAGCATGAGGCCACCTCTGGCCAGCCAGTGCACAGCTGAGGAATGCAAAAGAGCTCAAACCAAAGAGCTAAGGTGTGTACACCCAGCTGCACACTGACCAGTTCATATATATTTATTTGGCTATGTTCTACATAGATATCTATATATATATATATTTATAACTTTGAAATGTTCTAGATTTGCTAAATAAATATGAAAGCAAAGGAAATGTTATTGTACACACTATTTGTTTGGTTGTCATAAAAAATATAGCACGAATTTCTCATGGTAGGTACTTTGCTACAGGATAGTGTGCAATAGTGGTTTTTATTGTATTTTATTTTATTTTAATTAATTTTTTCCACTTTCAGAACCTTGTTTGCAGTGCAGAACGATAGCATCAAATTATTGGATCTAAATAACAGTAAAAATTTCCATGCTATTATTTTTCTTTTTTTTTTTTTCTCAATTGGGTCTCTAGGCTATAGTGCAAAATTAAAAAGAAGAAAAAAGAAAAAAAAAGAAAAGGAGATATATTAAAAAAAAAACCCAAACCAATCAACCACTGAGAAATTGGTCTAACTACTAGGAAAAAAAAATGGAGACTGAAATATTCCCTGCCTCCATCTGAGGTTGTTCATGAACAAGATGGTCCAAAGCTATTTGTTCATGTGGTTCTCACGAATCACTGCTGGCTGGCCCATGTGTTTCTACGACTTCAGTCTCCCATGCTCTTGCAGTAATAACACATTTCTTTAGTGCTGTAATCTCAACACAACATTTATATTCAGTTTCCTAGATTTACGAAACTGTTATGATGAAGGCATTTTTTTTTTGCTTTTGTAACTGGGCCATGTAATATCATGGGAGTCTTAATGGATCCATATTCTCATAAGAGATATTGTTCAAAACGTACCTTAGACTGCACCCAGGAAATGGGAAAATGCCAAATCTACTCCCAAAGACAAACTTGTAACACATTTCACTCTTCGACCTTTTGGCATAACATGAGAACAACAGTAATCAAGGCAGTATTAAAAACCACAGCTGTAGGTAATACAAAGTGCATTTCCTGCATATAATACAAATATAACTTTAAGAAACTAAAGGCACAAGCTAACTAAATAAGTATTACATACTAGAAATGCACAGTTCAAGGTTATTCTAATAGCTTCAAATATTTGTTTATAATGGATATTTAAAGCAGTTTGAAAATGATCCTCATTAGTGAATTGCAAAAAAGTATAATTGCTTAAAATATAAGTAAAATAGACTCTAATATTGACATCTTGGATCAGTGATAAAATACATCATCACATTTATGAATGCACTCTCTATATACAATTCATAAATTATTCTTCCATTGATTAAAAGCGTATTAGAGGCTCAAGGATTTGAAGGTCCATTTTTAGGCTGGTGTGGAGGTATTCAAATTCTCCGTGATTGTATGGAAAATTACAGAAATCTGAGCTGTGAAACCTGGATGTTGTCAGCTCCCTGTCCTGTACAGTAGTTAGTGATGAGCCTGATCACAATGTGTATATGCAGATTTTGGTCCACAGTTCCCCCTGGCTGGGGATAAAGGAGGGTTTCAGGGGCCGGGCTCTCACTCAGCCTGATCCTGCACCTCCAAAGCTGCGCTGGCTCCCAGGGGAGCAGAGGGAGTCTGGGAAGAGACGATAATGGGGTGAGGCTGAGACTTGAGCTCAAACCCCAGTGAGGGGCTCAGGTCTCAGGTGCCACTTCAGGCTCATCTCTAACTTGGGTACAGTCTGCTCCACTTGCCCAAAAAACAAGGGAAAAGAGAAAACTGGAAAAAAAGGAAGAAAGACAAAGAATGCACTTTGTTGGCTTCAGTAAATATGAACAGAAATTGTTTCAATATATTACTATGTCTGTTTTGAAAGAAATGTGCAATAACATCACTGTTACGGATACAAAGGCTCTATAACAAGACTTCTAGCTCCCTCTGAAAGTCAGTAAAGGAAAACTGCTTGCCCATCCCCCCCGCCCCATGTGCCCGCCCCACCTCCTGATAATCAGGTCTTGTAACAATGACAAGCTGGAGGAAGGATCACCTACTCTGCTATGAAGTAACTGTGCCAGCAGCGCATGATACCTTGGGAAATAAAAATTTCTGTCCATGCAATACAATGCTTTTCTATGTGCTCTAGATATTGAGCTGAAAAGTGAAGAGTCATCCCCAAAATGTTCTACGTTTATCAACATATTTACTATCCACACTTAGGTTCATCAACTCCCAACCCACCAATCTTCTTCAGTCTTGGAAAAATGAGTACTACAACAGGATTATTAATTTGAGATGAAAAGAACACGATGCCTAAACCCAACAACACTGCAACTTCCAAATCATCTGCGTAAAGACGAGTCCTGGCCCAGTGACTACAGACAGGACTGATCCTGCACGGCTTGTTACCGCTCCCCGTGGGCTCCCAGCTGGGTTGTCCCCAAAGCACTGGGTTAAAGCCCAGCATGGAGCACACCGATACTGGTGGAGAGCCTGCTAAAGATTACAGCTTGGCTGAAGCCCGGTAATGCTGTGTCACCCACATCCCTGACCAGGAAAACTGGCAGCTCTACATGTGCATCCAGACTGCAGTATATTCCAGTGCCACGGGAAACCCTGGGAGAGAGACCCCACACACACGAGTAGACACAATGTGGTGTTCAACATGGGGTGACTGAGGGGCAGCCACAACAGAGCAAAGGCCACAGGGGACAGCCTTGTATGTACTGAATCCAACACAAGTCAGATTTCCCAGGTTAGAAAATCCCTTAGCTCCTGGCTGTGAGGAATGACATGTGCGGGGTTGGTGAGCAACTACGAAGTTTCCATACACAGTCTGGTTTCTGTGTGCAATCCCTTGAACTTACGGGAGATCTCACTGGGATAAAAACCACCCAGTAAATACGGGTTGCAGAATCAGGCTCTGTAACCTTTTAAATAACTGGTGAATTATTAAAACAACAACAAAAAAGTTGTGTTTCTTTAGAAGAAGGCAGAGCATGTGGCGCTCGCCCCTACCCCGCAGGGCTGTGAGGTGTCACCCCGGGCACCTCGCGCGCAGGTCGCGGCGCTCGGCTCGGACTCTGCTTCTGAAATTTTTGAATACTGCCACACAAGAACTAAAAATTGTCACTGTCATCTCTCAAAGAGTTAAACAAACAATATTAAAATACCATCTTCTGTCACATTTAAAGGCAGTTGGATATGTTTTTTTTCCCTCTATATTTATATATACAGAGTTCTGATCTAGAAAAACCAATACAATAAACCATTTTACGTTTAAAAACAGGCAGTCTTTGGTGACGCAAAGGCAGAGATTTTCTTTGTTACCTTCTGCCTATTTCACTCTGTCTCATGAAGTGAATATTATTGGCACTGTCAGAAAGTTCGAGATACTGCTCCACAGATAAAACAAAATATCCATCGTAGCCTTGTACCCTCCCAGTGCTTAAAAGCTGCTGTTTCTCCCCATCTGTCCATGCTCGAATTCCTTCTTCCCCCTCCTGTAGCCGTCTCTGCTCCTTAGTCCAGGCCTGAGCCACGGCTCGCTGCCTGGCTACCTCCAGGACGTGGTTTTTTTCCTCTTCCACTGTTGTTCCATAGCGCACGTTAAAGCAGAGCGCGCCGTGCTGGAGCTGGATGTCAGCAAAGCGTCTAGTCCTCCCGTTGATCACAGAAGTCATCTGCGACACCGTCACGTTGACGCCGTTCTCCAAGATGCGGCGCCCTCCGGTGCTGCCGATGAGGGCCAAATCTTCTTCCAGAGAGCCCAGCTTGATGAAGTAATGGGTGTCTCGGCCCTCGATGGTGAAATGCAGGTTCTCCAGATAATGGGCGTTGTTGAGGATGGCAGCAATGCGCCGGCTGTCCTCGTTAGCCACACCGATAATGTCAGCTGTCACTATCCCGTCCTTTATAGCGAATTTGATGCCTTTCCCGAACACTGAAGGAACAGCTGCAAATCTCAGTTGCTTCACTCCCTCAGAACACTTGCCATCACTGTACCTGGGTGTCATAGGAAGTTGATCCAAGGATATGAAGTTTCGGAGTTGCTTTTGTAGCTCACACTGAATGCCAAGGATAGTCTGGAAAAGAAAATACCAGTCAAGTTTGCAGGTGAGGCACCTTGCAGTTCATTACAGCATCTCACAGACCTTACTCATCTCTTAATTGCTTAGAATGGATCTTCAATTTGTTTGGAAAATATTGTGCACACTTATAGAACCTGGGCATATGCACAGGCTTTTTAATTGCCTGTGGTAGTGTTTTCTGTCTCTTGGACTCCTTCATTTCTAGAAAGCAAATGGAAAGCTGTTTATCATGAATGCTATTTTTGTATTTGTTATTCCTCTAAATTCTTCCTCCCCCTTGACTTGTTACTCTAATGGCTGGTCTTTCAGCCCTTAGGCAGTTCAGGAAAAGCTGAACTCAAAGCCATGCTCATCTTCTGTAAAATCACAGTAACAGATTTTATAGCTCATTCTTTAAGGAAAGCAGGTTGTGAAGGTTTTGAGGCACTAGAACAATAGGAACCAGGCAAGTACACCACGTTTGTAGATCTTTCTCCCCATAGAGGTTAAAAGAAGCTTCATTCCAACCATCTCTTTGTTTTTTAACACTATACCCATCACTACATCTTTTTTGTGCTTTGTAAAAGCTTCTTTAATATCTCAGTCACAATTTTACATGGATGTGCCCCTACATCAGGCATGACCCCCCCAGTCTTATGCACTTGGTGCAGTTGTTTTTGCATGGGAAGTGTGTTAAATGTTGTGAACTTGAATGTGAACTCTCAATGCATTATACTTCCCATTCCTGACTGTGTTAGAGGAAAAGCATCTTTATAAAATCATAGTTCTTTGTTAACAGATGCTCATACGGTCAAATGCAAAACATGAATGCTTGCTCAGAGGTAGCTGGTCCTGTTGCAGTTACATTGATTGCTGGACTCTGATAGCTGCTGCCTGGCTCCTGTTTATGGAAAATAAGCCCTGGAGCAAGGCTGAGATTTACTGACCCCCTACAAATCCATAGCAACATTTCTGTTTCCTGCAATAATCATGCAGAGGTACTGACTTGTAAAGCTGTTTATAACCTCAGTGATTCTGCAGCTCCTGTGGCATCTTTGCTAACAAAGATGAACATCTGCAGTTTTAATTTTTCAATTCCACAAGACTTTCTGTGGCTTTTTCAATTTTCACACAAACACTTTTACTCTTTTGCCTATCCTGCTCCTCAAATTTGGATATTTTCTCTAAGATCAGCTGCAAATTTCCTTCACTGTGTTGCTAAAAGCTTCTCCTTAATGCTCTCCTCCACTATGATGCCAGTACATAATTGACAACATTAAAATTTCTAGCATTGTTAAAGTATTTGTCTTTCTCTTTATGTTTAAAGATACACTCTCATTGTTTCCTTGTCTCCAATATTTTCTAATAAAACTCCTTAATTTAGTATTAGAAGTAGCTAAACTTAGTTTTTGCTAACCTTTCCAGGATCCCACTCTTGGGTTTTTGTTTGAAGCTGTAGAAGTTCATATGTTGTCCCCAAAGCTTCTATCTCTGGTTTTGGGAATCCAGGCAGCACGTTGTGCAACTGGAAACCAAACAACTCGAGCCAACTTCCAATGTCTATAAAACAAGAAAAGGATGTTAGCAAAAAGGTACATAAATCCTAGAAAATGGGCAGTCTGCAGAAATTCCAGCTAGGCAGAAATAATGATTTCACATCAATTTATGTTTCCTGTACTAGTTACAGCATTTATTGTAGCAAACAAATTATTTGGTTACAAAGCATAGCTATACTCAAATCAATAGTGTTCCTTCTATCAATTTATAATGAAAAAAATTAAAATTAAGCTGCCTCCATTCTTCCCCTAATTTTAGCACTGAGAGATGCAGCAGAAGAAACTATTAATTATTTTCTAGGTTACCATAAAGGCTATAGAAAACAGATCAAGCTCAGTAAGATGCAGTCTATTAAAGAAATTACTTCAATACATTTAAGATCAGAGACAAAAAGTAACTTTGGATGCATACAAAAGATTTCTAGAATGTTGAATCCATAACAGAATTTGATAAAAAGTTTTCTTTTAATAAGAAACATGTTACTTTTACCTGTTGTATACTTAGCAACATCTTGGATTCTGCCAACTGGATAATTATTTTCAAATGAATAGAGATTAAATGGTTGTGGGACAGCATTCAGGTGCTTCCATATATGATGATTTGGTGTCGTCCACCGACCAGCAATGACATCATAGTCCCGCTGACCCAGATGAACTAATTTTGTAAGAGAATCATACAGTCCTCCATGAAAACCAATGATAACCTCGAAATCTGGATTAGTGTCCTGGTAGATCTCTCCATATGGGGTGTACAAAATTTCTTTTATGACTTGGCCTCGACTGCTAAACACAGCTAGAGGTGTTCCGGTGTTATCACAAGCAACATAATATTCTTCTCCACTGCTTAATTCCATTGCGATGAGATGACCTTGAAGATCATAATAGAGGGATGTTATTTCTGAGCTAGAATGATTGTACAAGTGAGTAACTCTTATTGGATTGGAGAGATCAGCATAAAAGAACTGTAAGTGTTGTCCTAGGCTTGATTTGCTTGCAACCCGTCTTCCAAGACCATCATAACAGTATTGCACAGTCCAGCCAGACACTTTGTTGTACGCTTTGTTCAGCAGACCATTAGAGTTGTACTCAAAGATCTCATTGCCTCTTTGCCTGAGAAAGCCATCTTCGTCCATTTTGTATTGAATTTCTCCAAGCCTGGTAATGCGATCTCTCAGATCGTATCTCAGAGGGGTGAGGCGCGCGCTGTTTCCGTGGCTCAGCAAGTTGATGTTGCCATTAAGGTCATAGCTGTAGCGCCACTGGGTTTTGTCATTCACAGACACGGTCTGGAGCTGACCATCAGCATCGTATTCATAAAAATATCTCGTTATATTGGCATCTACACCCACGCGTATATCACAGATCACCATGCGCCCCATGTTGTCATACTGGATGGTCATCCAGTAAGCGATGGACTTGAGAATTTCATACTGCACTTCGATCACCTGACCGTTGGCACTGAAGATTTTGGTGTGCTTCATCACAGTGGTGGTTATAACTTGGTTTAAATCATAATTAATTACACTGAATTTTCCAAATTGTTCAGTCCTGCCAGAAACATCGACGTAACGGTACAGATCAATGGGAAGAGGCGTCTCGTTGATCATGGCCTGCATGCTCGTGACACGGAAGTTGTTATAGCTGTAGTCAAATCTGGCATTTACAAGCCCTTCTTCACTAAACCTGAAGATTTGGCGACCAATAAGCGGACCTGTCCAAAACAAATAGGGGAAAGAGGAATAATGAAAATAATGAATTATGCCCACAGTTTACTTACCCTACAGATCTAACACAGACAGGCCATGAACTCAAATATACCCTTAAGCCTTAATTGCTGCTTAACTGTCTCAGAAAATACCATTAACTAAGAATATGTTAGATTATTCTCTCACAAACCTTTATTAATGCTTCCTCCACAAATTATTTATATTTTATTAACATTCGTTTAAATGAATGCTGGCTTATTAATAATTATTATTTCTATTTACTTACAAGATAATTCTTAACTAAATTTATTTTACATAGTGATTTCTTTCCCTATATAAACAATCCTTTTGAATTTATGTTATATTATGGTGTAAACAGGGAAACTTGAAAATACAAACTATAAACCAACTTGATTTAGTATTTAGCAAATATCCACACAGTGGAATAAAAACAACCAAACATTCTAAGAGCTATTCCATACCAAGCAATAAAAAGAAGACTGTATTTCAAATGGGACAGCTATATTCACCTATGGACACAGACACAGAGATATACACACATATTTTTCTATTGAAACATAAAATATAAGAACTTGTAGGCATAAAAATAATGGAAGTTCATGCCAGGTAAGCGCAGGATCAAAGCCAAAAACTTCAGCAGAGTAGCCCCCGTTACACAAACCTGTTTGCCTGTATCTGATGGTGCAGATGAACCCATCATGCATTAAATGTATTGTTTTGATAACCCCAGAAGATTCCTCGTAGGTGAACGTGACCTGGGTGGTATCGTAAAGAATCTCGGAGAGCCGGGACTGCTTGGTGTACTTGTAGAGGACCCTGCGGCCTGTCCCGGGGTACAGGGTCTGGAGCAGCCGCCCGTCCCTGGTGAGGTCCTGCACGAAGGCGGCGCCGCTGTCGGGAGGGGTGTAGATGTTGCGGTAGTAGCCGACGGACAGCATGGTCTGCAGGGCGTGGCGCACCATGCTCGGCATGGTGACCGACAGCAGGTAATCCGACTGGTCGTACTCGAAGATGTAGCGGCGCTGGCTGTGCAGCAGGAGCATCACGGACTGCAACCAGACAGCAAAGGGCAGGGTAAGGGGCTGATCAGGCAATGTGGTTGTTCACCTAGCGAGTGCCTGAAGGTTATGGGAATGCTGAAACGACCGTTCACTCTTGTAGTGTGCTTTTACGGTCTGTACAGTCCCAAGTGGAGCTTTCAGCTCCAGAAGACCTGGCCAGCAAGGTGGTACAAAACAGGAGGAGAATGATAATAAGGCTAGTGGTAAGGATCTCCAAACTGGAAGGCAGATGTGGCTTTCAGTAGCATTTCAGCCTCATGCTGTCTTGCTATGTTGCTTTGAAATATTTAGGTCATTCTCTCAGGAAGCAAATACAGAGAAAACCTCTTCCTCACACACAGGCAGAGCATCTGCACCAGCAGATGTGCCTAAGGGAGTTGGAAAGGGGAAACTTTGTGTATATACAAGGTGTTTAGCTTTCACTGGCACTCTGCGTATCTCCAGCACAGACCTACCCCTTTTTTGTATATCTTCTTTTAAATGCACGTCACTCCAGAGCTCACAGTATCTCCATGCTTACAGATGGATGAAAATAGTGTGCAGGTTCTTTGGTGTGACTACTTCTATGGTTGGCTATTAATTTTTACAAAGAATATAACTTCTACACAGGTACTTGATACTTGCCCTGTATAGGTTAATTATGGCTGGTCAATGAAATCTGGTTTGTTTGTCTGCAAAGCAAATGTGCAAGCATGGCAGACTTTTTTCTGTCATTAATAAAGTTTGGGTCCTGCAAACCTTTTTACCTGTCATGTGCAAAGTCACAGTGTCACAGAGTACAAGCCTGCTGGTGAACAATCACTGTTGAAACAAGCATAGTGAAAACAAAGAGTGAAACTATATGGGGGAACTCTGCAGCCTTTCCCCAGCTCCAGCAAAACAAAGCCTTACAACGTGTGACTGCTTTCTCACAAAGCACTGGGGAAAGAAATCAGAAAAACAGTATTTTTTTCCCTCTAAGCTCAAAAATCGTCTCTGGGAAGGAAGCACCACAAGCTCAGCCCTGCAATGTGTTAAGCAAAACGTTGGCCCTGAGCCCCTTTGCTCTGACAAATAAACCAAGTGTTCATTCAGAGGGCCAGAGACAGGCTCAGCCTTGGCCATCCTCTCTGCACTCCCAGCCCCCTGCCTGCCCAAGATGTGTTTCTTCCTGCCCTCGGCGAAAGACATCTGTCACCTGTACACCAGCCAGAGAGCACCAACATATGCCACTCCAGGTCACCCTGTGCCAACTGGTGATGACAGACCCTCACACCGAGCTAGTTCTGATCACTTTATCGCTGCTTGGCCAAGCATCTCCAACAGCACCGTGTTTATTTTGTTTCCACCTCCAGTCAAGAGTCTCCAGTCTGCAGTAAACCACTGCCTGAACTCTCTCCCAGCACTGCTGTGACGCCTCTCTCTATATACTGGTCCCACGCCTGTTTTTAAGCTGTCTGCCATTGACAGAGTATGAATAACAAGATCAGAAACATCCCCAATATAACTTTAGTGCCCCTGTGTGCCATTTTTACAGCACTTTGTGGCTTTTCCACTTTTGTTCAGGATAGTAAAAGGACAGACAGTACTAAGGCTGGAGACTTAGTATCCTTTCAAGCCTATTAGAGGATACCATAAAGAGAAAAAAAATTAATTCCCAATTCATCCTAATAATATTACAATAGATTTTTCAACTCTGCATAAATTGGGTTCTAATTGTTTTAAAGGATTTCAGAGAGTAGCTCATAAAACATCCAAAAAGCTGTCATTTCATTAAAGCAGCCAGAGCCTGGTCAACCACAGAATGATTGATGCCGGATGGTGTATCAAGACACACAGCCAGTGGCAATTACTGGGAGCTCTGCTGGGAATAGACAAATGCTGAGCATCACCACTAGATGTCATTTCTGTCCAACATACACATGCAGCCAGTCATCTGTTTTGTCTGCTGGATTTTGGAAGCGAGCTTGGAGTGTTCAGGAGATTTTACATCACCATTAATTAATTGAGGAAAGTGACCAAAACAAGAGGAACTGAATCTCATCAGTAAGAATTATTTCCAATGCAAATGTCACAGTGCTTTTTAAAACCTTAATTGTTTGAGCTGATTTTGTAAGGGTAGAGATTTTTGAAGATGTACAATTAACTCATCAATTGCTAAAACCGAAGAATTAAGTAATATGAATTGGAAGCAAACTATAAAATTGATTTTTTTTTCATATAAAGAATTATTGAGTCTTATGTGGTTTCAGACAACCTTTAGCAATCATTACATAATTAACACAATGAGTTATTGACTTAATTGGAGCCACAAAGTGATATTTCAATGTCTGTTTTTGACAGTGAATTCATCTTGCTTTGGCACAAGAACAACAGTCAGGAAAGTACATTAAATAGCTGGGAGATCATGTGCATGGTGTGTATGACTGAACCAGTAATCTTTTGCCATTTCCTTCTACAGGATCAGGATTTGGCCATTTCTTTAGAATTCCAGACTAACAGTGTTAAATTATATGACTCTCTTTCTGAGCTCATCATAAACTAAGAACAGACACAATGGTTTGGAAAGATAAGAAGTGTACATCTTTCCAAAATTATAGTCCATTATGTCTGAAGAATAAAACCAAAAGATTCCTCCAAAAGACACATTGCCCAAATATTTGAAACCTGTATGAAATGCCTGTTTACTTGTACTTTGCAGAAGACCATACAGACAAAGAAACCCTGACAAATTTATCTGAAGCAAACTTCTGAAGCTCCTGGGGTTTGCCAATCTTGTTAACACATGCAAGAACCATACTGCATGGAGACAGGGAGGGAATCACATTTTTATGCATTCTCCAGTCTCAATAATTTTTTTTCACTGGGTTAGGTTTGAGTTTTTTGAGGATCAAGCTTAAACACATTCAAAATAAGTATGGCACAGTTTATCTTAAAAGTACACATTTGGAACTCTTTAGTATATAAATAACTTCAAAGTCACTGGATTTTGTGTCTTTAATACCTCCTATCAGTGTTACCTCACCTGCCCCCCACCCCCCATAGCCTTTTCCTGCAGTTTACAGGTTCAGAGAAAATGTTCTGCAAACTCAGGGTGTATTGAGTAGTCTAAGATGTTGCTATTTAAAAAAAAGTTTGAATACGAGTTCACAATAAGTTCTGGAAGCCTTAAAAATACATATTGGCTTTTTGGTTTTGAGAGACAAGACCAAATGAGATGTTTCTATAGATGAAGGAGATGGTCTTCCTTAGTCTGTACAACACTCCACATTTTATGACCATTACCTATAGATATAAATGAAAATTACAATACTCAGGGAATTTAGATGCAAAGTCACTATAAAAGCAGAGCAATAAATCATTTCATATTAATGTTTTCCCTAAATGGTCCTCATGAATATTGAAGTGAACTTTCTCCTCACAGGATCAATCCCTTGTTTACAATGCAGCACTGAATAGGTGCAAGCTTGTACTCGTGGGCTCATAATTTTGGCTTAAAAGAACTGTATTTTTGTGGAGGGGAAAGGTTCCCTTTCAGTGACTGTTACCTTTTTGACTATTATACCGAGTAGCAACATGCTTTTCAGCAGTGAGGGTGTCCTTTGTTCACTTGAACTTGAACAGAGACCAAAAAGTCATTTTTACCTACCAATTAAACAAATCTGAGGTGCTGATAACTTTCTTCAGAACTAAACTGTGGCAGGTTTGAGTGGGTGACATCTTGGTGTAAGCGTGTCCAGGCACATTTTTATCTAGTTATGTAATTCTCTGTATTTTCTATTTAAAAAGTCTTAAATACTCTTGCAAGAGGTAGCTTTATAATGGAGTTCACAATATGGTATCTATATAAAATGAAATATTTTTTGTCTTGGCACAACAATCCACTTTTTAAATGCCTTACCTTTTCTAGATATGTGTAACTCCATATTTTACCATCTGCCCAAGTTCTGGAAATGATGTTCCCACTTGGATCATACTCCATTTTCTCAGTCCAGGTTCCTCTTTGGATATAGGTGACTAATCCAGAATGTGAATAAGTGATATTGACCTCATTGTACTTGCTGATGGGTGACCATAGGATGGGGCGTCCCGTCTGGTCATACATAATTCGAAGAGTGAATTTGCGATGATCATCGTAAATCTTCCCTGTTCTGGTCACGTGATCGAAATCAATGGAGAGCAGGTTTCTGTTGTGGGTCTAAACACAAATATACAGTAAGATAAGAAAACAGTGCATCCTAAGCACATTAACATTGTGAGTTGGGCCTTCCTGAAGACAAGAAAACAGAAAAAGATTCATATGAGAAATAAGACCAGAAAATAAAATGCTGCTTGCACTCGGTGTTATTATACTTGACATTACAGGACGCTTCCACGTGTTAAAGCCTCACCTCTGCTCTCACCTTTTCTTAAATTTTTCTTCTTTCTTCTCAGCTGTGGATGAACTCCTTGTCAAGCCCACAAATTAAGAAAGATCTACTATCTCACATCCTCTCTCGAGCTCTGTTAACGTTGACAGGTCAGGTGCTGCTCTGGGATAGCCCTCACCAGGTTGATGCCTGGGCAGAGCTGTGCTTGCAGCTCCTGCAGACCCTGCTCACGCTCCTTCCCAAAGCCACCCTGCTCCCAGAGCTCCTGAAAGCCAGCAGCAGTGCTGCCTGGTGCCAGCCATAGTCCTTGTGGCAGCTCTCTCACCACATTTGGGACCTGCAACATCTGTCAAACTTTCTGTGTCTGGCAGATGGACAGCAACCCAATGCTCAATCTGAAATCAAGTTCAAAGCTGAGCCAGAGTCATGAAGACAAACTGTATTTACCCAGTGCTATCATCATCTGCCTCCTCACATCATTAAGCCACTGGACAATCACTAATAAATGCCATTTAAATCTGAGATATAATTTAGGGAACCATAAAACATTGTTCACTGAATTGTCTTTTTCAGATCAATGCTTAATATGCTCATTGTATTAATCTACCACATTTTATCTAATCAGTCTATTCCAGTTAATAAGTTCCCTACAGCAGAGATGATGCCAGTGCAGGTGTTAGCACAGGGCATGGCACAGTGCTTGCCCCTCGCTGAGATCTGGAGGCACAACCCCAGAGTAAATGGTTAATAAAACCTGTTTAATAATTCAAGCTGTGATTAGAATGAACATTTTTTTTCTTTCCCCTTTCTGTTTTTAGATACAAAATAATTTGAGAATCTGGAAGATGCAGGTGTTCTTTCTTCAACTACCATTTCTGGGGCTTTATATACACACATGTCTAACTTTAATAGTGTTCATTTACAATAGCTGTAAAATACCTATATACCCCTGTAGACTGCTGTAACTATTGCAATTTATGCTCTAATGATAGTTAAGGAGCCCAAGTAAAATGTGATGCTCAGTTCAACTATATTTGCTTGTATACAATCTGATGGATTAAGTTTAATATATTTTTTAGCAAACTTCTGGAAATCTCTGAAAACAAATCCTCTTGGTGGCAAAACAACTGAAAAGCAAGCAGGGGGCATACTCTATCTCATAGTCATTTATGTTCTATGTACATGTTTAATGTTCTTATTGCTATTATTATTATTGTAGAATGCAGTTAGGAGAAAGGAAAGTCTCGAATACAAATTGCTTGCAATCTGAATTTCAGAGACTATACAACAAATAAGAATGAAAAGCAAACAGAGACAAAATTAGCAGCGAAGTGGAAAGCGGCAGTAATTGAAAACTCACTGAGTTAAAATAAGGTTAAAATACTTCCCTTTTATTGCACATTTTATGTCTCATTTGTTTACTTTCTTATACTAAACTTAAATTTAATGCCCTTCTCAAGGTAGGACAGGATGATACATGGATAGCACAACTCATCTCAATATTGTTATTGACAGGCTGATTTCAAATCCTGGTGGCTTCATAAAGATGACTCCTCCAACATACATACAACACAGCAGGAGCCTCTGAGAGTGGCTCGAGCCCATGTACCCTGGTACGAGCCAGGGAAAACTGGTCTCTGAAAGCAGTGTCAGGCTGGAATGTCAGCTAATGAAAACAGAGAAAATTCAGCCAACTTCAATAATGTTGGAAGCGCATAAAAAGATGTATTTATTATATATTTTTTAACATTTGTTGACTCTACTTCTATCAGTTTTATAGCTAGAAATTTTGCAGTGTAAATATCACATAATTCTTTGCTTCTTTTGGCTTTCATTTCCAAGTGCACCCTGTCCAGAGTGTGTAAGTCAGATGAGATGACTGCATTATTTCCTTGTCTGTGTTTGGATTTGAGCCAACGCAAACTCACAGACCCTGGTAGAGGACTTGGTCCCATCTTCAGAATTTGCTGTAAGACTGGTAAATAAAGGGAGATCATTTGTTAAATGCAATAATGAACATGACTGTCAAAGCCTGTGTCTGCAAGACTTTTGAACTGAGGCCAATGAGTTACTTCCTTTTTTGTTATTAAAAAAAAAAAAAAGACAAAAAATAAGTGAGACTGGCCAAGCATTCAATTTTCAATTTTGTAGATATTCAGTTATAAAACCTGGACTGCATCCAATGCCAAGTTCCTCAAGTTATGCAAAAGTCAGGAGGGAATGGAGCTGCATTCTAATCAGTGTATTACTATGCATCATGGTCATCGCTTTTAACAGCAGTCTTTGCTTCATTTTTAGAAGTCAATTAAAATAGCAGTTCAATTGATAAAAAAGAAGTCTTGCTAGATTAAGATTGATGTTAAAATGCCTGATTGCACATAGATTTATTATTAATATAAAATGCATACATGCCCATAGATTGTTTAATGTACGCTCAGGAAGCATCGGGGCAGGCGGTTCTGCACTTAAAGGAACCCTGTGGTTAATTCCTTTTTCCCACATTGATTTAGATCCTGAGATAAAGTTAGATGTCTGTCCTAGCATTTCATTTAACTTACTCGCTTCTGCCCTATTTCCAGAGCAGGGAATTCACACCATGCAAAAAACCAGCTTTTTAAAACACAACGTTTCCAAGAATTATTCAGAATGTGCTAACAGTGGTCTCTTTCCAAAACTGGAATAACACTAATGGAGTGACACGCTTTCAGCATGGTTGCTAATTGCGATCAGAATTAAAAAAGTTGGGACCAGGCAGAGAAGGAAAACCTTTATTCTCTTTCTTCTCTTCAAGTAGGTCATCCTTTATCTCATCCCCAGCTACCTGCCTTCTAATTTATACCTTTTAGCACTCAAAGCCGTTTGTTTCACTGACGGTATCAGGACTGATTTTTAAGTAACTTCTTTAAACCTCATTTCTATGCCTTTTTTTTTTTTTCTTTCTCAGAAAACTCTTCCATTGTGCTGTTTTTTTTTTCTTCAACTGAGGGCTCCTGCAAGTCTGTTCATTTCCGCTGAGACTGCTCCAATCCCCAGAGCTTTTCTCTACATATATTTTCAAAGTTCAGCATAGTTCTTTCTGCCCTATATTGCAAGCTTTCTAACACACTTCCTATTGTGCCAGGCATGGCAAATTAAGTGTTTAAAAACTTCATTTTAAACATATAATCCACTAGAAGTTTTCAGAAGGTCTCACCAGAACCTCATCCTGCATAAGGACTTTTAATGATGTTACCTTTTTTTTTTTTTTTTTCCCAGCAGCACCCAAGGATCTGTCAACAGTAAGCCCTAAATCCATTTCATTATTTAGCATACTGTCTCAAACACACTATAGGATGGTACCTTTGCTCATGCTGTGCCGAATATTTCCTTTAATCACCAAGAAATCTCTGGGTAGATTCCTTTGCCTTCCTCACCAGCTGACCTGTCCCAGCTCCTTCCATCTTCACTGACTCCCCACTCCATCAGTATCCCATGCAAGCATCTCAGTGCTAAAGCTGAACTCCAGGACCCATATATTTCTGCTATTCTCCAAAGCCCTTTTCATGGTATTAACAGCCTCAGTAGATCATTTTTCCTTTTCTCTTGTTCATATTTAGCTGTTGTAACCTACATGCAGCATACGATTGGACTCAACGATCTTAGAGGTCTTTTCCAACACAAATGATTCTATGATTCTAATATTTCTACTCCTTTTCACTACTAAATCTTCCTTTCGTGTGCTATCCCATCAGGTTTCCTCCAGCCTTGCCCTGATAGCCCTCAGACAGACAGTCCCAGAGCACAGTACAATCAAGGGAGTCAGTACAGTCAAGACTGCAATACAGGCAGCTGGCTTGTCCTTCTGAGCAGGCAGGGACAATTCATAGGCCCTCTTGATCTTGGATATAAATAAAAAGACACTATTTACAGAAATAACAAGAGCTGGGTTGCTAGTGTGTACTTTTGGAAGGACAGAGAATAAAAGACATCAGCACATCAAAAGGGGGAGGAGGAAGAGCACCCAAGTGGTTCTGTGCACCAGCAGCCTGATCCAGAGGTTAGTCAATCAGTTAAGCTCTGATACCTCCAGTGTTGCAGTATTTCAACAAACATTTTATGCCTCCAGCCGGAATTCACATAATCCTGACCAATTTCTGAATTTCCTCTTTTTTTTTTTTTTTTTCTTTTTTTTGGCCAGGCAATATTAAGAAACACAGAAACAAGTGAAAATGAAAGATTGTAGTCAATAGCACAATATTTTTAAGGCAAAAAATTCCCATCTGTACTACTGGTACAGGCATTTTAAGTGGTATTCATGTGAAAACCAGAACTGATTTCATAAAAAACCTGTCCGGCAAAGTAGAAATCTCTCTGAGCCGTAGTGTTACCTAATTAAATGCTAAATGTTGACCATCTGTCATTTTAATCTGTGAGTTCTTCTCACAGGTAAAAATAAACCAAGGATGCAGTGTTAAAGCAAGTCTTAGAGCTGTGGTGCAGCCCAGCCAGAGGGAGTGAGGGGGTTTGAGAGCACGTGGGAGAGGGCAGAATTAATACACAGCCTGTCTATGTACACAGGGAGGCTCTACATCACTCTGACTTGTAGGAAAGGCACTGGCAGGACACCCAAGGTGTGCACAGCAAGATCCTGTGCCCCGGGCAGCAGCGGGCACCTGTTAGCTCCCCCAGAAGAAAGAGAGTTAATAGATCTGAGAGATGCAGAACGTAGCTCCAACTTTGCCGCTGTGCCAGAGTAACTACGCATTGTCCTTTGCTCACAGCTTCTTCCAAAGCCATAATTAAGTTCTTAGTTGAAAAAGAAGGGGAAGAAAAGAAGTAATTATGTCTTGAGGTCAAGTCTTACAACCAAAATCAAACAGAGATCAAATATCCCCGAGACTGTCGGAGGAGTTTGGTTTTGAAATTCATGGCTGGGGCCCATCATTGATACAAAATTTTCATTGCTATTCTTACAAAGTGTAACATTTCAACATGATTTTACTTCAATGACTTTCAAAGGGAACAGAGCACTTTACACAAGAGGAAGCCTTACCCTCAGCCTTCTCTCAAAAGTGGAGATATTGCCTTTGGTCTGCTCCCTCCTTTGCCTCCATTCAATGAGATTTGAGTTATGCTCTCCAGGAAGGGAGATATTGCACTTCCCTAGCGTGGGGCTGACAACCCCTGCTAGAATGTGAGGTTCTGTGTTCAGCGTGATTTCCATTCCACTGGCAAAGGTGACTCTCAGAGACCCATCTGGGCTGACCCGGTAGATGTTCTGTGTGTTATCTGTCAAAAAACAACCAAAAACAGGGAACAGAGAGAAGTTCAAGTAGATTAACAAACAAGACGTTAGGTGCAACAGGGCTTTATGTTTTACACAGGGAGCTTGCAGACAGCTGAACACACACCAACTGCAGTGTGAGTTTTGTAACCTCCAGGCCTTCCCATGTCTGAAGAGGTTTTTTTACATTTGGGCTGTTGATTTCCATGTGAATGTTTCCTGCAGCAGGAATAAAGTATTTTTGCTTTCAGGTTAAAAGTATGTAAACCCATAGACTGAGTACTGACCACTGATAACTGTGACAATTTTAGCATGTTGGGATCTGTCAACAGGACAATGCATTGCTTGTGCAAGACTATCTGAGGTCCAGCATGAAAGCTATTTTCCAAATGTCTAGGGTGACAGCCAGTCTCCCATCCTGTCCCTTTTCCCTGTATCACTGCACCACAACCTTGTCCTCTTCCCCATTAGCAGCAGAACTCTGGGCTCGAGGCACAGTGAGAGTCAACCATGAGCTGTCAGCTTCTGGCACTGCCCATAGTATGCAAATATTTTCCTGAGACAAACTTTGGTAACACACCAATTTTGGGAATTTCAGATTTAAGGACAGACATATAATTAGGCAGTAGATGATGCAGAGAGCAGATGGAGTCACTTGGACAAAGCCTAACAGGTGATACAACAATATAATGTAATTATTTCCACTTATTCAGTGGAAATGCCATACAATAGTGGAGAGGAATGAGTGGATATCTTGTGAGGTAAGTTCTTCCTTTTTTTTTTCTTATAGATCAAAAGTTGAGAAGAAGAAAATGTCTGTGATGTGCTCAGTTACAAAGCTTTTCTGCAGCAGACCTGGAAGGAAATCATAGAGCTATTTCCCAGCACCTGCAAAGCCCGAACAATCCTCTGACAACAAAAAACCCCAACAAGGACAAAAGCCCCGAGGTCGATAAAACTGTATAAAACCAGAAGTTCAGTGATGAATCTGCAAAATCTGGAGGAGGACACTGGGGCATTTCCATTAGGCAGAGAGCAATTTTTTTTTTTTTTTGAGAGAGATGATATTGGCAGGGGAGTACTGTGGTGTCTACAGGGGTTGAGTCAAAATCTCATCCCCAAGGCAGTCACTAGCAGAGGTGGGTCACGTTTTGCCCCTTTCTACAAGCTCTGTCACCAGGACACAGAACTAGCAGAAAGAATTTACAGCATTGGCCAAACAAAGCATTTCAGGGCTAATTGTCAGTGGAACCTGTCCTTCTTCTGGGAAGTATTTCTGAGAATAACAAAGCTCAGTGTATTAGAGATTAATCCAAGTCCTCCAGATATTGAAGTAGAAAGTAGCACATAAAGCCTGCAGACATTGGAGTTTTCAATAACTAGGTTCTATCCATGGGATTCTTCTAGGAGGAAAAGAATTCCCTTGTGGTTTGTTTCTAATTGATACCCCAGGAGAACTGTAAGCAGTATCTAGCTGTTTGTGCTGAAGCAGGGAAGAAACAAATGAACTAATTCTAATGTCTTTTTTTTTTTTTTTTTTTTTTTGGCACACAGCTAAGAATGCACTAAAGTCTGGAGTTTGAAACGCAATGATTAGGGGAGAAATAACAGAAATGCTTTCATTACCTTGTTTTAAAGTATATATTGTAGAGGTAGCTGAGAAGTTCGTGGCTGTGATCACATTCTCTCTGTTTGAAGTATCAAGTTCCACTCGGGTCAGTTTTTCAACATCACTGTGGAAACTGCTGACTTCCCCAGTTGGGAAGGTTGCATTGGTCAGATGGCCATCAGAGTCATACCTGAAGGACATGATGTTAAAGAGCCATGAAAATACATAACTATTGTCATGTAAAAGACTTCTAAAAGCAAAAAAACAGGGAAAAAAGTAAGAAGGATTGTCAACACTGTGCAGTAAGTTAAAAAGGTAATAATTGGTCCATTTATTCACTCAAAATGCATTCTGTCCCTATTCTGAATTCCTGCCTAGAGTCTCTTTCAGTGGTGCTGGATAAAATACGATTGGAAACCTATAAGATGCCACCCTACATCACTCAGCTTCTGCCAGAGGTTTTTTGTGCTAGTTGGGGTTTCCCCAACTGGGCTGTGATGCAGGAGTGAGGCCACTGGAGGTCACTCAGTGTTCAGGCAACCAACTCAACCCCAAAAAGGCATTTTCATACCCATAGGATTAAATAAAAATTCTTACATTCTGAAACACTTTTAAAAACTGCCTTTTGTCACCGATGGGTGAAGTGCATAATAAGAATGGTGAATATAAAAAAGGGACCTAAAGTGTAACAATAGCGATAAAATTAGATTGAAATCTGCAGCAATTAAGTTGCCTACATGGGTTTTACTCTTGTGTTACGTTTCCCACAGGCCTACTCAAATCAGCAGGAGCTTCTCATCAGAAGTGCCAGCACCAGAATCTAGAGTACCACATTCCAGTTCACCTAAACTTCATCAGTGCTAAAGAAATTCTTGTAGTTTAAGGTACTTGATGTGAATCAGGTCATGTCATCAAAAAGTCAGTAATTAATTCCAAAGGTCTGGAGCAGCATTTCTAACAGTTTTTTCAGTTCTACGAATATATTTGTTCTTTCTGATGGTTCATATGGAAACCTGTGCAGAACATTGCTTGGTGCTTGATACTGTTTTATAATAATGCCTCACAACTTAAAAACCTTATTGATGTTGACATGTTTTTATTCATGTAAGACAACTCACTGATATTGCAGATGTGTTTGCATGAGCAAAACCAAGTCGTTCATAAAACAGAAACTTATTTGTGCAGGTAGGAAAACATAATTAAGTTTTCAAATTTTATTAACTGTCTCCTCTCATTGACAAAACATATCCTCAGCTGGTGTATCAGCTGGCAAAGCTGCAGTGCCTTCAAAGGACCTCTTCCAATTCACATCAGCAGACAATCTGGCTATGTCCTTCCCTTAAAGGTGTTGGCATAATTTCCTTAGGATCTTTATTTGACCCTAATTAGTCACACAAAATCTACATGTTACAAGAAGCATTGGTGAAAATAAGTCAGGATTTCCTCCAATATTAAAACCAAAAATAGAGCAGCTGTTCTTTTCCAATGAAACACTGGAAAATGAACTCGTGAGAATCTTGTGGTAATGCTAAATTCAATATAATCTCTTTTTCACCTCTTATTGCCCTCATATACATCACGCAACTTATTTACATTCTACCCTTATGCTGGTTCTGTGCAAGTTGACTGGGTGCCAGAGGCAGCGATTAAAATTGACTCAGATCACTACTTTTCATCATTAGAAAACTCCATGAACATTGGGCAGTTATATTTCATTTACTGCTTGATCAAACAGATATGACAGCTTGCTAGGTTATTTGGATTTGCTACTGTACCATAGAAAAATCCCCAAATAATGCATTTTTAGGGTGCAAATACAGCCAGTTTATTGGAATGTACTTGTGCACAAGACACAGGATCCATCTTCACTAAGGATCTAGTTTTGCTGCTGATGAGATACAAAACTCCCTGTGTAGCTGAAAATGGGATAAACTGTTCCTGGCTGGCTGGCCAGATAGGGTACTGAATCATAATGAGACCAGAGTACATGCCAACAGGCTCTTACTTGAGTAGATGGTCCCACTGACTTCAAGGAGGACATGCAGAATAGTGCCTCAATATCGATTCCACAGCGTGATCATCTAAAGGGTTTTTTTCTTCCAGATTGCTCCAAGAAACCCAACCCTCCCAGGACAGGTTCTGTCACCTTCCACATGATGAATAGCAGCACAATGGGACTCAGCTCCTGCAGAGCAATGTCCTGCCCATACTAATAGGGGTGGAATCATGACATACTTCTTAATGTTAATTTGGGGCTCAGTTATGCCACTGTTAATCATGTCAGTGACCATTTAATCATGCAAATAATTGCATTGATTTCAGTACCCACATGAGAAAGTGCTCACCAATATTCAAAATGCACACACGGGGATACAGCTTCACAATCCATTTGCATTTCTATGTGTAGCACAGTTAAGAGTTATATCATTTCAAAGGGAAAGCGGTCTAATTAATTTTTTCAGAGAGAGTTGTTTCTTGCAGGTGTTTTCTTGTCCTTGATTTAATAGAGGCCCAGTGCTCCCCCTCCCCTTTTACAGCTTTAATGATACAATATTAAAAGAAATCTAGATGACTGAAAATTGTACATTAGCTATAATTTTATGCAAGAGCTCTTTCAGTACTTCCATTCCATCAGATTAGAGTAGATGGATGACAAGTACTTTTGTAGGTGGTTTTCTACCTCTTAATAATTTCCCTCTGTGAGTGAATCTGACATATAGGTAGATGTTCTGAACAGTTCATTATCTTTGCTCATATTCCCAAGTATGTGTGATATGTGTTGTTAAACAAACTCATCCCTATTTCAGCTTGACAGTGCCATGAACTTTTGGATGGGAATGCAAATCTAGCATAAGCAGAGAAGATGAGTCCAAGCAATTTGAAAGATGCTCACATGGTAATTCTCTCAGCTCCAATGCTATGTTCATATAGGGCTTGCCATCATTTCACATATAAGTAAGCCCTTCAAAAAATTCCAATTTTCAAGCTGAAATTGTCTGTCAGTACAGAATGTGACCTGTCTGGAAAATAATATCTGGTTAAAGGATAACAAAGGACCATCACAGCCCCTGACCTATTCATGGCAGCAGGTGAGCAGCATCTCCTGAAAGCACATCAAGTCAGCACAGTGCTGATTAGAGCCTGCTGCCCCTCTGGCTGCAGCACACTGGGTGACATTCTGTGTATCAGTCATTCAGGAACTTGTCATATATTATGAATATGACATAAAATATTGGACTGAACATAAATATTAATGACATGGCTTCACTATTTAATTTTGTCATTGTTTTTGTAATGTTAGCAGTTGTATTTCTATTAATTTCTGTTCTGTTTCTTTGACTGATCCAGGCTGGCAGAAGTGTGGGGTCATGCACAGCCTGGACAACTGAAAGCATCGGTGAGGACAGTGTTGCCTAGCCTACTGTTAAACCTGGGAAAGCAGGTTTCATTTAGCAAAATTTCTTTGTTAATCATATACAGCTTATCAATCCTCCCCAGGCACAGGTATTTCTTCATGAACAAATCAATATTACATACCATGGGAGGCACTTGCAAGCAGGTAAAGTCCTTTAAAAGATCTTACTTCACCTGAGTCATACTTTAACGAGAAGAACAAGCAATAATTGTGTGAAATGGTTTATAGTCAATGTCAGTGGGACAGAGTAAAATGCCGAGATTGAAAGGCACACGACTAAAAATAATCTGCTCTCACGTGCTCTAACAATCAAGGTCCTGCAACAGCGCATGGGGCTCAGCATTTAAAAGTAATAGGAATGACTTGGAGCTACTGTAAAGGCTTTTTGAAAGTGTCATTGGTCCATGGTCTGGACTGAAAACATCCTCAAGGGGGGATTTAAATGGGTCACTCTCAGTGCTGAAATTATTACTCCTTAAAGACTCTGAACTAGGACTGCATTGTTAACATGATTTCCATCCATCACTTGTTGCATCCTCAAACAGGGATTATGACAATTAATTATAAGTAATGAGAAATCCTAATACATCACACCTCTTTATAAATAAAAAATGAACTTTCTCTTGGGTTGTTCTCTCTCTGGGACCAGACTGGGATGTTCTGACTGCATCTTTAACTGTCTTGTCTTGCTTTTTAGAAGTCCTGTCGATGGTCTTGTTTTTGAAGCCTATCCTTGTATATACAGCCTTTTGCTGTTACATATCCTTTTGCCATTATATATCCTCTTTCCTGCTGATAGAGACAAGTTCCCTCTTGTCTGAATATTCCTTCCACTGGGATTCTCAATTTCCTTTGCAACACTCCCTTCTCTGATGAGTGTGCTAATTTCCCCGGTTTTGCCTTGCCTAAGAATTTTGCAAATTCCTGATTCATATCACAACTTGCCTTTACCTCTTTAGTTACAAAAAAAGAATCTACTATCATATTTTCATTTAGAGAAACAGATGCACAATATGAAACTGCAAATGAAGTAAAATTTCAGGCAGCTTCTGCTTTACTTAATGGGCACAATGCACAGAGCTTTACATATGACAGGCTTTGGCATCTAAGAAATTTCATTTCCAAAGCTTGTGCAACAGCGCTATTTGTCCTCTCTCACACAGTGTTAGTAGCAGGGTTTCTTTTTAAATTACTAGAACTGTCAAAAAAGTTTCAGTATTTTTTAAACTAGGGTTCCTTGCATCAGGCATTTTATGTCAAAGACTTACTCATACACAGTTGTCCATCCGTTTTCATCACTTTTGGTTGCTAAAAGCCCCGTGTTTCCAGGATATGTCATCAGAGCCAGGTTGTAGCCTTGGGCATAGACTCTCTTCAGAACCCCATTGCTGCTGATCGTTAGCCAGTACACTTGGCCCCCCGGCACGACGACCCACAGGGGCAGCCCACTCGTGTCCCTGCGGATGTGAACCGAGTTCCCGTTGCTGCTGGTGATGGTGCCAACATCCCCCTCCCCGCTGTAGGTGAAGTTGTAGATGTAGTCCCTGGTGATGAGGTTCAGCGTGTGCAGGTGGGTGCCGTTGATGGTGAACTGGTACAGTTCCTGGTCCGCGGGCGAGGCGATCTCGTACAGGTTGGTGTCGCTGAGGTGAGCCTTGTTCCGGCTCACGGCGCGGATGCGAACATTGCCCAGGTCTGCTACGTACAGAGTGTCATCAGGAGAGACTGCTAGGGAGGAGGGAGCTTTCAGCTTTGCATCTTTGGCATATCCACCATCACCTGGAGGAGAAATGGTAATTTTAGTAATCTCTAATATCCTTATTTAAGCTGTTCCTCTAAGCCTGACACACTGTCTCTCCTCAGTATCATTTACAGGTCAATAAACCGATATCCTCTTCCAACTAATTGAATCCCTATTATCTAAGGTTGGTGTAATTCTAAATTAGTCTCAATGAAGACAAACAGGAATATAAATTATCTAATTCACAGTGTTTTTGCTAAGCCCTAAACCCTGCTGTTTAGGAAGGCTTTAATGCAAAATTGTGAAAGAAAAAAACATGTCACCTGAAGTTTCATTCCCTACTTATTGTCTGTTGGCATGTAATTAAAGCAAGATTGTGTTATAAATAAAACAAAAAGAAAATAAACCCCAGTAATTCAGCTGAAAGTAAAGATTAGTTTATACCTATTAAAAACTCCACAAAATAAGAATAGGAGTCAAAAAGTGCCCTGAAAACAATCCCTTCCAATGTCTTTTGACTATTTACTTGGTTTGTGTAACTTAAGGTTTGAGGAGGATATTTGCATTATCATGGACTGTATGTGCTTACCAAAATGAGTTTACATGAGCAGCATTTTCTGTAACCAGCAAGTAAGCATATTAATCCTTGCTCTTAGGAAAAAACATTACTCTGTGTGTTGCTCTCTTTCTCCTGACTGAGACATGAAATTTGCTGGAGTGTTCGAGCATAACCTATGCTTCCTGGGAGATGGAGAAATTACCAGATCTTTCTGCCAAGCTGATTCTGCCTTTCCCCAACCCAGCCGTGGCACAATCATTAGATTTGCCACAGTTTTTAACTTTTCAGCACTGAGTGTAGTATCTCTCAGTAGGAACCCTGAACAGGATTCTTTTCAGCACTGGTCTACCATAGCCACCACTAAGGCCGGCAGCCCTTGGCAATGCACGGGAGGCTTTGATTACCATTGCAGTGCTGGGTCAGCAACACACCTTCTCTGCAAGACCATTTGCATTTCTTCCTCTCTGTTCTTGACATACTTAGTGTTTTCTTGTCAGTAATTAACCTTTTACTTGAGATGAGAGGCTTAAGAATTATGATGACATTATTATGGAGCTGAACATGGTGGTTCTTAAGAGATGACAAGATGGCAACATACTGCACACCTCTGTATGGGAATGCTGTCCTTTGTCCCATTCTGAAATATGTTTTTATGAAATAAAAAAGCCATGCTTTGTTTTGGTGCATGCAGGGGAGAGTAGCTGAGAATGTCCAGCGGTGCACTGCAGGTCTGGAACTGCCTCTTCCAGTGTAAAACACACAAAGAAGAAGAAATTCTACCCATTATGTGTTTGCACCATTTTTCTGGTAGTGCAGTGTGACTTGAGTGGTGAGACGGCATAAGCTAGTGTTTTGCACTGGGTCTGAAACACTTTGATACTGTTCTTGGTGAGAAAGGCTGCTTGATTCAAAAGCATTCAGGTGCAATCTGCACTGGAGCTGGTACCGTGTTCAACATCGGCAAACCCAGCTGAAACAGCAAGACAGACGTGGAACTCATTCTCAATGGTGTGTCACCTCTGTATCAAAACAGGAAAAGCTAGGACCACTCTGACATTCCTCCAGCAGTAAGTGGAAGACTCACATCTCAGAAGCCAAGGGATTAAATCCACAAAGATGTGCTGATAAGGTTTTGAGCTATCCAAGGAAACTGAATCATTGCTTTTCTCCTCTTCCCCTCGTCACTTTGCTAATCTGCATCTGTGTCAAAGGATCTCAACAGATAACAGACAGGAAATAACCAGCATCTCCTTACCTGAAAAACAGTCACAATTAGGGTCAATCTTGCAGTCGCAATCTGACGGGGCTCCAGCAATTACAGAGATTTCGCCATTGGTTGTGACCTGTTGGATACGGTTGATCTTCCTTTCATCCGTCTCAGCGATGTAGAGGATGCCGCTGTGGGACACGGCGATGGCCCTGGCTGACTCCAGGGTGGAATGGATGGCCACCTTGCTGACAATGAAGTGGTCAATGCCTGGCACCTGGCAGTGGATGGGGCGCCCGGCAATAATCCGCACACGCCTGTTCTCAGAGATCTGCAGGACAATGTTGTTGTCCAGGACATACAGTGAATTGTCCAGAGGGTTCACTGTGAGGTCTGTTGGCCACTCTAACCGCACCTGGAAAAAAAAAATCAAGGGGAAGGCAGGGAAAAGAAGGAAAAAGTATGATTAAGACAGTAAGGCAGTTTTAGTCAACTATCTCTGATCACCACATTATCAAAGCACTTGGTGGATTCTCACAGCACTGCTTCTCTAATGCCTTTAATTATGTTTGGAAGAAGTTTCAACAAGCATACTCTTTTTTGAGGTCCCACTCCAGTGTGGAACAAAAATTTGATTTGAAAAGTAATTTAGCACCCTCTGAGAGGTATTTGCACAAGTCCATTGAAGTGGGAACTTTATTATACCTATGCAGTCATGCAAATAAAAACACACACTTCATGTCATGCAACATCAGCCAGAAAATTTTCCAGGTCTGAATGTTATTGTTTCAAGGTTGCAGTCAACGCTGGCAGAGTGGAAAACAGTGAGAGGTTGTCAGTGTCGTAACGCTTTAATTGACTGTTAGCACAAAAGGAAAATGACATACTAGAAGAGTAGGACACATTTCCACTGTTTATTTACTAAGCAGGAAATATTAATAAGACTTATTTGCCACAAGAAATATAAGCTTGTTAATACTTTGTAACAAAATAATACACCAATATATCACACTTTGCATGATACAGTAGGCGAGCCTTATTTATAATGATTTTGCTTTGTGAAATCAGTATTTCAGTCATGGATTAAGTAAATTCTTCACACTTAAGGTAGCTTCATGCCTTTTTCCATGCAGGTGAGAGTGCCAACCAAGCAAAGTTTCCAAACCAAGCTGGAGGAAATAGTAGAAGACTGACCTCACTCATTTGATACTTGTTGCATCGGGATCTGGGGGAATTAAACATGCTCCAAATTAAAGGTGGGACTGCCTGTCAGTCTGAAAGACAACCTGCCTGCAGGCTGCTGACTGCAGCATGTACTGGCCAGACCTTCAAACTCCTCCTGCTGAGAAAGCTCAATAGACAGTGCAGGACTGCTGAACTGGGAAACAGCAACAGAGCAGGCTGGTCCCTGTCCCCCACTCGTGGCCTGTGGAGGGTTTGGACTGCAGCTTGCCTATGGAAAGGTCAGAGAACAACTGAGCCCCTGAGATTTCAAGAGAGCATATTTTTGTCTGTCTCAGGATGCTTTACTTGTTATCCTTCATGAAGAGATGGATGCTTTCATTTGAGTAAAATTTTTCTGGTCTAAATATTTCAGTCATCAGAAGAGAGTCATTACCAGGCTAAAATGTAAGAGTTTTATATGCTTTATACGCCACTGAAGCTTTTATTATTTCACTTACTGATTTTCATGCTGGTTTTGCTCATTTTTGCACCCTGCTAATTAAAAGCCCTACGAATGGAGAGACTGCTGATACAATGCTCAGCACTGAGGAACACCATATGGTGGAGAGTGTGGCCATCTCTATCCACCTGCTTGCCTGGGGTCAGCTCAGGAACCAGGCTGGAGGCCAAGTCTCTCCCTTTCTCAAGCAGCAGTATTTCCTGAATAATCTCATTTCCAGAAGTACATTGCTGGTTTGGTTACTGATGTTTTAATAATGTGAGGGCACTGCGGCTACCGTGTCTCATCCTGCGTGGTGACCACACAATTACGAAGGCTCACGGAGCAATCCAATTCCTCCTGGTGCCCAGACCTTTTTACTAGACAGCACCATACCTGGCATTAAGACTAATGCTGTTGGGCTGGAGATTTCTTCCAAACCAGGTGGTCAAGTCCTTCCAAATGATGATAGATGTGGGGAAACAGTTGGAAACAGATTGCTCCCATAACGATGCTGATTTCTGTGCATGTGTGACTGCCTGGATTCCACCCACTGCACTGAGGCTGGCTTAGGCTCCTCTGTTAGCTCGTGCTTCAGCTGAGAGTTCACTGGGACACCAAATAAAACTCTTCAGTTGACATAAAAAGCTCTACAAGGCTATCTCCAGGAAACTTAGAAGACCCCCATATTTGCAATGCAGCTTTAATGCAGAACAGTTGATTGCTCTATTAAAGTAGATGGATTGTTTTTAAAGGCAAACAAACACATTCAACTTTAGGGGTCTCCACAGATCGCGTTGCTATAAAAAGGATCTTTGATTAACCATAACTAGATTATTCAAGATAAAAAATTTGGGATGAAACTATCTATCTTTGTCATCAGGACCTTGCCTAGCACCTGCCACTTCTTAATAGCTGATTTTCCTTTGTGGACCAGCTACACTGCCTTTGCCCAGCAAATAATTTGAATTCCTTCCACTGTGAAGGTAGGTCTGATGTCCTGCAAAGAAACAGGTACTGGTTTGGGCCTCAACCACTTTTTCTCTGGTTGATTTGAGTCTGATTTGGTTTATTGAGATAGAATAAACTCTTATGCAGCTGCACATTTTATTTGCAGAATGTGCCTAAAGCTTAGTCTTAACAGCTGTTAACTGCAAGCATATTTGCTTTTGTACTGATCACATTTGTGAATCTAGCTGCATTGCAGTAAAAATAAATAAAATTTTTGTTGGGAACATGCAGATGATTTTGGTAAGTACACGAGAACTGATGCCTAGCTCTCTGCTCTGCAAATCTAACTGAAGGTAGGCCTACAGCTTCTCCTTCCTGGTCTTGAAGTGGTCATGGATGTATCAGTGGTTTAATCTCAGCTGAAATATTAAAGGTAGGATACACCTGTCTGGAGATTGCAGCAGAAACCCCAGCTGCTGCTCACTGCAAGCCTATGCCAGTGAAACTGGAGGGGAAGAAAGGTGAAACAGCCCAGTTCACATCAAACATGCACACTAACAAAACCACTGGGCATTCCTAAGCTGAAGAAGAATTTCACAGATTTAAAAAAAAATCTGCACTGTTCTTGACAGGATGAATCTTCATGACATCTTGAACTGGTGTAAGATGGGGCCGTTGCTATCCCATTCCATCCCTTCTCTCAGTGCAGTCCCCAACAGCAAGGCCAGTTTATGTGTTCCTACAGACAGCAGGTTGAGGACAGTTTGCTGGCTAAAAACTAATCACCTAAATCAGCTTAAGCTGAAGTTTAACTGCACCCTCAGGTTCACTGTTACCTTGAAAAGTCACTGGTTGTTTACTTCCCATTAAAGCAAGCTGCCCTCTGGCAGGTTCTGTGACCAAACCATCAGTTGTGCTTCATTCAAAGCCAATAAACATATTACAGAGAAGCACTTCAATTCATCTGATATGACTGTGCCTCTTACAAAGTTTTTCCAGACAAAATCTCAGTTAGGATTAGAATATTAAATCAGTTAATATACCTTTTAATTTGAAGCAGTACTTCACAGGTCTCTGGAAAAAGATCCTCTCCCATATATGTATATTTTTCTTGTAACTCAAAATTGCACCAATTCCAAACATTGCTTCTTGTATTTAATTTTTTTTTTTTTTTTGAGCAATGACCAGAAATGGCATTGCTGATTATCCTATTATAAACAAACAGCCAGGGTTTGTTCAGTGGCAGTCAGTACCTCACACTCTTCGCAGACTGAAATTTTCAGGTGACAATCCTGCTTTGGTTCATGGGAGACTGAGTATATGCAATGGAAATCACTGACAAAACAAGTGAACCCTTGGGCAATGAGACCTTTTCCATATAAGTATTAACATGTCAACTTTTCTGGGAATTCAGCATTTGACTGTCAACATAAAGGCTCCAGCTATATCTAATAATCCATCTCTGGTTTGAGAAGTGCAAAATTAACACCCACTGGTCTGGCTTTCTAATACATTTTTTCATGTCAAGTGCTCCGGAAAACACAAAGGTAGCTTCAGTTTAAATGAATTTTCTCTGGGAGATCTACATTTAGGTAGTTAACTTGCTCTCAAGACCCAAATCACATTTTTTTGTGTGGGGGTTCTTTTTTCTTGCAAAATATGCATGTGCTTCTATAACTATCTACCTACCTATCTGGTTTTGAAATATTAAAATATTTTTCTGCAGAGAAATCTCTGCTCCAGTGCCAGGACCACCTCCTACCCCTCCTTTTTCACTGACCTGGCTGTCTGCAGAACTGTTCTCTCACATATTCTTACTTCTCTCTCTTGGCTGCTGCTGGTATTGTACAGGTATTTTTCTCCTTCTTAAATAAGTTATTCCAGAGGTGCTACCACTGCTGCTGATGCCTTGGCCAGTGGTGAGTCCATCTCAGAGCCAGCTGGCATTGGCTCCATCGGACACGAGAGAAACTTTTACATCTTCTCACAGAAGCCACCCCTGTAGCCCCTCTGCTACCAAAACCTTGCCATGCAAACCCAGTACATTTTTTCTCAAACAAAGCTTTACAACTAAATAAATAAGGCGAGTTTTTTGCAAAGGGGCATTGCCAGCAGAGTCCACACTCATATACTTCCTAACCATACACGCCCACAGATGTACACACATCTATATGTAAGTTTGTGAAGAATACTATTTCACTTTTGGTGAAACTTTTTGCACATTTTGCATAACATTTGATAACTGTGCCATTCTTGGTACTGTTTTAAACAAATCAGATCAAAAAAATTACCCCGTTCATATCAAAGTAAGAAAAGTAAAGAGCGAAAAATTTATCCTTGTCTGCAGATGCCAGTTTCAAGAGCTTAACTGTTTGGTTGTGGGGGTAAATTTCACTGGGATAAGTTTCATTTATCATGGATTAAAAGAAGCTGCATAAATCCCTAAAGCTGCACCACTGCTTTGATTTCTTGCCATGCACTGCTTGTTTATTTTGATTCAATTTCATGTAATAGCATAAAATTCATGCCAAAATTTTTCTGATAGTCCTGACTGATGGATTACTTCCTATCTGTGCCACTCAGCTTCAAGCACTTCTGTTTATGCTACCTTTGCTTTTATTCAGCTCTACAATGTGCACTTGCAGACACGCTTATAGCCTCTTCCATATTTCTCTTTTGATGCTAACTTCCTTTTATATCTCCTCTAATTTATCATATTATCATGGAATATCCTGAGTGGGAAGGGACCCACAAGGATCATCAAGTCCAGCTCCTGGCCCTTCACAGGGCAGCCCCAAAAATCACACCATGTGCCTGAGAGTGTTGTCCAAACAACACTCTTCTTGAACTCTGTCAGGCTTGGTGCTGTGACCACTTTTCTGGGGAGCCTGTTCCAGTGCCCAAACACCCTCTGGGTGAAGAACCTTTTCCTAATATCCAACCTAAACCTCCCCTGACACAATGCCATCCCCTTGGATCCTATTTATACTTTCTTTGGATGTTGTTTCCAGGCCAAACCCTCTTACTCACCACATCGTCTTTCTAAACAGCATTTTTCTCTCTTCCCGCTCAAACCCTTCTTTCTCCTTCCTCCTGGGATACAAATGGCTCCAAGGAAGGACTTACACAGGCAAGCCATTAGGAGTGAGCTGGTAGTTTACCAGGCTGAAGGAGGTTGGTTCTGTTTCCCTGAACTCTTTAGAGGATGTCTCACCACATAGATTTCTCTGTATTTTCTCTCCGTTGACAACCAGGGATATTTTTTCATCGTTTTCTGTCAGTTTGCTCTCACTCTGGGCTCTTCCTTTTGTTGACACTGACACTGGCAGTTCCTCTCAGCAGCTTTGCTCCTTTCTTAATGGCACACAGAGACACAATTCAGCTCCTGCAGTTTGACACCGGGGAACCCTTCCCTAAGGTGGGATTACAGCCTCATCCCATGCTGGAGGAGCCTTTGTTTCTCATGCTCCTGATGCTGCATAGTATAAAATCCAGAATTATACAGTTCAGCTGTAGCGCTCCCTGCCCTAAACTTCACAAATGGTGCTCTCTGCATTCATTGGTCCCCAGTGAAAAACCCAAATAAAATGAGTTTTGCAGCCTAATGACTGCAACTTTCTCCCCTGGGCTGGGAAAGCAGCGGTGGCATGTTTGCAGATGCAGCTCAGAGGTCTGAGGCCACCAGTTCTCCAGGACCATGGCTCAGGCAGTATCCCTGCCAACCTGCCTTTGCCATCTATTATTTCCATCAGATGAGGGGCCCACTGCAGGAAGGTGAAGACAAGGCACCACTTCAACAGTTTTCACTGCTTGTCTTTGCCTCATGCACCACAAGATTCACTGTGCTCTCACTTTACAGCTCTCTCCTTGTTTCATAATTTCTTTTTTATTATTTTTTTCTTCTGCTTCACAACTTTAAAGACAGTATCTGGGGTCTACTAAATCGATAGGAAAAGTTGATTTCTATGGGGACAGTTTTCACACTGTCTTTATTTAACAATAGAGGGAATATTATCCAGCATCACATAAGCACATTGACTATGAAAATCAATGGGACTTAGATTGCTAAGCCGTTTAAGTCTGTTTAAACATGGTACCCATGGTTTACACAGGCTATGAAAGGAACACTTTGTTAAATGCCCAGAAGGAATTTCCAAAGTATTTTGAGCAGACTGGTACCTCTGAGAGGAGGAATCTTTGACTCCTCAATTAAAATCTCTCAAAATAGGCCACAAATTGGATTCTAACCCAAACACGTTTCCAGTGCTGGAGTGGGAATAGATGTCCTCCAAACATACTGCTGCAGGTAATTTGCATGGCCAAAAAGAGGGAGTGGGATCAGGTGGAAATCTAGCTAATAACAGGACTGGCTCCATTCTGTCTCCCTTTCTAACTTGCATTTCCAGGTCCTGGAGCTCATCAGACAAGATGGCATAAAAGTAAGGTTGCATAAAGCTTAAGTTTTGGCTTCATCTTTCCATTTTGGGCTCAGAAGTTCTGGATACAGAAAGCCAATTAAGACAAGGTGAAAGGTGTATCTTGAAAAGCCTTAGTTGAGACAGTAATTAAGACTTTGAGAACAGTGAGGGGCTTGAGCAAGCACATTATGGTGGCTTTTATTTCCAGTAACTACTGACATTCATAAAAGCATCTGGCCTGAAAAATGAGAAGAAGAAAGGATAGATAAAATGAAATTTCTAAAATTGAAAAAGGCAAAAGCCATGTCTTTCAGCAATGCCTGCTACTGTGAAAATATCACCCAAATACTCTGGCTCTGCCCTGATTCCTGAGTCAAACTCAAAATGAAAATTTAAACTGAATTCTTGAAACGAAAACTTACTACAGATTTGTGCCCAGGAAACCCCCTGTCTCTGCAGGATCATGACCTCTGACAACAGCTCTGCTCCTCAGGGCAGAGCTCCTTTAACCCCAGGGCTCAGCAGAAAGTGGGACGGGGGAAGCGAAGGAGCCGCTGCCAGGGGGTGTCCGGCTGGGAGTGCAGGAGCCACCACTGCTCCTCAGCCAGGTCAGGGCTGTAGAACACATTCCCACAAGGATCAGAAAGAAAAAAAAAAGCCAACTTCACGGCTTTCACAAGAAAATACAAATTCACTTCTGCGATTCTAAGCTTTCCCTTAAGAGTTACACCATTAAACTCACAAATAGAGCCTCTGCAAGGGAAAGAGAGAAGGACAGTAAAAAAGGCTGTTCTGCAATTCATGTTTATGGCAGGGCATCTTCCACAGAAAATTCCTGCTACACTACACAATTCAATAGTAATAGCTTTTTAAAATCCATTTTAAGAGTGAACTAATTATTTACTAAACTGTAGCAGAGAGTTAAAACAAAAACCACTATAGCAAAGTTTCATGATCATCTTTAAAATATAAATATTTTTTCTAACATATATATAAATGGTAGGCAGAAAAAGCAACAGAAGTAATGAGTCCTTACTCTTACAGAAATTAGCCCCAAGATCAATTGTTATCATGACATGTTTTTCTGCAACTAAACCTTTCACAAGTATTTACACAACAGATATTTCCACTGAGAAAAATGAATGTAATCTAACTACCTCTGATGCTGCATTGAAAGCAAACACGTACTGCTGCAAGACTTCAAACAGCTAACTGAAAAAATTAGGCACCTTGCATTTTGCAGAACAAACAAGACAACTGCACTCTGCTCAGCAATCCTTCTGTGTGAGCATTTACATTGATTAGATACTCAGAAGAATTTGCACTGGAGAGTGTTTGATTCTGGTTTGAGTCTAGTGCCTGTAAGCAGGCACTCTACTTTAAATTTCTGTCAGCTCAGGGCTTTGGTTACTGCTGTGATGCATATTTGAATATGCATTGTCAAACTGTGCCAGAAAAGCTTACAGGGATAATGTTTAGGACTAATGTTTTCTCAAGCAAAATTCAAGATATATCACTCAATTCAAAAACGTGTCTCAAGCCTGGGATGCATAAACTTGGATGTAAAAGGAGAGGCATTTTCTTTCCTTCTGAAAAGGCTCTAGAAAAAGATTTTAAAAGAGCATCTTAAACTAGTTTTGTAGCAGGTTCCTAATGAGATCAACAAATAGTTTCTGATTTTCAGTAGCTGAGCTCTAGACCTAGAAAGGCATAGAAAGGCTCCAGGCCTAGAAGCCAAAAGGCTCCACAAAAGTGCCAGGTAGGCTCAGAGAAAAAGCTCTATAAGGCTTCCAAGCCACCCCAGGAGCAAGATGTAGTGATTCTCTAGCCATGTTCAGAAGCTGGGAAACCCCTGCTCCAAAAGCTGTATATACAGCAAGGCCCCATATCTATAAAAGTACTAAATGCCTTCAGAAAGACCCTTGACATCTCCAGCAAAGTACTAAATATCTGGATCCCAGGCTCTTAGGAATTTCTAGACCTAAAAAGCAACAGGAATTTCTAGAGAGCACTGAGTCTAGAATTGTCCTTTTAAAGTATCTTCTTTTCTTCGTTCCTTCAATGCAAATACAGAGAGACTGAAGCAAATAATATAAATCCTTCTGGCTGGCTGGGAGGACACAAAAATCATTTCACAATGAAATTAGTTCCTTAGGAGTAGCCTACTTATACAAACTTCAACCATTTGACCTCTTCTGATTCCCCAGATTTTAGGCACACCTTTCATGAGCCACCCAACAGACTTATGATAGCAACAGCACAAATCACCTTGGTTTTGTTGTCACTATTGGTACAGACAGAGGATTATAACTCTGAACTGGTGAGAAAAATAGAAGAAAAAAGAAATACATATGGATGGAGGACCTAAAGGGTTTTACATCATATCATGACTCTCCCTGGTTCTCACCAGAGACAACTACATGCTGTTCAGTTTCCTATTTTGCTTTGAGCAGTTGATTGAATGGCTATTGAGTGATGTTCAGACATTTATGATTTTCCTGCAATGTGACCTACATTGCTAAACTTCATAAATTTATTCTCCAAGGCAGTGTATCATTTTGCATGCCACACTCATCCCAAAGGAATCTATCAGCAGGAGATGAGGCCCAGTTTGTAAAAGCTGAATGTCCTTCAGACATTTTTAACTAATTTGTTTGTAAATGTGTTATTGTCAGGGTAACATACTGTATAAAATGGTGCTCTCTATCATTCTGTTTGCAGCTCTCTGTGGCCTAAACTCTATAATGCACAGCTCTAGGCATACCCTCTGCGTGGCACGCTACAAACGGGTGCAACCCATTTCTGTCTTGACATTTGCAATTTTTTTTTTCCTCTACTGACACAGTGCCTTTCATTATTTTTCTCCTTGGCACAAAAAAAGGATAGAAAAGATGCTGCAGCAAACATGGTATCATGGAGAGGAGAAATCAGGCAATCTTAGCTGTCACTGCCCACGCTGCAGCTCCTGCCATGGTATGTTCTGTGGTTGTCACAGGTTATGTTGGTTTAACTTCAGCAGCTTGTAAGTACAACTCAGGGCAAACCTAGACCTAACAACAACAATGAAGATATCACTAATAGCTCCACAGCAACACTTGGTACAAAAAACTTTGTTTACAACCAGCTTTGAGACTCAAGAAGTACCCAGACAGCAAGGGAACAACACACCATACAGAGTTCCCTCATGCTGATATGCTTCAAAGTCCTGCCCTTTGTAAGCTGTTACCATGGTATTGTTTTGACAGGATCTACCTACTTTCAGGTTCCTCTGAGAAACTGGACCAGCTGGCAGGCCTGAAGTATGGCTGGGCTGGCTCTTTTGACCCGGCTTCCTCCAGTTACTGAGATGCAATGCTTTCAGTTGTGCATATCCACACTTTCTTCTAAGGCTTGCAAATGCAGTAAGTTGCAGCTATGTAAAATTACAATGTCCTGATGATAGAATTAAATGCCTATATTGTTTTTTTCACTTACACTGGTTCCATGCCTCTATTTCTGTAAGATTTTTCCTGAGCTGTGCCACTGCAAAGAGAGACCAGGAGTCCGAAGATCAGCTCTCACTTCTCTAAGATGTAGGACGATCTTCCTTTGACCTAATCAGTGCAACAGTTTCTATCCCAGCAGTGTGTGACACTTCTGCAGAATGGACACCACCACCTCTGGTGCCTGCTGGCCTCAAACCTGCCTTGTACTCAAACTCCAGACTTGTGAGAACCCATTTGGTTGTTGCTCCCCTGCCTCACTCCCTAAGAAAGAAACATTTCTAAATGGCCAAACCAGAATAAAATCTGAAAGGCTTGGAATAGAGGCAGTAAAGACAGCTCCACATAGAGCTCAATTATTATTATTCACTTCATAAGACAAAAACCCTGTTACATCTGTGGGAGGTCCTTTACCCCATAAACACGAGAAGAGCTGCTTGGTGGGAGGAGAGCAACATGCACACAGTACCAGCCCTGATGATTTTAAAAAACATGGCTAATGCAGGAATTGCCTCCAGAAAGAACAAAAAAGAGCTGTTCCTTAAATCACAAGCACACCTTGTTAGTGGATGTGGATGAACAACTGGATTAAAACAAAAGGAGGGACACTGCCTGCTTGCCTTTCCTCTGCATGCTCCTATCAACACCTACATTCCCTGCTCAGCAGACTTGGGGCTTGGACTTCAGGATGTCAGGGACCAGCTTTCACTATCTGATTACTTATGGTAGCTCTGCAGTACATGGAGAAACCACATACACCTATACATACACAGACATAGTTATATTTGCATATATTGGTATAGATTATGCATTAATATATTCTTCATGCTTACATTTTGTCCACTATGTCTCCTCAATAGATGAAAAAATCAGATGCAGTAACCAATATATCTCGACCCACTGCAGACTCCCACCAGTCTTTCAAAGCTGTACTGAACATTTTCACCAGTGCACTTAAGCACAGTAGATGCAGCCTCTGCCAAAAATAACTAATCCACTCAACTCCATTGTACTGAAACCATATTTAAATGAGAAAGATAATCAAAGGCTACTTACACATAAGGAATAAAAAGTGCAGCATCAAGAGAAGTTGGTTGCTTGTGAAAGACTGACAGGAGAGCCCAAAATAAATCAGGTTGCTCATCTGGGAAGCCATTCCCCACGGAGCTGAGAGAGGGTCAGGAGTTTGAGGAGCTGGGCAGTGTGGTGGGCCTTGGCTGTGCATGGTTGGTGGGTGAGTTGGAGAAGTCTGGGGGTGGCAAGGCAGCTTGGATGGGTTGGAACTGGTGGGTGGACACGGCCAGGGGCTTTGCGTGTCTGCCAGCAGCATTTGGGGAGTGTGGAGGTTTCTGTTAGTCATGAGGATGTGCCTGAGAGCACCTGGAGAGCAGCTACAAGTGGCTGAGCTGCTACCTTCTTGCCAGCCACCCAATTTTTACAGAAGTTTCTTCCTTCTTGAGATTTCTCGTTAGAAACAAATGTTCGAAAAAAGAATTTAAATCTGGTTCTGTGTAGCAAGAGAAAAGTCACGAGCAGAGGTCTGTCAGGTCTCCTTCACTTCCCCATCAAGTGTCTAACACTGCCTCAACAATCAAAGAAAAAGATGCTATCGCTGGAAGAGTTGATTAAAATGTACACAGCCTTTTACTCAGAAGTAATGCATTATTTATGGCAGATAATTGAAATAAATTGCTGTTTTGCAAGTGCCCCATACAAGAAGAGCACTTGGGCTTTAAGGAAGAAATTGCAGTGTGACTTCATCGCATACCATCTCATGTCTATGACTAATATTTCAAATTCAGTGACAGAATAATTTGATTGGAATATAAATTAGCTGTACTGAAACCACCCTGCTTTCTATTTGGTATTCTAAAAATCACATTATACACCTACAAGTTTGATTCATGAGCTCTCACAGACTTTTTCCACTGAGGTCCTAATCCTATGAGCCTCTTTTCTCTCAGCTCCTGTTGAAAAGAGGCTATTTAGCTGCTCCTCTACCCCTGGGAAAAGATTATTTCACCTTAAACCCCAAGATCCTTTTTAAAAAAAGGCTTTTAGCTTGGTTTTGGATGCTAGTGACTGCTTTTTCCTGCATATGCTATTATGGCTGGAATTATTTTGTATAGACTTATGGTTTCCAAAAAGAAACACTTAATTAATTGGAGAAAGGACTCATTTTTGAAAAATGTTTGAAAATGCCTCAGTAAAGACCTGTTCTGGCCTATTTTTCAGAACTACATACTTTCCCATGGGATACAGTTGCTCCTTGCTACACACTCGCCTCTCACTACCCTTTCAATTAAGCTTGGAGAAGTCCTGGTTCCACTGAAGTCAGTGGCAAAACAGTTGCAGACTTTGCTGAGGCCACGACTTTCACTCTAGTTAGCTTCTCTGGTACTCTAGCAAAGCCAGAGAAGAAAGAACATGAAATTAAGCCGTAGAGTAAAAAGAACTAGAGAACAAGATGACTTTATACTGGAAAAAAATAACAGCTTTTGTGAGCTCCTTCATGCAGCAAAACCCAGAAAAAACTAATAAAGTTCTCTTCTAGAAAGAAAAAAAGCTCTGAAGTCTTCTATAAAGGAAGACCATAAATAAAAATAAAAAGGTCTATAAATTGTCATTTCTGCTTTGTGTGCTTTTTGTTCAGCAATTTCACAAATACATTTAAACGTGATTCTGCAAAGCACTGAAAAACACAGTTCAGTGATTTGGAGTATTTATGCTGAATTAATTACACATAACTGGAGGAGCACATTAAAAGGCACACACAGGTAGAGGATTAAAGGGAAATGAGCAGAAGTAACTTTTCAATACCTTGCTACAGTGAAAATAAAGTTGCTCCTTTTTGATGGCAGCTCTCTAACACAATTAAAACATTATGCATCTACTGTTAAAAAAACGTCTTTTGTGCTTTCTGCTTTTACAAGAATGCAGATTATACAGTCGGGTATGTAGAGAAACACCTAAAGGGACAGTGAGTCTTCTGACCTGCCATGCTAATTAATTAATCAGCTTTGTGTAATCCTGCAGTTGCTCTGCAAAATTCTATTCTCAACCTGGCTTAAAAGGACTTCAACCTAGAATCAATTTGTTTTTTGTGCTGGCAGCTCACCTCTCCTGTTCTCACCTGGTCATCAGAACATATTTTTGTCTTTCACATTTCTTTTCCTTCTTCCAAATGTACCCAGTGAAAGTTCTCTTCAGGCTGTTCTTGCTCTGATGAGCAGACCCTCATTGCTGCTTTCAAGTGAGGTCACCATGTCCTGGGAGCTTTTTGTTCTGCTCAAAAGGCTTCCACAGTGCCACTGAAGCATATTGTGCCTGTGCAGATGCTGGTGGGGAGCGCCTGCAGCACTTGAGACTGCAGGAGCAATGTCAGCGTTTGCATTTTTGAGATACATACTACATTTTCAAGCAATTCTGCTCATCTCTACTCCTGCTTTCCAGCAGTCTGTCTCTCACTTCACTGTTTCAAGTAGGTCATCAACAGCATTACTTACTGCCCTCTCCCCTCTCCTCCATCACTCAAAGCAGGCTGTCCAGGACACAGCATTTTTGCCACGCTCAGGTCGCCTTTAAACCCTGTTCTGGAAATCTGCCTTTTAATTTGACCTGTGCAAGCAAATTGCCTACGTAAGTAACACTGTCACATTTTTATAAGGGAGCAAAACATTTTGCAGTGTCACTGAAGTTTATGTGAAGCAACACAATATAGATGGTTCCCTCACGTGGAGAACTGCTGAACAAAGGCTGATGAAGTGCAAATGTCAAGAAAAAGTCTTCAAACCAGACCTTTCATTTTGGAACACAGCGGTGACAGTTATTAACACCATCAATCAGGTCGGAGCTATTGCTTTGGCACAGACTCATGCCTAGTGGGACTGACATAAGCTCAAGAACAAGGCCATGGTTACAGGCAAAGAAAAAGCTCTTGGGATTCATTTTCTGTTGACTTGCAAATGTTTGGTCTCTGTATTTGCAGTGACTTTGCTCGAGATTGGTTTAAACAGCTCCCAAATACAAAGTGCAACCACTCGCACAGATATAAATGACTTATGGTTCGGAGTGGTGGAAATTCAGCACACATATTTCTCATGGGAGGAAAGATACAGGATGAAATTGCAAGATGGTAGAAATATCTGCTAATTCTCTCCTCAGCTTTCACCATAGCAGTGGAGGCAGAACAGCAAAGCTTATCACTCAAGATGAGCTGTAGCGTTTTTACTTTCACACAAAACCTCCCACAACGTCAATATAACTTCCAAGAACACTGGATCTGATGAAGTCTGGTTTCCTAAGGACTTCCATTGCATGGCTGACTGACTTGGGAGTTTAATAAGATCCAACATGAAATGAAGCTTTTCCTGTGAATGGGGCATTTATTACATCCTGAGTGGAATCTCTGGAGTTTAATAAAAGAAAGCTTATGCTGTAATATTTCCTTTTGAAAGGGCACTTTAGGTCTCTGTCCTCCAGCTGGATTAATATTTTTTATGGAACGTGTAGGAATTTAATTGTTCTGAAGGCTGGTGTTTCTCTACAAATCTGTTTGAAATTGGCCCAAGATTTTGATGATTTTGATTAATTGTGAGGAAAAGAATACTAACAAAGAGACAGACATACCAACACATCGTGCTCTCATTTGCTATCAATAACCAGGGTAAAAAATATCTGTACACCCCAGGGATGTGCAAACACTCAGAGAGTGGTAGGAGAAGGCAGGAGGGTAGGCAGGTAGGAGATGTAGCCAGTAACTCTGTTCTCTCCATTTGGAATTCAGTTTGACAGAAGGAGATACTCCATAGTCTGTACCACTGGGAGAACAGTTAGCTCAGCCCCTGGGGCCTTCAGCTCAGATGCAAAGGTATAAGGTTCAAAATGGGTTTATTCATGGTTAGGCTTCGCGAACGAAGATTTGAGAAGGGCTCTACCCACACTTGCTATTCAAGGGTTCAGAGGCAGCATTTTCAAAAAATATGACCAGTTCTATCAGGTACTGAAATAACTGGTTTTAATGTAGGTGTCTGCTAAGATCTGGGTGCCAATAGTGAGTGCTGAGTACATACACATAGACATTCATTAACATAGCTCTGAAGAGCCACTTTCTTTAGATTTGCTCCTTATCAACTAATCAAAATGATCTGTGCTGAGAAGAAGAGTTATCCAAGTTTTATACATGCCAAAACAGTACTGAGAATGCTGGAATATGATATAAACACCTCAACGGAATGTCCTTTTCCTTCTAAATTCAGATTAACATCCCCCCAGTGAAGTATGAGATCAAAGTAATTAGTCAGAGCTTGGTAGGTTATTTGCCACAACATATAATCTTTCCAGCCCCAGCTGTCCTTCCCTCCCCCGGTTATGAGTGCAGAATATTATGCTTAAGAAGGAGAAGGTGGTGAATAACGAACACAGAATGATTAATAAGAAGTAATACCATGAAAACTGATATTGGAATAAATGATTAAACCCTTTCATAATCAACTCATTTATTAAAGTGAATGCCTTTAAGTGAAAGCTTGTCATTTATGATGGTGTTGCAATGGACTCTATGTGTTTACTCCAAGAGTACATTTTTGTACTTTAGTAAATTAAGAAATACTGATTTTGGGCAAGTTGTTGATTTTATTGTCAGAACAAATTTAGCTTTGAGAAATGATTTTATTAACCTATTTCATAAGTCCCTATAAACACACAATTTGTGAGCAACCCACATTCTCTTGATTTAAATGTCATTTGTAACTTAGCCAAAAAGTAATTTAAGTGGAGATGGGCCAAATTCATTTTTCATTTATGTTTATGCCATTCTGGAATAAACTCAGCAGTCTTGCAAGGATATACAATTGTTTCTGACTAAGTGAAAATATCATACCCTTATTTTCATTGATATAATTCCAGATTAACATGCTTGACTTCAAGGGGATGTGATTATTTCACAGGGTTTCTGCTTATCAGCAAAAATTGTGGAAGAAGATGATTGAGCAAATATGATACAGTTACTTTTCAGAACATGCATTCTTGGCATTTATTTCACGTCTGTGATTTACTGTGTATGTGAAGAACCTCAAAGGTGTGGATTTTGGGAAAAATTTCAATGAACAGGTTTACTTAAACCCTCACAAAACAAATCCTCCAAAAAGAAATGCTTCCAAGAGCTCTGTGTTGCAGATTGTCCACAGTATAACTTCACTTACCAGTGAGTAATTATACAAAAAATTATACAGTATCACTATCCTTAGAAAATGAGACTGTCCACTTTTTAGATATATATTTATATGATGTAATTTATAATTTTTTTTAGAACATTTACTGTACACATTGACAATTCAACTGAAGATTACCTCAATCTATATTGAGATATTGGGAAATTTTGATTTCCCAGAATGCTGAAACAATTTTAAGAAATTTTTAATGGAATATTTTTCTGTAGGTGCTGCAGCATGGAAACACCTGGAGTGCTCATGGAAAAAAAATGTTTATTTCTGCTTCTATGAAAAAAATGCTGATATCCCAAGAGCAATATGAAGAATAATTCACTCTATGACATGCTTTTCTTGTCTATAACTTTGCAGAAGCCCATCCTCCATTGCACTGGAACTATATTGTAGAGTGAGGTAAACTAAACCTGTTTCTGTCAAGTACCCAACCTACCAAAAAATAGGCTTTCAGGGCTATTTAAATCTACTTACAAATTTAGCATATTTGATTTCAGCACAAAACATTTACCTTCTTAATTTATTTTAATTAAAAAAATAAATAATTTTATTTCTGTACTTGCCAGACCCCCTGCTGAAACTCATTTGCTTACAGGGTATTTGCATTTTTCAAAAGGAAATGAAACCTATCAAAAGTCACCATTTCAGATTTAGTGAGACGTTTTGTTGCCGAGCAAAATCAGCAAAAAATTGAGCACAAATACACAGCACATATTATGTGGCCAGTAAAGTGATTATTTGTACAGCCTGAGACCAAGGATCAGAAGGAGAAGGCAGGGAGCAGACGTTCCACCTGGCGCCTTTCCCTGCACCTCAGAGGTATCTAATCTGGTGATGGGGGCCCCAGGCCGTTGTCAGATGTCTCCAAGAGGCAAGGAGATGTGCTCCAGGCAGCTTGGAGCTCCATGAAGCCTCGCTCCTGCCAGCTGGGTATGTGGCAGTGGAGCGGGAGCCCTGCCGGCTGTAGGGTCTTGCTCATCCCCTGCAGGACTGGCTGGCCTGCAAGGAGAGCTGCCAGAGCAGAAGCCAAGGTGCCTAAAAGCTGTATGAGCTTAAGATAATTACCAGGCTAGTTTAAGCTTGGGTTTGACGCAACTAAGCCAGTCGACCCTGTTCTGCTTTACATGGAATAATGATGCATCTACTGGACTTGAGACAATACAAAGACCTGTCTGTCGCAGATCTGGGAACAGGGAGGCTGAGGTTACACTCCTCACATTTGCATACACATAGGGTGCAGTGACATGTGAAATGGAACATGGACACATTTTTCTGTTTTGATTCTAGTAATAAAATCCCCAAGTGCTTTCGTGACAGCAGCATTAGACCCCATCATTTCATCCTGTGAAATTTGACCCCACATTCTTCATGTATGTGAATGCAAGGCCACGGTCACCTGCTACTTAGAAGTGAGGAACAAGCTCTTACCATTGTTATGCATTGTATTTTAACTGTGATTTTCCAGTTGTGAAGGACAAAGGAAAGGGCAGGGAGAAAATGAAATGCAAAATTAACCCGATCCTGGTTATTAGCTTAGATAGTCCATAATATTTCAGTATGTCACTTGAATGCCTAAGGATTTTTTTCAAGTACAGCTTGAAAAAGCTGATTAATTCAAGTATTTCTTGGCAAAGGCCAAGCCCTTTCTTGTGCTGTCTATAAGCCTGTCTCACTGACTAGTCAAGAGTGCCATTTATGTTTCTCCATGATTATCCATATTTCTTTTTTAGCATAAACAAGAGATACGATAAGTGTCTTTAAGTCCTATTTCTTTTACCGTGCTCTTGACATAAGAAGTGAAAAGCATTTTGAGAAATGTATTGACATGCAGTAGCTTCACCACAATACTGCAGTGGTGTAATTACTTACTGTAATGCTCCTTCATGATTTAGAACAGACTTAGATGTAAACAGAAGATGTATTTTTTTCTATTTACTAGCTCAAGCAGATCAGTGTGAATGTTGTACTATGTGAATGCACTTACACTTCTGATTAACTTCTTAGAAGACCTATCTCAGAGTAGCAAGCAACTTTCTAATGCAGTTTGTACTCTTTACATAAGCCCCTCTAAACACTTACATGATACCTTCTGGGAAAAAAATCAAGTGTGGTTTTGCATTTATATGATACACCTTAAAATGGTCACGTGAATGGAAGATCTACTCCATACTGTGCAGTTCAGAATTGTCTGACCCATCCAGCATATTTGACATACAATCCTGGTACAAGAAAATAAGTTATCTGTCTCTACAATGTGTATAAATGTGACAACACGTTAAAAGCAGGTGCCTACCTGAGTGATGTCCATTCCAGAGTCACAGCTCAATGGCTGGGTTGATGTGAGGCCGTTCGATCCTATTATTGTTGTGATCACACCATTCTCATCAATTTTCCGAATCATAGTACCATCAACAAAGTAAATAAATCCATGCTTATCTACAGTGATACCTGGAAGAAGGGAAGAGTAAAAAATGGTGTTAGTACCAGAATTATCTTGATTAAAAAGTATGAGCTTAAAATGTTTCTTCTCCTCTTAGACTCTGAAAATCTGACTCCAAAAAGTACGACTTCCCCCCCACCATTACTATTTGAAGCTTATACAGACTGTGTATGGAAAAATCATACCCATGTATCAGGCTGGTTTTGACTTAAGGGGGGAAGATATGAGGGTGAAACAAAAAAAACCCCAGCTTTGTTTGCAATGTAATTATACACACAATTCTACATATGTAGAATGAGGCTCTTCAAGAACTCTCCACATCTATCACAAAGTGGGCAAGACTAGCTTTTCTAAAAACTTATTTTACAGTTAATTTTTCTTCATTTTCATTTCACTTTCTTAATTGTCATGCAGAGCTGATATTTTTAATTACTGCACTGTCTGAATGATCAGAGTATCTCAGCAAGGAAGGAGCACCCTCAGAAAGCAAAAGAGACCTCTGTCCTGCTATGGGCTGTACATACAAATGGTGCAAACCAGGTCCTGCTCAGCAAGAAGGAACCCCTGTGCTGCAGAGTGTGTTGCAGTGCAGTGCTGCCCAAGACAGTGGTCATGTACTGGAACCAGGCTCATGACAACTGTGGCCATCAGCAGGAGCTAGGGCAGTTCTCCCTTAAATATTGAAAATATAACTAGAAGAGCAATCCTATTCATGTTAGGTTTGTGAAATCCTTTCTACCAAAACCGCTCAATTTCTTGCTTTAAACTACTTCATCATTTCCCATTTAAAGTTGCATAACTTTGCAATTATAGCAGCTGCTGTGCACAGCCAAGCTATTTTAATAATGAATTTATGTTCTGCTACACAGAATAAAAAGCAGAGGACTTGAACAGATGGTTTGGACAGTGGCTTATATGGTTCTTGATTTTTGTCCCCTGCATTTAGGACAACTGAAGGCTGCATGTACTCTGAGTTTACAAAACACTTGTCTGCATGCCAGTTTAGGATCTCACACAGCAATTCCATATGCCATTAAAAAATAAATTAAAAAACCAACTGAATTTCCTTACCTATCAACTCCATTTTCTTATACTTAATTTAATATTTTTTTAATATATAGGAGCAGTTGTTGCTGGGGAAATGGAAGATTAAGCAGCCTGGGGGGCAAGGACAGGACCAGGAAGCCCTGATGCACAACATGCATCTCCCTTGGGGCTGGTAAAAGCAGGGGACAGTCTACCCAGGCCCTTAAATAAATCTTTACAGTGGTACCACCCGGGGGCAGGCTCCTGAGACAAATTGCCCATGACTGCTTCTGAGGTCCCTCTTCACCACAGGTGACATTCAGACCTTGCAAAGGTCTGAGGGCATGATCACAAAGTTCTAAGAGAATCATCACATAAAAAATCCAAAAGCCACAGCAGTTAACTTTAGTGCCTAGTACTCACTACTCCCTACTGTCTATCAACATAGAAACTAATTCTTTTAATTATCAGTTCAATGTATCCATCTTGCCAAGAACTGCCATTAGAAGAGGGGTATTCACCATCCTGACACCTCCTCCCTCCAGGACAAAAGGTGCCCATAGACTGCTAAAGTGCCCAAGGTACAGGGCTGGGCTACATCTCTTCATTATGCAAGATAGCTGATGACTGAAATGGCTGGTTCTCCAGGACATATGTCACCTGGGGAACTGACACCACCTGGTGGGGCTGGATGGGTCAGCTGGGGAAATCTGGGAGGTTATAAAAAGGCTAAAGAATTGCTGACAATCTTAGGACTTGACACCCTGCCAGCCTGCGAGCTCATGGATCGTGACTCCTTGGTACTGGCTCCTTCAGAGGATCTTCAGCCTTTAATTAAAAAGTAACAACTGACAAGCTCCTGGCTGTCGTCTGCTTCTGAAAAGTCCAAACCTGAAAGGCTGAAGGTTTGAAGGTGAGCTGAGGTAAAGAGTGTGTCTAAGCAGCAAAGGGGTTTGTTCTGGTGTCCAGGGGATGGCCTGTGTGCTCCAGTTTTAGGAAAGGATGGTCCTTTGTACCTAGTTCATGAGAAAGAAATGTCGCAGTGAAGAGAACTGTGCACACAAAAGGCTGGAATTAGCTGGAACTGTGCACACAGTGCTGGAGCCAAGGGCACCTCCTACTGCTCCTGATGGGATGCTCAGAGGTTTCCGTTCCTGCCTGGGCTCCATCCTGCCCTGAGCAGCTTTATGCTGTAAACCTGAAGTATGCAAAGGGATTGATAGTAAAGGGAAAAGTTGCTAGGAAATTTTTCAAGGGTATTTTCTGTAGGGATGTGTGAAGATTAAAAACAAAGATCTCTTCAGTCCCAGCCTCCTCCTACCATTCTTGAGAAGAAAAAGCCATGCTGGGCTGCAGCTGGGAGGGTGTGAGGAGCAAGGACCACTGCATGTGGTGCTGGGCATGTTTCAACCTCACTGATATTGCATCATGTAGTGATATTAGATGAGATTTGATTTGCTTCCCAGTGCAGTTCTCAGGCTGAAATGAGAAACCTGATGTGGGTGGAAAGGGCAGCACATGTGCTGTGTCTGAGCCTGCCTTTGCAGAGGGGAGGTGCTGCACGGTAGGCGAGGAGCTGTGCTTGTCAGCTGGATCAGATCCATGCCACGGATAACACAAGGCCAGGATCTATCACTAGGGCAAGTGCATCTTCTGTTTTGTGCAATTTCCCTGAGAACAGATGGCTGTGTTGGCTGCAAACCATCCATTATATAAAAATCAGAAATTATGCTGCAACGAAATAAAGCTACTCAGCTGTGTGGCTGAATGGATTTCAAACACTGACTATATAAGAAAACCAAAGATCTTTTAATGTTACTAGAGTCCATGCTGCTCTCCAGCCGTGGTAGAAAAGCAATTATCTACAAGGGAAGTACACATGCCAGTGTGCTGGCATAAACAAACCCATGTCTTCAGTATTAGCACCAAATTCCTGGTATTTCCTAATAAGCCAGTTCCTTCAAGTACCAGGGTATAGATGTTCAACAATGACCTACTGCTTCCAGAGCTTATGACTCTATAGCAAAAAAACAGGACTCTACCTACCTGAAAAATTACTTATTTAGGTTTTGATGACAAATACCCTACATAAGGCATCCTACTGGAAAATAAAATACAGATTTCTGGCTAAACTGTCCAAATTTATTCATTAGAGTTGGAATCATTAATGCTCCTGTCACATCTTGCATGATGCTTCACATAAGCTGTACTCCAAGAGCTTATTTTTAATCCTTTTCTGACGTACAGTGTAACGCTGAATCAAATCACACACAGCACTGCAATTGTGCTTTAATCACCAAGGAACTGGGGGAGGAAACATGCACATGCTGAGGGTAATGAATTGCACTGAGTGCAAATAGGAACACTGCTCACTCCATGAGTGAGGAAAAAAGGTAGTTTTTAGGTAGATGTAGTTTATACTGGACTGTCAGTTTGATTCTGTTTTTTTAAGGAACTGTAGCACTAAATTCTATGCCCAGCTGACGATGCCTTTGGGCACTAAAGTGACCTATTGCACAAATGACACACTTACCCTGCTTGCATATAGATTCCTCATTAAACACTGATGCCTGGGTAAGGACAAAATAAATTTGTGCCAGGATTTAGCCTTGTTTTTTGACTCAGAACTGAATACCAACCTCACTTTCTGAGTAACATTTGTCCTGAAGGACTGTTTTTAGTCATGTTTAGTTACTGGGACTCTCCTCCACAGGAGAAGATTTGTACCTGAACGTAAACCAGTAGCTCTTATGAAGACCTATCTCCAGTGGATTTACATGCAGACATTTTAGAAAAATATTCCTAATACTCAGAGGTCTTTTAATCAGTACTATTTGAATTGTGTTAACTAACATTAAAATTAACTGCTGGTAATGCAGTCACACGTGGCTACTAAATATTATCATTAGAAAGGCCCTGCAGAAAATTTTGCTTTAAATGTTTTCTCCAAAAATAGTACTTAGGAAATGGGCTGGGTACACCCATGATAAACACAGAAGGCTGACTATAACCTCTTCTGTTACATGCTCTCTTTTGGTTAAAGGGTTATTTCCCTTGACAGCTCTGCCTTAGTGCACCATTATAAATGCAAATAGCACCTAGAAAGCAAACTGATTGCTTTTTGTGTAATTCTCAGAGGTATAAATTCAAAATACGTATCATCTTTCAGTCTAGAAATTTTGGTATTTCAGCATTAATGGAGCTAAGCTTATAGTGTTAAAATATGGATTAAAAGTAATACAGTAAATTCCACATTGAGATATTTTCTTTGCTTTTTTTTCCACCCCATATCATATCCCACACCTGCACTCTAAAAGAATCTTTTTGGGAACAAATCCTTTTCAAACACATCAGTGAAGAGCAGCCTGAACTATTTATTGCCCACTTCTGGAAATTCTACTTCACATTTTTTGCTCAGCTGAAAAGTTGCAAATGAGCATTCTATATTGAAAACTTCTAATTAAACTTCTGAAGAATTTGTAAAACAGCGCTTAAAACTACTGGTGAGGATGGATAAAAGAGAATGCCACCTTCTGCTGAAGAACAATTGTATTTAGAAGGAACTTGAGATTCTCATAAAACTTTTAATAGGAAGAAGTGAATCAAATTGGTTAATTACCATTTTATGGTGGTAAAAGGGCAAATTACATGCCATCCATTTCTAAACTTCTAAATGTCTTTGGTGCTTTTAATTAAAGCTGCCATCTAGAAACTAAAGCAATTTTATGCAATTAGTTATTTATAGGTTACCATAATACACCACTCAAAATATGATTCAAATGATTTGCAGTCTCTTGCCTTGTGATCTTTGTCATCTTTACTTCATTACTGTCTCAGTACCAGCTGCAAAATATTCAGCAGTTCTTTGTCAGCTGGAACACGGCCTCGGTACTTGCACTTGAGTGTTGTTCTCTTTAGATGCAGAACAGCAGATTTGGAGCAAACGGCATTTTTAACCACTGACAGCAAATGGAAATGTTCAGCTTCCAGCCTGAGACATGATGATTGGGGTCATGCTTACTGCTGACATGGGAGAGCAGAAAAGTGAATAACTAATGAACTCAGGGGAAGGTTGGATAAAATTTAGGAAAGCTTGATGTCCAAAAAGTTTACAATGTTCTACAAGATTGCCATACTTTGGAAATCATAGGTAGCTCAGACTACTACAGAGAAACATAAGGAATAAGTTTTGCTCAATTAAAAAAAAGATTATTTTTTGCTGATTCTATGATTCATATATGTCAATGACTTGAGGCTGCAAATCACCTGTCTTGTCTACTTCTAACTTTATGTATTGCTAGTGGAACATCTCACTCTGTTTTACTTCCCTTCTTGAATTCTATGGAAGGGTTGAAAAGGTCTTAGAAATTTACAGAATAGTAAAGATTGCTGTAAAAATAGCATTGGTTATTACCTTCGGAAAGGGTGGATTTGTTTTTACAAAAGACTTGATTAGAAATTTGGTGTGCATCCTACTGAAGGTAAGAGCAATGCTCTAGCTCAGCAAGAGCAGTCCTAAACAGGCTACTGCCATTTGACAAATCTAGAGGTTTAATCTGAGCAGTTGTTCTTAGAGATTTTTTTTTTTACTTTAGAAAGCACTGCTGAGGATGGTGAGCAACAAGATTGATTATTTCAGGATGTGAGACAGTGGGGTGAGCATATCCTCAAACCCATGATTTTTTTAAAGAAATATTTCCTTAGTAAAGTACTTGCAAGCAAAATTAATAAAACTATGCTGCAGAACTGATGATTTAATTAAGCTTTCATTTGTGTTGCTATCTCATGCCACCACTCTGAGTGAAAGAGTTCTTTGCTACAGGTATGTATAAAGTATTTTTATGCATGGGATTCGGAAGTTTCTCCAACCTTTTACGTTTCTCTGGGGCTTGCTTTGAGGTCACTGCATCTGTAGTGAGGTCACTGCACTGCATTCAAGTACTCTGCACTCAGTGTGCAGTCTGTAATTTCTCGAGGCATTGACTACACACGGTTTGCCCAGACAGTGTGTGCATCTGTCTTCTACTTCTAGAGTCTGATCTGGACCCAGGAGTCAAAAAGCAGACACTGCAGGACTTTAAATGTTTAAATCTTTAGATTTAGTCCTTGGGCTTCCAAAAGCTGGAAACTACTTCTGATGTTTAGGGTGCAATCACTGGAAGGGACCTGCTGTTTTCACAGTTATGTAGTTTGCATTTCCACCATAGCTGTCCTGTGTGAATGCTCTGAGTTGGTCACAAATCCAAGGTGATTGAAATCGGATGATAATCGGACACTTTTCTTATCGTGTTGACCGGGAGACACTGTAGCTCAGCAAAAATGTGGTAACTTGATTGTCTCAGCCTCTCACTGCCTCTGTCAATTAAGCTTAGAAAGTCAAATCCATTTACACATCTAAAGCCCTCCGATTTCAGCAGGGTAGTGTAGGTAAGTGTTTAATGGTGTTGATTCAAGAACTGGCTTTGCAGTGCTAAGTACAACAACTCCCAGGTATTTCCATTACTTTTAGTGCTTCTTACTGCTCCAATACTCAATGACTAATCTAGTTAAAATCAGGACATTATCCCCTAGTGCCTTATCATAAATAGTAATCAGATTGTTTAAATGATAGTGTTGGTGACTGGATGTACCATAAATATGTTTTATTAAGAAAATCCCCAAACCCACCAAACAGAATTCCCCACCCCAAAATTAAAATCTGTTACTTGGTAAAGTTCAAGTGATTGGAATTCAGTCAGTGATTAATATCTTGTGTAGTTACTTCTTCATTTTCAATATCTTCTTGTGTAATAAATGTGTTCAGCTTGTCACAGATCTTATTTTATATCTCCACCTTGTATCATTTCACATTCTACTTAAGTACTTGGTCATCTATTACATGACTCATTAGTCTGAGATCTCTACAGAATTAAAGAAAGTTGCAGTAAAAATAATATATTGAAGTTCAAATTTCAACTACATCAGCCATGCATGTTTAAAAGCATCTTTCAAAGTCAGCTCAACATACGATAGTGCAAGATTAATGTTCACTAAGCCCCATCTCCAGTCCTTCACAGAGAATTTGGAACAGACTGAACAAAGCTATGTGTGTTTGTTACCTGCAAAATGAAAGTTGTGGAAAGATCAAATCATAATTGATTAGTGTGACTTCATGACGTTTTCCTGTCTGGCATTTAATTCCTGGCCACTAGGTAAAGGCAGTCTTCCCAAATAAAGATGATGAGAGATAAAGGTTGATGAAAGACTGAAATCAATAAATAACAATCTAGGGCTCTCCTCAAACCTCCCTGCAAGCCCAATGAAGTAGAAAAATAGGTGCAAGTTCAGAAAAGTTAAAACACTATTTGGAACAACTTTCATTCAGAGAAATAAATAAGAAGTAGAATTTGAATTTCCATTTCTCAATGTACTTTTGAGGATGTTACCAAACAGATTAAGTTTCACGAGTGTTACACAGAAGGTATTTCTTACCAACTTTGCAAATGGACAAACTAAGATCTCTAGATAAGCCCTTATTCTGAGTCACAAGCAGCCAGTAGCAAAAATTAGAGTATGACTTTTAAGATGTAACTAACCAAGGTCAGACAGCCACTAAATGGAGTTCTTTTCCAGATATTACCTTTCTACCAAGTAAGAGGGAAATTTATTTTTCATTTCTAACGGGGAAAAAAAGAATACTCAGGACAAAAATAAGAAGGCAAATGAAGTAAAAAAGCTAAAAATGTTTCTATATCAGCTTAAAAAATAAATACTAATCTTGTCTGGTCATTGAGTAACACAAGTGATCATATTTAATCATATTTTGGCAATTACTCTGTCTACATTATCAGGGATCTATTGTTGCACCATCAAAATCTCTGTTGTGTGGCAACAGGCTGATGCTGCATTTTGCTAGGCCCTGTACAAAATGGACATGTGGCACTCCATAATTCCTTGAGATTAAATAAAAAACCTAACAAACCGGACCATTCAAGTAGATACATAAATTAGAAGCAACTGGGAGTCATTGGCACTGAATGTGCCAATATAGGAGTCATTGTCTACTGATAGTTTATTTTTTTAATAATTGCTGGCTGCCCCAGAACTCCTGACTCATAATTTTATTCCTCCGAATTTCTTTGTGATTAGAACCTTCTGATAAGGAAGTCAGCTATGTATGAGCATCTCTAAGTAAAGAGCATCTCTCAGATTTTCATCAACATATTTCCCCAATAAGAAAATAAAATGGAACAACTAATTGTATTGTAATTGGACATAATCAATTGTAATCAGCAATAAAACATCAATCACTTTCACAGAATCACACTTTCCAATAAGAGATCTGAAAACCTTTTTTTCATTACTATTTTTAGAATTGATTCATTACATTAATTAGGTGCCTGAAGATTAACATTTATTTGTACTTACCTCACACTTTCTATCATTAAAGACACGTTAAAGTCACTCTATAATTACAATGTGTCTCTTGCTAAGCCTTAGAACTGGATTATTTGCTTGTCTTAGAGGTATTTCTGCCTGGATATACATTCTAATTTCCTACTGATGTACAGGTCTCCTTTATTAGCTCAGGAAAAATAATCAAACCCCTTCCTTCGAGCCAGTCACGAGGCGGGAGCGGCGTGTGCGGGGGAAGCGCGTTAACAGCCCACGCAGGGCTCTGCCTCGGGAGCTGCTGAGTACCCTTTGTTCCAGGGATTTCAGTGGGAGTTGAGGGTGATCAGCTGCTTTAGAGCACCAAATCCAGAGACTTTATCACAGTCCTAATGCACACCGCAAGGGGATTAATTGTGGCTTTGGTGGGGATTCAAGGCTTCACATGCATTTTGCCTCTGACAATACTGGATGTACTCCGACAGGATGGCTGCAGCAAAATGCTTATTTCATGTGCAGCAAGGGAGTTGCTCATCTTTTTTGAAGTGTTGTAATAAAAAAGGACAAAATCAAATAAACTTGATTTTGCTGGCTGTCTGACTTGAACAGCTCTGACTTAATGTGTATGAGTAAGCTCTGTTAACATTACAAGACTCACCTGAATGCATAAAATTTAAAAAATGGACTTCGAAACCATATAATTTGCTTAAGAGTTAGATATAATTAAATGCTGCCACCATGCAATTGAAAGGTTATGAAAGAGGAGTGCTGTCACACAGGGAGGAGTATTCAGAGGATGCTAGCTGGAGCTTGCTGCCCATGCTGGTCCCTCATAAAGGATTGGTTGTATAATAGGTGAGAGTGAGCTGTATGAAATGATTTGGCTTGCTGATAGTTGGTTAAATCATTGCCACAGACCCATTTTTGTACATCCAGTTGCATCTAAATTCCTAAACAATGGAAAGAAATGACAGATGACTAACACCAAGTACTTCAGATCCGGTCTTTTCTTACCTCTTGGGCTGTTGAGAGAGGCCTCGGACGCCTTTCCACCATCCCCACAGTGGCTCTGGTCAAATGGAAGGCACTGATCACCTGTTCCTGCCACCACATCTGCATTTTTGGCCAGATCCTTTGTTTCAGTGAGAGATTTTGCTTTGTAGACCTTTCTGGTGTTGGTATCTGATAAGTAAAGGGATTCTGACACCGGATCAACGGCCAAGTAGTATTTATGTGCAGGGCTTGTACTGAAACAGAAGAGAAGAGAATCACAGTCAACTTGTTTTGCTTTTACATCTCTGTGGCATAACAGTTGTATTCTAATTATCTGAAGACATCTGCTCAGTGATTTTAAGAGGATGAGAGCAGTTTTAACATGGGTCATGCAAAGCACCACTGCTAAGAAGGAAGGAGCTAGTCCTGGTTGCAGAGCATGCCCAGCCAGCTATGGGGCATGAACTGGTGCAGATTGGTACTAGGTGACTTTGTCCATCAGTACCAAGCCACTCAGGACAAAGCTAACTGGAGTGACTTCAGCTTAGTTATAATAATTACTATCAAAAGCAAGGTCTGTATATTTTTCTATATCTGATAAGTCCTAGTACTCTGAGCACTGAAAACAAATCTATGAGTTGCAGCAAAAGGAATCACAGACTGTTCTGCATGGGCACAAATGCCCACTCTTGGTTATTTTTATCCATTTCTAAACCTTAGGAAATATGAAGGTGTGAAATATGTTGCCTTAATTCATGCCGACTGTATTGTCATGAGCAAGGCAGAAGGCCAAGTACTGTCAGTGCAACTAAGCATGAATTAATGCACCATAATTCATGCACTGTCAGTGCCTTATTGAGATTATAAAATGTTATATAAAAAAATATTTACATATGTTAATTAAATGGTGGGGATCATAAATTCCAACCAGAGAACTGGGCTGCATCTTATCCAGTAGGACTTTTTGTTTCGTTTTCAGGGCAAAGTTAATTTCCAGTTTGAGGAAATTGTCCAAGCACATGGCACACCATGTTGGTGTCCTGAGCCTGCTGAGCCTGCAGTAGAGCCTAGCTAAAAATCCAGACAGGAGGAGATTCTTTAAATTACACAGTTGGTTAGTGAAATGGTGGGAGAGAGGTACAGGCTGAGCATTTAGGTGCTCAGACAGTATTTTCATCATTGCCATGTTTCTCTGAGGGGGAGATTTCTGACAAGTGGGTGGGCTCTAGATGGGACTTTCCTGCTCTGTAGATTAAAAAGATTATCAAAAGATTGTCAAAAATCCCCCCCCTTTTTTTTTTTTTTTTTTTGTGAAAGAGATATTTTATTAACAGTGGTACAATTAAGTAACACTTAAGATTGGTGCAACAAAGTTGTGAAAGGAGTTTCTCCTCTCAGCTTTGCAGTTCTCTTTTTGGTGGGTTTGACAGTGCTTGGTGATATTCCCACAGCTGGGGAACAGATGTGAAACCCAGTCCAAGGAACCACAGGGAATGAGAGGGCAGTGATATGATGAAAGATGAGTAAGAGGATGAGCTAAAAACAATCAATGCCAAAGTATGTATCACCACTACAAAACTGTTTGTTAAAAATATCAAGAATCATTTATGCTCTCTGGATTGAGGTCAGGAGAGACTAGCCAGTCACAAGATGAAAATAAAACACTTCTATGAAAAAAGTTGCAAGGAGAATTCTAGATTTTAAATAAACATGTTGTTTAGTATGCAGAAACTGCAGAGAACCAGGGGTCACTATATACTCTCCATGTTGACACATTTTCTGTCATCCTTGTCATTACATTTAATAGACCAGCTGTTAGAAAACTCTTCATGTTTATGCTTAAAGCCTTGCATACTAAAATCTTTAAAGAGTACTAGTAAAAAATGGAAGACAATAAAATACCTGCTATTGTTACAGAAGATTGTAATTTAATTTATTCTATTAAAAACTGTATGAAATAGACTAGGATTTATGGTAAATCTTTTCAGAAGTAGTTATTACTATTCTGTACTAAGTTTTTCCCTACAACCTCAAAGTCTAGTTTCTGTTTTTACCAGTTATTAAACAGCTTTGTTATATCTTATTAAAATACTGGTGACAAGAAAAACAAAGAGGGTAAGTTGCTTTTAAACACTCATAAATAAGACCAGTGGTTCTCTCTGTTTACTGGTCTCCAAACTCCCTCCTTTTATGCTGTACTTTCTTTTACCTGGTAAAAAGAACACTTTTCCCCTGCTTTTTTGGGGACTAAAAGTTGTGTAGAGGCACTGGATTTTGAAGCCTTTTCATACCTGGACTGTCATGAGCCATCTTTCAGTTATTGCTTATACATATTTCCTTGAACATTCTAGAAATTTCTACCATGACTGTGACCTTTACAGCCCCACAAAATGACATACATTGAGACTGTCAAGTAATCCCCTATAACCTCAAAGATTACATTAACTACAAGTGATTTCCTCCAATTTTCCACAACTTTCACTTAGATAGAATAGTGACAGAGACAATTACTACTGTAATTAATAGGGCTGGGGTACCTGAGTATTGTCACAACTTGATATAATTAAGGTTTAAGCTCATCTCAAGAAACTAGTACGAGTGAACAGGTATTAAAAAAAATCTACTTTCCAAGAGAAACCTCTAAATGTAAAAGCTGAATCATGTTCTGAATGCATTATAGAGAAAATAAATTAAATTTGCCTTTTTTTTTTTTTTTTTTTTTTTTTTTTAAGTTTACAAAGATTCTGGTGAGAAGATAATAGAAACAACCTTTCAGTTAAAAAAATAGAACCTTGCACTTACCAACTAGGAATTATTTTTTCTTTTTAATTTTTAATTGTAAAATATATGAGATGGGACATAATCTGGTATATAATCTACAGTGTTCAATAGCATTTTTGTGGGTAGAGCAAGCAATTCTAACCAGTCCTCTCATGCTGCAGACACACCTCTTCCTACTATGCCATGAAGTTATCGGTTGATGTTGTACTAGTGCTGGATTATTTATCTCATTTAATACTTGAATGCTAAGAAGTTTGTTTCTAAGGAGACAGAGTGCCTTGCTGTCTCTTTCTAGCATGCAACATCACTTCTGCAGCTGGATCGTTGTAACCAACTCCCTCACCGTCTGTCGCAGAAGCCTAATGGGCAATGCTTGTTCCTTTAACCAAATCCCTACATTGCAATGCTAAAACGCCAGCTGGAAAGGGGGAAAGCCACTTTCTTTGTCTTTAGCTGGAGCAGCAAGGACTGAGCCGTGACACAGCATCCTCAGTGCTGGGCTCTGCTGTGCACGCCCTGGAACTGGCAGATTTTAAAGCTCGCAGTATCCCAGAACCACTAAAGTCCTCTTGTGTGTTTCTGAAGCCTTTTAACTATTTCTTTGTTGCTGAAACTCCAGTTTCCTTGGACACCTCTATCTGTGGTCATTCAAACACCATGTGAAATGAGTTTGACAGCTATGAAATGCACTCCCTGTGTTCAGGTTTAAATCTCTCCATCTCTGCTTGGTGATCAGCAAACTGATTTTTAGAGGGACTTCATTTCTTCAAAGGGAACGAATCAAACCTTCAGTACTATAAATAAAGGTGAATTTCATTAACATTTGTATTTATTAACATTTATATTTATTAAATTCAGAGTGTTTCTCTATATACAGAGCCATAAAAGGACTTTTGTAAGACTATTTCCTTAAACATGGTTCACATATCAGAGTGTCTGTGTTTTACTCACCTGTGTCTTGTGTCTCTATTCCTAGAAGGACAGATTGGTTCAGGTTTAAAAAAAAAGAAGAAGACAAGAAATGTTAGTCCTTGACAGAACTGTATTCTTTGCCTGACTGCTCACAGAGCTGTATCCCACTAACAAAACATTGTTTTTCCCATTACTGGGTATTATTTCTTTCTCTCAGACTGCTTCCTTTGCACCACCTGCACATTGCCAAGTTAATTCTGAACAATCAGCACACAGAATCATCACCAGCAATGTTAGCTAGGTGGGGATTCATGGGTGTTAAGTGAAATAAATTTAATGTATTAATGTCCAAAATCTTTCCTGCCTTCCCCTCTGGCCCTCAAAGGGAATGGGAAGCTGGAGTCATAATTGCAGGGAAGTCATTAACAGCAGCACAGGCCCAGCCTGTGGCACGTCAGGCAATGCCAGGTTTGCTCATCTGCTTAAACTCAGCCACGTCCCCTGCTACATGAGGAACAGTTTTATTGCATTAATTTTAAACAGGGTAAGTTCTGTCTTCTGTGACCTGACACAATACTCTGCATGTTTGCTGTTGAATTCTGGGGTTTTCTTCAAAAATATGCCTCATGGAATATTTTAACTTTTGGAGAAAATGTACGAAAAACCTCGCAGGAAGAAAAACCATCTCTATTTATTAATTCTGCAATTTGCAGAAATCCATTATGCAAGACCTGTTCTAAAGGCCACTTAAGATGTCCTTTTTTAACCAGTGACTTAAAGCAAGTGTAAGTTTTCTGGTAAGTTAGTTTGACAGTTGATGAGACAAATGGTCACAAGGCAACTAGACGTGGCTGCTTCTCTAAGCCCCAGGGGATAAAAGCTCACGGCAGTTTTCATGGGCATATCACAGCCAGGATTACAAACACTGGTCAGAGAATCAACTTTTTACCTCAATTCCAATATTCCAATCGAGTTTCCAGAGGGAAAGATCCGTCTGACATAGTTGAAGTCCCCAATATAGACACTCCCATCAGGGCCAGAAGCAAGGGCAACAGGGGCAAAGAGTTTGCTGTTGAGTGCGAGCCCATTGCAGTTAGAGCAAGAGACACTTCTCTGGTGTCCATTGCCCATCACAGTGGAGATGACTGGAGGTTGCTGGGAAATGAACATGTTTTCCCCATTTCCTTTGTGTACAATTCCTAAAGGACGGGACGGGGAGGGAAGAAAACAGAGACAAAAAACCAGAATGTACAGCATTTAAACTATCCAGCAGTTTGGGGTTAAGAAATCCTCTAGAAAACCAGACTAACAAAATAGCAACAAACATCTCATCTTTTAGAGAGTGTCACAGGGCTCCACTAATCTCTTCCAATTTTGTTCATCCCCAGCTTCACCGTCACCATTTTGTTCATTAGTGGCTAGTGGCTATTTTAAAAGCCAACATCATGAGGAGAACTCATGGTTGGTTAATGCTCTAACAAACTGACTGTTAATTGCAGTGCTATCTGATTTCTTGGGGATTACTACTTTAATATTCATTTTATTCATAAATTTTTATTAGGTAGCAGAGGAATTTCTTGGGCAGTTTGAATATTTAATTAAAGGAGATTAATAGCAGGACTACTATGCATTTTTCACAAAAGAGCACTGAGTGGCAGTACAAAATCAATATTCAAATTTAAATGCGAGTCCTTCATGGTATATGAAAATGGTGCAAGTGCAGCAAAGCCAAGTTAAGAGTCAAGGAGCAATTCTGAGGCACAAATGAAAGTCTTACCAGCAGGAATATATTAAGTTCTACGATAAAGTCTAAAACATCTTCCTAGTGTGCCATTATTTTAGCCCTGCTCTGCACCACCCATCGTTGAAAGTCTTCCCCTTTACCAGGCTGGTGACACCAGAACCAGTACAAAGATGTGTTTTCTCAAGCTGATTGCTACAGTGTTTATTTTAACTAACAATGTGGTACCATATTTAAGAAGTATCTGTAAGATAACATGTAATTGCAAGAATTTGGCCATTGCTGAATGGAAAGGTATTCTTTTAGACCCCAGTGCAAAATCTCTTTTTCCCCTCGAGAAGCCCAGAAGTTTATCAGAAAAGTGGCACAATTAAAGGAATAAACACGAGGGAATTTACTTTCTGAAGGACTCTTATGCTGGAAAATGAGCATATTCTAGACACTGCAGGAAGTACATGTTGAGACACGTCTGAGTTTTCCCAAAGTATGGCAAATGTATTCATGTATTGTCTCTTGAACTTTTGTTTAGACTAATTTTTGTGGCTTTCAGGTAAATCTGAAATTAAATTCACCTTAGAAATTATTGAGCACTACCACAGCTATTTTGAAGGGAATTATATTTTCAAAAAATTATTTCTTAACAATAGAGGACAGAACACATAGATTTGTTTGAATGTTGGCTTAAAAAAAGCATCCTGGAAATATGTCAGTGAAATGAATGACAATATTCTCCCTTATGCACTGGATAAAAATACTATGAAATGAAGATGCTGCCCTTTGTCTGAAATTAACAATGTAAAGGTAATCTTTCAACGGTCTCATACAAATGTCAGTAAATAATGAGGACTTGGGAGAATATGTTTTGCTGTCAATAAATGCAAGCATGTGCTTAATTTCAGCATTTTGAGCTGCTGCTTTAATTTTAGTTGATGCTGCGTTGCACTGGAGTTGAAATTACCTTAAAGCATAAAGTCTCTGCAAAATTAATCCTCCTTGCTCCAGATAAATAAAAATGGAATCAATACAACTTGCCCATCAGAAGGAAAATTTAATTTAAATAATACTCTGAAAAATCGGTTAATAGCACATTCATTTGTATTCATGAGATACAAGTGTCTTTAAAAGGACTCTGTGCAGGAACTAATATTTATGGTATCTGTTCTCTTCTTGATTATGAGAAATGCCTTGATGATCTTCCAAACTGACCAAAACCTTTGTACCAGAAAACATTAAACTCCAATAATGTCTCAAATTAGAAGTGATCAAATCTCCAAACTGGATGGGAAAAAAAAAAAGCAGGAAAAGAGCAGTGGAGTGTAGCTGAGAACAGGATGTGATCCTCTGGCAACCCAACAGCCAGACTGATGCAAAACTGCATACTTTTAAAAAGCTTGAATTTCCAGTGGCAGCCACATTGGAACAGTATTTGTTATTTCACATCTATTCTGCTGGAATCAGATATCTTTTTTTTTTTTTTCATTCTTTCTTTCTTTTTGTAAATCCTTACATCTGGCAGGAGAACACAGTTTTCACTTGCTAAGGCTTCTGCATGCCAATACTTGTACCTCCACAGCTTAGACTGGGCTATGAAGTGCAAGTCTGCAAAATTACATCTATTTCTTTTTACAATTTCTCTGTTGCACTTGGCTTATTTTGTAGCATCTCTAAAATGAGTAGCCTTCATGGGGAGAGAGAGAATATCTACCCTGGCTCTGAGCAGGAATGTTGTGCACAGCAACAGACCTGCTGGGAGACCAGGCTCAGAGGCTGAAGTTAATATAAGCTTTTCAGAAGTAGTTAACCAAAGTGTTTCTAGGTTTAGTTTGAAAATTAAATTGTAATTTGCAATCAAGAATGTCATATTCCAATGCAGTTTTTACAGTTAATCCAGTGACAGTGTTCCAAAACCATGCAAGTTTCATCCTTCCAAAAAGCAGAGGGGATGCCTCATTTAAAACTGAAAAATCTCAATATATTCATACTCAAGAAGGCTACTTAATGCTTTTCATATGGTGGTATGAAGATAAGTCTGAAATATATAATTCTAAGTTTGAATCACATTCTTGTCCTTATTTAAAGCCCATTTTGTATATCTGAAATGGAAGAGAAGTTCACTTGTTTCTAGATAAGACCACAAGCACACTTGCTATTTTTATTTTTTCTGGTTAACACAGTTCATTATTCGGTTTTGTTGCTTAAATGAGCAACAGGCTATTAATATATGAGTTGGATGTGTACTAGCTTTCCTAGAGTAATTGTTTTTCTGCCCTTCACTGCTTTTCCAGTTCTTATCCACGAGCCAGGTGTGCATGCTCAAAGCCCATTATAATAATCAGGAACATCTCAGACATCACCGAGCTCTGCCTGGGCTTTGTCACCCTTGCTGGAGATGCTCTGACATACAAACTGTGACCAGAAGAGACCCCCTGATTTAAAGTCAGATGTGCTTATGCTCTCCCCTCCCCAAATCGTGTCTCTGCAAGCGATGGACAAAAATGTTTGGCAGCTTCTTCCCCTGACTTCAGCCTCGATCGTGCCCAGCACAGTGGGAATATCCGAGGAAGAGGAGCAGGTACCAGAAGCTGCACGTTCCCCATTCATGCAGTGGGCACAGCCCAGATGATTTGAGAGGAGGTGGCAGGAGGCTGACAGGTCAGTGCTCTCTGGCATTCTCAGCAGCACAGCTGAGACAGGGACAGGAAGCAATTTGTCAGCACATACCCCGTGCTCAGGAAAGCAATGATTTAGCCCTGCTCGGATTATAATTGCACACTTTACAAAATCTCGGAACATGTTAGTGCCTATGGGGTGAATTATGGTAGTAACCACTGCAGTTAGCAGATAGTCACATAAATTGGAGTTACTGCCAGCAATTTAGTCTTGAAATTAAACTATGCAAGTGGTAAATTGGCACTAAGGAGCAGACTATGGGGCTCACAGTTGGGGGCTCAGCTGACTGAGGTCAGATTTCTCTTTGTGTTAAATGTCAATAGCTGGCATTTAAAAGAGACAATCTATACAAACCAATAAGACAGGATATGAAAGAACTGCTGTTTAAAATGTCAAACTATTTTAAATCAAAACAGAAATCCAGTTAATTTACAAACTAAATCTGACCTTTTGTATTTGGAATATTTATACTGTAGCTGCGCATTCAGCTACAGAACTTGTAAAAACCTGAAAGCCATACATCTGTGCATGAATCTTCATCAACAGAAGTTCGCAGATGGAAATAGATTTTAGTGGATCGACTCTCAGCTGGAGCAAATCGAGAGAACTTTACTGAATCCAATACTCAGCTGATTTGTAAGTGCTGAAATCTGACCCCAAGTTTCTCTTTTCCTGGACAGCGAGATACTTGTTTACTGGCAAAACCATATATTTCTAGTTACCATAATTTACCTACAGGTATTGTTTTAATAATTTAATCACACTGGTTCCTCATCATAGATGTTAATGGAGGAAAAGAAACCCCCCAGGTATAAAATAAAAGCCAGAGGATTCGAGTCTCCATGCATGAAGAATCTCTTTGCAGGGTTAATGCTGACATCAAAAGCATTTACAGTTTTTTTTCCCCAATGCTTTGAAAGGTGTTGGGTTGCTTTTACTGAGGAGTAACTTACTGTGCTTCTCCACAGAGTGGGCAGCCACAAAAGCTTCTGCACACCAGACTGGCAGTGTGGTTTTGGAAGTGCTGCCTCTCACTTGGCCGGGCTGTGTTCATGCAGGGTTTGTCTCACTGGGGCTGTGATGCTACTAACTGATGGTAGTCATAGGATGAATTAGGGGTGTAGACACTTCACTGAGAATATAATACTACAGACTGACCTGGAATGTGGCCCTTTTGTACCAGCTGTGTGCAAATTAACCTAAATTAGCATGCCCTTTTCCCACCCAAACAACCGCAATGTGATCCCAACAGTCAGTTATTAATGCCTAATACTTGGGAGCCAGAACATTAAAAATATCCTTTCAGATGGCATTTACAGTTCAGCTCTCAATAAACATGGGTGCACAGTCAAAGAGGATTACACATTAGGAAGTGTAATGCTTAAAATCTGAACAATTAATTCCTTCAAAATTTGTATTCTTATGCGTGGCCAGTTAATAAAGGAAGGACTTACCACTTTGTGGATTTAATACATGGTGTTTGTTTATAGACCAGCCGCCCAGATTTGAAGCATCCATTTCAAAGCCTTGAAGGATTACTGTTCTCTTCTCCCACAGAATAAAATCAGGACATGTTTCATATTCATATCCCACCGACACTGCAAACAAATAATTAGAGAGCTCTCAGTCTACTTTTTCCTCTGTGAACTGCTAGACAGCTTTTCATTCCACATTCTGATATTCATCTGTCAAGTAATGATGCCACTAATTTTGCTCTGCCTGATTGCTATTGTTGAATGGTATTTTTTTGAAAAAAAGGTTTTAAGAGATTAGTACGTTATTACAGCTACAGTTACTACTGTTTCAAAGCAGAAAATTGTCTGTTGTATCAGTTATGGATTTCATAAATCTCCTCCAATGACTCCTGACTTGATTGTTTATTGCATTTCTGCTAATTACCTGAATAACAGATTAAATAAAAAAAGAATCCATGCTAAAACAAAATGGTTTTAATTTGTTTGCTGATTGTAAATATTATAGTTAGGCAGAAATGGATCTACAAGCTGAACATTTCTAGAATTATATATTTATCTTACCAGGCTTGCACACCACCAAAATACCTGCTGAAAAATCTTGAATTTCCCCAAGGGTGGTGGGTTTTGGGGACACTCAGATTAACCAAAATGCCTTTCCTTTAGTACTTCAGTAAAACAAATTAAAAAAAAACTCTTAAAATTTTTGGTTTCTCTAAAATACCAACCTTTTTCTTTAAAAATGATTTATCTCCTTTACTTAACCTTATTAGATTGCAGTGAAACTTACTCATAAAGCAAGAATATTGACACCAAATTCCAAAATTTGACCCAGGATATACTGAGATAGTTCAACCTTTCCAAAATAAAAATGTTTTTCAAAATATTTTAAGATACAAAATAAAAAAAAAAAAATATTAACCCCCCCCAGTTTTCTGGCATTTTTAATAGTTTCTTTTCACTTTTTCTATGTAGCAGCCTTAGGTATACTTTACTTAAACCATAAATAGTTTTAATACCATCTAAATTCCATTAGGGAAGGCAATTAAAATATTTTTACCAGCCCTAGCAGGGAGCACTTGTGATTGTAAGATAAATGTTTTATAGCAAAGTGAAAGCTGTTCCTTACAGCAACAGCTCTAGAGCTGCTCCACCATTTCAGGAGAAAGATCTTGTTTTTGCAGCTAAACTCTGACTTGTAAAAATCACATTTCCTTCAGTACTGTAAATATTGTATGTTTTGAACATTACAGGTTTCAGTTTGAGGGTCCAGAAGCCACTTTGTCCAATTTTTCTGTTACAGGATCCCTCACAACCAACACCAGTGATGCTTCTGGGTGCTTCCCTGGGCTGAGAGCCCGAGTGAGGGCATGGAACTTCCAGAACAGCCACATCCTGAGCTGGGATGAGTCATCAAGGTTCAGTAACCCAACACACTGTTTTCTAGGTGTTAATGCAGACAGAAGATAAAGGGCAGATTTTTCCTGTGAAGCAACCTCACACTTGCCACCTACACATTAGCATCTTTACTCCAGTCATGCCTTTAACACCTTCAATCCTGGGTGAGATGTGTGTACTTGAAAAAAGCAGAGCTCTATAAGGCAGTCCCTCAGCCTGGCTCAATGACCCGGTACAGACCCACAGGACAGTTCATCAGCTGCTGGAAGGGACCGTGCTGAGAGCTGGGGCGAGGGAGGCATAACAATTTCCACCGTCTGGGAATCCGTGCCAATGGATCCGCTGTGCCGTGTTTACCAGGACTGCAGTTAACACCGCAAAGCACCTGCTATTCCCTGCCTGTAGCTGATGTTTCTGAGCTGCCAAATACCCTCTAGAGGTTATCAGCCCCTTTCTTAGAAGCTCACAGTTATTTTGCCCAGCTGCTTTTTTGTCCCCTCTCACCAGTGACAGACATGTGGACATAGACTCTGTGTGTCTATAACAATGTTTCTGTGCATACTTAGACATACTTATGAATGACATCTATGCTCCAAAAAGAAATATCTGTGTGATCTTAAAGTGGGGTCTCCTGAACCATCTAATTGGAGGTCCTGATGTACCATCCGTGAAAATTTCCTATCCCTCATTTTGCATGCAAAGTAATCAAGGCAAAGCATAATAATTGTAAGTCAACAGGGTGATTGCAGCGCCACTTGAAAAATAAGTATTTTGTTAGGGGCAGGTTTTGAAAAATGTAATTTTGTAGGTGAAATTAAAAATCTCAGTCAGGTTACCCTCATTGTGGGGTGTTACTTTCTGGTCAAATTAATTTATAGCACTTTTTTGAGGTGACTGAGATTACATTGGGTGAACGCCATCTGTAGTGACTATACTTTTGGACACTAACAGCCAGTACATACAGTTCTTTGCAGTCTCAAAATGGATTTCAAAAGATCTACTGAAATATTTTTTACCAAAAAAACTATTCTTTTCATACAACTATTTAGAAGAATGAACAATAACTGGTTAGCAGTGCCACAGTTTAAGGGCTGTTGCCAAAATACAGGCAAGAAATAAAAGATGCAATTAACCAGGACAGTAACCTCTACTTTAACCTCTCTCGAAATATTTGTACTTATCAGCATCTATCTTCTTTGAACAATGAATAAACTGAACTCAAGCAAAATACCAAGTAGAGTAACAAACAGAGAAGGTGTGGGGCTGTCGGAGAGCTGGAGTACTTTCACCCCCACAAGGGTTTGTCCTTGCAGACCACTTGGTGCTGCTGTGTGAGATGAAAGGGCTTGCAGGAGTAAGATGGAGCCTGTATGGAGTTACCCAGAAGCATTAATTTATGGAGCATTTGACTGAAATCTTTTTCTTATATTAAATTACAAAGGGACATAGACTTCACCACCAAGGTTTTGTCTGTCAACATCCACATGGTGCTTTTTTATTCAGAACAAAAAAATGCTACTTTGTCATCTCAGTTGTTGCTCGGAGAAAATGGCCTCTTGTGAGGGGCTTGAGGACTAGACACATGCCAGCAAATATTTCTCCTACAAATTTAAACATAACCTCATGTGTGTGGAAATATGCTCAGAAAGTCTTGTTTTCTGTAACGAGTTACGTGATCACTGCTGTCAATAACCCTGAATAAAAATATAGATGCTTACAGTATTTACAAAACCAAAAGCAGATAGTTATAATCCTGAGTTCCAGGGCTACAACTTGCTGCAATTTAATTTAATTAAAATGAAAACTGAACAGAATGCATTATTAAATATTGGTAATATACTGGCAGAGGAAATTATTTCGACAAAAATTCATATAATGGATGCAGATAAAGGTCCCAACAGTGTGTCAAATTAAATAAAGCTTTATTGGAATTTAACAAAGCACGGTAGCAATGCACTTTAAAATACCAAGATTTTTGCTTCTATTTTGAAAGAAGCATAATTAACCTAAACTTTAAGAAAAAGAAAAAAATTAAGCACCAATTAAATAATTTAAAAGTTGTTATCCAGCACTATTGTGTAAGCCTTTTTCATATTTAAACACATTGAGCTGATCTACTTCTAATGTGGGAAACTAACTGCAGTATCATTTCATGAGATGTTATGTATTTGAATTAAAATGTTTTAAAGCCCAGACTACAGACTACACTTCACAATCTTTAGAGGACTCTTATGGGAGCACCATAGTCAACTGTTCCCTCTCAAATACATTAGTGACAATGTGCAGTGACAGCCTCTGGACACAGGGCACAAGTAGCTGTGTTGAAGGAAAGCTTCATGACCCATCTGGTCCTGCCTGATCACCCATGGGGGTGCCAAAGGGCAAGCCAGAATATTTTTTTATTCCTGGGTTTGCCCAAATATGTGCCAACAACCCACTTAATACCTTCCTTCGCTGCAGAAACACTGTCAGGGACCAGTAGCTACATCGGGCCAAGGCTGGGTCTGCCCCCTCACAAGGGCTCTCCTGCTCCCCACCACATGCCATAGCCAGGATGTTCAGAAACCTCTCTGACTGACACTATCAAAAAGTTGCTCATCCTTCTGCAGATGTAGAAGATCAGATGCAGATAGGATAGGTAAGGCAGCAATTCTGGACACCTGGTACCAAGGGTGGAGTTTGGATCCCTTTAGGCCAATGTAATGTGTGAGTTGTGGCTGGAATGAGAAGATCTGAGCTTCTGCACTAGCATTCATAGCAGATCAAGAAACTAATGAAGCTGAAAATGTATCACTTATTTCCTGGTTGCTTCAGTTTTCAGCTGAATTTGTTCCTTATCTGGCTCATTTCGTGATAAAATGAATGTGAGGGGGGGCCCAGGGGTAAGGAGAGAACATGGGAACGTCCCTTCAGGCAGCAGTCTGCACTATATCTGTTGACTGCAGGACCACAGCTCTAGGAAAAGCTTCTTGTTTTCTGATATATTTCTATGTGCAAGGCATGATGTAAATCATACTTCACATTTTGGTCCCATAAACCTTCAAGGTCATCCATGTCTATGCCTGCACCATTCTCTAAGAAGGAATGACCAGGAAAGTGCTCTGATCCTACCTTCTCCTGTCGCCTCTCCACACACCCACCTCACAAACTCCCTGTCTGGGAGCACATGGGAACAGATGATCTGGGAGCTGCAGGGCCTGCAAAGCCTGGATGGCACCTTTTGCTTTTGTACAGGCCACTTTGCAGGCACTCTGCCTGCATGGACAACACAACAGATCCCGAGGAGAGCTTCTGGCTGCTGCTGAGAACAGCATTTTCATATACAAAATATATGGAATGAGGCATATCCCTTGTGAGGGTGGATGGCTCCATGTTGCTCTAGCTATCCTTGCTTTATAGCCTGATCTACCAATGCTGCTTGTCATAATTGCCCTGATGTAAAAAGTAAACAGAACTGCTATGGAAGTGAATAGGGTTTATTCACAATACTGGTGAAATAAATAATTCTAATACAAAGTATCTATAAGATTAGTCCGTTAAGCAACATAACCTCATATTCAATTAAAAAAATAAAAAGCCCTTAAAAAAACCCAAATCATGACATTAATGAAAAAAAAAACTAGCTAAATAAAATCTATTTGCACAGACAGAACTTCTGTAGCAATTGTCAGAATAGCTTGTGCTGCTCGCTGAACAAAGTCTACGAAACATAAAGATTTTTGTATAAACATCTTTAAACAACAAATCAATTAGTTTTAACTGTTGGGGACATAAAATGTAGTAAGAAAGGATGCCTAAAAGTTAGAATTTTGCAAACCCTAAGCAGAAATGACATTTTAAATGTCATGGCCAAAAAATGACAGAAACAATGACACACCAAAGGTCATATTCAAAGTAACATTCAAAAACAAAGACAGCTGAATATAATGCCGTTAGTACATAACCATTCTCTGAGGGAAAAGGGGATTTTCAAATTGATTAAATTAGAAAGATGACATTGGAAGAACAAGAAAATAAATGTTCTCAGGAAATCATACAAGTCACTTTAGTAGCTAAAGATGCATTTGATTTAAAAGAATGTAAGTGCAGCGACAAAATTTATTTGTTGTATTTTCCTGGCTTGATGTGGGTGAGTGCTTTTGCTTACATCAAGGTGATTCTACATACCCATTGCCTCGGCCAGACCAGAAACCTTCTGTCCATATATATCTGTCTTATTCCAGGCAAATGTGTATACCAAATTGGCTGCAGCAGGAAACCATTTCTGAAGCAGACGTCCTTCAACAGCAACTATCAGATGGACTTTTGTCATTCCAGAAGGGATGGTTGTGTGCGTCAAAATGATGCGCAGCAAAGTTTTGTACCCCGGTGTCCGACTGCTGAGGTAACTCAGCTTCACAAAACTTGAAGGAATTGCAATTTCCTCTTGGACCACCTTGGAAAAAAACCCATATCATTATATCTATAGCAAAGAAAAATGAAAATTTGTAATAATAACAGCAGGTAATTATTACGTGTTTCCCAGTCATGATGTAAACACAGTAACACACAAAACACTGATATATTCTGCATTCATTTCAGCAATGCAGCAGTGAGGCACATTATAAAATGTCCAACAGCAGACACTGCTTGGTCAACTTACTGGATGGCAGTCTGTCTGTTTGATAAAGAGCCTCTTCCTCTGATGCCTTACTCTTATCTACTAGGGACCAAATACTGTATCTGTGCACATATTTTTACATACAAGCTCTACAGCTTTACCTTGCCTTCCTTACTTGGTTTACTTAACAAATATTCTCAACCAGAACACAATTAAAACCTTTCTTTAAATACACACACACTTTCTATCATAACTGTGATGTGAAGACATTATACCTTCCTGCTAAAGCATTGCCTCTGCAGTCAGGCTAAGCTCCAGCAAGAAGTGGCATGGTACAGGAAGGCCCAGCATTAGGAACCTAACAAGCTAACTGGGGACACACAGCAGGGAGGATGAAACAGCCTGAGCATCAGAGTCATCTCGCTCACAGGTAGGTCCCTGGGGTGTGCAACAGAACTCAAGTCCCAGGGCCCTGCTGCCAGTGCCGCTGTCGGAATCACTTGGATTAAAGCAAGCTTGGATATGCCCACTGTGGGGTAGCATCAATTCCCACTGTAATGGAGATAGGCCCTCAGCAACTAGAAGGACTGCAAAGACTCTGAGCTTGTCAGTGGAAAAAAGAAATTTGGCCTTGACCTTTTGAATGATGTAGGCCTTGGAGCTACAAAAAGGGATTTAGCTGTTGTGATCTCCTGCGAGGAAGGAGCTGCTCTGGGACAGACTGCAAGGAAGAGCAGGCAAGAAATGAGAACGGCTTCTTGGAGATGCTACTGCAGTAACTCAAAAGCCACTTGAAAACTAGACTGTGCTTAATAAGGTTAATGATTTTAATGCATTTCTGTAACAATGAGTCAACCTGTCAAAATGTTAAATTCATCACGCTTGGAAAACGACAAACAGTTTTGTTTATATTTCAGAGTTTTTAAATTTTTCTTGTTTAACAATAGGTTACTTCATTCAAAACAATTTTATTTACACACTGCAACAGTATCACTGTCACAGCATTGCTGCAGTACAGCTGGAGGCCTGCCAGCACTTGTCGTTTCAACATATGAAATGTAGTGTTGCCAGGGAAATCCTGCTCCCTTTATTGTTCCTGATTTGCAGTGTTCCCCTTCTTTCCTGCTGACATCCCAGCTGCCCCCTCTGTCATACATCTGACATCCCTTCTCATTTTTTAATAGAAAAACAGGAAGAAATATTCATGCATTAATGCATGCTAATATATCTCTGTCTCCTATTATTCTTAGTTACTTTTTGTTCAATTCCAAGTACTGTACCATGAAACCTAACACTCTAAGAACCCCTCAATGACTGAAAAAAGAAAAAGAATTGGGTGTGGTTTCTTTCTGAGTAGACTGCATCTTTGGGTACCTTGCTGTTCAAAGCAGACCCAGGCATATCTCATGTGGAATACTGTGACCCAGTTTTTTCTTGCTGGTGTGCAGCAGTTATTCTTAATTTATGTTCATTAGTTTCACTTAGTACGTTCTGTGAAGCAACACTATGGCCATTCACTGGATAAAGCATGAAAGGTATGGAGGTGTTTAGGCATAATTGAGTTCAACCAGAGGGCTTTTACATGTAGAATAAAAAGTAGCAATAGTTTATGATGAAAAGAGAAAAGTCTGGAAATACTCATGTCTACAGGTAGTCTCAAAGTCTCTTCCAGACTTGCTCAGTGAAATAAAAAGAGAACCCAAAGGACTTCTTATTGCTTAAACTCTAACTGCTCAAACAACATGATAAAAATTAAGGAGGTTAACACAACCCCAAACCTGTGCAGCTGTATTTTGTTGGGTTTTCAACTCACACAACCTTTTTTAAGTCCCAAGTAAAAGAACAGTTGATTACAAGGTTAATTTAGAAATGACTTCTAAACACTTGAGTGTCAAAAAAGACATTTAAATAAAATTAAATTCTAAAGATCATGCTAAAACTGCTCTACCTTGCAAAGAAAGTAATAAACCTCAAGAATCTAATATATAGCCAGAGATGCCATTGTAAAGAACTAGAAGATGTGAGCAGATGAAACAGCTTCTAGAAATCTTCAAAGCATCTTGGGTAATGCCTCACATTGATGCATGGGGAAATTATACTGTTCATCTGTAACTAGGAATGGTTTTGTGCATCATGATAAATAAATCAGGGTTTCAATACTAAATCATGTTAGGACTCCCTACTTTCTTCTACTTGGATGTCAGAAATAAAGCACTTTTAAATATTAACAAAAATTAAAGAAAGAAAAAAGACAAAAGCATCTTGTTAAAGAGTACTAAAGAGATACATTAGTGTTATTCTGCCAAGTGAATGACATTAGAGCAGTTATTTGCTCACTGTTTGATTTCACCTTCTAAAACTGTCTATCCTTGGTTCTGTAACAGAAGAAATTGTTCATTTGAAAGTCTTTTTGTTACCTGAAGTTCTGGGATAACAGTTCCTCTTTCAGGACAGGACCCTCCAAATGCTGTCAAGGGGGAAGGGAGTACAATCGGATTTGGGCTGATAAAACTACTGATGTCACAAGATGGTGTGTCCGACTCTGTTCTTTGCATTACAACTTTGTCTACAATGATAAATCTATTCCAAGGCAACCAAAGTGTTCTTTTTTCAGATATGAAAGGAGATCTGTCAAAAACTAGAGTGACAGAGATTCCTCCAACAGCCACAAGGTCAAAACTGGAAAAGAGAAAACAAATTGTTTTGGTTGTTTTATCACCACATTACCACACCTTTCAAAGCATCACAAACAAAACCTTTATGTTCCTTATTACAGTCCTTAATTTACTATGTGAAGTCATTCAAGTGTGCCTTCCTGGCATCCCCTTGGCATCCAGAAAGAAGCTTTACCTCTGTGTGTTTTCTCCCTTCTATGCATCAACAGCAAGGCACAGAATTTCTCTTTTATCTGGCCTCCTTCCCCTCTATTTATCAACTAGAATCAATACTAACAAGTCATCTGTAATGGAAGTGTGGACTCAGTTACTCTGGTTTATATGAAAAGAAATTCCTAGCCCAGAAAAGGGATGCCACTCATAATCTATGCAGGAAGAGCACACAGAATAATAAGTCTTAAAGCCTGTTAGGCCTTAGCTCTATTAACATAATCCTTTCCCTTTTTCTAAAAGCAGCAGGAGGAAAAGGTTGAGTACATTGAGCACGAGACCTCTCTGTGCAGGATATGAAATTTTTGGAAAAGATGCTGATTAATTGCACTGAGAGCTGAATCAGGTCTTGTACACAAGGCAGGTGATCCTCTGGGAGCTACTGTGAAGAAACTTTGGCATATCTGGGCTGCAAAACAGTGGGACATAGAAGGCATGATATACAGTCTCAATTTCCAGAGTTTCTGACATCCACAGTCAGGCAACACAAGGTAATATGTAAATAGCTACTTCACTCTCTGTATTATTGAATGCATCTATTATGGAGGGTTTTGATGGTAACAAACTGTGATAAGAAGTCAGACTTAATTATGTATATCTCATCACATTTCCCAAATGACACCGATTACATTCACAGCAAAATACAGGTAGCATATTTTAATGCAACAACTTTATCCAGGCTAGCGTAAGGAGGAAATGATAATTACCAACTTTCTGTAGTGCAATTTGAAAGTCAATAAACTACGGTAAAATAAATATGCATATTCCTTACTTTTATAAACTGGCAAATCCAAACAAAAAAATAATTGTGGAAGCAGTGACAAATTACACCACTCTTACCCTGCTGGAAGATGGCTTCTGATTTCTTGTAATTTACAACACAGCCAAGGAAGATGAAGTCTTAAACTGCCCTTAGCAGCTTAATTAAGTTCAGTAGCAAATCATGACCCTATTGCAAATGGATGGCCAACCTTGGAGTGCAATATAGAATATGTTGAAACTTCACCTCTCTTTGAGAATTGAACTTGGCCTTACAAGGCTGGGGAAGAAGGGGAAGGCAGGACTGCTCAGGGCTTGTTAGGGAACAGCAGTTTAACTTTGACTCTGGGAAGAGTCTGTTCTCACTTTTCCTTGTGTTCAGATGATCAGCCAAAAGGGCTAGCTTCATTGACACCTCAATAAACTACTTGAAAGATTCACACTTAACAACAGAAAAAAAGAGGGAAGACAGGACATTCCCTGGAAAACCTGACTTGTGAAAATATTCAAATGTCCAGAAGGTATTGGTACAGCAGAACTGGCACATTTCAACTCCAGGAGTTTTAATGTTACTGTAATCTTGTCGCTGCTCAGGGTTTTTCTCCTTGTCTATGAAAATTTTGTACATGAAAAGAAGTTGGTAGATGGCCATAACTACACAAACCATGTATGATCTTCCACAAACCAGTGGGAGATCATACTTGAAAGCCTGACCTTCCATCTTGTCGACTGATGGTGTATCCATACTCGTTGTGGTGCAGAAAACTGACGTTCACTCCAACCAAAGGTGTTCCATCTATTGCTACAACCTGGCCTCGGATGACACACGCCCGTCTGCAACAGGGAGAGTAGAACACAACATGTTACACACGTGAGGAGGGTGAAAAGGGCATTGATTTCAGAAACTGGGCTATGCTTCTGCCCCAGACAGACAGAACTGCTCTGATATCACTGTGACTGCTGATTTTTGAAAGAAAAGTCAAACAAGTCCAAAAGATTGATTTGGAAAAGCATTATCTCATGAAGATGACACACAGACTCTCCCATGAATTGTTCGTGTATGTAGGGTATATTTCCATTTCCAGACATATTTCAGGATACCATTTGTTCTGCCATTGAATAGCACTGCAAAGGTTTCACTGATAGCGTGATTTAGCTTGCTGCAGCTCTAGGGAGTGATGCTTTGTGAAAGGAGAGAATGAAACCTCATTCTCTGCTGCTAGGTATAGGGCACTGCTGTCTATTAGAAAAAAGCTGAACTAATGTGATAAGGCAGCAGTGAGATACATGGTCTTCACTGAACTTCAGAAAGTTAGATACGTAAATTCACAGGGTGCCTAATCAAGTGTAACTTACATTTTTCTCAATGCCCTGTCACATGTGATGCCCTTTTAAATTCCCTCTGGGATGTGTTGGACTTGCACCCACTTTCTACTTTGTCCTCACATTCCAGTGAAGAGGTTGGAACATGGCAGCACAGTGGAACACATCAAAGTCAATGGACAGGAAAGTGAACTCATTACTAAGTGGGTCTAATCGGAGGCTAACAGGATCACAGAATCATAGAAAATGAGAGCTGAAAGGAAATACAAGACTTTATCTTGTCCATTCCTTTGCCTCAGGTTAGATCAACTATACCTACATCAGTCCAGACAGATGCTTGTCTGACTCTATAAGCTCACCAAGTAACCCATTCCAGTGCCTCTGTATGACTGCTTTACTCATGGCAAGTTTTTTCTACTGCCCAATTTGAATCTCCATGACTGCCCTTTAAGACCATTGCTTTCACCCTGCCCATAGAAATGGTGAAGAAATGACTCTTTTTCTTAGCTTTAGCTTTTTGCCTAACTGAATAATGAAACACAAAGGAGGAAAATATCCCCAAGGGTGAGGAATAAGAAGTAAAATATCCTCATGGTGCAGATTAGCACCAAGTGGGATTTCCTAAAGGCTTACACAGCTGCATTCCATTGAAACACCTTTCAGTATTCTGCCCCTGCTGTCTGGTACACATCAGCAATACTGTGGTTTTACATAATGAAGTGAACAGTGTATGCAGAAGTCTTCTGGTAACATTAAGACATTTAGGGTCCAACCCAGTAGAATACTTATAAAGTGCACAAGCATTAATTACTCAATATAAACAACTAGCATAAATTTAGGCATTGTTCTGTTTCTCTCTCAGTTTGAAAGTTCATAGTAGACCTCAACAGACACATCCATCGTACACTGAATATGTGAACTACATGAAAAACTTTATAGCTCCTCAGACAAAAGTTATTTAGGAGTCTACTTATGAATTTAAAAAATATCCCTTGAGAGGTTAATTGACCGTGATCCAATGAAATCATATGCGCAAATTGGAGATCATAATTCAGAAAATTCTGACTTGTTTCTTAAGTTCCCATTCTCCAAAGCCATTTGACAGGATTTATCACCATGATATCATCAAACCCGACTGACTATGACCTGAGAAAATGCAACTGGTGAAAATGAACCTCTTTGCAAGCACACCATTCACTACAGTTGCTAATATGGATTCTGTATTCCCAGGACACAGAAAGATGCTGATTTTCAGCAAAGATCTGATAAATCCCAGAGAAATGGGAGAGGCTTCGTTACTGCCAGTATGCAAAACAGAGTTCTGATTTACCAACTTTTTTGTTTTCTACATGAACTAAATTGGTTGTGGCCTTACTTGTGGGCAAAACCTGCTGCTCCACTGAAGGCAATCAAGCTCCTGTGTGTCTCTCCAGACTCACAAGACTCACTCAACAGAACAGCCAGGTTCAATTTCTCTTTGATTTGTTAGACCAGAAAATACTGTTTTCTCATATTTCAAACATCAACAGACCTGCCTTTCCTTTTCTAATACTTTTATTAGGGGGCTCCATATATTTACAACTCACATTGGTGTGAGAGCGAGACCTCTGAGAGCAATCATTATTCAGTGCATTATTCTCGCACTCCTGTTTGTTCATTCCACACAGACCTGTCTTCTGACACTACTCTGCCCTCATATTTTATCAAGCACACAGATTTGTCTGATAACAGCTCATCAAAGCCTCCATTATTTCATCCATAGCTTTTCTTTCCCCTACTCATTCACTTTACTACCCATTATTCATAAATAATATTAAGAGACTTATCTTTCAACTTGCTCCTTTTTTAGTCACCGTATTTTACAAGCCACACATATTTACAGTATGTGATAATGACATATAAACCTCATTATTCTATATTTGTTTGTACTGCATTGTGTTTGTAATCTCCTAGATTTCAAATGTTCTAAGCCTGCCTCTGTGTTCCTACATTTGCCCTCATTATTTAATGTCTTTTTATTACCTACTCTAAGTTGAAGAGTCTTCTACTCTCTGGCCTCTTTTTGAATTACCAGCACCTACTAAATCTTTGACTAAGCACTTGATCAGAATTAGCTTTAATTTGGCACTTACTGCAGGTATGAAAACATTTTTCAGTTACTTTATGACCAGCACTAATCTCACAGGCTCAGGAGGTAACACGCAGTCCCCAGTCTGCAGCGAGTTCTCCCTCCTTTCCCTGTGCCCTGGCAGCTCTCAGAGCAGACCCCCACGCCTGCAGGTATCCTGCCACATAGGTTCCCTGCAGCTCTGCTGCTTGCAGAAGACCTTGCTTAATTCCTTTCCTTACCAGAGCTTTTAGAGCATGCAGAGCATGTTCCCTGCAGTGATGTCCCTTCGTAGTCAACTGCCACTTCACGCTTCCTTGCTTCAACATCCACCCTCTCCCCAGATGAGCTGGGGGCCTTGCTACCACTCACTGCTTTTCTTAATTTGAGCAGAGAAACCTCTAAAGATCATGATGTCTCCTCAATGCACTGTATTCTCTGCCTCTAAGATTTATTCCACACTCTTGTGACTGCCCTGCTTTGCCTTCTCACGGGGGATAACTCCTACTGTCTGTCCAACAGCCACCTATTCGCGGCGATTGCGTAACCTCGGACCTAAAGGCTCCCCAAGTTGTTTTAACTTGAAAGTAAGTGCAAGAATGTCTTTTCTAATTTGGTGGAGCTGGGCAGGAACATGGCCCTGATAAGCTGCCTTAGTGTTTTCAAATGCACTAAAAGTGTTTCCAGTCCCCTGGCAAGCTGTACTAAATCTGCAACTCCAGAGGGAGCAGTTGGCTTTTTGAGAGAAAGCTGAGATTCCCACGGGTTGCAGGTGGCCTAAAAGAAGTAGGATTTTTCTGTCAATGCTTCATGGGTCATTCCACAAGTAACCGAGGATCTCAGCTCTGTGGGTCTCAGGCCTCTGCCATCAGGTAGTTTGTTTGACATCTCTACTTTAAAATATAAATAGAAGTTTAAATTCTAGATGCATTCTTTCACTATTTGTAAAGCATTTTATTATTCCATCACCCTTCTGCCTTGCTCTGCTGCTACTTATCTGCTATTTTTTCCCTTTTGTTTTGTGTGTTGAGTTTCCAATATTCTCAGAGCACCTCAGGCTGAGACATTAGGCTCAGATATGAAACTCTGTCAAGCAACTTGTGAATTTGCAAGTGTCACATTACCAGAATATGTCATTTACTGTATTACATTTATGATTAAAATCTTCAATCGGAGAAATTAAGCTAAAGGCTAGTGAGGTACATTTGTTTCTTCCTGCTGACAATGTTGCTGTAAGCAGCCTTTGAAGGGTAATTAATTCAGTACCATACACTGGACCCTTTTTGCAGGCAATTTGCAGTGAGTCAAATAGCTTGCCAGCAGCATGCATTAAAAAAAAAACCTCAGCAAAGAAACAAGCTAAAAACCTTTCTGAGAACAGAAGTTGACAAAAGCATTATAATCTGCTACACCCAGCTACGTGTAGTAGGTCAAAACCACTCCTGATGTAAGCAAATACATTTCCATTTATTCAGAATGTCTCTAGTCTGCCTTTCAACACATCACAGATAAGTGGGAGTTTGTAAAAACCCAGTACAAATGACACAACTTTGACATAATAAAAAGTAAAATATGTTTTGCCTATCATTTTGCTCCTTAACACTGTTCTTGGTGTAGTATTTAGCTCTGGCTCAATGCAACATCTGACTGTGCCATAGAACCCAAATATTTAAAAATTAGAGCTAAGCTAATGTCCAAAATGCAAATGAAAAAGGATAGATGTCTTAGCAGCTGTCAGAACAACTAGTTTTAGTATTTCAGATTATTTGGAAAATGCCAGGATATGGCAGAGACCAAACACTTTCAGTCTGAATGACAGAGATAATCTTCACCATTTTTGATAGCTTTCCTAAATCTAATCAACATCACTTTGACTTTGTCTACAGTGAAATTTGTGCAAACATCACCCATACTAGAGCTCCACTGACCTGCAGTACAGTAAAACACTGCACAATGTCACTTGAATCAGAGGGCTGGAAACATTGGATAGATATTTCTTCCTTAATCCTACTAATGGTCTCAGAGATTTCTTCTAAAGGGAAATAATAATAATAACAATAAAAAAAAGCCAGCTAGGGCTTTGCAAAATTGAAGCACCAGTGGGAATGGATGCCAGTGCTCTGAAATAAATGCATGCCCCTATTACATCCAATCCTTCCAACATTTCACATTGAAACACCAATGCCATAAAATCAGTGTCACTGCAGGCAGACATGAGTTAATATCATGTGCCTGGACACAACCTTTTCAACAACAGCCCAAAGGAGATTAACCCCCCCCCAGCATTCTTTGGTCTGTACCAGATAGGCTGGATCACAGATTTCTGATGTTTTCACTGTAGCAGCAGTTGTCTTTCTATATTTTTTTCAATAATCTTAGTTCCCAGGAGAAGAACAGGCACTAGATGACAGTCAGATTGGCAATGTCAGAGGAAGATTTCTGAACAGAGGCAGCACAGCTCAGCTATGGCCTCCTTCAGAGACCCTGCTTATCTCTCATCCTTGAGAAAAATTCTGGCAGTTTTTAATAATATTTGACTTGTGGACGAACAATTTTTCAACAGCCTGGAAGACTTGAGGATTGAGCAAAGTGTGGACTAAGGGACCCCTCGGGGTGCCCAGTACAGTGCAGATTACTGTTGACAAACCCCAGGAGACACGGCACAGCGCGAGTCTCCGGGCACTGCCCTGATTCCAAAGATAGAGCCACCCTCATGTGAATCCCAAGGATCTTCTCACCAAACTAACTAGGAATTTCTCTACAGAGGGAGGAAAGGATATCTGGGGTGTGAGCAATGCACCAACACAAGTACAAGTCATACTCCTTAGTGGCAGGAAGTAACAAGCCACGGTGAGGGTGGGCTGCTCACGGAACTTTGCTGCTCTTCGTTTTTCAAAGGCATGGCAGGTCTCAGGGTAAAGAAACTAAATACTCAGAAGAAGCTTTTAAATCCAAGTTAAAATCCTATCAATGAAAGCTTTAAAAGATCAATTCCTTATATCTATAAAAGCACGTTGACGGGATTATGTGGAATCTGGCTGCTAACATTTGCAGTGTCACAGAACACTGTACAGGCAACTCGAGTGCTCACCTCCTCTCTGAAAACTCCTCACTGTGAGGCATTTTGATGAGGCAAATCTTTCACTGGTGACTTTTGTTTTAAAAGGCTTTTGGTCTGCACATACAGCCAGCCAAGGACCTTGGCCCAGGTGCCATTGCACCTTTCATAAGAGCAACATGCTCTGAGAGACCCAGCCATGGCAGGTGGATGCTTCTCACAGAGTTCCTCTTCATGCCCTATTGTTCTACATATTTATCACATCCTGTTACATTATTAATAGTGATTAAATGTTTAGGTATTTCAGATCAATAAAGACTCTGTTTACAAATTTACTTTATTAAAAATTAATGTTACAAAGAGAAAGTGCACTGAATTTGTGTGCAGCTGGAACTGTGTCGAGGTTGTAACCTAAGTGCTATGTACTGTGAAAATAAAAAAATTCTTATGTCCTTATTACTGGAACATGGTTTATCTAATGCATAGGCCTAGCTGACAGGGTAATAGTCAGGTGATGTGGATGATTTGTGGATCTCTTTGTCAGCATGTAAGTTATAGCTTCCCAGGTGAACTACAGCATAAAATCTTATGTGCCTCTATATTTCAAATGTTCAAGAAAATATGTGTTACCAGGTTTTCTGAGCAAGGAAGTGCCCCTTTCCTATTGCACAGTGTTTTCCTGTTAAAAGGGCAAAGCCAATCTCAAACACTCAGACATCACTCTACTCTTTGCACGACAGCTGGAGAGAAACCTGCGGCACAAAATGGTAAACACCGGTCTATCAACACATAGTAAAAAAAAGAGAATTTTTTTAATTAGGTGGCTGGATTATATGTAAGTGACACATGTTAAATTTATTACACTGTAAATACCAATCAAGTTCGATTGGGCAGAAAGGTGACTGAATACAGCACTTGTGAATTAAACTTGCCCTTCTGCATCCTGCCACTAAATGTATGTACAGTATGAAGGGCTGAACTTACCCCTGCTGATTTTATGAGGCAGCTTACCTTCCTCAAGAGTCAGAGTCTTGTTCATAAGAGCAGTAGAATTTGTTGCTGTGGCACTTTCATGAACTAGATAGGTAGCAAGGATAATCTGAAAACCAAGATCCTCAGCTGCTGGGACTTCAATGTTTGTTATCCTTTTAAGTATTTCATGAGCTTCAGCGAGGAGTTCTCAGCTATCCAGGTATCACCATTTTTTCCCTGGTGAAATAATTTCATTGCAGTTCTCAAAATTCAGAAAAACCTTTCATCTGAGAGAAAAACTCACCTGCTCTCAAACGAGACATCTCCTGGGATAACATGAGTGCTTTCCTTTCCAATAAGGAATCTGATTCGATCGTAAAAGAGCCTTGGAGGATGCTGAGAGAAGGGTGGTTGGCTGTGCTGAATAAGGTCAAGGGGATCAGGCGAACCCTGGCAGAGAGGAGTTGTGTAACAATTGCTTTGCTGACAACAATCGGGGTCTACACAGTCTGTCAAGCCATCTAAAACGGAGAGAATGGAGAGTTCAGGAAACTGAGTGGTTCTGAGAATAAAGCACCACATTTACTACCGGAGAGCACAGGAGGGATGTAACAAATGGAAAGGCATGCTGATTACGACACAGTCAAATTCAATAAAGCATTAACACATATGCTTAGTCCATTTAAAAAATCTAAATTTCTTCGTGGACAAACTTGCAGCAACATTTGCGGGTGAAATTCACGTACTTAAATGTCCAAAGCTTATGACGAAAATTGGAGCACTGAAGTGCATCTAAATTAAGCACCTAAATAAAACTTAAAATTGGGTTATTGGCATTTAATTGCTTCTATCAGCAGCTTAGACGCCTAAATTGCCTAAATTACATACTCAATCAGAAACAGATTTAATAAGAGATGGTAAAATGTCCAGCTATGTTCTTTAACATCCATTTTATGACTTAGCAGCTGCTAACTTACTTGGACTGACAAGCACACTAACGCATATAAAGCGAGATGAAGGTGTCGTATCCTTCAACATAGACATCTCTTTGTATTTTTAACAAGGTCGGTCTGAATAAATGTGGAGTCATCATATCACTGTATGGATTTCCCTTGTGTTAAAATTGGAATGCTATAGGATCAACGTACTGTCAGATATTTTCACTTCATGCTTTGACTTTCCATGCTCTGTTCCTACCAACACTTTGAAGTCTATCAAACTGTACCTCCTCCGGGCAAACTGCGCCAGCAGGGGAGCTGCTGGAATTCTGTCATTGACTTTAATGGGTGCGAGACCAACCCTCAGCCAACTCTGCTCCTTTCTCAGTACAGCACACTGCACTGTGCGAATACTCAGTAAATAGCACCATAAAATATTCACTTTGAAAAGAAAGCAAAAGCCCTTCTACAGAACAAACAAATATAATGAAACGGGCTTTCCTGGCATCTGAAAATCCTTGCCTGACCTTGAGCAAGGTAACTGCTTGGCTAAGCAAAATATATTAACCAATCCATCCTGCTGCAGCTGGGAAATCAGATACAGCAGGCTAGTTTTTGTGATAATGAGCCAAGGGCAACTGCAGATAGCTAACAACAATAACCTAGGACCCTTGGAGCTGGCATGGCTACAGGTCAGTGTGTGCTTTAAGTTCTTTCCCCATTCCCCAAATCCTGGAGATGACGGGCATTTGCCAGCGGTGGGAGAAGGACTTCACAGGGCAACGTTGAGTTTATTGACTTTGAGTGTAGCAGTCACTTTATATTCAGGAAAGCCCAGGAAGCAACTGAAATCTGCTAGGAAATCAGTAAGCTGAAACAATAAGGGGCCTCCAGTCTAAACAAAAGCACACAGGAAGCAGATGGAGGAGTTCACAGCATGAACCAGAGGGGTTTTCAGTGTGTTGTGATAAAAAAACAAAAGAGCTTTTTGGGTTGAAACTTGAAGAGCAGGCTTGGAACTGCAAGGAAAAAAAAAAAAATCTTACTGTTTCCTCTTTTTTTTGTCCAAGAAAGAAACTCTCTATATTCTTAAAACATGAGCTGAAATGCATCAAATAACTAGCAGGTTATCCAAGACTACAAATGTTACAGAATTCTCCTAGACTTGAAAAGATGATGAAGATATTGAAATCTCTTGCTGGTTGATACTGAAGATGCCTGCAGAGGGCTCTGACATGGTCAGGCCACTCAGGCCTGGGCTCTGCCAGTGGAAGGGTTATGGCAGTGACAAGTCTTGTTCAAGCAGTCAAGGGACTTTCTGGAAGGTACTAATTTCTACAATCTGACCGACTGCTGTCTTCCTGAGAAACTTGACAAACATTGCTCTGGCAGAATATGTGCTAATCAGAAAAAAGAAGCACTTATTTCAGAATAACAGTATCCATGAGGAAGCTATTCTGGAGTAATTTATTCCACAGTAGCTATTCTGATTAATTTTTTCCCTGTCAACAAGCCATTAGATGTGGGAACTGAGTTGACCTGATTCTCTCATTTAGGTAAGAAATAAAAGTGAAAAGTCACAGAAATATCTGAATATGAAGATTATTAGGAAAGATATTTCTTAGGAAAGAAATAGCTGTAAAAATAACAATTAACTACTTTGCTCTTTCTAATAGAGTCCTCATTTTTCTCTGCTTCAGTCAAGAGCTTACATGCCTGACTACAAACACAGTGCATTCAGGCTGTACACAAAAAGAAACCAAGTACAGGGAAAGCAGTTTTCCATCTTCCAGTCAGACTCAATTTTCATCTTTTTTTTGCAGTTTACTTGTCATCAGAGTGACTGCCTTATAAACTCTTCCAGGTTCTGCTAATGGAGTTATTTTGGTTTGAATTACTTGCACCTGGTTTCATTTTCCCTCTCCAGGCTCCCAGGGACACAAGAGGGTGGGTTTCCCATTAGCAGGGTGTGAAGTCCCAGAAGCATAACAGAAGCATAATTGTGAGAATGGTGTGCTTTCTAACAGCACCATCAATCTATGAAGTCTGGATTAAGCAGGACCAGCTTAAGGCTTTAATAGCAAAGGCTACAAAATCATTAAAGGAAGAAATTGCTACTGAAAATATCAGTGTTAATGCAAGGGAACAGTCTTCTAGGTTACAGACTACCGTTCATGGCTTTTCTCTCTCTCATGTTGTATTTTTTTTGTAATAATATTTTTATTGATCAGATGACAATTTGTTTTAATCTCCCCACTCAGCCATGCAGAGTGAAAGAGAAAACAGATGGCTCAGAGAAGATGCTCCATGGGCAGTGAGGCAGGAGGTGCAGAAACACCAGCTCTTCTATGGACTCTCAAGACCACATATTTTGCTCAGGCCACTCTGTGTACATACTTTAGAACCATTAACTAGAGCTGTCTGAATAATGAAATTTCGAGCTTTTTTTTCCCAAACAATTAAACAAAATTTTGAAGAGAAATCAAATTGGATAAAACTGAAAAATATTTTTCACACTTTGTGCTAAAGTACAAGAATAAAGCACCTATTTTGAGGCAAACTATTAGGCCAAAATAAAATCTTTGTTCCACTTTAGGCTAATTTAAGGCTTTGGTTTCAAGTTAGACCATTTAAAAGAAAACAAGAAAAAAATTCATATCTAACCCCCCAAAAGAAACTCCTGTAATACAGCACGATACCCATCAAAATGAACCACGTAAACCAAACTAGTACAGAATCATAAGCTACACATGGTGGCAGTTTGTGATAGTGCAAATCATATTACTAAGTGCATGTGAGGACATTTTCAACAAGCCAATTAAATGAGACTTTTAGTCCAGGAGAATAACCCACAAAAAACAACCATATAATCAAATTAATTCCCTCAAAAGTCCACAAATACATGAGTCAGTTCTCAACCAATGGTCATAATTTTAGTTAAATTTTCATATCAGAAACTAACTATCAAAAAGTTCACTGTGTTAACAGACCAGCAGGGTTTCTTTTAAATCTCAGGAGACAACAGCCTGGAGTATGAACAAACTACTACAAACAGCAAAAACTGTAATTCATACAGCAGGGGAGCCTGTACACTGAAGTTTTTACTGTCAATTACACCAAAGTGCATCACAGCATAGGTGCAGACGAAGATGTATTACAGGGGTGTAAATGATTTCAGTTTGCTATTAGCATTTTTTTATTTATTTTATATAAAACACAGTCAGCCACCTTAAAGCGGCACTACAGATTATATAATAAAGTGATTCACGTTTTGTTGGGTCTGGGATTATGGTTTCACATCTTCCAGGTACCTTGTTTTGTATGTGATGGATGATGATGAACTAAGTGAACTACACAAAATATTTTTAATATTACTGCTAAAATAGAATTCACAAAGATTGACTTGAGGATAAAAAGCACTTCATAGCACACTTAAATAATTTAAACAACCTCAAAGAGAAGACAGAGCATGCCAAAACAAGTTGCTCTGTTTTCAGTCATACCATTCCTATCTGCATTGCAATAGATCACAGAATTAGGACAAGATTTTCCTATGTCTTTGCTGGGGAATAGATTTTTTCAGGAAGCTTTCTATAAGGAATGATATTAATATTTAATGTGTCAGAATTTTGCTTTAATGGAATCACACAATTTTTTCCATGAAAAAAATGTATTTTCTTGTTTATACATTTTTATATATTTTTCCTATTCCATATGATGGAAAAGATCTCACAAGTGTTTGTATGTTTGTACTGCAGTCATGGAAGGCTCAGGCAGTGCTAGAGCACATTCTCTAATGCAAACATTGTGCAGCAATCTCTCTTCTACAGGGATGATCACCTTCAGCAGCCAGAAAAATTGGCAATGGAGCTGTGGCTATGGACCCACCTCTCCACTGGTGACTTTCCAGCAATATATCTGCACTTCCCATGTCTGGGCAACTGCTGTACAGTGAGTGCATTTTGTATGTTTTGTATTTGAGCTTTCCATGCACTGTGTGATATCCACGTTAAATCCTCATTAAAATAAAACAAAACAACAGTTGGAAAAGAAAAGGGCATTTTTTCAGCTATAACTTAATTGCAAGAACGCAGAACAAGTCACATCTTTCGTGCCTGATACAAACAGCTCTATGTCATCTACTTTTCAAATCCCAGCATCTCTGTTCTGCTCATCTACCCTTGAATCACTTGCAACTTATGACTACAAATATGGGAATATCACTGCTGAAAATAGATCTGTGTTCACAATTAGTACAAACTGTCTGGATACAATTTCAGGAACACCCAAGGACAGTAAAGAGGCACTGCGTGGGGACACTGGTAAGGGAAGCAAAGAACAAAGTGGTTCTAATTCTGGCAGTGGTGGCTTCCCCAGCTCACCAGTGCAGCAAGCAATAACTTGCACAGCGGCCTCTTTCCTATTAAACAACTGAGACACTTTATCAACTGGCTATGAAAATGACAAATTCAATCAGAGTCTACCTCCCATGTCGCTGATGTTAGTTATTTTAATAAACCCTCCACTACCATTAGGTTCTGGAGAGCAAAACATAAATGGTTTGCAATAAAACTTAGAATTGCTATTCCTCTGCTTAAAAGTTCATTAAATGAGCAGAGTTCTCACCTTTTCAAGCTTTTGCCACACATGGAGAAGATACTACTGAAGTTAACTACTAGGTTAATGTAATCTAATAGGTTTGATGGTATTGTCAGACCCAGAATATTAAAAGAAGAGGTGTAGATGCTAATAGGGTGCATGCACACATGTCTGCAGACATGCTCACAAACACACAGACTAATAATGTAATTGCTCAGTGACATGAGAATCAAATCCATCTCTAAGCAATACACTGTACTTAGTTTTGGGTACCACAATATAAGATATAAAGCTATTATAAAGCATGCAAAGGACAGCTATGAAGATGGTGAAAGGCCTAGAGGGGAAAACATATGAGGAGCATCTGAGGTCACTAGTCTTGTTCAGCCTGGAGAATTGGAGACTGAAGGGAGAACTCATCACAGTCTACAACTTCCTCATGAGGGGCTGTGGAGGGACAGGCACTGGTCTCTTCCCTCTGGTGACCAGTGACAGGACCCGAGGGAATGGCCTGAAGCTGTGTCAGGGGAGGGCTAGGTTGGATATTAGGAAAAGGCCCTTCACCCACAAGGTGGTTGGGTAAGGGAATAGGCTCCTTGGGAAAGCACCAATTCTGACAGAGTTCAGAAGTGTTTGACAACACTCTCAGGCACATGGTACAGTTTTTGGGGATGTCCTGTGCAGGGTTAGGAGCTGCACTTTAATGATCTTTGTGGGTCCCTTCCAACTCAGGATATTCTATAATTTTTTGAACACCAATGAACTTCATTTCACTGCTACAGAGCAACCCAGAGCTGTGTGTGTGTGAGTGCACTCCCACTCCCTGTCTGCTGATCCCAGTGAGTGCCAATGACTGAGCTGTGAGATCTATGTCCAGAACATTTTCACCAAAAGTAAAAAATGGGACTGAAGTTCCTCCTTGCAGTAAACAGATTTTTTTCTCTGAACCCCTATTCAGAGCAACCTAAAAATCTAAACACTATGACTCTCAATATTTGAAGGATTTGCACTTTTCAGTGCACTCACATGATCAATTGTTCAGTACTAGTGGTTGTGGAAAAAAAAAATCCACAGGAGTCTCCAACTCACATTTACTTATTTTCTTTTACAGATTTCAAATATGCATTAAACATTGCCTGTGCTGACTTGTTTCACCACAGGCTCAGTTCAGTCTAATTAGGGTTGCCAGGAACCCAAGCAAATGGAATCAAAGAGTAACTTCAGAAGAGACTAAGCAGCAGCAACAGCAACTGTCATGAGTATCTAATGCTTATTCATATGCATTAATTCAAATGGCACAAATTTTAGCCATAATACATAGCAGGTAGCAGAAAGTGAGGCTGTTAAGCAGGAACATTGGTGTTTTTATCAGGAAACCCATCAGGGTGCCTGTGGAAAGGCTGTGACTGTTTGTGAATTTGGCCTTCCACACACAGGACAACACAAATATATTAGGTTTTCAGAAACTGTAAGTATCCCTGGGGAGTCCTCACTGCTCAGCAACAATGGAAACCATTCCCATCAGTATTATTTATATTGTGTGATAATAGCATATTATTTAAATATGGACTCAATATCTCTATGATAGATAGGTTATTAAAATGCCAATGGATGGGTCAGAAATACATCAATATTATAGCAGCACTGGTTATCAACCCAAGGCTATGCTGAGTCATATATTTCCTTGTGCTTGGAAAAGCTTGGAGAAAGCTACAATAACTGTCTGAAGTGACTGAAGGGATATTTGGAAGAGAATTCAAAGCTAATAGTAAATAGTATTTTCCTTAAAAACAAATGGGAGAGGTTGATTCATGAAAGAAAAACAGTAAAAAGAGATTCAGGCAAATTTAAAAGAGATCCATATCAAAGACATTAATGGGAGTGACAGGCTGCAACTTTCATCTTAAGACAAAGACCTATCCGTGCAGCAGCAGGGTAAATACATCTCCAAAGAACAGGAAAACTGTGGCTTGGCAGAGCGAGGGGTGACCCATGAGTGGGTGCTCAGTGCCCTGTGTGTCCCCATGTTGTGGCAGCCTCCCGTGCCCAGGACACAGGTCCTTGCCGGTGAAAGCTCTGCAGAGCTTTCAAGAAATCTTCTGGAGCTACTGAAGCTTCCAGTGAGTCTAAATTAATGGCAGGACAGGAGAAAATGACCTGCTCAGATGAGCTAAATGATCATCTTATAAACTGAAATCATGTCAGTCATGATAGAGAGAGAAGAAGAATAAGAAATGGGGAATGATGTGATGGTGTGAGAAGCCACAATGAGGCAAAGGCCCCACTGCAAAGGACATCTGCTTGACTTCTTGGCATTTTCTAATGGACATCACGCTGCTAACAGACTGCAGATGCGCTCCACGAGAGCAAGTGCAAGCCATGCTGTCGTGCATCTGTTATAATGCTAAGACCTTTCCAATGATATTTGTAGTGATATTTGAACAGGTAAACATGCCCTTAAGTCTGCGAGTAAGAAAGAGCTAACAAAGAGTTATGAGCTGGAATGGGAAAGGCGGTTCTGGTACAGCCAGGGTACGAGTGCAGCAAATCCTAATGGGGCTCTAAAAGAAACTGTGCTCTCCCTGCTCAGCAGAACAGTTCCACACGGTTTTTTTCTCACCACCATGAGGAACTGCACTGATGGGAACTCGGTGCTTCAGTGGCTGCAGGACCAGGATGCCTGTGAATATACTTGTGGCTTTTCTTTATACTAATATACTGTTCCTTAAAAAATTAATTCCCCCCTCCCAAAGCTTTTGTGCTCTTAATGCAGGCCAAAGAACAACATTAACACTTCCTCATGCCAAATAAATGACATTATTCAATCCTTACAGTTGATACTAACCTAGTTCTTTTCTACCATGTATTTGAATGTAGTTTTAAATGTCAATTTAATTTAATTTAAATTTCAGTTTTTCAGTCCCTGAAAGTACCATATAATAAATCAACTGAAAACTACACAAAATTATGCCTCTGCCTAAGTCCTAAAATTAGAGTTTGTTTGAAATAATAATTATTCAAATTTACTACAGCTTTGTTCTTTGGTGGTGACAATAGGACTCCCAAGGACTGAGATATAAATGTTTGATTTAAACACAAGTAGAATTATTAAGATTTTTCTAGGTGAGGATTCTGTGATTTGGAATATACAAAAGCACTAAGTTATGCCTAGAACATGATCTCTTGGGCTTTGCATCACTGGCTGAGTATGATCACATCTTAATGGCTTAGGGAGGGAGTCAGCTGTGTTTCTGTAACTCAACTGAGTGCATGCTCTTAACCCACCACAACTGCAGGCAGAAATGCTAATAGCTTCCATCCTTATGAACCTAATCCAGTTATGGAGCTTGATGGATGGAAACTCGTGAAGTCACCACAATATTCTCACAGTCTAAGGCTCAACCTCCAGCAAATAGGACTTCCTAATTTCTGTTTTTACTGTTGTGTTGGTATACAAACCCTAAAACACTAGGAATCAGCTTTGGATTTCATAATAATCTAGCACTGGTATAACTTCAATGACTTTAGGGGAATTTTTCTAATTTATACTTTTGCCACATCAGGTCCTGTGAACTTCATATACATAAAGAGAAGTGGTTATAATATGTAGATATAATTTTCTTTTCTTATACAAAATTGATTGTGAAGGAAACTTAATTACACTTAGCCCATCTGTAGTAGTCAGATTAATTAAATATTTCTCTCTGCACTTATCTCTAATTGTAATGTCAACAGAGCTGTCCTAGTCCATGTTATGTTGCCATTAAAAAGGAAAAAGAAAATTGCTTTTAAAACCTGCAGTGAAATGATGTTAAGTGTCTGCCTTAAACTGACAAATTCAAGGAGATTTAGAGTTAAAACTGCCAACTCTCCCAATAACTCACCGTTATTGCAGAATATAAAGCACCCAAAATCACAATACAGGGCAGTTTATACAGAGCCAGTTCACAGAGTGTATCAGAAAATGCTTTACATACATTACAGGCTAAACAGGGTTTTAGTGGACAGATTTAAGAGTGAGTCAGTGGCTTGGACAGCAGGGGAGAGCACTGACAGATGGGAAAGCACAGGGGGGCAGCGATGCCAGCTGTGGGACCTTGTGTGGAAAGGATACACACCAGTGTAGGAGAGCAGAGACAGTGGGCAGAGAGACGTTGTTGGACCTCTTGGAAATAAGGTGGAAAAGGAAGGATAAGTGAAGAATAAGGCAATTTTGAATGGGGTTCAGAAACAAGGAAACTTTTGCCAAAGGACAGCAGGGTCTTAGAGGCCACAGGATACAAAATCAGAAGGTCTCAAAATATATCTGTAAATGAGGAATCATCACTGAGTCAGAATGTTTCTATTGAGGTCCCACAGTGACCTCAGTTCCTGGACCTACATCAAGCTTAATTTATCAATGACCTAGAAAAAAACCCAGACAATCATTATACCAAGATTTGGCCCTACAGTTGAGTATGAGATCTCCCCCAGGCCAGATGTGGTCTTTAGGCGTGACACAATTAGGTAATATATATTTCAGTGCATCTCAGTCTACAATCTAAGGAAAAAATGTTAACTGTGCTTGGGGCAGATCACAGAATCACAGAATGGTTTGGATTGGAAGGCACCTTAAAGATCATCTTGTTCCAACCCCCTGTCATGGGCAGGGACACCTTCCACTACACTCAGTTTCTCAAACCCTTTTCAACATGGCCTTGAATTCACTACCTGAACGAGAAAGGGGTTTTTCCTTTTGGGTATCTATAAGCTGTCTTTCCTGAAAGACATGACAGAGTTATGAGGAAGAGTGGAAAGGAGACGGAAGAAATTACTTGTTACACTTTTGTTTTGTTTTGCTTTTTATAAGAAAAAATCAAGTACTGGGATGGTAGATATGGCATACAGATACTTTCTGCCTTGAGTAGCATCTAGCACAAGGATCTGTGCTGCTTCAGATGAAGTCAGTGGAACAACTGTCTTGAGCAAATAGACAAACATTGACATTTTGTGATAAAAAAGAAAACATACATCAATATCATAGATTCAAATGGCAGTCAAGGATATGACAAATAAACAGAGACACATGAATTATGTATCATACCTCCATCATTGTCCATGTTATCTCCACACACCATTTCCATGACAATGTTACATCCTGAGCCACTCCAGCCCACTTGACAAACACAGTGCCACCCATTCTGATCAAGAGTGCACCTCCCATTTCCATAACAGAGACCTGGGCAACCATCTAAAAAAGAAAATGTAAAAAAGAAGCCTTCATGAAGGAATTTTCTTCTGTTTTACAGTTGAAATTATTCATTAACATTCCTACTTGTAGTACTATACTTGCTGCTTTCAAATGATCACAGCTGCCTTGCAAGCCATTTAAATTTTTGGCCAAAGATGGAAAAATCCCCAACCTGGTCTTTCCCTTTGCTTGCCCAAAAGTCATTTCTCAGTGAGGAATGAAGATTTTTATAGTGTGTAATATTTTGTGCGCAGGGAAACAGTGAGTAAAGTTATGTTATAAAGTTTGCCATAAAGTTATAAAGTGTCCATCTCTTTCTCTGCTTACTGAAAAATAAGCTGTAGTTCACAAAGGAAATCATATACATAATGAAGATTTATATCAAAGATACACATGGACAATACTGTCTAAATGACAAACTGGCATTTGTGGACATAATCCTACACATTGGAGGGAGTGGAGGTGACCTTTTTATTCTGTTCATAAATACTCATCTGACTGAGAAAAAGCCAATTTGATTTATGCTACAACACCACTCTTTCCACAGAAGGCAATTGAGGGAGCATTGCCTTCCAGTGTCCCATTCCACTTCCTTCCATTATAGCTGATTCTAAAATGACCAACACGTGCCCTTTAGTGGTGCTGATTCTAGATCAAAACTGACACAGGGGCTGTAGCATCCTCTGGATTATATACTTGCAAGCTCTGAATCAGTAGTGATTTGGACATTCACAGCTAGATTTCTTGCCTGTAAGAGTGAGAGGAAACGGTCTTTTGGATGTGAACACTCATGTCCATCTGCTTGCATAGTGCAGTGCCAGCTCAGACATTTGTCAGATCCTCTCCATCTCACACATGGAGCCAAAGGACAGTGGATAAAGCTTGGCAATAAGCTTGACAGAGCAAGTGGCATCACTTCTGAGAGGGCTTCTTTTTGCCAGCATGGACATACAGGAACTGAAAGCCCTTCCACACATGATACTGAACATCGACATGCAGGTGTTATCAGAGAGAAATTTTTTTTTTTTTTTGAGGAAGAAAGAAGAAGCCTCAGTCTGCATATGTGTTTGACTGCCCCAAGATATTCCAAATGGACTTTGGAGGAGCCAACCCGAAGGATGTGACAGCCCCACATGCAGCACATGTCCTGGCCACTTCACACGAGATATAGAATCTCTCTCACTCTCAGCACAGTTTATCAATCACATGTGCAAACAGGGGGACTGGAGAGTCTGACCTTCTTTCTCAGAAGGGTTGGAGATGGATGGCACCATTTTCTCACACTAGAATTCTGGAAGATGGTACTCTAAGACTGCAGGAAGTTGGCAACCACCAAACATACTATAAAAGCCAATTATTTCCCTTTTTCGGGAAGTTGGGTGAAAGGGCAGGATGTGAGAACTCTTCTGGGTAATGGGGATGTTTTTCCACTTTGAATCTCTGTCCTGCTGAGTTAATTAATTTCTTGACCATGATTACATTTTGCTGCTGTGTGTGGTTATCCTCTAAGTGTATAATTGTAATCAAATGAATGCCT